>CM017793.1:13181033-14431033 GCA_008121215.1 Drosophila athabasca
AGGACAAGGGAGCATCGTGCTCATGACAACCCATACACAGATACACACATACACATACTCTCTCTCTCTCTCTCTCTCTCTCTCTCTCTGAGAGACAGACAATATCCCTTTTTTTATGCCTGAACGCAGCAAATAATGAAATTATGACAAGCCGCAGGAGTCGTGTGCGGGGAAGGAGGGATGGTGGCATCCTTTTTGAGGCACTTCTTGCCGCATGGGGGGTGGATGCCGAACACGAGATAAAAGCTGACAAGTGGCGAATGTGAAATATGATTGAGCTTTTCATATGCCACATGCCCCGAGCCCAGCCCGAGCCCAGCCCGAGCCCTAGCCCGGCCACGCCCTCGAGACACTTTACTTTAACTAGGCGATGCATACCCACTTGACAATGCCACTGCCACTGGCTGTGGCACTGGCACTTGATGTGTTTCACTTTGGGTAAACATATAGCCAGACGGAGGACGGAGGACGGAGGACAGCGGACGCGCCAGGAGCGGCCCCAAAGGATCAGTCAATAATGCTGACATCAAATTGAAGCCAAGCTGATGGCAACTGTCAGGCAAATGTGTTTCAATTTCGTTCAACTTCAACTTTTGCACAGAGAAAGCGAAAGAGAAAGGGGAAGGCAGCAACTGGGTGGCAACCGGGTGGCAGCCGGGATGTGGCATGTGGCTAAAGGGTAGCACACGGGCCATGGGTTTCGGAGCAACCGACAGTCGGCGGCGGCGGCGGCCAGTGGTAATCCCTTCCGTTTCATTACACAAATGCGGCTTAAAGAGAGAATATATAATAATACCTACAACAATGTGAAAGCCCTATAAAATATGGGCCATATTAAAATGCAAATAAACCAGGGGATACACAATATATACATATGTACATATATTATGTATGTCAGTATATGCCACGGACAGGTGCTTGCCACAATTTCCCCACAATATATTCGGATGCGTTGCTGCCGACCATTTATCCTTGTTAAATTGATATAATTAACCGAACCGAAGCTGGTTGGATATCAGAAAACTGATCATGAACAATGCGCACACACACTCTTTGTAGCCTCATTATGGGCGGTGCGTCGGCGTCTGCAGACTTTTGGGTCTCAGTGTGCAGGCCCTTGATGCACATCCTTGGCGCCCCATCAGTGGGCCAGCAAATTGGCGCTGCAGTGGCACGCTGTTTGAGCACAAGAGCTGCGGCTGGGGCTGAGGCTGGGGCTGGACCTGGGGCAGGCATCATATCCCCTTTCATATCATCCTCTCGCCCTGGCTAAAATTCAAATGGAAAATTCTGCACATTTTGCGATGTAAATTGGAATTGCCGACAGGGAAGGACGAGAGCCAGGAGCCAGTAGCCTGGAGGCGTAGAAGTAGCAGGACGGGCAGCGGCAGCGGCAGCGACAGCGTCAGGTGAAAAGTGAAAGGCTCAAATGCTGTTGCCACTTTTCCGGGGCAAAATTTCAGCATTTGAGCGCTTTTTTGCTAGTTTAGAAGCGCTTCGAGTGTGTGCTCGGTGTATGTGTCGATGTATGTATCTCTCTGTGTGTGTGTGTGTGTGTGTGTGTGTGTGTGTCCTGGCACTCATCTGAGAGGGGTGTGTGTGTCGGTGTCGTTGTCGCCCTTGTCGTGGCTTGCAGCTTAGCGTAATTAAAGCTAAATAGCCTGCATAATGAGAAAGTAATTAGCGATGTTGCTGCCACTGCCACTGAGAGTCTGTCTGCCACCCCTCTTCTCTTAGCTGCTCCTCCTCTTCCTGTACTCCTCTTAGCTGCTCCTCCTCTTCCTGTACTCCTCTTAGCTGCTCCTCCTCTTCCTGTACTCCTCTTAGTTACTGCTTCTATCTTAATGTATTTACTTTGATCTATGGGTTGATGGCATACAGAAAAAAAACAATAGAAATGTGCATAATTTATTTTATGATTTGTCCCCAATAATCTTTGTTCTGATTGTTTATCATTGGCCTTGACTGCACCGGGATAGATTGTGCTACTAAATTAGTTTATCTATCTCAAATAATATCGGGCATTATGCTTGTTTTTTTTATCGCTTGCTATAAAATTTCCCGATTTATGGTAATTAATTTAAATCGTAGCTTTTTCTGTTATTATTTTTTTTCAGCTCGGAATTTTCATAGATTTTTTGCGTGGACATTTAATGCTGCCTCATGAGGTATTTTTCCTATCTTACGGCATTATCTTTTGCATCTTTATTTGCTGTGAAAATGTATTGGTTTTTAATTTGAAACCGCACACGGCACAGCACCACCAAGGGGGTGGGGGAGGGGGAACGGGAGGAAAAATCGAAAAGAAATTACAATGCTCTGTTGTGTTTGCTTGTCCGTCACCTGGCACGTCCACACCCCATCCCACCCCCTCACACCCCAGAGCAGTGTTAACTAAATAAAACCCGCCGACATCGCCATCCCCGCCCTCTGGAAAAATACAGCGAAAATGAAAGGAAAAACACACACACATACTCGCACATACAAGGGACATGGAACTCAAATACCAGAGTAAGTTCTTTTCTCATTAAGCGCTGTGTTTACACATAGACACCCGCCCACACACACACACACACACAAACACGCACACACACCCTCAAACATAGCTATACATATTTGCGGAATTTTCACACCAGCAGTGACAACGAAAGCAGCAGCAGCAGCAGCGACTGTTCTGTGGAGGAAAGCGAACGGGCCTAATGAGTCCAAATCCGTTGCCCGCAACTTTCAGTACCCCGGGCCCCGTGTGATATCCATAGGATACGACGATACCCGGACTAAGCCCCCCCAACCAGCCCGCCCAGCCACTCGCTACAAAAACGCTGTTGACAATAAAGGGCGGGGGAGTACTGAGGGCTCGAGTGTAATTTGTTGAAAAGCTGCGTGGTAAAAAAGAAACATGTTCGGACTGGGTGGACTGGACAGGCGATTGAGCAAACAACAGCAACGGCAATACACTATCCTTGACAGTAATAGAATCACCAATGGCAACAACAATATGCCACTAATAGGAGAAACACTGCCACCAACAACAACAACCAACAACAAGAGTAAAAACAACAATAATACAGTTACCAAAAGTACATTAAGAATACACCAAAATTAAGGATACACTATACCCAATGTTTAAAACATGGACACATTATTGTACTTAAAGATTGTTCTTTAAGTGTCTTCACGCATTCACTGAGATAAGCACAAAAACAATCAATTCCAATTAAAAAAAATATAGTCCAAAGTATAGAATTTATGACTGCTAGGGTGCGAGAGAAGAAAAGATCTGTCAACTCATTAACACACACGACAGTTAAGACCGAAATGTAGTCCAAAAATACTTATGCTTGCATGCAATCAGTTGGCCATTCGCAGTACCGATGCACCCGTTCCGTGGGTAAAGTATACAAAATTGTCCCCATCCCTCATTGTAAAATTGCATATAGGGCAGGGATATTCTGGATAAAGATTAGTATGAATTCTACCTCTACTTGCAACTGTCTAGACTTTTCTTTTAAGGTGTAAACACCCAATGAGTGTTATACTATCCCTATACTATCTCAATGAACTAAGGTGCACAAAAGGAAAACAGTACCCTCTGAAAGGGTATACCAACATCAGAGTGTGGGGGTGTCGGGTGTGGGGGTAGCAAGTTTTAATTAATCATGACGAGCTAAACAAAAGCCGAGTTTGGTAGTTGAAAGGCAAATGCTGCTCGGCCAGTAAACAACAGCGACGAAAAATGTCAGCGACAAACGTCTAGATAAATATGTCACCACCCCCTTCCCCTATAGGAAACCCAACCCATCAGCAGGAGGGTAGAGAGAGGGAGAGAGAGAGTGGCTGACAAATATTTGCTTGTGCGATAATCAAATTTACATTGTGCTCAAGTAGAAAACGAAGAAGCAGCCCCCCCCCGGTAGTGGAGTGGGCGTAGGAGTGGGCCACTTAGAGGTGACACTCGCCTTGGATGGGCTTTGGAGGGGTCTTGGAGGGTAGGATGTAGATGCGGATGGAGTGGATCTGGCAGCCTAATTGTGAGTCAAATGACACCAGTGGCCATTGGCAATTTCTGGTGGGGAGGGGGGGCAGTGATGTGCGGGCTGCAGCTGCGACAGGTACAAGCGCATTAAGCCAGCGGCTCTGGCCCGTGTCTGGAGTACAAGGAAAATTACTTAACTCTGGCCATCATTAAAGAGCTTGGCCCCTGGCAGCACCAGAGCTTGGCACAGCTTTTCCTGTGTCTGTGTCTGTGTCTGGGAAACATGCCACATGCAACTGCCACCATCTGTATGGCCATAAGCTGATGTTGGCTCCTGTTGCACGAGCGCGCGCGAGACTCTGCCGCAGGACATTTAAATTGCCACGCTTTTGTTTCTGTGCAGGCTGTGCTTCAGGGGTGCGAGGGGTGGGAGTGGGTGGGGATGAGACTTTACTTTAAAGTGTATGTTAATGGGCACCCGCATGCATTTCCATGCGGGGCAATGCGGGCAGTCAAGCATGCCACAGAGACGTCCGCAATCTTTTGAATGCTGCCAAAGGATAGCCGTCTCTTAGCCGTCTCCTCATTAGGCAAACATATCGAAACTTAGACAGGGATCTACGCCCACAAACACGGACACTGAGCCACGCCCACTGCCCCAAGAAATTACACGACATTGGGGAATTTATCTTGTGCCCAAATATTTGCGGCCAGGCGAATGCCACGAACTTGGCCTGTCTAATAAATTAAACAATCTATCGGGCAAGCTAGCTCTGCCCCTACCCCATCCCACTCTACCCTACCCTGTCGTACACCCAGACAATTCCGCTTAAATTAAACACAAACGACAAGTTGAACTGCAAACAAATGCGACAATTTATCTTGCTTTCGTTTAATTGTCAGCGCCAAAAGCGCTGGCCAAAGCAAAACCCAAAGACAACGTCCAAAACTGGAGCAGAGCAGAGTCATGATTACACAATATACAGTATGTACAGTGCTGTATACATTTACACACTTCTATATAAAGAGATGTTTTGGGGTTTGTATAAATAAGATAATCAACGTGAAATTAGCGCTGACAAATTGCCAAAATGCCAAAAAGGAAAATGTTCGCATTCGCTTTCGTTCAGGCTCCGGTTCTGGCTCTCTGTAGTTTTTCTCTTTGGCATTTGACAAAAACAAAAATTCCAAAAATTTAGACAACCCCACACGCACACACACAGACGGAGGGGGAAAGCGGAAAAATAATGGAAAACGTATTTATTTAGCCACCAACGAAAAATAATGAAAACAATGCAAACATGCAGTGGAACGGAGCCGAGCCGAGCCGTCTGCTGGCCAACAAAAATATTTTCATAGATATTTTTGCGCTATTTAAATGCCGCATATTTCTACTACCGTTACTCCTCCGCTCTTGCCATTCGTCTATCTCTGTCTATTGTATCACCAGCCAGCCAGCCATCCATCTCTATCTGTCTCTCCTTCTCCTTCTCCTCCTCATCTCTCTTCTGTTGGTTCTCCCCCAAAAAGTACGCTACGCTTTTGTGGGCTGTGCGGCGTGCAATATGATAAATAGAGTGTGCAGCAGCAGCAGCAGCAGCAGCTGGTGGTGTTGGTGGTGCCTCGTGGTGCGGCATGTTCATCACAAAGTGGGTCAGTTGTTTACTGACACAGTGACTCTTAAGTGCACCCGCACACACACTCAAACACACACACACACAGACACACACAGTTGGTGCAGCTGATGTTGCGTTGTGTTTGATACACTCGAGCGTCGACAGACGCACTCAACGCCAGAGAACAGCCGCAGCATCTGCAGTCGTGGCTGCTGACACAGTTGACGTCTACAGCTGTAATGCCAGCTGGAGGGAGGAGGAGGGGCAGCGGGTGCTGGGGCAGGCAGCTAACCACTCAGTCAACCTCGGGCAACACCCCCAACCCCCACTCTTTTGCACCACTCATGACGTTTTGTAATTTTTATATTTTGTTTCATTGCTGCTGTTGCCGTTGTTGCTTTTTGCTTTTGCTGTTGCTGTTGCTGTTGCAGTGTTTAGCAGAACCATTTTGCTGTGTGCCACTGACGGAAATGCAAAAGTGTCTCATTGTTTGGCCCTCGGCTTGCTCCTGGCAGCGTCATTTTGGCCAAGTACTTGGAAACATTTAAATGCTGAATTGTGAATCGTAATGGGTCGGGCATGGTCTCTGAGCCTGACAGCGAAAGTCAGTTGGGGGGGCACCCCACTTTCACTCACTCTCTCTGCCCCCACACAAAATGGTTGGTTGCACTCATTGAAATTGAATTTTCCCACTGATTGAGGAAAAGCAAATGAAATACAAGTACAAGCATCGAAGGAAGGTGCTTGCTTACCTTGGCCACATCTCGAATTTTCTTCTTCCCACTCTTGGCATGGGCCTGCCTGCTTGCCTGCCATTGTAACCGATTTAGCAGGTCAAGTGTGTGGGCGCATGCCACAACAATGGGGCACAGCAGCATCCTGCCATCTTATTGTGGATGTGGTTCTACCACCACACACCTGAGGCCAGGTTGGGAGTGCTCTAAGTGAAACAACCAACACAAATACTGGCACACGCTTGCCACACAAATAGACAAGACAGGAGGAGCAGGGATACAGCAAGAGGCAGCAGCAGGAGCAGCCAGATTCATCGTTTTAGCAGAGCAAACAAATGTCAAGCGTTGCGTATACGCAACATGAACCGTTGTCTAGCTTTTCAGCCACGAGGCAAACTTGCTGCCAATGTGGTGGTTGGTTGTTGCCCCACTTGATTGCCAGGCGACAAGTATGTGGCAGCCTCCACTCCTCCCCTCGCCCCCGTCCTCGCTAAGCTGTTGGATAAATTTTCTAATGCATTTTGCGCGTGTTTATTATTTTAATTACAAAGCCAGCAAAAACTTGAATGCCTCTGATGCAAATTGCTCTTGTCTGGGGCTTCGCCACCCCCTGGTAGCATTGCAGCAACTATTTTCTGCTGGCGCGTGCTGTGGCAGCTGTCAGACGGATGAGGCAGCATCAGCAGCAGTCCTGATGGTTGTGCTTCTCCCTTACAACATTAACCATTGGGACGGGGCGGGCTATTAGACGCTTGGTTTACTCATTATAATGCGTCATGATTATTTGTTTATAAGCTTAACTGCAACCAGCAGAAGAAGAACTAGAGGTGGCAGTGGAAGTGGCAGTGGCAGTGGCAGCGGCAACTGCTGGCAGTTTATCATTTTATTATAGAGAATTCTCATTCCCCTTTCCCCCCCCTGAACTGTCTGTCTGTCTGTCTATCTGCTTGCGTGATGGAACTGTATAAAAAGGATACCCCCATACCTCCAACTAATGACACTTGGCTCTCTCTGCTCCTCTGCTCTTCCGTATCGATTTGGCCCTGTCTGCCCCTCGGTGATGTGCACTTTTTGTGGCTCTGCTAATGAAGTGGTTTGCCTTGAAAACCCCCTCCCCCCAGGCGCCCTACCCCCAACCCAACCTAAACCCCATGAAGTGGGTCACAATGACGCTGTCTTTTTGTGGTTCTATTTCCACTTTGTGTCGTCTATAAATAAGGCGACAGTCAGTATTGGATTAATCCAGATATCCATTTGTTTTCATTAGTCTAATTTTTGCCATTGATTGTCTGACTGACTGTCACCGGGTCCGGGTCTGGGTGTGTCTGTGTCTCTGTCTGTGTATTGGTATATCCTTCTAGGCTAAGCTCCTGCTAATGACACTAAATGTTCATATGCAGATCGAAGTGGCACTGGCATTCCTCTTCCTATTCCTATTCCTATTCCCATTCGAATGTTTTCAAAGGCATTTCGATGGTTTTGGCCAAATTGGTTTCCGAAATTGCCAGGCCACAGGCAATGGCCACAAGGCAGGCTGCTTTATGCACTCTGCCACTGTCACTGCCACTCGGACCACAGAGCACTTAACATTTCTTGCCAGTCGGAGTCGGAGTCGGGGCCTTAAATAATAGTCCACACATGTGTGCACCAATTCGAGGCACTTGCAGCAGTAGCAGTGGCAGTGGCGCTTTAACTGCTCTTTGAGCGCTCCGCATTTGCATCGAGTGAGCTGTCAATGAGTGACAATTTAAAGCTGCTGCCAGAGTATTGCTCATCATCGAGGACGAACGCCTGGCAAAACATTTAAGAAGCCAGTGGCATGTGACCCACATTTGGCCAGGCATTCCTGGCTCCAGCTCCAGATACACATGTTGCAGTTGCAGTTGCAGTGTTTAGTGCCTCGTGCAGCTCTCATAATAATTGCAGCTGCAAATTGTCTTTATTTATTGTCCTGGCCTCCGTCTCCCCTCTCTCTGCATCCATCCAGTCGTGTGTACATATATGTATGTACATCCCTGTCGTTATTTTAATGATGACAATTGTTTGCATTACCTATACAAACAAACAGAGTGAGACACACACACAAGCATACACACATACGCATACACACAAAAGGGAGGAGTAGACCACAACAGGAAATGCTCCGGAGTGTCCGGTGTGCATGGAAATTTCACACACGATCTCCAGCTGCCTGCCGTCTAATAAACTTTGCTCATTACATTTGCTAATAAATTTGTCAGAGCCAATGGCCAACGACCAAGACACCCTGTCTGCCTGCATACCCAATCAGTCTGTTGGCTCTTTAAGATGTCCCTGAGGAGAGACGAGCAGTTCAGTTCAGTTCAGTCGGGCAGGTCAACAGTTTATTGCTCTCAATCAATCGATGACAGCCAACGTCTGGGCGTAAATCAATTAGCAGCCAATGAAACAAGCCAACACGAGCGAACAAAAAGACCATTTCACACATCAGCAGCAGGAGCAGGAGCAGCAGAAGCAGGAGCAGCAGGAGCAGGAGCTGGACAGGAGAAGCACCAGCAGCAGAGCAGACAGTGGGGGCGACAATTTGCCAGAAATTCAGAAGCCGACACCCAGGCAATGTGAACGGCACGGGCATGGCGTCATAAATAAAAAACCAATTAATTTATCATCGTCTCGGAGCGTCAGAGCAGTGACGAGGAAAAGCATGAATGGGGTGCGGGGGGGTGAATGAATGCCTAGGAAGGCAAGTCTATTTATGCGCTCTTGAGGAGAAGTCAAAGAAAAAAATCAAGTCGAAAGATCCTTCAAGTGGAAAGTCGAGCAGCGCATACTTTCTCGGAATTGCTAAGGCGTTTAATCGCCGCCTCCTCCTACAGGATATTACCAATATTAATTGGAAAGTTTATATTCCTGGAATGGAACCAATCTGATTCTTGGTATCTCTCTGGTCTAGGGCATCAGACATTCAACTGTCCCGACCCGACGAGACCAGGCTCTTGAGGCGTTAAACAAAGTAATGCTAATGGCAAAAGCACACGCAGCACAGTGACAACACCCAAACCATTACCAACAGCAACGGCAACGCCAGCAACAACCAACAAAAGTCCTGGCTGGCTGGCTGGTAGTGGAAAGGCATGTTACTCATACGCACCGTTAACGCAAACGCATTATAAATGATCATCGCGGCAACTTGTTTGCCTTTGCCTTTGCCTTTCCCTTCCGCGAATGCCGCGTATGCGTGTGCTGGGGTTTGGTTTTTTCGGCACTGTTTGCCTTTTGCATATTTTTCACCTTAACTCAATACCGTTTTTGTTTTGTTTTGTTTGTTGGTTGGTTAGCTATTTTCCTGTCTGGGTGGGGGGACGACAGGTGGGACATAAGCCACCAAATGACTTTGCGGCATCAGGAAGTGGAGCAACGCGCAGTCAGCCTGGCAACACGCACATCCGCTGTGAGTACACACACGTATGTATGTCTCACCCATGCCACACCACGAGGCAAGTGTCCCCGGGACTCTTCCTCCTTGGTTCCTGTTTGGTTTCGTTGTTCCTGGCAACTGCTTAAATTTAAATTCAGTTGCCGGCTTTTGCTGCAAGCCATCTTTTATCGCTGCCGCATATGGCGGCTGCCTAATGCCATTTTGATAGTAATTCTCCTCATAAGCACTTTTATACATATTTTCTTACTATCCTCCCCTCTCTACCGCCGCCTCACGCCATTAGCTATCCGCAAATTTATTAAAGACCAACAGGGGCTTCTCTTGGCAGCAAGAATCAGGGGCATCCAGGGACCTACGTGCTGTTTGTTTAGGTGTTGCTGGGCATTCGTTTTGCTTTCTCTCTCTCTCTCTCTCTGGTTATCCGTTCCTAAATTTCGTTTACCCGGACACCCGGGCATATCCTGACTTTGGTTTGACCGGGTTTTCCTTTGAGTTTGAGTGTGAGGTGGGTGTAGAGAGTGTTTGTGTTTGCTTTCCCCTGTTTTCCATTTTGCTGCCTGCCAACACACATTAAAAGTTGTTGGGGAAATCGTTTTTGTGATTCATTGTTTGTGGCACAACAGGCAACGTTCAACGCTGGCCTGGCTATCATAGCAGCAGCAGCAGCAACCTGTAATCACATGCTAAATATTATATTGTTTGTATTTTTACGGCTAATTACTCATATTTGTGGAGCTTCGGCTGGGGGTCTAGTGGTTTGGGGGCAACGTGTCGCATGCGTGTTATGGCCACTTGACATCGAGCATAATAAAAACTACTTTTGCATTTGCCACAGCATTAAGTAGCAAACAGATTTGGGTCTATTGCGGCCTCCTGTCGACTGTTTGCTGTTTGTTGTATAATAATTGGGTTATTAAAACAATGAGCAGCAATAATGTGCATAATAATTTTAAATGCACTCATACACACTCCCCCACAGAGAGACAGAGAAGAATCTAGGCACACACACACACACACACACACACACACAGAGACCCGTTCTTTTAGGGTTAATTAGCACAATTTTCTCTTGCTTTTATGACCCCAAAAAATACAAGTGTCTGGCGTGTGGCCATGGCCAGGTCCCCAGCATCACAGCATCCCAGCTGGCTCCATTTTGGGCTTCTTCTCAGCCTTGAGGTCTCCTGGTCCTGGATCCTGCTGCTGCTGCTGCTACTCCCAGCCGACTTCATTTTGTGGTCGCTTGTAGCAGCCAATTTTCTTTTAACTGTTGTTTGGGTTTTCCCTCTTTACTGTTGCTGCTGCTGTTTGCTGCCGCAGTCTGTGCTGCTGTGCTGCTATTGCCACTTCACCCGTTCTCGGCCTGACCTCAATTTGTTCTGTTCACAGCATGCCCACGGGCGCAGTCTGGACATTTAATTGTTTGCTTTCGAGTAGACCAGAGACAGAGACAGAGTCAGAGCTAGAGCTAGAGCCATGGAAAATAATAGAAATTACGGAAAAGCGGTCATAAACGGCCCCCAAACGAGCTGCAGTTGGCCCCCACCACGCCCACACAGACACCCACTGACCGTTGAGCGGATTCTAATCCCCGTTCGAGTTCAATATTCGTCTGCAAACTTTGCCGCCGAATGTCGAATACCCGTACTATAAAAACTTCAAGCATATAACTTTCGCAGCACCAACACCATTTCGACCATCAATTACGAGTACCAAAACACAGAAAATAAAAAATAAAATACGTGTGCAAATGGAAATGGAAATTGAAAAGAGTCTGGCACTTAAATTTCAAGCTACTTTAGCATACAACAACAACAACATTTGATGCGGAGAGGGAGATGGAGATAGAGATGTCTGCTGGCGAGGGAGGATGAGGGGGATGGAGATACATACATAGATGTCTGCTGGTTGGTGCCTTTGTTGGTTTCATTCATTTATGAAAATTGTTTTTATTAATGCCATTGAAATTGTATTATTTGCGTCCAAGTGAATAAATTTGCATGCGGCTCCGGCTCCGGCTCCTTTCTTTTCTCGCATTTCAACATTTTCTTTAACATTTTTTACGTTTTTTTCCGCTTTTTGTTTGAGAAAGCCCAACGAATGACAACGGTGGACGTCGCAGTTTCTGACAGCTTCCATTACCTGTCCACTCGAGCATTCAAAGTTGTCTTTTGCCAACCACCCACCTGGGTGGTACTCGTACTCCCATAAGCACGTCGTGGTCGTCGTCGATGTCGTTGGCTCCCCATTGAATGGGGCGAATTGTGTATTCAAAAGTGCAATTCAGGAAATTACAATTTGGAGGAGGCTGTGGCACAGCAGGTGGCAGGTGCTGTGGCAAGCGGCTTAAAATCATCGCACTGCCTCAAGTAATTGCTGCCTTTTACATTGTATTTGTATTTGTAGGAGGATTAGTTGGGGGATTACATTAGATCTATCGATGGTGCCTGCATCTCTTATCAATGCAATTCGATCTAAGGATAATGCTCGAGTAGATAGAACCTATCATTAAGTGCTGCTGGGCAGCCAATGCGGCGTATGCGTAATGGCACGGCACATGTGTGCGTGCGCGTGTGTGTGTGGCAATTAATTTGTGAATTTTAGCAAATGAGCATACAAATTTTATGTAAATTGGTAAATGTTTTTGCATTGCAATGCCCAATGGCCTGACAGGTGACAAAGTCCAACTAATGAAGGAGTCCCGTCCCAGCCCACCCGAAAACTACACCAAAACGGTGGTACAGCCTGGTAATTGCTTGATTTGCATAATTTATTGTACACCCAATGCAATTCCATTTCAATTTGAGGTGTTGCCGCCTCCGCAAACGGACAGCTGACAACCTCCTGGCCCTAACAGCAGAGCCAGAGCTAGAGCCAGAGCCATGCCATCGCATCGTGGCCCGAAAATAGATTCGAAAATATTATCATTGCCAGGCGAGTGGTGCTTAATTAGGCAAAACTAACGATCATTATGCATAAACAGTAATTAAATTGAATCGACTGGTTCTAGTTTCGGGTGTCGCTGCCGCTGCCTCTGCTGGTGTCTCCTTCAGGCTCGAACCAGCATCATTTGGGTCAGCAGCTGCATCCAAGTGAGGAGTGAGGTGAGTGGGAAAGCTGCATCAGCTGAGTGAGGAGTGAGGTGAGTGGGGCAGCTGCAGCGAGTGAGGTGAGGTGAGTGGGGCAGCTGCGTCAGCCGAGTGAGGTGAGTGGGGGGCAGCGGCGCTTAATGGGCTAGCATTTGGCCGACACGCCCACTCGACACGGCTAACAATCCGGGGGCCCGGGGGCGTTGCCATGACGCACAGCGCAATTTATCAAAATGGGAAATGGGGGAAATAGGCGACACCCAACAAAAAAAAAAAGGAAGAAAAACAGAGAAAATCAAATGGAAAATAAACCAAAATAAAATCCAAAACGAAGCAAAGCGAAGCGAAGCGAAAACTGAAAAAGTTTGCAGTACAAAAATATTCTGCGTCTGTCGTCGCTCTCTCGTCCGTCATCTTTATTCTCGTTGTGATACCCTAACAATGCAGAGAGAGAGAGAGGATCTCATTCTAATCAGCCTCGCCAGAGGCAGAGACCAAGAGTTGTAGATCCCTTGGCTGCAGGAAGCATACTCCACAGAAGATCACTTTATCGGATGATAACAGATCCCCCAATGTTCTTATAGCAACAATCGGTCGAAAGGGTATTCTACTCTTCGACCTACCAACTAGATCTCCCTTTTTTTGTGATTTTGGCTTGTTTATTCACCAGAAGAGTGGAAGCCAAGTCAACTGATTGGCTGACTGGCTGGCTGGCTGGCTAGCTGCGTCCCGCACCGCCCCCGCTGTCAGCTTGAATGGCATTGAGGCAAACAAATGCTGCAGCACCCAGCGAAGTAGGAGCACCCCCTGTGCAACACTGCTAACAGCATTAAGCAGGACAATGCCAAGCCGAGTGGCATTGTCCCCTGCATCGCAATTCATTTAGAGCCACTCGGCTGGAGCTGCAGCTATCTCTCTGGCTGTCCGAGGGGTGTGCAGAGGGTGCAGAAGTAGTGTTAAAATATTTTGTTGCATTCAGTTTGATTGTTTGCAACATTTGCAACATCAACCGCTGCAGTCGCTGCAGCTGCAGCAGCTCGATAATGAAATGACCACAAAAAAGCTCAAGTTTTATTTGCCCTGCCTTTTAGCTGGTGCTCCATGTCAATATACAAGGGAGAGATGCTCTTAAGTGCCCGAATCAAGTTGGACTGGCAGTTCCGGACTAGCAAGAAGCTGTGGTCATGAGGCATGCGGCATGGGGCCGCAGCTGTGCAACTTTCGTTTTGGTAATGAATTCCGGGCAACTTCTGGCCAAGACAAATGCCGACAGTTCACTCAACCAGGATGGCGGAGGGGGCTTGTCATTAATTTTTTGGCTGGATCTCGGGGCAATTTAAGATGGAGCCACGTCTCCGTCTCCGACTCGGGCTGTGGCTGCAGCTTCCCGCTCTCCGTCTCCGGCTCTGCAGCAGCTCCCGCCCGACTCTGACTCTGACTTTAAGCACCAGCTATGCAATGGGTATGGTATGCTCTGCTCTGCTCTGCCCCACTTTGTCCTGCAACTAATTACATTTTTCATCAATCAAATTGCAGCGTCAAAATGCAAATTTAATTTCAGCCCTCCACCACCTCCACCTCCCTGGCCCTTCCCTGGCCCTTCTCTGGGCTCTGCGTCGGCTTATGTTTAATATTAATTAATATAAAATGCTCGGGCTAAGCCAAAAATGGTTGCAGCCATTTTCATTACGGCCATAACAATGAAAATTGCCGGCTTGTAATTGGAAAAATTGCAGAGCCCCCACCCCCTAACCCCGGCCGTCCCTCTTTGTAATTTTCCCCGCTTTTTCTCGTAGACATTTGCACATTCCCCCCGCCTGCCTGCTGTCGTGGCTTATTTTCACCCAGTTTTCGCCGCGTTTCGGCCACGTTTTGTTTGCAAATGCCACTCGAAATTTTCCATTTAAATGGCAAATACGGCATGGCCAAGAGTCAGCAAAGCAAAGCAGTGCAACGAAATTCAAAAATAAAAGCCGCACACAGATGCCAGTACGCCGCCCCAGACCCAGACCCGGATCCAGACCCGGAACCGTAGCCGAGCAGGGAGTCTTCCGGCTGCAGCAGAAGGAGGTGCTGCAGCAGGAGGAGAGCAGTTGGCGGTGGCTTTGATAGCGCCATTGGCGGCACAATGACTTCATAAACAGATTTTCATATCCCCCTGTCTCTCTCTAGCGCTCTCTTTATCTCTGTCTATCTGTATATCTATCTATCTGTCTGTCTCACTCGTAGTTCCCATTTTTGTGGAGGGCCATAAAAATACAATTTCCTGTGCTTTATGTGGAACAACAGACACAGACACGACTGCCATAGACAGTCGCTGTATAGCGTCGTTCCCCCCCAACACCAACCGAACCGAACCGACTTTTCTTGTCAGTCTGTGGCACTGCCGCCTGCCGCCTGCTGCTCCTTCCAGACCTGTGCCCCTGTCTGCATCAACTCCTGCTTTCGACTGGTTCTGGTTTGCCTTGAATTTTATGCTAATAGTTTTTTTTTGTTTTCAGTTTTTCGGTTTTTCGGTTGGCCTATTGCCACATAAACAAATTGTTGCCGCCTGGCCGCCTGATAATTGCTGGGGCACATCCCGTGCGAGATTCATTCATAATTGCATTCAGATCAAGATGTTGTGCGTGTTGAAATTCAAGAGAGATGCCATGCTGATCCATTGACCGCTTCAGGCAGGTCGGACTCACAGACAGAGGCAGAGTGAGGGATTGAGAGACACAAGGAGCATAAAAGGCAGGCCATTCTCCACTTTAAGGCATAACAAAAGGCAACTGATGACAGTAGCATAGGCATAGGCCTGCAGACAGACAGACAGACACAAATGCAAAGCATGTGGAAAGCAGAAAACGAGAAACGGCAAAATGTTGTGCCTGTTGTCACTTTGATAAGGGCACTTAGCCAAATCTTCTGTCGAGCCGGAGACGTAGCTGGAGTTGGAGCTGGAGCTGGAGAGAGAGACGCCTCGTTGATGTCATCGTTAGGGATAAAGTCAAAGTCAAAGAAAAGTCTGAATGAAAGGCCTGCCTGAGTCGAGCACTTCATTAAAATACCCACACAGACCAGACCAGACCCAACCAGACCAGGACCTACCATCCTTCCAATCCATTCCCAGCGCGTGTTCCGTTTTCGCATTAATTTGGTCAATTTATGTGCGTGTGCGATAAAAGGACAAATGGACAGGCACGCATTGGTATTTCTCGTGTAACACCACCCAACCATACACCACCCACCACCCTCTGCCACTCTCTCCACCTCTCTCCCCCTCTCTTTTTCTATAAGCACTTGAATGGGCCAGTCGTTCATTGCATAACAAATAGTTTGGGTTGCCACGCTCTCTGTCTAAATCGCCATTACTCATACGCCGCATGTGACGGCGGCAATTAAAGCCAATAAAATGCACAGGTGCCGCCGCATGCACTCACTCTAATTAGACAGAGACAGACAGAGAAAGAGAAAGAGAGGGACAGATAGATGAAAACTCTCACACTTATTTTCTGTTGAAGCATTTCCTCCGTCATTTTTGGGCTGTCTTTTAAAACGGTTTTAAACTTGGCCAAAATGTGTCGATCCAACTGGAGAAGCAATCAATTATGAACCGTTAATTGGGAGACCTGCCCAGGGGGCCTAAAATTGAATCATGTTCAGGACTGGGTCTTTGGTCAGTGGTCAGCCAATTGCACGTGGCCCAAACACACACACACACACACACCCAAGACGTTAGTTCCTTCGTTTGTTGTGTGCGTGTGTGTGTGTGGTCAAGTTGTCGTTTGTTTGTTTGCCTACATGGAAAACTTTGGGTTTTGTTAAGTTTATGCAAATGTCCTTTCGGCAATTAGCAATAAATGTTTGCACTGGGCACTCTATGAGCTCTCTCTCTCTCTTTGCCTCTCCCTCTCTTTGCCTCTCCCTCTATGGGTGAGTGTGCACTGTGGCCATTTGTGGCCCATTTGTGATACAAATCATGCGGTCAACGTTTAGTGCGGGCAACCAGCTGCTTTTCCCTTTGACTTGACCACCCCCCTCCACCCACCAGGCACCAGACGCAACCCCAGTGCTTCCCGAAACCTGGAGAAGCCGAGAGCAGTGCGGTCAATGTGCAAATTGTATTATATTTTGGCTTGCAGCTGCAGAAACTACTTGAGATTGTCACGAATTCCAGATAGAGGCATGCCCCAATAGAGAACCAAGGATGATTCGCCTTATAGACATAAGATAACATCACAAATGGTGCCCCAAACAGTACCTATCGCTGGAGGCTGTCCCCCAAATACCACGGACCCCCGCGGACTGTCACAATTAAACATAATTAATGGTTTCCATGTATGTGTCTCTTATCTGTGTGAGCCATAAGCTTTTAATGCATTAATTGAAGGCCAAAAGCCTGAGCCTGAGCCTGATTCCGAGCACAGCTTTGTGGCCTGCATTTAGATTGATTTTCATGCATAAGCAGGGGCCGGGGCCGGGGCTCGGGGCCTAAGGCCAGAGTTACTCCCCTGAGCGTCACCACCCCGCTGACCCAGTTTGTCAAGTTTTCACTTGTCTGGAATGCGCCAAGTGGCCCGACCACAACAATACTTGGCTGGCTGGTCCTCTCTATCTGCCTGCCAGCCAGCCTGCCTCTTGCTGCATGTCCCCTTCTGTCTGTGTGTCTGTGTGCCAATCCTGAATCTTCCACTCTCCATTTTGTAGCTGGCAAAAGTTTTTCCAGCCTTTCGGGGGCTGCCTGTCGACATTCATTTGCATCAGTGTGTGTATGCACTCTCTGTTTTTGTGTACATACTTGTGTGTGTGTGTGTTCCGCTCGATAAATTGTTTCGCAAGTTTCGAGCGGCAGGAACACAGCTACAAGCAAATGTAAATCAGTCCCTAGGCTGGGTGCCGCTTAAATAGTATCCTTCCAAGGCAGGACTATTAATAATGGCCATATCCTCGCTTTGCCCTGCCGATTGATTGATGGATGATAAGAAGCATGAATCAGCTTTCCCACACCAACAACCATACACCCCCACCCCCACCATCTCGCCACCAATCTGACGGCATAATAATACGCGTTTATCTCTGCTTGGTTACCAATCTCCAACAATTTGATTTATGCATTTCCATTTGTGCGTGGGACCTTGAGCCTACTCCACCCGCCACCCGCCACCTTCACCTCCACCCCACACTCCACTCCGTTTGTGGCAGCCACATCAGAAAGTCTGATTAGATTTCTCCGGCAATTACGTGTGCGCGTTGCTTGCTTGCTCCTTTCAGGGTTTGCCCTACTATTCCTATTCCTATTTCTATGCCTGCCTATTCATATTTCGCTTTAATTAGACAAATTTCGTTGGCAACGCGACTGACTGCCTTTTTGGGGGCCAACTTGTGTGTTCAACATGTCATGTCAGTGGTATCGTATCGTATCGTATCGTATCGGGGCCTGATTCAGATCTCTCTTGGTTTAATAGGCACAATCATTGAGCTTGTTAGGGCATTGTTAGGGGTTCTGTGTAGATGAATTTTTCATAAATAATATCCGATTGCGATTTCCATGCATGACAAAACAGGAGTACACACACACATACATATGTATCACGTATGCTTTGGAGATAATCGCTGTTGTAGTTGCCTGGAAACAGACCAAAACCCGAACCGGATTCCCCACTTAGAACAACAAAGTTCATTTGGCTTTGACTTAGCAGAAATTCAATATTAAAATCGGATATAAATTGTTCACAGAACACAGGAACAACCTTCTCATCCTGGCCCAAACACACAAATACAAACACAGACACACAGATACACACACACACCCTCAAATCAATTGTATTTGCGACATGTGCAGTTGTTTAAGTATGTGTGTAAGCCTGTTTATTCAAATGTATTGCATTTATTTCCGCAGTTGTTGCTGTTCTGTTTCGAAAGAGCTTTTCAAATATTCATGAGTACCAAAAGCGATACATGAATGAAGGGGAGGGGATTTCGTGTGTGTACAGGATAGGCCCTAAGCCGACTAACTGTCGGGATGGTTTTCCGTCTGGCTCTCTCCCTTTGGAAATGCTGAAAAATCGTTGAATCTATTTTAATATTTATACGATAAATTTGTATATGTCTATGGGCAATTAATCAAAGCATTCATGAGGCCCTGCAGCACACGTATTGACATCGGGCATCACGCGTTACGCATCCACACATCCCACATCACACCTCACACACACACACACATCCGAGCCGTAACCCAGTTACGTGTCGGGGCTTTTGATTGATCATACTCGTATTCCGTGGGTTTTGGTACCATCTCTCTGTGGCTCCGCTCCATCTATGCATGTGGTCCGTGTCCTGTAATTAGCACACGCACACGTTGACCTTCTGACATGCTGCTGCTGTGGCTGCTGTAGCTGCTTCTTGTAATTGCGTAATGAAAATTAATAGATTTATGACCATCATCATTCTCTGGCTGGCATTAAAGCCAAGTCAATCCTCATTGCGCTTTAAAAAACGCGTTGAGAGAGAGAGAGAGAGAGAGTGAGAGAGAGGGCGAGGGAGATATTGCTGCAAGGCTTTCCATTTTTGACAAGCGACGGCAATAAAAGCCAAACAAAGACAACAGACTACGCTACGCCATTGGGGAACCCGTCACAGGACCCTTTTTATTGCCCCGAAAAGTGTATGACAAATGCGTGGCAGTGCCAGTGGCAGTGGCATGGGGCAATGCCATGCCAATGGACATGAAGCAGTGACTGTAGCAGTGGCATCACATCGCATCACATCGGTCGTAAAAGCTGCGAGAGAGACGCCTCCATTGTTAATCTCCACTCACGGCTACGCTTCTGTTTGGCTTTTGTTTTATTGTCGCACTTATTTTTATTTGCACATCAAGTGATGATGCCACACACAGACAGAGAGAGAGAGAAAGGCAGAGGCGGGCTCTCAGCTTGATTAAATTATAAAAATTGTATTATGATGGAACAGGACTCAACAGAACGAGTACAAGTACTGCTGTCCTGTCCAAAAGCGATTTCGAATCGGCTTTATAGAACTCGTACTCCTGCAGCAGGCAACAGAAAAAACATTCAGTTGGCACGGATTCAATGGCTTCACAGGCGGTCCCCGTCCCATTCATCTTCGTATCGAGTGGGGGAAGGGCGGTTCTTTCTCCCTGTAGGGCCAGAACAGGGCCAGAACTTGGCCTGTTATTTGGGTCAGACGGCAGATGGTGCATCGTACGCATAGTACGAGAATAGTAACTAGAATTTAATTTGAAATCTTTGCTTACAAAAACACAAATAAATGTGCCATGCCCAGGTCCAGGTCTTGGTTTAGGCCATGCTTAGTCGTGGCTACTGGCATAATAACTCACTTAAAATCCAAATGAAAGAACAAACTCTACCGAAAAACAAATTAAAATGTCTTTACTAACCAAGTAGATGTCTTGGAGCCTCTGAAATTGATTAAAATGCTCCGGAATGGATCCCGCAAAGAGTCGGGTGGCCAGCCAGTCATCCTTTTGCTGAGGCCCCCCTGCGGCCCCCCTGCGGCCCCCCTGCGTCCGTGTCTGTGGCTGTTGAAAGAGTGCAGTTCGCCTTTTTTGTGCACTTGGGGGGCATTGCGAGAGAGAGAGTCACAAAGGTGTTTCTGAAGTTGAGCAAGAATTCATCTGAGAAACCGCATTCCAATCTGCCTGAGTGCTTCCTTTGAGAGTCAGGCGTACGCACATCCTACCCCGCCTCCTCCCCCGACCCCCTCTGGGGGAAGGACTGTGTAATTATTTCATCTAATTAATTTAACTTCGGATCGAAAGTTTTCCCCACACAAAGACATCAAAGAAGTCGCACGACATCGCACCTAATTTGTGGCCACTCTTGAGGATAGGCCATGCCCAGGCCATGGCTAAACGTTAATAAACCTGATGATCAGCTTAATAAACCAAGATTCGTCCCCACGACATGGCATCGGGGCTGAGAGGCAATTCCAGGCGCCGGTCAAGCCAAGCGGAAGCGGAAATTGTCTCCAGCCAGGAAGTGTTGCCCTCTTTCTTTCTGTTTTTTTTTAAGCAGTGTTTTTTCAAGCAGCTTAGAGCTGCTGTCGGCCAAAAATTGGATTTATCTGCTTCGTTAGTAAATTGGTTGTGATAGGCGCGACATCACGGACTGGTCAGCCATCCAGCCAACCAGCCAGCCAGCAGCTATTCAGCCATCTAGCCAGTCCGTTGGCCATTTAGCAGAGCCAACTTCTTCCGACTGCAGAAACCAACTTCTGGGCTGCCTGCCAGACAACTGCAGCCGGCCGGCTGGCTGGTGGGTGGACAGTGGGTGACATCCAGGCTCATCCTGTCCTCCTCTGCACAGTGGGTGACAGTGCAAGAAAGCGTTGTATAAATGCAGCTCTTAAGATTCTCTATTTTCCCAAACCATTCTCAGTTCACCCCAAGGTCGGCCAAAATTTTAAGCAGCTTTTCCCCAGACCCCAGATATCTTGCTCTTTCGGGGGGAAGCAGCTAAAGAGCTGAAGAGATGAGGGGCTGAGAAGCTGAAGCTGTTGCGAAATGATTTTTATGCGAATTTTATTATATTTAGTTGCGGAGAAAGAGAGAGAGAGAGAGATCCAGCTCTGGCTTAAAGCTGCGGCTGCGGCTCTGACTGTCTGGGGAAATTGTTTCATTATTGACTTTCCGCCCCGCCGAAATAAATGCTTAAATAATCCCGAGGCGTTTCAATTTCAACAAAGTCGAAGTTGAAGTTGAAGTTTTTCCCCAAACCGTATACCCTTAGCTGGGGGCGTGGTACATTCGAATAGCCTTGAGGCAGGACATTCCCTGTCCAGTCCTGTACACTGAAGGGTAGCTAAAAGTCTGCGAAGCTCAGACGTTTTTTTGCATTACAATTTCCATTTGGTGTTTATAATTTTCGTAGCAAATTGAGCGGCAGAAATGGTGACATTCATGCGCGCTACGCAACTAATTTGCGAGTCCAGCTGGGGCTACGGATGGGGCTATGGATGGCGCTACGGATGGGGCTGGACAACCACGACGACGAGGATGAGGTTGATGATGATGTACTGCCCGCAGGCGTCTGATTTATGGGTCTCGGCTCCCACAACACAGCTTCTGCTACTAAGAGTAGATGGATAGATGTAGACAGCAGAAACCAAAGCAAAAACAGGCCATGTGGAGGGTCTGTTTCGGCGTCTACCATTCAACTGCATGAATTAATGAGCCACAGCGGCGACCACATTGGGATTTTTGAAGCCTGATGCCTGATGCCGGAGCGATGGTCCTGGGCTCTGTGGATTATGTTGACTTTCTGCAGACAATGCTGCACGAGGCGAAGCAAAAGGACTAGCTCTGACAGGGCAGGATGTGGATGTGCCTCTGCTACCACCTGCCTGCCTCCACCCTCTCTGTGGCAGTGTCTGTGTGAGCTCTGGCCCCTCGACTGGTGGCAAAAATTAAATTATGACAGCAAATGAACAGCCTCGGGTGGGAAAGAGAAGCAGCGGCAGAGCCTGGACCTGGTCCAGTCCGGACCTGGCCGGAACTGCCGAGCCGAGTCGAGCCGTTGGCGCACAGGCTAATAATGAAATACATGAATTTTTTAGACAATAATCGCTGCAGCTTAGCCGGGATTATAATAGGCGCATGATGGCACAGGGAATAGCAGAGCAGCAAAGGTAAGGGGTGGTAAGGGGAGGTAAGGGGAGGTAAGGGTAGGTGTGGGGAGGATGGTTAAGTCTCTGCTTCATTGCGGTTGTTTTTCCTTTTGCGGTTGCACTTAAAGTTTCATTTTGCGGCGGCTTAAAGTTCATGCCGAATGCCCTGAATAAAGTTCAAAGTCCATGTAGAATGGAATATTTTCAATTATCCCCCATCCCCATGCGAGTGCAATTTTTAATCATCAATATTTGCTCTGGTAATTTTCTAATCAATTATTGTTATTGATGTTTAAACAAATCGAGGCAAATCGAGGAAAATCAGTTTGCAACCGTTTCATAAATAAACATAAAATGCAATTAAATTGTTAAATGACTCACATTTAGCCACGAATGATTCATATTTGTCGAGCAGCAGCATCATGGATGGAAAACTTTGTAAAAGATTTGTGTTGTGCATAAATTGTATTATTTCCCAATGGATTAATTGACAATTTCCCAGCAAAGGCTGGGACTCTGCTCCCACGACAATTGTAATGAAAATTGAATTTCCATTTATCCGCACAGTAGCTTAAAAGAAATTCGAAGCTGCCATTGTGATTATGGTCCATCAGTTTTTGTTCATTATTTTTCAGACAAACTAACGTCTCTCACAGCCTTTCGAGCCAGCTGAGAATGTATTGTGTTGCTCCTAAAATTTAATTAAACTCGTAACAAAATTATTTCGATATGCAAAAGCAAGGCACGACGTTGGAGCTAGCAACGATGAGGACGACAGCAGCAGCAGCAGAGGCGGCAGCATCCATAACAAAAGCAGCGCAGCGCAGCATCGCTGGTAGCCAGTGTAGTAGAAAATTTGTGTAAAAAGCGTAAAATATTATTTGCAAATTTTTAGCCTGGGAAAATTGCGAAAACTGTGTGTGAAAAACAAGAATGTGCCCCTTTCGTCCACCTCGTCATATCTCTATGACAACAATTTGGTTTATTTTTTACAAAGGAGATTTTCATTTGGACATTTCTGGAATAGTTGCCCCGTTGGTTTTTATGGCATTATTATTTTCCAATATTTTTCGCATGGCAGTGATTTTGGCAGTCTGTGTTTTTTGTTAGCTGATGATATACATACATACATACATATATGCATAACGAGAACTGACTTTGGCATTTTGATTTTTAATTGAATTCTGTGCTATGGCCATTGGACCGTTGGGAAAAGTCAACTACGGAGCGGAGCAGAATCTGAATCCACTCGAATCGACTCGACTCGTATACCTAATAGGAAAGGCATATCCAATATCGGATTTATGATTCTCTGATTTCTAGCACTCTTGACGCTTGATTGGGTACAGTTTTCAGTTGCCACTGCACTGCACTGCACTGCACTGCACTGAATCGTAACAAATAATCAAATTTTGTTCCCTGGCCTCTCGCGTACGACACCTCAAACTTGCTAATTGATATGCATATATCGTTTCAGATTCCATAGGAATCCATTGCTGCTGCTGCAGCAGCTACTCCTTTTGCTGCTGCTGTTGTTATCCTGCTGACATTTTTTCAATTGAAAATGCCAATAGCACATAGCCAGCAGAACAATGAACCATCAAATTGCCAGCCAGCCAGCCATATTGTGTGCCCCGGCGGTCTCCTCCATCTCCAATCCGCCGCTTATCATCCACCTACCCCCACTGTGGCCCTCATGGCACATTGTTTTATTTGTGGGCGCCCTGTCTAAATTTGCCATCCGCATAAATTATGAAAAACCCACGTTTGCTGGCCTATTTCGATGACGTTGCCAGTGGGGGGACAGTGGGCCAAGCTATTTCCCATTTACCGCGCTGGGTTTAGACTATTTTTCTTCTATTTTTGTGTGGTGTGGGTGCTACTGTTCTGTTCTGTTCTGTTGTTGCATCATCAAATATTCCGCACTATTTACCATTGTACGAGTACTCGTGTGGATGGCTCTGGCAAACCAAACAAATGTCAAAGCAGTTCCTATTTGCCCTTTTAGTTGGTAAATGCGGTTGGACTTGCCATTTTTGTGTTTGATTTTGCAGAGAGAGACAGAGCGAGAGAGAGAGTAAAATGAAAGAATTTTCCAATTTTCTTTAAAATAGTGAAAATATGAGGCAGCCCCTCTAGAACTTTTCCTCTGCTTACTGCCAGAAGAATGCTTTAAAGTTTAAACATTGTTCGAGGATGTGCAAAACTAACTCTTAATCCTGCGATTCAATGTAATTCTTAAGCAATCTTTTGCTTTTGCTTGAAGGGGAGGCAAAAGCTAATTTGGAAAATTGTTTTTAGCTGCTGTTGCCTTTGCCTCTGCTGTTGCCTGGGGCGAGTGAAAATTTTGCAAGTGGGCTGAATGAATCTAATAAAGAAATTACTCCAGACACAGGATAGCCACCGAGGCAGTCGCCTACACTAAATAAAATCTCAGACATTTTTCCCTTCGTTCGTGTAGCTCCATGTCGCCAATGGTTCGGTTCGGCATTGTTGTAATGAGCTGAATATAAAGTGCGTGTGCGGGCTCGAATCGGGGGAGCCCTAAATCGCTGTTTGCTCTTAGACATTACATGAATAATTTAAAAAACAAAAGCGAAACGATTTGCGACGTGCGACACCCGAACGACTTCTAATACACTTTGGCAAGTGGCAAGTGCGGTTGGGTGTGGCAGGCTCATAAGCTTTGTCAACTGTGGTGTGTGTGGCTGTAATTGCAGATGTGTGAAACCGGAAAGGGACATTCAAGACGAGCTAATAGCTGGAAACAAAGGAGGGGTGGGGTAGCCACACGCCATGCTGGCATTCAGGCATTTACTTTACCAATTTTCGCCTAATGTTGGACTGAGACAGGTGACTCCTCAGAGAGTGGGGGCACACGTGCCACTTGCTGCAGGTTCAATAAATATGCCTTGATGGCAAAAATTGCCTATTCAACATGGTATTTTCTGGCAGATCTTCTGACTTATTCATGGGGGCCGCTACGCCATGCCATGCCATAACCATTGCTTTTATTGGAACTCCATTAAGCTAGAGCTCCCCATTGTGGCTCTCAAGAGTGGAAAACAACTTTCAACTGGAAGTTCTTTTGTTCTGGCTCTGGCACAATCTGCATGCCAGTGTGGCATCATTTAAGCCAACAATTAGCTGGCGACTAGCTCTGCAGTTACACGCCCACTTAAGCCCGAGCTGTGAAAACGTTAGAAGGCGAAAGTAGACCAAGTACCCGCTCAGTTTTGTCAATGCTTTGTTGCCGGTTTTTCTGTTTTCTGTTTTTTGTTTTGTTTTTTGCTTTGTTTGTGTGCGTCGCATTGTGAAGAACTTTAATTACGAAAACATTTTCAAAAGTTTTTCATAAATTTCTCGCACTTAACCGCAACTACATAACGCAAACAAAAGTTGCAAGTAAAAGTCTGTGCATGTATGTGTGTGTGTGTGTGCTACTTATACTACTTATTTTTGTGCCAACTGCTGGGTGTTGCTTTTGTTGCACTTGCAGCATCAAACTTTCGCTCTGATAACAGCAGCAGCACCAACAGCAGCAGCATCGCCTCGCACATCAATAAAACGAAAATTGCTGCCAAATGGTGCACCAGTTGTCGCAAGAACTAGAAGGCGTTCGACTCTCTCTGCGTGGGGGGGCGTGGCTGGTCGGCTGCTGCTGCTGATGCTGATGCTGCTGTTGCAGTGAAAACAATCGAAATTATAGCAAACAAGCGCGTAAACTTTTCGCTTTCATGGTCGAGCGTATATGTATTTAACTCTGTGCCACGCCACAGAGTGCGTGTGTATCTGTCTGATTGTCTGATTTGTGTGTGTGAGTGTGTGTGTGTGTGGCTTGTAGTTTTATTGCTGTTGTTGTTGTTGATTCTGCGGCGGCTGTGGGCTGCTGCTGCTGCTGCTGCGCAGGCTGCAGACACACATTAAAATGGCCGACAAAAAGCACCGCCAACTGGCAGTCTAATGCCAATGCAGACACACACACACACGGAAAGCCATCGGTAATCGCCATTGTTTGCATGTGTGTTGGTTTGTTCACGGCTTTTTATGTTCACGGCCCTCCGCGTATCTCTTCCTCGCAGAAGATACATGCTCTTGCGGAAGATACTTTGATTTGTAGGAGATTTTTGCAAATCAAAGTAAAGGAAAAGAGTTTTTTCTTTCTTCTTTCTCTTTTATGAAACGTACCCTTTATGAATCATCTAAAATACTAGTTCCATAATGCAGAAAAAACTGTACTGATTTCCTAGGGTATCTAAAGTTTCGGCACCCAAATCAAGCTTTCTTTTTTTTGGTTTTTGTTTGCCGCCCGCTTTTTTATTGCGGCTCTCGCTTGATGACGAGCCAACTGCGAACTGCGAACTCATTTTCGTGCACATTTTCGTAGCATACTTTTTGGAGCCTCGCTGGAAATGGAAATTGCGGAATGGTTGCCGGGAGAATGGTCATGAAAAAATGTGTGTCAACAAAAGTTTTGGTTTGAAAATGTTTCTGTTCACACTGTTCCAGTGGCCGATAGTCATGCTGTGCTTTCTCTCTGGCCGAAACTAATGGTTCTGCAGGGACCACACCGAGACCCGACTCCGACTCCAACAAAACCTGACTGCAATTAGAGACCAGACCGAGTTTCGAATCGACTCGAGTGGAGGTTGTTTCAGGCACAACCCTTACACTTGAAATTTGAAATCGTGTGGAACTAGTTATGCTGCCATAATTAAATGTAAATTATCGCCATGTGCACAAAACTGTTTTCATGTTTACCTATTTATTTGTCAGTTAATTACTTCGGGCTTGTCTCTCTCTCTATCTCTATGTGTGTGTGTGTGTTGCCCTGTACTGCCCCATCCTGAAATCCTGTTTGCTGTCTGTTTTTCCGGGACTTTTCCTGTTCCAGTGTGCACTACAAACCACGTACAAGAAATGTAATTATTTTCATTACATCAAAAAACACACCCGATAAAAATGTACACCCAAGTAACAAAAATCCCAAAAAAAAAAATAACACAAATAAAATAGGGAGAAAACAGGGCAGCCGAAACCACAGCGTCGGCATTTCCTATAGAAAAGTACAACAATAGGGAGAGAGGGAGTGAGATACGAGTATGTGTGTGTTCTTTTGTTTATTTTTGACATTGACGTCCCTCATTAATGTAAACGACGTCGACGGGGCACAAAAAGGCGACCTTCTGTAATTATAATTAATACGAAGCGAACATGAGCCCCACACAAACACACACACACACACATAGTCGTTTACGACTTCCTCTGTCAATCTGCCCCACTTGACCCGAAACCAATACAAGAAAAGAAATCTCAGAGAGAGTAGGGGGGTGGAAGGGAGGGCGGAGAGAACAGCTTACAAATTGCGTCTTTGCGGCATTAAAAATTCCATTAGCTGCAAACTGCCCGCTTTAATTAGTGCCGCAAAACCACGAATAGATAATTTGATTTTCTCTTAAAGGGAGAGAGTGGAGTGGTACTCTGGGAGGGTTGCTTTCCCTTTCCTTTTCCCGTTTTGGGTTTTGAATTATATGTTTAACCCAAAAACTTACCAAAGATCCGTCCTGCCCGGGTGGCTGTCGTCAGGAGCAGCACAAAGCCATAAATGATGAGCCCTCGCTGATGCTTGGATTTGCCCGATATGCGCAGCGACATTTTGTTGTCTTTATATTTGGTTTTTCGTCTTTTGTTGGTTTTTAGTGTTTGCTTTTTTGTAGTATTTCGTTTTATATTTTCCTTGTAATCTAAAGCGATTTCTGCGGTGGTTTGAGTTACGTATTTTTTTTTGTGTTAAATTTTTGGATTTTCTTTGATTTGTTTCTCGCCCCCTCCGGCTTTTTGTATTTAGTTGTTGGTGTGTTTTTTCGGTGCCAATTGAACTATGTTTTTATCTCTTAAGCTGTTATCTCTCTTTGCAGATATATTTACTTGATTTCTCTTTAGTTTTTGTAGTTTATTTCAATTGATTTTGCCTTTAGGTGATCATTTTGAACGAGCTGCAAAAACAGAAAAATGTAGTTCTATATTATTACTGGCTGAAAAGAATTTTTCAAAAAATTGATATTGTATTTGATTTTGTGGCGTTTTGCTTTTAGCTAGAATCAAAGAGAATTTCCCTGTATAAAAATCTATGTATGTATTTGTAAATATTTAATTTTATTTCCTTTTGAAAATCACTTTGTACGAATATCAATTTTTTGTAATGCTGGGAATCGCATTAAAGCTTATATTCCTTATTGAAAAAGTCATATTTATAATTGTTTAAAACTATTTTTTGGCTTGCTTTTAGTTGCAGATTTTAGATTTATCTTTATATGGGAATTTTATATGGTTTTAGTTTTAATACGACCAATATTTATATATATGTTTTATAGGTAACTGCTGCCTGCGTTTTAAATATTCGTACTTTATATGCTCCTGGTACTAATATTTTCCAGAAATAAATTAAATGCTTGCTAAATCATATCATTTCTGTTTAGATGAAATCCATTTGCTTAGCTCTGATATTTCGCTTTTGAAATCCCTTTTACTATCTCCTGAAGTTTCACTTTGGTGTCCCTCTCGTCTCAGTTCTGCGGCTGCGAAATTAACTAAAGATGTCAGACCCGACCAGCGGGGAAGC
Organism: Drosophila athabasca; assembly: GCA_008121215.1. NCBI lineage: Eukaryota > Metazoa > Arthropoda > Insecta > Diptera > Drosophilidae > Drosophila > Drosophila athabasca. Next base: position 13,210,119 of record CM017793.1, read on the forward strand.
ATAAACAGCACACACACACGCACACCCGCACACACAGAGAGAGAGATAGAGAGAGAGACACACACATGGACACCCATGTAAGGGTTAAAGTTTATATGCTGAGAATGAATTTGGCATTTTTATAACAACACAGCGGCGGCACGGCACGGTGCGGCACGGGGCGGCACGGGACGGCACGGCACGGGGCACACTCGGAAGTCTGACAACATAAAATGGAGTGAAATCTCTGCTCTGCTGGTGGCGGTGGTGGTGCAGAGTCAACTAATGTGGCCAAAGGGTGCATCGGGCTGCCGGGTGGGGCATAAAAGTGGGGTATAAAAGTGAAATGCAACAGCAGCAGCATGAACCGCAGCAGTCAGGCTGGGGGGTGGCTGTGGCGCTTGGTGCACATTTAATGCGGCAACAGTTACAACATGTGGCAGCAAATGGCGATTGTTGTTGGCCAAACAACTTGGCTTTTGACTATAAAAACTGCGAGTGGAGTTGCAGCCAGAGCCCCAGCCGGAGCACGCCTTAAAGTTGCCCCACCAATCCATACACATCTGTACAAAACAGGGGATCCGAGCCGTGTGTGGGGTCGGATCCGGGTGGGGGTTGGACCCTGGAGGCGGCTTCAACTTTGGCAACAACGAAGCTTGCCGCACATTGCACATGACGTAAATGTTGTGGTTGCTTTTAAAAACTTTGTTTTAATGTGTTTGCTGCAGGCTGCAAGTTTATTTTTTTGCTAGCCCACCTCCGCCTCTGTGTAAAAGTCCCTGCCGCATCCCCAATCCCCAACCGATCCCCCCATCACTCCGCTCTCCCCTGTCATTGTGTTGACGTTAAAATTTAAAGTTCAAATTTGTTACTTCCAGCCGAAAGTTGAAATGAAAACAAAAATGTGGCAGACAGCAAATCGTTTGGTCCTTAGGCTCCTCACACGGCACACATGATAACAGCTAATGTTTAATTTCCAGAGATTTGCTTTTGTTTAAGGGCAGAGAAGACATCCATCGCTATGTGTATTGGCATTATATAAGGAAACTATCCACCAAACCCCCCAAAAACATTATTCGCAGTACCGATGCACCCGTTCCGTGGGTATAGCGATAAGAATATAAAATTGTCCCCATTCCTCATTTCAAAATTCCACTTAGAGCCTGAGTTTTCTGAATAAAGAATTTTATGAATTCAAAACTCTAATCGCAAATTCCTAGGCTTTTCTTTTAAGGTCTAAACAATATAGAAAGCAGAGCACTTTTTAGGTAGCTCAGGGAATTCTGAATTCCACTCCACTTAAGCGCTTTTCTTATTAGTTTTAAGCGCGTGTCTCCTCTTCTCCTCTTACCCATCTATCTGTCTTTTTAATCTCGTTTGCTTTAACTCTTTTTACCACCTCCTTTTCGGGGATTTTATTTCTCGTTTAACAAAAGCAGATGGTCTGGTCAGACAGACACCTGAAACAGCCAGTGCATACATTTATGGCATTGTGTATTTTAACAATCCTTTTTAATGCAACTTTTACTCGTTCTCCCTTTCCACCTCGCTCTCTCTCTCGCTCTGTTCGTCCCTTTGGGCAAACAAACAAAAAATGAATGAATAAAGAAAAACAAGCAAAATATTATGACTGCTGCTGCTGGTAATTGAAGTTATTTTCCATATTACAAACCTTTGGATTTTACGTGTGCAAAAACACGTTGACTTTTTCCCTGTCCTGTCGACACAGTGTGTACTGTGTACTGTGGCCAGCCAGCCATGTATGACTGTGTGCCATGTGTGTGGGTGTGTATCTCTGCACAAAAACTGAGTTTCTGTAAATAAGTTTTCCGAGAGAAGGTGGTGGCTGGCTGTTGTCTGGTTTCGCTTCTGCCCAGGAAACAACATTTTCACAGTAAACAAATCGAAAAAGGAAACGAAAACGTAAACGAAAAGAAAATAAATACCGAAAATCTAGAAAATATTCTAAAAGTTTAATTTTCGTTTTTCGCCAGTAAAATTTTGATCCTTTTGGGTATACTACATTCTTGAGTGGACGAAAATGCTGCACTAAATCACCTAATTCTGGCAGTTTTTGATGTACAGGTAACACCCATCATTACTCTGTAATACCTTTTAGTTGTTCCAATCCAAATAAAGACATTGGTTGGCGAAGCCCTCAAATAGCCGCTGCTAGACGACCTCAAATAGTCAACGCCTTACTCTAAGCACCTTAACGACAATTGCCCCCAGCTCTGCCCGGCACGGCACTAGTCCGTCAGCATGACCACTCAACAAGTTCCGTAACTCGTTCGAGTACTACGGCACGGCGGCCCTTAATGACCAGTTGGCCAGTGCTGGGGAGAGGGGCGGGGGAGAGTGCCACGGGCAATTAAAGTGCCTTTGCACAGCAGCAGCAACATTTTCTCAATTTTCCACATAATTCCGACTGCGTTTCACCCATCCATTCTTTGGCCCTGCCCGGTACTGACCCGTTCTGTTTTGCTCTGCTCTTCCATGTTCCCTGCTGCATGTTCCGGGCATTTCCATTAGTCTTTCATAGACAGTTGCGAGCCGCTTTTATGCCCGAATGCACGGCACGGGCCATGGGAGTGGAGCGGAGCAGAGTAGAGCGGAGAAGAGCGGAGCAGAGCGTAGCGGAGCGAACGTTAAGTAGCTAAATGTCAGTAGCCGATTTTCAGTTATGACAACACCCACAGTTGTCATCGTTGCCCCAGAGTGCAGTTACTCGCTCCCATTCGGGGGTAAAACTTTAAATTAAACAGTGACAGAAAAAGCAGGAGCGAAAAACAGGAATGATATAACTATAGAGTATGGAAAGTGATGACAGTTTGCCGAAGCCATAGATACCCTGGCAGATTCCACAGACTGATATTATGGGCAAAATGCCATACATTTTGGTAGCTTTATCAGCACTACTACTTTTTCTACTACTACTACTTTTCTACTTCTACTACTTTTCAGACACTAATCTTTGGAGAAACATACGAATGGGTACATAGATGTAGATGTAGATGTAGATGTTAGAACGAATCTAAAGATCATAATAGCCTCTGCAAGGGTATACAAACATGGAACTGCATTCTCCATGAGGCATGGAAGCGAAACAAGCAGTAAGGGAATCATACAAAATATGCAAAGGACAGCAGGAGCAACAGCAAAATAGCACAGCAGCATAGCAGAACAGCACAGCAGCATGGGAACAGACGGAACAGAGCAGAAGTTGTAATTTACAGCTTATTTACGTAGAAATAAAAAATGAATTAAGACAACGAACGAACAGCCATGACAGCTGGCCCCACAAGACCTCCCCCCGCCGCATCTGATGGCAGGCCAAAGGTACAGGCACAGGTACAGTTACAGGTAAATGCATAAATAAATAACGCAAAGGTCTAACAGAAAAGCAGAAATGTAGAAAAACAGAAATGTAGAAAAAGAGTGGAGGAGCGAACAAGTTCGTAAATGTGGAATTATAATTAAATGCTTTGACATAAAAGAAATGCAGTCAAATAGAAGCCAACCCAGAGTCGAGCTTGGAGCCTGGCTAATTAGCAGAGCCAAAGGTGTTGGAATGTCCTTGCCTGAATGCGAATTATTATTAGCTGCGAGTGCCAAGTTTTTGCTGATCTAATCAACTCTTTTTGAACTGTAACTGGGTTAACTTTCCAGCATACAGCATCTGAGCTCTTTATTAACTTTTAAATTTCACAGAAAATATATGCATTCTACTCCAATGGCTCGCAGCCTGTCAGCAGCCTGTCAACGGCAGACACACAGCAAAAACAAACTGAATCCTCTAAAAAAAATCAAAAAACAACAACCACGTGTCAAGTGAGTACATGTCTCTATATTTGTCTCCATGCCACTCGGTGGCAACTATGGATGGAGATTATAATGCCAGACGGTGCACAAAGAAGCGAAATAACAAACACTGGAATAACAGCGGGCTCCTGCTGCAACAACTTAAGTGCAACTGCAGTCGCAGTCTGTAGTGTATGTGTGGCAGCAACACTTGAGAGCCCCAACAATGGCTTTGTTGCGACTGCAACTGCAACAACGTCAAGTGGCATGGCTAGTGCCATGAAAGCACAATTGAATGTATGAAAATATAACACACACTTTTCTTAGCAGCGATTTATGTGTGGCATGCCATACACGCCACACACGCCACACGCTCTCGGCCCTCAAATGGCCGCCTAATCATTTTGGGACAACCAACTAATTTGGTGTGTTTTTAGGGGCAGAGACTGGGGCTGAGAGTGTGGCAGGATCACAGGAGGCACTGTGCACCGCTTACAATGAATTTATTTCATTATTTGCTGATGTTTGCAATTTGGGCACGTGCCGCAAATTTTCAAATAGTTCTGCAAGCCAACACCGGACGTGGCGCACACTCTGGAGAGGCGAGAAGGAGAGAGAGCTCGCATTGCTGCCAAAGGTTGAGCAAACAAACACTTACTTATACACTCACACACACACAACACACACTTTGAGAGGGAGTCGCGTTGGGTTTGGGGGAAAGGATGCCTTTTTGAACCATTTTTCCGCTTCGCTGCGTTTGTTGACAAACATTTTTGAGTAGGGCAAACATAATGCCACGTAAAATACTCTTTAGGAAAAATAAAATAAAGTTAAGTAATGGCATGGGCAGCCTTGCCCCCTGCCCCTTCCCTGGCAGCAGCAGCAACAGCAACTGGAATCAGCGCAAATTTAGTGGCAAAGTAAATAAATTTATTTTAGTTTTCCCTCTGCCTCTGCGTCTTGCCCTTTCATTGCCATGGCCATTGTTGTTGTTGGCCTCCATTTGGTGCCCCCGAAATAGCCCCGACGAAATGTCTTAAGTCGCTGGCTGCCTTTTATTGCCGTTGCCCCAACAAATGGCAGCTGGCAGTTCCGAGTGCGACTATGTAGAGAATCGAGAGTGAAATTAAGAAAAATGGCGCAAAAGGGTCCTGAGCTTAGTGTTTGTTAAATGGCACATGCAGTCGATCGACAACCCTTTTGTTGGCCAACATCCCTCCCCCTCTCTGCCTCCTTGCCTGTTGTGTGTGCTTAACAATAATGTTGGCTATTAGCGGCAGGGCATGACCGAATCCCGGGGTCAGCAATTTGAAAACTTTTTCAAGGATCCTTCGAGCCGAAATGCCAAACCAATTTCTGGCTGCCAAAAAGCCGACAAACCCACCGCCAACCGACACTCACTAATTAAACTAATTAACCGAGATGGCCAAAAAGGGATAAGTTCTGTACATATACTCCTAGTAGATGTCTTGGCCATATTCTTCGCCTAACTCCAAGCCCTTCGCCCGCCCGCACAGACACAAATTGAAAACGAAAAGGCTCCAAAGGCTCTCCAAAGTGGGTCAGACGAGGCGGAAAGGAACAAGTTCCGCCGCTCCCCAGAACAGAACTGAATTCAAATCGGGATCCTAAAATGCAAAATATGCTCCAGTATGGCCTGCCTGCTGCCTGCCAAACGCATTTACGGTGCAGCCAGGACGAGTCCGGAATTTTATTTCACACTCCGGACCACTCCGACCGCAGCCAGCAGACGATTATTAAGCATTTAGGATCCAGCGATACGGAGCAAATTTCATCCCGGAACGTGGCTGAGCTGGGAATCAGCTGGAAGCTGAAAGCTCCCCAATTTGCATGCAGGCGGCGAGCGTCCCGTTAAATGTGGCATGCTCCAAGACCAAAGTGGAGCCCTGCTTATGGGTCAATTAGAAAGGGGGTAGGGGGATTGGTTTCCATCTTTAGGATAGGCACCTTTTGCTGTGTGTTTACTTAAAGGCCAGGCCTTTCTGTTCGTTCCTCGAGATCCTGGTGGCTGGTAACGATGGCAATACGGATAGCGATTCCGTGGACGATGTTCGCACACAACACAAACACAAACTAAACACAGATTTCACTGAATGCCTCATCTTTTGAAACTTTAATTTTCTTATTGGCTGCGGATTTCTTACACGCGGCAGTACAATACTGGTTGGTTTCATTCACATTGGACACTTGGCCCGAGGCCCTATATCCAGCATAGGCTTCGGCTCTTCTTGGCTCTGCCAGTTAGCCCGGCTTTGGGGCACACGGATTCAATGGCTAAACGCTTCAGCGTCCTGGATGCCCACACACGCGACGCGAACGCACGAAGCCCGGCAACGGCAGCGGCAGCAGACACATCCTTACGGGCGCACAACAAAAACGAAACTGAAGCGCGTTCGTTTTTTGCACAAATAAATTCTCAGCTCGTCGTGGCAGTGGCAGATAGCGACAGCGACAGCGCGCTGCTGTGTGGCAGTGGCAGTAGCAACAACGGCAGACCGTTAGCTGTTCGCCGGCCTCGTGCCTCGCTTTCGGGTGGCAGCGTCTGCCTTCGTCTCTCGATTCCGTTGCATAGATTTGAGCGCGGGTGGATGTTTCGTTTCGTTTCGTTCGCTCGTCCTGCCCGAAGGCACACAGAGTACCAAAAGGCGAGAGAGCAGAGAGCTTGGCCTCCCATCCGCTGGCGCTCTCCTGTGCCACTTTCAATTTCCGAAACTCACCTCGATTCCGAATGGAGCGGGCCATGATAAGATGATAAGAGCAGGGCACACGACCTACACAACGCGCTCAGGTGAAAAGAGAAGAGCAGAGCAATGTTGTGGGTCGTTTGGAAACGAAATGGAAACCAGAGAATGTTATGTTAGTTAATTGGGTGAAGTCTATGTGGAAAGTGGAATCATAGTAGAAATATCTATTTTTAAGATTCATAATAGGAGTTCGTATATGATTTTTAGATATTTTCTGGGCTATAGTTTAATTGGAGAATTTAATGTTATTGTATATCGAGCCCCTGTTATTGACAAAATAAACGTCTTAACAAGTAGTTCAATAAAAATCATGTGGTTGCATCGTCTTACATCAAATCAGACTTGAAACAACGCTCGGCTCTGCTTACAGCATGTTAAATCATGTTAAGGTCCAGAAACAACAAATAAAACCATTTCTAAAAGTATGTTATTATTATGTTTACCACCTATGGCAAATAACATACAGTGTATTCGAAATCATGTTACGATAGCAAAACATTGAGGGGAACAGATTTCATGGCCCTGTTTCAGGCTTGCAGCTGTTAGGTATACAGTGCTGTTAACCTTCAATAGATTCAGATGTACATATAATATATTCAGTAAGCAACCTAACAGCCACACAACGTTTACATCTAGGGGAAGAATGTTTTCGAAATCATGTTATGTATATAATGTTAATATAGCGCGTTCGAAGTCCTGTTGAGACCTAACAACAGTAAGGGCCATTCGAACTTATGTTGCAAACAGGACAATGTAATTTAAGGAAACTACCCCAAATGCACAGTCTAATGTTATGAAAAGTATGTAATTATTATCTAGGTGGAGAAATATTCGAAATCATGTTATTCGTATATGTAATGCTAATAGCGGCCTTTCGAAGTCCTGTTAAGGACTAAGAACAGTAAGTCCGATTCGAACTTACAAATGTTTACTGTAAGGAAACTACCCCAAGTGCAAAGTCCAATGTTATGAGAAGTATGTTATAATGCCAGTCCTAAAAATTTCGAATCATGAAGAAGTGTTCGAGGTTTCAATGTAACGACTTACATTGAATTAGAATGTTAACCGTCCCTCAATAACGCTACAATGTTATGTATCTGCCTAAGGACAGCGTTAACGTTTCGAAACATGTTGGAGTTTTCAAATGTTAAGCCTTGACAAATACTAACATTGGTGCGGAATGTTAAGCACGCTCTTCTTGGACACTGAATCTGGTGTTTGGGTTTACATTCTAAATTTATTGGGCGCTTTCTTATTTCGAAAAACGAATTCATCTGTATTTTTACTGAAAATTACTCTAAAGATATTGAAAATTATGTACATACATAGAAAACTTAAAACTAAATACTATATTAAAATAATACTATGCTTAGTTTTTGCATTTCTTTGATTTTAATGGAAAATGTTAGCTTAGCTCTGTTATGGTATATTCGCTGTTGCCTTATTAAACATGCAATGTTATCTGTCAGAATGTATGAAATAACAGAGTGTGCAGCATAAAAGCAGAACATGTCTTTTACATGTCTTTAGTCTTTTACAGAATATCCAATGTTAGATAAGATTTCAGAGTACCACTTAAACATTCTGCAGGAGAACAGCATAGAGAAATTATTCTGAATGTTAAAATTCACAAATATGCTACATTGAAATGAACTGTAACGGCTATAGAGGAAATATAACATTTAAATATACTTTCAAATGCTCATTACAGAGAATATGTTACAGGCTTCTGTTACTCTCACACTGCTAAGAACAGAAGACATTGTGTCCTTACTTCTACCCATCCGACATTGATCAGCCTGAAACTTCCGCAATTATCGAATTGGCTATGCACCTGCCCCTAGCCGATGGCCACGCCTCCGAGACAACTGCCCACAATTTAATCCCAATAAACGGCTGAATAACTGCAATGCCAAATGAATTTCGGGGCACACCCACCAACAGGGAAAATCGAAGGGCGCAGCCACAGCCCACCGCAACCGCATCCCGAGCGAGAGTCGATCAGAAGTCAACCCCCGGAAGTCAGGAGTGCAATCGTGTTCGCAGTCCTGTTAATCGCAGGCTCTTCATGTTGCTGCCGCTGTCAACGCCTCAACAGGAGGAAGGACAACAGAAGCCACCCCTAAACGCAACCAGCGACGATTTATAACCAATTTTAAATTGCAAAAAATTGCAATAGAGATAAGGGTGCAGGGCCAGGGATAGGGGAGGGGGATAGTCATCAGGCGAAACCGAAACTAATTCGCAACAAGCGCAATAAAAATTATGAACAATAGCGGAAATTAGCCATGGCAGAGGGGAGGATCCTGTGCGGTTATGCCATTGACAGCGTAACGAAATGTTAACCAATGCATGACGAATGCCAGCGGCGTCTGGGCCCTGCCTGAGGAGGAATTGGAGATGACATTGGGGATAACACTTTCGCTGAGAGCGGAAGCAGCAAGACCATGCCCTCAGCGCCCTATGCCCTATGCCATTTTGGGGCAGGGAGGGGGCTAAGTTCAGGGCCCCTGGAAAATACAAACTTTAATTAGCAACTTTTTCGATTCTATTCTATTTTATTTCTTGTGTGTCGTTGGGGTCGTTGAGTGGCTGCCTTCTGCTGTTTCTGCTGCTGCTGCTGATGCTGCTGCTTCTGGCGTTGCACCTTTTTGCCTCCGGGGCACATGTTCCTGGTAAGTTGATGCCGTTCCGTGTCTCTCGCTGTGGCTCTGGATGTATGTGAAAAAGTTGCTGGCTGTCGAATGGGCTAGGATAGAGGATGCTCCTGATGCTTCTGCTGCTGCTATTGCTACTCCGTACTTCGAGGGCGAATGACACTTGACAGTGATTTATGGCCGAGGCCACTGATAACCCGCCAAAGCTTGCTTGGCAAGTGCAAATCCAAAGCCACCGCCATCGCCACCCCATTGCCCTGATTGTCCAACCCTCCCCGAAACACTGAACACACTGATGCGATGGCACTCTCTTTGTTACGAATTTGTAGAGTTTCCTTTGGCCTGTGAAATATTTTCCATGCCGCAAATGCTGCAATTTTGAGCCCGGAACGCTCACATGTGCAATCATTTTTTATCGCAAATCTCTCGCTCTCTCGGTCTCTTCTTATATCAAAACTAAGCGGCTGTTTCGAATCGCTGTCATGTGGTGAGGTCCTGGCCCTAGCCCTAGTCCCTGCCCAGCAGGGTGTTAAATTGCTGCCTGTGCCTTGTGCCTGCCTCTATTTCAGCGTCATTCAACGCCATTAACCTTCTGTCAATTTCAATAAGTCAGCTGCAAGAAGAAAAAAAAACAAAAACCATTCATGGAAATCTGCTGCAATTGCTGCAGAACCAACGGCACATTAGGGCAGCCAGAATCAGACAGACGGATGAGTCCAGATAAAACCTACGTTCAGCATCTAATACAATATTGATAAGCCCCGAAGTCCAGCTGAATTTCGGTCTGACAACCAGGGCATGCATGTCAGACCGATCACAAGGGAAATGCTAGAGATATCTTATTATAAGAATTCAAAGAAAAAACTACTTGAAATGATGTGTAAAATTGTGGCAATTCAAACAGAAGCGCAGCCTAGAGAGAGAGAGAAAGAGAGAGAGAGAGGGGAGTATTCCCCATTCCCAATCGATGGCAATATTTTGTTGTATTTTTATCACAGCATAGCTGCTGCCGTGGACACACACCTTTGCTGACCGCATTCCCATGGCGGACATTCGGGCCGTTCGTTTGGTGGGTGCGCTTGTTGCCATTTCCGCTTCCGTTTGCCGCTGTCGTCGTTGTCATGTCTACTTGTCCTGCGTGTCCTGTGTGTTCTGTGTGTCCTATGTCCCCTGTCTGGTGTCCCGTGTCCTGTTTTCCTCGCTGCTGCTGCTGCCGTGTTGTGCACATAAATCGTTTAAAATAAAGTGATAATTGCATTTGTGTTTCAACTGTCAAAGTGACGTCAGTCCAGGTCCAGGGGACTTCTGCGGCCATCCCAAACTGTAGCTTCTCTGTAGCTGTGTGTGTGTGCTTCAAAGTGTATCTGTGTGAGTGGCTTAACAGGAACAGAGCCTGGCCTCGCCTGGCACTTGCGCGACATTTTATGAATGCCGCCGCCGTATGAATAATTGCGATAGCAGCCAATTTGAATGGTCCCCCACTCCATCCGTGATTCCTTCTCGTTTACCCTTACGAGTAGTCGACCCTCTGATGCAGTATTTTTGGGGGTTGTTTCTGTGTGTGTATTTGTGTGTTTTAATTTCAGTGTCACTGTGAAGTGGATTAAAGTATTTCCATCGGCTTACAACCTAAAATGAGTTCAACCCCTCGATCAGGGCCCGCCCAGAGAGTGTTGCACTCCCAGGTACAGGCCCAGGCCCAGACACAGACACCCATCTGGTTGTTGCAGAGTCAACAGACGGACTTTATCATGAATATACTTATATACTTTGTGCATATGTATCTTCCTAGAGATCGAGTGGCTGTGGCAGTGGCAGGCTCTGATTAATATGCGACACCCCGTTGGCTTGGCGTGTGAATCGGCCAAGTGTTCCTCGAACCCGCGAACCCTCTTCCTGCGCCACCGAATTGAATTGTTCAGCAAATAGCATTAATATTTATATTGTTTTTTACGAGTGCCCCTCCCGGCAAGGATATGCAAGGGGTGCACTGCGTCGCGACGTCAATTGCGGCGCTAAGTGCCACAGCAAACAAAGGCCAGATTGAATGCAAATGTTGCCCCGCCGCCCCGCCGCATGTGGCAAATTAGGTTTCCTTCGATGCACAATCATGCCTCGATAGAGAAAGATTATAATTATAAAAAATAAAGAGAAATACATATAAATTCACTCAAGTCGTCTACAAGATTCATATTTTTCCGCTTGGCCTTGCCACGCCCCCTTGTTTGACCTGCATTCGCCCCACCAAGCCCTGGGGTTAAGTCGACATGAACTTTGCGTGTTTACTCGATGTCGCTGTCGATGTGGAAAAAACGTGTCGATTTGATGAATGGCGTTTATTAAGCAAACAATTTGAAGCTATTTGCAGCCTAATTGTGCCCCATGCATCAACGTGTTGTGGCAGTTAAATGGCTTATTAATATTTAAAAGATATTTAAAACGAAAACCGAAAGAAACAACACAAAAATTCTAGCACGGAATGCGAATGTAAGGGCGGGGGGACGCCGCTCATTTGCCTAATTCAGAGCGGAGTCAATTTTAATGGACATGAGAGCAGACCTTTGCATGACCAGACCAAGGAGAATCCAGGAGAACCCAGGAGGGGGACTCGGAAGGGGAAAGTGAAGTAAAGCTGCTAGAAACATGAGGCATAACTGCAGTGGGGCAGGCTTTCAAGTGGAAATGAGTTTTGCATGCAACACGCGCGACGTCCACTGGGATCAATGGGTGGGGGAAAGGGTCAAAGTGGAGTGCCTTGGAGACTGCCGCTGCCTTTCCCATTAATTATGACCGCGGAGCGGACTTTCGTTGCATTTATGATCGGAAGTGTAGCTGTGGTCAGGCTTCAGGCATTTCAGCTATGAGAACTGGAGAGCACGGATTAGACATAGTTAGACATTAGTATAGTTAGGGATACTGTACTCAGATCTCTCGTATAGACGACTCCCCAATAGATTCACATAATGGTAGAGACAGATCAAACCTTAAGTTATATTGTCCAACTTTGTCGGATAGAAACAATGGAATGATTCAAGCAATATCAGATTCATGGTATTCCAATGAGTATTTCCCAATATCCATTGTCATTGCTCACAAACACCTGACAGATCGGGGCAACACCTTGATTTCCGTTTGCCATTTTCATTTGCATAGTAATTCCCTGCCACTTGACTGTTGCAAAACAATTTGCAACTTTGCTGTAGAGCTCGACGCTGCCACTCTGCCACTCTGCCGCCACTCGCCCTTACCCATCATTATTTGCACATTTTTTGGTTTGGCAAACTCTTAAAAAATTAAATAAAATATGCATTACGTTGAAAAAGTTTAACCAAAACTGCCACACTGCTGCTGCTCGTTCCTGCCACAAGCCACTGCCACCCACCCACACACACACACACTCTCAGTGGGGATGGAGTAAAACTAGCAACTGTAGTTACAATAAATACATATGCAGGACTGTCGACTGTCGGCAGCGAAGCTGGCATTATAGAAATCCCGTTAAACCCACTTAATTCAATAAAACACCTTTCACACACTTTGCGCCAAAGCCGACAACAAACTATAACGCTACGATGTCTATACCTCTGTGTGTGTGTGTGTGTGTTTGTATGTGTGTGTCTGTGTGTGTGTGCAGGTGCATAAGTGAATGGCGGTGCTTGAGAGCGTGCGCCAAAAGCTACTTCATGGCGGCAATTTACGTTTAAAGTTGCTTAAAGTTGCTAACGACAAAAGTTATAATTGCATAACGTGTGTGGGTGTACACGCACACACAGAGGGAGAGAGTGACTCTCGGTATTCTCACTGATACATATACACATACATGTATGTATGTATGTAGTTGCAACTAAAATGCCTCTCTGTTCGCTGCTTCCTTCGCTGAATTCGTATGCGAGGCAGCATATGGCAGCCGGAAATGAAACGTAAATCAAATAAGTAAGAAGCGCAAATGCGCACACACACAGACACACACAGACCCATACAGATAAATAGATACGCAGACACATACAGAACCTGCAAACCCCTACCCTCCACTCTGCACTGTGAGGGGGGGAGCACAAGTGTATTGTCATTAGCGACAAGAGAGCGACATAGCATTGAATCTGAGACTCTCCTTTCGCAAATTGAAAAGTTTTTGAAGTGCATTTTTCATGAAAGTGGCAGCACTCATTCATTGTACAGTTCGAGCGATTCGAAAGGAAAGCAGGAAGCATCGAGGTGGAGGTCGAGGGGGAGGGGGAGAAGCAGGAGGGCGGTCGTGGAGGAAATTGTTCATATTATAAAATAAAAGCGGAGAGTGTTGCTCGAGCAGGAGCAGGGCAATGACGGCGACGTCGACGGAAACTACACACCCAGCGACGCATGTCCTGCGAGTGCTCTATGCCCTCGGCTCCCTTTTGGCACACACTGTCAGTCAGTCAGGCCGAAAGGAAAGCGTTTCGCTTCGAAAAAATGTCAACGGCAGCACAGTGGGCGTGTCTGCTGTGTCGTTGTCGCTGTTGTTGTCGTTGTCGTTGCTTTTCCCCATTTTCATTACGTTGAAATGCGTTTCGTTGAATTAGAAACATTTCATTTCATTTCGTTTCGTTTTTACTTCCTATTTGCTGTTGTGAGTGCGTGCGTCTTCCTTCGTCCTTCGTCCAGAGCGAGTGCGTGTCTTCGACCAGAGTTGTCACACCACCCAACCACCCCCAGACCAGACCAGACCGGCCCTGTCCTGTCCTCTTAAGGGGCGTTCCTCGAAGGTGTTACAAATGTTTTATGTCTTAATAGCTCTTCGCTGTGGCCTGCCTTCTTCTTAAGCATTTTTGCTGCTGTTGCCGGTTGCCGTTGCCATTGCCCTCCCGTTGAACCCCTTTTCCCCACTCTCTTTACCGTACGCTGAACGTATTTTTAGAATTTTTTAAAATCGGATTAAATGGTTTAATGGGTTAACGAGTTGACTTTACCCTCTCGCCAACCACTTTTTTTTTTTGATTCAGGAATCTTCAATTAACGCTGCAGGAGTTTTTAAATTTGAATTCAGACAGCTCTACCAGGGAGGGGGGGGCAAATGGTTTTAATTGACTTTTGGCATAGTGAAGCTGGGAGCTATGAACCTGTGCTCTATCCATCTCTCCAGAACATCCAGGTTAAGGTAATATTTTCATACTGTTGTCATACTTTCGGGACGCACTTCAGGGGAAGGCACTGAACGTCAGTCATTGGACAGCTCTAGGTTTGGGACTGGTTCCAAAGTAGAAGTAGTCACAAGCATATGTATGCCATAGAACCAAACAGCAGCCTGTCTTGTTTAAGGTAATTATAAGCCAGAAGCTCGTTGTAGAACTCTTATCTTCTCTTATCGCAAATGCATCCACAAGTCTATAGATTGGCAGAGAACAGAACAGAATGTCGCTTTCATTAACAATGCAGAGATTACCGGGTTAGCCTAGGCCATTTCTGACCAGACCAGACCAGACCAGAATAATGCCAAGCAATTTACCCCAACTGAATATTCATTTGCACATCTTGAGGTGTCATCTAGGTGGAGAAGAAGAGAGGGGGATGGGGTGGTGCGTAATCGGCTTTCACCTATTGAGTCACCCAAGTCACATGCAAAATGCAACAGGAATGTCTCCATGCAATTCAAATGTAATTTGTGTGTGTGTTTCCCTGCCAAAACAAAAATGAAACCTTGGGGAGGCTCCACATTTCAATTGCGTGCAACCGAACGGAAATTCAAACGCAAAACCCCAAAACCCACACCCACAAATGCAAAATGAGGCCGAGCAAAACATAATTTCAATTTCCGCTGCAATTATTACTCTCCTGCGTCTCTCCCTAATATTATTGCCATTTTGTCAGCTTAAATAATTAAAATTAGATATGAACACATTTTTTCGTTTGGCAAAAGTTTGGTGGCTGGGGGAGGGGGGCAGGACGCGGCAGGCTTCGTTTTAAGGTCAGCACCCATTAACATTATAATTTAGTTGCTGTCAACCCGATCCGATCCGACCGAACAGACCAGCATTAGTGCAACATTTTCATAATAAATGTATGACTGGAAAATTATAAAGGGCCGCAAAATTTCAATTTTGCTTTTGCCACACGCGGGTGGGATGGGTGGTAGGGGCATGAAAAATTCAGTTGGCTAAATCCCTGATATTGCCCCATGTCCTATGTGCTATGTGAATTATGGCCACCATCCCTCCTGTCAGCGGCATTCATTAGGCCTGTCACGTTGAGGGTCAATAAAATAGCTGGAAAATATTTTCGGTTTTCGCCTCGACTTTAATGTAGCCCCCAGGAAGGGTCCTGTCTCTTGTACTGCCTGGAGAAGGAGTCAATGAAAATGAAATGGCATGGCATGGCATGACATTCCGTCTCTGTCATATCAGTCATCTAACCGTTAAGATAGGCCAAGGAGCCAACGATGCGTAGTCGTTAGGCATTGACGAAACGACGGAGCCAGGAAAAGAGAACGAGATTGAGATTGTTGCTGGAACTGGAACTGGGACTGCGATTGCTTCTGGTACGGGTATGGATACGGAGTATGTGGTATGGTATGGCATGGTATGGCATGGTTCGGTTTGGTATCTTAATGAAGTATCGATTTCTGGAATCGACGATTTCTCGATTTCATATGCCCTGCGGTGGAATTCCTTCGAGTCATGTAAATCACTTATTACATTTTCGGTATTCCGCCTGCCTCCTGCCTCCTTCTCTGCCTCCGCCTCTGTCTCATTTCTGTTCTTTTCCTGCCTCTTTTCGCATGGCTGTGTCTGTGTTGATGCACAAAAATACTTGCGAAATTCCCTCTAGCAGACAGCAATCCCCCATTGGGGGCTCTGCGACTCGGGCGGAATCTCAGAACTTAATCTCAAATTAGTTTGAAGCTCTGTAACGGCATTTTACTAACTGAATTGTCATAATGGCAAATAACAATGGAAATAATGTTGCCAGTTCCAGTTCCAACCAATCTAAATGCATGCGAGTGAGCCGCTGCCAGCCGGGTTTTGGCCAGGCGAGATGGTGGCGTATACGTGATGACTTTGCAAATGGCATTTGGATTGTGTGTTGTGTGTGTGTATCGTAATCATATCGAGAAGGCAACAACATGAAAAGTATTGAATGCTTTATTCGCATTAGGCGGGAGCTCGATTCGATAAGAGATAATTTGTTTGCTGCTAATGCCGCCCCAGGCACAGCACAGCACAGACCCTTGGCCCTTGCCTCCTTGGCAATTTTCGTCCCCGATTCGAAGGGATCATTGATTGAAGTGTGTCCATTAATTATGGCTTGGCCAAATAGCATTGACAATTACCGGGGTGGGGGAGGGCCAGTAGGCCACACTGAAGGGCAGGAGAGGATGACTGGGCTTAAAATAGCATAACTTTTTCGGTAGATACATAAATTTAAGCCTTGTACATACAAACGAGTATATGAATATGCATAAGCCTTGAGCTGATGGAGCGATTAAAACATTGTGTGCGTGTGTGTGTATGTGTATATTTCTTCTTCCACTTTCATTACTTTTTCTTTCTCGAGTTTTTTACGGTTTTTTTTTGGGGTTTTTTGCGGTTCGGTTCGGTTCTACTCTGTCAGGCACTTAAACAAATGAAGCTGTCGCCGTCGCGTTATTTATTAGCCAAAAGCTGGTAAAAATGTTCAGCCTCAAATGCTTTTTTATTAATTTGCATTGTGGCCAACACACACACACATACACAAACTGAGAGGAGGACGAGCAGCAGCAGCGGGCGGAAGCTGAGCAGCCGCCATCTCTGTTTTAGCGGCTGCAATCTGAGCCTGCAACGCGGCGTCGCTTATTTGTCTGGCCGTGCTGCCAGCCAAAATGGCTGCCTGCTCGTCTCAGCCCATCCTTTCCCCCGTTTCCCCCCTTTCGACTCTTTATCGTATGTTAAAGTCAGCGCAGAGAGAAATTTTTAAGTGGTTTTGCTGAAAGTTTTTGGAGAGTTGGCGCTGGAGTTGGAGTTCGAGAGCCTTCCTTCAGTTTTGTTTAAAATGTTCCGGCTTTTTAAGCGCCCTGCTGAGTCGGCCGTCTGCTTTGGCAAAAGTGAGGCGTGGCTGGGCCGCACACACACAGACACACAGACACACACATGCACACATGGATAGCACGCTAATTCGCAGCGGGTGACAAAGTAAATTATGATATTCGTTTCCGGACTAACAGACTGCGTGCACTTCCTGCAACGTCTATGTATTTTTCCCAGCTTTCTTTCTGGGGGAGCCCGTATCCCGGCGCTGTCCAGCTGGTGGGGCAGCCGGGATTTCCATTATGCCCCGGTCTGCCTGCCTGCGTTTGTGCGGCGCGTGATTTGTTGCTTCGCCAACGTCGCGCCCCCGCGGCCACTGCATCAGGAGTGGAGTGGAGTGGCGAGGAGATGAGCACTCGGAACTTTGCGTATCTGTTTTTGAGCTTCTTAATGGAAAGTTTTGGGGTGAAATTTACGATATGGGGTCTCCCCTGAACCGGCGTCATGTGAAGATAAGAAACCAGGATGGGGGCAAGGTGGACTCTGCCCCAGGCAGCCACTGAATCCCGCCCTTTAAGTGAATTAGTTAAAGTTTCTGGGATGCTGCTACTTCGGCTGCCTCCAGTGTTTGTCACATCGTTTACAGCTCTGATCTTTGTTTGCATTGGCCAGGCTCCTCCATCAAAGCCCCTAGTTTGTCCTCCAGAAGCGTGTACCTTCGGGCGAAGGACGACGACAACAGGAGTAAATTAACAAGCAGCTTAGCTCCAACTAAAACTAAAACTAAAACTCCGACTCTGAGACTGAGACTAAGAGTGGAACTACGACAAACATCCTATACTTTTTGTGTTTACCCCATCGCTGACTGGAAAATCTGATGGCCAAGTATAGTGGCGCACATTTTCGTGCAAACTTTGTTAACTATTTAAGACATAATTTAGCAAATTATTTTCTTCCATGCTGCTGCTACCGCTGCTGCTGGAAGGTAGCTTCGAGGCGGCTCATAAGTAAATATTATGCAAATGAGAGCTTGGGGAGCCGCCCAGAGACAGAGACCCCCAACTCGCCATCCCTGCCTTGCTGCCACTATGTTAACAACAAGGGGCAAGTCGGTTGGCTGCAGCGAAAGTTACTCTCTTCTTTTTCCTAAGGGGGAGGGAGGCTGCAGGGCCAGTAGCCGGTAGCAGCTGGCTTGTCCTTTCTTGCCATGGCTGTTAGTTTTTTAATCCTTTGCAGTTATTAATTTAATCGCACAGCTGCATTTCAGTAGCACAGGGTGGAAGGGAAAGGGTAAAGGTTTTGGGCAAAAGTTGGTGGCAACTTTTTTGGCTGCTGCCAGCTCTGACAGTCACTCCTGGCCTGGCTCACTGCCTGGCTGGCTGGCTGGCTGGTTGGCTTGACAAACGCTTGACACATAAATCCGACGTTGGCTTTAATTAGTCAGTAGATTTGTTGTCAAAAGTTGTAACTTTCACTTAAATTATTCATGCAGCGTACAGCTTCTGGCACATGCAACCAATTAACAGCCAAATCAACTGAGTGAAGCAAGGATCGGCAGGGATATAAGATTTGTGAGAGTATAAAACTGTTGTATCGTTTCGCTCTTTATTTTCTTCGATGCCACACAAAAAGTGATCGGCCGTCGGTCCACCCATTTGTAATGTGGCCGTATATTTAGTATTCTTATGGTATTATCTTATGTACTAGTGTTGCCGTATTGGCTGAAGTCGGTTATACTACCACAGATTATAACCGCCAAATAAGATTTCCCATAATCGATGTGTTTTGCTTTTTCTTTAATTTTCATTACTTGAAAGTTTTGGGGCATGCATAACAAATCCCAGGGAGGCTTTATTTGATTGTTTTTCCACAGAGGCAGAGGCAAAAGCAACAAACAAATACACACCAGACAGGGGGCGGGGCAGGAGGGCATTATGTTTTAACTGATTTTCGCATTTGAATGATTTATACCTCCCGCCAGACTCATTCGCTTTTCTTTATGGTCTCTGCCCCTGCCGTTGCCCCTGTTGCTGCCCCTGCACCTTGACTGGCGCACCTGCCTCTGCCAACCATGCCTCGGGGACCTCTTGTCTGGGGCTCGTTTTTCATAATTTGGCATGTGATTTGAGTTTGTTTTTAATATTCGCTTATTTTCGGTGGCTCTGCTCTGCTCTCTGCTCTGCTCTCGGCAATCGATAATCAAATGTGTGTAAAATTCGCCTCAACGACATAACCGAGACATAAATTTATCAACAGGTTAACAAGTAAACTTTGCCAGCAACCAGATGGGGGGGGAACTGGTAGTGACATGGCCTGGCTCCATACTCATTTTGGGATGTTCATTCATTTATGGCTTGACTTTTCATAAAACGATGGATGGAATTTTACAAGCTAACAGAATCATTTTACGCATCATTAACGTTTTTGTATTTCATATGCAAATTCGCCTAGTCCTGCTCCTACTTTTACTCCTTTTGTGGGGTCCGGGGTCCTTCACAGACATCAGACGTCCGTCCGTCCAAACAAAGTCAAACTTTTGGCAATGGAGGGTTCGTGTGTGTGTGTGTGTGAGTGTGTGTGACCGCACCATTAGTGAGGTTCACTGCACACCATCACCATCACACAGCATCACAGCAGGGCGTTACGGATGCGGGCGGAGTCTTCGAGAGAGACCCGACCCGGCCCTCAGATTTTGGCCACATTATTTGCACGCAATGAGCCTTGAAATTTAGTTTTCGGTTAGTTTCGGTTTCGGCCCTTCAAAGGGTCAACGGTATTGCCGCTGTGGATAGTTTTCTTCCTTCTGTGTTTTTTTTTTGTGCATATGCCAAGTACCACTCAACACTGCCAATGACAGCACTGGCATTCCTTCAGGCAGAAGGACATGGAGCAGCCACTCTTACCTTTGCCTTTATCTTTATCTTTGCCTTTGTCCACCGCTGTCTCTCTCATTATGCCAAATAAATTGCAACGACTTACGTTGCATTGGCCATTTAAAGAGCCATTAATTAATTGTAATTAAAAAGATTTTCTTTCTCCGATTGAGCATCGCGGACCGCGAACCGTTGCTTTTGTTGTGGCCAGGGCCCTGATTGAGTCTCAAATTGCCGCAACGCCTTTTGTGACCGCATTCGTAGCGATAATGAACCGTAATGCATAATTATAGCCGGCTGCCTCTGGCTCTTGGCCCATTCTATGGGGCGGAGAGGGGGATTACATGCAGTGGCCACTTCTGGCCTTACGAGTCTTATGAGCCTTTCGGTTTAAGGCATATTTATTATATATTTGGCAATTAACAATATATAATATTGTTCTATATACACATTAACTGGGGAATCGGCATAATCAGTGACCCTCATTAAACATATTTGTACAGTTGCCAGTCCTCGGCTGGGGCGTCCCGTCCCGGTGATGAGGACAGGCCATCATGCCACAAAGGTTAAAGCACACACACACACACACAGAGAAGCACATGGATTGGGGATATGCCATATGGGTCTGTATGGTAAACAGATGTTGAAGTTCGAGTGCCTGCCTGGACGTGGTGTGCTTGTGTGTGTTAGTGTGTTCTCTGTTGCCTGTGTGTGTGTGGTGTCGGTGAGGCGATAAGTGACATTTGAGTGAAAGCTTTGGCTCAGCATTGGAGAACGTGTTTGAATACCCACACACATACATACAGATGTGTGTGTGAGTGAGCGCGCGCTTTGGCAAGCCAACAAATATTTATCTATGCCATTGGCCATTTAGCCAGAGCCTGCCAATAAAATTGCCATTGCTGTCATTGTCAGCTTAACGGCAAAGTGAGCAACAGACGATTGTCTACACACACACGCGTGCAGAGTGTACTCGTTTACGCTTGTGTCTGCGTTGCTTTGACAATTGATTAAATATGTGAAGTGTGCGCAATTATGTCAATTAAATGGAAATTACTTTATACCTCGGCCACTGCTGCTCTCTTTCGTGCTTGACAAATCACACAGATACTCGGCAACGGCAACGGCAACGGCAATGGCAACTCAAATATGCGTATATATAATGGCCGGAATTAACTGATGCATAAACTGAATAATGAGTCACACTCCTACTTTGCCGCCTTTGCCTCCTTTGCCTATAAAGAAGACAAAAATAATTGGCTTCCCACACACATGGATGCTGTCACTGTGGCAACCACATAAATTACAGAAAATTAAGTTTGTCCGAGCATCCAATTAAATTATAGATATCCAAATCCAAACGCTATACAATTGTCGGTTAAGTTGATCTAAGCAATTGCAAAAATCCAGGATAATATTTGCATTTCCCACGCTGGCCAAACAATTAGCTGGCAACGAAGAGAATAGAGGGGGGAAAAGTGAACGCTCGTTTGCATGGTCAGCAGATACAGATACGGACACATGCCATGCCATATCATGGCTGCTACTCCTACTCCTAGTCCCACTCCCACTCTCACTCCATACTTCCTGCCATGTTCTGGCCCAAAGCGCGTGTGTTAATGGCGAAACGTTTAATGTTTCTGGTCACGTAATAAATCCAAATCTGTGCTCTGCGCGCTGCGCTGCTCTTCGCTGCTCTGCTCTGTGCTCTGTGCCCTGTCACTTCCGTTTTATGATTTAATTTGTAATTTACTCCGAAGCGCTCCTTCCAAGGGCGCTCCTTCTGCTGTGCTCTGGCTCTGATGCTCATCTATTTTTTGTGTGTTTTTTTTTGGCAGTTAGTTGACTTGATGTTGTTATTTTTGACAACGATACCTGGGGGCATGCTTGGAGTAGGCCTCGAAATAGAAAACCGAAATATGTTTTCATCCATTTCGATGATGAGGAATAGTTAACTTTTTCATTCCAAGCATTGCATGGGGAGCAATTTCCTCTCTTTGTTTGACAGAAATGATGGATACATGAGGCCCCTGTTTGGCTATCGTTTAAATTGCCCTAAGAAATAATCAATCGTTTGCCCAACTGCGAGCTGGCAATCCCATCCAATCAATGGCATTCCCCGAAAATTACTGGGGGAAAACTGGTTGCCATATCAGCATAAGTCAACCCCTTCCCCCCCCCCATCTAACTTTGCCCTCGTCGGTGCTCATTGAAAATCCCCCCTCAAACCGGAGAACTGTCAACCAGGCAACCCGCTCCAAAAGAGTAGGAGCAGGCTCTGGTCTCTGGCTCTGGTCTAGTCCTGACTTTTGCTTTAAATTAACACCTCTGGGAGATGGCTGACTTTTATGGTCTACTATTTTGCATATTGGAGCCACCACACAAATTGTATATGGAAAATCATTATACACACACACACACACACAGTCAGAGGGGTGGGTGTGCGGCTCCTTTAGTGCCCCAAGCCTCTGGCAATTCATTTTTGCCTCAGCTCTTCAAAGAGAAATTACCTTTTTTCGCGTTACCAGGCCACGCCCCCAAGCCCAGAGCTGGAACAGAAGAGAGAAGAGAAGGCAAGGCAGGGAGGAGGTAGGATTTTAGATGGGAATGGAAATGCGGGGGGCTCGAGGGGTTCGAGCAGTGGTCTTTAGTGCTGATGGCAAACTGTCTTTTCACGCTTTGCAAGCTAGAAAATTTCAACATTTTTAGGCACGTTTGGCCTGCCTGCCGCTTCCTCTCTTTGGGGCTCTCTGGCTAGCTCTTCTGCCCCCAAGACTTGTCTCTGTCATCGCCTCGTGCCGCCTCGATGCGTTTATCGGGCGGCATGTGGCATGCGAGGTGGTGTGCTGTAGTGTGGTGTTTGGTACTGTTTGCATACATTTTTCTAACGCCAATTGCTTTCAACACCTCTTGGACCTGCATGCAAAGTTGCTTGGCTTCATCTTGCTATTCGCCTTTCGCCTTTTGTATTTGATGTAGTTGTTGTTGCTGCTGCTGCTGCTGCTGCTGCCGGTCTGGCCGACAAAAGCCGTCGAAAGTGCTGGGCCATCGGACGTTGGTCGATGGCCGATGGCCGCTGCCAAGGCCCATGAGCATGAGAGCGTCCTACGTCCACTCGTACGGGTATCTTGGCCAGCCAGTCCTATGCCCTGACATATTGCAAGTGCCTGAATGGGCAGTGAGCTGCGATTATGTGCAACACACATACACACACACACACGTCTATGGTAGACTTTTGTGCCGTGATTGCATGTGCTGCTTCCTATCTAACCACGTCTGGTGGTTGTGTGTGTGTGTGTGGCTGGCAGCGCTTCCGTTGCCTTTCACCAAACGGAAGTTGAGCGCACTAAACGATTTGCTTGTTTCGTTTCGTTTCGTGTGCTGAAATATTTAAACAGTCTCTGACCCGAAACCTTTGATGCAACTTTATTTCACTTAAGAATTAAGAGATATCTCTGGCCATGGGTTTTGCTCTTCTTCTACTTATACCTTGTACTTTTTTAAGTAATGATAGACACAGTACTTTTAAAGATATATGTTTGTATATTTCAGGTAGAAAACAGCATTTTTTTGACATCCTAAGGAACGTCAATTCTTCATCAGAATCATTGATCAACTTATCGTACACCCCCAGAGTAAAAATCTATAAAATTTTAAAATATGTATATCGCTCCGAGAAAGGAAATTGTAAGAAGGAATTAAAAATTAAATTAAAATTAAATAACATTTATTTCATACTTAAATTAAATAGATATTTATATTTACATTAAATATGTTCCATATTAAAAAACCTTTTTATTCACTTAATAGGGGGCAATAGAGGGCTCCAACCGTGAAATGCGATTTGTGAAGAATTTACGTGCAGTAACTATTTGAAGTCACATGTTTAATTTTAGCTTTTGAATGACATAAAGGGCGTCGACCCAAAACTTGTTTTTATACATAATAGCGGAACTTAAATCAAATTGATTTCTATTTAATTTCACACTGTTTATATTTCAAAACAGAATATTTAATTTAAATAATGGATTGTTTCTGTGTAACTTTTATGTATGTTCAAACATGAACACATTGTTGTACTTAAAGAAAAAGAGTCTTTACACATTCACACAGATAAACACAAACTTTATCTATTGAAAGTAAAAAACGTACATAAAGTAGATAATTTATGACTGCTAGGGTGCGAGCCGAGAAAGGATCTGTCAACTCAATAACACACACAACAAGTAAGACCCAAATGTAGTCCAAAAATACTTATGCTTGCATGCAATCAGTTGGCCATTCGCAGTACCGATACACCCGTTCCGTGAGTCTAGCGATAAGAATAGAATATAAAATTGTATATTTATCGATATCAAATACCTATTGCAGAGAAGCGTGTATCTTATTTGTGTATAGCTTACTTTTGCCTACAAATGTCCTTGATTGATATGCCAGTTGGTGCATCAGTTGTATGCAGCAAAGAGAGAGCGAGAGAGTTAAAACTAAATAGCGTTATAACTATTTGTAACCATTTAGTTTACTTAATTTAGCGAATAAAGCACTCCGGTGGTCGGTCGGTCGGTCGGTCAGTGTGGGCGTCCCCCGAGATGGATGTTTGTTTGTGTTATTAATGTCGCAGCCTGAAAGTATGCAACACATTTCCCATTGAGTGAAGGATCAGCGGCGAAGAAGGAAGGAGGGAACGTAAGGATGTACCAGAAGCAGAAGCAGCAGCAGCTGGCCAACGGCTATTTTATTGCATTGTCAATTTAATGGTGTGGAAATGCTTTACGAAGAAAAGCTGTTTTCTACCAGCACTCGGACACTGGCACAGATATGCACACACACTCACACTCATCCAAAGACAGTTCAATGCTGCTGCTGCCTCCTCGGCTCCTTCTGCTGCTTCTGCTGCTGCAAGTGAAATAAGGCAAACGTTTAATGCCTGCACAATATTTATTGCCATGTTTCATATTCGTTGAATACGTATACGTCGTTTTTTCTGGTAACCATAGACATGGCTACAAAGTGGCCTCCGACACTGACTCCGACTCTGATTCGGACTCAGCCTGCATTGTTTAGGTTTATACTTTTCCCCAGTTCAGCCCCTCTACCTTATCCTGCCCTTGGTCTTGGCTCTGGCGCTGGTTCTGCTTTTGCTTCTGCCCGTCTGCCCTCTGCTCTGTTGTTCGTTGCTGTGTCAAGCGATTTATAAAATGCCAAGCTGCAGTAGCAGCAGCAGCAGCAGCAACAGCATCAGTAACCAGCCATAAAAACAACACAATCCGAGACGCAGAGGCATTGTACATTGTGCCACAGCCGTTGCAAGTACAAGAGATAAACGGAAATTATTAAAGGGCTGCCAGATTTATGAAAATGTATTTGTTTCTGCATTTGTTCTCTCTGCTCCTTCGTCTCCGGCTGCTTCTGAGTCTGGCCTTTGCCTCATATTGTTGCCCTGCCTCTAATTGTTGCCTGTGAGCGTACTGGAGTGCAGTTTGGTTTGGATTTGTTGAAAGCCAGCTGAATATTTGTTGGTCTTTTAATAAAATAATCCCCAGCATATGGAAAAGGGGCCTATTCTAGGCCTGATCCTGACAGCTTTGAAACGTTTTAAGCACAAATATTGCTCCTTGGGTCGAAAAAAATAACCATTTACATTTCCAGTTCCATTCACTAACAGAGAGAACTTGTATCTATTAGCAAAATATCCTATTTTTATTCCAACTCCGAACGAAAGTCCAAATCGCTTTTGATCAAGCATTTGGTTTATCCCCTGCTTAATCCCATAAAAGTCCCCCCCATGGGTCATAAATCATTTTCATGAATGTATGGCTCAATTTTGCACCACAACTGGGGGAGCCCGTGGGGGAGGTGAGGGCAGGGCAGGCCAAGGCATAATTTAATCGAAGGCAATAAATTGGCATTTAAATGTAATAAAGACGCGACAAAATAATTACAGTTGTGGAAATGTCGTTGGGTGGGAAATCTCTTTGCCTTTGACTTCTTTTTTGTGCAATGAAAATACAATTTTTATTCCAGAAATTATGCACATATTTTTGGCCGGACTTTGTTTGGCTTGGATTTTACTCGCTTTTCTCCATCTTCTCCCTCTCGTTGCTATAACCAATGAATGACACTTAAGTGACATTTAACGGTTAATAAGTCTGACAGATTTACAACTGTCAGCGACGTTTAAAAATAATGAACAGCAACTGACAAGCAACGAGCCAGACAGCACAGCTCAGGACAACAGTTAAAGGCAGGCCTGAAATGGCCAAGGCGATTTGACCAAATTGACTGCGCAAAGTGAATTATTAATGTCATGTAGGGGCCTTCCCAGGCGGTATATACGAGTATATATATGTACTCGTATATTCTGGTAGTCTGGTTTTTGGCCCTGCCTATCGGGATGGCACTAAATGTGCGTCTATTTAGTTCCAAGTGCTGAAAATTTACTGTGCGTATTAAATAAATGCGATTTTCCGGTACGTGAATGGCCAGGACTAGGACTAGGCTCAAAACGAAACGAAAAACTAAAGGAAAGGAAAACAAAACAAAACAAAACATAGCGCAACAAAAATAGAACAAAACGGAATGGAAACAAGGAGCACAAGGACAACAACGTTCATAAAACATAAATTTAATTTATGTGCAATTTTAGCAAGTCGTATAAATTTTCTCCAACCAAAACAACAACAAGATGAAGGAAGAAAAAAAACCAAACCAAACCGAGCCGAGGCATGGTCCAGATGGGCTGGGGAAAATGTCCTTGAAAATGTCTGGGCTTATTTATAGTCCCCGAGCAGGAGCCGCCGGCCCCAGGCCGAAAGGGTTTCGGGGCCGGGAAATACTTGTGTATATACTATATGTTCCTTGTAACCATATTTGTTGCTGCATTCTCATATGTATCTGTATCTGTAGCTGTACATGTATCTGTATCTGTTTATGTTTATGTGCGGGATCTTCCTGAATGTTAATGAATTGTTACAAATTCATGCTGTAATGCTAGAGATACTGCCCCAAGGCCAAGGCACTCAAACAGAAGCCAAAGCAGAGGAAGGAAGGAAAACAAATATTAATTAAGCTAAAACGAAACCCACGAAGACTTGAAGACTTTAGCTGAAGTGCAATGCCTTCTCTTAATAAACAAAATTGAATCTCAAGCAGTCTGAGAGTCTGAATCTGAGCCGTTACTCCCTTGGAATGCATTTTTAAATGATATATACATATATGTACATATATGGCTGCAGCCTGCAGGTCTCCTGCTCTGCTCTCCTTGTGTGTTTTCTGTTTGTTCCGCAAACATATTTTGAATCCAATTTATTCCACATTTAATTTTCCATGTGCCGTGCTGAAAGTTGCAACAATAACTGACACACAAGAAAACCTCCAGAAGTTTGTTGTGTTTTTATGCCTGTAATTTTCTCTTCCGAGTCCGAGTTGGACTCTGTACCTTGGAAAATTTCTTTTGCCTAGAATTTGATTGTCAAACTGGTTCAGCAACTGTCCAGATTTGTTGTTGGCCAAAGTTTTCCCCAGCAGACAGACAGTATGGGTAAACAATTTTCCAGTCGTGAGTCGGAAAAGTTTTCATTTGCCCAAGAAAAAGAAAACACTTCTTTATGTGATCAGATCTGGGATCATGCCAGGCCTCCGAAACTTGGTTACAACTACAATCGAATAAAACTGTTTCCTGGAAAACACAGAATGCATTAGCATTGAATGCACAATTTAATTGCCCTTGCCACAAATCAACAAGGCTGTCGGCCTGCTCCACAGGCGGCATCATCTTTCTCACCTGAAAATGCTCAATTTATGCCTTCCGCAGGACTCTTCTTCGCCTCAACCGATTTGTGGGTGAGGGCGAAACCATTTTGCGGTCAATGAATTTCATGAAAATGGGGGAAAAAAGAACTCGGTCAAGCAATTGGGCAAAATGTCACTCTTTAAAGTAAAATAAGAAATTTATGAAGTTAACGAGAGAGCAGCAGGACTCTCTCCTGGGCACGTACAAGCGAGTCACCATTTTCCAGCAGGCTCCTTCCTTTTTTGGGCCAGGCCAGGCCGCATCTAATTCATTTGGGAAAGTTATTTATTGTATTATTTACCAGTCGAGCCTTGAAACTTTCTCAATTGTTTTTGTTTGCTCAGCCACAAAAGTTTTCCAAAGAAATACTCAATATTGTATAATCTTTCAGGAGTTGAGATCTGTGACACTTTAATGTGGTGTGGCCTGCCCTTTAACCGATTGAAAACCATTTAAATGATGGTGGGAAAAAACAACGGCCCGGCCCGTGAAAGTGTTAAATAAAAACAAATTGTTGCAAATTGTTAACTTTTCTGTTGTCGCACTCGGTTGTAGTGGCTTTTTTCCTGTCCATGTTTTTTGCCCACCAGAAATCTCTCTCTGGCACAACCAAATTATTAGTATTTAAAAATTGATGGCCGACAAAAAGTTGTTGAATTCAATGGAAAATTCTGACCAGAACTCTGAAGTGATTTTTCCTTCAATTTAATTTCAGTCGGCACAGGCAGGATTAAGCATACAAAGAGAGAGTAACGGCTCTGGGATCCATCAGTTTATATACAGAAAAATAAAAACCCGTCAATGAGCCACGTTTTCCATTTCCATTTGTCCTCCATAGAACCGAATTATAATTAGCTATGAACCCGTGTAAATAGGTTTACGAAAGTGCTGCCACAGGAAATCCTGAACGGAATCCAACCCTTCGCTGGATCCTTCGTTATCTATGGGCAACCACAAGGAGGTGGTGGTTTGGGGGATTCCTCGAGGTGTCTTCCCATATCGTTCCTTACCCCTGCTATACTCTCCGAGTGTTTACCTTGTCTGGCTGGTTCTGATCTCGACAAAGAATTCTTTGCACTTAATTAATGTAATATTCGTAAGCTGCTGCTGTATCTCGTATCCGTGCGGCGGTCGCCCCGGACAACGAGCGTCTCCGGGTTAATTAACATATGTAAATGAAAAATCAAAGCTCTCCCTGTTTTGTTTTCGAGAGGGAGAGGGTGCTGCTGTTTGCACTAAGTATTACTGGAGCACTTGGAGTAATCGCACTCCGTGGCTGTCACGCACGTTGCGGCAGTTAAAGAGGCTGCAAGCAGATCGTAAATCGGTTCTTAATGATAGTTCGGGTACTGTTCGGGTTCTTGGAGCTGCCTTGTGATGATTGTTTTATATTTTATTTTATTTAATTTAATTAAAGCTGTCGCAGACAGCGCTGCGGACAGTCCGGTACAGGACGGGACCGGTGCGATGACAAACCCACAGACGCTGCCACAGCCCAGTGGCAGCCTCATTTAAATACAAATAATTTATGAATGCCTGCTGTCTCCTCCTCTGACTTCAGAACTCCCCTCCATCTCTACCTACCCCTTCCCGTCTCCCGGCCGACAGCTGCCGGGTTTTTCATATTTTTTATTTATTTTTAATGCTGGCGCTGCATTAAATGCTTTTTAACTTATTTGCCAGTTGTCCGTCGTCGTCGTCGTCGTGGCCGCACTCTTTTATTTTTTCTGTTTTTTTGTCTTTTTTGTTTTTTATGTTTTATTGCTTTTCGTTTTATTCCGCGCTGAGCCGTGACAACATTAAGCAGATTACATATACGCTGAGATTATTAAAAAGTTAAGAACTTAAAGTGCTGCATAATGAGATGCTATTGCATTTGCATTCATACTTAACGCATTTAATTAATACCCGCCTGCGGCACTCTCCTTTTGTCCGGAGTACGGACTCCTTCGACCCATCGCGCAACGCCGTACTCTGGATGATCGAACGCCATATTAATTGCCATCGCCGCTGAGGACCATTCCGGCAATTGCCCAACCCTGCGGTCACACTTAATAACGCTTTATTGGCGAGGCCGTAGGCCATAAGGAGTAAGGACTGAGTCCAGGACGACGTCCTTCGAGGGAGGAGGCAATCAGTGTACGATTTATTGATGAACTCCACGCCATATTGACCACTTTGGGTCATCTATGGATTTCAATCAACGATACCGCAACCGCAGATTCAGTTTCCGACTCCGATTCAGATTCAGTCACTCGAAGCCCATTGTTTGTGCAACAAACACACTGCCACTAGTTTCACGAGTACTCGAAGGACAAAAGTAATCGCATGGCCAAATCTTTCATAGGACGAACAAGGAGCAAGGGAGCAACTTATCTATCTACATATCGGCATTTGGGCATTTGGGCATGTGAAGGCATTTTGGCATTTTCGGGTAAACATATTTGCGGTCAACTGCAGATAGTTTTCTGTGGCCAAAGTTTGCACGACACAAGACATCGTTCGTAGTACATGTCTACAGTATTGTGCAATCAATTTCGATTACCCCGCATAGATCGTAAAACAAAGGCGCACACACACACACACACAAAAGGAAATGGAAATGGAGCTCAGCAGCAGCAGCGGGAAAGAAACCAAAAAGTGAAAGAGAAAACTACTTAGGCAATTTTCAAGTGATGTCCTGCTGGACGCGATAAGTGGGCTGCTACTCCACCCTCTTTCCACTTTCTCTCTCTCTCTCTCTCTCTGTATGTGTGTGGGTGTACTGCTACCCCACCCTCTTCCTTCCCTCTCTCTCTCTCTCTCTGTATGTGTGTGTGTGAGGGTTTTGTGGTCTGCCAGTGTTGGGTGACAAAAATCGTCATCGTCCAGCAGGCTTTGGTTCCCTTCGGTCTCTGGATCTCTTACCACTGAAGAGCTTCGTTTGTCTGGGAGTACCCCTATTCCTCCTCCTCCTCCTCCTCCTCCTCCTCCTCCTGATGTTTACTGTTTCCTGACTCTTGGCTGCTGGCTCCTGGCTCCTGGCTCCTGGCTCCTGGCTCTTGTCTCCCGACTTCCCGCTCCCAGTTAAGTAACTAAAACAAACGAAAGCAACAAACAAATGCCCATAAAAATGGACAACGGCCAACGCGCTGATAAGCTGCAAATAATTTGTGTGTGTGTATGTGTGCGAGTCGACGATAGCGCCAATTTCAAAGCAACAACACAAAACATTGCCCACCAAGTGGGTCTGTCTCTGTCTGCCTGTATGTCTGTGTGAGTTGGGGCTTTATGTTATGGCATATCTGTGCGGCCCTCGACAGCCTTGCTTTGCTTTTGGAGTGGCCACTGCTGTTGATAAGAACTTCCCTACACATATATTCGCCGGAACACGCTTCTGTCATTGTCCTGATGAGTCGATAACTGGGAGGGAGAGCCATCCTTGCCTCCTGACTCCTGCCTGTTTCATTATTTGCCATATTCACGGTTCAATTATTGCTATTTTTTTGAAGAAAACCATCCTCATGCCTCGTCTTAATTATGGAATTACGATTATTTGTTTCTTCCGCGTTGGCAAGCATTATCCTCGTTCTCAGGTACACAAATCCAATTAAAACTCAATGCTAAAATCCTGCGAAATTCACACACAAATCCTCTAGTATCTAGCTGTGCCTGACAGTGAACACTGCTGCGATAAGCTGCCGCAACACTGCTAAATGTCACATGCAACATGGCCATTGCCATTGGCAGTGGCACACTCTCTGACACGTTCGCAGTTTGGCCACACAATAAAAATTGAGCTAATGCAAACACACACCCACAGACATAAACGGGAGTACCCCATATATGGTATATGTATGTATTTGCATACGTTTTTTGCCTGCACACTTTATTGACCCAAAATTGCTGAAATTCGTAGCAGCAAATGGCCCTTCCCCAACCCTCCCCTGGCCCACAAATGAACGTAACGGCTTACAGTTTTTAAGCGCAAGTTATGGGCCATCGTGCATCGATTGGCGGCGGTTTTAAATTTCAATAAAAGTGAATTCCAAACGGGCACAAATAGTGCTGCTCGATGGGGTCCTGGATATGGTCGGGCTGTGGCTCAGTGTGTGTGTGTGTAATGTGTATTACAAAATGGCTGAACAACACTGTTGTACAAATCGTTGGATCAAAAGAGAGTGTGCAAAAAAAAAGGGCAAAGCAAACCCAAACGGGAAGCAAAACAAAAGAGACTGCCGCAAAAAGACAGCGCGCAGAAGGACGAGGTAAATGCAGCCAGTCCGGGGGAGGGGGGTGCTGGTGGTGGTGGCGGCACAACGCATGACATTTATGCCTGACATAATCCGCTTACACAACAGGATAACAAGATGAGCACTCGTACATTTTTAATACGCTCGAGATACAATAATTTATATGCGTGGCACGTAAGCGCCCGGCAGCAAGCAGCAAGCAGCAAGGTGGCACCACCGACGAGGCAGGATCAGAGACTGAGGCAGTGGCAGGCAGAAGTGTATACAAAAAATGCGTCTCGAGCCCCAGCCTGTGGCTCCTCCATATGTGCGAGTGGGGGCTTAGCAGTGGAATAAGATGCACAAGTGTGGGGCGGGGGAGGGGGGTCTGGCGGATAGACAATACAGCGCATACGGATACGCATACGTAACTATGTCACAGATTGTTGTTGTTGTTGTTGCGGCACAGTCCTCGCCCTGTGGCACAGCCGATGAGATGACGCGGCAACGTAATGATATGCCAAGCAGCGCCGCGACGACGAGTGCGGACAGATTAGCATAGAAAGCAGGCCAGCGGGCTCTATGAAAGCTTTTTCCATTAATTGAACAGTCTAACCTGAGATATATAGGGATATGCATGCCATATAGGAATATCTAGATGGGAATTAGCAAAAGCAATTTAAAATTTCAGCCAAAGAAACTGCTGGGAGGGGTCAATGGCCTCCGTGATTCTGTCGTACTCTAAATAGCAAACATAAGAATCATATCCTCAGCCCAGCCTCAAACAGTGTCAAGGACCATTTTCAGTAGGAGAAGAAAATTTATGCGTTTTTGACTTTGTCTCGTGAGAGAGGGTATTCTTTGAGAGAGGGTATTAATGATATTTCTGAGATAATAGCCACACAAGAAAAGTAGTACTTCCGAACATCTAAAGTAAATAGATTTATGGCTTATTATAGAGCTATTAAAATACTATATTAGATATATACGATATTATCAGATCTGCCGGTCTGCAAGGAAAAGGTATCTCAACCTTCGGTACTCGAAGGTGTCCGTGCTGTTGTTGTTTTTCGGTTTTGGTGCTTTCCGTTTTGTCTTTTTTTTCTGCCCGTATTTGGGGCTCGTACAAAGGCGTTAAATTTAGGAACGCCCACACGTAGCCGTGTCAATGCTCCGCTCCGCTCCGTTCCGCCAATGCGGATGTGTATGTGTGTGTGTGTGTGCGTGAGCACTTTATGTCTTAAATAAGTCAACAACAGGAGGAGCTCCAGTAGCAACCTCAACCCCCCTAGTACCCCCCAAAACAAGGCAAGGATCAGGGCAGGGCAGGCCACCGTGGCAACAGCAGCATTGAGGCGTCGGGGCAAACAACTCCTGCCTCACGTTGCAGAGAACGAGAAGGAAAGCCGTGGCAACTTGTGTTTACACTTTTGTGGGTTTTGTTTATGATGTCAAATAAAAGTGCACAACAATACCGAATAAATATTTTATTACTTTGATGAGTCCGTTTGTCTAAAAAAAAAAAACGAAAAAGAAAACAACAACTGAGCCGACTGCCGACTGTCAACTTTCGATGCAGCAAACTTAAAGCGTTTATAGCCACACCTCAAGACCTTAAAGATGTCTGGTAGGTCTGGTAGGAGCTGGGAGGTTGTATTGGATGGGAGAGATTCTATCTTTGGGGGCGCACATACTCACTCGTAAACAGCTTTTGACAAATGTGCGCCTAATAGAAATAAATGCAAATATAAACTTGTCCAACTTGAAGCGCTCACGGGCCTGTCGTCTGTCAGACATTGTCCATTTGTCAGCGCCAGTCGTCGACCTCCTGCCAGAGAATGGGCCTGGAAATGGGAATGTGAATGTTGCCGAGGCTGACGTCTGTTCCCGTTCCGTTTTTATTGTCTCACTCGTATGATAAACATCTTCGCCTATTGCCGCCAGTATTTCAAGCCAACCAACTTCTCTCCTTCTCTCTTATCATTAAGCATTATCGCGCGACGTATTTGTGCCTCGGCTTTTATTGTCTCCTTTAACCGCAGCGGCGGCCGAGCAGCCGGCTGAGCAGCCGAACAGTCGCGCCCTTTGTCTTTGCTTTGTTGCTTTTATGTTGATTAAATTATAAAATATTTATTTCGCAGTCGCTGTCAATGCTGCTGCTGCTGCTTCTGTTCCCGCCGCTACTGCATATAAATTTCGCTTTTATTGTGCGTCCTACGCTGCGTGTACACAATTTTTTGGCGGCAAGTGTCACAGTCCCCACCTCACGCTTTCCCCGTATGTCAAATCACTTTAGAGTGATCCTCTTATAGTGCTTAGCATCGTGTCGCTTACCAGGGGAAAACTACCAGGCCCCAGGACTGAGAAGTAGCCACACTTTGTGACCTCAGGCTTTTCCTGATTCCAACCGACACCCGATACAACTTTTTCTATTATTTTCATTGTCTAAAATTTCTGATTTTGGGGCCTACATATATGTTTAATGTATCAGTGGGCTTAGTTTTAGTAGATATCAGTATCTACGTCTCGCTAAATATTGTTAATTGATTTGTTGTACCACTAAACGTCACAAAGTCAGTGACTTTTATCTTAATTTCTCAATTGGTGTACATTTTAAGAATGAACCTCTGGCGCACACTCTGGCGTATCTCTGTTTATTGATAAGTACTTCCTCGTATAAGTACATCGTAATACAAATTGGCGCAATCAGCTTTTTGGAGCTATCTCCACTTAGGAAGTGTGTCGAAATTAATTGCCATGTCTCCGATTTGTTCTAGTGGAGAGAAACTCTTTAAAAAGCTGTGACCCAGCACTCATTTCTACAGTCGTTCAGCATTTCCCCGTCTCTTGTATTGAAAATATGAGATTTTATATTATCCTCCCACTTTTCCTGGCCATTTGGCTCCTGTGCCTATCCTCATCGGCCCGGGCCGACTGCTGCAAACCCACAAAGATACGCTTCGAGCTGGCAGGAAACAATAGGACCCATACCTGCGAGACCTTCGGCGGGAAGTCAGGCAAGAACTACACCTGCACGGCAAAGATCTGCAACAACGGCGAGAATGTGGTTGGCACGTGGTGCGGCAAAGGCAGGTGCAATCCCAGGGGATGTCACTGCAAGAAGGGGTGCCTGGCCAGCGGTTCGAATCCTATTGAGAGTTTCCGTGAGAAGCATGGGTTCTTCAATTTTGTCTATGTCGGACACAATTAGGCAGTAATTGTATTCAATAAAAAGATACTAAATAATAAAAAAAACAAGATTTCAAAAAAGTATTTTACTCTGCTTAAGTACTACCTGTGATTCAAACAGAGGCACACATTATTATTATTATTAAAACTGAATTGCTTCTGAATTAGATAGAAACAGATTTGTCCCAAAACAGCTTGCTAGAGGCCAGTCGATGCAATTGATATCTCAGCCAGTTAGAACCGTATGTTCGTCTTTTAAGAGGACAGCCCTTTAAATAGGGCTTCTACAGCAGTCAGTGTTACAGTTGCACAACTATTCTGCAGACGAAAATGAGTGTTTTGGTTAGCCATATTCTTATTCTTATCCTGGCCATTTCGCTAGCATGTCTGGCGTCGCGGACCACTTCAATCTGCTGCAAGCCCACACATATATCCTTCGAACTGTCGGCGTCTGCGGAAGGAGAAACCTGCGAATACTTTGGCGGCAGAGCGGGCGAGGACGGCATCTGCACAGCGGAGATCTGTAACGATGGCAAAGCAGTGCAGAAGAAGTGGTGCGGTCGTGGCCGGTGCAATACGCGTGGATGTCGCTGCAAGAACGGCTGCATCAAGTCGAAATTTAATCCCATAAGTAGCTTCTATGATAACTATGGTTTCTATAATTTTAACAGTGTTTTGTTTACAAATGTTCGTAATTCTACAAAAGAATAAAGTCTTAGCTGATTAAAAATAATTTGTATTATTATTTATCTAACTAAACAGCTTTGAAGTAGTAAAGAAACAGCTTTTGCTGCTCAAATATCATTCAAACAGCTTGCCTGGGATATCGGAATTCCCGTGGATCGACAGACTATAAATTGCGCAACTCCAAGACCCCACTCGTCAGAGTAAAAGTAGTTCTCCCTCTGAGAGAATGAGAGTGTTGATTGTTTCATCTGCTGTCATGGCCTGCCTTTTGCTGCTCTGGCTGCCACCTCCGACCACGGCGGTCTGCTGCAGGCCCACACGTATACGCTTCGCGGTGAAGCCGAGTATAGAAGAAAGAAGTTGTTACACCTACGGTGGAGAGCCAGACAAAAGGAGAAAAGCCTGCAAGGCCACGATCTGTAATGATGGCCACGCTCTTCAGGGCAAGTGGTGCGGCATAGGCCAGTGCGATCCCAGTGGCTGTCGCTGCAAAAACGGATGCATTAAACCTCGATCGGATGCTATGAAAACTTTCCGGGATATAAATGGAAAATCAAAGTTTATCTTTATACGAAAGACCCCCGCAATAGAAGGGCAAATGAAACCTGCACCAAGAAAGACAAGGGTTTGAATTATAATTGATATTAAAGCATATTATTATGGGTCGCTTTAGAAACAGCTTTAGAATTTTATTTGTATAATTATTACATTTATTATTATTATTATATTTATCGCAATAGAAAGAAACAGATTTGGCTTAAAAACGGCTTTAACACTATAAAACAGCTTTCTTAAACCATTTCTAGAGTCGATCCCGGGAATCGAGGCCTTTAAATAGGTCTGCTGCAGCCACTAGTCTCCAGTCGCATTTGTTTGTTACAACAATGTTGATCCTACCTTATATCCTGGTCGCTTGGCTTCTCTGTCTGCCGCCGAAGACTATCGCCAAATGCTGCAGACCTCTGGCCATCAGTTTCCTATTAGCCAAAACAAATTCGGTGACGAATTGCGAAATGTTTGGCGGCACTGAGGACATTAACTACGCCTGCAAAGCGAGGATATGTGGTGACGGCAACAATGTGTGGGGCGCCTGGTGCGGCCTGGGCAAGTGCAATCCGCGTGGCTGTAGCTGCCTCAAGGGCTGCATAGAAGGCGATCACATAGCGAACTTCCGTTTGAAGCATGGACTCGACAACTTTATCGATGTGGGACGACAAACAGAGAATTATAATTAATACACTAAAAGCTCCTTAAAGACCATACTCACATATTTATACTTGCACATATCTCGAAAGGAAAATCGATTTGCATGGTCATAATCCACACAGCCAAAATGGAATTTATTACTATCGAAGTTCGAATTTGTCTCGCTCTATTTAGACCCCCAGAGGGGGGGCCATAAGTTCTCACTTTCCTGTGGTAGTACTAGTGGATTTTGTATGTAGGTAACCTAAATAAAGCCTGCCACCTGACAGGCAAACAGGCGAACCGAACTGAACTGAACCTGGGAGTATCGTCTGACGCTCGACAAGCGGCTGCATGCTGTGCGGGAGGTTGCAGTCCGAGCTGAAGCTCTAGCTGTAGCTGATACGAGTCCTGGCCAGGAGCAGTTTATCAATTCGTAGCACATAGCGAAAATTGATTGCAACGATTTATACTTTCTACTTCCTTTCACTTTATCGTCCTGCAAGTGGGGAGTGCATCTACGTATTGGACGGACCCGTTGGTCGGAGCTCGGTGCTTCTTTTTGTCCCTTTTGCTGTATAAATACTTTTACTATAATATCCTTTCATTGCTTGTTTTCTCTGCCAAGTGCCTGGCATTGTTTCTTGTTGTTGTCCGTATTCCTTTCCTTTCTTTTCGTGTCGTTTCGTTTCGATTCGTTTCTTTCGCTTTCATTGGCCCTGCTACTGCTACTGCTTTTGCTCTGTCTCCTGCTCCAGCTCCTGTTCCTGCTCCATTCCTTTTCTGGCAGAAGGCACTCATGCCATGCCATGCCAACCCCATGGAACCCATCCTTTTCGGGTGGCCTGGCGTTGGCAATCTTTTGTGTAACACAATACAATGTCCTGCGGTTGTAAAGCGATTTATTTTGGTATTGATTCGCTGTAAGTGCGCCCGAGTCGCACGGTGTGCCGAACACATCCTGCAGGATATGATGTAAATAAAGTAATGGCTGCTCCGAGGCTCTCTCTGCCTCTGTGACTACCACGCCCCCACAACCCCACCAGAGACCGCGTCTCGACTCGTCTTCGTGCTAAACCTGAATAAATATTTCGTTCAGATTATTCAAGTTTTATAACTCATTTCTGTCGATTGGTGGGCGCGGCATTGCCATCGTTGCATACAAATCCGAACTGTGTGTGTGTGTGCGTGTATACATGTGTATGGGATCGAAGCAGGTCGAGGCCACTCTGGCATTGGGGCAGACGACGGGAAGCTCCTTTCGGTTCATGCCACAGACAGCTGTCCATTGGGTTCCTCTCTGTTTCTATCATGCTGCCGATGCTGCTGCTGCTCCTCCCTCTGCTACTGCACATTTTAATAAATCGCTTAGAGTTCTGGGGGCGAGGAGACAAGGCCGGGACCAAGCAGCAACAGCAGCAGAACAATAAGAAAATTCATGATCATAAATATCCTGCAGGCGTTAAACGTTTGCGTCGTTTGCGTCGTCCTTTGCCGCCTTTAATCCTTGTGTTTTCAACTCGATGCTCTTTGCTCTATGTAAACCTCTTCGTGCCACATCTACATCGTATCCCATTGCTCTCCACTGACTATGCTGCTGCTCCTGTTTCTGCTTTATGCACCACTTTTGATTTAATGTGCTCATTCCCTGCCACCAGGAGCAGGACCACCACCACCCAGCATCCACAAGAACAGCACTTGGCTCCTATCGCATACCCTTTTGAGAAGGTATTCCTTTTTTAAACAGATTTTGGCAACGCAAAGCTAAAGTATGTGGTAGGA
This sequence comes from Drosophila athabasca, assembly GCA_008121215.1. Lineage (NCBI taxonomy): Eukaryota > Metazoa > Arthropoda > Insecta > Diptera > Drosophilidae > Drosophila > Drosophila athabasca. The sequence goes on from CM017793.1 coordinate 13,249,016, forward strand.
TAACCAAAATCCGCCAATACGGCAGCCCCATGTTTTATAATAACCAAATTCAGCCAATACGGCAGCCCTGGCTTATAAGAAGAATACCAAATATACGGCCACATAAAAAGAGTGTAGATCGACGCCCGATCACTTTGTGTCTGGCATCGAAAGCTCAGCTCAGAAAATAAAGAGCGAAAGATACAAAAAACGTTGTTACACTCTCACAAGTATGTATGAGCACTATATATATTTGTGATCAGCTTCAATTGCGGACTAAAGACTTTTCTTTCAGTTCTAAGTCTCACATAGGAATTCTCTATTTGGAAAGGGTATGGCGTGCTTCGGCACGCTAAGCCTAGCCATGCCATTCTCTTTGTTTGCCTTTGTTTTTGCCCGCCGAGTTTTTGTGATTTGTGTCTATATTTAGGTGGCTCGTTCGTCCCATGTCCTCCATGTCCTCGAATGGCTCTCGTCATCGCTGCTCCTGTTCTGTTTGGGTTTGTTTGTTTATTTTTTCCATTTCCGAGCCATTAAATAAAGCGCCCCGACACTCCCAACAATCACATGGCGCAAAACAAAAACAAGAAAAATCTCCCGCGTAATGATTTGCGACACATTTATTCGTGACATAAATTAAAGCAGACGACCAAACCAAAAAGAAACGAAAAGAACCACCGTTTGACCAGCTGCCCAACAAGGACAAACCCACATCCACAATAGTAAAGCTGGCTTTAATTCAAATGAGAGCTGGCCAGACATTCGGATTAGTCTCTAATAAGAAAACGAATTGCCAAAAGAATTATGACAATCCAAAGTCTTGACCACATAAATAAGACATGTATTATGGGCAAAAGATGGCCATTGCTTGGCGCAAATGTGATAAATATTCATCAAATCTTAAGAACCAAAACACTCATACACGCACACACACACACTCCTAAGCCACTTTCTGTTGACTAAAGATTACTTAACTGAAAGTTATTTTGTGTTTTCTGTATTCCACGAATATATTCTTTCAACTGTTTTTAAAATTCATATATTTACGAGTTTATTTTAGTTTATTTTTAACTTTTTCGACAGACTCCCAGGCAAACAGAAAGGCCCACACACACACACATCGACTCGGATGTGGAGCATCAAGTGTTTAGACATTAAAAGAAAAGCCTAGACACTTGCGAGTAGAGGTTGAATTCAGAAACTTCGGGACTTATATGTAATTTTACAATGAGTGATGTGGACAATTTTGTTTTCTATTCTTATCGCTAGACCCACGGAACGGGTACATTTAGCAAGCATTATCTCCGTGAATGTCTAAAAACTCTTGTTCTTTAAGTACAATAATGTGTTCATGTTTGAACAGCAGTCCGAAAAACACCTGCAATGATAAGAAAAAACAACTTTAACGTGAAGGACTAGACGGAATTAAAGGGCAAGGACAATGCCTCTCCATGGAACAACAACAACTAGAGAGGAGAACGTAAGTAAACCAAATTGGCAGATGCAGACAGCGCTCATCGCTTATTCCATCTTTATGATTACCGAAGCGACCCTAAGCCAACATTTAGATTAAACAGCATGCGACATGTGCGACAGAGAAACTGGGGCAGACACGTATCCAGATATACATAGATACACACACTCGTGTATCCTGTGGATACATTTGTACTATCTGCATGTCTGAGTTGTCAAATGTATGCAGAAACATAAGCTAATCAAAGCTAGTTTAATGCGTGCACAGCCAAAGTTAATCCTAATTAATTTAATTACGCTTTTGGCATAAATTATTGCACAAAGTACGAGAAATAGTTCCCCCTACAAACACACACACACACACATACATACACAGATCAGACAAGAGGGATGGAGAGTGATATATGGAGGGAACAGAGTTATATATTATCCACAATTAGGCGAGGATGGCGGCGCCGGTTCTAATTGTTATTAATTGCCAATTCTCCACCGAAAATGTAGAGCAGCAGTCGAAACGACTTGAAGGATTTGAGGAATGGGGATGGCAATTTGCTTTCAATGGCTGGGAAAATATGAAATCATTGAAAGTTTTCTTTTCTTACTTTCACGTAAATATATTTTATTGAAATATTGTACCTGCTGCCCGCAAAGGACATACCATAGGACAATTCTCATTGCCATGCCCATCCAGCATCCAGCATCCACTAGCATCCACCATCTGATGCTGCAATCGAAAAACTTCGTTTTTGCGATGCTTTGCACGTGCAGGAAATTGTCGAGATGGCAAATAGTTTTCCCAGCAGCAACAACAATACCCAGAGATGGCAAATAGAAAACTGAAAATGTCCCAGTGACAGACTGAGGGCGTGGGACAGAGACGGAGACAAGCCACAGCTGAGGAGGGCTAGTCCTTGAGGCTTGGAGACAGACCAGTTCTAGCTCCATATCCAAATAGATCTCCTCTCCCCCTTTTTGCAGGAATATAATAAACTCAAAAATTATTATATTTTTTTTGTTTTCGCTTTTCTGTTTTCGTAACACTCAAAACCCCCACTTGTCGGAAAAGTTTTATTAGGTGTCTGCATCTTCTGCCGATATGCGTCTGCTTTTCAACCCAAAATTACTTCAGGGAGCACTTCGGAGAGCATCAAAAATAAGATAGGGCCAAAAATGTGAAGAAAAACAGAGAAGCTTCGTTGCAATCATGGAAAACTTCATCGAAATATGAGAGAGTTTTAATTAAAATATTGTCGAGCGGCCGCCCGGCTCCCCAGAACCAATAAATCAACGGCCCTGCTGCAGGCCCCATAGCACACGGGGGTCCTTTCAACAGGTTTTATCAAGTGCCTGGCCATATATTTGGAACTTTTCGAACTGTACTGCTCCTCCGCAAACTGTGGCTGGACACGCAACCAGCCAGCCAACCAGCCAGCCAGCCAGTCCCGATCCGATGCCAGATATCAGGGAAGACGGCGGTGTTAAAGGCCCATTCGAGGCGCCGTGACAAACACATATTTTATCTCCGCTCCGAGGGACAGGGACAGAAACAGAAACAGGTACTGTGACGGAGACGGGGACGGGCATGAAATGTGAACTTGGCATGCGAACCATTACCTAGTGCACTACGTGGCATGATATTAGGGGCATGTTGATGTTGAACTACTGCACTACTTATTGGCGGAACGGAACACTGTGGCTGTGGCAGTTTAACAGAGGGCGTAACATTTAAGAGCATGACTGTCTCGACTGCGCAACTGCAGAGCTTTTAAGGCTAACATTAACAGAGGAATGGTTTGGCATTGGAACAGCTCGCTGTAGAGGAGTCTCTATTTCAAACTTATTTAAACTTTACTCAATGAAAAACTAAAAATATATTCAGATGCTTTTCGGCAAAGTCGCAACCGCACTGGTCCCTACCTCAACCAGGTTGCTCTAGGTTCAAGCCGGAAAGGATCAGAAGCACCAGAAACACAGAAAAGCAGCGCAAGACAGCGAATAACAGATGTCGTTGCCGCTGCTGCTGCCGTCGCCACTGACAATAAACCCTCCTCATCAGCTTCAGAGGCATGCATCCTCTGTCTCTGACTCTTGTGGGACTAAGGCGGATTTGTATGCTGACATTGGGCTTGGTTATGCGGTCGCCTTAAGTGCTGGGACGGTTTACAGTTGAGGACTAGGTGAACAACTCCGATTCCCATGTTCATGACTGGCATACGAGCGGCAGCAGCAGCAGCAGCAGCACCAGCCACAGCAGACAGCAGTGGCTACATGTTTCCCTAGCTGTCAACCTGTTAGGTGGGGAAATAGAGATGGGACTGGAGCAGACCCTAGACCCTAGATGGTTTTGGAAGCTGTACTTAGTCGTAGCTTCCTCGTTAGCAATGGTTTTGGAAGCCGTACTTAGTCGTAGCTTCCTCGTTAGCAATACTTACCTGATCCGACAGACTAGAAGTGAGATGTGATTTAATGAAATGACGACTTTTCAAACTTTCAACTCCATTCGGAATCATTTCTCGATGTCATTTCAGGCGCATCTCTAATGCCAGGGACCATGGACCTGGGAGTGGTATGTGGCACCAACTTCATATATCAGGTGGGGTCTCTGTTTGCGTCTGTGTCTGTGGCAGAGATAAACGTTCTGCAGCAGGTCTGGAATGTCTCTAAGTCTGAGTTGCAGTCAACCGCAAGGTACACACGTCAGATTAAAGTCGCTTCATTTGAATGGAAGCAGGCTCTCTCTCTGTTACGAAGGGCGATGGATGCATTTTGGGGCACAACCAGAGCGAACTAACGAATGCAACCCCTGCAACCCCAGCAGAAGCAGCGGAAAGAAGACAAACATTTCGCGCGCTTCAAGATTATGTAGCCGTCGACAATGAAGGGTAGCTTAGCAGTCCACCCCCGCCTTGTGGCACATCCGCCCCCTGGCTGCGTGGCCATTAAGCTGCCTCTCAGCTTATGAATAATGTGCACGATTTGCGGACGCCATAAATAATACGCAAATCGAAAGCGCTCGCCCTCTAATTGAAAATGCTCGATGGTCGGCTGGGGAGTGCGGCGAACAGGGGGCAGGACTCAATGGTAAAGAGTGGAGAAAGGGAGGGGCAGGGGAGTATCAATGGTCAGCTGCTGGATTCATTCTGGCCAAATAGATTCATTCGTTTTGCCAATTAGACAGCCCCGACACGTGTCGTATGCGTCTAAATCCGCCAGTGGGCTTCGCCCTGCACTATCCTGCAAGGGTTTTTGGAGTGGAAATACTCTCAATGATGATGCCACCTTGAGGAAAACTAGAACTAAAACTACTAAAACATAATATTTTGTTTAGGATAGTGTAACATTTGCCATTTTATAAGGACTATATCTTTATAACTACAAGTTTTAGTTGTAGCTCTAGAAAATAATCAAAATAAAATGTACAAAATACAAAATCTACTAATAGTACTTCCATTCTTTCAATACTGAGGATATTCAATACTCACTTGGCCTGGATTTTATTCAGATTCTATCCATATTCCATCCGGAATAAGCTACGCTTTTGTTCGACAGTGTAATTTATCTGTTAGAGTTCAAGGGACCCTGACGATTGAGGATATCCGTGAGCTTACAACCGTTAGCCGTAAGCCGTTAACCGTTAACTCGATAGAATTGCGAGAGAGAGAGAGAGAGAGAGAGAGGCAGAGGGTGGGGGCTGTGTAATCTGTAAGGGTAGACAAAGCCAAGGAATAGCTTTGACCTCACTCCCTCAAGCCAGGAGGAAGCAGTGTTCCTGTAAGTGGGCCAGAAGTGCGCACTTGAACTACACACGTTAGCGGCGCACTTTTATGGCCCGGACAGGACACGGAACCAGAGACGGTGCCGGAGCGCCGGAGGATGCGGCAGGGAAACGTTGCAAAGTAGGCCATGAAAATTTAGTGCTCTACATTGTACCAACAGCCACTTAAACTTTTTAACACCAATTTAATCAACTCAACAACAACAACAGCAGAGAGATTCCGAAGAACGAGGACAAAACTAGTTGCTGCCGCAAAAAAAAATCCACATTCAATTCGCACAATGGATCCAAAATCGAACTGAAACGAAACGAAACTCAATGAAGTGAGTGACTGAAGTGTGAAGATGTGGGGATGCGGAGATGTGGGGATGCGGAGATGTGGCCACTAAAGCGAGTTATGTGCTTGAGCCGTCAATGATCTGTGAAGAATGAGGGATTGTCAGTCAATTATGAATGGCACAGTCTGCCGTCGGGAATGCGACCCCAAATGTTCTGGACCCCCCACTGTACACAGACAAATGTCCTCCGCATTTCTTGACAGCCGCAAAAACAACTCATTTTTGTGGCATTTAAATGCCTCGTAAAGCATTTTTCTTGGCTCAATTTTTATGACCAACACACCGAATTATTTACAAGACCCCCTCCCCCCCCTCTGTTGTAGACCCCACACATACATAGCAGCACATGCTCTTCCGGTAGGAGGGCACTTCTTAATGATTTAACTAGCACTACGTCCGCTCCGCTCCAGCTCGCCTCCCACATGGGAACCAAACCCGAACCCGAACCCGACGTGGAAATTGCATAAAATCCTCGCTTTACTATTTAATTTCTTTGACGTGACTTTGGCCAGGGGAAGTAAGGGGTGGGAAAGAGTGTGAAACTTTCACTCAACGATACCTGAGGCAGCGTACAGTACACTCTCCTGTTTTATGGTTACTTCTTGTGCATACTTTTTCCACTGGCTTCCTGGCTACCACGCATCCTGCTTTTTGGCCCAGCTGCAACAATGTTTTTGGGGCAGCCATTGCCATCGAATGTTGCCAAGGCAGCCCCCAAAAGAGAGCTCCAGCTCCACAAAAAATGGTAGCTTTACGACAGTCAGTCGACAAAAAGTGCAACTCTTTCAAATTAACTAGCGATGACGACGCGGGCTAATTGGGAACGGAACCCCCCGAGTGGAAGGAACTCAACTGCGAGTTCAGTTCAGTATGTGAAATGGCAGTTGACTTTTTGGACCTGAGACATGCCACTGTCACCGCCATATGGCTGATATGCCTGATATGGCTGATATGGTGCCGGCAGAGCTACTTAGATAACGTTTAAAAGCCAACGACAGCTAACTTAAGTCATAACACTTTAAATAACGGCGAAAATCAGCAGCCCCACTGTGGGGCTACAATCCAGGCTACAGGGTAGTGCCGAAAAAGGGAACGACTGCGACTGCAACTACGACTACGGGGAAGACCACGACACTACGTTGACGTTGACAACGCTTCATTGCAGCAATTTGCATTTTAAGTTGCTAATGACAAAAGTTATAATTGCATAACGCTCAGCGTGGAGGACCAGCAGCACCAGCGGCAACCAGGACGAGGACGAGGACGAGTACGAGTACTCCAGCAAGTCCCGTGTGAGTGTGAGTGAGTGTAAGTGTAAGTGCACGACACACTGAATGACACATGTGTATTGTGTGCAGTGTCGCTCTGTTAAGGTGTTCGTGGGGGTTCGGCGCAGCCGGAAATGAAAAGTAAATCAAATGAGTTGCCATTGCCGAGTGCGCTGCAAGTGCGTACTTCATCAGGGCGTGCGAAAAGGGACAGGGTGCCAGGTCCTTGCAGTTCCGTAGACTTCTGCCTTCTGCCTTGCTGCCCGTTGCCGTATCTCCCAAAAACTTTCCACATTCTGTACCCATTTCCATGCCTATCCAAAACGTCTGTTACCAGGCACCGAACGTCAGTGGAAATTGGCGACATTTCCATTGGTGATTGCCCAATTTTGTTTGCGAGTGTCCTCCCTCTAAGGGAAGGCAAGAGTAACGGCCACCCTTTAAAGAGGCATCCCTCTAGCCATCTCTATCGTGATTCCTCAAAGGAGCCTTTTCAAAAGTAGGACAATGCAATTCCATCAACAAATACATAACAGACAAATTTAATTACTCTTGCTTAATCAAAAAAAGAAAAGGCAAAGGCGAGAGTGGCAAGAGGTGGGAAAGAAAAGCGCATTTTCCATTTTGCAAAATGTCAAACACAATCTGGCCTTGGGCTGGGCTCGGGCTCGGCTCATTAAAGCATGCGAATACACAAAGACACAGGCACAGGCACACAAACAGAAACAGAAACAGCCACAGACACAAATACAGATTCAGGCGAATGCATTTCCCCAGGGAGAGCGAAAGAGAGAGAGAAACGCGCACACCTGTGCACCCGTGTACCCTGCTGTATGGAGGCTCAAATAAGAAAAGCTCTTTAGCAAAAAGCAGCAGCAGCACACAAACATAAACAGATAGAACAAGCAGAGGGGGCAGGGGGAGGGTTTTAAGAGTGTGAGAGAGAGACAGACACTTACAGATGAGCTCACATGTGATGCCGTCTTTCCCGTTCTTTGAGGTCACTTTGACAACTGGCAACCGAACCGCAGCTAACTGTGGCAGCTTTACCACTCACTAGAGCAGGGTAGGGCTTAAACTGGAGAGGAGACAAACATAGAGAGCGAAACCAGAGACAGAGACAGCGAGAGAGAGAGACAGAGAAAAACGAATGCCACTTGGCTTGGAGTATCATTAGAGCAAAATGTTAAATACACTTAAAACAGGAGGAGTTTAAAAGTCAAAAGCGTATGAGTACGAAATAAAAATAAAATGCAACAACATTATGTGCCAGAGAGCCCCCAGAAAGTAGAAAGTAGAAAGAGTGTGCACAAAAATTAGAAAACATGGCCCACAAATGGTGACCAGGAGGGGGAGCAGCTTGAAGCAGTAGTTTCTACATTCTACCCACTAAAAGCGAGTGTAAATACTTTATTTTGTGTACCCGGTATTCATACGACTATCATTGGGGGGTATATTGTGTTCCCATTAAGTATACCACATCCTGAATATCTGCGCCTGGATATGGGGGAGAGCCTCGGTGACCATTTATAGTCCCAAATTTGTAGAGCACAAAACATATAGAATATCATACCAGTAAGAAGCAGCTCTCGCTCTGGATAATGGGTATCTTTCAGTCTTATAGTCTTCTCTGGCTTTTCCACTTGTTTCTTCTCTGACATCCTTGTTGTTGCGGTTGTTGTTTTTAATATAAAAATGTTGATGCTGACGCTGCTTGTTTTTAGTTTTCACTCGCTCTGCGCTCTGGTCTCTCCGGCAGCAACAAACATACATAATACACGGATCCACCCTCCTTTTTCTATGGACCACAACTAACCCCCCACCCTGCCACCGTCGCGACGGACAACCCACCCGGCCCATCGGCCAGACAGTGGCACGGCAGGGGCAGGGGCAGGGTCCTCGACATAAATAGGAAATGCTAAGCAGCAAAAGAAAACCAAAAAGGGACAGGACGCCAAAAATGAAATATAAATAAATGTGCATGCCAAAGCAGAAAATCAAAGGGCACACATTATGCATATTGCATACACCCTCCATACTCCATCCCCCACCCTCCCCCACCTTTATAAATTATTAATTGACCCACACAGGAAGCGACCGAGAACAAAAGAAAGACTCTTTTCCCCCCCCTGGAAGGTAGCTGGATAAACGACGTCGAGGGGGAAACAAAAATCACTAAAACGACTTACAGGTGAATGCAATTCGAGTCGACGCTGAATGTCAATATAAATCAAGGGAAAACATTCGAAAATTTTCAACTGCCAATCGCCTGGGAAGGTAAAAATATTTGGCATATGCATTTCCTTTTAAGGGGTACACATAAAACCACTTTGTCGGCACAGAAACTGTTTGATAAATCGACTATTTAATACCCTAAACCTGCTACCTTTTGAGAGCCCAAAAGGGAAACTGGGAAATCCTTTGATACGATTATGCATATATGTAGCCAAAAGTTGATTCTTTCAGCTGGAAAACTATAAAACCCTTGTGCATGTCATAGCATACGATTGAAGGCCCAACCCCTCCCCATTGTGCTTGGCCAATATCGAGTTATGGCCAAGTACAACTAATGGGCAAACGAAATCGTTTTATAGCCACGTCCTTTGGCCCCTGGCTGGCTTATTATGTCCATTCCTTTCTCTCCACTCCACTCCACTGCAGCGCAGTGCAGTGCATAAGATAATCATATTTCTTTCCCACATGCTGTCTCTCTACCCTCCCCTCCCCTCACCCTCCCAGTCTTTTCCCAGTCTCCCCCTTGCAACTAAATAATACAAACTAAGAGTAAGTGTGTACAAGCCGAGCTGGCAAATTATGGCTAGGAGCCCCTCTGGGGTGGCAGGGGTTTTCCGACTGCATTTGCCAGCTGGCAGCAAGTGTGGCCCGCACACCGCAGGAAAACTAAAAAGGAAAGCGGCTAAAGTAGCTGCCAACAACAAAACCAAACCAAACCAAAACGAACCGAAGAACAGCAAAAGTCAAATTAAATTTCGCATAATTTTTTTTTTTTTTTTGTTCCGCTGGGGTAAAAGTTTTCTGTTTTTGCGGCTTGGCTGGAACGGAACTTTCTTTTCGGTTGGTTTTTTTCCATTTTCTGATTCTTTTTTTTTTTGGTTTTTGTTTCCCTGCCAGCCACATGTCGCATTTACTTTTATTTGTTGTTTTGGCGCAGTTTTCTTGTGCAGTTTCACATTTGATGAAAAATCGCTGACACGAACTTGAACCAAATATGCAGTTATGCAAGTCCTTTGCTGTCCTTTGTCTTTGGTTCTTGGTCCTGCCTGCTGAGACAGCTGCTCAGATAAGCAGCAGCAGCAGCACCATTTGTGTGAGAGAAACTTTCTTTGGAACACAAATCAAAAGTGGCCCAATGAGGCACACGAATCTAATTAGTTTGCCAGCTTAACGCAGCTGCAGAGAGCCGCCACCGCTGCCGCTTCAGAGCGGAAACGGAAGTTTGCCATCGCCATTCGCCATTCACCATTCGCCATTGTTGTGTGCTCTTCAAGCAATTAGCCAAACTAAAGGCTCTGGTCTGCTCTCCAAACTCTGTCCCTGTCCCTCCTGCTGTTCCTGTCCCTCTACCCACTCCGGTTCCAGTCAATGCATGTTGGCAAGCAAAAGCGTTTGTTCCATTCAAGCCTGGGCCTAGTGTCAACCGACCAAAACCTGGCCAGAACTGTCCCGTCTCCTGAAACCTCATCGGGGAAACGTTGGAAACAATGGCCACACGCCCCACACACACGTACAACAATCTAAACAAAGGCCAGTGGCGGCCATTCTACTCTCTCGCTCTCGCTCTCTCCTAGCCTGTTCTATCCTCTCCACCTGTTCTACGAGTGTCCTCTGTAGTGTGTGTAGCGCTAATCTCCACTAAATTGTTGTTTATTTTTTGGCTTTAAACGCTGTGTTTAGTCCTGGCCCTTGTCGTTGTTGTCGTTGTCGCTATCCTTCGCTGATTTTGCGTGGCAATTGGCCATTGAGCGAACTGGCTAATTAGCCAGGGCCTTTTTGTCCACTACAAGCAGCAGAAGGCAGTCAGGCCTAGACCCCCCCACCCTTTTGGCATATTAAAAATTAATACGTCAAGTCCTGGGGACAAAAGTGTAAATGCATATTTATGAGCTACTCAAGCGCTCCGGACTTGTGCTTAGCTGCAGTTTAGATAGATTGTATGTTGGGCGGAGGGGGAGGGGAGTTTAACCGAAAGACTATTATTACATGGCGAAGGGCGTGCCACGAGAAATGAGAGGCTAAATTGCTGGACCTGCAACATGGAACCGCAATACCCGCACACACACACACACACACACACACACCAGCCAACGTTCGTAATTAGTATTCTTTAGTGAATCTTTTATGTGTGGGTGGGTGCCGCCGGGCTGTGGCTATAGCTATGGCTATGCTAAGTAATTTTCCAGCTGGAAAAGCTGAGGAATTTCCACTTTTACGCACCCCAAAGCCTCGACTGAGATGTTACACACTTTTGTCATCTAATTTTTCGTCCTAGAGCCAGCCAACTGCAATTCCCCAAATGAGTCAAAAGCTGTGCAAAATGTGCAGCGATGACGCAGTGGCGCCCCAGCTTATGGCTGGGCTGGCAGTTGCATGACCATGGCTATGGCTATGGCTGCCAGGAGAGATGTTGCAGCTCGGCCAGGTGCGCCGTGGCAAATTCTATTAACGCTTTTCCCTGGCAGACTCAAAGGATTGTTCTCTTTTCTGTGGGCATTACTTTGGAAATTCTCCATTGCATCGCAACGCATCGGCATTTGCTGCAAACCACAAAGTTGCGCTCAACAGGGCATGAAACGTAATTAGTTTTTAATTGATTTAAGCACAAGTAATGTTGATTAAACGAAGGCGGCACCCGAGGGAGGGGGAGCACCCCCTCCCCCCGGCAGGCAGTATGACAGTACGCACATGAAGCCAGAGTCCCGTCCCTGACAACAATGTGACAGCGACACATGCAACATCTCCCCAGTGCGAGAGCCAAAGCCCTTTTGCGGGGGCTCTCATATTTTCTGTCGAGCTGTCATGTGACTGCAACTGAGGCAAACTGGCATGCAGTCCCGTTGACAGCACACAACAAAAGTTCTGACACTGTGTGGCAGCACAAGGAGCACGAGCAGCATCAGAAGCAGCCACAGAATCAGTATCAGAAGGAGCAACAAAGTGAGACAGTTGCAAAGGTCCCCGCAGTGCCGTCGAAGTTCATTGGGGCAGGCCACAAAAGAGACAGCGTCTTCTGAGGACACGCACCCCAGGCGGCGTACCTCAGTGCAGGATCGGAGCCGGGGGGCCCTGAGAAGATGCTCTCCGTTCGCCTTGCCAACAGGCAACAAACTTGCCAAATGAGTTAGCCGTGGCCACTTTGCCAAGTTGGCACCGAAGAGTGGAAGCCCTGTTCCTGTCAGATTGGATTGGCGGCGGTCCTCGGTACGCCTGGTACCATCTGGCGACGGGTCTACCTACGACGGTTTGCCTATCTTCGGTTATTTGCACTCGATGTGCGCTAATTTGATTGTGTTCATGTGATAAACAGGACTCGACCCTCGACCCTTGCTCTCTCTGGATCTCCGGTAGGCCGTGAAAGACTTCCGACGACGACGATAGGGCCGCACACACACACACACTCACATCCGGTGGCAAATAATTTTTTGGGTGGTGGCATCTAATACGATTTTGTACGATTTATTTGCCAGGCATGTTCAAAGACAAAGAACACGGCTACGGCTGGGATCCAGCGAGCCCTGAACGTTGCTTCCACCAGGCAGATAAGACCAGGGCCAGGCAGAAGCAAAGGAAGAACTATGCAAAGTAATCAAGGAAACGTAAACGGAAAGCGTCTAGGCACAGAGAACTTGATATCTTAATGAAGTATCGATTGCCAGCTCTCCGGCTCTCCGGCTCTCCTGCTCTCTCCGTTAGCCATTTTCCAGGAATAGCAGCAGTCCCCTGTGTGGGTGAATGATATTTTTAAATGCCATTTCAGTGGAAAGACACAAAAGATGGCCAAAGATCTAGCTCAGCTGTCCTCATAATTATGTCTTAGGCCGAGCAAGGCATTACATAAAGAATGGGTTGCGCCCTGTCTCTATTCAAGTGGCAAACTTCTCGGGAAAATTACTTGAAACTTATCAAATTCCTTGACATTAATTGGTTTTTTCTACCACCCACTGTACTCGTACTCGTTCTGGCTTTTACTTTGGCTACATTACGGGCTTTATTTGCTTGTTTAGCGCTTATCGGATCTCTGGGCCCCCGGGCGGGCTGCGTGTGGCCTCCGTGTGTCTGTCCGTCTCGCTGTCTGTCTGTCAGTCACTCTTCATTGAGATCTGGCCTATCAGTTCATGGCAACCAATCCTCTAACAGCAGGGGGCGTGTCAAAAGCTTTTGCTTTTGTTGTTTAATTATTTAAAATGCGAAAACTTTTTGTTTTCTTTTGGTGTTTTTTTTTTTCGACTGTTGCAGTCTGAAAAACACGCATGTGAAATCCCAAATGAGTTCATTAAGAAAATGCTGGCGGAAATGAGGACAGGTATATGCATGGACTACAGCGGGGAAGTGGCAGGTATTTCAGTTTAGTCGGGGCAGAGCAGGGCAGAGCAGAGCAGAGCTCGCTAAATATTCAATAAGCGGCAATTTTTGTAGCATACAAATGGGCGCATTAGGGCGTAATTTACAATCGACGCGCTGTCAGAGGCAAAATATGCGCACAAAAGTCACAGAAGGAGGCAGAAAATGAGACTGAGGAAGAGCCAGATACTGAGACAGGATAAAAGGCAGAGGCAGAGACAGTGAAAGAGAAAGAGAAAGACCCAGCCCCCGCCCCACACTCAGGACAGACAGAGGTGTAGTTTCAGTGCTATCGAATGTCTCTCTTTCTCTCCTTCTGCAAGTATACTTATGCATGCATGAGCTGGTGTGTGTGTGTGGGTGTGTGTGTATGTGTAACCAAATGAGTCAAAAGGGAAACATTACTCATGCCAAAGAATACCTTACCGAACCGAACAGAATGAACAGAGGAAAATGCTCGGCCAAATCAATGAAGTGCAGTGGCACTTGAATCCAATGCAATGCCCTTAAAGCTCATCCGGCAGCTAAATTGAAAACTGCTATCAACACAGTTTTAATTAGTGGAGGAAAAAAATGTGGCAAATGGAATAAAATTCATTTGGGGGCTTCCCTCCCACAATCGCAGACTCCGTCTTGGCCCCAGCGAAATCGTAATAGAAATGCCCAAAAAAAGATGCCAAGGTAAAATGTCTGGCGGTGCACCCGGCCACTGGCTTCTAGCTCGTAGCTACCAGCTCCTACTGATTTCCATTCACGTCCCCTCTCCCCTTCACGGACCGGCAGCGTCTCGTCGCCTGCTTTTGGCCTAACTTTGCTGCTTGTTAGGAGGAAACAATGTCAAACTCATTAGTGCTCCCAAAAGGCTTTCTTTTACAGTGTCGCACACAAACTTACACACACACACACACATACACACTCGACAGGTTTCCGTCCCCCATCCTAGAAGGAGTGCCCTTGCGCGAATGTGTGTATGTGTGGGAGAGCAGACGCTTTGAACTTTTTCTTAGCGTATACTTAATGGATTAATGAGATTTTTTGTTTGCCCAAGCCAACAGCATGCGAAGGCGCCTAGAAAAACGAAAAGTCGGATGAAAAAGCGGAAGAAGGAAAGTCGCAGAAGGAATGACGCTGCAGAGAAGGGCCGAACTGGCACAACACAGAGCAGATGGAGAAGCAGAAAAGGGGCGGAATGAAGGTGTAGAAGATTGAGAGGGGCCACATGGCACTGCCTGAACCATTTTTTTAAGGTAAACACTGTTTATGTGTGTTAAAACACGGTGCCAAAGAGCGCAGCACCGAGGGCGAGAACGAGGTCGCCCGGAGAGAGAAATTTGAAAAGAAGGCTGCCAGCGAGCGTTTAGCGTCTTCCATCTAAGGACATGCTTAGTTATCCACCGAAACCTTACACTGATAGAGCCACACTCTACTACGCCCGGTAAGCTCTCCAATCAGCTCCAGTGCTGGCCATATATCCCGCAGTGGCCGTACAAATCCGTTTATCTTTCAACAGAACCACAAACAACAAGCTAACACAACACTCAGCCCTGGCTCTACCGAGCAATTGCTGGGAGCCAAGTTGTGTGTGGACACCTTCTGTTGGCCAGCTCAGAGATCAGAGCCCCTCTTTAGTGTCATAATCACCCGCAACATGAAAGGCAAGAAGCGTTGACACTTTTTTCCACACTCGGCCAGAGCCAGGCCCCGGCAGGAGGCAGTAGCTGGAACTAGAGAGGAGCAGGTGGCTTGGACTTGGACGAGGAATGACTTTGAATTATTTGTTTACCAGGTAGGACTCACCCCACCCCACCCCACCCCCGCCTGCCTGCCAGTCACCATTCTGGAGATGGCTGCTGCACCCACAGTTGGTCTTAGCCCCCGTCATTGTTGTGGCCAACACGCACCGTTGTGCGTAACAAATCGCAGCCATAAACAGGCAAAGGCAATGGCCAAGAACACACACAGCACAGAGCTGCGAGGGATAAGTGCCAGGACGTGGAGAGGGGCCTGAGCTGCCATAATAATTCACAATTTTTCACAGTTAAGTGTCAGCGGTTGCGTCGCTCACAATTTTCGAGCCCCCTTCCTTCCCCTTCCCCTTCCCTCTAAGCGGGTTGGCATTAAATCAAGCAAACGACCAGAAAGCAAGAAATAAAGCTTAGCTCTCAGTGTCCTGATTAGTCCAACTGGCTCGCGGCGTATACGCAACATCCGCTGGGTCCAGGCAAGGGCAGGTGCACTCGCAACAATTGCCTGATTATGCGGCATATGCCTCAAACAAAATACTAGTCGGAATACACACACCAGTTGACAGTGACAAGCCCATTAGCCCCTCTGGGAAAGAGCATTGTTTGACTAAAGCGAGAAGAGCCTGCAGCCAGCGGGAAGGCTACGGCTACATGTTGCAGCTGCCACGCGGCTAGTCCTGCAACTGCAGCGGGCATTTATTTGGTTGCTCTTGGTGTTGCCAGCGCTGCAAAGCCACTTTAACTGTCACCACCAGAAACATCAGCTAAAACATCAGCCAAAACCAACAACAGCTACAGCCAGCGTATGCAAAGAGACTGCAGTTGGACCCACACACACACACACACGCACTTGACAGCTCATGAGAGGAGAGAAGTGGAGTGGCGACACATCCCTATTTCTTAGCTGGTAGCCAGCTTTTTGGTTGAGGGCGTGGGTTTTTGGTTGTCCGACTTACACTTGTACGGATTTATTATTATGTTCTTCTGTCTTCAAGAGTTGATATATGGGTGATCTGTAACAATTTGTCATAGCGCTGAAATAAGTTGTTGCCTTCGCACTTCCCAGATGAAAAATTGGACAGAGACCATTCTTTTTGATGCACATAAGCCTCAAAGATACGCAAGGAGTAAAGGGTTCAAAACATGAACACATTATTGTACTTAAAGAATAAAAGTCTTTACAAATTCACTGAGATAAGCACAAAAAACATAGAACATAAAAACCATTCCGAAAATAGAAACTGTCAACTCATTAACACACACGAGATCCCAAAGACAAGTGCGGCAAGCAATTAAGACCCTTAATTAATCCCAAAATACTTAGCCTTACAATCCGTACCGATGCACCCGTTCCGTGGGTGTAAAATTACATATAAGGCCCGAATTTTCTGAATAAAGATTAGAATGAATTCAACCTCTACTCGCAAGTGTCTAGACTTTTCTTTTAAGGTCTAAACATATAGCGATATATATTCAGATATATAACGGCTGGTGTTGATGTGAGAAGAGCGAGAGAGAGAGAGACCGATTTCCCTTTTCGCTTTCTGCACAATTCTGCAATTGCATTTTGAAGGCTTCTCAAACTGAACAAAAGTTTTGTATTAACCAGCAAACAGGAAAATCCCTGTGCATTCAAGAGAGGAAGGTGTAATTGTAGTACATATATGATTTGTAGACTACTTGTCCAGTGTCCACCCTTATGCCACTGCCCCGCCAGATGCCACTTGCCACTTGCCACACCGTAAAGTAGAAAAGTTTTCGCGCAAAGCTGCAAAACAATGGCTGGCAACCCCAACTTTTGTCCAAGAAATATTATTGTATTTTCTAATAAAAGAAACTGCAATGAAATGTAGAATGTACTCGACAAAAATCATTTCCCCTGGCCTCCCTCCCTCCCTCCGACGAAGGTGGTGGTGGAACTCTGCCACGGACTCAGGTGGCATGCAAATAAATGTGCCATAAAATTTATTAAAATTGCTTTGTGTTCGATTGTGCAACAGTTGGGCCACAGTGGTGTCTGCTTCAGACTTCCTTTTTTGTTTTTTTTTTTTGTTTTTTTTTTTTTGTGTTTTGTGTAGAACAAATAAGATGGCCAGGAGCTTTGTTTGTTTTTCCCTGCCGCCTCACCCTCCAGACCAGAAACCCGTCCGTGCCACCAATGAAAACTATTCCCTGGCAATGGAAACAGAAGTGGGGTAAAATCAGCGGAAGCGGAAACTTGTTTTCCGTGCCGAGTTTTCGCCGAGTTGTCTGAGGCCCAAACAAACAGCGCAAGTTAGTTGCAGTCTAAGGACTTACCCCTTGGCCAGGTTTCCTTTCCCTCCTCAGCCTCTGCCTCTCCCACTGTCCCAACCTCTTTCTCCTGCTTACCCTGGTTCTCCTGGTTCCTGGTGTTTTCCTCTCATCTCCCCTTTCTCTCTCGACTGACTGCAACTCTCAAGTTTTAAACATTTTCATTAGCGTTAATTAATTTGAAATATTCTTTTTTTTTGTTGCCTGCCCTCCTTTTTTTTGCGTTTGCTGTGTGCAAGCAAATTATTCAACGTGGCCGGGACTGTGCTGATGAGAGTGTTAGGGGGGGGTAGTGGTGGGGTTGTGGGAGGGATAAAACCTCTTACGTTGGTCTAAACTCAAAAGCGCATTTAAGGGCAGCATCAGCAGAAAAGGACCCACCGCAAGAAGAGTGAGGGAGAAGCAGGAGCAGGGAGCAGGGAGCCATTGCACGGTCGGCTGGCCAGCGCTAGCCGCAATTTTTAATTACGCGAAAGCCGATCCGATCCGCAACAGTTTTGGCTTTTGCATCATCCTCAACATATTGCGGGCAGCAGCAGCAGCGGCAGCACCAGCAGAAAGAGTCGAGGGCGTGGCCAGCGAGTTGCAAAGATTTTGGCCGCAGGACAAACGTTTAATAAGCCCTGGCCAGGCGCAAGATTGAGGCCGTTATGAGGTCATCTCCTGCCAAGTGCACGCTGAAGGACTGAAGTGACTGAAGGACTGACTGAGACAATAATTGAAGAACTGAAGGAACATGGCATTCCCTGGCTTGCTTCCTAAAAGAAAATTCCATCTGCTGGATACAGATATAGCTTAGAATTAATTGCTGTGCCCGGGAATGCAATCAATTGGAATGAATGTTGCCTCAAATAGTTGTCACTTGCCTCTCTCTGTTCCTCCTCTTTGGGTTCCTATCTCGAGGCAAATACAATCTTACCGCAGCCACACTATCAACACTCCACTCTGATTTTATTAACCAACTTTTGCGGCACTCGGCACTCGAAGCGGTCAAGAAAGGATGGCTCCCAGACCAGGCCACAGAAAGTTGCAGCCGCAACAATTGAGTTCATAACTTGGAATATTCAGCAAAGAGGTCTGAGTTTGGTTCTCTTTGCGCTTTTGCCCAGCGTCTTTATGGCTGTTGGCAGTTCCTTTTTCCACCATCCAGGTGGAACTTATTAACAACCTCAGAAATACAAAGTTACCTTGCCAGTCGCTGATTGCCTGCCTCCTGGCCACTGGTTACCTGGTGGCTCTTGGTTCTTGGTTCCTGAACTCTGGGTCATATCGCTGCAGGTGGTCGACTGCTCTCCCTGTCGACGGAACTGAACTACAAAATTTTGTATGTTAAAGAATTTGTTATTATTTTTTCTGTGTGTGGCGTGCAAGGCTTTAATAATTCATGTGCCCGCCTGGGCAGCAGCTTAATTAAAGCCGATTCACCCTGCCATTGGCCGAAGCTCCTTTCGAGTGTATTTGCACAAAGGACTCTCTAACTAATGCACTGGACCGCAGGCCGCAGCTGAACGGGGTCCGGCACAAAAACTAAATTATGCTGATAAAACTGGGCGCTGCAAAAGTCACGTTAAATGAGCAGGGAGGGGGGGGCGCTCTGTTCAGGGCGACAAGATATACACGACTTCCTCTTTCCGTCCGGACTGACTACGTGAGCCTCGAACAGCCACAGCCATATGTGTGCGCGTGTGTGTGTGTTGGCCAGATAGTTGAAGTGGTTGAGGAGGGGCTGAGGGATAGTCCCTCTCTTTTGGACAAAATTATTTTTGTTGATTTAACTAAATGGCGACAAGTTCAACGAGTGTCACAGATGAGATTATAAGCGGACGAGGCGAGGCGAGGTCCCCACGTACCCAGATGCCCAGAGCCCAAGGGCAGACATCAAGAGGATGCCACTTGTGCCCGCACAGTGCTGCCAAATGGTATGCCAACGCAGAGCAATTCAAGATTGTTATTGACCTTCTGAATTATAATAAAAATAGCCTTAAATGCTCATAAGGGGGTTTCAGAAATCTGAACTTAAGTCATGATTTCTATGCCCAGCTGTCCAGAAACTTGCAGACCGGACTGTAGCCTAGTTTGGCTAAACATTTGCCCTATACTAAGCTTTTGCCTAAACAAACACAGACAGATAAACCAAAGGACAGAGACGGAGACGGAGCCGGAGACCGAGACTTCACACGAGCCAGAGCCAGAGCCAACGCCAGTGAGAGAGCTGGCCAAAGTTTGAATAGCAAAACGCCGCCTTCCATATTGAATTAAACGTTTTAATATGCGGCCAGCTAGCAAATTTATAGTTTGGCTTTGAATGAGCATATGTGTGTGTGTGTGGAAGCGGATATGAGAGAGAAATGCAGATGGCGGGCATTTCTTTTCGCAGGCCAAACATTCGACAGGCAAGGCCCAAACCGAACCGAACCCAATTTGAACAAATTGTGTGCACAAAAGCGCTCATGCAGATGTGTGAAAAAGAGCGAGAGGAATAGAGAAGGATAGAAAGAGAGAATGACAGAGTGAGAGAGAGAGAGAGAGAGTGTGTGTGTGTTGGGCAGGAAGAGATAGATAGCAATGGAGTTGGTGTTTATCTTTGCCGCCTGCCGCCTGCCTGCCTGCTGCATCTTCTCTGCTCAATTTTCCACTCAATTCTTGCTCAACTTAAAACTTTAAGCTGATCCAAAGTTTCCCTGCCACCACCCCCAACCCCCGTAGGAAATCCTTTAGCCTGCAATCTTTCAGGTTGAAATCTTTAATCTTCTAACTGGGTTACACACACACACACACACACACACACACACACACACACACACACACACACATGCATCTGCATAGCAAATATCTGTTAAGCTGCTCAAAGAGGGGGAAAAAGAAAGAATAACGAATAAAGAACCCTTTTGCAAGTCATGCCCATTCATTCAATTTTTGTTCTTTATCAACGATTGAGCTCTCTTTTATCCTCTGTGGCCCCTCTGTCCCCTCTCGCCCTGCTGGCATTTTGTCATTTGTCATGCACAACGTGACGTATGCGTAATGATTCATTAACAAGCCAATTTGCCTGGCCATTCCCTATCTCCTTCTGCCCACCTCTCTTTCGCTCTCGCTTGTCGCCAGCTTACGCTCCATTTGTCCGGGGCTATGACGTCGCCTTGTCATTGCCGACAGTTTGTGTTTATTACGGACTTTTAATTTATTTCATTACAGAAAATTAGCCCGCTTATCGTCAGCACAAATCTTAACCCTCTGCCGCCAGCACAGCAAGGACGACAACACTTAGCCAAATTAATGCTAAAAATATGTACAGAGCACACAACATGGCATGGCATGGCATGGCATGAGAGCAGGGGGTGGGGCTGGGTGGGTGGAGACGGGAATGGAGCGTAGACCGGGCCAAATCAAAATCGAAATCAAAAGACACAGTTCAAAGCGTCTGTGACGGCGCGTCGTCAAGGCAGTCCCCGAGACAAGCTCTGCTACCACGCCCCATCGTTTATCACCGCCCTGGAGCCAACCCGCGAGAACATCGCGATAAGCAAAGGATAATGCGGCCGTGTAGATTTGTATTCTGTTTCGTCGTTTTCAATACCCAGTAATCGTAAAGTAGAGAGGGGTATGCTGTATATTCGTGCAAGTGAAAGCATGCAGACAAAGGAAGTGTTTCGGGAGTCATACTTTTTACTATGACTTTTTTTAGAGTGTGTAGTTTTCAGCATACATTAATTTATTTCCAAAATCGGAACCGGGTATTCAATGGTCGGTACGCCGCTCTCTGGCATTTTTCTGGTGCGTTTACTTTAAAAAACAACCGACAGAGGCGATCAAAAAATAAAAGTAAACGAAATAAATACCGAAAGGAGGCTGCCACAACAAAAGCAAACAAAATAGAGATGGCTCTTACTCCTCTCCCACTCTTTTGATTCTCTACTTCTTCCCTTCTTTCCCTCTCACTGTCCTCTCTATTTCTTCCTTCCTTTTCTTCTGAATATCCTCTCTATTTTCCTCCTTGTGTCTTTCGATAGCTGGCCCCGGCTTTTCTTGTCAGTCGAGCACAGTTTTTTATTTATTTTTTTTTTGTTTTTTGGCTCGGGAACCCCGTCTATTTGGTTTTTTTAAGCTAAAGGATTATTTGCTTGGTTTATTCCTTTGACTCTCTGTGTTTTGTTTTGTCTTTGGTTTGTTTTGTCGGCTCCTTCACATTTCGTTTGCCGTTCTGCTCTTGCGGTTTTTCCAGGAACCCCGCCTGTCCCTCCCTGGGGTTTATTTGCGCGCCTAAGCACGACCTTGGATATATAGTATATGGTATTTGTGTGTGTGTTTGTGTGTGTTTATTTAGGTCGCCTTTTTTGGGTTAGCTGCGGATCCTAGTAGGCCGGCGCCAAAGCCGGCACTGGCTCTGGCTCTGTTAGTTTAGTTTATTGCTTAGCAGCTGATTTTGGTTTATTAATTTCGCATTAAGGCCTGCTCCTACTTTTGCCCCTTTTCCATGCGAGTATTTACAGTTCACAGGGGTCGTATTTAAGTTCAAAAGTAGACAAGGAAATTTGTTATGGCCGTATCTATCGGTGCCTGTGCCATTGCCAGTGCCATCAAAAGTTGATCTACAATCTGGAGCGGGCCATCTTTATATTGCACATTAATTTTCGGTTCATCTTCCGCGCTCGTCCAATGTCTCAATTCCATAAAAATGCAAATTGCCGGGGAAACGGGATTGGGAGCCACTTCCTGCCGCCCTGTCATTAAACTGAACAAAAGCCAAACTGAAATTGCATGAGAATTATGACCTCTATGAGCCAGTCCGCAGTCCATCTCCTCTTTCTGTCTGTCAGTCAGTCAGTCTCGTCTCTCTGTGTGGTAAGTGGGTCGCCAACTGGTAGCAAAGTGACTGGAAACTTTCGCTGCCCTCAGCGGATTTTTATCCCAGAGATTTATGAGCTGAGACAGGAAATGATGACCCGACCCTCGTTTGCTGATGTCCTGATCTGCTCTTCACGCTCATTTCTGCAGCCTGGACACTTTTTATGCCCCACCACCTGCGGTCAAGCTGCGCAAAAAAACCACACCACAAAAAGGCATCGCATCGGCCATCAGCCATCAGCCACCAAAAAGGAAGAAAGTCCCATAAAGGGCTAATAAACTTGGCTGCTTTGCATAAGAACAAATGTGGCCCAAACGGCTAAGCAGCATTTTTATCAAAAGGTAATTGGATTTACGCGGCTTCGCATTCTTTTGATTAAACATTTACCAGCAACGAAAATCCCAACCACAGTAGAGGTTCCTCAACCATTGAGGAAAAGTTTAAACAATCATGTACGGTTTTGGGTAATACATTTTTTAAAACGAACAACACCCACCAGAACAAAGGAAGACAGGATGGAAAATCAAGAAATGGCTGAGATTCCGGTATCGAAGCGTTACATACCCTTAGGGCTCCATCGTTTCTCAGGAAATCCCATTTTTTAAAAGATCTTTCCAGAGACTTCAAATTAAAGTACTATAAAATATATATAATGCCAGAAGAACACACGGAAATGTCTATATCATCGACTCGATTGTAAATATTCTCTTCTCTGCGTTAGAGAGAAAATTCTAATAACGCTACTCGACAAAATTCAACTTTTTTTCCCCGCTCTCGCCCAAAACGACTTTTTTCGATAGATTTAGAGACTTAAAATTTTTAAAGAATTATAGTTTTTTTTTCTAGGTTACATTTAAAAAAAAATTTTTTTTTTTTTTTTTTTTTTTTTTTTTTTAGAGGTAGTGCTTTTATTTTTGACAAAACTTAAGTTTCTTATAACTGGTTGTATTGAACTTTACAGTTCTGAAAAGCTGAGAAATGCAGCTATAAATCCGATCCTGACACTTTGTAGCTGCAGCTTAACATCTGGAAGACATTAAGCATTCAAATTCAAATTTCATAATTTTTTGCGGTATTTTTCCCGGAAATTTTGACTTTGAAAACTCAGAAAAAGTCGGAAAAAATATTCTGTGGCTAGGATTTTTGGTTTTAGATAGACACATTAATTAGGCGCCATTTAAGGTATCTTTTGTAAGAATCGAATGGTACCGAACGGTGACTAGTGTAATTTTGTAAAAGAGTATGCAAAATGAAAGGGTACCTACAATTACCAATAGGCTGGGAATTTCTGGCAGCGATGCTCTCCCACACCTTTTACCTGTTTGATGCAATTTGTGGGATACAGCCACCAACCCAGCCACCCACCCAGCCACCCACCCAGCTATGGCCAGCACTCACCAAAAAATGGCCGTTGGCTGTTGGTCAATGCGGCCGGCCACCAGGTTGGCGTCGCTATAGCTTTACATTATATTTTTCTCTCTCCCCCCCACTCTTTCTCTCTCTTTCTCTATATGTATGCATGTATGTGAGATTTACTTTGCGTGTGTCTGTGTGTGGGGTTTTTTTTTGGTAGATTTTGTTTGCGGCTGCTTTGTTTTCGCTTCGTGTCCCTGTTTTGCGCTTACGCCATTCTCGTTTATTTATTAGCAATTTTATTAGCTATGAATTTGTTTGTTTTTATCGTGCACCTCACCGCAGTACAGCCGCAGAGGAAGTGGTAGAAGGGGCCGAAAGGGTAACGGGAATGGGACGTAGAGGTGAAAACGGGAAGAAGGACAAAAACAAGGCCATGGAAGGCCAGAGAAGAACAAACAACTAGCGTTTACCGCACCGAGCGAAAGAAATGGTTAGCCGAAAATCAATTTAGTTTTGAACATTTTTCAAGATTTTCTAACACATAAATTGGTTTTTGAAATTTCAACTTGGGACATCATTTTACTTGTAATATCAAAACTACATTCAAATTTTACAAGAACAACATTTTGGAATATTATTTAATATTTGAAAAATGTAATTCAATTCCCCATTATATTTAGATTTTAAATATATACCATATATTTTTTTGAGTGCACCTGAAAAGGGTATTTCTGGGGGTTCTGGTCGAGTTTGTTTTCCTGGCAAATGAAAGTGATTTATATTTCCAATAATGAAAGTGACTGCCACCCTCACAAAAGCTTTTCCAGCCCCTGCCCTGCTCCTGTTTTTCACGTACTCTTTGAAACATTTAAATTTAAATATTTTCGCCTATGCCTTGATTTATTCTTTTGCAACGCACCGCACCGCCAATCCACCCTGCACCACAGAACCAAACAAAAACAAAAACAACAATGAAGCCCAGGGGCTAGGGAGCCCATTCCGCCGGAGTAGCTGGTGCGGGGGGTGGGTGGGTCGTTTCACGGCCGAGCTCCTCACAAAAGGAGTGATGCGAACCGCTTTTATTTGTCTTGACTTGTCAACTGAGGTGATTAAAATTTAGGGATTTCTGTGTGGCCCCAACTCAGAAAAAGAATTGTCAACCCGAAAAAAAGTGTGAAGAGGGACAGGTAAAGGTACCTGGTACTGGTGCTATATAGCATGCAAATTTGTTTGTTTGTTTTTTGGGGTAATAGTCCCCCAAAAGTAAATGAAACATTCAACCCGAAAGAATGCGGCTTTAATTCGCTGAAAAGTTCAATCCGCAAATGATTTTGAATGGCACTTAATGGCATGAATATCTGAATACATTTTGAATTAGCTGAATGACCACTTCACTCCACT
This sequence comes from Drosophila athabasca, assembly GCA_008121215.1. Classification (NCBI taxonomy): domain Eukaryota; kingdom Metazoa; phylum Arthropoda; class Insecta; order Diptera; family Drosophilidae; genus Drosophila; species Drosophila athabasca. The sequence continues at coordinate 13,274,068 of CM017793.1, forward strand.
CCGCGGGAATCCTTTCGAGTCCCTAAATGAATCCCATAATTTGAACAGCTCTTTTTTCTTATTGCAGTTAAACTGCAATTATACACTTGTATTCTTATGCACATCTCCTCTAACCGCTGCTTAATTAAAGTGTTTTTCAAAAGGGGAAAAATAAATTTAAAATGTTAATTCATTCGAGCAACCCTCGTTCCCATTACCTGCCCCATTGGCCACTTGTGAACGTACCGCCGCCACTCCTGCTGCTGCCCTGCATACAAAACTCGTGTATACCCTTCAAAAAGGCGGATGCATACCACTTTCTTGATGGGGAATGCATCGACATTAATGACACTTCATGTGAGAGATCAGAAACTCCCCTACAGGGAGAGTATACAAAGATTTGTGGTAGCCGGCTCTCCAATGCTCTCTTCCCTTTCTGTTTCACCTGTTTTTATTTTAAAACATGCACTAAATGCTCCCCTTGCGGCAATTTAATAAATATAAAAGCCACGCCAGCAAAAGCAGCTTGAGGAAAACCAGCACATTGCCATTACAGGTAAAATCAGGAGCGGTTCTCCACGGCAAGGTTAGCGGATTGGTTCTACAGCAGAAAGTCTCGGAAAACTGGTCATTCATCTGATTTACCCCTACCGAATCACAGGTAATCCATACGCATAATGCCAAACACTTCAATGATATCCTTTTGAGCTTTTCTTTTCAATCCGTTCCTGAATAGAAGCGCGCACTGCCTGCATTAAATTTTCACTATTTTCAGAGTAAAAAAAAAACACACACACTACCCCCACTTACCCACACACACACCTACAGAAATAAAGACGGGCGCCAGGGCCACGTCAATTGAATGGTTGGTAGGTAGGTAGGCGCAGAGCCAAAAGTGTTCGCCATAAGTCAGAAAACATGAATAACAAATCAATTCAGTTTTAACGGCGCGGCGGTGCAAATTCTTGGGCACACAGACAGGGCGCATAGAGAACACACAGAACACCTTTGAAAGGTGAGAAAACGAGGTGTTGAAAGGCCAAAAGAGAGAAAAGACTCTGAAGAGGGACCCCCACAACAGACACACATGCACACACAGACAGACACACACACACACACACACCTTCATGGATGAGGGTGTTAATGGCAGGCTGGCGTCTCCTCGGCCATTGCCGGGCGTCGGGCATTTTGAATTTTTAATGGAAAATGGCCCCGCCTGCTTACATAGAACCATTCGCCCATACCCAACATCCGCCCCCCGCCACTGCCCAACCCCCCCTCTTCCTCTCGGCACAACCACTGTTCCACATTCCTTATTTTTTTTAGGCATGTTTGCATACACTTACGGCCAGCAAACTATGCATATGCATGTGTGTGAGTGCGAGTGTGTGCTTGAGTATGTGGGTATACCACTAACACCCTCTACCCACCAGCCTCCCCTCCCCTCCTCCACCCCACCCTCAGTCGGCTCTTTTTTATCCCCTGGCAAAATTGTCCGGTAATAAATTTTCAGCGTTTCCTGCCGACAAAGCGCCGCACTTTACAACACTTTTGGCATAAACAAACAAACATATACATATGCAGGGGAAAGTGTATCTGTGTGAGTGTGTGTGCGAGTGTGTCCATGCGTGTGAAAGGGTATATGCATGGAGTGCTTCTGTTAGTGTGAGTGAGCGGCCATGTAACGGAAGTTAAGTACACACTAAGTTGAACTCGTGCGCTTGTAGCGGCGCTTCCTTCATATGTTTTGATACTCTCTCTCTCTCACACATGGATACATCTCCTCCTCCTCCTCCTTGCCGCCTCTTCCTCCTCCTCCTCACCCTCTGCTATTCCTTGCTTCCGCTATTTGCTTGCAGGTGAAAATGTTTGAGATTCTGCCGGTGCTGTCCAAAAGCTTAGAACAAAACTTTTTTGGTATGCCATCAACATTGATGTCCCGTCACACATACACCCCTACACCCCGTATACCCTTCACATAGCCCACCATTAATGTGTGAGAGTGTGTGTGTAGGTGTTTCTAGTGTTAAGTATGTTTTTTGAGCAATTCATGTAGACAAGAGAAGCACCATGGGAGACGTACTCTTTGGCACACACTCTCTTTATAGGTTGAGTATTTTTTTGACACCCGGTAATCGGGAAGAGCAAAAGGGATGTAGCATTCATGCAGATTTATGTTACATTTAGCCAAGGGGAAGGTGGGGCGATATCGGTTGTGGATCACTCAATAATTTATATACATATATCTAAATTAATTTAATTATAAAAAAGTCGTAACTGGAACTGGAAAATTAACTTAAGTCATTCTACCAATATTTATCAATTAAATTATCCCGGAAATATCTTTTTTATACTGACTAAAACTTGTAACCAAATACAATCGATCCAAATATAATTTCTAGATTATATAGCTTCTTTAGAACGATTGATCGGAAGGGGTATGTATATCTTCGACTCCCAAAGCTACCTCCTGCAACCTTCTGTTTTCTGTTTCCTTTAGTTGGCTTAATTTTTGCAGATTCCTTTCCTGGTGCATCGCAAACAGCATCAGCACAAAAATTCAGCACAAGTGTTGGTAAGCTGTTGCCCTCCTTGTTGTTACTTGAGCTAATAGAACACTTGACAACACTGGCCCCAACCCCAGCCCCACCGCCAGGCCAGATGATTATGCACAGGTGCAGTACGCGGCTGCAGTACAGGCTAGAGAGGGGTATGGTATGGTATGGTATGGTGTTTGCGAGCCTGTTATGTAGTACCCTCATTAACTGTCATTACACAATTTCCATAAAAAAAAATGTTGGTGTGTGTGTTGAGCACAAGTTTAGTTTTCTCTCTCCAGCCGGCTGCAGCCTTGCGGCACGTCCAAGGGGCTCCACAAAAGTTCTCTCTTCTCGGGCTACTGCTTTGGCATGTGTGTGTGTGTGTGTGTGTTGGTGTGTGTATGAGTGTGCTTTCGAGTCTCTGTTTGTCTTTAGAAAAAAAGAAAATAACTTTTTAAATTGTGTTAAATATTCCATTAAACAGAAAGCTTTTTGTATGCAGTTGCAAACAAATGTTTGTTGTAAGAACAACACAAACTGTCCGTTGTGGCACCGATGGCAGGCTATAGATGCGCGTGCCGCAGATAAGTTGCCACATTTAAGGACAGCCGCGTACGGGAGGAGCATCAGAAGGTGGGCCCACCAATCGGCCTCCCCCATACACACAAATACACACACCCACACACAGACGCACTCAATAAGCCTGGACTTTTTATTATAATTTTATGCTCAAATGCATACCACTTTATTGTGCTGGTAAACTTTTGCTAACCGAACCAAACCGAACCCGAACCCAACCCCTTCCGAAGCCCACCCTTCCCGGCCGCCCGCTCGGTTACCATCAAGTTTATTGCGGGGCTTAGCAACTTCCATGACAGAGCATTAATTGAGTCGGCAAGCTTTTAAAATAATTGCCAACATGCAAGTACACTTTTTATGCGAGAATACCACTTTTTACTTTTATTCAAATCTGATACGCTGCAATTTATTGGTCAACTAATGAGGGCAGGAAGAACAGAACACATTCTATCAATGATATACGAGTATAATGTCAGAGATACACGAGTGTGCATTTTGTATACATATGTAGATGTAGATGCGTAGATCCCCAGGCTTAGGCTGCTTACAGAGGACATAGGGAACTTTTACTAAATAAAAAGGTTGCTTTAATATACACCTAACTATAGTAATACTTTCTGCACGATTACTACTACGTTTAATTGAATTTTTCTTATGTGCAGCCTGACGATTTCGAAACTTAAAAATGTTCACTACTTGAACAAAACCCTATAGAGCAGAAGGGAGACCTTCTGCAATGATCCAATCATGAACATTGAACACATAAGAAAATAATGACCATTGCGCTCCCAACCCAGATCTTCCACACAATCCTACATTCCAAAATGCAAACGTAGTGCCTCTTCTTGCAAACCCCACCAGTAGATATCTTAAGAAAAGGCAACTAAGAAAATAAACAATAAAAACAAAATATAGTTTAAAAAAATATAAAAAGGTTATGGTAGTAATAATAATTATAATGAGCACATTTGTGTAAATCTACCATAAAAATTAAGTTAATATATATTTCAATTTGCAAAGCCAGCATTTAAAGAACTTATGGCCTTAGCTAAATCTTAAATGATAGTTTCATTTACTCTAAGTTAGCCTTATATAATTATATATACCAAGTATAAGAGTCATTCCTCCCTTCCTATTGCATTGTAGGTAATACAAATTATAAAGAAACGATATGGATATATGCATGCATTTTTTAATGGTCTTCATTCGAGGGTCGAATTATAAACGCTGCCTATGCCTATCGTTTGTTGTCGTGCTTATCGTTTCTCTACCCCAAAAGTCGTATACCAGCGCTGGTCTTATTTGGTCTACAACGTTCATCGAGCTTATCGTTTATTTTCGTGTTTATCGTTTGTATACACCAAGAGAGTGCCTTTTCCTATAAAAGGGTCCCATCAGGCCACAAATCGCCAACAGTTTATGAAAAATACAAGTACTGATTCATTGCAGAATGCCGTACCAGCCGGAAACTACCTACGATGACAATCTCAAGGTCTGGAGTGGACCCGAAAGATCGGACTACTTCCCATCGCACCTTTCCATTGGGGAGATCATCTTTCGGGAGCTGGAAAGCCATCCGGAGCTTATTGCACAGGTATCCTCATAGACTTCATGATACGGGGAAAATAATTGGTATATCAACTGAATCCAGATCTCAGCCACTGAGAAGACGGTGCTGACCCGGCAAGAGGTACGTTTCAATGCGATGCGAGTGGCTAGCTATATGCGAGGACTTGGCTTGAAGAAAACGGATATTGTGGGCTTCATAGCCAGGAACACGACGCATATGGTGGCCGTGGCATACGCTTGTTTCTTCAATGGCATACCGTTCCACTCTCTCAACATCGCCTACGAGCAGAACACCATAGAAAAGCTGTTCAGCATAACCAGGCCACGTCTGATCTTCTGCGATGGGGATGAGTACGAAAGAGTTCTGGCAGCCACCAAAAACCTCAACTCGGACACCAGAATCATTACCATGCGTGATCACCCATTGGATGAGTCCCTGAGGATAGAGAATATCCTGACCACAACCATAGAGGACAACTTCCAGCCCTTCTGCCTGGAGACCGGACAGACTTTGGCCATTCTCTGCTCCTCCGGAACGACGGGCACACCAAAAGCAGTCACGATTGCAGACAGTCAACAGCTTCTATTACCGTCTTTGTAAGTTGATTTACAACAAAAACACTGGTCTATTGTATCTCGTATGTTGTTCTACAGTCGTATGACCTCTAACGTGCAACATGCATACAGCACCTTGGACTGGAACTCTGGTCTGGCTGTCATCATCCACGCTGGGGCGTTCAACAAAACAAATATTATTGCTGACAATGAATTCGATCCTGGCTTCATGTGTCGCATGATCAAAGAATACAAGATCGGGGCCCTCTTGGAATGTTCTTCCCACTTGGCCATGTTGACGAACTATCCAGGATTCGAAGATGCTGACCTGTCGAGCATTGAGCATTTAGTTTTTGGTGGATCCCCTTGCTCCTTGGAAGTTCAACAACGTGTCCGTAGCCGAATCAAAGGAGCCTTGATCTTTACCTATTCCATAACCGAGCTGAATAGCTCGGGCACCTACAACCTTCATTTTGATAAGAAACCCAACTCTTCGGGTCGCCCAGCCCCTGGCAGCAAGATCAAGATAATCAATGCACAGGGCGACGCTCTGGGCGCAAATGAAGTGGGTGAAGTTTGCCTCTTCAATGGCCAGCATTGGTCTGGCTATTATGGCAAACCCGAGGAATCGCGAACGATTCGAGACTCTCAGAAGTGGTTTTACACCGGAGATTTGGGTTACGTGGATCTAGATGGCTTCCTATTTATAGAGGGTCGCATTAAGGACATGCTCAAGTGCCATAACCTCATGTACTATCCCAACGAGATCGAGAGCGTCATTTCCCAAATGCCTAACGTGGCCGAAGTCTGTGTATTTGGCATTTGGGATGCGGTCAATGGCGATAAGGCTGCAGCCTCTGTGGTAAAGAGGCACGGTACCAATCTGGTCGCCCAGGATGTTGTAGACTTTGTAAATGAACATATAAAGGCCAAGTATAAGCAGTTGAACGCTGGAGTCATCATTGTAGATGATCTGAAGCGAAGTGCCAATGGCAAAACGAATCGACGCGCCAACAAGGACCACTTTCTGAAGGTTCAGAACATTAAAGAGCTGAAATGATTGCGGCTTTAATAAAAGTATTTATTAAATATATTTATTTTAAAACAATTTCACTTTTGGCGCTCATCTCTAGCGGGCATCCAGTCGACTAGATTCAAATGTGTAGTTACTGTGTAGTTACCATGTAAAAAACGGAAATTTTGATTGACCTCTTTTGTTTAAACGTTATTTTATAAACAATATATTCAAAAGGAGTACCTAAAATGACCCACTCAAATAGGAAATTGATTTTGCAATCAAAAAAACTATATGTTCTGTGCTGGGGCTGCTAGCTAACTGGTAATATTCAACCGAATATCAAAATCGAAGAATATCACATCCAAACACCGACAGGGAACGATTAACCCATTGAGCACTAGGGCAGTCAACGACAAATAATGAAACTTATAGAATTTTAGCTCAGTTAAGTGGTTTTAAAGTGGTTAAGAATAATCTACAAGCAGAATTTACAAATCCTATTATTTTCTGCGATTTAACTCCAGTTAAAATAGAGGGGGGCTAGGTGGGTTAAACTTGTTTTCTCAACGGCATATTCCCAATTGGAGTTTGCTGCGCGTTAGTGTGACCGAAGTGACCAAAAACTAAAAACCTTAAACGCGCGCGGTGTGACCTAAGTGACGAAAAACCATAAACCCAAACGTGCCCTAAACGGTCACATTTATGTCAAAAAGAACCAGTAGAAAGAGAGAAGCAAAAGTATAATTTAATTTAGCTGAATTTCAATTAGTTCGACGTGCTAGATTTCGATTCTCGTTTTTCCGCAGCGCCCGCAGTTCGAGGAAATTGGTGAAAAGCAACGCAAGCAGCAACCGACCACCAAAAGCAGCAGTTAATTGTGTTTTTCCATTTCCACAAACACGAGTGCCGCGCCGGGGAGGTGGTTGAAACAGCAAAACCAGCAGCAGCAGCAGTGCTAATCGGGAAGAAAATGCAGTGGAAGTTCGGGGGGAGCAGCGCAACGCTGGCGTTGCTGCTGGCCTGCAGCTTTCTGCTATCCGCGACAGCCGATGCGGAGTTCGGCGTCGATGGCGACGACTTTGAAGATGGCCAAGTCGAAGATGTTCAGGTGAGAGCGAAGATATCGCGCAAATGCGCTGACCGGCTGGGGGTAGCCGGTGAGAAAAGTACACGTCAGTGGAAGAAGCGACTAGAATATTTGGTGAGGGCGGGACGATCCGACCCGGCCAGCCGTTGTTTATAGCCCTCAATTAACATTCATCTGTCATTTTCCTAGAGTGGCAGAGGAAAAACTCACGCACATCTTATGCAAACCCACCCTCCCTCTCCCATTATCTGCCGCTCGCTGGGAAGTGTGTCAGCATTTAAGCGACCGCGTGGTCGTTGATTTTTTTATCGCAACTTCACTTATCTAACATCAAACGTGTCTTTTCATTCAGGAGGAGACGGTCGGCGCCGATGAGGAGCTGGTATACGAGAGCCCTGTGATCGAGCCCAAGAAGTTCCACTTTGCCGACCATTTCGATGATGTTGAGCAGTCGCGCAAGCTGTGGGTCAACTCGCAGGCTAAGAAGGACGACATCGCCGAGGAGATCTCAAAGTACGATGGCATCTGGAGCTGGGAGTCACCGCAGCGCATCGTCTGGGCAAAGGATAAGGGACTGGTGCTCAAATCGAAGGCAAAGCACGCTGCCATCTCGGCACGCCTCCGCAAGCAGTTCGATTTTAAGACGGAAAAACCACTGGTGGTGCAATATGAGGTCACACTGCAGGTGCGTCCACCTAGATTCTAGAGATATGCCAATTCTGGGTGTGGATTGCATCAGCCCAGCCAAAGCCTAAGGCTGGACAAATCCAATTAATACCTGTTACTGTTCCACCCCCAAACGCCACTCTTTGACCCAATTTCTCGGTTTTGCTTTGCAGGAGGGTCAAGATTGCGGCGGCTCGTACATCAAGCTGCTGTCAGCCGGCAAGGAAACCGAAGATCTTAAGGCGGTAAGTGACCGCCCCCGGATACGGGCTACCCCCGAAACTGTGTCGTATTTTCTGTTTTGCTCTGTAGTTCAATGACAAGACACCCTACACCATCATGTTCGGGCCGGACAAGTGCGGGAACGATGTGAAATTGCATTTCATATTCCGTCACGTTAATCCAATTAACGGCACCATCACCGAGAAGCATTGCAACAAACCAAAGTAAGTCGAAGTCCCCCATATGTCTGTGTGCGTTTTCTGGGGGTTCATTTGCTGCTGCTGCTATTGGGAGATAAGCCAATGCGGCAGCACTGGGGTCTGTCTGTTTATTTTTACCCTCGCGGCATGCGCAACAGCTGTTGGCATCATTCGGTCAATCGGTCATTCACTTTCGCTCTCACTCTCTCTGTCACCGCTTGCAGGAACCGCCTGGACGATCTCTTCAAGGATAAGCTGCCACATTTGTATCAACTGGTAGTCCATCCAGACAACAGTTTCGAGATTCGAGTGGATCACAAAATCGTCAATGAGGGCTCCCTACTGACCGACTTTAAGCCTGCCGTAAATCCACCAGCAGAGATCGATGACCCAAATGACCACAAGCCAGAGTCGTGGGATGAGCGCGAGAAGATACCAGATCCCACTGCATCGAAGCCCAGTGATTGGGATGAGGACGCACCGCCCCAGCTGCCCGATCCCGATGCTGTTAAGCCCGCAGACTGGCTGGAAGACGAGCCTGACATGATATTCGATCCCACGGCCAGCAAGCCCGAGGATTGGGATGCCGAAATCGATGGCGAATGGGAGGCACCGCTGGTGGACAACCCCGTCTGTGAGAAAGCCGCTGGCTGTGGCAAGTGGAAGGCGCCGCTGATCCCCAATCCCAACTACAAGGGCAAGTGGCGTGCACCGAGCATTGACAATCCCAACTATCAGGGCAAGTGGTCTCCTCGCAAGATTGCCAATCCCGATTTCTTTGAAGATCTAAAGCCGTTCCGCATGACTCCGATTGTAAGTGTTTGTTGATATTCTCTTTACTTATCCAATGGAATCACACGCTTGTCCCGTTCCATCTTAGAGCGCTGTGGGGCTGGAGCTCTGGTCCATGTCAAGCGACATTCTGTTCGACAATCTGATTGTCACCGATGATGTAGCGGTGGCCCGTGACTTTGCTGCCAATAGTTTTGATATCAAGCGTCGCTATATTGATCGTGAATCGGTAAGTTAACTGCCACGCCTCCTCCACCCATACACACGCACATAAAATAAACACACACAGACACAGAGAGAAATCGAATGATTTTGCTAATCGAATGCCTCTATCTGCAACGAAAGAAAACCCTGTGGCATCGCCTGATGCGCCGCATGAACTACAAGCCTGGATGGTGGGCCCTGTACTTCCTGTACCTGCTCATTCCGGCCAGTTGTTATATCTTCTATCTGTACCGTCGCGCCAAAGAGGTTGGACGCTTTTGGCGTCATTTTCTCATTTTTTATCAGAACACACGCTACAACACATTCATTGCCTTTGCACGTTTGCACGATTATTGCTATTGCTATTTGCCGTTTCCATTTGTAGGACTCATTTGTGAATAAGGTAGTCGAGCTAGCCAAGGCCAATCCCGTGGTCGCGGGCATTGCCCTGGTGATCTTTGTCGTGCTATTCGTTTTCCTCACCATTTGGTGTAGATTTGGTGCCGCTAAGAAAGAGGTAAAGTTGCTCATTTTGTAGAGTAAACATTGAATGCATTCCTATTCATTTCTAATACTGATTTTTTGGGCTTTTAGGACGCTGCTAAACGCGCTGCCGCTCAGGCAAAGAAAACCGATGCACCACAGCCCGATGAGGTACCCGAAGAGGAGGAGGAGAGCGAGCCATCGTCTGAGAGAGCTGCTGGCGATTCCAGTAAGGAAAGCACGCCGCTGTCCGCTAGTCCCAAAAAGAATACAAAGTCTGATTTAGAGGATAATGTTGAGACCAAGCCGGAGGAGGCGGAGGGTTCTAATGAGCCCGCACAGACTGAGGTAGGTCACCCAGATGCTTAAAATACATTAAATAGGAAATTAATTTTACGTTCTATTTTACGATAGGAACCTACCACAAAATCTGCACGTAAGCGCGCAGTGCGCAAGGAGTGAAGTGGATCAACAGCAAAATAGGACAGAAATCGAGAACATTTTGAACAGAACTTTACCCATTTCCACTTCAACAACAGCCAATATTTATTTCAAATATGATTCGATGTTCAGCACACCCCACAAATACACACACACCCATACACATAATCGTATCTGTTGGTTGGCCCTGCAATCTGCCAGCTTCAAGTTCTAATTTAATACTTTAATTTATGTGTGGTAGCGTAGTGAAACTTTATACATACGTACTTGCTGCATTATCGTTGCATTTCCAAGGTGTATTCTCTCTCCCTATCGCATCTGGAACACTTGCTAATTTCATGTTTGGTTCAAAACACTGCATCCCATTACACGCTTTTATTCACGTGTTGAGCGCTTAAAACACAACTAGACAATTGAGGGGGAAACAAACAGGACAGGCGAAAGCAGTCGAGCAGACAAAGAATGAACTAAATGAAGGCAAAGGAAAAAAGAGGAACATCTATTGCAAACATCTAGTTTAATATTATGTAATTTAAAAACAAACAAAATTTAATAGTATGATAGTTATACTCAAGTTTCCATTTTCATTTGTATCGGATGAAAATCTACAGCGAAAAGAATAAATAAAATAAAATAAAACTAAATGTCAAATAAGCAGCAACGAATGTTTACACAACCAAAGCAAAGCAGCTGCGCCACAGGACTAACCAGGAGGCAACAGGAGCATTGTCGGACTTCATTCAACCACCAAATGCCATCGGTACACACAGCATTCCTGCGCCCCACCATCGATGCCCCTGGGTGTTAATTTAAATATATCAACCCCTTGTAAATTCATTTGGGGATCTAGATCAAGGGTCGGCAGCGTCCTATCCCATGTGCATAGCAAAAACGTCTCGGGGCAGCGCAGTCGGCACACGCATAGCGTAAAAACTTCGAGTACCGTCGGCCTTACTGCTCGGGTCCCGCGGCGGCAGAGAAAATGGAGTCGTGTGTCTTCGGGCCTTCTGTTCGTCAGCGTTGCGAGAACAGAGATGAATCAGTTTGCGTTCAGAAGTCAAATGGTGAAGACCACGCTGCGCAAATTAAATTGTACACTGACAAAAATGTTCAATATAATGTGGGAACATGATTTTATCTTTTTAGAAAATATGGATGGCGGGGCGCAATGTTTTTTTTTCTTGTTTTTAGCTGTTTATGATGCTGTTTTTTTGTTTTTTTATTACTACGATTTTTTCCCCTTGTTATTTTTTCTTTTGTTTGGCGTAAAACATTTCTCCTTATCTGGATTCATTTCTTTCAGTGCAAAGCAAGAAACGTTTTGCCTTCGTGTCTCTTGTCTGCGCACACAAGCGCACAAAACATGTGAGTGTATTGCGTGCCGACCCCTGATCTAGATCAGATACGAATTGGATTTATTATGCTTCATGGTGCGTGTGGCGTCAACCAGACCAAACCAAACCAGACAGACGCACCACAGCCGCTACATTTGTGTGGTTTTTAGGCATTTTACGAAAATGTTTTCCATTATTTAGTTGATTGGTTTAGTGGATCTCTCCAGCCGCCCAAAATAATCAAATAAAATCCATTTAACTTCAATTTTTGTGCGCAAACAAGACGGAGGAGGTACGAGTATCTGTTTGCCGGCATTTTAAATGGAAATGGAAGGAAACTCTCTTGCCAATCCATTTCACTGATGCCCCTGCGCTGACACTGATACAATCGCCAACAACCATGTGCATTTGGGTCTCGTCTCCTTTTTTGTCGCTCTCTCTGAATAATTCAATTCAATTTCCTAAGCTCATAAATATCCCACAGCCCAGACAGACTGTCCTTTATAATGGAATTGTTATGACAGGCCCGAAGTCCATGTCAATTTGCATACACTCACATTCAGGCCATTACAAATTAGATTTACAATATGTCAGTCCGCCAATCTGATGCGAGTACGTCTCGAGAAATCCCTTTGATTGCCAAAAACTGGGAAGCAATTCAATAAAAAGATTAAATGATTTGCCGTTGGTTGCGATGTCCCCACCACGATGACGCTCATCGCTAGTCGCACTTAAAAGGATTAACATTTTATGCCCTCACTGCACAATGCTCTTAAACTGAGTTCTGGGTCGGGGTTTTCCCATAATTCATCGATAGAGGCTACAAGGGCTGCTAAGTAGTCCCCTCCTCTCTCCACTCGCACATGCATCTGCGCCGGCTGTTCCAAGAACCCCTAAAAACGAAAAAAATACAATCCAACCCCTTAAATTTCACTTGTAAATAAATATGTATTTCTATATCTTTTTCGTAAAAAAAATTATGAAGCTGCTTGAGAACAGCTAAAATAATTAGCAAAAAACAACGCAAACCTTAATGTGATTACATAAATTTAATGAATCCGCCATGCGGAACTAATATTGGTATAAAAATTGGTCTGTTTCCAAAATTATGTTTCAATCAAGACCAGGATGCGGTCCAAACTGATGCTCTGTGCTTGTATCGGAATATACATAATATTGAACTTTAGCGCTAACGTAAATATAATACAATATTAACAGAATCAAGTGTAAATTACTAGGACAAGTTTTCAGGATGCAGTCATCTTCAGATTTACGAACGTCGTCTGCGAAAGCCACAATAAATCCTGGGTGCAATGGCAGAACTGCCGCCTCAAGGCAGTCAGCCGAACTAAAGTAATCCTCAATATGAATGCGACAGTCGTCACTCCGGCCAACAGAGTAAGAATTCATATATTGCTTTTCAAAAAGGCAAATGGCTTTAAGCCCTGGCTAGTAAATAGAAATGTTGATGCCTGTCGGTTTATTCGGAGCATGTATGACCCACTTATGAATATAATCTATGGACTCTTTAAAGATTTTACGAACGTCAATCATTCATGTCCGTATGTGGTATGTTCCTGAAACTCGAATTCATTTATCAGTAACTCTTTATTCTTAATAATTGCTTCCCAGGGAACTCAACTAGTACAGGGGTTTTATCTGAGACCTGAACTCTTGACTCTACCCATTCCAACGGGCGAATACATGCTGTCCTTACGATGGTATTTTGGCAAGAGCGCGAACCCCACTGCGGATACGAATGTGAGTTTTTCATTTATAGAGGACCTCCTGAATCAATGAAAAACTTCTATGGAACAATTTTTGTTCTAATAAAGCAAACATCAATCGAATACTATTAATTAAATAATATTAATCGAATAATTGTATGACCTTTCATATGATCAGAAGTTCTATAGGTTGGAGATTTTCCATATTTCATGGATGGATAAAGAACTCAAGGGTTGTCCAGTCCAATCCCGAATCCCAAACTGCCCCGGCTGTTCCAAGAACCCCCAAAAAGGAGAAAATACAATCCAACCCCTTAATGTCCATATGTACATATGTACATAAATATATACTTTAAATTCAAACGGTGTCCATGGTTTTCAACATTTTCAAGTTCTAAGTATTTAAACTTTTACTACTTGAATCGATATACGGTAAGACTAATATTATTTATAGGTGGTATTGGTATTTAAATATGAGTCAGAAATGCAAAGAATCCAAAACTGGAATGTGCCGCTTAGATATACCATATAATTTTGATAATTCGCGGAAATCAACCAACCGAAAATCGTGTTTCCATATGGATACGATAACGATACGGCCCAAACTAATGTTTTGCGTTTTATTGGAATATTGAATATTATAGATCGAACCTAAAGGTTAGGTTGGGTTAACCCGGACGGCCCTCATGGGGGCCGTTAACTGGCCAGTATGGCCCTTAGTTATCCGGTTGGTTATGGACCTTTACGAGGGTGAATGTGAGGTTTTGAAGTCACCTAGAATCGAGGTGTTTTTGGCGAGGGCTAGTATGTAGTTCTTTTGGCGTCCTCTTGGAGGCGTCTTCCAGTGATGCGCCCAGGTATCTTCTCCTTTGCCATGAGAGAGACGGGCAGCAGCAGATAAGATGTTGCAGGGTTTCAATAGCCCCGAGCTCATTGTTTACACTGTCCACTGTACCACATTGTTATACACACATATCCATACTTACATATATGCTCCAGCACGGCAGCCCATGCAGCCGTTTTCTCTCGTCTTTCTATCTTTCTTTCGTCTTCGCTTTTGCTCTCTCGATCTGTCGCACTCTCGCTTGCAGTAGGGCATGGGTCAATTCGGCCCGCCTGCCTTTGCAGCCTATGGACCTAGCTCTTCAACCGACACTGTCTTTGAACCGACCCCTCGCGTCTTCAATCTGAATCGAGCTTAACAAACAGACTCGTCGTGCTTTCGTCGTGTGCAACTCGAAGCTTTCGACTATTCCTTCGACTCTGTATCACATTGCATATATACCCTGACAATAAACCGTATTAAACTGAAATCTCGTCAACTTTTAATAATTCGCAAACTACGCTGCTTAAAAAGCTCGGTAGCTCAACAGCTCACTTAGTACGAAATCCTTATACCGAATAATTCTTTTCCTGAGACCTCAAATTGTAAATGCGAGTTTTTCATTCGAAAGGGGTCTCCTCAATATCAATAAATTGCTAATAAAAAATTCTCTATTATACATAAGTAATGATTAATTAGAGATATAGTAAGTATGATGATTCTCCTTAAATCTCCTGAATATCAGACAAATTGATTTCACGTGTAAGAGTAATTATGCAGTAATTTCTGTCTGATTTCAATGTACATATGTATGTATATATATAAATAACCATTAATGAATCGTCCATGCGGAAATGGATTTGTCAAATGAGCACATTTTGATGTCTTTCGAACGTTAGTTTTCAATCAAGAGCGAGAGCGATGCGGTCCGAACTGATGATTTGTGCGTTTGTCGGATTTTTTATAATATTGAACTTAAACGTCAACGTAAATATTTGAATTATTATAATGCAACGAATATTAATAAGTCAAGTTTTCAGGACGCAGTTGTCTTTAAGTTCACGAATTTCGTCTGTGAGAGCAACAACAAAACCTTTTTAGTGTTTAACAATTGTCGCCTGAAGGCAATCAATCGAAATAAAATTGTTCTCAATATGAATGCGACTATTTTGCACAAGGCCAATACAGTTACGCTGCACTGCCAGCTTTTCAAAAAGGCAAACGGCTTTAAACCCTGGTTAATGGACAGAAGTGTGGATTTCTGTCGACACATGCGAACCGGCTATGACCCGTATTTCAAAATAGTCTTTGGTCTCTTTAAGGATTTTA
Organism: Drosophila athabasca; assembly: GCA_008121215.1. Lineage (NCBI taxonomy): Eukaryota > Metazoa > Arthropoda > Insecta > Diptera > Drosophilidae > Drosophila > Drosophila athabasca. The sequence goes on from CM017793.1 coordinate 13,289,616, forward strand.
CAAACGTTAATCATACATGTCCGTATGTGGTATGTTTAACATTTGGTAACACTTTACTTCACAGCTTTATTCCGAATAACTCCTTCACAGGGACCTCAAATTATAAAGGACTTTTATCTGAGACCTGAGCTCCTGGGTCTCCTTCTACCAACGGGCGATTATCTGCTGTCTTTGCATTGGATCTTTGCCAAGAATACAGCGGATACAAATGTGAGTTTCTCTTTCGTAGAGGACCTCTTGCAGAGCAAATAAAACATGTATCTATGGGTTCCCAAAATCAATCACGCTATCATTTATGTTTGTATGTATGTTGTTTTTCTATATACGTACCCATCTATGTTCAAGGCAATTAAATGATACCCTCATGCGGATATATTATATTATTTTTCAATCAAGAGCAGGAACAACTCGTACTAATCGTCCAAGTTTTAATCGGATTATTTATAACATTGCACATAAGCTTTAAAACTAAATATGAAAAAGAAAGATAAGCAACCAACCAATCCATAAAAACAACGGTTTCCATTCAAAATAATTGGAACCGCTAAGGAAGCCAAAGTTCTTATACTGTTGAAGCCATCAGATGAATATTACATATACATATGTATCTACATACAAATGGTTATATTTTTACTTAATTTTACTGAGTTACTATGTAATATGCTTTGGCAGTTCGTTAGGGTAGGGTGCCGAAATTTGATTCGAATATTTAAAATTTTAAGATGATCTCCTGAAATGATAATAGGGGTTAGGCTGAAATAGTTCATATTTAGATATTTTATTTTAAAAAAAAATTATACAGCTGTTTCAGCATAGCGAAAATAATTGGCAGAAAACACGTAAAGCGATATTCAATGAATCTGCCATGCGGAACTAGTTTTGCTATAAAATATGGTCTTTGTCAAATATGATGTTTTATTCAAGACCAGCATGCGGTCCAAACTGATGCTCTGTGCTTGTATCGGAATATACATAATATTGAACTTTGAATTAACGTAAATATAATATAATATTAACATAATAGAGTGTAAATTACTTGACCAAGTTTTCAGGATGCAGTCATCTTCAGGTTTACGAACTTCGTCTGTGGAAGCTACAATAAATCCTGGGTGGTATGGGAGCACTGCCGCCTCAAGGCAGTCAGCCGAACTAAAGTAATCCTCAATATGAATGCGACTATCGTCAATCCCGTCAAGAGAGTAAGACTTCGTGTAATACTTTTCAAAAAGGCAAATGGCTTTAAGCCCTGGCTTACCTCCCAGGGAACTCAACTAATACAGGGGTTTTATCTAAGACCTGAGCTCTTGGTTCTACCCTTTCCAACGGGCGAATACATGCTGTCCTTACGATGGTATTTTGGCATGAGCCTGAACCCCACTGCGGATACTAGTGTGAATTTTTCATTCATAGAGGACCTCCTGAATCAATGAAAAACTTCTATGGAACAATTTTTGTTCTAATAAAGCAAACATCAATCGAATACTATTAATTAAATAATATTAATCGAATAATTGTATGACCTTTCATATGATCAGAAGTTCTATAGGTTGGAGATTTTCCATACTTCATGGATGGATAAAGAACTCAAGTTCCAGTCCAATCCCCAATCCCATTACACGCATGCAGCTGCACCGGCTGGTCCAGGCACCCCCCAAAAGGTAAAACCGCAATCCCACCCGTTGCCTATTCCTGAGTAAGCATTATAATATTATTAAAAATTGTTTTTTTAAGGTTTGTCAAAGGCAGCAACTTTGAACCCCTTGAACAGACAATGAACATGGGAGCAGGAACAGGATCAGACACAGACGATGACGATGACGACACAAGGGCCGCATCCGGGGCTGAATTAGTTGAAATTTGTGAGGAGGGATAGAAGGGCTGGAGCACTTTGGGGAGTTCCCCAAAAGCATGGGGTAACGGTAGTCGGCTATTGAAGTTAGATACCAATTGATGCGTAAGCAAAAATACTCCCTCATATGTGATTTTATTGCAGAAACAGACCCCAGAGACATCATCTTGGGGTTGCCCTAAGGGTTGAACGTTGGATTATGGTGAAATGTTTGTGGTGAAGGCCCCCTCCTCCTCATTACCCGTTGTTTTGGGAAGTTCCGTGCAATTAAGTCGGCATTATCTGATCAAATCTTTGCGAATTGCCCCGTGGCATGATGACATGATGGCATGATAGTCCCCCTCGATCCAGTGAAAGAATTAATTGCAAAGAATTGCATGCTCAATTTCATCATAAAGATTACGTGCCCGAGATAAAAATTCATAAAATTGGTTTTTGAATTCGTGCAGCGTCCTTGAACTCCTGCCTCACGACAATTTTACTGGCTATTTGAGATTTATTTGATTTCGATATTGCTTTTATTGATTTGATGCGACGATAATCGTCTTATGACCTCACAGAAATAACCATTTTTCACTTCAAGGCACACAAAAAATTCAACAATAGCTCAACAATTCACAGTTCTGTTCTGTCTTGCTTTCGGGTCTCTGGAACCACAAAAGCGATGTCTGTCTGCACGTCGTTATGAGCGTCCAGATCCCTGGGACTACAAAAGCTAAAGGAACCAATTTTTGTATACAGACTCCAGTGATATGTGATATCAGAGTGTTACCAAAGTATTTCAAATGGAGTCCAGGAAGCTCACTGACTTCGCCATGCCCATTGCCTGGCACATCTGGGACTTATGGCATCATCCAATGACTCGGTTCGGTCGTATTAGGAGCAGTAGGAGTATTGGAGCTATCCTGGTCACGACGACGACTATTTGGAAGTGCTATAGCAGCGTGATCTTAATCAACTGTTGCGGGTAGACGGTGAATTACAAAGTCGATAAAATCCTAACGACAGCTTGGGATTGTCGATGACTGTCCAATGTTAACCCTTTGAGCCAGTGATACGAAAACGAGTTTCAAATTTGACAATTGACTGAAATGCAAATTAAAAAAAATGCATGTACTAGTGAGTAATTTGTGAATAGAAAAATCAATATGTATATAGCAATTTAATGAATCCTTCATGCGGAAAAAGATTTGGAATAAACCAAAACGTAGGTTCGTCTCTTTCAAATGTTGGCTTTTGAATGGCGAGCAGGAACGATGCGCTCTGTTCTGATCGTCTGTGCTGTAATCGCAATATTTCTATACCCAAACGTTAACGTAAATATATCGATCGTTTTTTTCAAGTGAAAGTTAAAAGAACTAGTTTTCAGGATGCAGTGATCTTCAGGTTTACGAACTACGTCTGCGAAAGCTACAATAAAACCTGGGCGATATTTTACAGTTGCCGTCTGAAAGCGATCGGTCGAGATAAAATTACCCTCTATTCGAATGGTACTCTCCTCTACCCGGCTCATAATATAACGCTTCATGTTAGGATTTTCAAAAGAGCAAATGGCTATAAACCCTGGCTTATTGACAGAAAAATTGACATCTGTCGATTTCTGCGGAGACGGACTGACCCAGTTATGAAAGTAGTCTATGGATTCGTTACAGAGTATACCAACATGAATCATTCGTGTCCATATGTGGTATGTTTCTGAAACTATATTCATACATACCCCCCTTATTATTATATACATATTCCGACTATTTTCTTCCTAGGGACCTGCAATTATAAAGGGATTTTATCTGAGGCCTGAGCTCCTGCGTTTACCACTGCCAACCGGCGATTACATGCTGGCGATTGATTATTACTTTGACTCAAAACTCACTGTTGGGGGAAATATTAGTTTTTCATTCGTAGAAGACCTCATGAACAGCAAATGAATTTGTTCCTTGGGACTACCATATTAACATTGTAGAGAACATGTCGTATGTTGTATGGTTTGGTCCCGATGTGCATTAATTTGTATAATCCAGTAAAGGCTCTAACTTCTTTTGTATTTGGATGACGAATACATCTACACTATATCTCTATGGATTATCTCTAAATACAAAAACGTTTGTCTTAAAACTTGTTTTTCTACTGTTTATCTATAGTGGCCATATTGATGACCAAATAAATGTGTTTTACTGATGACAACTGTGGACTTTGATCAGGGCTATCTTATTGTGTTCATCGGATAGAACAGCTCTGATTCATACGCTATACTCATTGTCGGTGGGGTTTTGCCTGTTGCGTTTAACAGGCGGTGGGATTATTTATTCAATATTTCCCTCTATTCAATGGCCGTTTTGGCTAACCTAACTGCAGCTGATCTCCGCTTGGGGCGCCAGTGCGCTGCAAACGTGTTCTTTTAGCAGCCGCTGGTGGAGCATGTGTTTAACTCAAAATTTTACGAATGTAAAAATACATACACTTTTTACGTTTTTTCTACATGGTCAGATTTGAGACAAGATGGCGGATTGGCGGCTAATACTTTTGTGTGTGGGTCGCCAATATTTATTACGTAGATTTTTTAATTATGAAAATATCAAATGCCAAGTTTTTAGCGGTTTAGCGCAATAGCTAGAGATCATGGTTTATGCAATGATCTGCAATTATTTTTCTAAACGCCTTTACGTCATTTTGTGGAGTGTATTGGCAATTTTTGCTGCAAGTAGGATATAGTGGACATTTAGGACTCTGTCCATTGTTTCCTGGTCGGGCACTTGTGTACAAGGGATTGATAATATTCCAGTAATATTCCGGATCGTTGCTATCCTTTGCCTCTACGTTACATAGACAGTTCGAACGAAAAACCTATTTAAAAAAGCATTTAATTTTTGGGATTTTTGCAGCTTTGAATTAATTTTTAATAAATGTATACAAACCTACGCTTTCACGAGATTTTTTTTTTAAGCGTTCTCCGAATATACATACATATGTATATAGCCAAGTCCCTAAAATCAAAAGCACGTTTTGCGTTTCAAAGATCAAAGATCACGAATCAAAGATTCGCCATCTAGATCACCACCACCAAAATTAAAATTATCTCAACAGATCAGATTCACTTTCTACTCAACACTATAATATACATAATAATTGTAAATAAAATTATCAAAATTTGATTTGATAAATATTAAAGGACTACCAACTCTGTCCTCTCTGTTCAGATAATACATAGATTAATACAGTCCCGTTGAGTCGGAATATATTTCTTAATTATAGTTGATTAAAGCGTTTGAAAGAAACATTTGACCCTGACAAAAACAAAACAAAAATCGTGATGCAATTTTGTGTGGATGTGACAGTTTCGCAAAATGCCAAGCAATAAACAAAAAAAAATAAAAAAACTGGAAAGCACGAACATACCGTTACACTTACAAAGAAAAAGCTGTTTATTAAAAAAAAAAAAATGTAAAAAAAAGTAATAATTTGTGATTTATTTTTATAGCTAAACTGAATCGCCAAGCAAAGTTTTGCATGTTCTAAAATCTGATGAATATTTTTTAAGCTTATCTTAAATCTAGATGTCAACCAAGCGATAAGAACGGCGGAATCATTCAGTGGCAAAAAAATGCACAAAACTTAAAGGATCGGCTAATGCGAATAGCCGATGGCCTGCTTAAATGCTTAGCCATCTTTGCCATCGACATCCAACTGAAATTAGCCACAGCCAACAGGTAAATAAGATGTCATTTTCTTATATACAATATTTGAATCTTCTTTGTTCCACCAAAGTGCAGTCGACTGGCACGCGACGGTCAATCCGGTCCGTGCGTTGCCTTCTCTTATATGTACATATTTCAAATTATTATTAAGTTTTAATTAGACAACAACAAATTGCCACAGACAGTTGAGGTAAGGTACCCCCAAAGGTCGCTGCTGCGATTAGCCAACTGGCCAACTTTTGAGCCACAGTCAACGCCGAAGCGTCTGTGGTCTCTGGTCTCCGGCCTCTAAGGCTGAAACGTTCAATTAAACAGTAGTCTGGGGCCCCCTGAAATGACTCAACCGAACCGTCCCCTGCCGCTTAATACTACGAGTACACTGCTCTGCTCACACGAATGTCGCGTGTTAACTGCGTGAGCCAGCAAGCGTACACTGAGAAAAACAATGGTTCATGTACTATATGCTGATATACGATTTTAAAAGCTCATATGTAAAAGAAAATAATGTATTCGATGAATTTACCAAGTTGCAGATTACTGAATGAATCAACTTGTTATTTACATATGTACGTACTTAATTCTTGAATTAATGGTTTGTGAATCTCGGAACTCGTTTATTATCATACACAATTATTATCTGTATTATCTGTGCAAACGATCTAGACGATTCTAGACGATCTTTATATGTATATTTATTTATATCTTTGTTGTAGACCCATCCATTATTTTTCGAAATTTGATCAACTTTTTCGTCCAGTGCACGGTTTTTTTTTATTGTGTGTGCAAGCTCTGTCGCTCACTTGCACTCCACTCCCATTCTCCTTTGGGCAACGCTGCTACAAGTGGCCTCAGGCCGAGCCGCGTTTTCAGTCCGCGTTTAGTTTTTGTTTCGGTTCGGTTTCGGGCGGTTCAGACTCAATGATTGAACAACTTGTCAGTGCGGGTTACACCGAATCGAGTGCAAAAACACTGTTTTAATATCAGTTATTAGCGCTAAATAGCTCTAAATATTTCAGGAAAACCACCTTCGTGTCGCCAGTGCCAGACAAACTTGCCCTTAAAACGCGAAAAGTTCTTCCCCTGGGCCTATGTACATCTGTGGAACGTCCGGTACACGCGCTCTGGTTTTATTTAACGAGCTCAGGTTTTCTCCGCTCGAGTTTTAATTATCCGAAAATTCAGTATTGAAAATGGGCAATTCGAGTTCCATTTGCGCCGATCGCAATGCCGTAAGAAATTTCGATGAAAATGGGTAAGGAAACGCAAATAGAAAACAACAAAACAAAAAACAGAACCCCCGCAAAAGGCAACTGCAAACAAAAGGAGGATTAGAGCAGTGCGAGGGGTGCTCGATTAGTTGCTCTAACAGTGATATATATTTTTAATAATCGTTATTCATTTAGAAGTATTTTTCTATTGTACTTAACAGAAATATTGTATGAATAGATGGAATGTAAAAAGTTATGGAATGTTTTGATACTCTTTTTGTGTTGTTTTAGGTATAAAATTTCACATATACTGAAACTATTTATATATATATTTCCTTGTTGTATTTTGAGGCTTACCTTTTTCCCGAATTAACACAAAAGATAGTATCAAAACATTCCTTGACTTATTTTTACATTCCATCCATTCGTATATATCATATCGAAACGCTTCCCGTGTGATCCATTAGTATCACGATGTAGAATCTATCTAGAATCTAGCGAACTTGTAGCTCTACCCTGCAATTATATGGCTTATTTCGACTGCACGTCCAATAGTGAAAAACAACGCCCCAGCCACACCCCCGAGCTGTCTTCCTTTGGCGCTGTCATTAGTGTTTAACGATGCGATTTACTGGCGTTTTATCAGCGATTTACGCGCGACTCATCGGACAAGCTGGGTGGCGGCACACGACACACCGAACGCCCAACGATAGTTGGGGCGGGGCAGGCAGCAGGTGTCTAGATCTATAATTAACGATTTTCGAATTAAATCCATATTAAATCGCCGGAGAGCCAGAAAAAAACCGAGCGACAGGTGCGATTCGCTACTCGACATCATGAAAGTCCTCGACAAACATAAAAAAAAATAATGAACACACGAAACAAAGCTGCAGTAAATTATTAATATTGATGAAGGTTGCTCCGCACACATGTTGCTCCGTGTAATGTTCCAATTTATTGGCATGCCATGTACCCGTAGTACTTTCAATTTTTGTGTAATAATTGAATGTTTCAGACTTCGAAACGCACTCGCTCCGGAGCGCACGTGGCATGTGATTGCCTCAAGAGCAAACCTGCCTCAGGAGGGTGGGGGGATGGAGATCGCTACGGTACGGAATATTCAAGGTTAAGGTTGGGGTTTCATCTGGGGCTGCTTCGACCTGAATTAAATATAGCTGACATAAGATGAAAAACAGAAAAGTAATTGCTGCTCTGAATGGCATAAACTTTGAACTTACTGAACAAGCAAGTAAACTGCAAGAAATTAATTTATTTCCTTAGTTTTTAAAGTTTAAATTTTTCATTTGAAAGCTTTACATTTCTCACACGGCAAGTTCGGGCTAAAGAGTTTTTTTATTAATTATTATTATTTATTAATTAAGAAGTTCTTCAAAACTCAAGCTACACATGTTTAAAAAGCAAGCTCTGATAAAAACATTTGAACCAGGAATTTTGTTAAATTCAAAAATACAAAAAAACCTAACCATAAAAAACCATAATTGAAACAATTTTGGAGGCTAATGTGTATCAGAAAACATCAGTTTGATGCCAGGAAAAATATTCGAATTTTGTTCTAAAGTATCAAATGTTGATCATACCTTTTTGTACATGGACCGAACCCACTTAGGAATCGTTTTGAACCATTTCATACCAAGTTCCATTCGAAACGTGAGCCATTAGACATCTGATTTTCAGACTCAAGGCAGTAACATTTTGCTTCCACAATTCTAATTAGTAATTGTGTTAGATTTTCATTGGTATTTGCAATTCCAATCCGTATATAACAATCCCATATTATCAATAACTTTCCTTCATAGTCTTCCCTTTCAAAGTCATTCTGTAACCCTTAATAGGATCGGGACGGTACTGTGTTTGGACGATATCTGCACTTTATCGAATGGCTTTCACGCCCTATCGAAGTGTTATGGCCCAGACCAGACACTTGTATTGTTGTTATTATGCCACATAAACAGACAAAAAAAATATAAAAAACATACATACATATGTACGTACACATTTCCCGTTGGTTATCAGTCAGCTGATTTCCGTCCAAGTGACGACAATCTGGCGAGAGCTAATCAGTGGAAGGAAAGCGGAATGCAAAAGTGTAAAATGTAAATGGCAAAAAGACTGAGCAACAAATCGAGTGCTGAATGTTGAGCTCAGTTCCCTTTGAGTGCTGCAGCGCGGTAGTCAAAATTGGCAAAAAATAGAGAAAATTACTCAGAGCAGAGCAGAGCAGAGATACTTACATACACAGTGACAATTGTGTAAAGGGAAGCGGAATCAGAACGAATATCAAGTGTCTTGTGCCTATAGAGACCATATCAGGTGCACCAACGATGTACTCTGCTCTCCGGTGCTATTCCGCGTACTCGAGCGGAACCTTTGGACGACGGCTCAAGCTGCTGTGAGTGTGTGGAAAATATACTAAGTGGGCGTGGAGCGGGAGGAGGGTTAATCAATGACATTGCTTATCGGATCGAAAGTCTGTCTGGGACGAGCATCACCTGTTCGGTTTTGAAGCTCGGTACAATGTGGAGGGATGATAAAGTCGAAGACAAAGTTGGGGCAAACATTCCTTCACATAACACTCTCCATTCCGTAATTAAATTACATAGGGCACATTCTCACATATGTACTTACTATCCTCTCTGTCTCTCTTTCTCTTTTCCAATATCTCTCCCACCCAGCACACCGGTCTATCCAACAGCAAATAATTCCCACAGCCCTTCCAATGGCCAAATAACACCATACCATCAGCAGCAACAGCAACAACACGGCCTCTACAAGACCACAATCCCCGTTGGTAGCTCTCGGAGCACCAGCACCAGCTGTTCTCATTGCCGAACAGCTGACCAATGCTCAGGCGCACTAGCAAACAACAACAACAATGGGAGCACGGCAACCACGACCACCATGCCCACACCAGCCCACATTCTCTCTCGCACACACACACAGACAGCGGGAGCAGCAGGAGCACAATGTAGATGTGGCGACGCTCCGACGTCGGCGCAAAAATGGCGCAGTAGTCGTGTGTGTAACAATCATACGACTACAACGACGACAACACTCGAATACGAACTTTCGAATTTCGCAAAACTAACGACACAAATCAGTACGCTGAGCGACGGCGACGGAGCAACATCATCATCAGAAGCAGTAGCAGCTGACAGAGCAGAAGCAGCGAAGCCAAGCGATCAGCTACAAACCACGGATTTGCCGCCACCACCGCAAGGACTTCAGTTATCCTCGCGGCATCATTGGAACCAGCTTCATCGGAGTCTCTACGCCCTCCACCAGCAGCAACTGAGCAACAGCTTCCAGCCGCAGCAGCGTTCTTACAGCAGCAACAGCGACGACAACATGAGCAAGACAGTCAACATCGAGCAGTATGAACCCCGCGATCGTCTGGGACTTTGGGGCACCGGCGACAGCGAAGTCGCTGGTAGCATCTCCGGATTAGTCCGTCTCTACGACAAGCGCTATTCAAAGGTGAGTCCCCGCTCCGCTGCGGCTCTCTTATGTATTTTAGCCCTTGGGCAGCAGAAATTTTGTGTGGAAAAGTACCAGCCAAAAGTGTTGCGTGCAGGGTGGGTTTCTAGATGCGACTCTGCCCTAATGGGGAATCGATAGACTTTCCTGACCGACGTGACACAGTGGTAGCCACGAGTCTAGTACCAGTCCAGTCCTTATTCCGTTATGATTTCGGAATTATCTGCTGGCTATTTTTAAAGCAATGTCATAAAAAAATTCCAATTTTGAAATACATAAATAACTATCTAACGGAAATGTCAGCTGACAATTCAAAGCAGAGAATACACTCAAATGTATATAGTTTTTGGCAGTTGCTCCATTTCTTGCGGCGAGTGCGTGGTGGCGCTGGTGGCTGGTGTGGGTGACCTTTAGATGACATAGCCGGGCCCGGTGCGAGAGCGGGAGAGCAACAGCCAGACGACTGTCAGTCCAGTTTCACACGAACACGCGCCGCACTGGAAGACCAAAGCTCATGCCTTTTTTTTTTGATTCATTATTTTTTGTGGCTGATGTCAGATGTCGGAACACACAGAAAATCGATAGCAAGGCAGCTATAATTGGTCAATTAAATATGCAACACTATCAGGCGTAAGGGTATCAGGCAGGCAGCTAACATGAAAACTGGGAGAATTAATCTTTCTACGTTTTTCTCTTAGATTGCATTTCAAGTTCAATGCCAATTTGCAGATGAGTTGCGATGCATGCATGCGTTTTTGTGCTTTTCGGTTTGCTTTGCATTTGTTTTTCCGTTATTTTCACATGGCAGAGCAGATGAGAGCCAATCTGGTTCCATTGTTGCTGCTCAGAGAGAGAGCATTGGCTGACGACACACAGAGAAAAAGAGAGAGAGAGAGAGAGAGAGGGCGCATGGGTGTTTTCTATTCTCGAGGGGTACGGGGGTATACTTGATTTTATACAGCTGCCTGCTATTGCCAAAAGACAGAAAATTTTGTCTTACACGCCCCTTTCCCTTTCCTCTTCCTCAAATTAGGATATACACAGTTTTATAAAGCGCTTCGATCAAACAATTATAACAGCCAGAATCACTACAATTACATTCTTATAGTAATAATAGAAGTATAGCTTTCCTTCGTAGGAAATAGTTAGCCACACGAGAGGGAGCAAAATTTCCATTCAATTGAATTTCGTAACGTGAGCAGAAGCTTCCAGTAAAGAGCCTCTTCTCCATAAATGTTTTTCCCTGAATGCCTTTAATAACAATAATAATAAAGATCTCCGATTTTGCATTACGTCCGAGTAGAATGTCATGAAATTGATAATGTAGGCAGAAATTACTGGAATGTATCTTTGTCTTATCGGAGATGTTATTGCTACTTCGCTCGAAGCAAACGACACTTGCTTATCGCAGTCCCCCTCCCCATACTTGAGTTCTGCACTCAACAGCTGATGTTTATATTCCAACTGGAAATGTTTTCATTAGGTTATTCATTTCTCTTTTCCGCAAAACCATGGAAAGTTTTCAAGTTCTTATCGCATTCCAAAATAGAATATATACAAAAAAAAACTTTTGTCGGAAGAGAGAAGACAGAAGGCCGAATGCCGAACAAGCAACAAGAACTGACCTACATTCAGCTATAAATTTAACTCCGTTCCGAACCAAGTGCGATAATACTCTCACTCATCGCCCTGTATCAGCCATGTACGAATATATATATTATATATTTACAATCGAACCATACATCAGCGTGTTTGCTCACACCAGACACCGTTAACAGTGCGGCGGATAGAAGATAATTTGCATAAGTATGCCTTTTTGTTTGTCTCTTGCTTCATTCCCCCTATTTCCTCCCTGCTATTGTTGTTAGAAGGAAATTAAAAATTTAAATAAATTCAAGCGGTCAATGTGCCGTGCCGAACGAACATAGTTCGATTGTTTTCTGTTTATACAATGATTTATAGAATGGATTGTTTGCTAGATTATAGTGACCCATGAAGACGTGAACCGCAAAATAAACACTTTCTATTCCTAGTAGAATAGCAGTTGTATATTTGAAGATTTACTTGGATTTTGCTACGTACATTCTGCTAGAAGTAGCATTGCCCTTTCATGTGCCATTTCCGCTCCTTTCCAAAGCTTCCCTGAGACCCTGACACATCCATCCCATCCTCCCATCATTCCGCGCAGTCTGGCCCACAATGGCACAAAATTGTAAGCCTTGAACAAAAGGCCTTTTATCAAAGACGAGCCGAGGCGAGGAAAGGAAATGATGCCAGTTATGTCTGGCTCTGCTCGCGCTGCTGATTAAGGGGACGCTTTCGTCATCTGAAGGTATTCAGAGCTCTGACCCAGACATCCATTGATGATGATAATGATTATGATCATCATCATCATCATTATCTGGAACTGGTCGCGCCAGACGCTGCAAATATCAGCTGAGCGCTAATTCGTGTTTTGGTTTGAAGCGAATCTTCTCATTTTCTGTCTTTTGTTTTTTGGTTTTTTTTTTTTTCAATTTCATACGAAATTTGTATTTATAATAGCGGAGTTGCCTCTTACGTGCAACGTATACATGGGGCAAGCTCGAATGTTTGAAGAACACCTGTTGCTAGGCAGCCAGACGGTGTACACTTTCGCCCGCTTATCGTCCGTCGTGCCGTCGTGTCGATTTCAATGTCAACGGTGTCGTTCTCAAGTTTTCGAGTATTTCACCAGCCCACCAGGCCACCGATGACGTAGCCAGCGATAACGGGGAAATTAGTGTTTATGGGGGATCACTCGAGCATGGTACGCGACCCGTTCCTCGTTTATTGTCTTAAATGGAACTCGCGCAGCTCACAGGCACTCTCTAATCACAACAACTACTACCGAACAGCGAACCGAACGAAATTGTATTAAATTGAACGAAACTTGACGCATGTCCACGCACTTGACGCATGGGCTTCCCTTTCGCTTTCATTCAAATAATGATTCAAATAAACTTTGATAAGATCAACTTTCATGTTTGGTTCGAGTATTTGGTTGCTGGACATTCATAAACACACACAATCACTAGATATTAATACATGTACTAGGATGGGAGGGATCACCCCAACTTGGCCATTCAGAATGTAAGCCATAAACGATACGAAAGATACTACTGTTTTATCAGAATTAACACCTTACCAAGTCAGCATGAATGAACATAAAAATACTGCGTGTCATCCCATACTGGGGTAATCCAATGACTCATAACATTCATTTGGTAAAACCCTTAACGAATGATAGATACAATCTTAATTTGAGTCCAGAGACTAAACCTCAAAGAAAATCAAGGAAATACCAGCAAAAATAAAACCCAAAAAGAAGATAAATGGATTTCGGGTTTATAATTGGTTTATAATCGATCGAAAAGCAGTGGAAAATGGTTAAGATGTTGAAAATGAACATGAGAAAATATTACAAATGCCCGTAAATTATGGTTAAATAATGATGTCTCAGTGGCAGTGGCAGATGATAAACTTTGACATTTTCACAATACCTTTGTCCGGTCACGATTTTTGTGTAGCTGCCACTCACAAGAATTACATTTAATGCACGAGTAATTATTCCCTAATGTGCATATCAGCAGGTACTGCAGGTACATCCGTACAAATTGTATAAACCTGACATAAGCCAGCGTAATGCATATGTTTGAAAGCCAATTTGCACGTTTTTGAATTGGCGTTGACCTAGTCAGAGGCAGAGCCAGAGGCTTTGGGAACGCCCCCAACATAATCGCATCCTATGGCTCGCAGTTCGCAGTTATTTTCGTAAATAGCCGCAGCAATTACAGAGCAAACAAACTTTCAAATCCACCGCATCATCGTGTGGTGCGTGTGAATCGAGGTCAGCTCAGGTCTGAGTCATTTTCGCGTCAAAGCTAAATTTCAAAGGCTGGTCGGTCCCCCCACCTAATGCATTTGAATACCGGTTCGCGAATCGCTATCAACATGGACAGAGCGAGAGCCAGAGCTAGAATTTGACTTTGAACTTGAAAAATCGGGCTGGTGCCTGGGCGAGTCTAATCTCCCCCCATTCACTGACCAGCGTCTGAACATGGCAAGGTCAGACCGAGACGATAGACAGCGGCATGGCTCACGACAGTCAGATTGTCTATCCGGAGGAACGGCGCGTGCTCAGGCGATGGGCGAATGATAAGCAGCAGCAAACTTTTCCACCATATCAGTGAAAGCAGATAGCAGGGGAGAATGAGAGCAGATCATGTCGGGTGATCTTTTCAAATTGTCACACAAATAAGTGTGCCTTGAAGAATAGATCGAGTTGGGATGCATAATGTTTAATGCCAATTCATTCACATACATATGTATTCATCTCTTTCAGGGACTGGCTTTCACACACGAGGAACGCCAACAGTTGGGCATCCATGGCCTACTGCCGTTCGTGGTGCGCGACGATGGGGAGCAGATCAAGCATTGCCGCATCCTGCTTGACCGATTGGACAACGACCTGGACAAGTATATGTACCTGATCAGCCTGTCGGAGCGCAACGAGCGCCTGTTCTACAAGGTGCTCAGCTCGGACATCGCTCACATGATGCCGCTGGTGTACACTCCAACTGTGGGCCTGGCCTGCCAGAAGTACAGCCTGATCTATCAGAACCACAAGGGCATGTACATATCGATCAAGGACAAGGGGCACGTCTATGACGTGCTCAGGAACTGGCCCGAGACAGATGTGCGCGCCATTGTGGTGACCGACGGCGAGCGTATCCTGGGTCTGGGCGATCTCGGGGCCAATGGCATGGGCATTCCCGTAGGCAAGCTGTCGCTGTACACGGCACTGGCCGGTATAAAGCCATCGCAGTGCCTGCCCATAACCTTGGATGTCGGCACGAACACTGAAAGCATTCTTGAGGATCCTCTGTATGTGGGTCTGCGCCAGAAGCGTCCCACCGGCGCCCTCTACGACGATTTCATCGAAGAGTTCATGCAGGCATGTGTGCGTCGCTTTGGCCAGAACTGCCTCATTCAGTTCGAGGACTTTGCCAACGCGAATGCTTTCCGTCTGCTGACCAAGTACCGTGACTCGTATTGCACCTTCAACGATGACATTCAGGGCACCGCTTCGGTGGCCGTGGCCGGTCTGTTGGCCTCGCTGAAGATCAAGAAGACCTTGCTAAAGGACAATGTGCTCCTGTTCCTGGGCGCTGGCGAGGCAGCTCTCGGTATTGCCACGCTCTGCGTTATGGCCATGAAGGCCGAAGGTCTCACCGACGAAGAGGCCAGGGCTCGCATCTGGATGGTGGACAGGTAACAAACACATCCTATTCCACATTTACATTAAAAGCTAACTGGTTAACGTACTTCTAGCCGTGGACTCATCGTCCATGACCGCCCAAAGGGTGGCCTCACAGAGCACAAGCTGCAGTTTGCCCAGACACACGCTCCGGTCGATACCCTGGAAGAGGCTGTTCGTCGCGTGCGTCCCAATGTGCTGATTGGCGCTGCTGCCCAAGGCGGAGCTTTCACCAAGGATATACTGGAGAAGATGGCCGAGATCAACGAGACCCCCATTATCTTCGCCCTATCGAACCCCACCAGCAAGGCCGAGTGCACCGCCGAGGATGCCTACACACACACCCAGGGCAGGTGCATTTTTGCATCTGGATCGCCGTTCGCCCCAGTGACGTACAACGGCCGAAAGTTCTATCCTGGCCAGGGTAACAACTCGTACATTTTTCCGGGCGTGGCTCTCGGCGTACTGTGCGCCGGCATGCTGACCATTCCCGAAGAGGTGTTCCTGGCCTCGGCCGAGCGCCTTGCCGAGCTGGTCTCCAAGGACGATCTGAGCAAGGGCAGCCTGTACCCGCCCCTAACCTCGATCGTCAACTGCTCGATGGCCATTGCCGAGAGGATCGTGGAATACGCCTACAAGTCAGGACTGGCCACCGTTCATCCCGAACCCTCCAACAAGTTGGCCTTCATCAAGGCACAAATGTACGACCTGGACTACCCGCGTGCCGTGCCTCCCACCTACCACTTGTAAATGGAAGTATAGTACCCCCAGATCCCAGCTGTGGCATGGCAGCAGTGTACTTTCCATTCCATCTGCAGATATTGAGCGGGCACGAGCATAAACCATGTTATTTATTATATAAAGTCTCACATCTGTCTAACATATAGCTAAATTGTACCACGCCTATCCACATCTGTATGTATGTACACGCCCCACGGGCTCCTAAAGCTCATGGACAAGCCCTACTTTGAAAAATGCGTTTACCAACTCCACAAACAATTAATTATGATGTTGATTTTATGTAAATGGGATATTGATCTAATAGATATGTAAACAAATTCTATGTAATCTTGAACAACACAAACTAGGCTAAGTACCTACAAATAAAATATATAAAGAAAGGAAACCATCTGATGTAGTATGTATTTGGGGTTTGCGATTATTAATTATTGTAACTACGGCAAATAGACAGGTTACTGCCAAACCGACTAGTCGTCGTTTCTTAGGGGTATGGCAGCTGGAGCCTCACAGACATTGCATAAATATTTCGAATCTTTAGGATGTGGCAGCAGAAGGATGACGATGTTGTTTAAACCTACCATTTTGGGCCAAAATGTTTTCTTTTTAAACTGGCAATTGTTCGCGCTCAATCAGGGGTGAAAGCGATCAACTGATCAGACAATAGTAGTGCTGGAAAACACCGATACTATCGGACAATTTTCGCCAAGAATTTTCATGGAAACACACTCAGCACACCAACGCATGCATACACATGCATATATATGTACATGTGTGCACAAAAGAACCCCATTTAAGATATATTCTGAATTCCTTCTGAACCCCTCCTACCTTAAAATCAATGTATTGGAAGAAAATATGTATACAATTCTAGTAAATGTTCAATTTTCCCGCTCAATACTAATCATCGATAATATCGATAGTACTATCGACTATTATCCCAACTCTGACATTTACTAAAATGCACCTACGACTTTCTAAACAGAAAAACGGCTAAAATGCAAGAGCTCAAGGTACGTAGAGTTTACAGTTCAACTGCACTGATAATGCTGACTAGTAGAGGTTCCTTTGAATCGATTTCAGCAAAGTTTTGGGCGTCGGCAGCTGGTGGATGACCTGAAGCAGAAACAGGTGAGTGGCGTGCAGACAACACATGCTATTAATAATTCGCTAACGCACTGCGTAATACACAGGTCATACAGGACAGCCTGCTGCAAAAGATACTCTACTCGAAGCGCCTGCTAGTTGACCATGTCGAGGCGCTCGAGCAATGCATGCAGGACCTGCAGTCGTCGGCGGCTTCCCGCCCCGGCCGGCAGCTGCTGACCACGCGGAATGCCTGCCTGCTGCTGGGCGGCACACTGTTGGAGCACTTTGTGACGCCGCGTAGACTGCGTCTTACCATGTTGCCCACAATCCTGGTGACTGGCACCTTTTCAGTCCTGTATGCCGTCAAGAGCGTCTTTGTGTGCCGCAACAAGATAGTGGAGCGCAAGCTGGAGCAGCTCGTGCGGACCATTGATGAGTTTGGCAATTGCATCAGGCGCAACATGACGTACTTTCAGGAGATTATCATCATGAAGCAGGCGGAACTAATTGAGTAAGCACGCATTGACACAAAGTGATCGATCGAAAAGCATATTAATTAATTTGCATGCACAGATCGCGACAGATCGAGCGAGCCTGGGATTGCATAACAGCGGCCAAGGAGGTGACCGAAATACTGTACGACGCCACGCGCAAGCTGGAGACGGACTACCCGCTACCCGCCAAATACGGCTCATACTATGCACCCATGGAGGAGCTTCGAGAATGCGAGTACTATAAGAACAATGTCACGGACTACAGTCCGAAGCACATCAAGGTATGTGTGTGATTTGTTTCCTACAGAGTTCCCAGTCTTAGTAATTCCACATCCACTCCGCAGGATTTCCACAACATCTTTGCTTATGTGCAGTCGCAATATCTGCTTCGCCTGGCGCTGACCATCACGACGCGGCCATCGATCTCCCAGCTAAGCGAGGAGTTGGTGAAAATCGATTGCCTTGTGCGGCAACTAGTCCTGGAGGAGGAGCAGCACTTCAGCAACCTGGCCATTAACATGCAGAACAGGAAACAACTGGAGCTGGCGGAGCTGCATGCGGCCAAGACAGAGCAGCAGCGAAGCGGCCCAATTGCAGTACTTCAGCACTCCTCGCTGAAGCTTAGTGCCTGCATGGTGGCCGTGGCCGGAGAGTGCCAGGCCCTGGATATTACTCTACAGCAGCTGACGGCCAAGGAGGCGGCTCACAAGAATAATGCCAAAGAACTTGTGGCAGTGGCCAGCAACATGCGCGGTATCGAGAATGCGCTGGCCGTCTGCTGTGATGATTTCCAACGCCTGATGCTGGTCTACAACAAATTTCTGAACAGCAAGCTGGATCTTGAGGCAGACCCGCCCAAGGCAGCCAGCACTACGAAGGCGGACGATGAATTTCCCGACAGTATTTTGCGCGTTGAGTTCTCGCAGAACGTGGGCGAGGCACAGCAAAAGGACGACTTCTATGCCTACATGTACGACGAGAACGAGGCCCAGCAGTACGAGGCCGAACAGCAGGCGCCCTACCCCACGCCCGAGAAGGAACTACTCAACTTCGAGAAGCGCATCACGAAGGGGAAGTTCAAGCCAGTGTTGAAGCAGCTCAAGGATCGCATCGATCCCATACGCCAAGTCATGTTGGAGAAGGAGCGCGAGGTTCTCGCCTCCAAGGGTATCAACGTGGACGAGCTCTTTGGCCAAATCGAGCAAGTGGAACAACAGCAACAGCCGCTGCAGGCGGACAATCGACTAACCGATGTATCTCCCGCACAACCCAGCACCTGTGATGGCTCCGGCACCGACTCCGAGTCGGACTCTGCCGACGAACGGGACCTCAGGCAGCGCAGCAAGCAGCACAAGGAGCGAGACAACTTTGCCGAGATGCGTCAGTTCCTGGCACAGAAGCAGGCCATCAATCTGTTCAAACTGGATGACACCCAGCTGCCCCGTCCGCCAGTAGCTGTCGAAGAAGAACTGCTTGAGAGCGAGTGCTAGACCTAGACATTGCGATTGTATAGACCCCATTACTGGCTACCTTTCCATTGCTCCCACTCCCGCACTATCTCCCACGCATTCGGCACTATCTGTTTAAGCTTTTATCTTTTATCTAACCAATTTGTGAGATAAGCCGAGCGCCGAGCTCCTCCACCCCGCCATCCTGCCGTTCAGTTTGTTCCTGTGTTTGCGTATATAGCCCTATAAAATAATAAACTTTTGTAAGTAGATAAAAATTCATGTTCTGTTGCATTTGTTCGATTATTCAGGAATATATCCCTGGAATGAACTTGAGCATTCACGCCACTACTAATACCTGGCACTTCCTAAACTTATACCATATATGTACGTATGTATTCCCGCACTCCGTCTGTTTAATATCTCTCTGTTTCCTTCAACGAATTACCATCCCACCGTTATATCTCGCTCACTCCGCCAGAGGGCGAACATTAGAGGAGGAAGAGAGCCACGGGAAATCGTTTCCTGGATATAACCTACATACTGTAACATATGTACATACTAGGTACAATATCTATATACATTTTATGTATATTTCCTGGACTCCGAACAGTTCTTCATTTGTGAAACACCTGTGAGTACAAGAATCTTCTCTTGGCTTCAAAAAAAACTTGATTTTATTTAAAAATGGTTTATTAAACGCTAGTTTTCGAAACTTAAGTACAATACAAACATCGATGGCAGCACTAGACACTATAGGGGGTGGTGTTGGAAGCTGGGGGAACAGCTCCACTGGGGGACTACATACATATGTACAGGATAGCACGATAGCACACAAAGTCTTTTCGGTTTAGGTAGGGGCTTAAGTGGCAGAAACACTTTCGTGGACATCTTTGGCTCGAAATTCGTGCAGCTAACGCGGGTGCGACCAACCTGATCCTTATCCTATCCGGAACTTGGTTCAGGCGTTGGCTGCACCTGTAGTGCCGGCACTAGCGGCATTGTTGAACTTGCTGGCCACCGAAGCGGGCTGCAGCTGCGAGAAGGCGGACAGGTTGCTGCCCCGCACGCTGGTGTAGCGGATGGGCTGGACCCCGTAGTCACTGCCCTTAAGGCGGCGTCGCACGCACACAACGATGAATCCGATAATCAAGCCGAGGACAACCACCACGCTTGCAATGATGGCCGTAAGAACGATGTAGCGGCGTCTCAGGAAGCGCGGTGGCTCCTCGTCTACGGCGCGATACTTCTTCGGGATGACCATACTGCAGATATGCTGTGACGTCAGGTTAGAGAGCGGAGCTCCAGCCAGCAGATAGGGCGTATCGCAACGGGCCTCCGCTCCACCGGCAGACTGCTCGACGCGCGGCATTCCGACCAACTCGAGGGCCTGAAGAAGGTCGCAGCTGCAGTACCAGGGATTGCCTGCAATGGACACACTGCGAAGCCGTGGCCAACCTGCCACGCTGCTGTTGCTACTGTTGCTACTGTTGCTGTTGCTCACGTTGAGGGTGAGCGTGTTCAGAGCGTTGTGGGAGATGTCCAGCTGCGACAGCCCGCGACTGGCCAGCAAATCGTTCAGCTCCAGGAGCTCCAGCTTGGGATTTCTGGCACACTCTAGCTGCTCCAATGCCGGCAGAGCCAGGGCGCCGCGGCTAATGGTGCGCAAGTCAAGCAGATCGCTGATGTTTAGCCGACGCAGTGCCTCCAACTTCTGAAAACTCTGCGCATTGAGGCTGGAGAACGGATTTCCCGCCAGATTCAGCTGCACCAGAGACTTGCCCAGCTGCTGGATGCTGGGCGGGACCACGGTGAACAAGTTGCCCGACACATCCAGAACGCGGAGGCTGCCTAGCTGGGCGAAGAGCTCACTGGGCAGACTCATCAGTCCGTTGTGGGATAGGTCCAGGCGCTGCAGCGTCGTCACTGAGGCCAGGGCTGCGGTGGTGGCATCGTCCAGTACGCTTAGTCGATTGTAGGCCAAGTTAAGCTTCGTCAGCTGCGGGGTGTGCTCGAATAGTTTGCGATACAGCAGGGCGATGCGGTTGTGGCTTAGATCCAGGTCCTTGAGGCCAATCGGCTCGTACTTGGTGGTCTTGAAGGGACCGCGAAATAGCTCTGGCGTCAGCGCGTCCTCGGCGATTTCGTTCCAGCTCAGATAGAGCGCCTCCACGTTGGGAACATCCATGAAGAGCGGCGCCTGCAGCTGCTGTATGCCACAGTGGCGACAGGACAGTGTCAATGTCGCATTCGTGGCCGGCAGCTGCTGCAGCAGTCGGATGCGGTTGCCCGAGTACGTGGCCACAATCTCCGTGCCCGTGGACTGGGTACCAAACTCGGCTGGCCATCTGGGCAGGATGTGCTCAAAGTTCTTCATGTCGCAGTTGAGGGTCTGGTGGATGCGGTGATTACTGTCCTGGTTGCTCAGGCAAACGCATGTCTGGCAGATGTTTGTCACTGCCTGGTACGGTATGTCCTCGTGTTGGCCGTGGGCGAATTTTAGGAGTAGCACTGTTCCAGTAAGTAGCTGAAAGCATCGGAATTAGCTAATGTTTAGAAATTGCATTTATAATTATTTCCTCTTAGTGGAGCCGTTAAATTCCTGCGTTGCCCAACACTAAATCTCCTCATTAAAGGGGGTGGCAACGCTAAGAATAACTGTTTTTTGAATATGCTTGAAGAGTTTTAGTAGAAATTGGAAATACCATTCAATCGGTTTCTTTCGACAATCTAATTTAGTCTATAGCACATATAGAAACATTTGGTAATCGTGATTGATTGATTATGGGCTGGGCTTTTGACCGCAGATGTCCTCATTCTTTGTTTTGAAACTCATTGTGTGTAAGAGATTTTTTAAAGCTCAATAAAATTCAATATAACATCAGAGCTCTAGTGTTTAATTTCAAAGCGACACATGTATGAACAAAGGAGAGCTGGGCTGGTAGCTAATAGAAAAGTGCTGCACTCAATCGTTGAGGAAGTGTACGTGCTCTCATCACTGGAGAAGATAGATCGCCCGCTGGGCTGACCCTGAATAGGTTTACACTATTTCAGATTCCGTTTTTGAATTGGTGCTGCTCATATGTCACGATTCAAAGTGCATTTCCATGCAATGCTTGCAAGACCACAATTGGTGTTATACTATTGTATTTCAGCAAAAACACTCATGGAAACTCACTTTTTTTCAACTATTTTCCCCATTTCTACGGAACAAAGTCTAACAATTGTGTGAATGCAGAATGGATTTGAAAATGTTATCAGTAGAAAGGTTTGCACATGTGCATAACTGATAGATACACCAATGCTTATCAAGATTAAAGTAAACAAAATGGAAAAAAATAGAATGAAAACAAACGCATTGGAAATCTGCAGTTTCGCGAAAGTGTTGTTTGATTTTGAGAAGTTCCAAGAAGGAAAACCAATCCAAGCTATAAAGATCTATGTAGAAGTCATGGGCTTTAATATCTACATGCAATTCTCCTAGAGGAAAATCTATTTTGCGTCTTCTTTTTCTGTTCTCTTATTTGACAATTTTGTCTGAATTTTATAGTACATTTTGTACAACAACTTTGACTTGTTTACGACGTTCTTCGACTCTACTTTCATCAAACATATCTAGATTCTTCTAAGATGGCGTTGCAATCACATTCCCATGGTTTTTCTATTTCCACTTATCTAACACCAAATGAAACCACTTGTACAAAGAGGCAATCCAGAAGATCAAGGGACAGATGGGCCGAATATGTTTATGGTGATGACTGATACTGAGCATATGCTTCGTCCCCCTAACAAAAAGAGGTCACTACTTGGCTCCATAAAAAGGTCTCCCCACAAGCACACACAGTGACACACATCGCGAGTGAAAATAGTTCTCAACTCTCCCATACAGTGAGTATGGGACTTCCTCCTATCTGAACCGAAACACAACGGGCCAAAAGTATTTCAGATAAGATAGCGATAATGTTTGAAAGGCCTGGAAATATAGTACTTTACTCACCAACAGCAGAAATTTGTGCTTCATCGTTGTATTTATTTCGGTCTTTGCACTGTTTTTATATCGTATTCGAATCTTAGAATCGGAGTAGAATCTGTTTTTGAATGGCTCTGTATTTGAAAATGCACTTTTCGTATCAATTTCACTTTTCTATATTCTCATTACGGACTAATGTTTCGAGCGCGACAGACCGCTTGCTTCGGGAAATGAAACTAAATTAATGAATCAAGCCCCGACATGGGACGTTGGCATTATTTGTTTTGATTAGATATCGCTGTTCTCTCCCTCTCTCTCTCTCTGCTCTCGCTGTCCCGCTTCTTGGCTCTCTCTCAGATCGGAGAGAGAGCGATGGGAGAGCGATGATATGGGTTATGTTATCTGCTAAATCATCAAAGTAAAAGTGAATTCTAATTGAGTCATCGACTGGGCTTCTGTTTTGGTTCTACCTGGCTCTCTTCCCACCCCCCTTTCTTTCTTTCTTTCGAGCAAGGTCGTCAATGTCGCTGTTGATGTCTTGGCCAGCTGCTGGCAGCGGAGTGCTTCGGAGCGGAGCGAAGCGGCGTCTTAACTGCAGCACCCAAAACTCTCTTTGTGGAGATTGCGAGGAGATAAGATAGCGGACTCGGGGGCTGTGTCGCAACCAGCAAATGGCGTTGGACTCGAATTCGGTGTTGGGTTCTCTGGGCTCCGTTGACTCAGCTTGCTCGGAGTCTTCGACTCTTGATTCACTCATACATAAATACATACATATGTACATACTCACATATGTACATACGAATATCGGAGGACAGACCGGACAGAGACCAAGTCCAATTAGATGCAAGTGTCACTTGGTTTCATTGAACTTGTTGTTGGATACACTGTACACTGTACACACAGTTCAAGAATCCAATCCATGAATTGAGTTGTTCGCCGAACACACGCAAATTGAATCCGACAAAGAACTAAGGGAAAGCAAACAAGAGATCTTGTGGCTCTGGAAATTGGTTGCATAAACATTGCGGCCAGACGGACAGCTAGACAGCCAGACGGACGAGCCGACGGACTGGTCTGTTGTATACACTACACAGACACTTGTGAGTCACGATCGCGCACACTATGTACAAGATTTGATCTTTCGTTGCGACCCGCCTTTGCCAACAATTGGTTTGCTTTCAAGTAGCCGCCGAGTGAAGAATTGTATTACTCCCAGGCCAGAGTTCCATCTAATCTACTTAATAGTCTTTAGGTCCATGCTTAATATAGTAATTGAGGGTTTTGCATATTTTTTTAAACTGCACGCGACCCAACCGCACAAAAAACTACAAACACACACGCGACGTTCGCCGTTCAGTCTGCAAATGAAACCCGTTTGCCGTTTGATGCTGCTGCTGCTGCTGCTATTGTTGTGGCTGCTACGGGGTATTACTGTTGCACTTTTGCAGCTGCCGCACTGATGCTCATCCTCAGCCTCAACCTCGCATCGCACACACCATACTTGTCTTAAATCAACTCGCGTTGCGTTGCGGCAGAAACTGAAAGCGGAAACTGTTGGCAGAACGACGGCGCTCTCTACCTGCCCTGCCTGTTGCTCAAATCGAACTGAACGAAACTGGAAATGTGCTGTGGCAAAGGCATTCTGCGGCTGCCCCAAGCTGGATCATGATTCCCGTTCCCACAAGCTGGACTCGGTTCCCCCCACCCCCACACTCCTCTTCAAAGGCACTGCCAAACCGGTCGGTCGTTGGCCGAATTCGAAGCTGAGACTGTAGCGCACTGTCCATGCCGTGGCCGAGTCTACATTTCATTGGATTAATATTAATGGCTGGCAGCTGCGCTGTAAATGTCACGGCTTCAAACTCTATGCACTGCGCACCGTGCAGCCGCAGCGGCAGCCAGGAAGCAGCGGAAACAAACCACTGTCGGGGCTGGTCGGTCGTGCCGAGCTCGTTAGGGGAGCCCATTTCCTGGGCGGCAACTTTGAAGAAAGACGCCCGATTTGATAATTAGAAACAAAAATTTATAGGTACGATAAAAGGGATCCAAAGCTGCGCCTATCTAGAATGCATATAGTAGTCGATTGCCGTGGAGAATGCCGCAAAGCCTAGGCCGCCAATGACGCCAGCCTTGACGCCGGCACGTAGGCCAATTAGTCCGCCGGTGATGCCGCCAGCGTAGGTGCCGTTCTTCCAGTCGGTGACACCTCTTTTCTGTAGGGTAAGAAAACGGATTAGGGTGCGCAATTGACGACTGATCTCTGCTGACTTACACTCTCAATCACGCACTCGACAACGGAGAAGACGGCACCGATTAGGGCAAAGTTCTTGGCGTAGGAGTGCGTGGTGGCGCGCATTTCCCGGAACACCTCGCGGGCTGTTTGCTTCTTCTCGTTCGCAAACGGATCGGCCATGTTGGGATTCACGGAGGCACTGAACAGACCAAGGGCAGCGCCAAGACCATATCCTACAGAGTGGATCATTCATCAATAATTCAATAAATTAATATGTGAGAGCCTTACCCATAACGCATGCCATTGCACATTTGAAGCCGCAGCTCTCCACAGCCGTCTCTATTAGCTTCTCTTCGTTCGTCTTGATCTTCACCGGCCCCATGCTCCTTGGTATCACAATATTCTCGCGGAACCGCTGCATGTTCCCCACATACTGTATCGCCAACTTGTCGAGGTCCGCGGTGCCAAATACGTGGGGCTTGTCCGCCTCTGCGACCTGGTTCACGGAATTTGGCAGCATAGACATCTCTGTCTTTTAATAGGAATTCCTATTTCTATTCACAAAATTGTATTTTAACTCAAATATAAAATGTGCCGACTATAAAAATGAAATTGTTATCACATCGCCCAACAGATGTTTTCCAGGGTTGTCCAACTCTTCTAACTAACAATCTCTACCGACAAACCAAGCCAATAGTTTCATAGCAACAAGCTTATGGCGGTATTTGAAATCCGTGGAACAATTTCTAGCCATTTTGTTGATTTTTTTCACTTTTTTCTTCTTTTACCGGTGATTTCACAGGGGGGATGGGGGGTGGTATTGTAGGTGGCGGACTACTCACAAACATACCTTTAATCTTGTTCGGCGTAAGATCAGCAGTCGTCTGTCGGGGACGGGGATGCCTCCTCCATCGAATCCTTCGACCAGGCCAGCATAGCCAGCGGCGTGACGGTGGACAGTAAGCACAGATCGGGCACTTCGGGCAGTGCCCGGGAGTAGGACACGCATCAGGTCTGCTATGCAGACACTGGTAGTGTTGCCCATTCCCCTACACGTAACGCTTACATTTCACACCGATCTCGTCAATGTCAAGTGGCGGCTGCATTTCGAATTTGTGACCAGCACGATGATGGATTTCGGTGGCCCTAATCCGTGTCCGGGGAACTAAAGGCGCCCGCCGAAATTCCCGTGGAGACGATGGTGTGGAATATACCGGTCACCATCTATGCTGTGAGGTCAGCCGCGACTTCCAGATCTTCTCGAATCGGCATTGTATAGTCTAGCCGCCCAAATTTCCGCCTCCAGTGGAAAACTTCATTTGATGTTATTAGCCAAGTCTCTGTTGTCTCGGAGTTTCATGTCATGTCGATGTTCTTGGCGAAGAAATAATCGTCAAGAAAAACTAGCCTCAATTTTTCTTTCCCGCTTGCTTCGTATGCTTTTTCATTAACAACTTTAGGCCATCGTTGCTCGTTAGCAGGACTCATTACACAGTAATTGCAGTAGACAGGGCGGAAACTGTGGACACGGAGGACGCGTCGGATAGGTGGTAATCCTTTTCACTGTCCGTGGTCATATCATGGTCGTCCGGATCGCTGCTGAAATAGTGGGAGTACCGCTGACCTGGGAGTAGGTATGGTCATGTTCCCATGGCGGGGTAGGAGGGCGTGGTCTTTTTTCCCGATTTTTCCGGCCATTCAAATTAACACCAACACGACAACAACGCAAGCGACGCCGCCATAACATAACGGATTTTTCAATTTCGATCTAGGGCTGCAGACAACCACTATAGATGGTATCGATAGTATGCTTATATAAAATAAATATCGTTGTATATAATAATATATATATTACAAATATGATAAATATATCTTATATATATATAATATATATATATATATCTTATCTGAATAATCAATATTAATTAATAATACTGTTACGTTGCCCTACCTATTATACGGTGTTCCCTGTTTTTGGAACAGTCGATAGTATCGTGTCGTGTCGATAGCACCTTGATTGGGGCTGCAAAATTTTTGGAACTGTTAAATTTTTGAAAACACACGACACAACACACCACGCAAGTAAAAGGATAGAAAAAATGATATAGGATATATATATTATACAGGACACGACACCAAGATGCCGCCTGCAACGTTCTCCGGAACAACTAATACCATCGCCCCGCTAGCCCCGACAGGTATGTGTTTGAGTACACAGTTATTTACGGGAAGCTTTCGTTTCCTAACTTTAGCTTTGACTCATGACCACTTCTACCACAAGCAGCAGCCACCAATACAGGGCCTCCACCATTGTCCCCCTGCCAGCACAGCAGCAGCTTCCAACCGTCGCCCGTTCTGCCGAATGTATTATGAAATAAAGATGATTACTAGCAAAAAACCATATTATATCGAGACCTTGTTCGACTTGCAGAATGCGAAGGACCAGAAACTGCACAAGCTGCTGGCCATCAAAGTGGAATCTGTACTTGAGATAAAGAAGGAGCTGGATCAGCTGCCAAAGGAGTCGGACGCAATTGTTGGAAATGTTTCCGAGTTGGATTTTGGAACGCGAATAGAAAGGAAAGCGTAGCGTAGCCAATATAAAAATATATTTATTGTATTTACTAATCGGACCCTTTTCAGATTGAAGGAAGGAAGGATCTATAACACTATATATATCCTAGATGCTGGACTGGTTTCAGCCATTTTCTTGATTTTTCACTGTTTACATCTTTTTCCGATTACAAATTACAAATGATATTGGTTTACCATCAAAGCACACTTCTATATTTAATATAGATATTTAATTTAAATATATGTTATCTGGGTTGCTTCCATGGTTGCGTTCGTACTCCAAGATAATGGGCGCGAACAGAACTACTGAGGCCGACAAGATCATCCCTGAACCAGAGCACACGTTCCGGATGCAGGATACGACTCCTTGGACGAATGTGGAAATCGCTCTGCGCTGCCACTCCGGAAGGAATTCTGTCAATCCCCAGAGGCGCTCACCAAGCGACTCGTTAAGATCTTCAAGTTCGGACTCGTAGTTCCCATTGTCATAGAACGCTATTTTCAATGGTTGAGACATTTTCCTAAAATTTAGAATTTTTTTCTTTCTAGCAAGTAATTCTCAGTATTTTCAGCAAAACAATTTAAAACTGTGTGTGAAAACGAATACACAAATGGTTGAATAGGATTTCAAATTTGAAGGGAGTATTAATGACAGTATATTACAATGAGACTTATTTTAAAATATTTTGTATTGATGTCTCCTAAAAGTGGTTTTTATTTTACCTCAAAATGATTTGTGCTTCAATTTTCAAAAAAACAAAAATTAAATTGAAATATATGGAAATATTTACACACCAAGGAGCTATGTATGTATGTATCAGATCCCTCATGGGCCGAGGCTTACTTTTTATCCCAAAGTTAGATCCCAACTTCACCTTTTCCGTTCTTCCCAGATTGTAGTTTTCTTCTTTCTCTTAAGCGAGATTCAATAAATAAAGTTATATTAGTGCTGGAAATTATGTTTTGTTAGAGACGTTCTATAATATTCTTCCTTATACTACATTTTATTGCTATCACATGTTAATTATACACATATACCATCAGGGAAATAAAAGAAAATTGCAAAATGTCTGCAGTTGAGTTGGATGCAAGCTCTATCTTTGGATTGTCCAAGTCGATGGGTCGCGTCGCTAGTTGAAGGCGTAGAGCAAGAGCAGAATTACACAGAATGCCACTACCCCACCCAGAATGAGCGAATCGCGCCGCTTCTTAATATTGATGCGCTGAATGAGACTGAAAGTAAGGATACAATACATCTTTTTAAATGCTCTATGATCTATGACAAAGCTTGTGGTTACCTGGAAATCAGTGGGAATCGGTTCGATATGTCATTGAATCGCGTCTGCAGCCGCTTGAAGGCCTGGCGCTGGGCATGCAGATTGTCCCGCGTCTCGATGGCTATGTTGATCTGATCGTTCACCAGGTGACTGGCGCTGCTCAAGTGCCCGGTTTCCTTCATGTACATCTCGCGACGACTTAGACCCGAAATCGAGGGGCTGCCAGAAGTGGTCAGGCCGGAGCCGCGGAGCAATTCCTCACGCTCTATGCGCACCGTGTGATTGGCACATATTTTGTTAAACTCCTGCCTGTAGCCGTGCAGGATCTCCCTGTGACGCTGCAGGGTGTGCATGGCGGCAGCACCTGTTGCTGGCAGGTCGGACATCGACTCATTAAGGGTCGATAGCTGCGGATGGATAGAGAAGATGAGTGTAAGTGGTGACTCATTCACCAGGACTCCGTACCTTCTCCAGCATCTGCTCGATTTCCTCGGACAGCGAGTCGAAGACAAGGTCCCCAAGCAGAGGTGATGTGTCAGCGCTGCTACTGTTGCCTATGCCGCTGCTGCCCCCGCTGCCAGCTCCAATTTTACTGAACGCCACCAGCTTCAGGTCGATTTCGTTTTCCAGTGAGCGCGCCTGCTTCCGCAGCACTGTTCAATGGGTTAGGAGAGGGACAGATGAGACAGTTTGCAAATGGTTTGCACAAAACTATTACCATCATAGCTGGAACTCGCCATTTATGTCAGGTCTCAGGAAGAAATTATTTGGGGGCCTTTGTGTGGCAATGGTTTCGATTACGATAACTCAGTTACAGCTGGCTGAGATGCCAGGGCTGGGAAAACCTGGATGAATTGATAGTGCCGCCTATATACGCACCGATACGTTTATCGTGCTGTCATCTCCTACGGTTCCCGGCTATTTGCGAACGAATTAAACTATTTTCCGAAACAAAATGTCTCAGGCCACGAACGATGTCCGCGTGCCGGACGAGGAGAGCGATCTGCTGCAAATCAAACCGCTGTAAGCAGAAGCGAAAACGATCCTTGGGATATAGGAAAAACTGAGCAAACAGAAATGTGCATTCTTTTCAGTGGCGCCGGTCAAGAAGTGGGACGTTCCTGCATCATGCTGGAGTTCAAGGGAAAGAAGATCATGCTCGACTGTGGTATCCACCCCGGTCTATCCGGCATGGATGCACTGCCTTACGTGGACTTGATAGAGGCGGACGAGATCGACCTACTCTTCATTTCACAGTGCGTATCAGTGGGGCAAGAGTTTTTAGTGGGAAATGTTTTAGAACTCTCTATAAATTGCAGCTTCCATTTGGATCACTGTGGCGCGCTGCCCTGGTTCCTGATGAAGACCAGTTTCAAAGGACGTTGCTTCATGACGCACGCTACCAAGGCCATTTACCGATGGATGCTCTCGGATTACATCAAAATCAGCAACATTTCCACGGAGCAGATGCTCTACACAGAAGCCGACCTGGAGGCTTCGATGGAGAAAATCGAGACAATTAACTTTCACGAAGAGCGCGATGTCATGGGCGTCCGTTTTTGTGCCTACAATGCTGGCCATGTGCTGGGGGCCGCGATGTTTATGATCGAAATTGCGGGCATCAAAATCCTATACACTGGCGACTTCTCACGGCAGGAGGATCGTCACTTGATGGCCGCAGAGGTGCCGCCGATGAAGCCCGATGTCCTCATCACCGAGTCCACCTACGGCACGCACATCCACGAGAAGCGCGAGGACCGCGAGAATCGTTTCACATCGCTGGTGCAGAAGACCGTTCTGCAAGGAGGTCGCTGCCTCATTCCCGTGTTCGCCCTGGGCCGAGCCCAGGAGTTGCTGTTGATTTTGGACGAGTTCTGGTCGCAGAATCCCGAACTGCACGAGATACCCATCTACTATGCCTCGTCGCTGGCCAAAAAGTGCATGGCCGTTTACCAAACGTACATAAACGCCATGAATGACCGAATCAGGCGGCAGATAGCCGTCAACAACCCCTTTGTCTTTCGCCACATTTCCAACCTAAAGGGCATCGATCACTTCGAAGATATTGGGCCCTGTGTAATCATGGCATCGCCCGGCATGATGCAGTCCGGACTGTCGCGCGAGCTATTCGAGAGCTGGTGCACAGATCCAAAGAACGGCGTCATTATTGCCGGCTACTGTGTGGAGGGCACTCTGGCGAAAACTATTCTCTCGGAGCCGGAGGAGATTACCACGCTCTCGGGACAGAAGCTGCCCCTCAACATGTCCGTCGACTACATCTCCTTCTCCGCTCACACGGACTACCAGCAGACCAGCGAATTCATACGCCTGCTGCGGCCCACCCATGTGGTCCTCGTCCATGGGGAACAGAACGAGATGTCGCGCCTGAAGCTGGCCCTGCAGCGCGAGTACGAGGCGGATGCCAGCACCGATATCAAGTTCTACAATCCCCGCAACACACATGCCGTCGATCTGTATTTCCGGGGCGAGAAGACAGCCAAGGTGATGGGCAATCTGGCGGCCAAGAACCCGGAGGTTGGCAGCAAGCTCTCCGGTGTGCTGGTGAAGCGCGACTTCAAGTATCATCTTCTGGCCCCCTCCGATCTGGGCAGTAAGTATTGCGATGGCTACTTTTGTCCCCTGCCCCTCACAGTTTATTAACGAAAATTCACAGAGTACACGGACATGAGCATGTCGGTGGTGACGCAGCGCCAGTCGATACCCTGGGGCAGTTCCCTGGGCACCCTGGAGCTTCTGCTGGATCGCATTGGCGCGGGCTGTGTGGAAGTGATTGAGCCGGAACGCAAGCTTCGCGTCTTCAACTGCATTGAGTTGACCGTCGAGCAGAAGATCATTGTCATGGAGTGGCAGGCAACGCATGTCAACGATGTCTACGCCGATGCGGTCCTCGCCTGCATTATGCAGTCCGAGCTGGGCGGCACCAACCTCAAAGGCGCCACCAAGCAAACCAAGTCGGAGAGCTCACGCTTTAGGGAATGCCTCATAGAAACGCTGCAGGATACGTTCGGCGATAGCTGTGTGCCAAAGATGTTCAAGGGAGATCTGCTCCCAGTGACTGTGAGTGGGAAACGGGCGGAAATTAATCTGGAGACCCTGGTGAGTGCCTAGCAAATGGCGTCCTGGAATACTTTTAATATTTCTGCCACCATTATAGACTGTTAATTGTGCGGAAGATGACATTCTGCGTCAAATGCTCAACACCACGGTGCATAAGCTCCATCAGACCCTGGTGTCGGCCCACTGATCCCAGAATTCGGACTATCTCATGCCCATTCCTAAAATAATAAATGTTTGAATGTGCGAATGCTCTTTTTATTCGTTTTCCAGTCAAAAATAAAACATGCATAGTGGATATTCGGCTGCTTTTAGCGCTGAGTGCTCTTGGCAATCTGTTCCTTGAGCATCAGGATGCTGGCTCGCTGCTCCGACGGCAGCTGGGCAATCTGCTCGTCGGACAGCTGCAGCACCTGCATGATTAGGGCGGCCTTGTCCTGGTCGGAGGCGTCCGAGGGCAATACCCCATGAGCGCCCAGACGACTCTGCAGCTGCTGGGCTGCGGTTTGCTGCTGCTGTGTTGGCGGCGGCACCTGGGGCGCCACTTGCTGCGGCGGCTGCACGGGTCCGGCTCGCAGGCGCGGATCCATGGGCCGTTGGCGCGGATCGCTTGGATACGGAGCCGGCGCCGGAGCAGGTCCCTGCTGCTGAGCAGGCATTTGTGCGCGAGTCCTGGGGTCCATCAGTGGTGGCGGCACCGGATTCGGCATCACCTGGCGCATGTCCTGGTCCAGGTTGCGGTCCAGATTGCGGGCCATCATGCGAGGATCCATAGGCATGGGCCCGCTGGGACCCATACGCAAATCAATGTCGTTGGAGTGTACATTATTGAAGTTCGGGCCGGGCACCGGCATCGGCTGCATTGGTCCGGGACCACTCACGGGACCTGGCTGTGTCGGTTGTTGCTGTGGAATCTGCTGTTGCTGCTGCTGAGCCATGGACATGCCACTCGGCGCATTCTGGTGGGTACTGCCGCCCAGAACTGGCGGCATCTGGTTGGCCTTGAAGAGCATGCCCAGGGCTTGCTGCGGATCCACGATACGCATTACCACCATGGCCTGGAGCAGGGCGTAGGCCAGTTGGGGGTTCAGCATAAGCATTTGGCGTGCTTCGGATGGATTGCTGACAATGCACAGCTTCATCTGTTTCATCAGCTCGTACATCTGCTCTGGCGGCAACGAGGCAACCGTCTTCGTAATCAGCTCTGGTGCGTCCTCGGGCTCGCAGGGCTCTCCGTAGGGATTCTCGACTTGGGGGCCTTGCAACAGCTGCTGCATCTCCATTCGCGACTTCTCCGTACAAGCGTTGTCCACACGCAACGTCCGTCCGCCGATCTCGTACCCATTGAGGTTGCGCATGGCGCTCAGGGCGGTCTCCTGATCCTTGTACTCGCAAAAGCCGAATCCCTTAGGTTTTCCGCTTTCCCGATCAAATACGAGTCTGTAATAAAATAACTCTAATTAATACAATACAGATGCACATTACGTGGATTAGCGGCTTACTTAAGTGACAAAACCGGGCCGACTTCGCTGAAAATTTCCTTAAGCTTCTCTTCCGTGGCCTCGTATGGTATGTTGCCCACGAACACCGAGCGCATGGACTTGTCCATGATGCTCTGTTCCTGTAGTTTGTCTGCCATTGTTTCGTTGGATGATTTATGCTGGACACAAGAATTAAATTAACAAATCGTTAAATTAACAACTAAATTTCCCTCTTTGCAACTATTATTTTCTTCTTCTTCTTTCGGCGATGCAGGGTTGCTTTGAAGTGGACCATAGTGTTGGATAGTGGTGTCTGGTAGCGCAGCTGGCACACGTTTTGCAGCACTCCAACGCCTGGTGTTGTAATTTTTCTTGTCGCAAGGTGAAAACGAATTAAACGGCTATTTAATAGTGAAAAGTGAACAAATATGCTTGAATCGAACACCTAAACGTAGCTGATTGAGCCGTTTATCGGTATTCCATAAAGGCTCGTTGAGAACCCCAGGAAAACTGCATGAAAAACGAGCCTGAAAATTTTACTTTGTGTGTAGCCGAGGGCCCATACGCACACACAAACCCCCACACACACACTCACACACACTAACACATTTGGAGATAAACGCAGCGATGGCCTCGCACTCGCATTCGCAGCATATATAAAAGCTCTGTTGTATATTGGAGAAGGAGCGCACAAAGCAAAAGACGAGAAGAAAGATTTCTGTGTCATTGAACGAGGCGACGGCGACGACCAGGCAGGCAGAACAAGGAATCGACTCCTCCTCCCCTAGGAGCAGCTGCAGGTGCATAACTTTTCAAGGATACCCAGCCAGCAAGCCAGCCAGCTCTCTCTCTGAGAAAAACTTGCTCTCCTCTCCATACACACTCTCTCTCTTACGATCGATATAGCAGCAATTAGTTCTCGTTTTCATAGTAGTTTTTTTCCTTTTGAGCAGTTCCTGGGTACATAACAGGCCGTCAATTCCCATACCATTGACTATCGACAAAATCAATGCAACGAAAAGTGAACAGACATCGTGGTGTAAGCGGAAATATGTATTTTCCAAATTGTGTCTACATTTGGTGCGTGTCTGCGAGTGTGTGTGTGTACAATCATAATAAAAAAAAAACAACGCAGTGAAACGCGTTCTGCGCGTGTGGAAAATTAAAGCAAAATCAAAAAAAAAAAAAGAGACATTAAGCCAGTGGCAAGATCACCGACAGACACACACACACACACACACGCACGCACGAGAGAACACACACATACCACAGCAACTGCACCCAGCGGAAAAAGGTTCGACGACAAACCCCAGACAGCAAACGCCGCTGCTCTGGTCTGCTCGGCTCGTCTCTCTTTGTTGAAATCGTTTAAGTGTGCATTCATCATTAATTAAGTGCCCCGGTCGCCTGCTCCGGATTCGGAGTCCATGCTGAGGATACACTTACGCACTTTTTACTCCCGTTTTTTTATGGTTCAAAGTGTGTGTAACCTTTGCAAAGGAAAAATCAATAGCAACAGACGTAGACATTTATTTGCCGCTGTTTATGCGAGTATATGTGCAGCCCTTGGCGTCTTCTGGCTACTCCTTCCTCCTCCCAGCATTGGCCATGGCCGGCGACAGCAGCAGCAACCCTTGTAGAACCAGAGCCCAGTCCGAGACCCCGTTCAATGCATATTTAACTGCACAGGAGAACGAGAAAATATTATAAATAAAAGCAAAAGTTCCGAGTGCCCGTCAATCGTATGACCACAAGTGCAGCAAGAACGACAGCAATCCGTCCGCAAAAAATCGTCACCGTCAGGGTCGTCGTTGTCGTTGTTGCCTCAGCCTCTGCTCATCGGTTCCCCGTTCATTGAGCAAAAAGCTGTTCCAGAAGTTGTCGGCCACATCTCTGATTGGCATTCCAGTCGACCATTTCTGCTCCACGTCCAGCTTGCGCATGGCAGCCCTTGTACCTCCTCTCTACTCTTCTCATCCCATGGCGACCTGGGTGTCTCATATCCTCACAATGGAGAGAACTCAAAAATTCTTAATTCTAAAACTACTGCATTCGATTTACATATATGTAAATATTTCCCATGATTTCTGACATTTTCATTCTCTCTCTATCAGAACATACATACGTTGATTATCGAATTTTTATCAAGTCAAAAATCAAAAACCAAATTATACTCAAATGTTATAGGCTTTCACTACAACCCAAACGCACGATACTTGATCACTGACACGTTGTCCATGTGATAACCCGACATATTTGTCTGATTTTCTGATTCTGAGACTTTCTTGAATTTCTTGAGGACTGTAATTTGTAATGAGAAGGTAATTTACCTTAAAGAATCAGCCGTGTGGGGATCCAAGAGTTATTCTCTAAAATGTATTAGTAATATCCACTAATGGCAGGGTTTTCTTCAGATTAGTTTTTGAACAGATGTTTATTTCAAGAGCCTGGCCGAACAGCTGACTTGGCTAAAAGTTTTGGAAGGGAAATAAAAAAGTAAAAGTGGCAACTGCATGTTTTTCTGAAGGTTAAAATTCACAAGTGATTAAAACCACGAACGCAAGCGGGCATTAGCGCAAGAGACAACTGTGATCAGTTGGGGAGGGAATGGAATCAAAACCACCTTAAAAAATACCTTTAATATACACTTACGAGTAGTTAGGGCCGTCTGTCATTGGACTTTGCTAACAAACTTTGTCAAAAGACGGAAAAAGCATGTAGTGAGAGCGAGAGAAATATATGCGCTCGCTAGGCTTTCCAGTTGAGCTTGAATAAGCTGTGTGTGCTGGAAAACTTAATTTCTTTTCAAAATTAGTGGCTCATAGCCGGTAGACGTGTCTGGAGAAGGCTACGAAAACTAATTTACCGTTTTCTCTCACGCCATCTCTGTCTTTGCAGCAAATCTCCATTAGACTGCAAGACGGAGACAGCATGAGACAAAACTTTAAATTAGTGTTGTTAAACGTCTCCCCAGTGCAATCACTTGAGGAGCTGTGGCAATATTTGTGCCAAAAAGTTGTTCACTAACACCAAATCTAACAAAATGTTCATTAGTCCGTATTCCAATAGACTTGACTTGAAGTAGCGGGTTCCAATTACGATGCTGCCGCTGTGGCAACCAATTAGACTGCTCTCCAAACGAGAGCGTACATGTAATTATCTCGCTCACACTGCCTGAATTTCCCGAAAATAGCTTTATTTTAGTCAAGTCTTGTGAAGTATTTTTTTGTATTTTTTAGTAATTATCAGATGCCAAAGAATGTCTAAGTATACAATATAATTTACTTTAGTAAACACATTTAAGAGCCGTGAGGCATGCCATAAGTATAGATTTGCAATCGAACACTTATTTACACTATTTATAAAGAATTTGTGTGCTCCACCAGTCCTTTATTTCCAGTTAACAGAATGTGTAATATATTTTTAAATTTTATATATACAGACTGATTAAGTTCCATAGAAACGGTCTGAAACATGGCAGTGGCAAGTGCAAACATCGTCGGCCAATCGGATAATCGGATATTCATAGCTTCGAAATTATCTGAGATCTCTATTTTGTCTGATTTTTGCAAGCTCGGCATAGAAGCCCCTTCTCCTGTGGCGTGGGGATCTCCGCAACCCGTCTGAGAGCAACGTTTGGTGGCTTACGCTTAATCACGCTTACGCAGATTACGCTTGTCGCATTCCCCGAGCAGAACGATCCGCCGCCGCCGCTGCCTTGAGTCGAGCGGCGGCTTCGCATTCTTTGGGTATCAGCTTACCGGAGCCCGCTGATATCCGACAACAACTGGGACTTGTACTTGGGCATTGGGCATTGGTATTCTCACTGTATGGATTGGCACTCACATTCCAATTTCTTTTCGCAGCTCGACCGACTCGCCCGCGGACGGACCATAAAGATTGAGCAAGATGGCTGCTACGCTAGAAGGACACACTGTTTTATGACTCTGAGGGGGATCCCAGAGAGCGATCAAGCGAGTGAGAGAGCGAAGAGAGAGTCCAAGAGCGTCCAAGAGTAAATTAGAAGCCAGAGAAGGAAAAACCCAAGGCCGCCATCATGGTCGACAGCGTGCAGTGCCCCGTGTGCACCTTGTACCTGCATGCGGGTATGAATCTCTCCGACCATCTGGAGACGCATCCGAAGGAGCAGGTCATCAAGGCGCTGGTGCAGATGACAATTGTGGGCAACACTGGCATGGGCAATGCCCTGGCGGCGGTCATGCTGGGCGATGGCTCATCAGCAGTAGCAGCAGGAGGTGCAGAGGCCGGTGGCTCCGACGACACCGCCGCCGGTGCCGCCCCGATATCGTCTCCATCTGTGGCTGATGTCAAACCAGTTGTTGTGTCCGCCAGCTCATTGGTAGCCAACAACAAACCCATAACAACAGCCTCTAATGCGTCCCAAGCGTCCCTGCCGCCGCCGCCACTCTCCTCCTCCCCCTCCTCTTCCGTTGTTGCTGTCACAGCGAGCAGCAGCAGCAGCAAATTGAGCAATCCACCGATGAAAGCACTGAAATGCGCACCGCCCACGACTGAGGCGCGAGCCAACAACACATCCGCACCCACCACAAACAGCGCAATAACCGCACTGTACCAGCCACCGCTGGTCACCACGGAATATCGCTACACTAATCAGCAGCAGCCGCAGCAACAACAGCAGACGAGCTTTGCGCGTGGTGCCACCACAGCCACCGCCACCACCACTTTGGTGATACCGCAGGTGCCACAGCAGCACTTCCTCGCCAGCAGCCATCAGCAGCAGCAGCAGCAACAGACCCACTTTGCCCATCAGCAGCAGCATCCTGGCCTGAAGTTTACATATGCCACCACGCTGCCACCCCCTCCGCCGTTGCAGGTGAGTGTCAATGACTAAATTAGTTCATTTTACTAGTACATATGTACATTCCCAAACAAAAACTTCAAATATAAAATGTATATGTATAATTTATTCAATTATTGCAGCTCTTCACGCAGCAGCAGCAGACAGCAGCGCAACCGCACCAGAAACCTCCTCCCGCCTATGGAGCCGCCATCAGTCAAATACGATCTCAGCACAACCAAAACAAGCAGCAACATCAGCACCAGCAACAGCATGTGACCGTTCATCATAACGTAACCCTGGCACCACCGACGACCCCAGCAGCAGCACCTGGAGGAAAACACAGCGGCAAAGCACACACGGAAGTATTCCTGAATCCCCCACCACCGCCGCTGCCACCGCAGGCGCATGCGCAGCACCAGCAGCAGAACCAGCATCATCATCACCATCCGCAACACCAGCAGCAGCAGCAGACACAGCAGTCTTCGATGCCAGTGGCCCTTACAACTTCGGTCAGCAGACAGCAACAGCAGACGGTGACATTGCAGACCTACGGATCGAGTGCAGGAAGCTGTTCCTCTTCCTCCTTGCCCGCCATCTCAACGGCTGGTCGATCGAGCCGTCAGAGCAACTCTCCCTTCGGTGCATTGCTCAATGCTGCGGCGGCTGCTGCCAGCTCCTCGCCCTCGTCCGCATCCGCCGCCTCGGTGCTGCGCTACGCGGAGTCGCCGGTGGCGCATTATCTGGAGCGGGAGAACGGGGACTTCATTGTCCAAGAGACACCCAAACACATTGTGGAGTGCGTTGAAAAGGAGGACGGCGAGTTCTCCGTGATCGAGCGCATTTACCAGTCGCCTCCGAGTGTTCTCCACATACACGACGACGACGAGGACGACGACGATGACGATGAAGAGGAGGAGGAAAACGAAGCGGCACCGCAGGACGAGCACGACCATGTGGAGGATGGGGACGATGAGCGCGACGAGAACAGCCGCTGCCGCAACTTGACCAAAACAACGAAGAAGTCGCGCAAGACAAAGCCCAAGCGGACCTCAAAGAAAAGCCCCCGGCAACATCTCTCAGACGAGGAGTTCATGAGCATCAGCAGCGGCTGCGAGAGCGACTCTGAGCCCGAGACGAAGGTGGAGGTCCAGGCGGTGGCGCCGCCACCTCTGTGCACAGCCCCATCCACGAGTAGTGCCGCGGCGGCCGCCGCAGTCGCCTCCACGTCCACCCTAGCAGATGGCCATTCGAACTCCACTTCGAACTCCAATTCCAACTCGAATGCCAAGTCCAAGAAGAACCGCATCACAGTGCTCAGCGATGTGCCGCTCAACATGAACGAGTACCTTGATCTGATGGGCAACATCGTGGCCTCCAGTCGCATCGGCACCTCACGGCCGTTTGCAGCCGTGGCGCCCATACCCCTGGTCAAGGTGGAAAAGGAGGAGCCCATGGATGAGTACGACAATGCGGCGCAATCGGATGAGACGGATCCCATGCTCCAGGTGGAGCATAAGCCTAGCTTGGAGCAGGGATGTGCGGGGGGACATGGCACCACCAGCGTCATCCGCATGGCCAGCGGCATGTCGGCGGCTACGGAGGACTTCACCCAGCCGCCACCCATGAAAGTGGAGGTCGAGCCGACGACGCTGCTACCTCAGCGGTTTTCGACTCCTGCTCAGCTTCGTGGACCCAAGAAATTAGTCATCAAACCAAAGGCCACGGCAATGGCAACGACGACGACGACAACAACCACAAAACAAAAGACTGACACCCCATCTTCCTCAAGCGCGGATCCGCTGCTGCCCTCAACATCCACCTGCACCTCCTTATCCATATCAAAATCCGCCACGGAGCTGGTCCACATCAAGAGTGAGATCCCGGAAATGCCGTCAAGCAGCATACTCGAGAAGCATCTGACGACACGGAAGCACTCGACGGTCAACGATGACGATGCTCGAGTCCTCCTTGAGTTTGCCAATTCGAAGCAGCCGGCTACCCTCGCAGGCACCGCCTCCAGCACCACCTTTGTGGTGAATGCCAATTCGGGCTTCCCGTCAGCGGGCTCCGTGTTTGCCAGCAGCACAGCGCATAGCAGTACGGTGGGGCAGAAGGCGGGCCAAGCCAAGCCGGGCGAGGAGTACATTCTGCCGGACAACAATCTGGAGGTGGACGAAATTGTGATATCCTCCTCGTCTTCCTATGCCTCATCCGTGGCGCAGGTGCATCCATCGCTGCCCTTATTGCTGCAGCCGCCCGCAGCGGCCGCATCCTTCAACGACTTCAATTTCCTATACCAGCAGACCACGAGCACAGCCACGACGTCCGCGAACTGCGCCTACTTCACGCCCTTCGGCCGACAACAACAGCAGCAGCAGCAACAGACGCAGCACGGAGTCAGCGATGCCACCAATGCAGCCACCTTGGCCTCCTCTTCCAGCAATTCCTCGGCAATGGATCACGACTCGATGAATGCCACCTTTCGACTGGCGAAGACGCAGGCGCTTCAGTCCTGGTACCAGCCAGATCAAGATCACGATCCACAGCATCAGTCATCAGCAGGCGCAGCAGCTGCAGCAGCGGGAGCCTCCTCCTCTAGCCAGAACCAGAACCATGAAGGGGCCCAGCCCACCAACTTCAATGCCGCTTTGGCTGCCGTCGATTGCTGCAGTGTGGCCGTCGATGGCGATGTCAAGTATCTGGATCTGGACGCGTGCAAGCGGGAGCAGCTGAGCAGCAGCAGCAATCTGCCATCGGCATCCGCCTCCACATCGACAACTTCCTCATCGTTCGCTGGGGCGGCAACGGAGAGCAGTCTTGTGGGCGGTCTTAACATACGCACCGATGAGAAAATGCCCGCCAAGGGTGAAATCTCAGAGCAGGAGAGCAACTGCGACATCGAGAACTCGTGGAGTCAGTCGGTAAGTGGGTCTTTCCCAGAAATCAGGCAATGAATCCTTGAATCCTCGTATATATTTTTAATCAATAATTTCTCTAGGTGTACGGCGACATATCACAGCGATACTTTAGGAATCAGTTCACTGGCGGCTACAACCCCGACTGGAGGCAAGACTACTATCCGGTGCAGGATCTCAGCGCTCAGCAGCGGGAGCATAAGCGGTAAAAGCGGTGTTTGGATTACTGGAGCTCGAATCAAGAGTAAACCAGAGTACATGTATCTCTTGAAACTCTTTTCCAGATTCGATTTTAATACTGTCGACGATGAGGCCTCATCCAGCTCCAGAAAGAGTCATCTGATTGACGAGCAGCCGGCAGCCACCACTTCCTCTGCGTCATCGGCATTGCTGGCTGGTCCACCAATCGCTTCAACGTCCAGGGCTGCCGCTGAGGCGGCGGAGGCAGCGGCGGCTTCGGCTGCTTTGGCGCAGCGCAAGCCGCAGCGTCGCAAGCTCTACAAGTGTCCGCATTGCGAGGCCATCTTTGAAAAGCTCAAGGAGCGGAATGCGCACATGATTGGCGAGCACAATTACGTGCGTCAGAATCGACGTCTGATTTGCACGCAGCCGCAGATTAGCGCCCCGATGTTACCCCCACCCCCGTCTCAGCAGCAACAGCATCAGCAGCTGCTTATGCATGCGGGCGTGGGCGTGGGCAACGGTGGCGGCGAAGCTATGCAAGAGGATTCCAAAGATGGCATTGTCAAGATCAAGCAGGAACAGTGCCAGGACAGGCCGGATGTGGAACAGATAGAGACCAGCCCTGAGCTACTGACCGATGTCAAAGATTCCGAGCTGCTAGGCATTGGCGATGGCGAAGCGGATGGTGATATCAAGCCGCCCAGCCAGCTGGACCATAAAATGACCCTCCCGCCATTGGCGATGACCACGCCAGCCGCCAAATTGGCGGCCTTATATCGAATGCTTATTTCCTACAACGAGTCCAAGCTGGGACAGGAGCGCAACAACCTCAACGAGCTGGAGCAGAAGGCGATGGAGAAGTCCATCTTTCTGTGCTATGTCTGCCGCACCGACTTCCCCTCCGTTAAGCTCTACGATGCGCATCTCACGGAGCATCCCGCCGAGTGCTTCACCTGTGGCAAGAAATTCTATAGGTGGAAGAACTTTTCCCTGCATCTGAAGCGCCACTTGGGCTGGAAGGAGTTCGGCTGCTATGTCTGCGACAAGAAGTTTGTCGTGCGCAGCGCCCTCGTGGAGCACATGCGCATGCACACGGGCCAGACGCCGCTCAAATGCAAGATATGCGG
The DNA here is from genome assembly GCA_008121215.1 of Drosophila athabasca. Taxonomy (NCBI): domain Eukaryota; kingdom Metazoa; phylum Arthropoda; class Insecta; order Diptera; family Drosophilidae; genus Drosophila; species Drosophila athabasca. The sequence goes on from CM017793.1 coordinate 13,332,564, forward strand.
TGAGTAGGCACAACCGTTGCCATTAGAAGTGTTGTAAACATATTGTTTCCTTGATTGACAGGCAAAAAGTTTAAGCGGTACTCAAATTTGACGCAGCATCGCAAGCGGCACACAAAGGTGATGGTGCGCAAGAAGGAATACGTGTGCCACTGCGGCGAGGTGCTGCCGTCGAAGGCACGCTTTCTCTGGCACAAGGAGACGCACGATGTGAAGCCCAAGTGCTGCCCGTACTGCTGCGATCGATTCGTGCATGCCAACTCGCTGCGCCGCCACATACGGCTGGCGCACTCGGATAAGTTCGACTACGCCGAGCCGATGGAATGCCCCATGTGCAAGCAGATCTTTGCCAAGACCTCGATCAAGGCGCATATGGCCACGCACTCGACTGATCCGCAGTACGACTGCGCCATCTGCAATAAGAGCTTCTCCACCAAATGGAATCTCAAGATACATTCGTGGGTGCACGCCAATCGGACGGCGAAACCGTTTAAGTGCGAATACTGCCCAAAAGCGTTTGTGCGAGAGCTGGACTTCAAAAATCACATCAACGCACACAAGCAGATCAAGCCGTACACCTGCGAGTATTGTGGCTGCAAGTTCATACGAAAGTACAACTACATGCGGCATCGTCGTGAGCACCACGGCACCAAGAAGTTCACCTGCGACCAGTGCGACAAGTCATTCCATCGGCACTACTATCTGATCGAGCACCGGCGCATGCACACGGGCGAGCGACCTTTCACTTGCACCATATGCGGCAAGAGCTCCACCACCAAGACCAATCACAACAAGCATCTGAAAATCCATCACTCGCGGGATCCCTTCACCGTGGAGGTCTAAATGAATAATAATCTAACTAACGTCTAATATAATCATTAACTAGGTAGTTGTTCATGACTCTTCTCTGTGTGTACTACGTGTGTCTCTGCTGAAGTAACGGCAAAACAAAACAAAACAAAACAAAAAACAACAACAACAACAACCACAAATTAGTATTACTTATCGAACTATATATATTTAGTTTACATATGCGAATGCCAATTCTTGATAACAAAAATAATGTCTTGTTTGAAATACAAGGCAGACAGACAGACAGACAAACAAACGAAACAAACAATTATCACAATAACAACATTTTACTAATCGTACATTTTGGATGTGGTTTAAAAACTTAGCTAAATGTAAAGAGTTTTTTCTTTCCCATCCCCATCCGCAACCCCATCTTCCATCTTCCCCGCCACGCGAAAGGCACGTGAATCGCGTGAATCGTTTTGCCTGCTTTAATCCCTTTTAGTTTAAACACATTTTAGTTAAATATGGCATACCTAGGTCAGTGCAATATACATATAAGTATACATCAATTACTTATTATGCCGCAAAAATCCTTTAGTTTCTGTAATTTAGTTCGCAATAGATTAACTCATTTATGTATGTATCGTTGGGCTCGCGGGAGGCGGAGCCCCACACATAGTTAATTTAAGTTAGCCACAATTGGTTCTACAACTTTCGAGTTTTCCAAACTTGAGCACATTCTAAGCGAAGGACATACATACACAGAAAACGAATCCCATCTAACAACTTGTTATATAATTTGTATTTTTCTAATTGAAGAGACTACTCTCTGCCAGCAATCGAATGTAAGCGAACACAACTGTCATATTGGATAAACAATTTCGATGTACGTAGAATATTCTTGGTTTATAGTAGTTGCAACTTCTCTAGGCTATTTTAATGGATTGTTTCAATGGTTTAAAGCATCAATTAGTTAAAATTTCTAGCATTAAGTGAACACAACATTAAGTCTAAATGAAATTTCATAATAATACATGCATCCAATCCATGCAAAATAATGATAACGAAAAAAAAACACAAAAAAATGAAAACCAAACCATTTTAAAATATTTACAAATTACATACAAATTTCAATGAGAACTAATGGAAAGAAACCCATTCTATGGAGGAAATAAATTAAATTTATGGATAATTACAAAACAATCATCCGCCTATATGTTTTATTAAATCGTATTTATATTTGTATTTCTCAAAACCTAAATGAGGTGGGTCTCTCCGGCTAACAAGTCTTTAAGAATATGGAAAAAAGTCCTGTGAAAACAACCAGAAATCATGCTCAGCTGGTAAGGTAAAGGTAGTAGCCAACGACAAGGCAGACCGTTGACCTCGGCTTTTTAGCTGATTAATGCACACATGTGATTCTTCAAAACGAAACATCAGCATGCTCAAATCTAAGTACTAACCGCGCCAGACGCTGCTTAATTTCGGTGATCGGACGAGAACCGATGTATTCAGCGTAGTATGGTCGTTGGCGAAAGCTTGACAGCTAAACGTTGGTTTTCCTTTGTGTCGTGCCCTGGAGTGGACCATTATGTTAGAGCAAAACTAACAATAGTTAGTACATATGTATGTAAGTATTTTTAGTTGAAACGGTTCAACGAAACATTTACAAACGACTGGGAAACGACTACTGGCAGGGATTGGATAGGATGCCTGCCTGTATGGCTATCTACATATACTACCATGTAATTTATATAGAAAAGGAAAGCAAAGCAAAAACCGTTCAAAACTGCAAAACTGACGTTTTGTAAACTTTTAATTTCTATTGATATTTAAATTTGATTTTGTCTATATCCCTTTATCAAAATAAGAGTAAAGTCAATAAAAAATTGAAAAAAAAAACAAAAAACGAAAAAATCAAAAATGAAAAAGCAAAAGGAAAAAGCAAAAAGTTGGTGACGAAGCCAACAACACGCGGTGTTCCCAAGCGGTCCCCCATCTAAGTACTAACCGCGCCCGACGCTGCTTAATTTCGGTGATCGGACGAGAACCGATGTATTCAGCGTAGTATGGTCGTTGGCGAAAGCTTGACAGCTAAACGTTGGTTTTCCTTTGTGTCGTGCCCTCGAGTGGACCATTATGTTAGAGCAAAACTAACAATAGTTAGTACATATGTATGTATGTATTTTAAGTTGAAACTGTTCAACGAAACATTTACAAACGACTGGGAAAGGACTACTGGCAAGGATTGGATAGGATGCCTGCCTGTATGGCTATCTATACTACCATGTAATTTATATAGAAAAGGAAAGCAAAGCAAAAACCGTTCAAAACTGCAAAACTGACGTTTTGTAAACTTTTAATTTCTATTGAAATTTAAATTTGATTTTGTCTATATCCCTTTATCAAAATAAGAGTAAAGTCAATAAAAAATTAAAAAAAAACAAAAAACGAAAAAATCAAAAATTAAAAAGCAAAAAGCAAAAAGTTGGTGACGAAGCCAACAACACGCGGTGTTCCCAAGCGGTCCCCCATCTAAGTACTAACCGCGCCCGACGCTGCTTAATTTCGGTGATCGGACGAGAACCGATGTATTCAGCGTAGTATGGTCGTTGGCGAAAGCTTGACAGCTAAACGTTGGTTTTGCTTTGTGTCGTGCCCTGGAGTGGACCATTATGTTAGAGCAAAACTAACAATAGTTAGTACATATGTATGTATGTATTTTTAGTTGAAACTGTTCAACGAAACATTTACAAACGACTGGGAAAGGACTACTGGCAAGGATTGGATAGGATGACTGCCTGTATGGCTATCTATACTACCATGTAATTTATATATAGAAAAGGAAAGCAAAGCCAAATGCCGTTCAAAACTGCAAAACTGACGTTTTGTAAACTTTTAATTTCTATTGAAATTTAAATTTGATTTTGTCTATATCCCTTTATCAAAATAAGAGTAAAGTCAATAAAAAATTGAAAAAAAACAAAAAACGAAAAAATCAAAAATTAAAAAGCAAAAAGCAAAAAGCTGGTGACGAAGCCAACAACACGCGGTGTTCCCAAGCGGTCCCCCATCTAAGTACTAACCGCGCCCGACGCTGCTTAATTTCGGTGATCGGACGAGAACCGATGTATTCAGCGTAGTATGGTCGTTGGCGAAAGCTTGACAGCTAAACGTTGGTTTTGCTTTGTGTCGTGCCCTGGAGTGGACCATTATGTTAGAGCAAAACTAACAATAGTTAGTACATATGTATGTATTTTTAGTTGAAACGGTTCAACGAAACATTTACAAACTACTGGGAAACGACTACTGGCAGGGATTGAATGGGATGCCTGCCTGTATGGCTATCTATACTACCATGTAATTTATATATAGAAAAGGAAAGCAAAGCCAAATGCCGTTCACATGCAAAACTGACGTTTTGTAAACTTTTAATTTCTATTGAAATTTAAATTTGATTTTGTCTATATCCCTTTATCAAAATAAGAAAAGTCAATAAAAAATTGAAAAAAAAAAAACGAAAAAATCAAAAATTAAAATGCAAAAAGCAAAAAGTTGGTGACGAAGCCAACAACACGCGGTGTTCCCAAGCGGTCCCCCATCTAAGTACTAACCGCGCCCGACGCTGCTTAATTTCGGTGATCGGACGAGAACCGATGTATTCAGCGTAGTATGGTCGTTGGCGAAAGCTTGACAGCTAAACGTTGGTTTTCCTTTGTGTCGTGCCCTCGAGTGGACCATTATGTTAGAGCAAAACTAACAATAGTTAGTACATATGTATGTATGTATTTTTAGTTGAAACTGTTCAACGAAACATTTACAAACGACTGGGAAAGGACTACTGGCAAGGATTGGATAGGATGCCTGCCTGTATGGCTATCTATACTACCATGTAATTTATATAGAAAAGGAAAGCAAAGCAAAAACCGTTCAAAACTGCAAAACTGACGTTTTGTAAACTTTTAATTTCTATTGAAATTTAAATTTGATTTTGTCTATATCCCTTTATCAAAATAAGAAAAGTCAATAAAAAATTGAAAAAAAAAAAACGAAAAAATCAAAAATTAAAATGCAAAAAGCAAAAAGTTGGTGACGAAGCCAACAACACGCGGTGTTCCCAAGCGGTCCCCCATCTAAGTACTAACCGCGCCCGACGCTGCTTAATTTCGGTGATCGGACGAGAACCGATGTATTCAGCGTAGTATGGTCGTTGGCGAAAGCTTGACAGCTAAACGTTGGTTTTCCTTTGTGTCGTGCCCTCGAGTGGACCATTATGTTAGAGCAAAACTAACAATAGTTAGTACATATGTATGTATGTATTTTTAGTTGAAACTGTTCAACGAAACATTTACAAACGACTGGGAAAGGACTACTGGCAAGGATTGGATAGGATGCCTGCCTGTATGGCTATCTATACTACCATGTAATTTATATATAGAAAAGGAAAGCAAAGCCAAATGCCGTTCACATGCAAAACTGACGTTTTGTAAACTTTTAATTTCTATTGAAATTTAAATTTGATTTTGTCTATATCCCTTTATCAAAATAAGAAAAGTCAATAAAAAATTGAAAAAAAAAAAAACGAAAAAATCAAAAATTAAAATGCAAAAAGCAAAAAGTTGGTGACGAAGCCAACAACACGCGGTGTTCCCAAGCGGTCCCCCATCTAAGTACTAACCGCGCCCGACGCTGCTTAATTTCGGTGATCGGACGAGAACCGATGTATTCAGCGTAGTATGGTCGTTGGCGAAAGCTTGACAGCTAAACGTTGGTTTTCCTTTGTGTCGTGCCCTCGAGTGGACCATTATGTTAGAGCAAAACTAACAATAGTTAGTACATATGTATGTATGTATTTTTAGTTGAAACTGTTCAACGAAACATTTACAAACGACTGGGAAAGGACTACTGGCAAGGATTGGATAGGATGCCTGCCTGTATGGCTATCTATACTACCATGTAATTTATATAGAAAAGGAAAGCAAAGCAAAAACCGTTCAAAACTGCAAAACTGACGTTTTGTAAACTTTTAATTTCTATTGAAATTTAAATTTGATTTTGTCTATATCCCTTTATCAAAATAAGAGTAAAGTCAATAAAAAATTGAAAAAAAACAAAAAACGAAAAAATCAAAAATTAAAATGCAAAAAGCAAAAAGTTGGTGACGAAGCCAACAACACGCGGTGTTCCCAAGCGGTCCCCCATCTAAGTACTAACCGCGCCCGACGCTGCTTAATTTCGGTGATCGGACGAGAACCGATGTATTCAGCGTAGTATGGTCGTTGGCGGAAGCTTGACAGCTAAACGTTGGTTTTCCTTTGTGTCGTGCCCTCGAGTGGACCATTATGTTAGAGCAAAACTAACAATAGTTAGTACATATGTATGTATGTATTTTTAGTCGAAACTGTTCAACGAAACATTTACAAACGACTGGGAAATAGGGTTGTCGAAAATTTTTAAAATATCGTATCGATAATATTTTCTGTTTTTAAAAAAAATCAAAATGATATTTAAAATATCATTTTAAAATATCGATATATTGATATAATTGATATTTTCTTTTCTTACCTTTTTTTTCAAAAAAAAAAAAAAAAAGTAATATGCTCCACAATAAAAAGATTCTTATGTTTAGTTCCAATATTTTGATTTTAATGATTTTAAAAATACACGTTGTTTAATGTGATAATCCGTCATTCGGCTGCGGGAGTCGCAAACGACGCATTTTATTGCGGACGCAAGTCGCTCTGAAGGCACTGAACTCCCAGGTGTAATCAGATACCTGAGGGCGAGTGTAGACAGTCCGGCATGGCCGCCATATGCGAATTCCAGAATATTATGGGATTACTTTCCCATGATGATTGCGGCAAGCTAAGGTACAAGTTAAGCTCACTGTGATCCGAATTATGCATTGACATGCCTTTACAAATTGACCTGTTATGGGCTTCCATAAAGTCAATACATCGGTCATCTGCATTTTCATCAGTTTTCATCATCACAAATTTCATAAAATATCAAAAAAAAATATCGCATATTTGATATATCGGCAATTATAAAATCACGATATAAATATTTCATTTTTTATAAAAAATATCGAAATATAAATATTTTGATATATTTTCGGCAACCCTACTGGGAAAGGACTACTGGCAAGGATTGGATAGGATGCCTGCCTGTATGGCTATCTATACTACCATGTAATTTATATATAGAAAAGGAAAGCAAAGCCAAATGCCGTTCACATGCAAAACTGACGTTTTGTAAACTTTTAATTTCTATTGAAATTTAAATTTGATTTTGTCTATACCCCTTTATCAAAATAAGAGTAAAGTCAATAAAAAATTGAAAAAAAACAAAAAACGAAAAAATCAAAAATTAAAAAGCAAAAAGCAAAAAGTTGGTGACGAAGCCAACAACACGCGGTGTTCCCAAGCGGTCCCCCATCTAAGTACTAACCGCGCCCGACGCTGCTTAAATTTCGGTGATCGGACGAGAACCGATGTATTCAGCGTAGTATGGTCGTTGGCGAAAGCTTGACAGCTAAACGTTGGTTTTCCTTTGTGTCGTGCCCTGGAGTGGACCATTATGTTAGAGCAAAACTAACAATAGTTAGTACATATGTATGTATGTATTTTTAGTTGAAACTGTTCAACGAAACATTTACAAACGACTGGGAAAGGACTACTGGCAAGGATTGGATAGGATGCCTGCCTGTATGGCTATCTATACTACCATGTAATTTATATAGAAAAGGAAAGCAAAGCAAAAACCGTTCAAAACTGCAAAACTGACGTTTTGTAAACTTTTAATTTCTATTGAAATTTAAATTTGATTTTGTCTATATCCCTTTATCAAAATAAGAGTAAAGTCAATAAAAAATTGAAAAAAAAACAAAAAACGAAAAAATCAAAAATTAAAAAGCAAAAAAGCAAAAAGTTGGTGACGAAGCCAACAACACGCGGTGTTCCCAAGCGGTCCCCCATCTAAGTACTAACCGCGCCCGACGCTGCTTAAATTTCGGTGATCGGACGAGAACCGATGTATTCAGCGTAGTATGGTCGTTGGCGAAAGCTTGACAGCTAAACGTTGGTTTTCCTTTGTGTCGTGCCCTGGAGTGGACCATTATGTTAGAGCAAAACTAACAATAGTTAATACATATGTATGTATTTTTAGTTGAAACGGTTCAACGAAACATTTACAAACTACTGGGAAACGACTACTGGCAGGGATTGAATGGGATGCCTGCCTGTATGGCTATCTATACTACCATGTAATTTATATATAGAAAAGGAAAGCAAAGCCAAATGCCGTTCACATGCAAAACTGACGTTTTGTAAACTTTTAATTTCTATTGAAATTTAAATTTGATTTTGTCTATATCCCTTTATCAAAATAAGAGTAAAGTCAATAAAAAATTGAAAAAAAAACAAAAAACGAAAAAATCAAAAATGAAAAAGCAAAAGGAAAAAGCAAAAAGTTGGTGACGAAGCCAACAACACGCGGTGTTCCCAAGCGGTCCCCCATCTAAGTACTAACCGCGCCCGACGCTGCTTAATTTCGGTGATCGGACGAGAACCGATGTATTCAGCGTAGTATGGTCGTTGGCGAAAGCTTGACAGCTAAACGTTGGTTTTGCTTTGTGTCGTGCCCTGGAGTGGACCATTATGTTAGAGCAAAACTAACAATAGTTAGTACATATGTATGTATGTATTTTTAGTTGAAACTGTTCAACGAAACATTTACAAACGACTGGGAAAGGACTACTGGCAAGGATTGGATAGGATGCCTGCCTGTATGGCTATCCTATACTACCATGTAATTTATATAGAAAAGGAAAGCAAAGCAAAAACCGTTCAAAACTGCAAAACTGACGTTTTGTAAACTTTTAATTTCTATTGAAATTTAAATTTGATTTTGTCTATATCCCTTTATCAAAATAAGAGTAAAGTCAATAAAAAATTGAAAAAAAACAAAAAAACGAAAAAATCAAAAATTAAAAAGCAAAAAGCAAAAAGTTGGTGACGAAGCCAACAACACGCGGTGTTCCCAAGCGGTCCCCCATCTAAGTACTAACCGCGCCCGACGCTGCTTAATTTCGGTGATCGGACGAGAACCGATGTATTCAGCGTAGTATGGTCGTTGGCGAAAGCTTGACAGCTAAACGTTGGTTTTCCTTTGTGTCGTGCCCTCGAGTGGACCATTATGTTAGAGCAAAACTAACAATAGTTAATACATATGTATGTAGTATTTTTAGTTGAAACGGTTCAACGAAACATTTACAAACTACTGGGAAACGACTACTGGCAGGGATTGAATGGGATGCTTCCTGTATGGCTACCTATGTATACTACCATGTAATTTATATAGAAAAGGAAAGCAAAGCCAAATGCCGTTCACATGCAAAACTGACGTTTTGTAAACTTTTAATTTCTATTGAAATTTAAATTTGATTTTGTCTATATCCCTTTATCAAAATAAGAGTAAAGTCAATAAAAAATTGAAAAAAAACAAAAAACGAAAAAATCAAAAATTAAAAAGCAAAAAGCAAAAAGTTGGTGACGAAGCCAACAACACGCGGTGTTCCCAAGCGGTCCCCCATCTAAGTACTAACCGCGCCCGACGCTGCTTAATTTCGGTGATCGGACGAGAACCGATGTATTCAGCGTAGTATGGTCGTTGGCGAAAGCTTGACAGCTAAACGTTGGTTTTCCTTTGTGTCGTGCCCTCGAGTGGACCATTATGTTAGAGCAAAACTAACAATAGTTAATACATATGTATGTATTTTTAGTTGAAACGGTTCAACGAAACATTTACAAACTACTGGGAAACGACTACTGGCAGGGATTGAATGGGATGCTTCCTGTATGGCTACCTATGTATACTACCATGTAATTTATATAGAAAAGGAAAGCAAAGCCAAATGCCGTTCACATGCAAAACTGACGTTTTGTAAACTTTTAATTTCTATTGAAATTTAAATTTGATTTTGTCTATATCCCTTTATCAAAATAAGAGTAAAGTCAATAAAAAATTGAAAAAAAATAAAAAACGAAAAAATCAAAAAATTAAAAAGCAAAAAGCAAAAAGTTGGTGACGAAGCCAACAACACGCGGTGTTCCCAAGCGGTCCCCCATCTAAGTACTAACCGCGCCCGACGCTGCTTAATTTCGGTGATCGGACGAGAACCGATGTATTCAGCGTAGTATGGTCGTTGGCGAAAGCTTGACAGCTAAACGTTGGTTTTGCTTTGTGTCGTGCCCTGGAGTGGACCATTATGTTAGAGCAAAACTAACAATAGTTAGTACATATGTATGTATGTATTTTTAGTTGAAACTGTTCAACGAAACATTTACAAACGACTGGGAAAGGACTACTGGCAAGGATTGGATAGGATGCCTGCCTGTATGGCTATCTATACTACCATGTAATTTATATAGAAAAGGAAAGCAAAGCAAAAACCGTTCAAAACTGCAAAACTGACGTTTTGTAAACTTTTAATTTCTATTGAAATTTAAACTTGATTTTGTCTATATCCCTTTATCAAAATAAGAGTAAAGTCAATAAAAAATTGAAAAAAAACAAAAAACGAAAAAATCAAAAATTAAAAAGCAAAAAAGCAAAAAGTTGGTGACGAAGCCAACAACACGCGGTGTTCCCAAGCGGTCCCCCATCTAAGTACTAACCGCGCCCGACGCTGCTTAAATTTCGGTGATCGGACGAGAACCGATGTATTCAGCGTAGTATGGTCGTTGGCGAAAGCTTGACAGCTAAACGTTGGTTTTCCTTTGTGTCGTGCCCTGGAGTGGACCATTATGTTAGAGCAAAACTAACAATAGTTAATACATATGTATGTATTTTTAGTTGAAACGGTTCAACGAAACATTTACAAACTACTGGGAAACGACTACTGGCAGGGATTGAATGGGATGCTTCCTGTATGGCTACCTATGTATACTACCATGTAATTTATATAGAAAAGGAAAGCAAAGCCAAATGCCGTTCACATGCAAAACTGACGTTTTGTAAACTTTTAATTTCTATTGAAATTTAAATTTGATTTTGTCTATATCCCTTTATCAAAATAAGAGTAAAGTCAATAAAAAATTGAAAAAAAAAAACGAAAAAATCAAAAATTAAAATGCAAAAAGCAAAAAGTTGGTGACGAAGCCAACAACACGCGGTGTTCCCAAGCGGTCCCCCATCTAAGTACTAACCGCGCCCGACGCTGCTTAATTTCGGTGATCGGACGAGAACCGATGTATTCAGCGTAGTATGGTCGTTGGCGAAAGCTTGACAGCTAAACGTTGGTTTTCCTTTGTGTCGTGCCCTCGAGTGGGCCATTATGTTAGAGCAAAACTAACAATAGTTAGTACATATGTATGTAAGTATTTTTAGTTGAAACTGTTCAACGAAACATTTACAAACGACTGGGAAAGGACTACTGGCAAGGATTGGATAGGATGCCTGCCTGTATGGCTATCTATACTACCATGTAATTTATATATAGAAAAGGAAAGCAAAGCCAAATGCCGTTCACATGCAAAACTGACGTTTTGTAAACTTTTAATTTCTATTGAAATTTAAATTTGATTTTGTCTATATCCCTTTATCAAAATAAGAGTAAAGTCAATAAAAAATTGAAAAAAAACAAAAAACGAAAAAATCAAAAATTAAAAAGCAAAAAGCAAAAAGTTGGTGACGAAGCCAACAACACGCGGTGTTCCCAAGCGGTCCCCCATCTAAGTACTAACCGCGCCCGACGCTGCTTAATTTCGGTGATCGGACGAGAACCGATGTATTCAGCGTAGTATGGTCGTTGGCGAATGCTTGACAGCTAAACGTTGGTTTTCCTTTGTGTCGTGCCCTGGAGTGGACCATTATGTTAGAGCAAAACTAACAATAGTTAGTACATATGTATGTATGTATTTTTAGTTGAAACTGTTCAACGAAACATTTACAAACGACTGGGAAAGGACTACTGGCAAGGATTGGATAGGATGCCTGCCTGTATGGCTATCTATACTACCATGTAATTTATATAGAAAAGGAAAGCAAAGCAAAAACCGTTCAAAACTGCAAAACTGACGTTTTGTAAACTTTTAATTTCTATTGAAATTTAAATTTGATTTTGTCTTTACCCCTTTATCAAAATAAGAGTAAAGTCAATAAAAAATTGAAAAAAAACAAAAAACGAAAAAATCAAAAATGAAAAAGCAAAAGGAAAAAGCAAAAAGTTGGTGACGAAGCCAACAACACGCGGTGTTCCCAAGCGGTCCCCCATCTAAGTACTAACCGCGCCCGACGCTGCTTAATTTCGGTGATCGGACGAGAACCGATGTATTCAGCGTAGTATGGTCGTTGGCGAAAGCTTGACAGCTAAACGTTGGTTTTGCTTTGTGTCGTGCCCTGGAGTGGACCATTATGTTAGAGCAAAACTAACAATAGTTAGTACACATGTATGTATGTATTTTTAGTCGAAACTGTTCAACGAAACATTTACAAACGACTGGGAAAGGACTACTGGCAAGGATTGGATAGGATGCCTGCCTGTATGGCTATCTATACTACCATGTAATTTATATATAGAAAAGGAAAGCAAAGCCAAATGCCGTTCACATGCAAAACTGACGTTTTGTAAACTTTTAATTTATATTGAAATTTAAATTTGATTTTGTCTATATCCCTTTATCAAAATAAGAGTCAATAAAAATTGAAAAAAAAAACAAAAAAATCAAAAATCAAAAATCAAAAAGGAAAAAGCAAAAAAGTTGGTGACGAAGCCAACAACACGCGGTGTTCCCAAGCGGTCCCCCATCTAAGTACTAACCGCGCCCGACGCTGCTTAATTTCGGTGATCGGACGAGAACCGATGTATTCAGCGTAGTATGGTCGTTGGCGAAAGCTTGACAGCTAAACGTTGGTTTTCCTTTGTGTCGTGCCCTGGAGTGGACCATTATGTTAGAGCAAAACTAACAATAGTTAGTACATATGTATGTATGTATTTTTAGTTGAAACTGTTCAACGAAACATTTACAAACGACTGGGAAAGGACTACTGGCAAGGATTGGATAGGATGCCTGCCTGTATGGCTATCTATACTACCATGTAATTTATATAGAAAAGGAAAGCAAAGCAAAAACCGTTCAAAACTGCAAAACTGACGTTTTGTAAACTTTTAATTTCTATTGAAATTTAAATTTGATTTTGTCTATATCCCTTTATCAAAATAAGAGTAAAGTCAATAAAAAATTGAAAAAAAACAAAAAACGAAAAAATCAAAAATTAAAAAGCAAAAAGCAAAAAGTTGGTGACGAAGCCAACAACACGCGGTGTTCCCAAGCGGTCCCCCATCTAAGTACTAACCGCGCCCGACGCTGCTTAATTTCGGTGATCGGACGAGAACCGATGTATTCAGCGTAGTATGGTCGTTGGCGAAAGCTTGACAGCTAAACGTTGGTTTTCCTTTGTGTCGTGCCCTGGAGTGGACCATTATGTTAGAGCAAAACTAACAATAGTTAATACATATGTATGTATTTTTAGTTGAAACGGTTCAACGAAACATTTACAAACTACTGGGAAACGACTACTGGCAGGGATTGAATGGGATGCTTCCTGTATGGCTACCTATGTATACTACCATGTAATTTATATAGAAAAGGAAAGCAAAGCCAAATGCCGTTCACATGCAAAACTGACGTTTTGTAAACTTTTAATTTCTATTGAAATTTAAATTTGATTTTGTCTATATCCCTTTATCAAAATAAGAAAAGTCAATAAAAAATTGAAAAAAAACGAGGGGGAACGTTGTGAGCCGCGGCAAAGGCCGCGGCTCTACCTTATACCCGGTACTCAGTCAATATACACATATGTACATACATATATGAGCTTGCGATTTATGCAATTTATTATATGTTCGCAAAAGGGACAAATTAAATTTTGGGCAAAAAATAATATTTCAAAACATGAAGTCAAATCATTTTTGGAATATTATACATGTTTTCAAAATTGTTTGCATATGCTTTTTACATCTGCTTCTAAATTTCTACATGACATGTATTACTACATATTTGAGACGTACAAGGGTTTGCGACAGAGAAGGAATGAGTCAGCGCTTGGCAGGCGTTGCGTAGCCACTGAAATTTAATTTGTTTCTTCTGGCCATAATATTGATTTGACCTGATCCATATTCGGCAATCTGGTAGATATGGTAATCCACAGATTTTCGTTCTTTGTGGGGGCGGAAAGGGGCGTGGCAAAATTTTGAAATACACTTGTGCTGGTTCGGTATCACAGGAGCTTGGATAGAAAGTTTGGTTGCTCTAGCTTTTATAGTCTCTGAGAACTAGGCGCTCATTTATACGAATAAGCAAAGCAGATGGGGTCGCGTGTGAGAGAGAGCGAGAGGGAATGATGACTTTCGAAATGGTTTTCTTCATTGTAGCTATAATAATGATCCGATCTGATCCAGATTCAACACTCTGATAGATATGGGCATTCTCTATGACTCTGCGTTTTTAGTTTTCTCGTATCTTCAACATTGTGTACGCCACAGACTTTCGTCCTTTGTGTGGGCGGAAAGGGGCGGGGCGAAATTTTGAATTACATTTGGAGTAGTGTGATCACACAGGAGACTGGATACAAAACTTGGTTACTCTAGCTTTAATAGTCTCTGAGATATAGGCGCAAATGAAGACGGACAGACGGACAGACGGACAGACGGACGGACGGACGGACAGACAGACATGGCTATATCGACTCGGCTATTGATGCTGATCAAGAATATATATACTTTATGGGGTCGGAAACGCTTCCTTCTGGGCGTTACACACAACCGTTATCCCCACAAATCTAATATACCCTTAAACTCTTCGAGTACCGGGTATAAAAACGAAAAAATCAAAAATTAAAATGCAAAAAGCAAAAAGTTGGTGACGAAGCCAACAACACGCGGTGTTCCCAAGCGGTCCCCCATCTAAGTACTAACCGCGCCCGACGCTGCTTAATTTCGGTGATCGGACGAGAACCGATGTATTCAGCGTAGTATGGTCGTTGGCGAAAGCTTGACAGCTAAACGTTGGTTTTCCTTTGTGTCGTGCCCTCGAGTGGACCATTATGTTAGAGCAAAACTAACAATAGTTAGTACATATGTATGTATGTATTTTTAGTTGAAACTGTTCAACGAAACATTTACAAACGACTGGGAAAGGACTACTGGCAAGGATTGGATAGGATGCCTGCCTGTATGGCTATCTATACTACCATGTAATTTATATAGAAAAGGAAAGCAAAGCAAAAACCGTTCAAAACTGCAAAACTGACGTTTTGTAAACTTTTAATTTCTATTGAAATTTAAATTTGATTTTGTCTATATCCCTTTATCAAAATAAGAGTAAAGTCAATAAAAAATTGAAAAAAAAACAAAAAACGAAAAAATCAAAAATTAAAATGCAAAAAGCAAAAAGTTGGTGACGAAGCCAACAACACGCGGTGTTCCCAAGCGGTCCCCCATCTAAGTACTAACCGCGCCCGACGCTGCTTAATTTCGGTGATCGGACGAGAACCGATGTATTCAGCGTAGTATGGTCGTTGGCGAAAGCTTGACAGCTAAACGTTGGTTTTCCTTTGTGTCGTGCCCTCGAGTGGACCATTATGTTAGAGCAAAACTAACAATAGTTAGTACATATGTATGTATGTATTTTTAGTCGAAACTGTTCAACGAAACATTTACAAACGACTGGGAAATAGGGTTGTCGAAAATTTTTAAAATATCGTATCGATAATATTTTCTGTTTTTAAAAAAAATCAAAATGATATTTAAAATATCATTTTAAAATATCGATATATTGATATAATTGATATTTTCTTTTCTTACCTTTTTTTTCAAAAAAAAAAAAAAAAGTAATATGCTCCACAATAAAAAGATTCTTATGTTTAGTTCCAATATTTTGATTTTAATGATTTTAAAAATACACGTTGTTTAATGTGATAATCCGTCATTCGGCTGCGGGAGTCGCAAACGACGCATTTTATTGCGGACGCAAGTCGCTCTGAAGGCACTGAACTCCCAGGTGTAATCAGATACCTGAGGGCGAGTGTAGACAGTCCCGGCATGGCCGCCATATGCGAATTCCAGAATATTATGGGATTACTTTCCCATGATGATTGCGGCAAGCTAAGGTACAAGTTAAGCTCACTGTGATCCGAATTATGCATTGACATGCCTTTACAAATTGACCTGTTATGGGCTTCCATAAAGTCAATACATCGGTCATCTGCATTTTCATCAGTTTTCATCATCACAAATTTCATAAAATATCAAAAAAAAATATCGCATATTTGATATATCGGCAATTATAAAATCACGATATAAATATTTCATTTTTTATAAAAAATATCGAAATATAAATATTTTGATATATTTTCGGCAACCCTACTGGGAAAGGACTACTGGCAAGGATTGGATAGGATGCCTGCCTGTATGGCTATCTATACTACCATGTAATTTATATATAGAAAAGGAAAGCAAAGCCAAATGCCGTTCACATGCAAAACTGACGTTTTGTAAACTTTTAATTTCTATTGAAATTTAAATTTGATTTTGTCTATATCCCTTTATCAAAATAAGAGTAAAGTCAATAAAAAATTGAAAAAAAAAACAAAAAACGAAAAAATCAAAAATGAAAAAGCAAAAGGAAAAAGCAAAAAGTTGGTGACGAAGCCAACAACACGCGGTGTTCCCAAGCGGTCCCCCATCTAAGTACTAACCGCGCCCGACGCTGCTTAATTTCGGTGATCGGACGAGAACCGATGTATTCAGCGTAGTATGGTCGTTGGCGAAAGCTTGACAGCTAAACGTTGGTTTTCCTTTGTGTCGTGCCCTCGAGTGGACCATTATGTTAGAGCAAAACTAACAATAGTTAGTACATATGTATGTATGTATTTTTAGTCGAAACTGTTCAACGAAACATTTACAAACGACTGGGAAAGGACTACTGGCAAGGATTGGATAGGATGCCTGCCTGTATGGCTATCTATACTACCATGTAATTTATATATAGAAAAGGAAAGCAAAGCCAAATGCCGTTCACATGCAAAACTGACGTTTTGTAAACTTTTAATTTCTATTGAAATTTAAATTTGATTTTGTCTATATCCCTTTATCAAAATAAGAAAAGTCAATAAAAAATTGAAAAAAAAAACGAAAAAATCAAAAATTAAAATGCAAAAAGCAAAAAGTTGGTGACGAAGCCAACAACACGCGGTGTTCCCAAGCGGTCCCCCATCTAAGTACTAACCGCGCCCGACGCTGCTTAATTTCGGTGATCGGACGAGAACCGATGTATTCAGCGTAGTATGGTCGTTGGCGAAAGCTTGACAGCTAAACGTTGGTTTTCCTTTGTGTCGTGCCCTCGAGTGGACCATTATGTTAGAGCAAAACTAACAATAGTTAGTACATATGTATGTAAGTATTTTTAGTTGAAACTGTTCAACGAAACATTTACAAACGACTGGGAAAGGACTACTGGCAAGGATTGGATAGGATGCCTGCCTGTATGGCTATCTATACTACCATGTAATTTATATATAGAAAAGGAAAGCAAAGCCAAATGCCGTTCACATGCAAAACTGACGTTTTGTAAACTTTTAATTTCTATTGAAATTTAAATTTGATTTTGTCTATACCCCTTTATCAAAATAAGAGTAAAGTCAATAAAAAATTGAAAAAAAACAAAAAACGAAAAAATCAAAAATTAAAAAGCAAAAAGCAAAAAGTTGGTGACGAAGCCAACAACACGCGGTGTTCCCAAGCGGTCCCCCATCTAAGTACTAACCGCGCCCGACGCTGCTTAATTTCGGTGATCGGACGAGAACCGATGTATTCAGCGTAGTATGGTCGTTGGCGAATGCTTGACAGCTAAACGTTGGTTTTCCTTTGTGTCGTGCCCTGGAGTGGACCATTATGTTAGAGCAAAACTAACAATAGTTAGTACATATGTATGTATGTATTTTTAGTTGAAACTGTTCAACGAAACATTTACAAACGACTGGGAAAGGACTACTGGCAAGGATTGGATAGGATGCCTGCCTGTATGGCTATCTATACTACCATGTAATTTATATAGAAAAGGAAAGCAAAGCAAAAACCGTTCAAAACTGCAAAACTGACGTTTTGTAAACTTTTAATTTCTATTGAAATTTAAATTTGATTTTGTCTATATCCCTTTATCAAAATAAGAGTAAAGTCAATAAAAAATTGAAAAAAAACAAAAAACGAAAAAATCAAAAATTAAAATGCAAAAAGCAAAAAGTTGGTGACGAAGCCAACAACACGCGGTGTTCCCAAGCGGTCCCCCATCTAAGTACTAACCGCGCCCGACGCTGCTTAATTTCGGTGATCGGACGAGAACCGATGTATTCAGCGTAGTATGGTCGTTGGCGAAAGCTTGACAGCTAAACGTTGGTTTTCCTTTGTGTCGTGCCCTCGAGTGGACCATTATGTTAGAGCAAAACTAACAATAGTTAGTACATATGTATGTATGTATTTTTAGTTGAAACTGTTCAACGAAACATTTACAAACGACTGGGAAAGGACTACTGGCAAGGATTGGATAGGATGCCTGCCTGTATGGCTATCTATACTACCATGTAATTTATATAGAAAAGGAAAGCAAAGCAAAAACCGTTCAAAACTGCAAAACTGACGTTTTGTAAACTTTTAATTTCTATTGAAATTTAAATTTGATTTTGTCTATATCCCTTTATCAAAATAAGAGTAAAGTCAATAAAAAATTGAAAAAAAACAAAAAACGAAAAAATCAAAAATTAAAATGCAAAAAGCAAAAAGTTGGTGACGAAGCCAACAACACGCGGTGTTCCCAAGCGGTCCCCCATCTAAGTACTAACCGCGCCCGACGCTGCTTAATTTCGGTGATCGGACGAGAACCGATGTATTCAGCGTAGTATGGTCGTTGGCGGAAGCTTGACAGCTAAACGTTGGTTTTCCTTTGTGTCGTGCCCTCGAGTGGACCATTATGTTAGAGCAAAACTAACAATAGTTAGTACATATGTATGTATGTATTTTTAGTCGAAACTGTTCAACGAAACATTTACAAACGACTGGGAAATAGGGTTGTCGAAAATTTTTAAAATATCGTATCGATAATATTTTCTGTTTTTAAAAAAAATCAAAATGATATTTAAAATATCATTTTAAAATATCGATATATTGATATAATTGATATTTTCTTTTCTTACCTTTTTTTTCAAAAAAAAAAAAAAAAAGTAATATGCTCCACAATAAAAAGATTCTTATGTTTAGTTCCAATATTTTGATTTTAATGATTTTAAAAATACACGTTGTTTAATGTGATAATCCGTCATTCGGCTGCGGGAGTCGCAAACGACGCATTTTATTGCGGACGCAAGTCGCTCTGAAGGCACTGAACTCCCAGGTGTAATCAGATACCTGAGGGCGAGTGTAGACAGTCCCGGCATGGCCGCCATATGCGAATTCCAGAATATTATGGGATTACTTTCCCATGATGATTGCGGCAAGCTAAGGTACAAGTTAAGCTCACTGTGATCCGAATTATGCATTGACATGCCTTTACAAATTGACCTGTTATGGGCTTCCATAAAGTCAATACATCGGTCATCTGCATTTTCATCAGTTTTCATCATCACAAATTTCATAAAATATCAAAAAAAAATATCGCATATTTGATATATCGGCAATTATAAAATCACGATATAAATATTTCATTTTTTATAAAAAATATCGAAATATAAATATTTTGATATATTTTCGGCAACCCTACTGGGAAAGGACTACTGGCAAGGATTGGATAGGATGCCTGCCTGTATGGCTATCTATACTACCATGTAATTTATATATAGAAAAGGAAAGCAAAGCCAAATGCCGTTCACATGCAAAACTGACGTTTTGTAAACTTTTAATTTCTATTGAAATTTAAATTTGATTTTGTCTATATCCCTTTATCAAAATAAGAGTAAAGTCAATAAAAAATTGAAAAAAAAACAAAAAACGAAAAAATCAAAAATGAAAAAGCAAAAGGAAAAAGCAAAAAGTTGGTGACGAAGCCAACAACACGCGGTGTTCCCAAGCGGTCCCCCATCTAAGTACTAACCGCGCCCGACGCTGCTTAATTTCGGTGATCGGACGAGAACCGATGTATTCAGCGTAGTATGGTCGTTGGCGAAAGCTTGACAGCTAAACGTTGGTTTTCCTTTGTGTCGTGCCCTCGAGTGGACCATTATGTTAGAGCAAAACTAACAATAGTTAGTACATATGTATGTATGTATTTTTAGTTGAAACTGTTCAACGAAACATTTACAAACGACTGGGAAAGGACTACTGGCAAGGATTGGATAGGATGCCTGCCTGTATGGCTATCTACATATACTACCATGTAATTTATATAGAAAAGGAAAGCAAAGCAAAAACCGTTCAAAACTGCAAAACTGACGTTTTGTAAACTTTTAATTTCTATTGAAATTTAAATTTGATTTTGTCTATATCCCTTTATCAAAATAAGAGTAAAGTCAATAAAAAATTGAAAAAAAACAAAAAACGAAAAAATCAAAAATGAAAAAGCAAAAGGAAAAAGCAAAAAGTTGGTGACGAAGCCAACAACACGCGGTGTTCCCAAGCGGTCCCCCATCTAAGTACTAACCGCGCCCGACGCTGCTTAATTTCGGTGATCGGACGAGAACCGATGTATTCAGCGTAGTATGGTCGTTGGCGAAAGCTTGACAGCTAAACGTTGGTTTTGCTTTGTGTCGTGCCCTCGAGTGGGCCATTATGTTAGAGCAAAACTAACAATAGTTAGTACATATGTATGTATGTATTTTTAGTTGAAACTGTTCAACGAAACATTTACAAAATACTGGGAAAGGACTACTGGCAAGGATTGGATAGGATGCCTGCCTGTATGGCTATCTACATATACTACCATGTAATTTATATAGAAAAGGAAAGCAAAGCAAAAACCGTTCAAAACTGCAAAACTGACGTTTTGTAAACTTTTAATTTCTATTGAAATTTAAATTTGATTTTGTCTATATCCCTTTATCAAAATAAGAGTAAAGTCAATAAAAAATTGAAAAAAAACAAAAAACGAAAAAATCAAAAATTAAAATGCAAAAAGCAAAAAGTTGGTGACGAAGCCAACAACACGCGGTGTTCCCAAGCGGTCCCCCATCTAAGTACTAACCGCGCCCGACGCTGCTTAATTTCGGTGATCGGACGAGAACCGATGTATTCAGCGTAGTATGGTCGTTGGCGAAAGCTTGACAGCTAAACGTTGGTTTTGCTTTGTGTCGTGCCCTCGAGTGGGCCATTATGTTAGAGCAAAACTAACAATAGTTAGTACATATGTATGTATGTATTTTTAGTTGAAACTGTTCAACGAAACATTTACAAAATACTGGGAAACGACTACTGGCAGGGATTGGATGGGATGCCTGCCTGTATGGCTATCTATACTACCATTATGTTAGAGCAAAACTAACAATAGTTAGTACATATGTATGTAAGTATTTTTAGTTGAAACTGTTCAACGAAACATTTACAAACGACTGGGAAAGGACTACTGGCAAGGATTGGATAGGATGCCTGCCTGTATGGCTATCTATACTACCATGTAATTTATATATAGAAAAGGAAAGCAAAGCCAAATGCCGTTCACATGCAAAACTGACGTTTTGTAAACTTTTAATTTCTATTGAAATTTAAATTTGATTTTGTCTATACCCCTTTATCAAAATAAGAGTAAAGTCAATAAAAAATTGAAAAAAAACAAAAAACGAAAAAATCAAAAATTAAAAAGCAAAAAGCAAAAAGTTGGTGACGAAGCCAACAACACGCGGTGTTCCCAAGCGGTCCCCCATC
This sequence comes from Drosophila athabasca, assembly GCA_008121215.1. Classification (NCBI taxonomy): domain Eukaryota; kingdom Metazoa; phylum Arthropoda; class Insecta; order Diptera; family Drosophilidae; genus Drosophila; species Drosophila athabasca. Next base: position 13,354,261 of record CM017793.1, read on the forward strand.
TAAGTACTAACCGCGCCCGACGCTGCTTAATTTCGGTGATCGGACGAGAACCGATGTATTCAGCGTAGTATGGTCGTTGGCGAATGCTTGACAGCTAAACGTTGGTTTTCCTTTGTGTCGTGCCCTGGAGTGGACCATTATGTTAGAGCAAAACTAACAATAGTTAGTACATATGTATGTATGTATTTTTAGTTGAAACTGTTCAACGAAACATTTACAAACGACTGGGAAAGGACTACTGGCAAGGATTGGATAGGATGCCTGCCTGTATGGCTATCTATACTACCACGTAATTTATATAGAAAAGGAAAGCAAAGCAAAAACCGTTCAAAACTGCAAAACTGACGTTTTGTAAACTTTTAATTTCTATTGAAATTTAAATTTGATTTTGTCTATATCCCTTTATCAAAATAAGAGTAAAGTCAATAAAAAATTGAAAAAAAACAAAAAACGAAAAAATCAAAAATTAAAATGCAAAAAGCAAAAAGTTGGTGACGAAGCCAACAACACGCGGTGTTCCCAAGCGGTCCCCCATCTAAGTACTAACCGCGCCCGACGCTGCTTAATTTCGGTGATCGGACGAGAACCGATGTATTCAGCGTAGTATGGTCGTTGGCGAAAGCTTGACAGCTAAACGTTGGTTTTCCTTTGTGTCGTGCCCTCGAGTGGACCATTATGTTAGAGCAAAACTAACAATAGTTAGTACATATGTATGTATGTATTTTTAGTCGAAACTGTTCAACGAAACATTTACAAACGACTGGGAAATAGGGTTGTCGAAAATTTTTAAAATATCGTATCGATAATATTTTCTGTTTTTAAAAAAAATCAAAATGATATTTAAAATATCATTTTAAAATATCGATATATTGATATAATTGATATTTTCTTTTCTTACCTTTTTTTTCAAAAAAAAAAAAAAAAAGTAATATGCTCCACAATAAAAAGATTCTTATGTTTAGTTCCAATATTTTGATTTTAATGATTTTAAAAATACACGTTGTTTAATGTGATAATCCGTCATTCGGCTGCGGGAGTCGCAAACGACGCATTTTATTGCGGACGCAAGTCGCTCTGAAGGCACTGAACTCCCAGGTGTAATCAGATACCTGAGGGCGAGTGTAGACAGTCCCGGCATGGCCGCCATATGCGAATTCCAGAATATTATGGGATTACTTTCCCATGATGATTGCGGCAAGCTAAGGTACAAGTTAAGCTCACTGTGATCCGAATTATGCATTGACATGCCTTTACAAATTGACCTGTTATGGGCTTCCATAAAGTCAATACATCGGTCATCTGCATTTTCATCAGTTTTCATCATCACAAATTTCATAAAATATCAAAAAAAAATATCGCATATTTGATATATCGGCAATTATAAAATCACGATATAAATATTTCATTTTTTATAAAAAATATCGAAATATAAATATTTTGATATATTTTCGGCAACCCTACTGGGAAAGGACTACTGGCAAGGATTGGATAGGATGCCTGCCTGTATGGCTATCTATACTACCATGTAATTTATATATAGAAAAGGAAAGCAAAGCCAAATGCCGTTCACATGCAAAACTGTTTGTAAACTTTTAATTTCTATTGAAATTTAAATTTGATTTTGTCTATATCCCTATATCAAAATAAGAGTAAAGTCAATAAAAAATTGAAAAAAAAAAACAAAAAAATCAAAAATCAAAAATCAAAAAGGAAACAGCAAAAAGTTGGTGACGAAGCCAACAACACGCGGTGTTCCCAAGCGGTCCCCCATCTAAGTACTAACCGCGCCCGACGCTGCTTAATTTCGGTGATCGGACGAGAACCGATGTATTCAGCGTAGTATGGTCGTTGGCGAAAGCTTGACAGCTAAACGTTGGTTTTCCTTTGTGTCGTGCCCTCGAGTGGACCATTATGTTAGAGCAAAACTAACAATAGTTAGTACATATGTATGTATGTATTTTTAGTTGAAACTGTTCAACGAAACATTTACAAACGACTGGGAAAGGACTACTGGCAAGGATTGGATAGGATGCCTGCCTGTATGGCTATCTACATATACTACCATGTAATTTATATAGAAAAGGAAAGCAAAGCAAAAACCGTTCAAAACTGCAAAACTGACGTTTTGTAAACTTTTAATTTCTATTGAAATTTAAATTTGATTTTGTCTATACCCCTTTATCAAAATAAGAGTAAAGTCAATAAAAAATTGAAAAAAAAACAAAAAACGAAAAAATCAAAAATGAAAAAGCAAAAGGAAAAAGCAAAAAGTTGGTGACGAAGCCAACAACACGCGGTGTTCCCAAGCGGTCCCCCATCTAAGTACTAACCGCGCCCGACGCTGCTTAATTTCGGTGATCGGACGAGAACCGATGTATTCAGCGTAGTATGGTCGTTGGCGAAAGCTTGACAGCTAAACGTTGGTTTTCCTTTGTGTCGTGCCCTCGAGTGGACCATTATGTTAGAGCAAAACTAACAATAGTTAGTACACATGTATGTATGTATTTTTAGTCGAAACTGTTCAACGAAACATTTACAAACGACTGGGAAAGGACTACTGGCAAGGATTGGATAGGATGCCTGCCTGTATGGCTATCTATACTACCATGTAATTTATATATAGAAAAGGAAAGCAAAGCCAAATGCCGTTCACATGCAAAACTGACGTTTTGTAAACTTTTAATTTCTATTGAAATTTAAATTTGATTTTGTCTATACCCCTTTATCAAAATAAGAGTAAAGTCAATAAAAAATTGAAAAAAAAACAAAAAACGAAAAAATCAAAAATGAAAAAGCAAAAGGAAAAAGCAAAAAGTTGGTGACGAAGCCAACAACACGCGGTGTTCCCAAGCGGTCCCCCATCTAAGTACTAACCGCGCCCGACGCTGCTTAATTTCGGTGATCGGACGAGAACCGATGTATTCAGCGTAGTATGGTCGTTGGCGAAAGCTTGACAGCTAAACGTTGGTTTTCCTTTGTGTCGTGCCCTCGAGTGGACCATTATGTTAGAGCAAAACTAACAATAGTTAGTACATATGTATGTATGTATTTTTAGTTGAAACTGTTCAACGAAACATTTACAAACGACTGGGAAAGGACTACTGGCAAGGATTGGATAGGATGCCTGCCTGTATGGCTATCTACATATACTACCATGTAATTTATATAGAAAAGGAAAGCAAAGCAAAAACCGTTCAAAACTGCAAAACTGACGTTTTGTAAACTTTTAATTTCTATTGAAATTTAAATTTGATTTTGTCTATATCCCTTTATCAAAATAAGAGTAAAGTCAATAAAAAATTGAAAAAAAACAAAAAACGAAAAAATCAAAAATGAAAAAGCAAAAGGAAAAAGCAAAAAGTTGGTGACGAAGCCAACAACACGCGGTGTTCCCAAGCGGTCCCCCATCTAAGTACTAACCGCGCCCGACGCTGCTTAATTTCGGTGATCGGACGAGAACCGATGTATTCAGCGTAGTATGGTCGTTGGCGAAAGCTTGACAGCTAAACGTTGGTTTTCCTTTGTGTCGTGCCCTCGAGTGGACCATTATGTTAGAGCAAAACTAACAATAGTTAGTACATATGTATGTATGTATTTTTAGTTGAAACTGTTCAACGAAACATTTACAAACGACTGGGAAAGGACTACTGGCAAGGATTGGATAGGATGCCTGCCTGTATGGCTATCTACATATACTACCATGTAATTTATATAGAAAAGGAAAGCAAAGCAAAAACCGTTCAAAACTGCAAAACTGCCGTTTTGTAAACTTTTAATTTCTATTGAAATTTAAATTTGATTTTGTCTATATCCCTTTATCAAAATAAGAGTAAAGTCAATAAAAAATTGAAAAAAAACAAAAAACGAAAAAATCAAAAATGAAAAAGCAAAAGGAAAAAGCAAAAAGTTGGTGACGAAGCCAACAACACGCGGTGTTCCCAAGCGGTCCCCCATCTAAGTACTAACCGCGCCCGACGCTGCTTAATTTCGGTGATCGGACGAGAACCGATGTATTCAGCGTAGTATGGTCGTTGGCGAAAGCTTGACAGCTAAACGTTGGTTTTGCTTTGTGTCGTGCCCTGGAGTGGACCATTATGTTAGAGCAAAACTAACAATAGTTAGTACATATGTATGTATGTATTTTTAGTTGAAACTGTTCAACGAAACATTTACAAAATACTGGGAAACGACTACTGGCAGGGATTGGATGGGATGCCTGCCTGTATGGCTATCTATACTACCATGTAATTTATATAGAAAAGGAAAGCAAAGCAAAAACCGTTCAAAACTGCAAAACTGACGTTTTGTAAACTTTTAATTTCTATTGAAATTTAAATTTGATTTTGTCTATATCCCTTTATCAAAATAAGAGTAAAGTCAATAAAAAATTGAAAAAAAACAAAAAACGAAAAAATCAAAAATTAAAAAGCAAAAAGGAAACAGCAAAAAGTTGGTGACGAAGCCAACAACACGCGGTGTTCCCAAGCGGTCCCCCATCTAAGTACTAACCGCGCCCGACGCTGCTTAATTTCGGTGATCGGACGAGAACCGATGTATTCAGCGTAGTATGGTCGTTGGCGAAAGCTTGACAGCTAAACGTTGGTTTTGCTTTGTGTCGTGCCCTGGAGTGGACCATTATGTTAGAGCAAAACTAACAATAGTTAGTACATATGTATGTAAGTATTTTTAGTTGAAACTGTTCAACGAAACATTTACAAACGACTGGGAAAGGACTACTGGCAAGGATTGGATAGGATGCCTGCCTGTATGGCTATCTACATATACTACCATGTAATTTATATAGAAAAGGAAAGCAAAGCAAAAACCGTTCAAAACTGCAAAACTGACGTTTTGTAAACTTTTAATTTCTATTGAAATTTAAATTTGATTTTGTCTATATCCCTTTATCAAAATAAGAGTAAAGTCAATAAAAAATTGAAAAAAAAACAAAAAACGAAAAAATCAAAAATTAAAATGCAAAAAGCAAAAAGTTGGTGACGAAGCCAACAACACGCGGTGTTCCCAAGCGGTCCCCCATCTAAGTACTAACCGCGCCCGACGCTGCTTAATTTCGGTGATCGGACGAGAACCGATGTATTCAGCGTAGTATGGTCGTTGGCGAATGCTTGACAGCTAAACGTTGGTTTTGCTTTGTGTCGTGCCCTGGAGTGGACCATTATGTTAGAGCAAAACTAACAATAGTTAGTACATATGTATGTATGTATTTTTAGTTGAAACTGTTCAACGAAACATTTACAAACGACTGGGAAACGACTGCTGGCAGGGATTGGATGGGATGCCTGCCTGTATGGCTATCTATACTACCATGTAATTTATATATAGAAAAGGAAAGCAAAGCAAAAACCGTTCAAAACTGCAAAACTGACGTTTTGTAAACTTTTAATTTCTATTGAAATTTAAATTTGATTTTGTCTATATCCCTATATCAAAATAAGAGTAAAGTCAATAAAAAATTGAAAAAAAAAACAAAAAAATCAAAAATCAAAAATCAAAAAGGAAACAGCAAAAAGTTGGTGACGAAGCCAACAACACGCGGTGTTCCCAAGCGGTCCTCCATCTAAGTACTAACCGCGCCCGACGCTGCTTAATTTCGGTGATCGGACGAGAACCGATGTATTCAGCGTAGTATGGTCGTTGGCGAAAGCTTGACAGCTAAACGTTGGTTTTCCTTTGTGTCCTGCCCTCGAGTGGGCCATTATGTTAGAGCAAAACTAACAATAGTTAGTACATATGTATGTATGTATTTTTAGTTGAAACTGTTCAACGAAACATTTACAAACTACTGGGAAACGACTACTGGCAGGGATTGGATGGGATTCCTGCCTGTATGGCTATCTATACTACCATGTAATTTATATATAGAAAAGGAAAGCAAAGCCAAATGCCGTTCACAGGCAAAACTGACGTTTTGTAAACTTTTAATTTCTATTGAAATTTAAATTTGATTTTGTCTATATCCCTTTATCAAAATAAGAGTAAACTCAATAAAAAATTGAAAAAAAACAAAAAACGAAAAAATCAACAATTAAAAAGCAAAAAGCAAAAAGTTGGTGACGAAGCCAACAACACGCGGTGTTCCCAAGCGGTCCCCCATCTAAGTACTAACCGCGCCCGACGCTGCTTAATTTCGGTGATCGGACGAGAACCGATGTATTCAGCGTAGTATGGTCGTTGGCGAAAGCTTGACAGCTAAACGTTGGTTTTCCTTTGTGTCGTGCCCTGGGGTGGACCATTATGTTAGAGCAAAACTAACAATAGTTAATACATATGTATGTATTTTTAGTAGAAACGGTTCAACGAAACATTTACAAACTACTGGGAAACGACTACTGGCAGGGATTGGATGAGATTCCTGCCTGTATGGTTATCTGTACTACCATGTAATTTAAATAGAAAAGGAAAGCAAAGCCAAATGCCGTTCACATGCAAAACTGACGTTTTGTAAACTTTTAATTTATATTGAAATTTAAATTTGATTTTGTCTATATCCCTTTATCAAAATAAGAGTCAATAAAAATTGAAAAAAAAAACAAAAAAATCAAAAATCAAAAATCAAAAAGGAAAAAGCAAAAAAGTTGGTGACGAAGCCAACAACACGCGGTGTTCCCAAGCGGTCCCCCATCTAAGTACTAACCGCGCCCGACGCTGCTTAATTTCGGTGATCGGACGAGAACCGATGTATTCAGCGTAGTATGGTCGTTGGCGAAAGCTTGACAGCTAAACGTTGGTTTTCCTTTGTGTCGTGCCCTGGAGTGGACCATTATGTTAGAGCAAAACTAACAATAGTTAGTACATATGTATGTATGTATTTTTAGTTGAAACTGTTCAACGAAACATTTACAAACGACTGGGAAAGGACTACTGGCAAGGATTGGATAGGATGCCTGCCTGTATGGCTATCTATACTACCATGTAATTTATATATAGAAAAGGAAAGCAAAGCCAAATGCCGTTCACAGGCAAAACTGACGTTTTGTAAACTTTTAATTTCTATTGAAATTTAAATTTGATTTTGTCTATATCCCTTTATCAAAATAAGAGTAAAGTCAATAAAAAATTGAAAAAAAAAACAAAAAAATCAAAAATCAAAAATCAAAAAGGAAAAAGCAAAAAGTTGGTGACGAAGCCAACAACACGCGGTGTTCCCAAGCGGTCCCCCATCTAAGTACTAACCGCGCCCGACGCTGCTTAATTTCGGTGATCGGACGAGAACCGATGTATTCAGCGTAGTATGGTCGTTGGCGAAAGCTTGACAGCTAAACGTTGGTTTTCCTTTGTGTCGTGCCCTCGAGTGGGCCATTATGTTAGAGCAAAACTAACAATAGTTAGTACATATGTATGTATGTATTTTTAGTTGAAACTGTTCAACGAAACATTTACAAACTACTGGGAAACGACTACTGGCAGGGATTGGATGGGATTCCTGCCTGTATGGCTATCTATACTACCATGTAATTTATATATAGAAAAGGAAAGCAAAGCCAAATGCCGTTCACAGGCAAAACTGACGTTTTGTAAACTTTTAATTTCTATTGAAATTTAAATTTGATTTTGTCTATATCCTTTATCAAAATAAGAGTAAAGTCAATAAAATATTGAAAAAAAAAACAAAAAAATCAAAAATCAAAAATCAAAAAGGAAAAAGCAAAAAGTTGGTGACGAAGCCAACAACACGCGGTGTTCCCAAGCGGTCCCCCATCTAAGTACTAACCGCGCCCGACGCTGCTTAATTTCGGTGATCGGACGAGAACCGATGTATTCAGCGTAGTATGGTCGTTGGCGAAAGCTTGACAGCTAAACGTTGGTTTTCCTTTGTGTCGTGCCCTCGAGTGGGCCATTATGTTAGAGCAAAACTAACAATAGTTAGTACATATGTATGTATGTATTTTTAGTTGAAACTGTTCAACGAAACATTTACAAACGACTGGGAAAGGACTACTGGCAAGGATTGGATAGGATGCCTGCCTGTATGGCTATCTACATATACTACCATGTAATTTATATAGAAAAGGAAAGCAAAGCCAAATGCCGTTCACATGCAAAACTGACGTTTTGTAAACTTTTAATTTATATTGAAATTTAAATTTGATTTTGTCTATATCCCTATATCAAAATAAGAGTAAAGTCAATAAAATATTGAAAAAAAAAACAAAAAAATCAAAAATCAAAAAGGAAAAAGCAAAAAGTTGGTGACGAAGCCAACAACACGCGGTGTTCCCAAGCGGTCCCCCATCTAAGTACTAACCGCCCCGCCCGACGCTGCTTAATTTCGGTGATCGGACGAGAACCGATGTATTCAGCGTAGTATGGTCGTTGGCGAAAGCTTGACAGCTAAACGTTGGTTTTCCTTTGTGTCGTGCCCTCGAGTGGACCATTATGTTAGAGCAAAACTAACAATAGTTAGTACATATGTATGTATGTATTTTTAGTTGAAACTGTTCAACGAAACATTTACAAACGACTGGGAAAGGACTACTGGCAAGGATTGGATAGGATGCCTGCCTGTATGGCTATCTATACTACCATGTAATTTATATATAGAAAAGGAAAGCAAAGCCAAATGCCGTTCACAGGCAAAACTGACGTTTTGTAAACTTTTAATTTCTATTGAAATTTAAATTTGATTTTGTCTATATCCCTTTATCAAAATAAGAGTAAACTCAATAAAAAATTGAAAAAAAACAAAAAACGAAAAAATCAACAATTAAAAAGCAAAAAGCAAAAAGTTGGTGACGAAGCCAACAACACGCGGTGTTCCCAAGCGGTCCCCCATCTAAGTACTAACCGCGCCCGACGCTGCTTAATTTCGGTGATCGGACGAGAACCGATGTATTCAGCGTAGTATGGTCGTTGGCGAAAGCTTGACAGCTAAACGTTGGTTTTCCTTTGTGTCGTGCCCTGGAGTGGACCATTATGTTAGAGCAAAACTAACAATAGTTAGTACATATGTATGTAAGTATTTTTAGTTGAAACGGTTCAACGAAAAATTTACAAAATACTGGGAAACGACTACTGGCAGGGATTGGATGGGATGCCTGCCTGTATGGCTATCTATACTACCATGTAATTTATATATAGAAAAGGAAAGCAAAGCAAAAACCGTTCAAAACTGCAAAACTGACGTTTTGTAAACTTTTAATTTCTATTGAAATTTAAATTTGATTTTGTCTATACCCCTTTATCAAAATAAGAGTAAAGTCAATAAAAAATTAAAAAAAAACAAAAAACGAAAAAATCAAAAATTAAAAAGCAAAAAGCAAAAAGTTGGTGACGAAGCCAACAACACGCGGTGTTCCCAAGCGGTCCCCCATCTAAGTACTAACCGCGCCCGACGCTGCTTAATTTCGGTGATCGGACGAGAACCGATGTATTCAGCGTAGTATGGTCGTTGGCGAAAGCTTGACAGCTAAACGTTGGTTTTCCTTTGTGTCGTGCCCTGGAGTGGACCATTATGTTAGAGCAAAACTAACAATAGTTAGTACATATGTATGTAAGTATTTTTAGTTGAAACGGTTCAACGAAACATTTACAAAATACTGGGAAACGACTACTGGCAGGGATTGGATGGGATGCCTGCCTGTATGGCTATCTATACTACCATGTAATTTATATATAGAAAAGGAAAGCAAAGCAAAAACCGTTCAAAACTGCAAAACTGACGTTTTGTAAACTTTTAATTTCTATTGAAATTTAAATTTGATTTTGTCTATACCCCTTTATCAAAATAAGAGTAAAGTCAATAAAAAATTAAAAAAAAACAAAAAACGAAAAAATCAAAAATGAAAAAGCAAAAGGAAAAAGCAAAAAGTTGGTGACGAAGCCAACAACACGCGGTGTTCCCAAGCGGTCCCCCATCTAAGTACTAACCGCGCCCGACGCTGCTTAATTTCGGTGATCGGACGAGAACCGATGTATTCAGCGTAGTATGGTCGTTGGCGAAAGCTTGACAGCTAAACGTTGGTTTTCCTTTGTGTCGTGCCCTCGAGTGGGCCATTATGTTAGAGCAAAACTAACAATAGTTAGTACATATGTATGTAAGTATTTTTAGTTGAAACTGTTCAACGAAACATTTACAAACTACTGGGAAACGACTACTGGCAGGGATTGGATGGGATTCCTGCCTGTATGGCTATCTATACTACCATGTAATTTATATATAGAAAAGGAAAGCAAAGCCAAATGCCGTTCACAGGCAAAACTGACGTTTTGTAAACTTTTAATTTCTATTGAAATTTAAATTTGATTTTGTCTATATCCTTTATCAAAATAAGAGTAAAGTCAATAAAATATTGAAAAAAAAAACAAAAAAATCAAAAATCAAAAATCAAAAAGGAAAAAGCAAAAAGTTGGTGACGAAGCCAACAACACGCGGTGTTCCCAAGCGGTCCCCCATCTAAGTACTAACCGCGCCCGACGCTGCTTAATTTCGGTGATCGGACGAGAACCGATGTATTCAGCGTAGTATGGTCGTTGGCGAAAGCTTGACAGCTAAACGTTGGTTTTCCTTTGTGTCGTGCCCTCGAGTGGGCCATTATGTTAGAGCAAAACTAACAATAGTTAGTACATATGTATGTATGTATTTTTAGTTGAAACTGTTCAACGAAACATTTACAAACGACTGGGAAAGGACTACTGGCAAGGATTGGATAGGATGCCTGCCTGTATGGCTATCTATACTACCATGTAATTTATATATAGAAAAGGAAAGCAAAGCCAAATGCCGTTCACAGGCAAAACTGACGTTTTGTAAACTTTTAATTTCTATTGAAATTTAAATTTGATTTTGTCTATATCCCTTTATCAAAATAAGAGTAAACTCAATAAAAAATTGAAAAAAAACAAAAAACGAAAAAATCAACAATTAAAAAGCAAAAAGCAAAAAGTTGGTGACGAAGCCAACAACACGCGGTGTTCCCAAGCGGTCCCCCATCTAAGTACTAACCGCGCCCGACGCTGCTTAATTTCGGTGATCGGACGAGAACCGATGTATTCAGCGTAGTATGGTCGTTGGCGAAAGCTTGACAGCTAAACGTTGGTTTTCCTTTGTGTCGTGCCCTCGAGTGGACCATTATGTTAGAGCAAAACTAACAATAGTTAGTACATATGTATGTATGTATTTTTAGTTGAAACTGTTCAACGAAACATTTACAAACGACTGGGAAACGACTACTGGCAGGGATTGGATGGGATTCCTGGCTGTATGGCAGTCTATACTACCATGTAATTTATATACATATAGAAAAGGAAAGCAAAGCCAAATGCCGTTCACATGCAAAACTGACGTTTTGTAAACTTTTAATTTATATTGAAATTTAAATTTGATTTTGTCTATATCCCTATATCAAAATAAGAGTAAAGTCAATAAAATATTGAAAAAAAAAACAAAAAAATCAAAAATCAAAAAGGAAAAAGCAAAAAGTTGGTGACGAAGCCAACAACACGCGGTGTTCCCAAGCGGTCCCCCATCTAAGTACTAACCGCCCCGCCCGACGCTGCTTAATTTCGGTGATCGGACGAGAACCGATGTATTCAGCGTAGTATGGTCGTTGGCGAAAGCTTGACAGCTAAACGTTGGTTTTCCTTTGTGTCGTGCCCTGGAGTGGACCATTATGTTAGAGCAAAACTAACAATAGTTAGTACATATGTATGTAAGTATTTTTAGTTGAAACGGTTCAACGAAAAATTTACAAAATACTGGGAAACGACTACTGGCAGGGATTGGATGGGATTCCTGCCTGTATGGTTATCTGTACTACCATGTAATTTAAATAGAAAAGGAAAGCAAAGCCAAATGCCGTTCACATGCAAAACTGACGTTTTGTAAACTTTTAATTTATATTGAAATTTAAATTTGATTTTGTCTATATCCCTTTATCAAAATAAGAGTCAATAAAAATTGAAAAAAAAAACAAAAAAATCAAAAATCAAAAATCAAAAAGGAAAAAGCAAAAAAGTTGGTGACGAAGCCAACAACACGCGGTGTTCCCAAGCGGTCCCCCATCTAAGTACTAACCGCGCCCGACGCTGCTTAATTTCGGTGATCGGACGAGAACCGATGTATTCAGCGTAGTATGGTCGTTGGCGAAAGCTTGACAGCTAAACGTTGGTTTTCCTTTGTGTCGTGCCCTGGAGTGGACCATTATGTTAGAGCAAAACTAACAATAGTTAGTACATATGTATGTATGTATTTTTAGTTGAAACTGTTCAACGAAACATTTACAAACTACTGGGAAACGACTACTGGCAGGGATTGGATGGGATTCCTGCCTGTATGGCTATCTATACTACCATGTAATTTATATATAGAAAAGGAAAGCAAAGCCAAATGCCGTTCACAGGCAAAACTGACGTTTTGTAAACTTTTAATTTCTATTGAAATTTAAATTTGATTTTGTCTATATCCTTTATCAAAATAAGAGTAAAGTCAATAAAATATTGAAAAAAAAAACAAAAAAATCAAAAATCAAAAATCAAAAAGGAAAAAGCAAAAAGTTGGTGACGAAGCCAACAACACGCGGTGTTCCCAAGCGGTCCCCCATCTAAGTACTAACCGCGCCCGACGCTGCTTAATTTCGGTGATCGGACGAGAACCGATGTATTCAGCGTAGTATGGTCGTTGGCGAAAGCTTGACAGCTAAACGTTGGTTTTCCTTTGTGTCGTGCCCTCGAGTGGGCCATTATGTTAGAGCAAAACTAACAATAGTTAGTACATATGTATGTATGTATTTTTAGTTGAAACTGTTCAACGAAACATTTACAAACGACTGGGAAAGGACTACTGGCAAGGATTGGATAGGATGCCTGCCTGTATGGCTATCTACATATACTACCATGTAATTTATATAGAAAAGGAAAGCAAAGCCAAATGCCGTTCACATGCAAAACTGACGTTTTGTAAACTTTTAATTTATATTGAAATTTAAATTTGATTTTGTCTATATCCCTATATCAAAATAAGAGTAAAGTCAATAAAATATTGAAAAAAAAAACAAAAAAATCAAAAATCAAAAAGGAAAAAGCAAAAAGTTGGTGACGAAGCCAACAACACGCGGTGTTCCCAAGCGGTCCCCCATCTAAGTACTAACCGCCCCGCCCGACGCTGCTTAATTTCGGTGATCGGACGAGAACCGATGTATTCAGCGTAGTATGGTCGTTGGCGAAAGCTTGACAGCTAAACGTTGGTTTTCCTTTGTGTCGTGCCCTGGAGTGGACCATTATGTTAGAGCAAAACTAACAATAGTTAGTACATATGTATGTATGTATTTTTAGTTGAAACTGTTCAACGAAACATTTACAAACGACTGGGAAAGGACTACTGGCAAGGATTGGATAGGATGCCTGCCTGTATGGCTATCTATACTACCATGTAATTTATATATAGAAAAGGAAAGCAAAGCCAAATGCCGTTCACAGGCAAAACTGACGTTTTGTAAACTTTTAATTTCTATTGAAATTTAAATTTGATTTTGTCTATATCCCTTTATCAAAATAAGAGTAAACTCAATAAAAAATTGAAAAAAAACAAAAAACGAAAAAATCAACAATTAAAAAGCAAAAAGCAAAAAGTTGGTGACGAAGCCAACAACACGCGGTGTTCCCAAGCGGTCCCCCATCTAAGTACTAACCGCGCCCGACGCTGCTTAATTTCGGTGATCGGACGAGAACCGATGTATTCAGCGTAGTATGGTCGTTGGCGAAAGCTTGACAGCTAAACGTTGGTTTTCCTTTGTGTCGTGCCCTGGAGTGGACCATTATGTTAGAGCAAAACTAACAATAGTTAGTACATATGTATGTAAGTATTTTTAGTTGAAACGGTTCAACGAAAAATTTACAAAATACTGGGAAACGACTACTGGCAGGGATTGGATGGGATGCCTGCCTGTATGGCTATCTATACTACCATGTAATTTATATATAGAAAAGGAAAGCAAAGCAAAAACCGTTCAAAACTGCAAAACTGACGTTTTGTAAACTTTTAATTTCTATTGAAATTTAAATTTGATTTTGTCTATACCCCTTTATCAAAATAAGAGTAAAGTCAATAAAAAATTAAAAAAAAACAAAAAACGAAAAAATCAAAAATTAAAAAGCAAAAAGCAAAAAGTTGGTGACGAAGCCAACAACACGCGGTGTTCCCAAGCGGTCCCCCATCTAAGTACTAACCGCGCCCGACGCTGCTTAATTTCGGTGATCGGACGAGAACCGATGTATTCAGCGTAGTATGGTCGTTGGCGAAAGCTTGACAGCTAAACGTTGGTTTTCCTTTGTGTCGTGCCCTGGAGTGGACCATTATGTTAGAGCAAAACTAACAATAGTTAGTACATATGTATGTAAGTATTTTTAGTTGAAACGGTTCAACGAAACATTTACAAAATACTGGGAAACGACTACTGGCAGGGATTGGATGGGATGCCTGCCTGTATGGCTATCTATACTACCATGTAATTTATATATAGAAAAGGAAAGCAAAGCAAAAACCGTTCAAAACTGCAAAACTGACGTTTTGTAAACTTTTAATTTCTATTGAAATTTAAATTTGATTTTGTCTATACCCCTTTATCAAAATAAGAGTAAAGTCAATAAAAAATTAAAAAAAAACAAAAAACGAAAAAATCAAAAATGAAAAAGCAAAAGGAAAAAGCAAAAAGTTGGTGACGAAGCCAACAACACGCGGTGTTCCCAAGCGGTCCCCCATCTAAGTACTAACCGCGCCCGACGCTGCTTAATTTCGGTGATCGGACGAGAACCGATGTATTCAGCGTAGTATGGTCGTTGGCGAAAGCTTGACAGCTAAACGTTGGTTTTCCTTTGTGTCGTGCCCTCGAGTGGGCCATTATGTTAGAGCAAAACTAACAATAGTTAGTACATATGTATGTAAGTATTTTTAGTTGAAACTGTTCAACGAAACATTTACAAACTACTGGGAAACGACTACTGGCAGGGATTGGATGGGATTCCTGCCTGTATGGCTATCTATACTACCATGTAATTTATATATAGAAAAGGAAAGCAAAGCCAAATGCCGTTCACAGGCAAAACTGACGTTTTGTAAACTTTTAATTTCTATTGAAATTTAAATTTGATTTTGTCTATATCCTTTATCAAAATAAGAGTAAAGTCAATAAAATATTGAAAAAAAAAACAAAAAAATCAAAAATCAAAAATCAAAAAGGAAAAAGCAAAAAGTTGGTGACGAAGCCAACAACACGCGGTGTTCCCAAGCGGTCCCCCATCTAAGTACTAACCGCGCCCGACGCTGCTTAATTTCGGTGATCGGACGAGAACCGATGTATTCAGCGTAGTATGGTCGTTGGCGAAAGCTTGACAGCTAAACGTTGGTTTTCCTTTGTGTCGTGCCCTCGAGTGGGCCATTATGTTAGAGCAAAACTAACAATAGTTAGTACATATGTATGTATGTATTTTTAGTTGAAACTGTTCAACGAAACATTTACAAACGACTGGGAAAGGACTACTGGCAAGGATTGGATAGGATGCCTGCCTGTATGGCTATCTATACTACCATGTAATTTATATATAGAAAAGGAAAGCAAAGCCAAATGCCGTTCACAGGCAAAACTGACGTTTTGTAAACTTTTAATTTCTATTGAAATTTAAATTTGATTTTGTCTATATCCCTTTATCAAAATAAGAGTAAACTCAATAAAAAATTGAAAAAAAACAAAAAACGAAAAAATCAACAATTAAAAAGCAAAAAGCAAAAAGTTGGTGACGAAGCCAACAACACGCGGTGTTCCCAAGCGGTCCCCCATCTAAGTACTAACCGCGCCCGACGCTGCTTAATTTCGGTGATCGGACGAGAACCGATGTATTCAGCGTAGTATGGTCGTTGGCGAAAGCTTGACAGCTAAACGTTGGTTTTCCTTTGTGTCGTGCCCTCGAGTGGACCATTATGTTAGAGCAAAACTAACAATAGTTAGTACATATGTATGTATGTATTTTTAGTTGAAACTGTTCAACGAAACATTTACAAACGACTGGGAAACGACTACTGGCAGGGATTGGATGGGATTCCTGGCTGTATGGCAGTCTATACTACCATGTAATTTATATACATATAGAAAAGGAAAGCAAAGCCAAATGCCGTTCACATGCAAAACTGACGTTTTGTAAACTTTTAATTGCTATTTAAATTAAAATTTAATTTTGTCTGTATCCCTTTATCAAAATAAGAGTAAAGTCAATAAAAAAATGAGAGCAAAACGAAAAAATCAGATGGGTTGCTACTCAATCCCAGCCGAGCATCGTGGTGGTACGGAAGAGAAGTGGAGCAGAGTCTTTAAAATACGAAAAATTTGAAGACCCCGAAGTAAACGCCATAAAAAAGGTAAAGGAGAAGTACTCAATTTTTTTTCATAACCCTCTTATTTTCAAAATTTAAACGCAAAGAGATTGGAGTACATGGGGAAAGTGCTGAAGAACAACATGAGAAAAATTCTTGAATTTGTATGTCAAGTGGACTATGAAAGAGTAGAAATGGAAAGAAACACCAGCTGTTGCTTGGGTTAATATTCAAATTGACGCCACATACATACATATACAATTACCGCCTCGCTTAGACTTAGTCCTTCTTGTTAAGTTTAATTTTGCTGCTAACTTGTATTTTTATTTTTTTCATTTCACTAAAAAGTTGGCATAGGTTTGCAGAATTTGCCAGGGCTAGAAAGATGGAAGTCTGAGCATTTGACAATTGCTGCTTTAAATTTCATCTGATCTGAAAGATCATTGATAGTAGAGTCCGAACTCTATTGCGGACCTTCGTAGTTTCAATTAAAATACTTTCAAAGGTGGGGTTATCCATTTTAAATCAAATCTTTCGGCATCCTGATTCCTTGGATTTCAGTGACAGCAGTGACGTTAGGAGCTGGATATTATAGAATTTAAGAAAAGTTTGTTTTACTAGGCACCAATTATTGCAGAAACTAGTCAGTCTCTATCTCAGAAAATGTTACTGTTTTTAATCTTCTTATAAAGACTGAAAATGGGTATCGGGATCGATATGTTAATAATAATAAATTCATAAAATGAATTATTGGGTCAAAAATTGTAAATATGTGCAAAATACAATATTAATTGCGTTTTAAGGCATCTGGAAAACAAGAAATATAACATTAATCAATGGAAAAAGGGTATACAAATGTCGATACTACCTGTTGACAAGCAACAAGTGTTTAAATGACGTGACATTTCATGTTCACTTACGTTTTCCTACGTCGCATTTCATGCTCACTTAAATTTTATACCTTGGGTTAAACGTCTTTTTAGAAACAATCTAAAAAAAAGAGTCACTAAACTTAACCAATCTTGTAGACAATTGATTCATCAATCGTATAAAATTATGTGCTTAGGCCTGAGGTTCCTAGTTAGCTAGTAATATTAAACGGAATATCAAAAGCGAGGAATATGAGTTTCGAAAATTTTCAAAATTACCGCCACATTATCGATGTTTTGTTGCATGATCGTTTCGAACTCATACCGTGAGAGTAAAAGAGAGTAAGAGCTCATACTCTAAATGAGAAAAAGAGCGCGTCTAGTGTCAAACCGATCGGCTCGACACAACATTTTGGTTTGAGCTTGGGTTGAGCCAAAAAAGGTATGGACAACGGGTAAATTTAGCCAAGGGAAATTTCACGGCTCGCACGATTTTCACCCTACCCGAAAAAATCCCCGATAGGCTTTGAGAGGCGCATGCGCCCCTCAAGGCCTATTAGTCAGCTGGGTGGATTTTACCTTGCAGGCCTTGCATTTTCTGGGCCGTTTTGCCTGTTGTCCATACCCGACATTTTCCGAAGAGCCTCAGCAATTTCCCAGGGAAAAATATTATAAACTTCCCAGGACGGCGAGGATTTTTTACAGCGCGCGGATTTGAAATGTGCAAGGGAGTTACTAAAATAATGGATAAATTGCTGAAATCAAAGTAGGCTGTTTCATGGGAGATTAGTTATTCGATTATGTTGTCTTTTTACTATAATTTATGGGTGTTCTTCCAAGGAGTAGCCCCAACACTTTATAGCCAAATTATAGTGAACAAATAAAACAATAGCCCCCAAAACAATTAACTTTGACACGAGCGTTACAGAGTGCTGCCCCCCAGCCATTGTAAAATGGTTAAATCTATTATTTGCGGCCATTAACTGCAATATTATGCTTTCTTACGTCGCATGTCATGCTCACTCAAATGTTATAAACGTTATTTTATAAACAATCCAACCAAACGGAGCCTTAAAATTAGCTGGTCTTGTAGAAAATTGTTTTATCTATTGTATAAAATTATGTGTTCAGGCCTGAGAGTCCTAGTTAGCTAGTAATACTAAACGGAATCTCGAATTGGAAAGGGACAATTCCCAGAGCCGATTAAAATCATATCGATTAAATTTAGGGGTGTCTGGCAAAACAATCGATGTTTGAAAAAACTATCGATGTCTTCAGGTAGGACCCTAACATCGATTATATCGATGTTTCTGCTAACAAGTGTACACACTGCCGCAAATTGTTGTTAATAATATATTAAAATGCCAGAACAAGTAGAAAATTCAGAGGTCAAGTCGCCTACCTATGACATTTCAAAGTTCCGACTTAAGCGGATACTCAACAACAATAGTGTTCGAAAGAGCATTTCACTGCTGGGCACCTTCCCGGAGCTCTCCGAGACGGACGATGCCATTGTGGTTTTTGAGAAAAATGGTTTGTTGAAAATGGTAAATTGCGAGGCACTGGAAGTCTTTTTACTATCAGCTATATTCTCTGCAGCATATCAGGAGAGCGACGTGGCCACGGAAGCGGTGTCCAAAGAGTCACCGGGGAAACCAAGTTATTTTAGTGCGGATTTAAAGGTAGAGACGGAGTTCATTAATAACATATACGGGAGTTTTCAGGTTGTGCCCAGCTTGGATCTATGCGGCAAGTAGAAAGAAAGTATGCTTTTACTGCTCATGTAATCAACGTTTTCCCATTTTATAGGCGTCAAGAGCACAGTGATTTATCCGGCCACAGACAAACATGTCGAAAAGTATTCCATATGCCAGAAGTATCTCATTAGAGAAACACCAGATCTCTACGAAAGCACAACGCTTCCGTACATCAACCTTAGCCAGTTCTCTCTGGAATGGGTCTACAACATATTGGAACACAAGAAGGAAACCGAGAGAATCGTATTTGAGGATGAAGATCCAGAAACCGGGTTCGTCCTGTTGCCAGATCTGAAATGGGATGGTCGAAATGTGGAAAACCTCTACCTGCTCGGCATAGTTCACAAGCACGGTATTAAATCCCTCCGTGATCTGAATGGCAGCCACCTGCCGCTGCTGCGGAACATGCGCCAGTCTGCTAAGAATGCCATCTCGAAACGATATGGCCTAAATCCCAACCAGCTGCGCATGTACTTCCACTATCAGCCCTCGTTCTACCATCTGCATGTCCACATTAATCCCATTAGGAACGATGCCCCAGGAATTTGGTGCGAGAAGTCACACATGCTGGACACTGTAATAAGCAACTTGGAACTCTTGCCTGAGTACTACCAGCGCGCCACTTTACCCTTCGTATTGTACGAGGGCAACAAGCTGTTGGATTTGTATGAGGAGAAACTAACAGTTCGCAGTGTAGCAACACCGACAAGTGACTCGAAAGAGCAGAAAAAAGAGCCAGCGATGGAATCGGAATCAGCTATCGAAGGTTTCAGTGATGACGACCCAGAAGAGAGAGAATGCAAGCGCATAAGGTTGGCCACACCAGAGCCAAACGAGGCCGAGGCAACTGCTCAAGCCTGTGCATAGTTCAAATCCAGCAAGCCCACGAAATAAGATCAAAATAAACGATTTCTTCGGAAGTAGATACCACTTTAATCATTACCTTAACGGGTACGCTATTATCCTATCTGCAAAAGAAAGCTAACATTATATCTATCAAGTTAGTCTAGTTTTTATACTACGTTCTTTCAAACCAAAATATAAAAAAACCATTCAATTTGGTATCGTAACCAGCTTTCAATTTGGGTCATATGCTTTAAGATCGTGAACGTTTCACTTCACTATTCCTAGGTCTCATAACAATTCATCTGGAGAATTTATAATTATATTCTTTGACTCATCTGTTACTGATTAAGACATGAAGAAGGGTCATCTAGCTCAATTCAATTGTGTACATATATTTAACGCTTCAAATGCTGTGCATCGTTAGTCGAATCTCAAGCGCACTCTCTTAATTAGGCCACCTACTCTACTAAGCAAGCTTCGGACATCTGGTCTGGTCGTCATAGACCATAAACGAAACGACTAGCTAATCAAGTCCAATTGCCAGCACGATTAAATTAAATTAAATGCTCACGAAACATGTCTAGAGTTAGTCAGCTGTTTGCCTTCTTTATTTATTTATTAATAGTGTAGCTATGTCTGTTGTGTATTGTTTTTGTATGCTCTGCCTTGTTACATATTTTTTTATTTCAATAATTTATTTATTATTTTTTCGTGGCCTTGTGTATTTCATATTTGTAATACATTTAAATACACACCACTGCTTTTAGGTTTGTTCTCGTCTCGGCGTGGCTAAACTATCAAATTTTATGTAATTCTAGATGTCATCATATTGGCGCCAAGGCGCTTTCCCGAAACGTGAGGGCTTCGTTTCTTTTCTGGATTTTCATTTTCGATTTTGCGTTTTGAGGACTGCGAATTCGATTCGAGTTCGCTCAAAGGAGTGGAGCCATGCTAAGCGAATGCTTGGATATTGTAAGCTCGTTAGCTGTAGCGTGTCGTAAGTGTCATATGTGTGGGTGTATCTCCGAAATCATCAGCATGGAAGCCTGGTTCAACATCTTTTATGGTACATACATACATAAATATTATTTCGAATACATACATACATATACATATATAGGTATAGGCATATCTATATATAAAAATAACAAATAATCGTAGTAATAAAATCGTAATGTGTAATTTCCCAATACATATAATAAAAACAATACGATAAGCGCCGGCTTGCCCTGAATACTAATTATATGCTCTATCTCAATTGCTCGTCGTGCCCGCTTGATCAACGTCCGCATCCTGCTGCTGCTGCTGGGGCTGCTGTTGGGGTTGCTGCTGATCCTGTGACACGTACATCATAGCAGTTGCTGGCGAGGACATGCTGCTCCCCATTGTCTTATCCGCATCGGAAATTGACCAATTACGCTCAAGCTGCTTCAGTGCCGCCATGGTGGCTGTCGTGGTTACCCCAGCACCCGAGCTTTCGGCACCAGCCCCATCGCTCATAACGCCAGCCTTTAGGGTCTCCTCGAGCAGTACCTCGATTTTGTCCTGGTCGTCGAGATGAACAAAGCCGAGGCGCACCAGTTCACTGGTGAGATCAGCCGCAGTATCATTCTCATTCACTTGACACGTCAGCTGGCGATTCATTTTGTCATCCATGCGTAGAAGTATTGTCATTATTATGTCATTGCTGTCCTCCTTTATCTTTACGCTGCACATCATGTTGACAATGCGTCGTGACTCCGTGTCCACCGGCTCTGGGGTTGCAGACTTCACTGAATCGGCACGTTCCGGCGAGGCTGCCCGCGAGCGAAAGTTGGGTGGCTTCTTGCCGTTGTACGTGATCAAGGGATAGACCCCATACTTAACGTCCTCGACAAACTTCTCCAGCTTGTCTGCTCCGGCCACATCTGCTAGTCGGTACTGACGTTCCTGTCCGCCAGACATCAGCTGGGCCATTATCACATCTGGCTGATAGTAGCGCTGCATTAGTCCGTCGAAGGCAGTCTCTGAGAACATAGTGCGGTTGGCGGGTGAGAAGACCAGACAGTGGGCGGTCAGCAGTTTGAGCGAATGAACCTGCATAGGGAAAAGATTGGATAAATCTGATGAACTGATTACCACCCCAAACGTGACCCAAAACTCACCTCAAAAAGCAATGGATGAAATAGCAGATCGTTTGCGCTGGGCCGGTCCTGGGGATTGGGGTTGAGACACTTCTCTATCAGATCCCTTTGCAGATCGCTTTCCAGGCTGCAGATTGTGCGCTGTATGGTCTCTTCGTTTATGGCAGTCGATTCGCTGTTGCTGGGCTGAATTTCGAGAGCCGCCATCTCCAGGGCGCACATGCCGAATGCATAGATGTCTAGGGCGGCAGTCAGCTGCTCGGCGGCCCCATACTCCGGCGCCTGGAAATAGTGAGCGCCTCGCTCACGCTCCTGCTCCCGACCGTTTTCGCGATCCCACTGCCGGCGAACGCTGTAGTGAACAGCGTCGGGCACCACGGAGCCGATCTTGACCAGACCATTGTGCTGGATGAAAATGCTATCACAGGTTAAATTTCCATGGATGATGGGCGGCGTGCAGGAATGCAAATAGCTGAGCGCGGACAGGATCTGTGTGCACCAGCGTCGCCACGACTCCAGCGGCAATCGCTTGGCGTTGCGCTTGGTGCGTTTGAGGAACTGTTTTAGAGACCCGGATGACATGTACTCCGTAATGAAGATCACCCTCGGCCTCTCCGCCTGTTGCGTGTCCGTCCAGTAGCGATGAAACTTGACGATATTCTGATGATCCAGCTGCAGTAGATTGTCAAAGACCTGACGCATCTTCTCCTCCTGAGACTTAAGCTCCTGCATATTGGCATATTGCACCTCATTCCAAACGACCTCGACACCCTCCTCCGTATCCATGGCCAGATGGACACAATCGATCCCGGGTACATCACGCTGGTCGACCTCCTCGCGCCGTTTTAGCCACCGGCCGCACGGCGACTCTTCTAGAATCTCGCTCTCATCCTCTGAATCGTCGCCGGATTCCCTTGGCGATGAGTCCAAATTGACGCCCTCGCTTCCCCCTGCGACGACCACTCCAACCCCACCAGCAGCATCAGCTGTTGAAGCTCCCACTATGTGCGGTG
This sequence comes from Drosophila athabasca, assembly GCA_008121215.1. Classification (NCBI taxonomy): domain Eukaryota; kingdom Metazoa; phylum Arthropoda; class Insecta; order Diptera; family Drosophilidae; genus Drosophila; species Drosophila athabasca. The sequence continues at coordinate 13,377,190 of CM017793.1, forward strand.
GCGGCTGCGACTGCTGCTGCTGCTGGGAAATTGTTGACGCTGGAGTTGCTTGGGAGGATGCATTCGTTGTCGTCAGGTTGGGGGCCAATGTGGCCGATCCCGACGGGTTCTGGCTCGGTTCATCCGCGCTTCCGCTGCTGCCGGCATTCGCTTGACTATTTGACATTAGGGTGCGGTCACAGATGCTGCCTTGCCTGCTGCTACTGCTGCTTTCCACCTTGGCAAAACTTCAGTTTCGCGGCCAATGTTGGTTTTCTGTCGTTCTCTTCGCTCTTCGGATTCGTCGATGTCGTCTATGTTTGCTTTTCGTGGTATCCGCGGGGCCTGTGCTCCAAACTACATCCGCTGCTACTCCACAGCCGCCACCTCTGCCCACTCACAAGCACACACATACACACGGGCACACGAACACACACACACGCCTCCCTCTGCGCCCCCGTTGTTCAATAACACTCTGCGCTGCGGCTGCGGATGTCGGCTGCCAATGAGCTGCGGCTGCTGTGGCGTTTTTAGGGCTCCTAGCGTCTTCGATTGCTTTATTTTTTAACTGCAGCGCATACGTTTATCAATTTACTAAACTTATTTGCTGACACGCGGTCGTTTCGTTTATTTAGGCGTTTTTTTCACGCTTTTTAAAACACACAAAAAATGTGAGTAAATCGATGCATCGAGACTATCGATACTCACCCATCCGCTCATCAGTGTTGCCAACTATTAGAAGAAAAAAGCTGATTTTGTGGAAGAACACGAAAGCGCATATATGTTCAGAAAACTAATTGGAATGTCTGTTCTTTGCCTTAAAACATATTTACATTATCGCAAACCAATTGATATTCTTAAGAACTGCACACAGATGTAGAACAAAATATAGAACAAAAACAGGTCAGACTTCCGGCAGTTTTCCAATATGTCTAGCAATCGAAATTTTAAATAGCACAAATAGCTATAAAATAGCTAATTTGGCAGCATTGCCACTCATCGATGCATCGCTTGAAATTTGCGCAAATGTGAGCAGTCCGATATCGATATATTCTATCGTTTTCTGTCATCTGTGCTAAAAGATCAATCAAATAAATAAATTTAAATCTAAGTTCTAAGCTTAAAGGAATTAAATAACTTTCAAAATGGACAGCATAATTGGACGCAGTCAGTTTGTCTCAGAAACTGCTAATCTATTCACAGATGAAAAAACAGCCAGCGCACGAGCCAAGGTACTGTACTGTTTACAACGAAGACGACGCTTTAAGTTAAATTGAAATTGTCTCTATATTTGTATTCCCAGGTGGTTGAGTGGTGCAACGAGTTGGCCACGGCTCCGGCGGCTACAACAAAATGCGAGTTGCTGGTGAAAGTGCAGGAAACCGTTTTAAGCTCCTGCGTGGAGCTAGCCGAAGAGTTCCTGGAGCCAGTGCTGTCGTTGGCACATGATCAGAACATGGAAGTGAGAAAGCAAGTGGTTTGCTTTGTGGAGCAAGTTTGGTAACTATCACCAGCTCAAGCAAGACATCATAATAGTGGTACATCATAATATCTGAATTACAGCAAGGTTAAAGTTGAGCTGCTTCCCTACGTGATCAATATCATATCCATGCTGCTGAGAGACAGCTCCGCGCAAGTCATCAAACGTGTGATCCAGGCGTGTGGAAGCATATACAAAAATGGCCTACAGTACTTGTGCAGTATCACAGATCCCAGTGACAGTGCAGAGCAGGCATGGAATATCCTTAGTTTGATCAAGGCTCAGATTTTGGACCTGATTGACAACGAAAACGATGGCATACGCACCAACGCAATTAAGTTCCTAGAGGGCATCATCGTCCTGCAGAGCTTTGCCGACGAGGACAGCCTCAAGCGGGAAGGTGACTTCTCCCTGGCAGACGTTCCCGACCATTGTAAGCTTATCCGTGCCCAGAAGTTGCAGGAGGAGGGTACCAACATATTCGACATCATGCTGCAGTTCCACGGCACAACGCACATATCTTCTGTGAACCTGATTGCCTGCACTAGCAGCCTGTGTACAGTGGCCAAAATGCGACCTGTTTTCATGGGTGCTGTGGTGGAGGCCTTCAAGCAGCTCAATGCAAATCTCCCGCCCACACTCACCGACTCCCAGGTGAGCTCAGTCCGCAAGAGTCTCAAGATGCAGCTGCAGACGCTGCTGAAGAACAAAGGAGCCTACGAGTTCTCTGCCACGATACGAGGCATGCTGATGGATTTAGGTTCCACGTCCAATGAGATACAGAAACTGATACCTAAGATGGATAAGCAGGAAACGGCTCGCCGGCAAAAGCGCATTTTAGAAAACGCGGCCCAGAGTCTGGCGAAAAAAGCGCGGATCGCCAGCGAGCAACGTGAACAGGAGACGCGGGAACTGGAACTCGACGAGGAAGAGCTAGAGCGCCAGCGACAAAAGTCCACCAGAGTGAACGAAAAATTCCTGGCTGAACATTTCCGCGCTCCAGAGACGGTGGTCAGCTTGGTTGTGGAATTTCTGCCGGGGCTACCAGCGGAGGTGCCTCAAAAGTTTCTCACCGAGTACACGCCCATCAAACAAATGTCTCTGCAGCAGCAGGTCAGCAACATATCTCGGATCTTTGGTGAGCAGCTGACAGAAAATCGCCTGGGTCCAGGCGCTGCTACCTTCAGCAAGGAGCCACCCATGAAAGCCAAGGCGAGTCCAGAAGTATCTACTCCCTCTGAAGTCCTTCAGGTCACCCCAATGGACGTGGATGACGAATCGGCCCGCAAGTTGAGCGAGGAAGAGCTGCAGCGAAAGGAAGAGGCCACTAAGAAGTTGCGCGAAACCATGGAACGGGCCAAGGGTGAACAGACCGTCATTGAGCGGATGAAAGAGCGCGCCAAGACGCTGAAGCTGCAAGAGATTACCAAACCCCTTCCCCGCAACATAAAGGAGAAGTTCCTCTTGGATGCAGTCAAACGAATACTGAACTCGGAACGGCAGTGCGTCAAGGGGGGAGTGTCTTCCAAGCGCCGCAAGCTAGTCACTGTCATAGCGGCCACATTTCCAGATAATGTGCGGTACGGAATCATGGAGTTTATTCTGGAAGATGTCAAGCAGCGCATAGATCTTGCCTTCTCCTGGCTCTTCGAGGAGTACTCCCTGTTGCAGGGTTTCACCAGGCACACCTATGTCAAGAGAGAAAATCGGCCCGATCATGCTTACAATGAGCTGTTGAATCAGCTCATCTTCGGAATTGGCGAGCGCTGTGAGCATAAGGAGAAGATAATTCTGCTCCGCCGCGTGTATCTGGAGGCGCCAATCTTACCAGAAGATGTCGTGGGTGACCTCGTCCAGCTAAGTCTTGTCGATGAGTTTTCACAGCATGGCCTGGATCTGATCAAAGATCTGGCCGTACTAAGGCCACCGCGAAAAAACCGCTTTATTCGAATTCTACTCAATTTTTCTGTACACGAACGTGCTGATCTGAGGGACCGTTCTCTGGGCCACTTAGTCAACCTCTACCATGTGCACAAGATTCTGCCAGCACGGATCGATGAATTTGCTCTAGAATGGCTAAAATTTCTTGAGCTGGAGAGGCCCCCGCCCTCTATTTTCTCACAGGATTTTGGCAGGCCCACCGCCGAGACAGACTGGCGCGAGGACACCACCAAGGTGTGTCTTGGCCTGGCTCTAACGTTGATGCCCTACAAACCGGAAGGTGAGTGAGGACTTCGACCAATGTGTAAAAAATTTGCATATGCAGTGAATATCATTCTCGTTCTTCTTATTCTAGTGTACGTTGAGAAAGTATGCCAAGTTTTTGTAACCACATCCGCGGAGCTGAAACGCACTATCTTGCGCAGTCTGGACATTCCCATTAAAAAGCTTGGCGTGGAAAACCCCACTCTTTTAAAATTAATAGAGGACTGTCCAAAGGGAATGGAAACCCTTGTGATCCGCATCATCTACATACTGACAGAGCGGGTGCCGACGCCACCTGTGGATCTGGTGCGGCGAGTGCGGGACCTTTACCAGAGCAGGGTGCAGGATGTGCGTGTTATGATACCCGTCCTGAGTGGTTTGTCCCGCTCCGAGTTGATCAATGTGTTGCCAAAACTAATTAAACTGAATCCTGCCGTGGTCAAGGAGGTGTTCAATCGGCTGCTCGGCATTGGGGCCGAGTTTGCCCATCAGACGATGGCTCTATCGCCCACTGATCTCCTGGTGGCCCTTCACACCATCGATACGAATGTTTGTGATCTAAAGTCCATTGTAAAGGCTACGTCCCTGTGTTTGGGCGAGCGGGAGTTGTACACCCAGGAAGTACTCATGGCTGTCCTTCAGCAACTAGTAGAAGTTGTTCCATTGCCAACCCTAATGATGCGAACGACGATCCAGAGTCTGACGCTCTATCCGCGACTATCCAACTTTCTGCTGAATCTGCTGCAGAGGTTAATAATGAAGCAAGTTTGGCGACAGAAGGTCATCTGGGAGGGGTTCCTCAAGACGGTGCAGCGCCTCAAGCCGCAGTCTCTACCGGTTCTATTAAACCTTCCGCCAGCGCAGCTTCAGGACGCGCTCCAGCAGTGTCCTGACCTGCGACCTTCTTTGCTAGAGTATGCAGAGAGCGTGCAGGATGAGCCGATGAATGGTAGTGGGATTACACAGCAGATAATGGACATCATCTCAGGAAAGGCGGTAGATGTCTTCATAACGGTAAAGAGAATTTTTTCACTTTCATAAAGCTTTTCCTAATTATTATGTATTTGCAGGACGAAAGTGGCGGCTACATGTCCGCGGATCAGATTAAAAAAGAGGTGCAGGACCCCTCAGACATCTGTGTGATTTCCACAGTGCCCGTGCTGACGTCTCTGACGCCTTTGCCCGTTCCCGCGCCCGTCTCTAGCGATCTTAACCAGCCCTTGCCACCTGGCGAGGAATAGGATGTATCACGAGGCGAAATATTAATTGTTTTGTTTGGATACAGATTAGATTCTTCACTTTAATGTAATATTTCTCTTAGACTTTTACTTCGGCCTCCATTTTTCCTCCAGACAGGGCAGCCAGGATATTTCTCGCGGTGATGCGCGACATTTCCTTGCGTGTTTCGATATCGGCGCTTCCAATATGAGGCAATATGACCACATTATCCAATTTTAGAAGCGGATCATCAAGAGGCAGTGGCTCTGGTGTGGTCACATCTAAGCCGGCTGCCAGGATGCGTTTGGATTCTAGTGCATCATGCAAAGCCTTCTGGTCAACAACCCCACCACGAGCAGTATTTATAAAAATGCAGTTGGGTTTCATCTTCTTGAAAGCCTCTGCGTTAAAGATCTCCTTTGTTTCCGGGGTTAAAGCACAGCAGGCCACGATAAAGTCGGAGTTTCGCAGCATTTCGTCAAAGTCCACATGTCGGCCGTTCACCGCTGCCGCCTCTTTGGGTCGAGCCGTGCGGGTCGTGTATGTTATCTCTGCTGGCTTGAAAGGGAAAATTCGCGCTGCTATCTCCTGACCAATTCGTCCAAAGCCCAAGAGCCCCACCCTCGACCCCTTCAGGCCCTGCCCACACATCCACATTGGCGCCCAAGACTTCCAGCCACCGTTGTAGACTTGCTTACTCGCCTCAAACAGACGTCGATTGGTAGCCAGGAGCAGCGCGAGTGTCAACTCCGCCGTGGCATCTGTCAGCACGTCTGGGGTGAAGCCCACTCGTATGCCACGTTTCCTGCACTCCTCTACGTCGATATGCTCGTAGCCCACTGAGATGGTGGACACGCACTTTAGCTGAGAGCCGGCAGCATCCAGTACCTCTGCATCGATCTTGTCTGTAAGCGCGCAATAAACGGCCTCACAACCCACAACTTCACGAAGCAGTTCTTCGCGAGGCACGGGCAGAGCTTCCTTCCATGAGCTTACATTGCAACTGAAAGATAAATAGTCCACAAATTAAATACTTATTTTATCGCAACCGGCTACAGTCTCAACTATTACCTCTTACGCAGCAATTCCAGACCGCTGGCATCAACGTCTGGTCGAGTCACATACACTCTTGGTCTTGAGCTCATTGTTCGTAATACCGGCAACAGCTTTCTGCTTTGTGCCAGTAGCAATCGTGGTCGCATTAATAAAGAAAATTACAACTCACAAAGAGTGCCAACTAAGTAACAGGTTTCAGCCCGGCACAGTGTTGTCAAATAAGCTTTCTTCTCGACAGATCTAGCTTTTTTCAAAGTCAAGGTCAGAAAAAATGGAAAACAGCGTGAATTCTTTTGACAATATATTACTTCTCTCCGTCCATTCTCTAAACATTCTAGTGGCATATCAAATCAAATGTATCAAATTTAATGTCATCATTATATATCTTTAAGTGCCGAGTGTCAATCTAGCTTTTTCTTTGCTTCCAGTAAAGGGCCGTGCCCAGATCCGAAAAAAGTGCTAGCAAACAGAATCAGAGTTGATATTCGTATGAAACCATAAAAAAAATTTGAATGCAAAATGCGTTTGCTAGGGTCAGTTTGAAAGTAGTATTCAGATCACCAAGCAAACACGCCGATATATGCTGGAAAAGTATTTCATGGTATTTGTGGTATTTTTTACAGTCCCTAGAGTTTTATCACTAACCATACAGTAAGTATTTTTATATTGCACGTTTTGCTTGAAAATGTATTTTCCGATCTGAATACTAGGCTTAAAATCAAATTCGAGCTAGTTGGCAGCTGTACACCGGCTTTGTTTTACAGCACTGGTACCACATATCTAAAGTAACCAAACAAAAGCAAATTGGTTGTTGCGTTCTCGATGCATGGCATTCGTAATATTGCAAAGCTGATCAAACGTATACGTATTTCTGCAACCATTCATCAACGCAGTCGCGGGCTGAATACAATTGCCGGTCGAATGGGGCCATCTACTCCAACAAGGGAGCTGTCAACTGACATGGTCTCGCAGCTTGGAAAGCCACCGAGAATGCGCGAGGATCCTGCGTTCAAGAAGGTGGATAATCCCGAGTTCCATGGCATTTTTACTCCGGAAGTGGACTCGCTGGTGTCCCTCTTCAAGAAGTATGACTATGAAATACGAATTGCCGGCGGAGCTGTCCGCGACATTCTAATGGGTATCAAGCCAAAGGACATTGACTTCGCAACCACAGCCACGCCAGATCAGATGAAGGAAATGTTCACCAAGGAAAACGTGCGTATGATCAATACCAAGGGCGAGAAGCATGGCACCATTACTCCGCGAATCGATGGCAAGGAGAACTTCGAGGTGACCACTCTGCGGATCGACGTCCGCACTAATGGCCGACACGCGGACGTAGTTTTCACCACCGACTGGCAACTGGATGCAAACCGTCGTGACTTGACCATAAACTCCATGTTCCTGGGCTTTGATGGCACTGTCTATGACTACTTTTATGGCTTCGATGACCTGCAGCAACGCCGTGTTGTTTTTGTTGGCGATGCCGACATACGAATCAAAGAAGACTATTTGCGCATTTTGCGCTACTTTCGCTTTTATGGACGCATAGCAAAAGATGCACAAAGTCATGATCCCAGCACCTTGGCCGCCATCAAGGAAAACGCCGAAGGTTTGGCAAGGATCAGCGGCGAGCGAATCTGGTCGGAGCTCCAAAAGATAATTGTGGGAAATTACGGACCCGAACTTATATTGGAGATGCACCGCTGCAACCTGATTCAGCATTGTGGTCTTCCTGTTGAGCCCAACTTGAAGGAATTTCAAAACCTTTGCGATGCCTTGGACCTTTTTGAGAAGCCCCATTATCCCATATTGTACATGACGGGATTGCTTCACTCTCTTGAAGAGGCCATGAAGCTTCACGAGCGCTTAAAGCTGTCCGCTTACGAACGAGATCTGGCTTTGTTTATTACACAGCAGCGGACGAGGGTGAATACAACGCTCACTCCAGTTTAAGGATATCTTATTAATATATTTGTTTTCCAGGTGGACTCGGAGTATAATACCTTACGCGATTATCAAAAACTGTGCCTGCAGCCGTACGCCAAACGGGATTACGTCGAGCAACTTCTCAAGTATACTCGCAAAATGGACCTCTACAATCAGCTAAAGGCATGGTCCTCCCCCAGTTTTCCCCTCAACGGCAATATACTCAAGGATCATGGACTTTCTGGAAAAAATGTTGGCACTGGTCTATCACTGTTGCGCCTGATGTGGGCAGACAGCGACTTCCAGCTAACCTCTGAGCAGTTACTGGAGAAGCTTCCACAGATTTTAGAGAAACTACAGCCCCCTACAGGCGCACCAAGCAAAAAGAAACGAACTCAGTAGCACGATCTTTAATTAAGAATCTAAATTAATTTTCTGTATATAGCATTGAACCTGACATCCTCCTGTTAATGAAGTTATTTTGTGGAAACTATAACGATACTTCCGCGTTTTATAGTTTTGTAAATATTTGAATGGGTCGCTTAAATCCAGTTTTGCAGTGTTCAGGTATTCCCATTAGCTCCATACTGGCAAAGCCCACCTCAGGACTGAGCAGATATTCTGGAAACTGGTCAGGTCGCAATTTGATGGAATCGTAGTTTTCTCTAATGCTCTCCTAAAAGCGAAGTATTTTAAAAGTGAATTATTACCATTTAAGAGCATGTGCACTTACTTACCGATATTTTTTTTCGCCTCCTGTAGCCATCAAATGATTGAGGCTCTAGGATGAGGTTTCCCCCCGGCCGCAGCTGCAGGAACATGCGGCGAAAAGCCTGCTTCAGGCCAGCATCACAGAAGTTAAGGTGAATCCACTTGGTGACTGAGAGACACAATATCACATCGAACTGGGGACGCTCTATCTCCAACAATACATCGTCATCCAGCACGTAATTGCCCTGCAAGAATTTCACATTATAAGGAAACCTAGACCCTGGAGGCGTCAGACGCTTCAAGGAGTTAATCGTAATTTGAGCATCCTTCACAAGACCACGGTCAATGTCCAAACCGACAAGACTCTTGGCATTGAACTTCTTGCAAATTTCAATGGACAGATGCCCTGAATTGCAGCCAATGTCGAGCAACTGCTTGTCGCGGAAAAGCTCCGGCTGAGTACCCAGCACATCCAAGCGTATGTCGTGGAAGTCCTTATCCAGTATACGCTTTCCGTAATAGTGCTTGTAGTTTCCATACAAGAAATTAAGATCTTTGTTGCGCTGCTTGGGTCTGCTGTTGGGAGGCTTCCCGTCCAGTTGCAAGCGCTTTTTTGGGCTCTGTGGTGGGGGGCGAGGGACAGTCTCCACGTTGGAGCAGTCCTCTTTCAGTCTTTTGATTTCCATTGGCTTGTCATCGAATGTAGCTGTAGCTGTTCTCTTCTCGGGACACTTTTCTGGTGCAGGTAGCTGCGTGTTGTTATTGTTTTCCACTTCCATGGTGAAATCTATTAAATTGTAAAACAGATCCATATGTTGCCTTGAAGCGCGCGAATAAATATTGAAAACATACCCATCTGTTCCATCTGTTGATATCTGATGTATTTAATTTAATGCTTGCTTACACATATAACATAACGCGGGAAATGGAATTATCGATAAAATATATACAAAACCATTTTACGGAGTATGGGCATTTGTATACCCTACTTCTGAATTAATGTTAACATACTGTTTTCCAAGCTAAGTAGTAATGCATTTTTCTCGTATTGAAATGTTTTTGACCTATTCATGCATTTAATCAGATTCCTGTATATATAGATCCGAAGGTATCGATCCCGATACACATATTTGGTATCTGTAGGTAGGCTATAAACTACAATTTTTCATTGCGATAGCTTAAAAATGTGGAGATGTTTTTTGTATACCTACTAAATATACAAAAAAAATTTATAAAATCAGTTATTTCGTTCGTTGAACATCAATTCCCTTATGCCGTTCCGAAAAAGGGTAGTTTATAATATGCCCCTTGATTAGAAAAAAGAGGGTATGGACAACAGGCCAAACGGCATAGAATATTCAACGCATGCAAGGTAAAATCAACCCCATCGGCTAACATACCAGGAGGACAGCACTGTCCTCATGTCATATCATATGTAGGTTTGCAGGTGAGGTGTGGTTCGTATGAGCCTTGCAATTTTCTCTGGCTGTTTATGCCTGTAGTCCCTACCTTTCCATAGCCCAGCGGTGCGATCAAACCAAAGAGAGGTTCGATCGACTCAAATTACGCTCTTTTTGCTTGTCAGGTATGAGCTCATACGATTGATGGAGTCATGCAACAAAATATTCGATATTTTTTGAGAATTGGCGGTAATTTTGAAAATAACCACTGTTTGCCTATCGTGTGAAATATCACCACTCTAACATCAAAAGTTAAGTTTTGGCGCGTAAAAATCTCGACGACTTTCGACGACGCCCAACAATAACAAAGTTTACAACACTTTTCGGCCGTGGGGCCCACGAAAAAAACGCAAGTTTTGGGCCCCACTTTGCAGCACTGTTTGTAGTGCTGCAAAACACGCAAAGCGTGTAAGATAAAATATCGGAGAAAACATCGCATAACGTAGTCGATATGAATTAGCCCATTGAAAAACCCCTATTTGTTGGATCGTTCATGAACAAAAAAGAGTTGGAACACAATACTGGTTTTAAATTTTCTCTGTATTCATACTTAAAAGGACCATAATATCTTTTACCTCAACTACATTTAAATTATTCAAGTTTCATAATTTTAGTTGGTAAATTTAAATACCAACTGGCCAAAATGGGTTAATTGTAATTTTTTGATGAAAATATGAAAATATTTAGTAAAGTTTGATCACTAACCATACAGTATACTGTATGGTGGTTTGATATTCGATCCTCTGCACCGATAAAAAAATCCATTTCATACAGAATTGCCTAATTTTAATATCTTTTATCTTGATTAATCAATTGTCGATTTTTGTAAGTAAAGGCCTGTATCCAGCACCGCGAAATTTTACTGAAACGAATCTGCTCTTTATTTCGGATGTGTGGAACTCAACTAATGTAGTGTGACCAAGAACCTAAAAAGTGATTTGCCACTCTCATGAATCAGCTGTGTTTTATAAACAGCGCCAATTTTGAAAATTAAACTAAAATTAAAAAAAGGAAGAAAAGTAATTCTGACGATGAAGTGATTGTGTTGGTAGCGGCACATATTGCTGTAAGAAGAAGTACAGCACAGTCGGAGGCGCCAAAATATCAAAATGATCAAAATGCTTATTTTCCGTTATCCGCCAAAGACATGGTCTTGCCTCAACTGCTTTTATTAAAGCAATCTTCTCCTCACTTTAAAAATTTGCATATCTCTTTTTGGTTTTGCGCACAGATTTTGCCCCCACCTCTCACTTGTACTCCAGTAAAAATAGGCACATATATTTTACTGGCACCCCTATCAGCTGTTCTCACAGTCCACATTCGTGTGAATATCGATATTATCGATAAAAATTCGTGGATCCCGTTTACGTTGCTGGATACTGACTCCAGGAAAACACAAACGAAAAATTACTGGCCCCGTTTTTTTTATATGAAGTTTGGCAGTAATTTTTAGTTTCCGCGGTGCTGGATACTCAGCTTAAAGAGAAAGGACAGGTTTGTACGCTGTTTAACACAACATGTTCATCTGTTTAAATAGAAGGGTAGTGAGAAGTTAGTTTTTTCATCGATTCGGTCACACTGCGTTCGGCCCGCGAAAATATTGACTTAAATTGCGAAAATGAGGAAAAATATTGTAGCTGCTCCACTTAATCGGTTTTTAATACGAATGCCCAGTCTTGCACTCTGTGCATTTTTCGACATTTATTGCTCATACCAAAAGTACAGCAATATCCCTCACTAGGTCTACGCTAAATTAAATACCTACTTAATGGGATAAACGAAGAATACATCGGTTCTCTTTGATCACATCACCTACAAATTCCCGTATATATATGGGAAGTTCGCTGCTCTCCGTTCTGCTCCTGCCCTTCAGTTCTACATTAGCAACTGAAATTGAAAAGAAGTTAAATATTAGTGATATTAAAATTAATGTATACTTCTTTACTTGCATCTTCTTGTATCCCGCTCAACTGAAAGGCTGTTCAACCATCCTTGCATTGCTTGTATAACTTTTCTCAGCTCCTCTAGCTCATTGGCAGGTGGGGTCCGACTCCCGTCGGTGGGCCATAGAACTCCCTTCGCTCTGCAGCCCTACGGAGTCGCGATTTGCTCCTCCTCTGCGTTCTCGTTGTTCATGGTTCATGTACATACATACATACATACATCTACATACATATATAACTATAAATTCGACGCCAAATTTTGATACGTGCATGTGTTATTATGTGGTTTTGATCATATATTTTATGAAAATGGTGTGATCAATTTTACGTATTTATTGTACATATTTAACTCCAAAAACTAGATGTTTTCTATTTGAGTTTCGGGAAAGGGTTTTTTATTGGTTTCAATATTTCAGTTTCAATATGAGCAGTCAGATTTACATTCCTATCGGCGCTTGAAAAGGCGCGCAAATACGTAAATGAGCAATATCGCAAAAATGGATGGGATGTACATATATATGTATAAGTAGGTATGGATATGATTTTTTTTGTTAGGTTGATTTTTTAATCGAACACAAGGATGGGTTTATATATTAAATTATTACAGTTCGTCAGAAATGTTAAATATGTAAGTATTCCACTACATCAAGCAATGAACAGAATATTAAGCTGTATTTTTATGAAGCAACCAGGTCACCTGCTCTTGTTTGACAAACACGATGAGAAAATTGTATCATAACGTCAACCATTTTTCATATATATTATAATATATTGTATAAACAGTAAATATATTTATAGCATAATAAAATATTTATTAATCTATATTTAAAGCAAATTTAACATGCTTATTGTAATTATCGCTCAACTATTCCTATGAATTCTATTCTTGTTGGCGGTAGATAAGTAATAATTACTTTAAAGCAATATAAATCCATACGCAAACCTGCTAAAAGAGAAATAATATATCTTTAGTGCCCCGTACCTGCAATAAAATAAGTAAGAAATATTTGGCCAACATGAATTCCGCGAATGTATTAGGTTGACTTGCTAATCGACCACAAAGATGCGGCTTAAATATTTTTAACGGTGGTTAAAAGGTTTCTGTTGTTATATTTTCGTCCACAATAGCAATGATCTTGATTTGCCCGACATGTGGGTGATTTTTCTTAGAGGGAAGTTTTTTTATAGACTATACATATGTACATATATAAAACTCATATCTATCATACCATATACCAATACCCAAAGTGCTCATTAAGCGGCAAGAGATAAATTCCATCAAAATAAATTGTAAAATTTCTCGTAAAAGAAAGGGTTTGCACAAGACATTTCCCAGGCAGAACTTGCCCAATGTGAAAGGAAAAATTAAAATAAAATTTGAGCTCAAATTATGAGACACGGCAAGGGGCAAGGCAGGGGAAAGGGTTGGTCTGCCTAGAAACCAGTTTTAGCTACTTTCCCGAACAAAAGGATGCAACATCTATTAAAACTTCAAATGACTTGTTGTTTTTGCCCCTCTGCAGCTTCCGCCCGGCCGCAGCGTCCACGTCCCTTGATGGATGGGTCACGCACACACGGACAACTGGCATCCCGAGGCATATGAAATTCAAAACCCGTTTGCCGTGTTCGGCTGCAAGGATCGAAAGCTGCACAACGTCCACCAGTAATCTGCTGCACATGCGCAGCACTCTGGCCTCGGAGCAGAGGCGAAATTAGAAAGGATTTGTTTGGTCAAATCCTTCGACGGGCATGAAAAAATTTGAATACCCATATGCCCTGTAGGGCGGCACCGCTAACAAGCGCACCGCTTACAATACCCGGAGTTGACAACGCGATGGGCAAAGCCATGCTGCGGCTGTCCAAGGGTCCGTGGTCCAGCAGCAGCAGCAGCAGCGCTCTGGTAATTCAAGTCGTTCGGGGGTAGCAAAGGGTTGCCCGCGCTATTGTAACTTTATAATTTTGGGTCAGCGTGCTGGTCTACTCCCAATTCGAACTCCGAGCCCACCTCCCCCCATCCCTGACACAACAAACTTTTTCATTTTGTGCATATATGTAAATGTAGCATCAAATTATTTCGAAAAGTCTATGTTGTTGTTGTTGTGTGGCTGCTGCTGCTGCCCCTATCGATCATTTGCATATTTAGTGTATGAGTGAAAAGTCTGTACAGATTTGGTCCACTTTTTCTACTAAATATACATTTTTAGATAAAAGAAGAATGTACATATATACCCTAGAAGAGGGTGTTATGATTTTGTATATCAGTTAGTGAGTTGATATTTTTAGATATTTGAGTGGGTTCCTGGATTAAAATGCCTAACATTTTTATTGTGAATGGTTTTTTTATCATTCTGATTCCACATATAGTGGAAGTATTTTAGTAAAGGTGCGAGCATGTATTGTACATAAGGATTCCGACTAGTCCGTTTCGTTAGTTTCCAATTTTAGCTTGTTCTAACTCTCGGAACATAGCAGAACGAGAGCAGGAAATGTCGAGCCTTTGGTAGACATTTTCTCATTAATCTGCATGACTATTGGCACTCGATGCCATAAATCCGGCTTTGACCCATAAAAACCAGGCCATAGTCGAGGCCGGATACCCCTCCTTAGACGGCAGTCTTCACGGGTGAACGCATTTACCAGTTCAAGCTGGCATAACAGAAACCAAAGACGAACTCTGAACCTACCCCGCAGTCGGGTCGGGTCAATGAAAAATCGTTTCAGTTTGAGGCAAAAATCATTAAATTCGTCACAAAAAATCCAAGAAAAGGGGGAAATCTAAGGAAAACTGAAAGGCAAGGGTTGGAGACCTCAGAAAGACCTTTGGCAAGGAGTAGACGATCACTTTTGTTTGCATTTCACCTCTACGCGTAATTTACTGTGAACCCGGCGTGGATCAGGGATGAGGATGAGGCTGAGGATGAAGAAGGCTGATGACTATCTTCGACCCGGTCTGGGTATGGGTATTGGGGTTGTTGCTGCAGCCTCAGCAAAAGTGACATCATAAGACGTGACACATTTGAACTCGGGATCGGAGCACAGGACCTCTTGCAATAGTCTGCACCCTTTGATACCTGGGCTGGGGTTTTCGGTTATTTGATCGCTCGTAAATTTCCTTTCGCTGGGCTACATTCCGTTTCATCCGATCTCAATCGCAATCTTTTGGCGATTTTTGCACTGTGGGAAATTTTTGCGGAAGGAAGCGCGATCATGATCGATGGCTGTATAGGGTTTCAATAGGGTTAAAGGGGCGGCACTCGTTGGTCGCCTGAACGATCCGTTTAGAATGGGGAAAAACGAAACTTTTTGTGTGTAAAAGCGAAACTAGAAACTCAAGATTTATAATTGTAATTTATTTTGCCCAAAGAACCAAATGCGCTACATTTCCTTCAATTTCCATTCTGAAGCTTAACCGCTTAATTATAGCCTAAGCTGTTGAATTTCACACCATTTTCCGTGAGTTTTCCGGGCGGAAAACCCGTTTTCCTAAATCGTTTTATGGCCTGCGCTTGACCACAGCCCATTTCCACTGAATCGTTTTGATGGGTTTTCATTGCTTGTTTGTAGGTTTTCGTGGCGCGTGTCCAAACAAGTTAACCCCTTGACAGCCAGGAGTGACCGCTTGACCAGCGCCCGGCACGATTCCTGCTCGACTTGTTGTTGTCCGCACATCCTTTGGGCATGAAACCCGAACCCGAACCCGAAGCACGTGCGAGTGATTAGGAAGTAGCCTGTGGTCAACTCGTTTGTCAGTGAAGGAAAGATACTTTAAGATGTCAATAGAGGAATCATATACATACATAATTATAACTTTAGCGAAAATCACTATGCTACGAAGTTACGAAGTAGATACATATGTACATATGTATGTATTTTGGCGTTTATGTACTACATAGACCCACTCATGACTCGGATCTCCTGCTGGACTTGCATTCACCTCCCAAACCTATAGCTATCCACCCTTTTTTTTGTGCTGCCACTCAGCTCTTTATTTTTGTTGGAAATTGTGTGATTTGAAAAATGTACTATAAATGCTACATTTTGGCAAAAGTCTGCCATTGTCACGGCCATCAGGGAAAGGGGTAGCTGGGCTCCTATGTACAGAAAGGATAAAGGAAAGGATGCTGTGCCCTGTCGCCTGACAGCGTGTTCAATTGTTGAGGACACAGAAAAGCGTTACGCGTTCAGATGTTTGCTAAATACAACAAAAATTCGCTGACCTTCCCGCAGAATTTTTAAAAAACTGTTCAGTGAGAGAGGGATAAAATCCGTATGAGGGGGTAAACTGTGGTAGGTTGAAAGAGCGAATAGAGAAAAAGAGAGAGACGAGACGAGACAAGACTGCGTTCCCGGCTCTCTTAAATGGAATTGCAAAAAGTAATAATTCGATTGGAAACTCAAAGTCAAAAGTTTTTTCTTTTTCAAGGACATCAACGCATCATTAATATTTTCTTGAACTTTTACGATCATCTATCAAAGGATCTATTGTCAGTGTATCCCGATATAATCTTCGGTCGCGAATTCAATGATCATTGCGAAAAGGTTGGGCAAGTCAAGCCAATCAATGGAAGATTCTTGGGGGGGATAGAATCAGAAAAATATATCAATCTGATCTGGCCATAAATTGCTGGACTGGTAAGCAGCAGCTGGTGGGTTGAGTCTCTAAATTTTTTTTAGGAAATAAACCAATTCGTGTTTAGATATTAGTTTCGATTCATGTCGGGAAACAAATTGTCCTCAAAAACAGACTCAGATATTTTATGCACCTATAAGCTTTCCCATGATTTACGGCTAAGATATTTATTTCCCCATTTCCCTTTCCTAAATTCGAAATCACTTCTCACACTGATTGAAATCAACTTACATAGCAGTAGGAAAACTGAATCTGTAAATATAATTTTATTCAGAGAGCGCAAGTAATAAACTGCAAATGGCGTTGCATAAATTTTCCGAGAATTCATTCCGCTGGCTGGCAAATTTTCCGCAGGCTCATGCCGACAAATGTGACCCAAATGATGCTCATCTGATTTTCTGTGAAAATTTGCATAATTTTGGCATTTTCAATTAAGCGGGTGTCCGTGGGTTCTGGCCAGCAGACGAGGGATGAGATTGGGCCGGGCTGGGCTGGGCTGGGCTGGGCTGGGGATGCGGGACGCATTTTTGACTTGTGCCAATGTTATGCAAATTTCCGGATTCAACACCCCGGCCAACGGGTTAGAAATTCCCGCAGCCAAGCCAAGCCCTTGATTTCATTTTGATGCGTTTTTGTTTGGCAGGCACCGTGCTAAATGTTAATTCTCCTCAAGTGCCAATAGGTTCGTCTTGAGCCGGGTATTTGTTTGGCAGGGGAGATAGATGTCTTGTGCTTCAGTCCTATTAAATATTCATGAAAGGCGCATTTACAAACGATGTTATGTTGTGTGAAGTCGATTGGAAATTTGCAAATATATGATTAAGTAATGAGCTCGGGTTCCCATTAGGAGAAAACTCGGAAAATTTGAGAAAATAAACGATATGTAGGGAATTGCAACTCTAAGATCTCGACGGATAGAGAATACTTCTTGTTTAGAGGCAGTAAGCTATGTCCCACTTGTGGGACTCAGTGTGTACATTCAAGATGTTCCCCACAATTTTCAATGACTAACTTTGAAGACAAATATAAATTGATCAATGTTACTTTACATTTTCAACCATAATATCCAAGTGCTCTCTAAGACCAACATTTGCGAATAAGTTAGTATCCAATAAATCCGACAATTTACTTTTTTTTACAGTATTCTTTGCCAAGAGCACTTCAGGGCAGAGAGAGGCCCTTTGAATGTATTTCTTTGAACTATGTATGTATGTATTTTTCTCTCATCTTTCCACTTCCATATCAAACTCTTTTCGAACAATCAATTTCCGCAATCTTGCTCTGCTATTTTCCCAAGCCTCAGATATCGGCAATCTTGGAATGCAAAAATGCATTTCTGCGGAACCCTCAACCCTTTGCCTTCTTCAATCAATTTATTAATTTCCCATGCTCCTTGTTTATGCAATTTGCAGTATCGAATGTCAGAGAAATGGCAACAACCGAGGAAGAAACACAATAATGAAGAAGGAAAGGATTACGTATGAATTTTCGATGCAGCCCGGCAAAAGGAGCGCCGAATGCAGGTTTCCCTTTTTGCACGACTCCAGTGCACGACTCCTTTTGCTCAGACAGGCAGAAACCCGTAAATACTTTTCCGTTTTTTGCATGAAGGAGAAACGGCAAGGGTTACATTACCTTACCCTTTGGGAAAGAACCAACTCGAGGAGACTTTCACATAAATCTTGGCTGCAGCAGCTGACATCATTAGGATGGCATTTGTCATTTGATTTCCGCTTAAGGGATTGGTGTAAAAAGTATCAGTTTTTCGAAGGGTTTTCTTAGTCGGAAATTCGAAACTTTCATCGTCCGTGGCCATGGGGAGGCCAACCCTTGGCAGGATGATCAATAGTTTTTGACCAAGAATAACCATCAATCATTGAAACGACTTCAACGATTGGAAGATCACGTAACGGTATAGGACCATTTTCGACGAAAAGTTCCTTAAAATACGAGTAGCTAACAATATGACTATTCGGCAGCTCCTGCCACCCCTGAGCGGCTACTGCTGCTGCTGCTGCAGCCAAATGACCAATGCAACTTGACCTCTGGCCAGCCAACTGTCAACATAGGCACTGTGTCCTTGCATATATAATCCTATTAATTGCTTTATTAGCAGGACCAGACCCGGGACCAAAGCAAACGTAAACAGCTCAATAATTTTTGTGTGAAAATGTGAGAATTTTCCCAGGCAAATGGCAGATAAAAAGCAGATCTTAAGCGAAAGCAACCCCCAGACGAAAGGACAGCGCCAGCTGATCTGATCGGTCCCGTCCCTGCGATCATCATCAATATCATTTAACCTAATGGACCCTGACCTTGCCTTGCCCGAGCGAGCTAAGCTGCGGCAAAAGTGTCTTCATGCCTGACTGGACGGGGATTCAAAGGCGAAAACCGAAAACCTTTCCCTACAGTTTCGCATCTCTTCCTATTTTTCTTTAATTTCCGTTGCAGAAAAATGGCACAGACCAAGGGTGGATTTCGTCTGCCTCCCGGGCGACTCTTCCTCTCGACTGTCCAAACAAATATTAATCAAAGTTGCTACTCCACTATTTGCTTAGGCCACCACGATCCACCGCGGTACTGCTAAAGCTTAACAGTTTTTTCCCAGATCCTTAAAGAGTTCGCAGTCGACGAACCTACATAATAGTTTTCGGTTTTCCGGGCAAAGTTTGCAGCAGAGGGAGAAAGAGAAGGAGCTGCCTTAACTGTCATATAACGTGACTGCCATCGGACATGCCCTCATTTGACACTCAATTTGCATACATTTTGCCAGTCATTAGCAAACTGTTGATGTCGTGGACTCGGACAGGCCCAGGGGCGAAGTGCACGGCGGGAATATTGATTGAGACTTAATGATTGTGTTGACATTTCGAGGTTACACGTCAGCAGCCGTAAGGATACACGTATGGGGGAGTGGAGTTCACGCTGCACACTGATACTTACGCTGTGTGTGAGTGGGTGTCGTGTCAGATTCTTTGCGTCAAAAATGTCAATTAGTATATATGTACGTTAGTCCCAATGGGGATAATAACAGGCTGTAGGACTGATGAAATTTTCACTTTCTGAATTTTCTTGAATGTTTAAATCTTTCACAACTGCCATTAGAGCTCTGGATGAATGTGTATCCACCTAGAGGATTTTTAGTAATTATTAGCAACTAACTATGTGTTGTTCTTAAGAAGCTACACTGTGCGACTAAATGACAACATTTGACAACTGTGGACAATAATAAATTGAGTAGATATCATGCCAATTCTTAGAATGTTTTTAGAAGTTACAAATTTTAGTTTTGTTGACTGCAATTTAAATCATTTTTAATCGGCACGAAAACAGCGCTGATATCTAAAAAATGTTTTGATTTTTAGGTCGTTTCCATACAATGGCCATAACTGAAGATATCGAAAGCTTAAATTTTGAAGTTTTCTACCATTTTTTACGTTTATACATCCTCCTCATATATCCTCACTTATCTTATCAAAAAAATACAAAACAAGAAATACATATATTCACTGAATTATAATAAACAGATATGAAAGACTTATATAACAAGAGCTGTATAGTTTATAGTTTTGATTCGATAGATATGTACATATGAATTCAAAGACTGTATTGGATGTTTGTCTTAAATGAGTGGTTTCATAGCATTCCAGAGCTGGCAGTGATTTTCCTTCGTTCGGAGACCGCCCAGCTGTTGACAATGGAAACCCAATCAGGCTGCAAACGTGCTTGATCATGATATCCCGATCCTGTTCTGTTCCCTGGAACAGTGTTGGCGTTGTTCGGCTGATTGCGCAACTGCCAAAACCTCACTGAAAATTAAACAAAAACTAAAGCAGCGTAGGAGCATTTTCCACAAAACAAGAACGGAATTTGTACAGAAAATGCCAAAAAAAAAAAAAGAGGAAACCAATCGAGTATCGAGAATCCACCCTCAAGCTGCGGAGGGAGATGATGCCGAGCCGAGCATATAACAAGATGTTCCCTCCAAAGCATTTGTCTAAGCATGCTGCGTAATCCTTTTTGTAAGGACACGTCTCTTTGTGTGCGCCGTGCGGTGTGTGTTGTGTGTCTGAAAGGATTGCTCGGCGAAGAAGGGAATTCGGGACAAATGTATATCTCCGGCCGGTGCGCAGTTTCCTGGCAGGCAAGCATCCAGACAGAAAGGCAGCTGAAGAAGATCGAAATGGATGGATGCCCATGGGATGCCAAGGGGGCGCCGAGTTGCGCTGTTTGTTGTGACGATGTAATAAGATTATAATTCCATATTTCTCCTTTCAGTTTTCTTTCCAATTTCTATTTTCTCCTCGTTCGCGCTGCGGAGTTCAGGGAACTTTGGCAGCTGACCCCTGCCCTGGCACAGATTCGCAGAGTAAGGACACTCGGCAGGGGTTGCAAAAATGCGGAAAATGAAACTTTACGAAAATCCTTGAAAACGAAACCCTTTCCTGTCAATTAGAAAATTTGCCAGCTTCAATGCTCTCTCTCTCCTACCTGGCAGGGATGCGGAAAAGAAATTGCAGTTTCGTAAATTAAGGCAACATTTCGCCCAGAAAAAGGGTAAATATTTGTAGGGTACTCCGTAAAGTATCTTATAACATCGCTTGGTTTCATTAATTTTAATATTGTCATTAGTTTTACGGGAAAACCCTCCTGAAAATCGCAAAAAAATGCTCCGAAAATCCTTAAAAACTCGTGAGAAATTTCTGCGATCGGTAACTTGACTCGGCGCTAATGATTTCTCTGGCAATTCTGGAGACAAGTCCAAGGAACTCATAAAGATCATCAATCACGTGGGACAGCTGCTGAAAAGGCAAATATTTTTGATAAATTGTTCTCCAAGTTTTCGGGTTTCCTTTCCCTAAAAAGTGTGAAAATCCTTCAGACAGAATCTTCGATTACTTTCCTCTGCGAAAATGCTCAAAAATGCATTAAACGAAGCCGAAAAATCAGCTGCCAACAAAAAAATAACGACTATTTGCACTGCAACCCTCCGCAAGGGCTATGTATGTATGTCATTAATAAATTATGCAAATTTCCGCCATGTGAAGGGACCTGATGCCTAAAACGCATTTAACAAATATTTGCATAATTTTGGCACAGGCGACTTTTCCACCAGGGCCTTGCAGGGCAGGCAACCAGTACCAGTACCAGCACCAGGACACGGGCACGAGAAGCGAGACCGAAACCGAGCCAGTGTTATGCAAATGGACCTGCAATTCAGTCGGGGAGGAGGGTTACATTACACTTCCAGGCAGATCGACTGCGCACGCGCGCCGTGTGGAAACTTATGCAAATCAGCGAGGAAATCCCTCGAACATTGAACATCGAACAAATCGATTGGCGAAGGGCGGAAGCTGAGGGACGCTTCGACTACGACTACGACTGAGGATGAGGCCATCGATTGATTTTGAATTTGCATTTGCATTTGGTCCTAGCTAAGCAAGGCACGGGGGAAATATGGAAGGACGGAGGCAAGGAAAGGAGCTGGTTTGTCACTTGGTTGGCGAATCGGGATTGAAGTGGATTTACCAATTGTTGCCATAATTGAGTGACATGGATAACACAGAGAGGGACGGAGAGTGAGGGAATGAGAGGGAGAGATACCAACTAACCCATGTTCTGTGCTATTGATTACAAAAAAGGTTCCACGCCAAAATGGCAACTGGAATGGAAATCTGCATGAAAATGCAGACAAAAGCCCATACATATCCATAGTATAAAGGCGATCCAGAGGTCGGTTCAAGGCTTGTTTTATTTCCCCATGTACATAGTTCCGTTCATTCATAGTTACACTCATTGTAAGAGTAGATATTCCTGCTTTTATGCTTTTACATTTACATTTACATATGGGAAATTCATATTCAGTTACAAATGGAAAACTTTTGTAAGTCACATTCAGTGTTGTTGCTGCTGGCTCGGCTCGGTTGATGGCAGTTGGTCCTGAAGAGTCACTAATGCAGGGGATACGAAGCGACAATTATTATTTCGGGCTAAACTTTTGGATTAGCATTACACTGGGAAATCAATTAGCCAAGTAGAAGGCCATCATGATCGCACAAAGCAGGCGACCTTATGGAGTTTTAATTGCTGGCAAGTTCTTCTCTTATTTGGCGATTGGTGGCATGGCCACCAGAAGTGGGACAGACCCCTCCAGAGGAAGACGGCTCTGAGTTATCACTGATGTCATCAACGTGAGAAAATCCCAGGGAACAATTGTCGGTGGAGAGCCTATCTCCCATCTTTCTCCCTAATTACGTCAATTGCCTGTGGCACTTCGATCCTCACAATTTCCACGATTTATGCTAAAAAGTAAACAAAAATCGTTTGAATATTCAATCCGGAGGGCGCTTCATTCAGTGGGCCCTGGGTACACACCCTATTTACCTATTTTCCTTTTCTTGAATATTTTCTCTATTTTCCTCCTCTTTGGGAGTCTTTGTTTTGGGATGCGTTTAGCCGCAGATTTATTGCCTCAACAAAATCCCAACTTCTATCCCTGAATAGGATATGTGTCTTCCCTGCCTCGAACGATGATATTTCAATATATTCATTGGCATCCTTCGCACTCTGTTTGTCCAACACAGCTGACCCTTGGGCTGCTGCCTTTTTGCATAAATCTTTGGCAGCTCGGGTCAGGCTATCGATGACCACAGGGGAGGCTAATAGGATCTTCATTTGCTTACGATTTGTTGACACTTTTAAAAGGACCACTCGACCAGTTAGGGATGCAATGTATATGGATATGGATGGACAGTGGCTGAGGATAAAGTCATTGCAGATGACAATGCAAATGTGTGAAGTGTCGGGTCCTTGGGCTTAGGGGACTTCCTTCTTAGGGGCAGTTTATCCATCTTCGACTGACCAACCCCGTGATGGACACGCGTCCGAGTGGTTTGATCGCTTACGGCTGGTCAAGAACCAGTTTTCGAGGATTAAGGAAAAGGGTTTGGAATGGTCAGTCGGGAGGTCAATTTGGCTATTGTGGCACGCGTTACCCTGGCGGAGTGTCCTCCCATCGTTTCTATTGGCGCATGTTGAGATCACTTATTTGGGGCTCCATCCTTTCCCTTGAAGGTTTATCTGTGGATTTCTTGAGAAATTTCCGTTAATTCGAGAACATATTTGGGTTCAACAAAATGGCCGACCCTCGCCGAAGAGCCAGAGCTTCCCAGGCGGGACGGGGTCATTGTTAAACATGCTGAGAACAAAATAGAAAGATAATTTGAATGCATGACCGCAAGGCTACCCTTTGAACCCGGTCGCCATTGTCCTGTCTGTCCAACTCTCATGCCTGACTGCCACCCCAAAGACAGCAGAGGCAGCAGCTTCGGGAACAGGAACAGGATCAGAGCCGGGACCAGGACTATCAGCAGCCGTTAGGAGACACCCAATACCCAAGCTGGCTAAGCGAAAAGCGATGCTGCCGCCGCCTCTATGCTTCCATGTTGACCAGATCCCGCTATGGACCGCCATATGGTGTGCACATCCTTCATGGGTTCCATCCTTTCACCCTTTTTTTCTGCTGTGCTGTTGAAATTTTCTTCGCGGCCCTTCTGAAAATTAATGCCGATGTCCAAACCGGTTTGATTGTGATTTTCATTTTTGATTCGTGGCCACGAGTCCGGTCCGGTTTTGGGCGAGGAGGTCCTTCGAGCGACCCTTCAACCCTTTTGTTACTTTTTTTGGGATGCTTCCAAAAGGATGCGCAAAAGCGAGTTTAATTGCAGCTTTCGGCTTTGCTGTGTTTTGCCTGACCCGAAGGGCACGGATTATATGAGAAATCTTTCTCAAGATTTTTTTTTCCTCAAAGGATTCCACCGAAATAACCGTTATAAATTACCGGAGGTAGAAGAGTAGGTAGAACTGATCGAAGATGGCGCAGCGCCGACGTGACCACTGACCATCTCAATTAGCCCTTGCTGTTGTCCAGTCCACGCGCCCAAAGGATGACCGTTTAAGATGACCACTGATCACCCTCCAAGTCAAGGAGCATAGAAAACCTGTTTGACTGCCCAATAAGTAACCCATTATCCTTCAAGAATAGACACGCGTGCTGACCATTGGTCAAGGCGATCCCTCTCTATTGTCCCTCCCGAGATAATCTCCGATTTCACGCCCGTGTCCAACTTAATGCGAAGATTCTACGCGTGTCCATTTGCATTGCATTAGCATTTAAAAATACTCGCACAATACTCATCATTGGCATAAAATCATCTTCCGGCATTAGCCAAGGGTCAGCAGTGTTGCACAAACAGAGTGCGAAGGATGCCAATGAATATATTGAAATATCATCGATCGAGGCAGGGAAGACACATATCCTATTCAGGGATAGAAGTTGGGATCTTGTTGAGGCAATAAATCTGCGGCTAAACGCATCCCAAAACAAAGAATCCCAAAGAGGAGGAAAATAGAGAAAATATTCAAGAAAAGGAAAATAGGTAAATAGGGTGTGTACCCTGTGCCCACTGAATGAAGCGCCCTCCGGATTGAATATTCAAACGATTTTTGTTTACTTTTTAGCATAAATCGTGGAAATTGTGAGGATCGAAGTGCCACAGGCAATTGACGTAATTAGGGAGAAAGATGGGAGATAGGCTCTCCACCGACAATTGTTCCCTGGGATTTTCTCACGTTGATGACATCAGTGATAACTCAGAGCCGTCTTCCTCTGGAGGGGTCTGTCCCACTTCTGGTGGCCATGCCACCAATCGCCAAATAAGAGAAGAACTTGCCAGCAACTAAAACTCCATAAGGTCGCCTGCTTTGTGCGATCATGATGGCCTTCTACTTGGCTAATTGATTTCCCAGTGTAATGCTAATCCAAAAGTTTAGCCCGAAATAATAATTGTCGCTTCGTATCCCCTGCATAAGTGACTCTTCAGGACCAACTGCCATCAACCGAGCCGAGCCAGCAGCAACAACACTGAATGGGACTTACAAAAGTTTTCCATTTGTAACTGAATATGAATTTCCCATATGTAAATGTAAATGTAAAAGCATAAAAGCGGGAATATCTACTCTTACAATGAGTGTAACTATGAATGAACGGAACTATGTACATGGGGAAATAAAACAAGCCTTGAACCGACCTCTGGATCGCCTTTATACTATGGATATGTATGGGCTTTGTCTGCATTTTCATGCAGATTTCCATTCCAGTTGCCATTTTGGCGTGGAACCTTTTTTGTAATCAATAGCACAGAACATGGGTTAGTTCGTATCTCTCCCTCTCATTCCCTCATTCTCCGTCCCTCTCTGTGTTATCCATGTCACTCAATTATGGCAACAATTGGTAAATCCACTTCAATCCCGATTCGCCAACCAAGTGACAAACCAGCTCCTTTCCTTGCCTCCGTCCTTCCATATTTCCGCCGAGCCTTGCTTAGCTAGGACCAAATGCAAATGCAAATTCAAAATCAATCGATGGCCTCATCCTCAGTCGTAGTCGTAGTCGTAGCGTCCCTCAGCTTCCGCCCTTCGCCAATCGATTTGTTCGATGTTCAATGTTCGAGGGATTTCCTCGCTGATTTGCATAAGTTTCCACACGGCGCGCGTGCGCAGTCGATCTGCGTGCCTGGAAGTGTAATATGTAACCCTCCTCCCCGACTGAATTGCAGGTCCATTTGCATAACACTGGCTGCCAATGTGCCCGAGGATGAGGTTGGTGCAGACCCCGGTACAACCGTTTCACCCGCTCTGGCTCCGGGCGGCTATGCCAAAATTATGCAAATGCTTCTGCGTGCCGTGCCAATATTTTACAACAATAATTTATGCAAATTACTTTCTGCGAGGGATTCGGCGCGCCTGCGCAGCGGATGTAACATGTCGCTTCCTTCAAATGGAAAGCGGTTCCTCGAAGGGTTTGCTCTTGTTCGGATTTTCTGCAATCGTTTTTTTTATATGCAAATTTTTTTTGCGCGGGTCTATGAAAATTTTTGGTATTTTTGCACGATTGTAATGCAGATTTTTTGCTCGATTGTAATTTTAATTTTGAAAAGTTTTTCTATGGCGCAAAAAATGTGTGTTTTATTTTTTGCATTTGAATGGTTTTCATTCGATTATGTCTCTGAGGGAGAGCAGCTGCTCCAGTTTAAGGCGCGCCAATCCTTTGGGTCTATTTTGTTCTCAGTTTTGCCGAAATTTGCCCTAACAATTTGCATAGAGAAGCGATCCTCTATGACCCTGAATGGACAAAGATGTGGAATCTACACTTTGTGAGAGTTCAGACTCGATTATGCTCGTGGAAATCAGCCAAAGATGTTGGGTGAAAATTCTAGATTGAATTTTGGCAGTGTGGGAAATTTGTACAACAATCAAAAATATATGCAAAATATTACAAAGCAGCTAACATATCTATAGAACTAGATATTTACAAATCTGTATATGTATATAGAACATCCGCTGAATACATATAGACAGCAGGACAGTGAGGTGAGATGATGAAACAAATTGTAGCATGAAAGATTAAAATTGTCTGCACTTAAGGAAGTCTGAATACTCGCTAGGATTTAAGTATAACCCATTAGATCCATCCCTAAAACAATGCAATTTTATACTTTTAACATTTATACTTTGACTATCGACCTTACTGCTCCCAACTCGTAGGATAGTTTTAGTTAATAGTTTATCAGTATTTAATATTAGCTGATCTTCCTTTTCCTTAATATACATATGTACATGCAGGCATAGTAAGTACATACATATGTACATATGTATTTCTATGTAATGAATTCGTATAAAATTCCCTCACTCATCTATATAGTTCTCTATCGTTTCCCCTCTCGCTCACTCATTTGGTTGGGACATATAGATTCCTCTACATTCTCTCCTCTCTCGCAATAAATGACATTTTTTACCTAAAAAACTCTCTTTTCCAGATAAATTTACATGAATGCTGGCATTTTATTGGTCGGAAAAAAGTAACGAAAAAACGGAACCAAACCGAAAACAAATAACGCAAGGCAGCCCCGAGCATTGCATTTTCCGAGAGCATTTTCCGGCCAAGGGTCGCTAAAAAACTAGGGGTTGAACGCCCAGGCCAGCCACCACCGCGGGGTTGGTTGGCCGCTTGCCCGTTTTTTAAGAGAGTCGAGAGCGAGCGAGATCGTTTTTTAAGAGACGGAGTGGCCGAACACGAGAGGGTTGCGTTGCGCAACTTCTGCTATATTAGCTGGCGGCCGTGGAAGAGTTGAGACACTCGAAGCCGAACTTCGGTGATCGCTAGACGGCCGTGCAAGACAAGTCGATCGAGGACGAGATTTCCGTGATTCGCTGTGTTCAACAAACTGTGCTGTGACCAAAAAAAAACCCAAAAAAGCAAAATCTTCAAGATCCAAGCAATATCTTAAGAATTTTTTAAAACGAAAGGAGAGAGATCTTAGTTCAGTGCTGTGTTTGATTCGAAAATTAAATAAATAAAAGTGTATAAGCCAAAATGTCCAATCAAATGGAGTTTATAATGCAGCTTTATATGATGAACTTGCTGCAGCAGCAACAGCAGCAGCAGCAGCAGTTGCAGCTACAGCAGCCTCAACAGCAGCTGGCTGGATATACTTACACACAGAACGAGGACATCTCCAGCAGCACATGCCTGCAACAGCAACAGCAACATGAACAGCAAAAGCAACAGCAGCAGCAGCATCTCGAACCTCTCAAGACAAGAACGCACAAACGCATTAGCTCGCAAAACACGACCTGTAGTACTCGTAGTAGCCGTAGTTGTAGTCCCAATAGTAATTTGATTGCTCTTCAACAACAACCATTTGCCCATGCTGCAGCCTCCACGCCCACAGCACCTAACAACTTTGTTGGCCAGATGTTGCTCAACACATTGCCGCCTCTGACGCAGTTCATGCTGCAGCAGCAACAACAACAGCAGCAGCAGCAGCAACAGCAACAGCAGCAACACTTGTTGGCAACATCGAACCTCCTACTAACACCCACCCACACGCCCAGCTCCGTGAAGCAGGAGCAGCTGCAGCTGCAGCAGCAATTGATGCTGGGACAGTTCTCTAGCGCAGTAAATGTCGAACAGCTTACCACAAATAATTTTTTGCAATCCTCCACAGTGACATCAACGCCAATCGAGAACGCAGCGCAACATGCTGCCGACGCAGCCATCTCTCCAGCAGCAACATCTGCAGTGGCTCGGGGGGCGCATGTTGCCAGCAACCTTACGGCCGTCACAGTCAAATATGAGCAGGATTTCGACGATGAAGATGAAGATGATGATGATGATGAAGACGATGACAAGCCGCTGTCCAGCCTGAACAGCTGCAGCTCCTCGGGGCTGGTCAGTACCAATGCCAGCTCCGAGAAGATGCTGATGATGTCGGGCGTGCAACCGTTGGAGTCGACGACAGACAGCGTTGACTCCCCCAGCATGGTAAGTAGTCCGCTGAAATATCTCAAGTACCATGGGAATATCATTAAATAATAGAGCTAAGCAGAAGATATATTTTTCGGATTTTCTGCGCCTCTCTTTTTGGCTTTGAACTTTAAATGGTTGATACATGGAAAATATGGGGAATATCCCACGCTTTTGTAATTTGAGTGATGCACCAAACGATTCGTGATTGAAGAACTTTTTCGCGGTTTGCTGGAGTTTGAGAGTGAATCGAAAGATCTCGATTCCAAAGAAAACAAACAGCTGTGTCGGCAACGTGCGCGGTGCCATCTGTGGGCACCAGGCAGTCTGTCCGAGACGAAACTCAACTATCTATATATGTAACATCGTTCCCCTCTCATCCTCTCCCTTTGCAGTACACGCCCGTGAAGCAGCCGGCGGACTCATCGTACAACATCACGCCCCTCGACAGCGAGCTCACTCCGAACACCCCCATAGCCCAGACCCAGACCATCTCCCTTCTGACCCCACCGTCCAGCGAGCAGAGCAAGAGCATTGTCAGCCTGTCCACGGCAAGCAGCCTGGACGCGTTCCTGCAGAGCGAGGATAGCCTGAAGAACCTGCGAAAGGTGTCCTCGTATCTGGAGTGCGAGAACAGCCTGTGCCGGCAGGAGAATTTGCGCGAGCACTTCCACTGCCACGATGAGCCCTGCCAGGGCAAGATCCTGAGCAAGAAGGATGATATCATACGGCACCTTAAGTGGCACAAAAAGCGCAAGGAGAGCCTTAAGCTGGGCTTCGCTCGCTTTTCCTCGGCGGACGACTGTGCCCCGGCGTACGGCGAGGGCTGTGCCTACAACTGGAAGCAGACTCACTACCACTGCATCTACGAGCACTGCCCCAAGGTCTACGTGAGCACCAGCGACGTCCAGATGCACGCCAACTTCCATCGCAAGGACTCCGAGATAGTCAACGAGGGCTTCCGACGCTTTAGGGCTCACGAAAACTGTCGCATCGAGGACTGCCCCTTCTTCGGCAGGAAGATATCGCACTATCATTGCTGCCGCGAGGGTTGCAACCACACATTCAAGAACAAGGCTGATATGGGTGAG
This sequence comes from Drosophila athabasca, assembly GCA_008121215.1. NCBI lineage: Eukaryota > Metazoa > Arthropoda > Insecta > Diptera > Drosophilidae > Drosophila > Drosophila athabasca. The sequence continues at coordinate 13,407,259 of CM017793.1, forward strand.
TGTCCGCGCAAAGCATGGTCCATGCTGAAAATAAACTTACTTGGGCATATCAATCTGTTCTCTCCTCAGACAAACACAAGACCTATCACCTGAAGGACCATCAGCTGAAGATGGATGGCTTCAAGAAGATTCTGAAGACGGAAACCTGCCCCTTTGAGGCCTGCAAGTTCTCCACCGTTTGCAACCACATCCACTGCGTCCGCGAGGGCTGTGACTACATCTTGCACTCCAGCAGCCAGATGATCAGCCACAAGCGGAAGCACGATCGGCAGGACGGCGAACAGGCTTACCAGCAGTTCAAGAACAAGCAAGAAGTGGAGGAGTCCTCGCTTGATGCCGCGCCCCAGCAGCCACAGGCATCCGTTGGCGCTACTCAGCCCCCTATCAGTGCCTCCAGTAGCAGCAACACCTCCACCCCACTCTCTTCTCTCTCCGCCGAGCACTTCCTGGCCCGCAAACGCGGCAGGCCACCCAAGAAAATTGTGAGTATAGAAATAGATCACAGATGTCCTGGAACCTAGTATCTTATATATATCGTATATGTACCCATTAACAGCAACTGCCCACCGATGCGCAGCAACCAGAGGCCAAACGTCTCAAGGTCGAGGATGATCCCAGCAATCAGGCCCTGCTCCAGCCCCAGCCCCTACAACAATCTATGCCCCAGTCCTCTCTCAACCCACTCGCCAATGGACTGTTTCCCGGCCTCCTGCCAAACTTCAATGCTGGTGCCGCTACCGCTGCCGCTGCAACTGGGGCGGATGCCACAGCGCCAAATTTCCAAATGACCCATTTGATGGCGCTCTTCCAACTGCAGAACCCCCTCTTCTACCAGAACCTCTATCCCGGCCTCCCACAGAACAACTGCATGCTGGGAAATCTGGCTGCTTTCAGTGCTGCCTCGGCTGCAGCGGCGGCGGCAGCAGCAGCCTCTGGGGGGCAGCAGCCCAAGGCGGAATTTAGCGTTAAACCAGAGTTGAAGGAGTAGGCCCGTCGTCCTGCCCAGCCTTTTTTGGGGTAGCTTTTTGTATATATGTATGTTTAGTATGATAGTTGGACCCACTGACAATGACGATTCGATGGACAGCAGCTAGGCGCTTTAAGCTTTAAGCAGATACCTCCTCCTCCTCCTCGTACTCTGACGATTCCGGGGGCAGCCAGTGCTGAGGCAGGACTAGAACGGACTTGATGTTCCTTTACTCCACAAAAGCGAACTCAGCCGCACTTTGATAGGATTCGCGATGCTCATCAGAGTGCTGCTGAATTTGCTTTTGCAAAAGAGGTTTATTATTTTTGTTGATATTGTTTAAGATGCAATTTTTCTTCCCTTAGCCTAGTTTCTTCGAGTGCCACATTAATTTAAAAAATTTTCAGCCATCCTCAATAAAAACGAAATTCTTGAATTTTAGTTTAACTAAAAACTGTGATTTTTTTATTAGATCTGCCCCACTTGCTTGCTAGTTTAGTTAGAATGCTGAAATGGCCTGACTTAGGAGATTTAATTGTCAATAAATGTATGTGATATACCAATAAAATAATGCAAATTGTTTAGACTTTATCCATTAAGATATCAATAAAATAAGCATGTAAAAACCAAAGTAAATGCTCCTGATTTTCATCCCTAATTTAATGGCTTTGAATCCCAAATAAAGTATTATGCCAGACTACTTCCAATAATCATAATGCGTTAAATTTATTACTCGAAAAGGCTGTAACATGAATGTCAAGCCCAGTCCTTAAGGCTCTTTGGAATTAAGGTGCCATGCGCTAACCATGTATTTAAAAAACACAATTTGGAATCGATTAAATAATTTTTTTTGACTTTATTACTGTTTTCATATAATTGCTGTTGATTTTACTCATATTCTAACCCAAATCAGCTACAAACTCCGGGTGCCCGATGACAAGCATCCCGGCTAAGCAATAGATACACAAGTTAAGTACTTAACAGAGAAGCAATTTGTTTGTTTTGTCGTTTTTGTATGTTTTTGCCACGTTTTATAGTTATTGCATATAGTATGTATGTAATTAAATCAATACAATCCAAGTACCATAATCATAAGAGAAGAGATTTCAGAAAACTGTATCCCACTCGTGTTTAAGAAAACTACTCGTATTTACAAGCAAATCTCGCCGGAATACAAGTGTCGTTTTATACATTAGTTTCTGATTTTAGTTTACATTGCAAATTAAAACCCTGGGGAGAAATGTACAATACAAATATACATACAACTTAGGATAATATAATGTTAAGAACTAATGTACTATACTAAATGTAACTAAAGAACCGAAAATCGAGTAACAACAAGTAAGCTATTAAGTAAATTCGTTAAATATTAATTTAATAGTGAACGAAAAACTAAACTAAACAAGCTACAGACTCTTTACTTAATGCCTCCTTTGATTTGGTTTATTTTTCGCTGTGGCTGTGGCTGTGAATGCTCAGCCGCTTTCAGGTGGCGGCGTGAGGTTTTCACATCTGTCAAGCATCGATTTCAAAACGGTAGCCAAATCTATAAAACCTTGAAAAAGCATTTATCCAATTTCTTCGTATAAGCATACTACATACTATATACGAGTATGTAGGGGTATGGGGTATATATTATTCTGGGGGTGGGGGTCAGTTTATAACGATTGCGTGACTTGCGGAGCAATATATATGGCAACATTTTGTGCGCGCATTGACACAATTTGAAAACGAAGTAGTTATAGGTTGACTTTATATCTAAGTCGCAACAGAAGTTCGTGAGTAGCACGGGTAAGCTGTATGTCCATCCGTCCGTTTCCAGGTCCTGGATTCTGCTCAGGGAGTCGGCTCGCGATAGAACCCACGAAGCAGCTTGCTGATGAATCAAAACCGTTAGCTGCGGCCGGTGGTCGCTGCAGGTGGTGCCAGCTCCACCGGAACAGGCGCCACACCCACAGACGACTCTGTGCTGGACTGGTGCTGGACAACGCTAAGAGGAATGGCTCTCATGTGGTGCACAGGACGTATCGACTTGAGCTGGGTTGTGCCCTTGAAGCGCACATTCACATCGCCGCCCACCATGCTGAGCGGGTGCATAGCCTGTTCCTCCTCCTGAGGCATCGCCGAAATAGTCATTGCGGGTGGCATCTGCTCCATCAGTCCTGGCGCCGGTGCTGTGGTGATGGCAATGGCGCTGCTGCCGTACGTCTGACGCGTCGCTAACGGGGACAGCGCTGGCGGCGTGGTCTTGTAGCCCATGCGGCTGAAAATACTTCCCCCGCTGCTGTTACTTGCAGTACTGGGCGGGCTGAGGGGCGTGCCCACGCCAGAGTCCACCTCCAGTGGACTCTTGATATTGGCGACGAACTTGTCCACGTGCTCGGGCAGCTTTAGTTCGTCCAGCTTTGTTTGAATTACGGTCCGTGCACTGGGATTGTCCAGCAGGCGATTGGGCCGCGAGGGTGGCGTGGGCGCGACCACGGAGACCGGCTCATTGGCCGGGGCATTACTGGATTGACCATTTATACGGTGCTGCTGCTGCTGACGCAGTTGTTCAAAAAAAGGTGTCTTCTCCTTCTTCTGTTTTTGTGGCGAACCATGTTCGTCTTTTTCGGTCAGCTCTTCGAGCACCTTGAGGGGAAACCCCAAGTGACTGTTCACTGAGATGGACTTGCCGATCTTGCGGTCGGCAAAGATCGGGCGGCGGCGCTGTCGTTCCAGGTCGTCCAGCTGCTGGAGCATGCGTCGCACCTCGTTGGGCAGCTCCAGGTCGGGATTGTGCTCCACCAATTGGCCCACGTAGCGGCCCAGCGTCTGTATGGTCAGCTCCAGCGACTGCACCTGCGACTGAAGCGAAGTTATCTGGGATTGCTGGGAAGAGCGCGTGGTCTCCAGTTGAGCAATCGAGGATTGAGCGAACTGCGGAAGGAAGAAGTAAGTAACTGCGCAAGGTAAAGAGATCGATAGAGAACGAACCTGCAGCTGCTGCTCCAGATGCTGATTCTGTGTCTTTTCTCTGTTCAGCATCTCCAGGTGATGGTTGGTGGTTGAGATCTCCTCCTGCAGCACATTGTACTCAACGTTGTACTCGGCCAGCTGCTTGCCAATGTCCATGGAAAAGACCAGCTTCATGATCTTCTCCATGCAGTTGGGCTCAATTTTGGGCACCACCGTCTTCAGGTAGTCCATGATCTCCTCAAAGTTATCCTTGGCCAGCAGCTGCTGCTTGTGCACGGAGAGCAGTGCAATGGAAAACTTGAAGATCACGTCCGAGGACTCGAGGAAAATCAGGTCGAACACGCGGGCCACGAAGCCCAGAGGGAACTGGGAGCTGAACACGGTGAGGATCCAGGGAGCTGCGTACAGAGTGGGCGACACATCGTTCTGGTCCAGCCAAACATACAGATCGGGGAGGTGGTCCTTGACCAGACGCGAGAGCTGGTACAGCTGCAGCTGGAACTTCTTCATGTCAGGCAGGTATTTGGTGCGCATGTTGCGGCGGAACATCAAATGCTTCAACAGCTGGAAAGCGTTGGCCTCGTCGCACTGCAAAACATAAGATATATTAGGACACAGGAAGCCAGGAGGTTCTGCCAAGGCAAGCCTACGTGCAACAGAAGAACTCCACAGATGAAGCCGAGCCCCTGGCAGTAGCCCAGCTCTGGGTCGAGTATGGAGTAGGCCTTCAGCAGATTGAAGAGCGACAGCTGTCCCAGGCCCAGGGGATCCTTGTAGAACTGATGGTTGGGAAACGTCCTGCCCAGGTCAATGAAAATCGCGTGCTGATGCTCCGTGAGGTGCTTCAGCAGCGTGTGGTACGGTGTGTTGAAGTTGGGGAATCGCTTGGTGTCCACCGGCGCCGTGTTCATGGAATGCTGCTCTGCCAGGAAGGTCCACACATCGCCGCGCTTCGAGCGAGGAACTCCGGTGCGGATGGCATGGCCCAGCACCTTGGGATCCTTCTTGTTGCCGATCTGCGTGGAGTTGCGCTCGATGATCTGCTCCCAGCGCTCGATCAGCTGCTTGTCGCACGGCACTATCTCCTCATAGTCCAGCTTGATGCGCTTCAGCTCGTTCTCGTTCTGGCGCAGCTGGAGTATGGCATTCTCCGTTTCCATGCGGTTTAGCATTATCGTCTGCCGAATGGCCGTGCGCCACAGCTCCCGCAGCTCGGCGGCATCGCGCTTTCCCCTCTTTGCAGCTGCAATCGGACAAAAGCATCATTATCGAACGTCAATTAAATAAAGGGCAGTACTTACGCTTACGCATGGGCGATAGGAATTCAGTGGGCACCTCGCTGTCTAGCCCCTTGGAGGGGGTGACCACGCTGTTGAGGATGGCCTGCCGCCAGGAGCCCTGATGTGTCTCCGCCTCCTTGGGGCTGTTGCCCACCTTGATAAATCTGCTCGCGTATTCAAAAGGGTGCCGTCAGTGGGGAAATCAGTGAACAATTCGAATGACTCTACTCACATGTCCATCATGGGGCTCTTGAGCTGCTCGGCGGTAGGCTTGTTGCTGGGACTCGCTCCCACAGTGTTCGAGCGGGAGCGGAAGCCCTCCGGAGGCGACTCGGTGCCGAGCGGTTCGGCTGAGCCCTCCCTAATGTCGCGCAGATTGTGGGGCGGCACGGCAATGTCGTCCTTGGAGGGCTTGCGCTTCAAGAGATTATCAAATGAGTTGGTCAGGGAGCGCTTGGCTTTCATGAAGATGGTGCTGCCGCCGAGATACTGGTTGAGGAACTCTGAGCGGTTCTCGGCGGTGTCGTGTACATGCCGCTGCTGCCTGGACTCGCAGTGGGCACGCAGGAGCATCATGAGGAACTGGTTCTGCTCGGCCACCGGGGAATTGGTCTTCTCGGAGCCACAGAACTTGGCCCACACGATCTCCTGCTCGTCGTCGCTTAGGGTCTCGATTCGACGCAGGATCAGGGCCTGGGTCTTTTTCTCGGACAGTCCCTCTACGTCCGTGCATAGCTTGTGGTACCACAGCATGGGGCAATGCTCGCAGCTAAAGATCTGCGTCTCCTGCTTTTTCTTCTGCTCCGCACAGGTGTCGAAGGCCTGGGCGATGGCTGCCACTATGTCGTCGCACACGTGCTCCGACTGGCACTTGAACACGTACCCGATGTAGCCCTCGTTGTTCAGCTCGCGGCAAATGATTCCAAAGTGGTCCAGCGACTTCTGGCCGTGCACACAGCTGGCCACGTCCTTGAAGTCCTTGTAGAGCAGCACCTGCTTGCGGTCCGGCGAGATCAGCCGCAGATCGCAGCGTCCCACCAGAAACACCATCGTTCGGTTCTGTTCCACGTACGGTGGGATGCAGCCCTGCGAGGCGGAGCGATCCCTCTGCTTCGGTATGCTGCAATGGATGAGTGAATGGTGTCAATGAGAGGCACAACAGGGGCCACTAGCTTCTAGCTTCTACCTGGGGAGCGGTGCATGTGCATCTGTGGCGTCATGCGATAAAATAGAGGCAATGGGTGCTGCTGGGCAGGCGAAACAAACGAAAAAGGGAACAGGGAACCAAGAAATCTAAATCTACACAAACACATATATTCGATGGCCTTCATACCTTTAGTGATTAACCTCATACGTATCTACATACATACATATATGTATTCAATCTTAACCTTATCGGCGTGACTCGAGTTGAGAGTGAATTGGCCTCGTCATGCACGCGACATGTATTTTCATTTTGGATTCTCGGGCATTCTCTTCTGCCCTTTTCGCTGGCGTCTTTCCGTTCGGTTGTGTACATATACTGTGCCAGACACTGCTCGAAAGGTACGTCTATTTGCACAGTATACGTTGTAACATAGAAAGCATTCATATTTGGTCAGCGAGTTTCAGATCTCTCTTTCTGTGATGTGTGACTGAGCTAAAAAAGGCAGGATTCCTTATGGATTTACAGTACAGATGCATAGAACTCTAAGCACATACATATGTACATATGTAATCATTGGATATATACTATATACCTATATAAAGTCGGATGCAAATACGAGTATATAATACGTAGTCGTAGTTTTTATACCCGGTACTCAAAGAGTTTAAGGGTATATTAGATTTGTGGGGATAACGGTTGTGTGTAACGCCCAGAAGGAAGCGTTTCCGACCCCATAAAGTATATATATTCTTGATCAGCATCAATAGCCGAGTCGATATAGCCATGTCTGTCTGTCCGTCTGTCCGTCCGTCCGTCTGTCCGTCTGTCCGTCTGTCCGTCTTCATTTGCGCCTATATCTCAGAGACCATTTAAGCTAGAGCAACCAAATTTTGTATCCAGTCTCCTGTGTGATCACACTACTCCAAATGTATTTCAAAATTTCGCCCCGCCCCCTTCCGCCCCCACAAAGGACGAAAGTCTGTGGCATGCACAATTTTGAAGATACAAGAAAACTAAATACGCAGAATCATAGAGAAGGACCATTTCTATCAGAGTGTTGAATCTGGATCAGATCGGATCATTATTATAGCTACAATGAAGAAAACCATTTCGAAAGTCATCATTCCCTCTCGCTCTCTCTCACACGCTACCCTGTCTGTTTTGCCTATTCGTCCAAATGAGCGCCTAGATCTCAGAGACTATAAGAGCTAGAGCAACCAAACTTTCTATCCAAGCTCCTGTGGTATCGAACCAGCACAAGTGTATTTCAAAATTTTGCCACGCCCCTTTTCGCCCCCAAAATAAACGAAAATCTGTGGAATCCACAATTTTTAAGATAAATGAAAACCAAAAACGCAGAATCATGGAAAATTACCATATCTACCAGATTGCCGAATATGGATCAGGTCAAATCAATATTATGGCCAGAAGAAACAAATTAAATTTCAGTGGCTACGCAACGCCTGCCAAGCGCTGACTCATTCCCTCTCTCTCTGTCGCAAACACTTGTACGTCTCAAATATGTAGTTATACATGTCATGTAGAAATTTAGAAGCAGATGTAAAAAGCATATGCAAACAAAATTGGAAACATGTATAAATATTCCAAAAATGATTTGACTTCATTTTTTGAAATTAATTTTTTTTGCCCAAAATTTAATTTGTCCCTTTTGCGAACATATAATAAATTGCATAAATCGCAAGCTCATATTTGTATGTAATATGTGTATACCGACTGAGTACCGGGTATAAGGTAGAGCCGCGGCCTTTGCCGCGGCTCACAACGTTCCCCCTCGTTTATTGCTCGAATTGGTACTCTGAGGCGTATGGAAGGCCATCGAATAGTTGGTAAACGAAAAAAGCGAATCAAACTATGCAAATCATGCGTCGGGATGGCGGACTACTGGGTGGCCACTTACTTCTCCAGCGCATAATTGGGATGCAGCTGACTGGGGCCAACAGCTGCCGAAGCAGAAGCACCGGCTGATGCCGCGCCCTGGTCCCTGGGCGGCGTGGGCTGCTTGTTAACAATGACATTGGGTGTTTCCAGCTGGCTATCCTCGGTTTGCCTTTGAGGTGAGGTTTGGCAAGACGGAGAAGTTTTGGGCGAAATGTCAGGGGAAAAGTACTCGAGGGGCTGGCTACTTACTGTTCCTTTTGGCCCAGTTCGATCTGGCTCTGGCCGCGCAGCAGAGGGCGCTTCTCGGGCGACTTGTTCTCCTTGTTCTCCTCGAGGGGACGCGGCGCAGCCCCCTCCTCAGCGCCTGTCAGCTGCAGTTGCACTAGGGGCATTCCCGAGGTCTCTTGCTCTGGCTGCTGATGCTGCTGCTCCTGCTCCTCATCCTCCTCCTTGAGGTCGTGGCTCTTAAGACTGCTGACGGTCTTGGCCTCAATGCCTACACCCCCCTCGCTGCTGAGGGACATCTTGCGGTTCTGCAGGAGCCGCAGGCGCTGCGCGTCGTACGCCTTGAACTTGGGCAGGGCATCGTCGATGAAAGAGTTGGGCACCCGCTTCTGGGACACTCGAATCTTGCCCACGTACATCACCTCGAAGAAGTGCGTGTGGTTCGGCGAGATGTCGGCCAGCAGGGAGAGGTTGCTCTGGGCCGAGGTGGATGTGGGAATGTTCACCGTGCCGGAGGAGCTGCTCAGGCCGTGCGTGTACGACTTGGAGGCCTTCATCTTGGAGCTGATCGGATTGGGACTCGCGTCGTGCTGGGCATGCCGCATGGCCTCGCTCATCTTCAGATTCGTCGCAGGTGTGGCATGAATGCCGTTCAGGGCCCCATTCGAGGAGCTGTGTCCTCCTGCTCCTCCGCCGGCGCCTCCAATCAACGTCTGCGGAATGCTGCCCACCGATCCGCCAAGCGTGTGGGCCGGGTCCCGCATCTGGTGCATCAGCTCGGCCATCTGCAAACGGAACGGCAACAATTCGTTAGTCACTCAATCGATAGCTGTCTGGGATTGGGATTAGAATGGGAACAGTTTCCACGTGCCGTACAAGAACAAAGGCTATGACTCCCCACAGTTTGATGGTTGACTGCATGGATGGATGCCCTTTACTGCTACAAATATCCCCCACTTGATTCGGTTTCCGTCTGGCATATGCTGGGGTCTGAGGCTTTACGACTCTCAAGTTAACGATGACAATGCGGTATTCAGAGAGAAGTTTGATGGACATCTCTCCATTACTATCCCTCCGACTAGTCCCCATTATGACTATATTTAATCGAACAAAAATTAACCGAAAGCCATGAAACCATGCCAACAATTGGGGTCCTTAACAGTTAAAGTGCATTCCGCCCATAACGTGAAATTGATAATAAATTAATCCATTTTAGTTTCTAATCAACTAAAGTCGCTCGCAAAGTCCTATTCGAATCTATTGGTAATGTCCGATAGGTTGTTCACCTGCCATCAAAGATGTATTCTGTGACAACCGATACCCGCCAGAGGCACAAAAGAAAATGCCCGACAAGAAAAAACACGATGCATGTCGTGTGCATGATGACGCGAACATTGATGCTGTACTCTAGGCTGGGACCGAGGCTATACGACGTGTGAATGACGAGGCACATTGCTGTTCGACTCGAGTCTCGCCGAAAGGGTTCTCTTTTGAGGGACTGCTCCCTATATACTGCTGCCCTATTTGCATATATCATCTGATTAGGGGGTAGGACGCACTCTTGGGCGATTACTTCTGTTCGAATTTAAATTTCTTAGCAATGGGTTCGTTCGCATCTTCCGTGACTCAGTGATCATGTTCAATGCTCATGGCGCAGACATCGCGTCTGCCTTGCTCTGCCACTGTTGTTGGGGGACGCTTGTGCCCCCCTCCCCCCTATACGGACTGTGGCCCCCCGTGTGCTCGTATTGCAGTTGGATGCATCAGCTGCTGCCGGCGTGATGCTGCTGAGGTACTGGTCGGGTTTTCTCTCTGCTTTCCATTCAGAGAGCGGTGCAGACCCCTCCATGCTGCCCCCTTGCCCCATTTTGGGTTCATTGAAAAGGTGCCAAAAATGATTGCAGCGGCTGCCAGCAAGTTAAAAGTCCAATGCCATCCCACTCTCGGGGCATGCAGCTGTCTGTCAGATGCGTTTCGTATATGTATACTTAGGAATATATATGTATATATGTACATACATCTGTATCCCAAAGGTACATATGTACAACTAATTGTCATTTATCAGCAATTTTAAGGCACAAATTTAAGCAAACAAACCAAATAGTTATCTTCCCAAATTGATTTCAATTTTACTTCTTGTCTTTTTTGGTTTTTTTTTTCTGTTTGGGATGAGGAAGAGATTCGATCAGCCATTCGCCGAGTGATCGTGACGTCATGTGCGGACCAAAATTGACCAAAAGACACACACATACAAATGTACATACATATATGTAGTATTATGTACCCTATTCATACAAATAGATATATTGTATATCTATTTAGATTTCTGTGGCACGCTTGACAACGCGTGTTTCCCACCCAAAGTGTGCGCCTGTGGTGCCTGGCAGTAGCATACATATGTATTTATTTTTTTTCTTTTTATTGTTTTATTATTTTTGTTTACGAAAAAAAGCACTTCACACAAATAATGCAGAAACGCTCGCAGGAATCCAATTCAACGTCACGTTCGACTCGCGTTTCCCCCGCGTTGTCTTTGTCTTTTTTCTCGGTTTACGTGTTTGCAACATTTTTTATTATTGCAATACTTTTACTGCTTTGCTGGTGTTGTGTTATTGCTTTTTCATAAAAACATTCGTATTAAATGTCGAATCAACAGAACTCAGCCTGTCCGAAACAAAACAGACCGCCCCCGCCCTGACAAGGCTCAATGCCAGCCAACAAATTCAAATTCAAATTACAATTCAAATTACAGGCGATTTACAGGCGATTTGCACGCGCTTACATATTATCTCCCCCGATTTTATGACATTTTTGCGTCCCGACCTCCCCAACCCAAACTATTTTGCGTTTCAAATACGGACTAAAAACCGCTTAAGGCCCACAACCAGGAAATGCAACTGAAAGAGCGAAAACAGTTAACAAACAACAGTTACAAGATGACCTGATGCCCTATACTCGTATGCCTATTCTCGTATGATGTAATTTATTAGGAAACAACTCATAAACAATACAACACCACAATAATATTTGCATGCTACAATCTTTTATTTATTTATGGCGATTTCTATAGTAGAACAGAAGTATAAATGTAAATTTTGTAGGGATGATAGAGAATACAACAGAGAATACTCTAACTGGGGGATGTCTTAATGGAAAAAAAGTTAGCTACACTTTTCCAGTGGTTCAGCGTAGATCCGGACTATTGTTTTTATGGCTTACGTGCCGCAATCTACTTTAATTTTCCGATACGAAGTTGAATGAGATGGAAACGTATAATTTATCCAAAGTATAATATGAACTACAGCTTTGCAAATCCTTTCAACGATACAATCTCATGCAAACATTACTAAATTACAATAGCAGTAGTATAGTACTATAGACCTAACGTTAGTTGTAACAAAATGTATGATATTAATCAAATTATACCAATCAGGTTCTGAAAAGGTTCGCCGAGCGACCCACTAGCTTAGGTCTGTCGTTCAGCCAGTAGAAGCAGCTCTGCCTACCCCAATATGTATCTGTCCCGTGTCGACAGAGTCTACAGAATTTACAGAATTAAATGCTTCGTGTCAGCATTTTCATGTCATATTTTTTTTTGCCGCTGGAGCTAGACGTGTCTGCTGTTATCGCAGCTCGTTTGCTTTGCAGTTTTATAGCTTTTGCGCAATTGGAAAACTGTAATGGCCGGGCGCCTGGTGAATAGTAAAACCTGGGATCGGGCCTTGCATTTTAAAGAGTTGCAGCAGCTGTCCCCTCTGGAGCAGAGCTCGTTGAACCCTGTCCCAGTCTCAGCCCCAGAGGACCATTCACCATTCGATTTGACGACAATGGGCAGCAGCAGCGTCATTGCAAGTGCGGGCCAACCTCTAACGAGCTTGTTTACATTCGATATAGACTCGTTTTAAGGTCAAGACTTTATGCAATGCGTTTCCCTGCCAATTTGTGCCGCTGCCGCTGCCGGGTTCGGTCCGGTTTGGCCTGGGAGCGATTTGTTCCGGCCCATTTGAACAAACAAAATCAGATTCTGCTCACGAGTGTTAAGAGTATTACGAGCCTTACATTATATATGTATATCCAAGAACCAACAACTGCCGAAATGCGATATTTGTTTTGCACGATAGTAATTCGTGTGGTATCGTATCTGGCACTGCGATTTCCTCGAAGCAACATTGAATCGCCTGCACAAACTCGACTGAATGTTGGACTTTGGGTACCTAATGGAATCTAAGGTGATATTCCAGCGCGTAGCTTGAATTATAGTTTCCTATCAAATTGCATTGACGCTTAATTTCCCTGGAAGGCAACTTTGTGCTCTTAAATATTCGATAATATTTCATTGCCCGGCAATTTGCGACCGGTTTCTCAAGAGGGAGAACACAACTTAACTCAACTCAAATTCTATAGGCCTGGCACAATATGGGTTCTACGACAAACAATATTTCAGATTCTGCAACGTCATAATTATGCATTTCAAATACATTTTCCGGTCTCCAAGCGGGTATTTTATTTTAAATACTCTATTGAAGCTTTTGAACTCAGCTTAACTCGAGCAAAAAAAAATCCCCCCAAGGGCATGGGTTGTTGAACAACTTCTGAAGCCCCTTCAAAGGGAAAAAAGTCACGTCAGCGGAAAAGTTAAAGCTGCAAAAACAGTTTTCCTTTCCGCAATTGTGACGCTCTTTCAGACACCAGGGCCAGCCCGGTCCACCACGGCCGCCATGGCCACGGTCAAGAGGAAACTTTTTCTGGCGCCTATGCCGGCTAACAGTAGATTCCCTGACCTGACTCTTCGGCCACTTGGCACGCGCGAGGAATGTAATTTGATGAGAAGTCGGAGGATTACACAGAAACACTTTATATGGTAATGCCCAAGATGGAATATTCAAGGCATTTACATTTGCATTGGAATTGTCTCTCCTCTTAAATTTCAATAGAATCCATGAAAGGTGCAGAGAAAAGGCGAAACGGAACGACATCTACAGAGTGTTATGGCAGATGGGTGGACCACCTCAAGGGTAAATCAATTAATGACAAGTGGAAGACGGGGTTAGGTAAGAGAGAGGACTGGGGGCGAGGGAGTTTGCTTTTAGCTTGGCCTAAACGCTGCAATTAGTTGGGAACAAAAGAACAAAGCAATCAAATAGAATCACAGCGGTGCATGCATAACAAAAGCCATTGCATAAGACGGCACAGCACACAGAGAGAGGCGAACAAACATGAAGTAAATACAAAAACGAACACAGGCAGAGGCAGAGGCAGAGGCGGAGGCACAAGCACAGGCACAGCCGAATTGAAATTGAAATCAATTGAACGGATTCGATCCGTTCTGGATCCGAATGAATCTCTACGTACGGCGCGGCTCTTGTTGAGCACAGATGCATCGCTGACCGAGGTCGTCAGGATGGTGTCCCGGTGAAACGGCACCGTGAACATATTAAAGCTGCTGATCCCACGCCGCGTCTAAATTCCAGTCCCAACTTACACTTGCAACTCTCGCAGCAGCCAAATATCACAAGTTTCTATTTTGAGCGTGTTGTTTTGTTGTTTGTTCGAGGTCAGAGTTTAAGTTTAAGTTAATATCACAGGGTTTCCATGATAAAAAACTCTAAAAGTCTCTTTTTTATAGAAATGTTCACAAAATGATGAAGCTGTTGCAGGAATATTGAAATATTTATTTTAATATTATTAATTTATATATTATTTTTTATTGAATATAAAAATATATTCCACAGACACTTTTTCGTATAAAAGTTTATTTATTTTATCAGTTGTAAATGAATTCACTTTATATTATTTTTATGTATTTTACTTTGATTCACTTTCTATTTCCACATCTCATTATAATTCACTCGTTTTCCCATTATATTTGATTGATAATGATGCCATTCTGTGTTTATATTTGACAACTAATTTGAAAAAGAGGAAACTGCATTTATTAATAGATTCTTTTTATTCTCACTTTGTTAATTTTTGTATATTTTATTATCAGATATTTATTATCACATTAAATTTATCCATATATCACAACACACCCCCCTGCCATTTCAATGAACCAAATACAAATCGTACATGGTATATCCAATCGGGGCGGAGCGGGGCGTGTATCTGTATCTGTATCTGCTCTCCCTATATAGTACTACACTACATGTACCGGACCGGACCTTACACGATGCCCATTTACTTTGAAATGACCATCAAGGCAAGGCAAGCCGTGACAAATGCGAACCGAACCGAACCGAGTGGAGTGTGCTTCGATGGCCAACAGATTCCCGCGACTAACGAAAGTATTTTCGAATTTCGAACAAACAGTTGGCGGCGCAACGGATCAGCTGTTGGAAAGAGAGGCAGATTGCGAGATGGGGAGACAGAGAGCGAGAGGCAGATCGGGAGACAGAGAAGGGCCAGAAGGGTCAAAGTACTGTCTGCTGCGCTTGGCTGCCCGATAAATCATTATAATTAAAAAGGTTCCCAAAGCTGCACTTGTCTCTAGAAAAGGCAATTTGCGAGAGAACCTTCGACTCAGGGGGGAGTACGAGTACGAGTACGAGTGCCGGGCCCAAGTACCGATAATAATACACACTTGTACAATACAATGTCAGTGTGTATTTATAACTGTATAGATATACTCGGACACAGCACAACTCGTATGTGCATTTGTTTATCCATCTATCTTCTATCTTTATCTTGCGCCTCTGCTAATTGTCGCGTTAATTGACTTTGCTTTGGCTCTGACTTTGCTTTGCTTTGCGTCCGAATTGATTTCGATGTCGAGATGTTTGCGAAAGGCACTTTGCGAATAGCCGCTATACTGGTACTCGATATTTGGGACAATGAAAGCCCACTGTGGATCATTTCCCCAGCGAACTTTGTGCAAGGTCGAAGGTTAACCTTAACCTGACTTTACTTTCCTTCTGCCTACCAAATCATTATCATGGATGGAGGATGCGATCCAGTTTCGACTCCACGAGAGTGTAACTCAATTGATTTGTTTGTCTTCTTCCAGTGGCATTTCAATTGAGCCAAGAATATGAATATTGTGTGTATATGTCAAGGCAGACCGAAAATACATGTGTATATAATTAACATGTCTGTACATATACATATCTGTACATATACATATGTATAAGTATTTTGTTTTGGCTTTTAATTTTGTTGTTGTTGTTATTGTTGGCGTGTTTCAGTTACCGATTTATTTTTATTTTCTATACGTTCTGTTTTCGAGTTTTTATTTGCTAATCACTTTTTAGCATTTTTTGTTTGGCTCTTGTGCACCCAACGCTAAAATCAAGTTTATTTTTTGCTCGTTCCAGCCGTTCGTTGAAGCGAACAATGGTAGTGCTTTTAGCCCGGTTTACTGCGCGCAGTAACTCGTATTTATTATTTATTTATTTATTCATTTACTAGATGCTTATTATAAGTATTTCCATATCAGCTTTTTACTTTCTGCCAGCACTTTCGTTTGGGGGAGCTTTCGCCGCCTTCGAAACGGAGCGCGCACGCGGTTCGATTGCCGTCAGACAACTGAGGGCAGCGGCAGATCCCCAGCCGAGCAACGCGACAGCCACAGCCACTGCCACTGCCACAGACATATGTAGCAGCAACAACTGAATGAATGAAGCGACCTGCGCATGCGAAATCGAAGAAGCTACAGCTACAGAAGTGAGAGCTAACGCGAGAGAGAGAAAGAGACGGCGACAGAGAGTAGAGCAATGAAGGAAAATGCGGAGAAAGAGCAAGAGAAAGGGAAAGGGAGACAACGCTGCGAATACTTGATACGTGATAAATAAAATCATAAATTACAAATGTCCCCCCGATTACAGCCAGACCATGGTACATATATACGAGTATGTACATATGTATGTATGTATATATGTATGCCCACACCATCTGCCATTTGCACATGGAATTCCAATTTGGGGATTTGGGCAATCAGCGGAACCACAATCGATAATCCGTTGTGTTGTCCAAAGTCAAAGGTTCAATCAACATTTCGTTGGATGGATGATCAATGCAATGCAAAATAAAATTAATATGCATATGTAACATATATTATGTTCTATAGTGGCTATAAGGATTCTCAATCTAAAAGAAGTAGAAAATGTACACATAGATTACAGGGGAGAAAACAGATGCACAGACTTAAAGAGATATGTATATAGTTATGGCCTGAATAGACTGGACACAGATCGAAAATTAACTGAAAAGACAAGGAAAAAGAAGAAAATCCTTTCGACGCGACTTCTCGAAATGAATGAGGACGACATTCGGAGTCACAGGGCACTATGGGAAAAGGAACAGGAAAGACCGCAACACATCCTATGTGAACACCTCGCAATATCTAGAAGGAAGTCCTCACATAACTTGGGAAATAAGACCCACAAAAGTGCTAAGCTTAATCAAAAGCCAAAATATACAAGCTACAAACTTCCATTCTGTTGTTATGTTCATTTGTACGACAAAACGTTATCAAAAAGTCAAATGTTAAATATTAAATTATTATATTGAAATGATTATAATCGAACGTACGGTTTAAACGATAGAAGCCAAAATACTTAAGCCAAAATAAATAGCATTACGTCACATGAAACAGAAGTGGTTTTCGAGGCTACCCCAAGCTCAAAAATAGCAAAAATTTTTCAATATGCTAGAGAGACTTTGAGGAAAAACTTTTATCATTTTTATAAGAGAGAATAGCAAAGGACTGAAGGCCTTGTTACTCAGGCTACAGACATTAATTTTACTGTAAATAAATAAAAGGTTTTCATATGAAAGTTAATAGAAATATAGGTATAATTAAAAATAATAATAACATCAGAACAAAAGTACATACATACATATATACATATGTATATGGATGGCAATCTGTTGTTAGTGATATTTACAGTTTCTTGGAAAGATGGACTTTTTGCTTAGTAATAATACTACTATGGATTACAGATATCTTCTATATTATCGTAAATGTATCTTCGGAAAGTATAGCTGGTTGAATCAGAAAAAAACATGTGAACAAAACAGTGTATCTTTGTATCTGATTTCACTAAAATACCAGTTGGTCGCAATAAATTACTGTAAAAATCGATGTGTTTTTTCAGATGCAATGGAACATCTGTCAATGGAAGGGAAACAAATTTCCATCGGTTGGTGCCGAAGACCATGAATAAACTGAAATTGAACAGGAAAGTGGCTCTAAAATCAATCTAAAAAGCCAGGAAGGCAGCAAAACTTCGAATATAATCGAATCATCGTATGAGATACTTTTTCGTTCCTAAATGGACGACAAATTGAATTTGTTGCCAAGTTCCTCGAACGCCCCTATTCACTCCCCCCGCCCAGTTCGACGTACAAAGGAAGCGAAGGAATATTTTGCATGCAAAACGAGGAAATAAAAGTGAGAGGCAATTATCGGAAAGAGAGTGGTCCCCTTCCTACCTCCCTAGCCCTGAATGCTCGGAATTTTAGTTTCAAAGAGAGTCTTTGCGACCGAGTTGTTGGCCAAGAAGAGGCCGAAAAATATACAAAACACTTTACGGCGGGTACGGGATTTTGTAAACTCGTATCACTACCAACAAAGGATGGCTTGAGCCCTTTTCTGTGAACTGTTGGCAGTCAGGACACAGGCTGCAAACACACTCGAGCACTCGATTAGTTTTTGTTGAAAGGCCCAACAAAGATGGCCAGGTGGGCGGACTGTCAATGACATTGCCTTGAACGCCGAACTCTCGGCTGAGCCTTCCTAGGCCCTGCCCAGAACCCGGTGGGCAGCCCAAAGTTTAAACAGGCGAATGTCAGCTCTGCGCCATGCGTCATTTAGCAGAGGACACGGCACGGATCCGCCTGCTAATGATGCCTGTCCGTGACTCGGGACAGGTGCCGGCTGTTTCCAGCAGAACAGAGCACTTGCCAGACGAGGCAGAGCCCTTAAATATTTATGAGCTTATGATGTGGTTAAAGTGCCGCAGTTGCTTTGGAGCACCTATGCGCCTGCCCACGGCAGTATGCCCCGCTTATCAGACTCCCTTTTCCTGCAATTAGCTTTCAGCATTTTTTTTCCAGCATTTTCCTAATGGTTTCCCCTCTCATTCTCTCTATGGGTAAAGGGGTGGCGAAGAAAGGGGTATAAGGTGCGTTTATCCTACCGCCTAATAGCAGCAATTAGTAGCTCAGTCGGTGGACTGTATCCAGAAGGGACAGCTAGGCACTTACGTCGAGGTGTGCTCTGCTTATGATGCCCTTTCTTTTGCACCTTTAGGTATTGATATTCAAAGCCCTATGGAGCCCAGTTAAAGTGAAAGTTCTGTGACCCAGTTGCTATGCTATCAAAGCAGCTGAAAATTTCAGGCAGCAGACACAGAACGGGGCCAAACTCTGCAACGACGCAAACATTCGCCCGCCGAAACTCTGCAATCAACAATCAGACGGGGCCCACGTCAATGCCAAAACACAGGTCAACTGCCGTGGCAAAGGGGGACGGGGATGGGACGGGGCCGGCAATCCTGACATGGCTTAAAACACTTTTGACATGCAATGAGCCAACAACAGAACCCGAACAGACACACACAACATATGCTAAATCCTTTAGAAATTAAGCTCAAATAAAGTAGAAAAGCGTTCAATGAGAAAAGTATATGAAAACTCGAACTATGATTTTTGCAAAATAAATTTATGTTTTATATGTATGTATGTACAGTACAGTACATGCATCACAAAAGGTAGAACAATAAAATAACGCATGTTAAAGAAATAAAGTCGATACATTCACTTCTCTTACACATGGATACAGTATTCATAACATCTCATGCCACTTCACTTCGTTCGAACATTTCGAATCACCCCGAATCACGTTTTAGGAGAATGATCCGATTCTATGGAAAAGCCGAATTGATACTGATTCGGTCGGACCGAACGAAACGAATCCTGATACTTCCTGTAGCATTGTCATTTCTTTTTGAGTTTGCCCCTGAATTTCGACTGCCAGTGCATCCTAAAAGTATGCTCGAAATCGTAGTGCTCGGAAGCCAGGTGTTCAAAGAGCGAAAGAACAGGTCAGGTGCACATAATGGAAACTTTTTTTTTTCTGACTGTCACATACATTTACACGAATTTAGTATACCCAATATGCATAGATAACACTAAGAAAACAAGTAAAAACAAGATTCGGAAATGCATCTTTTTATGCGTGGCAAATGTGTCATGTCTATTTCAATATTTGGGGGACATAAGAATAGTTTCTTAGCACACGCATAGTTCTTTCCTTGGGGTAAGTTCGCTTTCTATTTTGCAACCAAATTCTATTAAACTCTACAAATTTAACTTTTCACCCCATATTCCACAACGAGAGGGCGTGACCGAGCTAGATCTGAAGCCCCCGTGCGAATGAATTTGTTGTTTGTGGCCTGTTCATCCGAAATTAGGATTTTGCGTGTTGGGAGACCCTTTTGTTGGGGGAAGGTCGGGTCCGGTCGGGTCGGGTCGGGTCGGTCCACACCGCAGCCATTCATACGTGGAGCCTGTTGGGTGGGTGGTATAGAAGAGCCTTGGCATAGTGGTGCCATAGTCAAAGCTCCTGCTACCAGGAGCTGAGCTGTTAGCTTGGCCCTGCCGAACAGACCTAAATCGGTTGATTCTCCTCTTGCGTTGCGAACTGTTTTAATTAGAAATGCAAGCGGAAGTCAATTTATGGCGTGCTGGGTGCCCACCAATACACTTGCGCGCAGGGTGGGGGTCAGACGTCCAAATAAAGCACGCCCGTGAGGGTTTCGTGATAAGGAAAAGGGGTCAGGGCGTGCAACACTGTATGGGGTTGAACCAGTTATTGGATAGAGGTTGTTGCCTTTGGCCACCAAGTGGGAGACTGCGACTCCAGTGGCAGGAACTCGCCTCGCCGTTTGCATGTTCTGTGGATTAGTAATTTGCTAACAACATTGTAAAATATTTTTATTTCAATTTCTGGTTCATTAACTAGTTATTCGTCAGCTACTTGCGGAATTGGAGTACAAATTGGTTTACGAGCTAGGGCTCTACATCTAGATGATAGCTAGAGTTCGTAGAATATTGGATGATGATTATGGATAATTTCATCCCTTCAAAAATACGCCAACAGTCGATAGTATTTATAAATAGAAATACATACAAGTACATACATATGTCATCTCATTCCTCACGCCTCTGCTCTCTGTTTCTGTTATTCTCTCATGGGCCTCTAGTCACTGCTATTTGCCTGTCCGTTATTCTTGTCATTTGTTGTATGCTAGTGCTGTACTCGTGTTTGTGGCAGAGTGCGTATAGACTCTACATACTCTATACTCGCTTTATTTTATTAAGAGAGTCTGTCAGAGAGCATCATAGGAGCGAGGTGACGAGAGTGCACTTCGAGTGCACATTGTCATGATTGGTGCCACAAAATATTAATTAATTCGTAAATAAAAGAAAATGTTGAATTAAGATGAATTTGTTATTAATTGTCAAGAAACAATATAAACTATTGGAAAAATGTAGTTTTTGTTGTTATAATTTTACCTAAATTTTCCTTCGTTTGCTCAAGTTACTAAACTGTGAAATATTGGGAAAATATTTGTTTTTAATTGTTAGGAACTGATTTATTGGCTCGGAACTAACAAAAATAGACGAATTGAGTAACCCCAGACTAGGAACGTACAAAATTCATGAATATACCAATATTCATTGTATTTCTATATTTAAAATATTTGAAATCGCTTGAGAGTTGATTGCAGTTGAAATCAGTGAGTCTGCGACAGTTTTCATTTTCAATTTGCATTGACAGGATCTATAATAAATCAACTTCTCACTGGGATACAGCATGCACCGTGGAATAAATGTAGTATGGTATGTGTGTAGATATCTCGCACAGCTTCTGCTGCCTGCACTACTTTTCAGAGACAAACTGCAACTAAGAATGGTAAATGCAATTAGAAATTTACATCTGGTAGATTCTGCAAACAGAAGTCGTCGCTCATTAAGCATCCCGAGCTATTGTTCGACCAACAAAGCCGCAAAGGAGCTTTAGAGCTTCTCTGCAATTTAATCCGAGCAGTTCTCATGGAAAACTATTGTGGGGTAACTTTTCCTTTTTGAAAACATTTCCATTTGAGAGCATTTCAAAAGGCCACAAACTGTCCACACATGCATGCCACATGGTTCCTACAACAGAACAGACATACAACTGACACAATGTCGGACCGGGCTGTCGACAACTTTTCCCATCCGTCATCCGGTTTTCATCTGGCTTTCCTCGGGCTTTGAGTGAGCCCTGAACTTACCTCCTCGATGGTTTCGCACTCAAACAGATAAATGTGCAGCAGCGGATCCTTGGGATCCTTCAGCAAGTAGACCAGCCCGGTGATGGGTCCTTGGAATTCCATGAAATTCTGCGGCTGCTCCGCCGCTCCACTTCCATCAGAATTTCCCGCCGCAGCTGCTGCCGCTGCGGCCGCCGCCGCCTGCTGCTGCTGCTGATAAGCGGAGGCCGCGCTGGACGAGAGTGAGCCATAGGATGTGGATGCGGTTAGGGTGTGCCGCAGTCCGTTTGCGGCCAGCGAGCTGCTGCTGCTGCTGCTGCCACCAGGAATAGAGGCGGTGGTGGCGCAGGAGGGGCCACTGGCTGCCGCCTGGCCAGCGTTAGATTTGAGCTGCAGAAATCCGTTGCCGATGCTCTTGGCCTGCGGCTTGTGTACGATGCGGCACATGCCCACGATGTGCTTCAGGGGATGGCTGAACTGCAGCTCAAAGTCCGAGTTGTACGACTCGAGTATGCCATTCTCAATGCCCACCGATAGCTGCAAGACAATCAAGACAGACACACATTCAGATGATTAATTGGGGGCTCAAACTTTAAGTTTAGTTAAATTTAAATATTTCCTAAACTCTTGTACAGAATATAGCATATATAAATATGTAAATAGAAGGCTTCTGCTGGCAGTTGAGTTTTGTAAATAAACTTTAAATAATACAAATAATATACTATGTACATTGGTATATACAGAATCAGAAAATTTTATATATTTTTCTAAAATTGGTTGATTTATTAAAAAATTCATAATTTTTCATATATTGGACACTAAAAAACTAAATATTCAAATATATGAATGAAATATTACACAAATTGTAAATGGCAAAGTTTAGGAAACGTACAAAACGGTAAAAACTATCTTTAGGTATGGCCACTGTAAGCAGACTAACTTTACTCGTACATTTCTCTTTTCGACTCATCAGATTTTGGATATTGGCTCTGTAGAGCGGTTTTCGGTTTGAAAAAAGAATTGTAAAGACCCCACAGTGTAATTAGTAAATGAAAAGTAAGCCCAAACATGTCTTTGATGAAGTCAATAGTTAATTAATCTAATGGATTGACAACCCAAAGAGTTCATCATACTTTGTGATAGATTTAAAAGGGGCACTCGTAGTCGTTTCAAGAAACCAGATGTTTTCCTTTCCTGTTGCAGATCTAATTAGCTTTGCTTAATATTTGGTTCTCGGCCTATTTCAAGTCCCAGTATCACACTAACCACTTATCCACTAATAACTCCGTTTCCCCTTTCCCCTAGTTAGTATTAATATTTGTAATTGTTATGAATTTTTGTTCGTTGTACTCTGTCGGTTGGACTAATTTTCAGCATGGGTTCCGCGCGTAACAAACTTCTGCATGGTGCACCCTTTGCACCGCGGATCATAAAATATTCTTATTATTCAAATGATGAAAACTACCGTAGAACAAGTCATTAGATAAGTAAATGAGTTCAGTTTCAAGCGGAAGTGTAGTGTATTCATTCGAAATGTAATTCCATCGTTACTGAAATCAAATTAATTTTTCGTTTCCATTTTGGTTTTTGGAATAGAAATCAACATCGTGAGCAGAGCAGCAACTGGAGGGAATTAGCCACGTTATGCCATCGTTTGTGAGAACGTTTCATTTCCACTAGGCGAAGCAGATTAACGGTATTAAATTCTTTTTAATCAGTTTACATACTTGCCTGCACAAGCAGAAAAGGCAGAAAAGAGAGAATAGAGGCAGCAGTGACAATGTGACATGCCTGCCAACATGACAACGTGGCAACGCAGGCAACGCGGGCCACACGGGCAACACGGGCAACAAGGCAACGTGGCAACATGGCGGCTGCTCCATTTCCGGCAGTGTCCTCCGCATCCGCCTCCACCTCATCATCTGGTCTGCCTTTCTCTTCTTTCCTGGCTGTATTTTCGTTTCATTTTTTCACTTTTTCATTTTGTTCTTGGCCCGTTTTTATGCCAACAACTACGAATACCAGAAAGCCTGCTAGCCTGGTAGACTGGTAGCTTGGCAGCAAGGGAGTGTCAACAACTATGAGCGGGAGGTGATGGTGGGTGTGGCTGGTGGTGGGCGAGGAAATTGGGTTGTGTGCTTAGGGCAGGGTGTGTCGTTGTTGTGGCGGCGGTACGAACGGTAGGCGGCGGTAAAGCGGGTCGTTATGTTTTCTAGCCCCATTTGGGGGCGGCGGGTGTGGTATCTTTGTACGAGTATTGTATTTTGTGCATACTCGAACACACAGGGCCAGCAGGGGATTTGCCCTCTGTTTTCCGTTCTCAAAGGCTTTAAATGTAGGGAAATGTAAAAACAAAGCGTTTTTGTATGCCAATTTGGTTCATGGGGTGCTGAAGGGAGCGAGAAAACATCCGTCTACAATCTAATGCACATGAATCTTTGAACATCTTTGAATTAAATCTTACATTTCACTAATTAAATATCGAAATGTGGAAAAGCTCTGGCCAAATGAAAACTTTTTCTGCGCAAATTAAATTAAAATCAAAGAAAAGTAAAGTGTTGGGGCGGTTCCATGGAGTCCATGGGATCTATGAGGTGGGGGCGGCGTCAACTTTGAAAACTAAATACTAAGAAAAACAGAACGGAAAACTTTCAACTCAAGCAACTCAAGGAAAAAGCAAAGAGGAAAATAAGGAACGTGTCATGGCTAATGGCACTACGAAACTCAGATGCCCTGCCACCCCTAGAGTTTGTGGCTTCGACCTTCCACCGATACTGTGTTGGTACTAAGAATACTCCCGTTGAGTCCCGCTCGAGTCAAAAGCATAGGCATACCCTTCTGCCTAGCACCAAAACCTCTGCAATTTATATCCTCTGAGAGGGCTGCTGCGGGAGCACGCCTAATGACTGGCTGACTGGCTGACTGGCTGCCTGGCAACCTGGTAGTCATTAGGGCCGCCGCAGTCTTGGCTTGGGCGCTGTCCCCAAGTTCTTTTCAACGTTTGGCATTTAATTAAAATTTGGAAAATGTCTGACACACATATGGCAGCAGTTAAGAGGCAGCCCCGACCGTGACAATTTATTTTAATTAATTTCCTTCGACACTTGACGAAGGAGCGAGCCCTGCTGTCCCCCACAGAAAATCATCCAGGCGCTCTGACGCTGAAGATGATGATGGCGAATCGAGTGGCTGACAAAACGGGCCCCAAGTAAATGGCGAATAAAAATAGAATTCAATTGATTTATCTTTTTCTCTGTTCAATTTCTCTGTCATCCTGTAAAATATGTATTTACAATTTATCGTAAATGTTTTTCCTTTTATGGATTTTTCCCTTCTAATCGGCTTGGAAATATCCTGAAAACTAAACCCAAATAAAGCGGGAAATGTTGTCTGTTGGACTCACAGTTCCAGCAATCCATTGTGGACATTGTTTCGTTTCTTCATTGCTTCAGAATAACCGCATTGACATGGAAATGTATAGAGAATAGAATTCATATTGTGACGCACGCTGCGTATACGTAATGTGGCGTTTTTCCCCTAGAACAATTGACGGCTTGACCTCTTTAAACTCCCTCCATCGCTCCACCCTTCTCTGCATCACTCCATGCCTAATTGAAGGAAAGTCATGTCACGCTTCTACATGAAATTACACGTGTATATACATACATATGTATGTAGTTATAAATGTACATACATAGATGTACGAAAACGTATACGATACGCCCTAGAGATGGACACGGGTCGGAGCATTCAGTCACGGACCAGTGTCAGTGTCAGCCATAATATTGAATATTTGAATAAAACCGAAAAAGCTGAAAAATTCCTAAAGATTGAAGTTACAATCGGATCATTAATATTGCCAAAACAATGCAAACAATATCCCGGTCCTGCATCTCACGATCGCGCAATATTGGAATACTTAAAGCACGAGATCATCTCTAGTTTGCACCTCGGCCTCTCGTAGCTTCGTCGATACGAGTATTGCTGTCTAGCTCGCACGCACGCCCAGTCGTGAATTGAAGTGCAGTTATACGCCATGTCAGAAACAGCTGTGGAAAGAAATTACTGCTGTAGTTGCTGTTGCTGCCATTAGAATGACGCTACCGCTGCCGTCGCTGCCGGCGCAAAGCGTCGCGTGCTATCGCCCAGTGATTTATACATTTTAACCGTTTTTTCCCCTTCCTCTCGATGGGGGCAGCAGACGCTGGCTGTGGGCTGGTGGCTGTTCCCTGTCGCTGTGGTTGTTGCCCAATAAATTGTCCACAATTGGTCTTAACTTTGGTCGTTGTTGCTGGCGCACTGTAGCCATATAATTTGCATTAGCTGCATTTGCTTTGCTGCCACTGACGTCTTAATAACGAGTTGCACGCTTGAAATGCTACTGCCAAGGGGTCAGGTCTCTGGACCTGGTCTCTGGATTCCATAATACATTCTACGGAAGGCCAATTACCATTATAAGTATGCCGCAAAGGCACTATCTATATATTTACGAGTTCGAATATGGCCATTTCCGTGGAAAAGTCAACTGAGGCTAAATAATTTACAAGTCAATAAAAACACATTTCCATATACTTTTTAACCAATTGACATATACATATGTATGTACATAACTTCATAAACGTTGAGCAGAAACCTATTAAAACAAGCAAGAGTTCATAGTCATAGACATGTTTTGCTTTACTCTTTTCTCCTATAAGAGAGATAATTCTTGATAAAAGTTTTTCCTCAAAGTCTTTTTTAAAATCCTGTTTATTAAGGAAATATGAATTGATTAATGTGAAATCGTGAGGTGAAAACAGGTATAAATGAAACATGTATATGATTTATCTAGAGAGATATTCAAAAATTATACGTCCACGATAATAGAGCTAATTTATTCTATAAATAATATTCGATAGAAAGCTACAGTAAGCCTCTGTTAAGGTAAACTAATCGCTATAGAATTTTCCGTTCCAATTCGAAAATTTTTGCATTGTATCAACAGCGGTAGATTGTGAAAGAGAGAGAGAGAGAGAGAGAGAGACAGAGAATGAGTAAGCTCTTGGGCGTGGTATAATAATACTAGAATATAATATAATAATGATCCGATCTGATCCAGATTCAGAAATCTAGTAGATACGTTTATTTTGGTTTTCTCGTATCATCAAATTTGTGAATTCAACAGATTTTCGTCCTTTGTGGGAGCGGTAGGGGGCGGGGAACTAGATTCAGCATACATATACTCGGTCGGAAATGAGAACGGTGGAGCGCCATTTCGGGAGAAGGAGCACAGTGGAGCTCAAAAAGATGATCGAATAATATTACAACTCAGAATAATGAATCAACGATGTTTTTGTTGAACCATTTCATAAATATTGGCAATTAGAAATTATAATAAATAATATTACATATATGTATTGTTGATAAACTTTTTCTACCAGATTCTACTGATTTCTGTTCCAGAAATGTTCAAAAATATGTAGTTTATATGAATTAAAAATTTTTCCCTACCTTTGAAAGTCACTTAGAGCGGACGTAAACCGACTTACTATATTCTCTCGAATTCTACTCAAGAAAAATTGAGTAAAAGCAAAATACTTGTATTATTTATGTTACTATTTTCATAAATACTAATAACAAATATACATATGTACATATTTACTTGTACAATCCGCAGAATTAATGCTGACCCATAAAAGTATGCTACCTTAATGCTACCTAATTTAAAGATCTTAAGGGGCTCTATTAAAGCATAAAAGTAGCATCCCAGTACGTATGTACATATGTATGTGTGTATGTACTAGAGCCCTGCACGAATGCACTCGTTCTTCGTTTGCAACCGTAAAATTAGCTTAAAACGAACAAAACCAAAACCAAACACAAAATGTAATCGGTTTTGCTTTGTGTTGCGCAGCGAGCTTCGGCAAACGAAACCGAAAATCGAACGAGCACGAACAAATACGAACGAGAGAAAACGAATAAACAAAATGGAGCCTATACGTCCTGCGGTGGTCTTGGTTCTTCCAAGCATGTGGCGATGCTTACGAGTACTCTTTTTGTTCTTGCATCGTTGTCTCTTTTGATGCTGTCAGCGGTCAGACGCACGTGTGTGTAGTACATGCCTTTGTATATTTGTGTTTGTGTTCAACAAACAAATCGATTCAAATGGTACCAGGTATCGCGAGCACCGAGTTGATTTTGGTTCTTCTTTCGCACGCATTCACATGTTCCGTAGTTTCAAGCCTGCGCAAGCATCTCGTTCTCGCAAATACGAACACGTTGCTATGATCAGACGAGTACCGGCTAATGTGATTGTATGAGTGTCTCGTTTGCTGCTTTAAATGTATTCGCGCAAGACCCCTCTAGTATGTATTTAAATTATCTATTACTAATCAGTGAGAGAGACCGAAAACACTATACCCCTGATTATACAGGAACTGTTGAAAAGAAAAAGACTGTCAGACATTTTAGAATACAGGGAGCTGATTTTGTTTTGTCTCATCGAGTAGCTGGCTCGAGTTGACAGCTGAATCATTTCGAGCATCGAGCATTTCCGAACAGTTGGAATAGTCAGCACCGACACTAGTACAAGCCAATACTCTACAGATCCGATCCAAAAATTCAACAAATTGTATATAAAACTATGGAGGAAACATGCGGCAAGTCAGACATGCCGCAGACGAAAGGGAAGATCAGGCTAATGAACGAGTTCTGCAGCCATTCCAGCATGGGGCCGGAGGCACGGATAGTCAAGCAGGAGGACTTGTACCGGTGGCAGGTCTCGCAGGCATATCACGAACTGATTTCGTACATCAACACCGTGAGCACGACGATTCAGGGCCTGCGGGTGAACGACAAATTCCCCGTTAGCGCGGCCATTACGCGGCTGGCGGGCATCTTCGACCAGCTGGAGGACATGATCCACTCCAATCCCCCCATCATGGTGGACAGCGGGTCCTTCGCCAGTTCCATTGCGCAGGGGAACAAGGCCTACCGCCGCTGGTCGCGCAGCATGCTCCGGGCCATCTACCCGATGGTGGAGAAGGTGGTGCCCGCAGGCAAGTGCCACTACGTAAACGAGCTGGGCCAGTACCTGTCCGGGTCGTTTGGCATTGCCACCAGAATCGCCTACGGTACCGCTCACGAGCTGAGCTTTCTCTTCTTCCTGTGCTCTCTTTTCCGGGCCCAGATCCTGCAGGAGGAGGACATTGCCGCCTCGGCACTGCTGATCTTCGCCCGCTACCTGAAGTTCGTGCGTCGTCTGCAGGTGATCTACTCCATGGAGTCAACGTGCAGCCACGGAGCCTACTCCCTGGACACCTACCAATTCATTCCGTTCCTTTGGGGCGTGGCCCAGCTGAGCTATGAAGCCCCCTTCTTGCCGCGGCAAATGCTCGACGCGGACGTGATATCCCGCTACAGGTCGGAGTACCTGCTGATCGGCAGCATCGGACACGTGGCGGACACCAAGAAGGGTACCTTCGCCATGCACTCCAACCAGCTGTGGAGCCTGGCCACCCTCTCCTCCTGGGCCAAGATCCACCGCAGCCTGCTCTTCATGTACCTCGACGATGTGCTGGCCCAGTTCGACATCATGCAGCTCGTCCGCTTCGGCAAGCTGATGCCCTTCGGCGAGGCGAGGCAGGGACGACACTTGGAGCAGGCTAGACTGGGGATTATGTCACCGCTGCGCCGTCGCCAGCTGGAACTCAAACTCGAGGAGGATCAGTGGCAGCAGGCCCCTGAAGAGGAGCTCCAAGAGAAGCCCGCAAAGTCTGCGCCGAAGGTCTCGACCGATATCGAGGAATCGGATAGCATTCTATCAACTGGCAGCACAAACACCTCATTGACCGACGTGAGCATCTATCTACGCTCCCCGTCCAAGGATGATATTAAAAAACGGATATAGTTCCTTCTCTTTGAATACAAATAAATTTGATTGCAATTCGTAGCAGGATTTCTCTTGAGCTCTAAGTCTCTGGGCAAATGGATGTGTCAGCGGAAGGAATGGCTCACATGCCTCCAATCTGCATCTGAATCTGCATCTGCATCTGCTGA
The DNA here is from genome assembly GCA_008121215.1 of Drosophila athabasca. Lineage (NCBI taxonomy): Eukaryota > Metazoa > Arthropoda > Insecta > Diptera > Drosophilidae > Drosophila > Drosophila athabasca. The sequence goes on from CM017793.1 coordinate 13,437,028, forward strand.
CTCGACTCGACTCGTATGCAGAGTGGCAGCGATGTCAAGAGAGCGACAAACACGGATCCGAAAATCAGCAGACCACAAAACAGAGTCCCGTCGAATGCAAAACGGCAGCCAGCCGGAAAGGAGTGGGTGGGCGGCAGTGTGGAGTGGCTGGGAGCATAGCGCATACGCCGCGTAAGCCAGAACAACACTCGAGAGCAGCAGCTGCCTGCCTGACGATGATGAAGTGCGAAACCATTTATGCCACTGCAGATACCACCAACCAGAAGGCGGTGAATGGTGAACGGGGGGGACAGTGGACAGGAGGGAACGGTTCAAGTGACTCTGGCCAAAAGCGGATTACCAACGGGACTTGAGTGACTTCCCTCCGGAGCAGGCGGCAGGGACCAGCCAGCAGGCACGACACAAGCACCAAAAGTGGCATCAAAGTGCGAGCCAAAGCAAAATAAGAAAATGAAAATGAAAAAGAAAAAGAAACAAGCCGCGTATTGATTTTCTTTCCCGTCCCCCCCGCAACCAGCCCAGTTTTTCCCTCTACCTCTCCTTAACTGCCACAACTTCCTCGCGCTGTGACGTCAATGAGTGAAGACGCACGCCGACAATAGGAGGCAAGAATACTTACTCGAACGCGTGTCTGGGACTTTTGGGGCTCCACCCACCTGAGAGTGGTGCCTCTGCAGAAATGGTCAAATATGGGAGCATCAAAGGAAAATCAGAACGTTCCAACTGGATTCGGATTCGGATTTCTATAGATATTCAGAGGGTTTTATAGTTGTTCAAACGTGAATTAAAGTACCAGCTCAAAATAGAAACCACTTTTTCCGAAACTCTTCTTGACGGCCAACTGTTCAGGCAATATTGAATGTATCATGGTCCCTCATGCAATCGACCCAAACTATTTGATATAATCGAGAGATGCATAATGTAAACAAAAGCATTAAATATTAAGGTATTGTATCCCGAGCGCACACCGCAGCAGACGACACCATTCACCACTCAGGGGATCCATCAATCTTAGTACACTAATTGCCAACCGATACAATACTACGAGGGGTATACGCGAGAAGCACAAATACATATGTATACTCGTGAATAAATATGTGTGTGGAAAAAAGAACCCAAAATGTTTATTCAGCAACTTGCACTCAAGCCTCGAATGTGTTGTTGCCTTTGTCCATTCAGGCGTCACGTCACCGAAGCGGAGCTGACATAAAACTTGCACCATGCCTCACTTGTGCCGGCGAGGTGGGGGCAGAGAAGGGCTTTTCTTTTTGTGTGTTGGGTGGGTGGGTGGTTGGGTGAGTGGTTGCGCCATCCGTCCAAGAAGTCAGCTTGTTATAATTTTCATGCGCTATTTAACATAATAAAGCAATAAGCAGCCACACAGAGGAAGAGGAGGAGCTTCGGCAAACATTTTTATTTATGCTGCCCTCTGCCCCACTCCCCACTCTTTCAGAGAGAGATTTGCTCTCATTCTCTCTTCTGATGTCTCTTTCTTTCTCCACTGGGTGCGTGTTTATTTAGTGTCAATTTACATGCAGCAGATAGAGAGAGAGAGAGAGAGAGAGCGTTAGAGAGGAAAAACTAACGACTTTAATAAACAAGTGTGTGCAGGAGGCTCGAGTTAATATTTAAACAAGAAAATACGAAACGAATTATGGAGTCTGGTCTGAAAAGTGTCAGCTTCATGGAATACCAAGTGCCAAGTGGATTACGAGAGCGCGGATTAAGGGCCACTCGAGAACTCGAGCCTGAGCTAATGGTTTGTGAAAATGATGCAATATCCAGGCAGCAAAATAACGGAAGTACTCGAAGTACTTATAGTCACAGAACAGCCGACAAGAGGCTCTGTAAAAGGAGCCTGCTTTAAGCGAACTTTGGAAATATTCCTTTCATTTCCTTCAGCTATTTCCACTCCACTTGTACCATTATCTAGTATTAATATTCCACTAAAAGTATCTGAACTATTGACAAATCTCCTTCCTGCCTTCAATGCCCAAAGTGCAATTTGGAATACGGTTTAAGGGGGTTCAAGGGGTTCACTTATGTATTTGCCATTCCCGAATATTATTAACAAAAGTGCGGCAAAGAGAGAGATTAGTTTCGTATCCTTTCAGTTCCCTTGGATTCCATTATAATCATACTATATTGCAGTGCGAGTACTGCTCGTAAAAACGTTTTACCGCAACTGAACAAAGGGTATTCCTATTCCCCGCCAGATTCTGGCCAACTTAAGCTACACCGAGTATTTATGTATGTATATGACACCCTGGCTGTTTGGTAAGCTCGTGTTGAAGGTTCCTGCAGCCAGCGACCAATCCCAAAGCCCGCTCCGGGTACATTCAATAAGCATCAACAACAACTGCCAAGGGCAGGTGCAATCCCCCCAGCATCCTCCGGGACATGACCACAGGCACGTAAAAGAGATTTATTTTAATGCGGATCGGGGCTGCTGGTCCCAGCCACCAGCAGCCACCCGCAGCCACCTGCCAGGCCCCTGAATGAAGCCAAAATGGACAAAAGAAAGGCGGAGTATTCACGGCAGACTCTTTGCATTGCTCTGACCATGTCCGTGGTTCGATTTAGATCGGGAGTACCTGTGACGACGTTGCTACCCTGTGATTTCCTTCATTAATATAGTTTGTATGTACTGCTCCCAATTAAGTCCACAATTAATGCAAATGATACATGATATAAAGTAGAGGTTAAAGTGAGGGCAATCGAATTTGTGGGTGAAGCCACCAAGATCTTTATTTTAAGCCTTAAACGATACCGATCTATCCGTAGTATCCTTTGGTACATCTATGGACATATGTACATACATATGTATATGTATATGGATAAGTACCCGTATTTGCTGGTGGATAACCCTCAGGGACAGTACACACTCACACACATCATTGATGGCTGGCTAATTGCGGACTTGGCTAAAATTAATTTGAACCTTCTAATAATAATAATACCCAAAGGGCATGAATGGGTTGTGGCGAGTGGGCGATTGAGTGGGTTGGAGAGGGCGACCCAACTTGTTGCCACACGTGCCACCCTTCGGCGGAAGCGTAATCTCCTCTGGTCCCTTCTCATACCTGGCACACACCTGGCGTCTGTGTTTGTGTGGGAATGTCACCCCCGAATCAGTTTTGGGGCCTCGCAATCGTCCGTTTCTTCTGTCATCGTTTATCTTGGTGTTATTTTTAGGGATACCCCCATGGACCCCCCCGTCGACTAATGGGTCATCAATCGGAATAATCATCCTTCATGGAGCGCAAAATTATTAATTAAATTTCATTTGCTTTTCGGACCGCCTCTCTCCTCGTCTCTCACGACCCATAATTGATTTACTGAGCCGTAATAATTGCAAATTGCTTTTAATTGTTTTCGCCAAAGGCGGAAAAGTGATGGGAAAACCAGAATATCACGAGCCATATCACGATATTTACGAGCATTGTGGATCCTGGGTGGTGCGATTAGTATTGGATTGGATTGGATTAACACCTTCGGAGTGTCAGATGACAGTTTCAGGCAAAACTTTTCATAGAAATCTGTGGAACATTAGCTCCACTTCTGGAATTGATTAAGAATTCATCATAAATCTGGGATAATTTCTGTATTTACGATTATTCTCGAATTGTTCTGCCAAAAATGAAATAATTTTCGTACGTCCTATAAGACTGGAGTTCAGGAGAACCCAGAATATGCTTAAAAGCTACGCACCACAGCATTCAATAGTTTTCAAATTCCATAAAGGTTTTCGGGGACTGCCTTTTGTAAGATAGGGACACCATACAAGAGTACTTCTTAAAAGAGTTTAGTCAAGCCAAGTAAGTCCTGTATATTAAGAATGTTGACTACAAGAAAACAAATTTTCCACTCATTTCTAACATTCTAGCAGTGAAACAGAAAAATCTGGGATATCTGCGATAAATCGGATGAATACTCCAAATAAATTTACAGCTACGTTTTATCCGTTCGTACCGTTCGTAATTTCTAGAGGTTTATTTAGAAATAACTTGCTTGGCATTCCAAACAATTCTGAGCGGAGATCTGCCACTTACGGTTACGATCCGTATCGGTACACTAGAGTGTTATTTTAATGAAGTCAAATGAGACCATTTGAGCCTTGAAACAATAACAATTCTCGTAGTTCCCGGTTCCAGGAATCGGACTCACCTTTGTGTAACTCTCTGTGGATCGTATGTCGTTGATTGTCCAGGGCAGCATGGAGGCGGAGTAGCGGGGATCGACGGATGCACTGCCGCGATAGGTGAGTGAGACCAGGCGCGTTTTCATCTTGCTGCTTTGGTTCGCTTCGTATCAAACTGAGTTACGTATCTGTTTTTACTGCACTCTGCGCACTCTGCGTTCTGATACTGTTACTGACACGAATACCGCACGATAAAGTGTAAAAATTGTGAGCCAAATCGAGTTTGCGAACCATTTAGTTACATATTCTGCAGTTATTGCATTTATTTGCTGTGCAAATGGCTTTTTAATCGGTTTTTTAGCGTGTGCTGTGCAGGCTGTCGAGGGGTGGAGGAAGCAGAGCTGGAATCAATATTTAATGGACCCATAGTAGGGGGCAGAGCGGGACGCGGACGTGGAAGTGGACGTGGACATGGGAGTTGCTGATGGAATTCGGAGTTCGTGTCCTGAATGAGTCACCGCGGAGGAGTGTCCTAGGGGAACTGGGAGTTAGCGGACAACAGCCACCTGACTGCGCCACTTGTGTGTGTCCGATACGATGCGAGATATGCGGGGGTATGCGCTGATGTCCTGCAAAACATCCGAGGGGAGCAGCGAAACTTACTATCAGTATTGATTTTTTTTTCTGCCATTCGCCGTCTTTGTTTTCCCATATTCATGCACACATATTCGCAGGGACACAGACAGGGCCAGGGGTGGGCAAGTGGCAGAAGAGCAGCACTAAATGGGTGAAAGGAGAAAGGAGACACAAACGAGCCACCCCCACGGCTAATGGGAAGACGGGGCTGCCGTCGCCACCTGGAGCAGAAGCAGACCAGTGTCGCAGGCGGGGAGAGTCAACCCCTAAAAAAAAGCCAATGTTGGAATTTACTTTTGCATAAACTTTTTACTTTTCTATGGTTTCCACACACACGCACACACACGACAGGCACAGGCACACACACACTAATAGTTTACTTTCTTGCCTCTGTATGGGTATGTTTATGTGCGCACACACACAGGCACAAGCGCGCGAGAGATTTGCAAAATGAATGGGAGAAATGAACACGGGAAAGTCCGCAGACAAGTTCCACTTCCTTGCACGGCTTCGATTCGATTGCTCTACGGCTTTGACAATTCTCTGTCACTGCGTCCTTCGTCCTTCGTCCTGCCGCCTTTCTAGGAGGATGCAATGCGCAAGCGCCAGCATGACAATGAGATTTGTTTATACGCGGCACAATCTGCACTTTCCGCGGCTGCGAATTCATTTACTTGCATTCATTTTTATTCTGCATTTCTTCACATTTACTTTGCTTAAATCGACAATAGTTGCGAGAAAATTAAACAAATGCGCGTCGTTGTTCCGATTGCAAAACAGCTGTTTGCTTCTTCTTCTTATTTTGCCATTCGCTTGACCAGTGCTGTAAATCGTTGACGTTTGCGCGCCAGCCCTTGGATATTTAAATATTAAACAAATGTATATTCATTTTTTAGCTTTTGTAATAATAATAATCAAAGTTGAATGCTTTTAAATTGTTTATAGGAATTGGCCCATCTAATTTTCAATATCAATCATGCCTTTTTATTTTCTGCCTTTTCTTTTCTTTTTGCCAGCCCTGGACGTTTAAGCCACTTCTTTTTCTTCTTATTCATCGCCCTACCTTGGCTTGTCTTGGCTCAATGCCTCTCGTAAGGTAAGGTAAGCGAAGCCACCTTTTCATTTTAGCTGAAACGCGCTAAGCAACAGGTGCAGGTGCGCGTGCGTTGTCAACTTTACGTTTTCCGTGCATTCTCGTCTCTCTTCTCTGCCTCTCCGTGGCACCCTAGGCCGGCCATTGATCGTGTGTTGAGTGTTGTGTTGTGTGCGTGCTAGAAGAAGAGACTTTCACTACGGGTCACTTTTAAAACTCAACCCCAAGCCAAGCCATCCGCAGCTCCAGCTAGCTCCAGCTCGCTCCAAGGCTTAATTAATGCGCTTCGCACGCGTTGTCATAGCCATATAGTAGTAGTAGGAGAGCCAGAGCTGAAGACAGGGCCAAAGCAAAGCCAGAGTTGGCCCCAAACGAGTTGTTGTGTTTATGGTTTTTACTCCGCTGTGAGATTCGTGTTTTCGCATTCGCGCATACCTTGTTGTAATATATCTCGACTTCTTTTCGTTTATTTCTCACCCAGAAAACAGAAACACAATAAACCCGAGAGAGGCTCCCGCTCCCTCCAGCCGAGCTTTAGATTTAGTGAGAAGACACTAAAGAGATACATATGATATGAAAAGAAAAGAAAAACGCGAAAGACGGTTGTCGCGGCAGATCGGATTGGCAGAGTGGAGTGGTACCGTTAGTACTCGAGTGACTGTTTAAACATAATTTAAATAATGAGGAATCTGCGCTCGTAATTGATTTAAGTAGCGCAGAAGACAATAACAACAACAACAGCATTTGCATAATTTTCCCCACTCTCACAAACACACACACAACACATACACAAATACAGGCCACAGACACTTGTGGTGCTCTAACAGACAAAGAGCAAGAAAATTCGTTGCGCTTTTAGCTGCAACAGCAGCAGCAAGTGCCATTTGTGTCTGTGTGTGTGTGTGTGTGGTGCAGTGCAGTCATGTGTGTGCACTAGACTAGTGTTGTGTTGTTGTTGTGTACTTAAATGGACAAGTTAGAGTCCACATTCCACACAGAATAGAATAGAATATAACAGAGCAGAGGAGAGAAGAACAGCAGCAACAATGGCTGGCCAAGAAGAAACGGCAACTTTATCTATTAGTTTGTGAGCAAATTTCAAAATAATTGCCCGTACACATTCTCTGACCGATGGAAGAGAGTGGAAAATGTGCACTTGATGTGCATTATTTGTAATTTGTGCTGCATCCAATCGTACATATGTACTTATATATGTTATGTTCAAGTGTGGAACGGAATGTAACCCCTGCGCCTGCGTGCAGTTCTTTTACCTTCCACCTACGACACACACATGCGGTTGTCGCGGCATACATATGTATGTATGCACATTTTCATTTTGGATTTTGTGTCAAGCCTCGCGGATCTTTTCTGGCCCACACACATGTGTTTATTGAACTGAATCCGTAACCCTGCCACTGCTGCTCTGGCCTTAATTAGCATACGAGTAACAATAGACAAAAACGACAACGGCTTGACCCTCTAAGATGGAGATGGAGCAGAAGAATGGTCACAGAAGTATAATTAGAACGGGCGAAAGGCGGCAAAGGTTGCACAGTGGGTCGAAGTCGGCAGTGGAAGAAGCATCTCGCTCGCCAATCCGGTGTGACCAGATGGAATGTGACTGATAAAGGAGGTCTCCATCCTCCAGGGGAATGATTAATGAATGGGAAATGGATAAGAGATGGAGCCAGGGCCAAGAACAAGAACTCGATTTCAATATTCAAACAACTCACATTCGAAGTGGTTTTAAAGCCATGATATGGTATATGTAGTTACCACATTTCTCTAAGTGAAGAATAAATCGAAAAGAGAACACAGAAGTTAAATGTAATAACAATTGTATGATATGATATGATTCTTTGTCTTCAATGAACGAAGAGCTTTTGAGTTGAGAACTCTATATTTTAAGATGTATTGACTCCTCGACCTATACAGAAATTTGAGCTATTAAAGACTCGTCCAATACTGCCTTGACCATCTTTCTCATACATATGTATGTACAAATCCATGCATACATCGTACATATAAATATCTCCATTGTTTGCTGGAATATATTAACACTCAAATTCTATTCTGAGCAGCCGAGACTAAACCCCCACGTATTTCACTCCGCCCGCCCACAGCCCCGGTAGAGGTAGAGGCAGAGGCAGTGGCAGAGGCTGAAACTGTAAATGTGAATCCAGCAGAAAACCAACAACAAACACAACAACACAGTTTTCAAAGAATTCATAAGCACGCGCTAATGCGAATACTAATTCCATTCCATGCAACCTCTACGCGTTGCTCCGCACCGCGCCACACCTCCGATCTCCGATCTGCTCCACTCGACCACAACCAGCAGCAGCACGACCAGTGCGCGGTCGGTGCGTGAGGTGTCTCGAAGCACCTGTTGTCGGACGACAATCGGGCAACGTAACCGACTGCCCTGCGTGCTCGGGTTGCGTCTGGTTAGAAGCCGCACTCGCACACTCGGCCGCCTCCGGGCAGGAAAGAAAGAAAATGACCAAAAAAAAAATATATAATAATAATAATAAAGAAAAAGAAACGAGAAACGAGAAAACTGCGCTGAAAACCGGTTAATGTGAAAATGAAAGAAAACTTTTGTATATATATTTTCCTTGTGGATATGTCGCTGAATAGTTGGTTTTTCTTCTTTCCACAGTTCGAATTTGGTGAAATCAATGCGTAGAAAGTGAATCCGAGGTTGGCGCTGACGTTACGCAAAGCCGTGGAAAAGTGAAAAGCCGCGGAAAACCTGGCCGCTCTAAAAGTGCACCAGCATCTGCCCATTTGGATATTCGGCGACTGATTGCCGTTGCGTGCGCCGCCTGCTAGCCAGCTCCTAGGATCTAATTGTCGGCTGTCCGACCGGAGCAACACCTGGCCGATCGTCGGCCCCCCTGCCGGCACAGAGCGGCCGCCGCATGCGTCTCATCCAAACGGCCACCGGCGGTGCTGCTGCGACTGTTCTGCAGTCCCACTCCCAGTCGCAGTACAACTACACCAACATGCGCGAAGATGATATCGAGCTGGCCATCAAAGTGGTAAGTTGCTGTTGCTTTTTCTGTTGCAAGGCTGTTATGAGTGGCACCACACCTCACCTGAGGACAGATGAAACCTGGACTCGCGAGGCTGCTTCTGCGGCTGCCTCTGGGTCTGTGTAACGGCTAAGTGCTAAATAATAACGAAACTTTGCAATTATGGAACTCTCCAATGCTCCTATGCTGCTGATTTATTTCTAATTATTTTCGTCGATTGTACATACATTTGTAAGTATGTACATATGTATGTACAATGTATGTACAGTAGATTGGGCTATGGTTAGTTACTCCACTAATAGCCCAAGATCTTGAAATCAGCATCGACAAAAGAATGTCTCGTAGCTAGCACAAGAACTGAATATGGCCATTAACCTAGAAAGGGAAAAACGACAAACACCAAAAAGACAAACGAAATATATAAATTTATTGAAATTTTACTAATATAACCAATAGACACATTTATTCATTAATTTTAATGTGAAAACCTATTAAAATCAGGAAAACGTCGATTGTTGACATTTACTAATTATAGAGCCATGAAAAGGAGAAAATAGAGTAAAAATTTCCTCTTTTCTTTATATTTTGTATCATTTTGTCACGCCTGATAGAAAACATCCATATGCAGTACAAAAGACTAAAAGAGAGGACGACTCAAAATTGCTAAAGTCGAGACAGAACATCCAAAATACAGAATTTAGAACATACCATTTTCATGATTATTGACGAATATTAGCCTCATCCGAATCGAACCTACTATTAAAGAAATCAAATGTTGGTACGAATCAGTAACACTTTATTCTCTTTTCTCAGGTAATTGTTGGAAACGGCGGCGTTGGAAAGTCCTCAATGATCCAGCGGTACTGCAAGGGCATATTCACCAAGGACTACAAGAAGACGATCGGAGTGGACTTCCTGGAGAGGCAGATCGAGATCGACGGGGAAGATGTGCGCATAATGCTATGGGACACAGCCGGGCAGGAGGAGTTCGACTGCATAACGAAGGCCTATTACCGGGGGGCCCAAGCCTCTGTGCTCGTGTTCTCCACGACGGATCGAGCTTCGTTCGAAGCCATCAAGGACTGGAAGCGCAAGGTGGAGAACGAGTGCAATGAAATACCTACGGTGATTGTGCAGAACAAGATTGATCTGATCGAGCAGGCCGTGGTCACTGCCGACGAGGTGGAAACACTGGCCAAGGTGCTCAACTGCCGTCTGATACGCACTTCCGTAAAGGAGGACATCAATGTGGCATCCGTGTTCCGCTACCTAGCCACCAAGTGCCATCAACTGATGACCCAGAGCTACGACCAGACCGGCAGCCAGCAGAACTCGTCCAACCATCCGCCCTACAACAGCACGCCCACAATCAGCGCCTTCAGCCCGACCTTCACAAAGTCCAGCAGCGGCACCATTGTGCTCCGCCCGGCCAAAAAGGGCAGCGGGTCCAGTGCGGCGCGAAAGCGCAAAATAGTTCTCAAGAAGTGCGGCATCTTGTAAGGGAAGGGGATCTTCGCTCTAGCCAGGCAAAGGCAGTCAAGCAGGGAGTATAGATGGATGGATGGATGGATGGATGGATGGATGGATGGACGAGATGTTGGCAATTAATAACTGGAGCATATTTAACGCTTAACTATTTATGAGCCTAATGAAGTTGTGGCCAGGTGGCGGTGGCCAGCCAACCGTTGGACGCAACCACAGGCACAGGCACAGCCACAGTCATTCACTAGTCGTGCACAGACTCCGCGTGATGTGGCCCAGACATGCTAGAAAGCAGCAATAATCGGATCCAGTAAAGTGCATCTTCGGGACACACCTCGAAGTGGAGATACCCTTGCAGATTTACGTACATACTAATGCATATAAAACGTATATTTAATTCAATTTAAAGAGAACAAGTTTCACTACTTTAATGTGGATTTGCAAGCTACGAACCCATTTAGAAAGATGTGAAGTATCAAAACCGGTATCTAGAATATTCTAATCTACCTGTGATCTGCAAGGGTATTCGCGTTCTCGAAACCATAACCAATATGCATTATCTTATGCAGCTACTCAAAAACTACCCTAATTAGCTATAGATATAAAATATCAAATCAGATGGGATGTATTGCATTATGCCCCCCTTTCTATAACGGAGACTGATGCTGCAATGCTCCTCATATCGGATATGTACATATACTTTCATGTGGGCTCTGGTACTGGTACTGGCCTAACCAATTATTAAAATGAAAAGGCTATATACCACGCTAGCGCAGCCCAGATGATCATGTGAGATAGACCCCTCCGCCAATTAGCTTGAGAGAATGTGCAATTAATAATTCAGCTTATATAATTATTAGCGAATTGAGAGTCATGTCAAAGCGCACTTCGGCTCGTCTTTATACGGAAGCAGTGTCCACTGTTCCACGTTCTATGCAAAATTCCACATCGATTCGGAGCGGAAGATTACTTTACTCACAATACGCCTGTACAAGTGGACTATAACAAAATAACAAACTCTATCCTAAGCCTATTCTCATATTGTATCTATATGTTTAATGTTTTATTTAACATATACAATTAATAAATTATTTTTATTATGTTTAAATTATATCGAAAGCTAGCAACTAGGGCGGGTCCACTAAACAGGAATGACTGCTTTTAATACCCATCCGGATGGATCGATCCCAGGGATCCTATGTTTATCACAAGTATAACGAAATGGTGGCAAAATCAACATATTTAGCTCATCTGAAAGTGCAGATTGGCGCAATAGACAAAGAATGTTACCATTGCCGTGCGCTAAAAATTGAAATATGAGTGACATGGTAGGTGCTGCGCATCGAGAAAAGTGTGTGTGTGCAACTACCAGACAGTAAAATACCATCAGAACCATTAGCACGGATCATGACATTTAGTAAATGATCAGCAGATATTCTATTGAAGGTATTTTCGTTCCGCCAAGGAAGGAATGCTTGATAATACTCCCCTAACAGCTGACTTATATTTTAATTATGTACATATATTTATAATTGCGTAAATATTTCTCAACACAAATAAAATTTGATTCTTATGGAAAACGTTTCTTGTGTTCTATGTGGAATATGAATGCGGTACGTAATAGCAATCCCAGTGGACTATACAAAATAAAATCCCATGGAACTCAAAATAAAAGGATTTTTGTTTTGAAATGTTTACCATTTTTTATTTGATTTCTGCTTTTACACTTGTTTTTTTTTAAGCTTGACAATTTTGCATCCACTCTTGTTACACCATCGCTGACACGTTTCCTCATTTAAACTGTTAAAGTATTTTATAGTTTTAAATTAGTTTTTGTGTGTGTGTGTTTATTTACAATTCGCGTTAAAAAATCGTCGCCCTTTCACGCAAAACCCAATAAATGTGTTTATATCCTACTTTGTTGTCGTAATTTTCAAGTTTTTTCCTGGTTATGAATAAAGGCATAAATATTTATTCGTCGATTTCCGTTCTTAATTATTTACAAAAAGTCGAAAAATCAAGATACCCTAGATATAGAGAGAGGGTAGAGAAAGTACAGACTATTGGGGGGTGGCGTGGAAGAGAGAAAGCTGAGCATAAAACTGTGTTTTGTTCTTCCGGGCTGAGCCCAATATATAGCATGTGAGTGTGTGTGTGTTCTGTGTATTCTGTTTGTGTTCTGGTCCTTTCAAAATCCTATAAAAAATATAATTTTATCATAGAATCAATTTTTACACTCTACAAAACTATGTGTGTAAATGTGATTGTAAATTAACATTCTTGGCACTAAAATAAACAAAAACGAATCACATTAAACCAAGAACTAATTGTTTTGTGTTCAATTTTTGATTAAAAGGTAATTGTTAGCGTACATTCATCTTATTTGAAAATTGCAGCTTGCGTGTGTGTTGTGTGTTTGAGTGGGTGGTTGATGTGTGAAGAAAGGAAGAGAGAGAGAGAGGCCCTCTTCGAACTCATTAACAAGAGTCTCCGATTAGATTATAGTACATTATGTAGACTACATTAGAACATTTGCTTTCCATTTAGCTATAGTTATTGTTTTTCTTTTGAATATATATGTATTCTGCACTTGGTAAACTTTAAGTTATTTAAGTATGTATGTCTAACTTTTCACGTTTCTGTTACTGTTGCTTTTACTGTTACTGTTGCTGTTGCTGTTTTCTGTTTGTGTTGTTGTTGCTCTGTCGGTGTCAGGGTAGAAGGTTTTGTGGCCCTGCGGCTTAACTGTTAGGATTTCTTTCGGTTCGGTTTGGTTTCCTACATAGAGTAAAAGATTTAGCATAGATCCATACGTCATCTACATACATATGAATGCATATACATATATGTACGTAGTTATATGTATATAACTCTCAATTGTCGTATCCTATTCGGAAATTGGAAAATCGGCCTCCGCGTCCTCCCTGCCCTCCAGCGAGCGGTACTCGGTATCAGAGTCCTCGCCTATGGTCGCCGTACCAATCGACATTGGTAGCATGGGTGCAGATGTGGTTATAACAGGCTCCTCCGCCCTAACATCCGCAGCTATTTCCGGAGCTGGGGGCACATATATGGTAATGGGTTCTGACTCCTTCGCATTCACGGTTGCCTCCGACTCTCCGGTTGCTGCTTCATTCGGATTCCGATCCGCCACAGGCGCCACCTGCGCTGCACTCGCCTCGTCCTGACGCTCTGGGTGTTGTGTTAGGGGTTGTGTTATTATATCAGCAGAGGCCAACAGTAGATCCAGTTTAAGTTTGCTCGATGCCGTTGGCTGCTCTGTTATCACAGACTGTGCTTGAGTTGCTGCTCCAGCTCCTGCTTCCGATGCTGCAACCGCTACTGCTGTTGCCGCTACCGTTAGGGCCGTTGGGACCATTGCTATTGCTGGTGCTGTGCCGCCTGCAGCAAGCAGTTCATCTTCTTCGCTTACACTAATGTAGCGACACCGCTCGCTCAGCAACGAAGCGGACTCGTCATCCTCCTCGTTTACGCTCGTGATGCTCACAGTACGCTGCTTGTAGCCCGGATAGACACTGCTGCCGGACGTGCCTGGCGCATCGATGACATCTCGAGTCAATGCTGCCACTGCCACTGATGCTGACGCTGTCGCTGCGGCGGCTGAGCTCGCTGAAGAAGAAAAAATACAAATTAATATAAGTAAAGTCTCGTAGTATTTAATTTTATTTAATTATTTGCAGACTTTAGCTGCAAAAAAACTTTGTTCTTCGATTCAAAAAAAAAAATTAATACAAGAATGCACTGGTTCTTGCAGGCAAAAAGCTATCAAAATATTTAGACTTCTGAGAGGCTTCTAACAATTCAAAACTCTTCTGAACATCCACTCTCACTCTGTAGAGAATGCATTCTACCATAATTACCTTAAGTCACAGTCTTTTAGCACTTTGTTGGCATTTTGTTGCTTTATAAAATAAATGAAAAGCCGCCTACTGTTGTCAGACAAAAACTCAAATACATGATACCTGATCAGAGATACATGATTGATCACTGATATGTTGTCCTGTTGAATGTGGAAATTAGCATACCCTATCCACTAATAGATAGAAGTAGCTCAGCCTGTTTCCCCTGCACATTTTCTACGCATCTCTGCTTACAGCTACTTACATTCCAAACGCTCCCGCCGCGAAGCATTTCGAGATGGCATGGGCGCCAGCTTGATCCGATAGAACTTGGAGCCTCTACTGACGCGATAGCGATTGTCATCCTGCAAAGAAGGAACAAGCATTAGCAGTCGTGTCATCCTGGGAGAAGGTCATGCACCATTTGATGTCACTTACCTTTCGCGCCTGGCAGTACTCCTTGTCCACAACCCGTCCAATAGCATAGTATGGCAGAGGGATTTGATTCAAATCCGCCACGGCCATGGCCACGGAAGCGTCAGCAGCACCAGAGACCGGGGCGAGTGTGGTTGGAGGCGTCAACTGGAGGCCGGCTAAGCTATCCCCATGGACAAAGTAGAGTGTGAGCGAATCCTGTACGACCATGAACTGGGCATGGCGCATGCTCCACACGACAAAGACGAGATCGCCCCTTGCGCAGCCCTCCAGAGCAATGGACCGATGACTGGAACCGCCGGCTGACTTGGAACGGGTCAGAGTACCGCCAATCGAAGGCAGATCGTAGTTGGAGCTACAAATGCAAGAAAAAATAGAGTTAAAAAAAAAAATTCAAGGCAGAATGCACCCCTTGTCGTACCTTCTCATGGCCGCCACACTGGTCTCCATTTCCAGGCGCTTGCTCTTCTCCTGGTTGAGCTCCTCCTCTAGCCGACACTTGTCCCTATTCAAATAGTCGATCTTCTCCTTAAGCCAGCTGTTGCCGTCCTCGTTGGTGATCATCTCCAGGCGCGTCTTCAGCTGGTACGTCTCCTGAGTGAGGAACTGGTTCTGCTCTCGCAGCTGCTCCAGCTGCCGCTCCTTCTCGGCCAGCATGTCCTTCAGTATGCCCACATTGGCCATCACAGATTCTGAGTTCAGTGGGAGCAGTCGCGATTGCCACAGGGAGCGCTCCAACTCCACTGCCTCGCTGATGGCTCGCTCACGCTGGGCCAGCAGCTCCTGGCGCTGTTGGCACAGCAGCTGGTCCACGTCCACGGTGGCGGGGGCGCTGACGCTGGCCACGCTGGCACTGCTCGTAGGACGCTCCAGCTTCTCGAGACTGCTGTCCGAGGGCGAGCGCTCCATGGAGGTCATCAGTTTGAAGCGGCAGCGCAGCGACTCCAGCTCCGTTTTGTGCTCGTGGATCAGCTGCTCCCTGGCCTGAGCCACAGCTGCCAGCTTGTCCCGCTCCGCCAGCTCTAGCTTAAGGCGCATCTCGTCTAGCTGCTCCTGAGCCTGCTGCTCGCGCTCCCCGCACTCCATGCGCAGCACGTTCCACTTGTCCTGCAGCAGCTGCAGCTCCGACTGCAGCACGTCCTGGTAGCCAGCGGCATCGCTACGGAACGTGCTCAAGTTGGCACGGGCTTCGGCCAGACAGGCCCGAGCCAGCTTTGACATGTCCTCGATGGCGCCGCGCATCTTCTGCACGCTGGCCCCATTCTCCTCGGTGAGGGTGCCTGCGCTAAGCATTAGCAGCTCCTCCGTGGCCGTGCTCCTAGCTATCTGCTCGCCAACGATGCCGCTGGTTGTCGTGCTCACGGACCGGACGGCCGTCGTCAGTTTTTCAAACTCAGTTTCTGTGTCCGTTTCGCAGTCAGATGTGGCCGATGCGGAGGCAGCCGCGGCTCCTTGCAGCTCCACCAGTCGAGGAGCCAACAGAGGGGGCTCCTGCTCAGACTCCTCCTGCTCCTGCTCTTGCTCCCTGGCCACACCAGATCGATGCACAAAGAACTCTATCACAGGCCTCATGTTCGGCAGCTGAAGCTGGACGGCCAGCTCGGGCAGCTGCACAGAGAGCAGCTCAATGTCCGATCTGCTCAGCGGCGGGAGACGCGTGTCGAAGCTGAGGGGATGCTCGTTGGCAAAGGCCGGCGGCATGTCGCCCATGCCGGGAAAGAGGATGTTCAAAAAGTGGCCGTCGAAGCTGGCATTGAACTCCCGCCGGCGACGCAGCTCCTCGCTGTGGATGCGGTCAAAGTCGACCGAGAGCCGCGTGGCCCACTGGCGGAACTCATCGGAGAATATCTTCCGGCGCACCACCTCGGCCACAGCCGCCACATAGGTGCAAGGAGCCCTGTGGATCTGCTCGATGATGCTGATGTGCCGCTCGGCCCGCCTCAGGCAGCGGTGATTGAAGAGCAGGCGGTTGTCGAACTCGCTCATCCCGTTTTCGATCCACACGATGCGCCGCAGACGCGTGTGCAGGTTCTTGCCCAGCTCGTCCTTGGAGTTGGCGATGCAGCGGCAGTATTCGCGGATCTTGATATGGTTCTCCAGCATCACCTGCAGCTGCGTGCAGTGCGATAGGCACAGATCGGGCAGCACGGAATTGTCGCGCAGATTCTGGGCACGCGCCTCATTCTGCTGGAGGGCCAGCGCCTGCTCCTTTTGCTCCTGCACCATCTTCTTTATTTTGAACTTGAACTCCTCCAACCGACACAGGCGGTCGCTGAGCCCCTTTATCTCCTTGACATCGCCCTGGTTGGCCATCTTGATGATGTGTTGCACCTCCTCTTTGAGCTTTTCATATATATCTGCGCTGAAGATGTCCAGCCCCTGGATGCACTCGTCCGACATCAGTTGCAACGCACTGTGGTTTCCCTTCGAGCTGATCCACTGTAGCAGATTCAAGTTGTGGCGGCGCGCCATGGAGCTTGAGGTGGTGGAGGTCTGGGACACTCTGCTCGCCGCCTGCGTGTCTCCCTCGGGCACGCCTTGACCTGACTCCTCCTCACCTG
The DNA here is from genome assembly GCA_008121215.1 of Drosophila athabasca. Classification (NCBI taxonomy): domain Eukaryota; kingdom Metazoa; phylum Arthropoda; class Insecta; order Diptera; family Drosophilidae; genus Drosophila; species Drosophila athabasca. Next base: position 13,454,274 of record CM017793.1, read on the forward strand.
CACCCTCCTTCTCGTCGCCCATCTTGAGCTTCTTGTTGGGCGAGTCTGCTTGCGAGGATTCATTCAGGCCCTGCTGTTGCTGCTCCTGCTGCTGCTGCTGCTGCTGCTGAGCAAACACATCATCGTTGTCCAGCAGCTCGTCAAAGCCATGGAAGTCGGCCTCGGCGAGCGCCATGAGGGCAGGCAGTATGGGAATCCTGGTAAGCTGCTTGAGATCATCGGGGAAGTTCCTCAACAGCTCCAGGTAGCTGTCCCGCTTCTGCAGGTGGCGATCGAAGGCCAGACAGAAGTTGTGAAAGCGCTCACGGAACTCGTTGGTCAGATCCTCCATGTTGGCCACCACCGCCGACCAGCCCTGCTGCTGCAGGTGCTGCTCGTGGACCAGTCGCTCACAGAGAGCCTCCTCCTTGCGTGCCAGCTCGCGCATGTGCTGCGCCAGCTGAGCCCGCTGGCGCACTGTTTCGAGGGTCGGCGGCAGTCTGTGGCTCTCCTCCACCTGGCGCCGCAGCTCTGCGTCGGCGTCGCTGTTCTGTATCGTGGGCGCCAGCCGCTCGTCGCCTGTGAGAAACATGTAAATGGGATTGGTGTCGGTGCCAGCCGAGTAGCACGACACCTGGGTGGAGTGCGTCAGCATCTCGCCCCCACTCACTAGCATCACAATGTTGGCGGCGGGAATGCCGTGCAGCTTCTGTATTGTCTCCTTCAGGTTATCTACGGACTGCAGGGCCACGTTCATGTCGAAGCTCAGCATGCGACCAACGTCCACATGGAATACGTACAGCATCATGGAGCTGTTTCTCTATCTTCTTTCTCGGTCTATTCCCCCTCGTGGGCTCCACCGCTTTCGCCTCCTCTCTGCTCGCTACTCTTATGGTTTGGCAGTGCTTCAATAGAATTTGTTTTGTTCCTTCATCTGTACGTGTGTGCTTTTAGTTACGTGTGTGTGTGAGTTTGTGTGTGGCAGCAAAGTCTGGTGCTGCCACCTGGCGGTTATGCTGGAAGACATAAGAAGAGAGAGCGAGAGAGCAGGTTAGTGATCGAAAGTTTACAGTTGCTTATTTTAATGAAAGAAGTAAACATTTAATAAAAGAACAACAAAAACAGGAATTAAGAGAGCAAAGCCAGTAAACAGAAAGCTCTCTCACGTAGATACGCTCAATTGGCTTTTTGTAGTACTGGCTAGATTGATTGCAGGCACAATTTATATTAAATTTCACCCTAAAAACGTGTTCAAACTAAATAACGAATCATACATTTTGTAATTATTTTATTAGCTTTTTTGAAGCGAATGCTTTGAGAGACACGAGACTGTTAGTTACATTTCTCAACAGCTGTTAGACATTGCGACGCTGCCCCTCTCTGTTTTTGTTTGCTCTCTGCCGGAGGTCGGAGTGTGGGGGCAGCTCCAATGTTAATGACTAACTGGAACGGTTTCGAGTCGCAATAAAAAATAGCAGAGCAACCATGTGCACAGCCGCCTATTCAGTTTTATTTTTATAATTTTGTTTACAGTTTGTCTGGCGCAGCTTTGGTGCTTGTGTAAAACGTTGATAAGGCGCTCATTACAGGAAAGCAGCAGACGCCGCTTCACACTTTACACACGCGCACAGCATTTGCAAGTTCTAAGCGAAAACAAACTCAACGAATTATCAACGCACTTAATTTAAACACGTCTGGACTAGCGGGCGTATCGGAAAATAGTGACTGTTGTCGCGTCACCACTCACTCTCAGAGAGGGAATGGGAGAAGAGAGCGCTGCACGTGTGCGATCGCACACACACACAGTATATATATATGTATGTACATATGTATGTATGCATGTGTGGACGTAAATATAGGGAGGCTGCTGTGCATGTGTCAATGCCAAGTACACCGCCGACGCTCTGCCCTTTACCTGTGGACATTTTCCTTTTATACCTAAGCGAATTTCACAATGTTTTATGAGCAGATCTTGTAGTTTCCAGGAGATTGACATTTCTCAAAATTTTCCACCGTCAGCGAACGCGTGTAACGGAACATAATTTTATAGCGCTGATGAAATACCTGAAATACCTGGAAAGATCGGCTAATTACATCCCAAATGACCAAGAGAACATCTGTAAGCTACTTTTTAACAACTTGGTGAAATACTAGCTGCCGACACTGATTAATTAATGGCAATAATCTGCCCATTAGTCATCCATGACATGCAAGAGTGCAGTCAAAGCCCCCCACCTGGGACGACCTGACCAAGAGACCACATGAACGGCCGAGCGAGCGAGCCCCAAAGCGATAACAGTTTATCAGCTGCGCATTTTACAAATGTACAAGTATGGTATCTACATATGTGCATATTTATGAAATGCATAGCCTAGGCTGAATTATAATATACAAAAATCGAAATGAAAAGTTTACATGTGTTGGACATAATACAGATGACGTCGCCATGGCTGCTGAGAAGTCCGAATAGCATTATAGCTGGAGGATATGCAGTGGACTCCACTCCCCACACAGACTGGACTCCACTGCTAACTGATTACACAAACGTTAACGACACCCGAAGAGCAGAGCAGAGCTGTCAGAGTTTATCAGCTCCTCTCCGTCTGTGACCGTTGTGGGGGGCAAAAACGAAAAGAAAAACACTTTCACACTCGTAGGGCAATGGGCAATGAGAGAGGGGACTTCCAGACACACGCTGAGATGCCGTTAATTGGAAATGCATTTATTCCACACTTATTCAACTTTATATACTCATACAGAACTTTATGAAGGGGTCGCCCGTTAATAAGTTTAGTCAAAACACTAAGGCCCCAGACTTCAAGGCAGCGCTCAAGTCGGCAAACAGAAACAGAAACGATAAGCGAGACGCAAAGAGTGATTAAACAGTGATTAACACTCGAAAATTTAACTGAAACGACTCGATCAGCTGATTCTCTTGCACACAATATCGATATTCGATTCTGCACTTTACGTTCTCTCTCACTCTCACTCGCTCGCTCTCTCGCTCAGCTGTGAAATGTTTTTCTTTTATGTATTTTTGTTTGTTTGCAAATATCCACTTTCTGGCCAAACTAAAACGAGTACAGGGGCCAGGCACAACTATTCTCTTAAAATATGTAAATGATGGCAATTAATTGTAATTTGGCTCGAACTGACGCATAGCATAGACAACAAAAACAACAGCAGCAGTATGCAAGGGTTGCTGGCTGACGTTCAAAAAAGAAAATGGCAGGTGTAGCTGCATTTGCAATTCAGTGGGGTGGGCGGAAGGCGAATGAAGGGAAGGGAGAAATTTATGCAGTAAAAAGGGCGTCGTCGGATCTTTGTGTGTGTGTGTGTGTATGAATAAAAACTATAACTAACGGTTAATTAAAACTATGCACCACATACACTTGCACTTACCTTGTAATCTTTGATCAATTTGCACAATGGCGCGCCTGTGTGTGCTACTTTTTGTGTGAGTGTGTGAGCACGAACACACAAGCACTGAACATTATTTTACATCAGCTGTGGCCGTGTAACCAGCGACAGCAGCGTCGACGCCAAAGTCGAGTAGTCAACAACAACACAAGCCTCTTTGCTTTTTTGCTTTGGTTTTGCCTCTCTTCTGCTGCTTCGTGTCTTTCAACGCGATATTATATTGTTTTATTTTTCGTTTGCTTCTTCTTGCTTATTACTTATTACTTTAAAGCTATTTTCGTTGCGTATCAAATACATATGCAAGTGTGTAAAACCGTTTGCTTGAAATTAATTATTAGTTTTTCTTCATTTATGCAAAAATATATATTCCCATTGTCCCCCGCAGTGTTTGGGTTGTTTGCGTTTTGTGGGCCCTTCGTTCTCTTTTGCTGTTTTCTTCCCTTCTTAATCTATTTCTTTGTCTATCACAATTGCGTTGTTGTTGCTGCTGCTGCTGCTGTAGGTGTTGTTTTTGCTTGTTTGCTTGCTTATGCTTTCTGCTTCTGGTTGTTGCTGTTGGCAGTTTAATTTCGCGTCAGTTTATAGCCATTTACCCGAAGCCATTTAACCAGTTTTGGTTTTTGGAGTCACTCAATTTCACTCACGCATATTGTTGATTTTCTTATATTTCTAATTAAATTATATGGTATAAAAATGAAATAACGCACTTCGTTCTCACTATGCTGTGAGAATGACGACCAAATATTTTGGGGGATATCGATAGCATGAGTAAATCATCGCATATCCCCAGAGTGATGATATGCATGGTTGCCGTATCAAATATATTCTATTTTCAATTTTTCTTCGTGATTTTTTAAAGTTCGATTGCTATACAAATTTGAAGATTGGTATTAGGCGGAAATTAGACTTTTAAATCTATAAATCTTTAGGCTATTTTTTGTTTCTAAATCTGTGTGCATCTACATAAGTCCGTGATAATATAAAAATATCATAACTAAGCTATGCATTTATGTGTATCGATACGTTACGAAATTTTCGTATTAAGTCTCACGGTATTGGCACTAACCATACAGTTCATACATGTGGCTGACCGCAGCGACGCAACTGTTATAAGCTCCCAGAGCTGTCTTGTTAGTGTATGTGTGCAAATGCATTCTCACGTACTTTGCGAGTTTGCAAGTGCGGATGAGCGCATAACTGAAATTTGTGTTCCCTCAACTTTGCTTTGACGCTTTGCCTTACAATATCGGAATAATTGTTATTTTGTACATGCTTTAGAGGCTAACTTTGTTTAATATAGAATATACTAATATAATGAGCTGATATATGTACGTATATACACATATACATATATATATATACAAAATTATTAATTGTATGGTTTATTGTATTATATAATGATATATTTGATATCATATAAAAAAGTAGTATGCGCTAAAAAAATATATATTTCATCCTTCAATATGGATATTAATGACATATACATAAATGGGGAATGGAATAAATGGGTCCATACAGATTTTAGTGTCATACTTGCGCATCAAATTTGAAATCATTCCTCGTTTTCTGATTCGAAGTATATTTCGAAATTTCGCTCCGCCCCTTTCCGCCCACACAAAGAACGAAAATCTGTGGCATGCACACTTTTTAAGATCCGAGAATATTAAAAAAAAACAGAATCATAGAGAAAGACTTTATCTATCAGAGTCTTGAATCTGGATCAGATCGCATTAATATAGCCACGCTCTCTCTCACACGCGACCCAGTCTGCTTTGCACCTTCGTCCAGATGAGCGCCTGGATCGCAAAGACTTTAAAATCTAGAGCAACCAAACTTTCTATCCAAGCTCCTGTGTTACCTCTTCAATACAAGTGTATTTACATATTTGCCATGCCTCTTTTCGCCCACACAAAAGACGAAAATCTGTGGAATCCACAAGTTTTAAGATACAAGAAATCCAAAAACCCAGAATCATCGAAAATAACCGTTCCTACCAGATTGCCAAATCTGGATCATTATTATGGCCAGAAGGAAAAAATTAAATTTCAGTCGCTACGCAATGCCTGCCAAGCAATTACTCATTCCCTCTCTCTCTCGCACACACTTCCACGTCTCGTATATGTAGTTAAACATGTGCATGTAGAAATGTAGAGCCAAAAATGGTTCTACTTCATTTTTTGAAATTTTATTTTTTGTCCAAAATTTAATTCGTCTATTTTGCGAACATATAATAAATTACATAAAATATCTTTAGACGAATAGGATGAACAATCGAAATTGTTGAATAGTTGTATTGACGACTCTTGCGATCCATACATTTTTGTGTGTTCTGACAGGTGAACAGTTTTAAATCTATCAGCTATTTCTTTCTTCCAAAAAGTTGGCAGCACTGGGTAATTAATTCCGTAAAAACTTCAAGTATAATTAATTGATTATAATCATGAGAAACTGTAATTTTTTGTTAACTATTATGTGGAGTTTTTGCCAATCCCTCCTTTGAGTGCTTACTTGAATTTTAAAATCTACAATAATTCCCATCTCTACATGCAGGTCATAAAGGATAGCTATCGATAGTCTCCCACCACCAGCGAAAAAGTGCAAACCCAACATACAGAAAATAATCTTTAATTTTCTTTTTAGCACAGCGCGGCGTTTGCATTGAGTGAAAGCATTAATTTTATTTAAGTAGCATTGACAAGGTTCTGATATTTACAAAATTAAAAACGCACGGAGGAATAAACGGACCGGACGCAGAAATTTCACCCATTTAGGCACACATTAATACATACATACGTCGTCAAATGACAGGGGCGGTATTTCTGTTCATTCATATTTAGGTGTTCTTTGAGATTATTTTTCTGACGCCAGGTGTAACATTTTCTGTATATTTGGTAAACACATAACAAAACGATATCACTTTCCGTATTTTGTCCCATTTCTTAATTACATTGTATTTTGACGAAAATAACTCCACATAACATATGTACATTGAAAAATGATCAACATTCAGACTATAGAAAATGTGGCAGACTGCACGCCACTTTACCTGCCCCACAGCTTGTATCTCAAGCCGTGGGCAAAAATGCAAATCTCCGTTTCATTGCCGAAAATTAAATCCGGAAAATCCGTATCCAATCTGGAGATAATGGACAAACTGAGCGCTGAGCTCAAACCGGACAAATTTCTCCTTCTCAAGGTATGTACATAAGCTACACCTGCAGATGGAATGCGTCTTTAACTTCTCCTTGGATTAAAGGTGTCCAAGAGCACTGTAGACTACATACGCTTCGAAGCGGAGCTGGACGAGCGCAAGCGTCTTCGTTTGGCCCGAGAACGTTTGGACGGCATTTCGTTGCGCATCTCTGGCTTCAGCGAATCTTTCCGAGTGCGATGCGCCGAGTCCAAGGATGAGTTTCCCACACGTCACGACTGGGACTCTTATTTTCGCGATGCCCGAAACATGGATGAAATGAAGGCGGGCGAGCGGCCAGACACGATACATATAACCCATCTGCCCATGCGTTGGTTTTGCCCACGGCATTCCGAGCACGAGGAGCAGGTCAAGCCGAGCGAAAGCATTTTCAAGCGCATCTTCGAAAAATTTGGTCGTGTCCGTGCCGTGGACATACCCATATGTGATCCTTATCGCAAGAGCATGCAGTCGGACATTAACGGAATGCGTACGTTCACTTTCGAGCAAGATGTTCTCTTCGAAGCGTGAGTATAGCAATCCTGATCTTAACAAATTAATATTTCGTTACAATTCTTATGAATTGTTGGTTCAGCTATGTCCAATTTGAAGAATACACCAGCTTTGTACGTGCCATGGATGAGTTTCGTGGCACAAAGCTGGTCCGAAAGTTCGTGGACAAGACCCAGGCCATCAACATTTGTGTCAACTTCGACAAGCAGAAGCATCTTAGCGACTCGCACATCCAGCGCCGTGAACGCATGAGAAAGCGGTGCATTGCCAAAGCCCAAGCAGAGGACGAGGAGCGGGATCGGTTAAAGAAACAACAGGCGGAACAACTAGAGCGTGAAAGGTTTGATAATTGTTCGAGTCAGGAAATGAAATCAATAATCATGATAGGTCGCAGATTGGTTTTACGACATCTGCTCGGCTTAAATCTATATTATTCCTTGCACACTTATGATCCCTCATTTAATTTCAATGTAGAGTTGTAGAACTACTGCGAGTATTACTGGTTTCATCTCTTGGCGTTTTGACATTTTTCTCTCACAAAGAGTATTGCTTTTTATGTTTCTCACACGGCGGTCGTTGGGCGAGTGGGGCTTTCAGCCTACCCTACCGTTCTCTGTATCTTCTAGACGAACAGTTAACAAACAAATATTCTTATGCATATAACAAAAATATAGACAAGAAAAAACAAAATCCTGCAAAATTGCAACAAAAATTACAGGCAAAAGCAAGAAGAATTGAAATTAGCCGAGGTGGAAAAGCAGCGTGAACGCGAAGAAAAACGAAAAGAAAAACATCTTAAAAAGATCCACGAGCGCGGGCAAGTGGAGATCTCTCAAAAGATACGCATCGAGGAGCGCAAGCTGCTGATAGCTCAGCGCAAGCTGGAGAGCATACGCACCCTGGCGAAGCTATTTGAGCGCATACAGGTACAGATTCCGACGGGAGCTATTCTCCGCAAAACTACACCTTTTAATGGTTGTTGATTGCATTATTTTTTTTCTTTGCAGTTGAAGCAAAAAGATAAGACACGTCGTGCACGACATGATGAGGCCAAGGACATTCAACGTGGCCGTCTAGTGGAGAAATATAAGGCTGCTACAGAGAAGCTGGTCTGTGAGCAGCGGAAAATTGTACAGGAGATCAAAAGCAATACTCCCTTAATGGGTCTGCTAAAGAGTAAATCCAAGAAGAACTCTGCTGCCGATTGCAGTAGCGACGACGAGAACACTAGAGGTGCTCGCAAAAAGCATAAGGAAAATGGCTTGGACGCAACTGCAACTCCCGGGGCCACAGATATACTGTTGAATGCCGCCAGCTCCGACCTGAATCCATTCAAGCCCGCTACTGCAATGCCCGTTGGCGCTGTACCGGGCCAAGCCGCCTACAATGCCGAAGCAGCCAGTGAGTGGATGCAATCGCTTTCCATGTTTGGATACGGCTTGCCCGGAGTTTTTCCTGGAGCTCTTTATCGACCCCCCGCTCCATTTCCCGTCTCTAGCAATTACCGAGGCTTTGCCCCACGACCCCGCGGCAGAGGGCGGGGTCGTGGTGCAGGCTTCCGTGGTGGTCGCTCTGGGTACGATGGATCATCATCGTACTACAATCCTAAACACGATCGCTATGGCGACGAAGATAACGATAATGGCTACCATCACAAGTCCTCGCGCGGAAGGTACTTATATTGCAAACACTTGAGAATTGGAACCCTTGTATTATATGTCGATATTTTGCTATTGCAGGCATCGCTCGCGATCTGCCTCATCATATTCCAGGAGTCGGAGTAGATCGCATGGCCGACGGTTAGTAATTCGATTAAGAATGGGTGTTTTTTCATTTTTTTGAATAGAATTATCTGTCGTTCCAGACGCTCTCAGACGCGCAGCCGCAGTCGATCTCACTACCGCAAATCATCTTACTCATCAAGATCAAGGTAACTCTGCCACAGGCCCCGTAATTTCATCTACTAAATTGTACTAATTGGGACATTCTATATTTATAGACGGAGCCATAGCCGATCTCATTCGCGCAGTCGCAGCAAGACGCCGTCGCAACGGAAGAATCGAAAATTGGCCTCTACTCGAAGATCCCGCTCTGTCAGCTATTCACGATCACGCTCCCACTCTCGCAAGCGCTCCCATTCCCGTCGGGAGCATCGCAGTCGTCATCGTAGTCGCAGTCGTAGTCGAAGTCACAGCCCCAGTCGCAACCATTCAGATAGAAACATTGTCCTGGAGGCAGACAAACTAGTCGCCTCTGCTGAGCAAATCCAGCGCACCATCGAGCAGCACACCAAGGATCGAATGCGCGAAGAGGAACGGGAGATAAAGCAGAATTTCCGGCAGCAGCGAACCAACAGCCACAGCAGCAATCATGTGGACACCAAACTGCAAAAGGAATCAAACGATGAAGATAGACAAGGTAGCAGTAAGCGAAGCAGTCGTCGCAACTCTTTGGCTGCATAGAAAATTTCAATTATTTAAGCCTTGTTTTGTAAGGTTCCACACAAAATTAAAATGGTCAACTCAGGCCTTGAGAGACAATTTCTCTACCCTTGCTGAGGGTATTTCTAAATAAATATAAGAAAACCAGCATTAAAAATATATACGTTTCTCTATTTTAGTCGTCTAAAAATAGTCCATCCCTCCATATTTGAAAAGAAAATTATGAAAAAGCAACCTTTCACAGTTTCCCATACCGGGAATTGAACCCGGGCCTCCCGGGTGAGAGCCGGGTATCCTAACCACTAGACAATATGGGATCACATTCGTCTTGGAAATTTCAGCATGGCAAAAATATATGGTTGCCTTTTTTTTTTGCACACATATTTCCAATAAGAATATACGGCCATGGATTCCCTTGGATCTGGCTGAAACACAAAAGTCCAATAGAAAGTTTTATGCTAATTTTTTCCGTTCCCCTTTTTTTATGATGATCGGAGAAGAACAGCGACGGCGCCCCAGCCACCTCCAGCAAGCATGGCCGCCGATAGCGGGCTGTCAGATGACAGCAACATACACAATGTGTCGGATTTGCGACTGCCGTTGGATATGGGCTGGAAGCGGGACACCGTCATCCGAGGCCTGTACAAGCTGGGACAGATCCCTGGGTAGGTCACCTACTATGCCGCGGGCAGTGTAGCGCTTTTAAAGACCTTTGAACAGGTTTTTGCTGTTAGTTTGTAGGGCGCACTTTTTTTCTCTTTTTTCACGAATCAACAACAACACCAAGCGACAACACTCCTACCCACAGGACTCTAACAGTAGCTCTTTTCCTCGACAGGTCCTGGAGCAGCAGCCATCCAATCACACTTGCGAGAATTTTAGCTTCTCCGCACGGGCCATTGTGGGATAGTGTTTGCCGCCGCCATTGGCCAACACAGCAATACTTCTTAAAATAAAAAAAAATTTCGAATAATATTGATATCATACATACATATATCATTATAATTTAAAAAGTATTTTTAATACCATATTTTCCTGTATATGGTCACCACCTACTCCTGAATAATCTGAATAATCTTTTAGGGGAGTGTAAGGTATAGTGGCGGACACTTTGATTTTTGCATCTCCCTCTCTCAAAAATCAATATTTTTCAAAATTTCAAAAGCAGCTGCTGACATCTATTGAGCATATTTCTGTCAGAAGCGGTTGCTTAAATTTAAATGGAATGCAATTTTGCAGCTCTTCGCGCAAACCATTAATTTTTTGCATTTTTGAAAATTGTAAGGTATGGTGGCGGATGAACTAAAACATTATGTAGATCTGAAAATCATAAATAAATAAACTATCGGAAATAATGAAAAATAACAGAACAAGAAATAACTTATATTGAAAATCTCGATCAGCATCTTCTTCTTCTTTTTCGAGCTTCACTCTTTTGCCTGTGGATTGCTCCGATGTTGTTCTTCTTTTAGACGCTCTTTTTTCCTTTCTTGTCTAAGGACAAAAACCCGGTGCCCAAAATGCAAATCTCCGCCACTGAGTGTTAACTTATACACTTCTGTACACAAAAAGGCAAAGACAATTGAAACTCGTCCTAAAAAATGATCCGTCACTATACCTAACAAAAAGTCCGCCATCATACCTTACAAGCTATTGATGGAAATATGAAATATGCAAATAAAAAAAATTTTAAATATCAAAGGCCTAAATTTACGTTCCGAATACTTCCCTGACTCAAGTTTCAAAAAACCTTCACTCTGTCACTGTCAAAACACATATCCAAAAAAAATGTATGTATTTTGTTTCACTACTTTTTTATTAAAAATCACTTAGAGTTCAAAGCACACGTCCCCTCATTAATACTACTGCATATAAAAAGTCAGCACGATAATAGACATCGACCACAGTGATCAAAAGTTTTAGATGTGACGTTACATGCCGGATATGACAAGTCCGCCACCATACCTTACACGCCACGATACCTTACACTCCCCTATATTTGGAATCTGTGTTTTATTATTACTCTGGAGTTGGTTGGCCTAAATATTAACCTACCGAGCAGAGTGTTCTAAATCATACAATAAATGAAATTCCATCAGCACATCACTTGACCATCAGTTGCCGCCATACGAATCGCCTCCAGTTTCATGGGGCTCGTGAGCACCTGATCATATTTGCTGCGCAGCTGTTATCCCGTCCAGAAGCACAGGTTTTCCAGCCTGGGAAAGGAGACGAACTACTCACTGCCAAAGGACAGATGGGAGAGCCTGGCAGCAAACGCCGAAATGGAGGAGGATGAGGCAGCAGCTTAGCTTCCTCATCTAAGTTCTCCAATCTAATAAGGGTGCTCTGAAAGATGTCATATTTTAAATAAATTATATGTTTACCCTTATCTCGTGTATGGAAACCATATAAAAAAGGATGGAATAATGATCGTTTAATAGCCCAAGTAATTTCCGAAATCCAAAATCATTAACAATGTTAAATGGTTGAACATCAGCTAAAATCATAGATAACAAGGCTTTGTCCAACTCCATTTCTTTTTATGATTGATATTCTTACACATGTCAGATACATGTGTAAGTACATATATTACACTTGTATGATTATTTTTAAGCTCTGACAAGTATTCAGGGTGAACGGGCTTTTATTACCTTACCGCATTTGTATCACTTTCCGGTTCTCATGATTGAAAGTACTATATAGAATGATGCTGTGAAAAATGTTCAAATTAGTAGGGTAGGGGAAATGATGAGATGATATGTAAGAGGATGACCACAACGTGGTTTGGTCAGAAGCCCGAAACCATTGTGATCATGGAATCCCGGAATGAAAACACATTGTTTGATTATATTACAACCGGGGTCTTTTCTTTCTAAAACAATACAAACCGAGTGTTTGCATTAAAAGCAGTGTTGCATGCGTGATTGAGTCAACTAAAGGAGTGTGCTTATAATTAGAGAATGTGTGGATCAGAGATGGTTCCAGGATTTGACTCTGTTTAGAAGCGTCTGTTGTTTCGCCCCCGATTTCTTCCGCTACCGCTGCCACCTCCACCCCCTCCTCCTCCACCACTTGAGCCGGAGTTGTTGTTGCCACGCCTGCGGCGTTGCTGTCCGCCGCTGTTGGAGTTGTTGTTGCCACTCTTTGGAAACTGGTCGCGTTCTCGCTCGTTGAAGTTGTCTGGGCCGTTATTGCTAAAGCCATTGGATCCATTGCCTCCGCCCCCGCCGTTTCCATTGTTTGTCCAAGGAGAATTGGCAGCCCATGGATTGGGCCTGTTCGATTGGGATGGATCTCGTTCCCGCTCCCTCTCCCTGTCACGGTCCCTTTCTCTCTCCCGCTCGGACTGCTCCAGTGGGGGCTCATCCACAAACTCCGTGTTGGGCTGTTGTGCCTTGACGGTGACGAGCGAGGGCAGGAAGGGCTTCTTCAGGAGCAGGAGCTCGCGCACGCATACCAACTGTGCATTGTGCTGTCGGGGTTCGAATCGGGACTTTTTCGTTGGGGGCGAGGCAACCTCGGCGCGAGCCTCTATCGCAGGGGAGACAGATCTTGATCGATCCTTCAGGGGCACCACATCGCTCAGTTCCTCCAACTTGCCAGCGTCGACGTACTTGTTGAGGAAGTCCGCTCCCTGGCGTATGGCCCCCATTAGACGTGAATCGGGATGCACGCGAATGAAGCGGTTGTAGGCAAAAACGCCGACAATTGTATGTGGATCGAGGCCGTTCAGCATGCCACTGGCCAGAATGCCCTCCAGGGTGTTTTCACTTATCTGTTGGTGGGTAAGTCCATTGGACAAGTCCTTGGCCTCTCGAGCTGCCAGTTCCTCGTGGATTGAGAGCACACTAGGATCGTCGGCGCGGCGAGGACCCGCCCACTGCACCTGGAAGTTCCGTGGTATGGGCTTGCTGTAGGGCACCTTTTTCTCCCTGTCCCGATCACTGAGAGCTTTGCTGGGATCCAGATCGAGGCCGGGAATGAAACCCTTGTCGGCTGTGAGGCTCTCGGTAAACTCCACCCTGTCCTCAGGTCCCATGCCGGGTATTATTGCATCATCTGTAAGAAGTAGTAAGTGAAGAAGATGCGGAACACTATCAGTCTACCATCCAAGACCCTACCGTATTCACACTCATCCAGTGCAGCCAAGCTGGCCGGCAATGTGTTCAAGTTGTATTTGTCTCGCATAAGATCTCCCGGACGATTCCTGGTCCAGAACTTAATAGTGTGGTCGTTGGAGCCGGAACACAGGATGTGTCCGAGCGGATGCCAGGCAAGAGTCCACACAATGCTGTCATGGGCCGTCTCCACGCAGCCGATTTCCTTATCCGTTCTGAAAAAGATCCAGGATTTATTTCGATAAAATCGCTGTTAAACTCAAACCCAAACGCACCCAACATTCCAAAACAATATGGATCCATCGGAGCCGCCGGAGCAGAAGAGGCCCTCGTGAATCGGATGCCAGGAGACAGAGCTGGCCTCTTTTTTGTGGCCACGGAACACCTGGACCTCCTCCCGCAGATTCCGTATGTCGAAGAGCTTGAGCAGATGGTCCCTCGAGGCGGTGACCAGCCAGTTTCCATTATCATTCCATTTGAGGTCCATAACCGTGGACTTGTGGGCATGTCTGCGTAAAATCGGTGGTGATAGAATGAAAAGTTGCTGTCGATTCTGACATACTAGGGATACTCACAGCGTGGCTAGGGCGATCCCGCTCTTGGGGTCCCATATCTTGATGGGCTGCTGGTTATCCTTGCTGCCACTCACAATCATTCCCTTGTGCGGATGCCAGTGCACGCACTTGACATCAGCACCATGTCCTATGTTGTCCGGAAAATGTTGGCATATAATCTACCAGGTCTACCACTATCATCTGGCATCTGACACTTACCTCGCAGCACTCGCTCCTCTTGGCAGCGCATAAAGTCCCAGATCCGCAGGGTGCCATCATCACTGCCGCTGACAAACTTGCTGTCCGTCGGACTGAAACTGCGTTTAGTGAATTGCATTGGAGAAAGGTTAGAACGTAACGAAATACGGATTGAGTTGTGTGTATGAATGAATCATGTCCTACGAGTATGAGAATGTCGAATGTTGTATTTCTGATCTTTGCTTTGCTGAATGGGCGAGAAATATCACTTCATTGATTTTATTTTATGTAGTTATTTCGCTCTCGCCAGAAGAGGACATCATCAATTGGGTGTTCCATTTAATGATATTTTAAAATTCTCTACGGCTTTAGATTCCTTAAATTCAATTTTCACTTTCACTTCCAATCGTTTTTGCTAATTTAAGTAAAAATATGTTTTATTTCTTTAAGAAAGAACCCTTTCTTAAATGTTCTTCCAAACAATCTGCAATATTTGCTAAACCAAATGAATGAATTCTTGCAGATATATGCAGGTTATTGAAAAGTTTTGGATTAATAAAAGGAAAAACAATCAAAAACGATAAAACAAATTGAGTGGCTTGTAAATTGTAATTTTTCGGGAAAGCGATCGCATTCAGACAACGTCGCATCCATCACAAGAGCGCAAAGCAATATATGGCTTCTGGAGTTTACTGTAGTAAGACTGTAGGTTTGACTGTGTTGTCTGTGGGTGGATACGCTCGCAAGATGTTGGCCCAGTCGCCAGAATTGTGCCAGGCCGGGCTGGGCCAGGCAGATCGGCATCGGCTCACAAAAGAAAACACTCGAACCCCCGAATTTTTAAACAATCAGTTGTTGCATTCAGTTTTTATTTTATTTGTTGTTGTTGATGCTGTGGCCGCGTAAATAAAATGGTGCACTGGTTTCGTTTTCAGTTAAGTTGGTTGCTTTTATTGTTTCTCAGGTTTCTCAGTAGTTTCTTTCTTCAGTCTTTAATTGTTTATATCTATAACACAGAACAGTTCTCATTCTGAGGACTTACAACATACAGATATGGGGGGGTATGAAATTCGTTCTTTTGTGGATCTTTTGTTAATCGTAATTTCCCCAGACAAGGAAGAATGGAAGGGATGGCATGGCTAATAAATGGCATGTTGCTCGAGTGATAACTTTATTGATAAACAGCCAACAGCACTAGGAGTGACCGATCTAGTAAACATCTAACAAGGTATCTGAGGAAGTGAATGCACGCAACTGCCCACGCGACCCGTGCCAAATCGTCTAGCGAGACAACAGGACTACAACGACAACCCCTACGAGGGTAAGCTACGCGAGCTACTGTTTCAATTTTGACTGGGTTCTGGCTTTGGCTGTGACTTGCTATTGACGGCGGCCTCATGCTTGCGTCAGCGGCTACGAATGGGTAAATAGTACAGTTGACAGTTACAATTAAATGGCTATACCTTATTCCCCTAATGGCCTCCTTGTGGGCCTGGTACATCTTCACGTTGTTCATGTTGGACTGCCAGTACTTAACATAGCCGCCGTGGTCTCCGGTTACCATCCAGCTGTCGTTGTGTGACCATACCATGGTGCGCACCGATATATCGTGGGCCTGGGCGACACATCAGTTGATTAGCTGGGCTCCGCTTGCTGGCGGTGTTCCAACTTACCTGAAGGATCGTCTCGAAGTTGAATGTAAGTCCGTTCCACAGCGTAAACTCGCCGGAGCTGGCTCCGGTGACCAGACGCCTGCCCTCTGGCGTCCAGGCTAGCGTAAAGATGGGACAGCGCATTTTATTGGTGGCGGTCTTGACGAAGCGTGTTGTCACCGCATTCGAGGGATTGTCCAGATAGCTGGAAGGCGGCAGCATATGCGGCACATATATGCTATCAGGCTGCAGTGCTAGTCGATCCCTGTGATCGCGTTGCCAAAGGCGATTCTGCAAGCGAGTAAAATATTTTTAGAGTTTGCGGTGCGACCGAGCAAATGAAAGCCTCTCGACCCACCTCCAAGGCCTTGATAATGGATGCATTGTAATCCACAGTCTTTCGCATTACACTTTTGCGTAATCGCTTGCCATCGAAATCGTCCTGCGACATGCCAAAGGGCCGCTGAAAGCCACCAGGCATGAAGGGCTTGAACTGGTTATAGCCATGCTTGTTGGAGCCGTGGTGAGGATGGTAATGTCTGTAGTGTTGACCGCCCATCGAGGGAGGAGGAAGGGATGTGAAGTTCGTCGCCAGCGCAGATGGCGCCGTCAGCAACTGAGGCGGTGGCTGTGACACGTCCATTTCTGTTTGCTGTGTATTTGCGTATTGCTGCTTAGCTTATCTTACTCCTGATATTTGTATATATAAACGCTTCTTTCTCCTTTTAACGAATTTTCGCTGCGCGTCGTGGACGTTTCTGCAATAAAATTTTCCTCGTTCATACACACACACACAATCACACGGCGCACACCTCTGTGTTGAGTTGATCGCTTCAGAGCTAATATTTAATGCACAGTGGTATGCGGGCGTCAACCAAACTACTTACTTGTTATTCTACAGATTATGCATTTGCTTGATGCTTATAATAATAGTAATTTAAATAAAAATTGCCGCGTTGAAAATAATTACTGCGGAACCAGTGTGACAGCGGAATTATCAATAAAATATACCGTCCGACCATCAGAAATATACCGAAAAGTACGGTATAATTTTAAAAATATACCGTAAAAATACCGATGAAAATCATATTCCCCGATTTTGATATTCTGTTTAATATTACTAGCTATCCAAGACCCTACGCACTGATCACTTGATTTTAACTGACAAATTGATCAATTTTCTACGGGATTAGCAAGTTTTCCTTCTTAACAAAGGTCTAAATAAATCGAAAACATCACCGCACCATGACAAAATAGAATACGTTTTGCACAATTTTGGCATCAAAAAATACCATAGAGTATTTAAAATACCATAAATGGTTACGCTGTGCACTAACCATACAATATATGTATATGTATATGTGCGGAACAACTAGGGCTGGGAAAAAAAGCGACAACGCTATCGATACTATTTATGGAAAGTATCGCACGGAAAAATTTAACATTGAAATTGTGCAATATATAAATATAATATAATAACAATAATAAAACAAGAGTATAATACTATAAATGAAAATAAAAGAAACCCACAATCATAAAATTGCATGGGGTGTGAACCCGGTTTTGCATGTAGTATTTATTTAATGGGTTGGAAGAGTACCCACAATAAAAACCCCACAAGATGCGCACTGAGATTTTGACCTTGGTTGAAGCTTGCATAACACGGGATCATGAATTTCGCCGGTAAAGTTGTTTTAATTACAGGAGCGAGCTCTGGAATTGGGGCCGCAACAGCGGTGAAATTCGCGAAACTCGGCGCCTGCCTGGCCCTGAACGGACGCAATGTGGATAATCTAAAGAAGGTAGCCCGGCAATGCAATGAGGCGAGCAACTCCACCCCAGCTCTAGTTGTGGGCGACATCAGTAAGGGGGAGGACACTGAGCGTGTGTGGGCCGATACGCTTCGGGTGTATGGCAAGCTCGATGTGCTGGTGAATAATGCGGGAATCCTTGAGACTGGCACCATTGAGAACACCAGTCTGGAACAGTACGATCGCCTGATGAACACCAATGTACGAGCGATCTATCACCTCACCATGCTGGCCACCCCCGAGCTGATCAAGACGAAGGGAAACATTGTGAACGTGTCCAGTGTTAACGGAATCCGATCCTTCCCCGGCGTGCTCGCCTATAATGTGTCCAAGGCAGCCGTAGACCAGTTCACCCGCTGCGTGGCCCTGGAGCTGGCTCCAAAGGGAGTGAGGGTGAACTCTGTTAATCCCGGAGTGATCATCACCGAGCTGCAACGTCGTGGAGGGCTGGATGAAGAGGCATATGCCAAGTTCCTGGAGCATGCAAAGGTCACCCATGCTCTGGGCAGGCCCGGAGAGGTTTCAGAAGTGGCAGCGGCCATTGCCTTCTTGGCCAGTGATGAGGCCAGCTTCACAACTGGCATAAGTCTGCCCGTGGACGGTGGTCGCCACGCCATGTGCCCAAGATAGACTTTGCAAATGAGCTCCGGTCTGATCAATTATTGCATTTATTTGTTGCCTTTTATAATAAATATACATAGCCTAAAAGGATCAGCTTGAAGGGGTACACATTACTTGCTCATCGCCACCTACGGGTCGGGTAGCTTCTATCGTCACACATGCCTCTTCTTGCTCATCAACTGTGAGCAAGGCATGTATTTTAGAACCACCTTTTGGAAATCCTTGAATTATTACACCTTCCCTTGTAGTTCCTTAACCACCCTTAAGCTCTCCTTGCTGCCCATTGAAATCAAGTTACAATTTAAGAGAAACTGCGATATATACATTTGTATTTTAAAATTGAATGAAATGATTCTTGAGGCTCGGAATCGGAACAGCAAATCTCATCGCGGACACATGGCGTGGCGACCACCGTCCACGGGCAGACTTATGCCAGTGGTGAAGCTGGCCTCATCGCTGGCCAAGAAGGCAATGGCCGCTGCCACTTCTGAAACTTCTCCGGGCCTGCCCAGAGCGTGGGTGACCTTTGCATGCTCCAGGAACTTGGCATATGCCTCTTCATCCAGCCCTCCACGACGTTGCAGCTCGGTGATGATCACTCCGGGATTAACAGAGTTCACCCTCACTCCCTTTGGAGCCAGCTCCAGGGCCACGCAGCGGGTGAACTGGTCCACGGCTGCCTTGGACACATTATAGGCGAGCACGCCGGGGAAGGATCGGATTCCGTTAACACTGGACACGTTCACAATGTTTCCCTTCGTCTTGATCAGCTCGGGGGTGGCCAGCATGGTGAGGTGATAGATCGCGCGTACATTGGTGTTCATCAGGCGATCGTACTGTTCCAGACTGGTGTTCTCAATGGTGCCCAACTCAAGAATTCCCGCATTATTCACCAGCACATCGACGCGTCCGTGCTTAGCCAGCGTAGCGGAAACAATCTGCTCGACATCAGATTCCTTGTTCATGTCTGCTGCGATCAGCAGGGCCGGGGCTCCTCCCGCGGCGACAATCTCATCCGACGTTTCCTTCAGCTTCTCCAAGTTGCGTCCCACAATGGTCAGAAGGCCGCCCAGACGGGACAGGTGAATGGCAGTACCTGCCCCAATCCCGGAGCTGGCACCCGTCACAATAATAACCTTATCTGTGAAACAGGGCATAACTTATTTGTGTTGCCTCTTGGAACGATCCGCTGCAAATGGGATCGATGGAGTCGGTGGTGTTGGGTGTCGAGTGTCGACATTGGAATCGATAACAATATCGATATGACTGGCTTTTGTTTTTGGGCGCCTGTTTCAGTCGTAGTGAATTAAACTGGAGTGTGAATCGTAGATAATTATATCAGTCTAATTAACGCACTATAGAGTCCATATTTCGGGTATTAGATAGCTGCTACTCAGTTTTATATATGCTTTTAGTTTATTTATATATCTGTGTCGTGTCTAGAGAATAATCACTTAATGAGAAGCAACTGGAAAGGAAACTCACTTTGGCGCTTCGAAGCTTTTTTGCCATTTTTAGTCTTGCTCTAAATCTGTACTTTATGAGTATTCTTCGAACATAACCAGCCATATACATAAATTTCGTTACTATATGTATATGTACTATAAAGTGAACCTAAGCTATAATATTTTAATTAATTAATTATTTATTAATTAATTATTTATCATTAAGCTGATAAGGATCAGAAATTAGAGAATTCTTCAAACAGATTAATTAGCCTGAATCTATGTGGGTTAAGTTGATTATGTTCTTTTGTTTCTAATTGTATCTTTTGAAGGAATAAAGTGTAGCAAATATTTAATATGTATAAATTTATAAATTTTTATGCACAGATATGTACTTTAAATGCCTTCGGTTTTCTGTGTTTCCCAATTTGTTAGCGGGGGCACATGGCATGGCGGCCGCCGTCCACGGGCAGACTGATGCCAGTGGTGAAGCTGGCCGCGTCGCTGGCTAGAAAGGCAATTGCCGCAGCCACCTCCTTCACCTCGCCTGGGCGACCCAGGGCGTGGGTGACCTTACAGTGCTCCAGGAACTTGGCATACGTGATCTCATCCATGCCTCCGCGCTTGTGTATCTCGGTGATGATTACGCCGGGGTTAACGGCATTGACCCGCACGCCCTTAGGAGCCAGTTCCAGAGCCACGCAGGCTGTGAATTGATCCACAGCGGCCTTGGACACATTGTACGCCAAGACACCTGGAAATGCACGCACTCCACACACACTTGACACGTTTACAATGGTTCCCTTGGTTTTGATCAGCTCGGGTGTGGCCAACATAGTTAACTGGTACATGGCACGCACGTTGGTATTCATAAGACGATCGTACTGGTCGAGACTTGTGTTTTCAATGGTTCCAGTTTCCAAAATGCCCGCATTGTTGACCAGCACATCGATGCGACCATGCTTCTCCAGGGTGGCGGCTATTATCTTCTCCACATCCGCCTCCTTGGTCATCTCAGCCTGAAGTTGCAATGCCGCAGCTCCCCCAACAGCCAGAATACCGTCAGCGGTCTCCTTCAACTTGTCGACATTGCGTCCTACGATTACCAGGAGTCCCCCGAGACTGGCCAAGTGTATGGCAGCACCTGCCCCGATACCAGAGCTGGCTCCGGTTACAATGATTACTTTTCCTTCGAACACAGACATCCTATCCCGAAAATTGTATTCGATGCCTCAACAAAAAACACTCTTGACACTTTCAAGATTCTTTGCATGCATCCCTGTCGGAGACAGCCGACTGGAAAAGCTTTCCCCAGATCAGCTGTTTTTAGAAAAATGTGCGATAATTATCCCGCTGATGGGCATGAATATGGAAAGGAATATCGATAGGAACTCGAAGAACTTTCACTGATCAGCTCCACTAGTGCGCCCCGTCCCCCCTCATCAAGAATATCTATACAAGACGATTGTTTTTTAAACTTAGATGTTGTTTTATTTCCTTTAAAAAACTGCTACGCATCTGCCGGTATTTTTGTTGTCCTTAAACCTCGTAGCCATAGGATTTGATGATTTTGTTGAAGGGCTCAGCCGCCTTGGCAATGTTTTCACGTGCCTGGACAGTCAGCTTCTTCAGCTCGCGGTTGTGCTTGAGGGTGACACGCAACTTGGCCTTGCGCTTACGCTCCAGGCTCTTGATCACATCCTGGTAGTGCCAGCCAACCTCGTGCGACAGACGGCCGACCTGGCAGTACTTGCGGTCGGAGCGCAGGGTCAACACACGCATAGCGATGGGGACAACGACGCGGCGACGCTTGTCGTAGGGCGATGGGATGCCATCGAACACACGGAGACGAGCGAGGGCAGCCTGGCCACGCTTGGTCTTGTGTGGGATCATGCCTGCGAGGGAGAGAGAAACCATTGCATTAGTAAAGGCGCTAAAGCTAAAACATGCTTGATTATCTCATGGGCGAGTCAGTTTGAAGTTGGTTACACGGCTTCTCATTCAAATAATGTAGGTAAGATAATAATCATCACGAAAGTAAAGTCGAAGGACCTTTGAAACACGAGCTTACCTGAAAGAAAATAAGAGACAGTTAATAAATGATTTCAGAGGGGAGAGGCAGGAATGGTTGGACCAGCTTCACTCAGTTATGTTTTGTTTACATGGTTTCTCATTCAAATAATGTAGGTAATATGATTGAAAACATCACGGATTGGCTAAACTCCACTCGCCTTGGGCCTGTACATACCTCTGACCGCCTTGTAGAAGATCCTGGACGGGGCACGGAAGTGGAAGGGACCACGGGCTGGGTTGACGTTGCAACGCTTGCGCAAGTAGGCCAAGAACTTTATTTTGTTTCTGTAGAAGTGGCCGGAGAGGTTTAGCTCCTCGCAGCGCACGACGGCCACCTTGCCGCCCTGCAACAGGTACTTGGCGACAACGGAGGCCAGACGGCCAAGCAAATGGCCGCGACCATCAATAACAACGGTCTGCAAAGTGAGCACAAAAACAATGTCAGAAATGTGAGGTTATGTTTTATGAGCGCCGCCGTATAAACAAATTCATGCAAAGTTAATTTTCTTTTAGCAAAAAATAATTGTACACACACTTCACTCAACCCAATGCTCATTGTGCGATAGATTTGATAATTTTCACATACGCCGATGTTGCTACTGCTGGCTTGGGCACGTGTACAGGGGGAAACTGTTTTTGCCACTCAAAACACAGGGTTTTCGGTGCTATTCGCAACATTTTATCACTGTCACCACAACTCCACATGGCACTCAACGCTTTGCATGCATTTGTTTGATAGTAACGTCACATTAGATTGGTTTATTTGCCATTTTTTTGGCACTTACCCTATTCGTCAAACCAGTCATGTTTAAGAACCGCACGGAAAGAAAGCGGAAACTGCGTTGACAGCTCCAGCATCGTACGGCAGGGTTGCTTTCAGTATCACGCGAAACTATCGATAAAATATTTTTAATGAAAATTCGCTCACATGATACATTGAAAACTTACAATTATCTGACGAAGTTTCGGTACTTTTGATAATATTTATTTTAATCATAAAGTATAAAATATTAAACATAATTATAAAATAAGAGATAAATATTTTAACAAAATAATCAGTTGCGTTTGTTCGATTTTCCGAATATATCAACACTGTTCTGCGTATCGTGGTACCACTAGTGACAATAGACCCTAGCAGATCTAAATTCATATTCTGGCGCGTACAAATTACGGTCAAATAAACAAATAATCCTTAATACAAATACTTTCAACTAATTTTATAATTGGTTCAACCATTTTAACAATGGGGTTGATTTCTTACATGTTGCTGGAAACAAACGTGAGTTTAAATTCACCGAAAAGAGTATTACATATTAGCCTAGTGCATCGAACTAGTTCGATAAGGGACAAAAGGGGCGACAATTCTCGTATCGATGATTTTGTAAAATTTAAAGGGCTGTTCCGAGATCCGTATGAATCTGATAAAACAATTTTGAATGCAAAATTTGTTTGCTGGGGTCAGTTCGAAGGCAGTACTCAGATCACCAAGCAAACACGCCGATATATGCGAGAAAAGTATTTCATGGTATTTATGGTATTTTTCGCAGTCCTCTATATATTTGCGCAACAATAAGTCCGGTCTGTTTACCGTTCATTTAACCGCAAAGTTCTAGGTTAAGAATGCACAAATATAAAAAATGTTCTTTCTATATAACAAACGAGGACAGTTGTCAAAATTGAAGGAATGCTCTAAAAGGGACTCCTCAACTAGCTCGTCCACCTCCTATCAGCGCCAGGTCATGCCGATCAGGAATGCAGGGCACATCGACCAGTGTGCAGCTGTAAGCTCTCTAAAATTTTGGCTATTTTGGCTGAATTAACCGCCAGTGTTGCTCTCTTTTTCGCTCTTGGCCAAAATGAAAAAAAAGATGGATCGGATCCGTTGATAAAGCTTATGAACGAATTGTCGAAGACAGCGGCGATAAACGCTGTTACATAATTTAATAGCAAGGATGTTGGATTCATTAAAGTGTTACAGCAAGGATGTTAGATCATTGAAATGTTCAAGAATTTAACAGCAAAGTTGTTAGATTTATTAAAATGTTACAGCATGCTGGATTCATTAAAATGATACAGAATTGAACAGCAAAGATGTTGGTTTCACTACAATGTTACAGCAAGGGTGTTAGATCATTGAAATTTTAAAGAATTTAAGAGCAAATATTTTGGATTCATTGAAATGTTACAGAATTTAATAGCAAGCATGTTGGTTTCACTACAATGTTACAGCAAAGATGTTAGATCATTGATATGTTACATAATTTAACAGCAAAGAAGCTGGATTTATTGAAATGTTACATCACTCTACCAAATTGCGCCACTCCGCATTGTTTGCAGTCTTGAGGGCTGTATCGTATCGAAAAAAGTGCTAAAAAACAGAATTCCGTATGAATCCGTATGATATTCGTATGAATCCGATAAAAAATATTTTGTTGCTTGCAATCAGACTTATTTTAATTGATGTTCAGGAATGGTTTGGCCGCTCAACTTTAAATTGAATTTATTGTTTGGTTCGACAAAAATAAACCGATACCGCGTCGATACCCCGAATAATTTAAGTATTTTGTAAAAATACTCGACAGAATACGGTACAGATCACAGGGCTCTTATGGGCATCATTGTCGCATGTTCCATTTAACGGAAAAATCCAATGATGCGGCCTTATGTAAAAAGGGTATAAAACTGGGGTTGTGTGCGTGAATGTGTGTGTAAATACAACAAGAACAGATGATGAACAGACAAGAAATGGCTAACAGAAATACAAATAAAAGATTGGGGCAGCTTTGCGACGACGAAATTATTAAACTTCTGTGGCTGCTAAGATGCATAGAGAGGGTCAGTCAAATGTAAATGAATCGGCCCTTGCTATTGTTGTCTTGTTGTCCTCCCCCTCCGCCACGTAAAGAGCCCCCAATGCCATAATGTATAAACTTATTTCTATGCTGTGAATTCAATTCTTACTTTGCGCCAAAATTTAAAAACAAAAACAAACCACAGCTGACCGTGCAGTGTTGCCGCAGGACATGCACACTTGGTCACACTCGGCCGGCAGTATTTTTATATTGCACATTTTGCTTGAAAACGTATTTTCCAATCTGAATACTAGGCTTTGGACTCTACCAAGGTTGGAGACTTATGGAGATTCGACTGTATTTTAATCAGTAATTAAATCAGTTTTAGTTCTAGCTAGGGGTGTTTCACTGTACAAAATACGAACAATTTTTGGGGATGAAGATGGCCGCATTTTTGCGGGCTTTCAAATTTGCCGGGCAGCCATCCGATACCACGGCAATGACTCTCGACAGCATTCCTCTTTCTTTAACTTCTCTCAGCACTATCTGCACTCCTTGGTCTATTACCACTTTGCCGAGCACCTCACCTCCGTGTTTGGGATCAAATATATATATATCGGTATATTTCTGGCCGTCGGTTACACTGTCGCGATCGATATTTGCATTCAAACTGGTATGAATGTATGTACATACATATGTAATTTGTACCATTCAGACTGGTATGTACACATGACAATTCGTATGTTTATGTTTAAACTTCAAAGCCAAAGGATGTTTTGCTTTTATGTGACGGCTTTCATTTGCCAGAGAGTGCAGGTGAGCAGGTGTTATTGGAACGCTCTCCACATATAATTGAAGTTAAACCATGTACATGTATGTTTGCAACGCATTCGCATGCATACATTTATTTATCTTTATATTTTTCTAGCACTACCGCACAGCCGCGATCAAGATAATCAAACCGATCACTCGAATGGTATAACACTAGTCGACACGACTTTTCCGCTGTCGCCAAAAATGACTTTTTCTGATAGATTTGGATGTTTAAAATTTTTTAAAGAATGTCTTATTTTTTTCATAGAGTAGTTTTTTTTTAAAGAATTTTTAAAAAATTTGTTGTTTTTTGTCATAGGTAGTGCTTCTATTTTTCACATAACTTAAGTTTCCTACAACTGGTTGTATTACACTTTGCAGTTAGCTGACAAATGCAGCTATAAATCCGACTCAGACACTTTGTAGCTGCAACTTAACGCCTGGAAGATATTAAGCTTTCAAATTCAAATTTCATAATTTTTTTCGGTATATTTCCCCGAAATTTTGACTTTGAAAGCTCAGGTGCCGTTTACACTGAGGCTGCGTCTTGATTCTTTGCGTCTTCCCAGAAACGCAGTTTTTTTTACATAGGTTTAGCATAGGGCCCTAGTGATGGCAAAAAGTTGCGTCGTTTTCCGACGCAACTGCGTTTTGGTATTTCTGTGCGCATAACAGCAATTTTCGTACTTTTCTGCCTAATCAGCGGAACTATCACCACTAATAACAACAAAAAACAGCAGATTAAAATTTAAATATTGCCGCGTAAAATTTTTAGCTGAGTAACAAGGCGCAAAAATACATGTAATGCTTAGAACAAATTGTTTAAACTAATTTTATTATTAAAAAAAGCATTTCAACAATATACTTGATTTCAAATTTTTTGCTGCAAAACCCATGTCTTTGAATCCTTTCACTGTTTCCGTGATCTTCTCAGGGTAAGAAAGTCTGCTTGCAGATACTTGTCAGCGAGTTGAGCAACTACCTCAAGACAAAACTGCAGTAATATGAGGCAGACAAAAGCCCTTGACACACCAAATAGACTCCCGTGCGATATTCCGCAGGCGATCCTCGGCAATAAAGGGCTATGGCTATTTTCTTCTCCAGAGGGATTGTCAGTCGAAAAGGAGTTTTTTTCTTTTTGAGATTGGGCAACAGTCCAACGAGAATGTTGAAGTACTCCTTTCCATGCAGAAATTTTCCTTAAAAAAGGCATCGGAGTTCTCCACAACATCTTCCTCCCAAAATCAACCATATCGTGGCTATTGCAATGAAGAATACATTATTTAATTGAAAAGAGAGAACATTGTCTGCTCTTTACCTACAAGAGTCCAAACGCAAGGAGGACGTTGCAGTTGCAAGACGAATTGCAACTTTTCTGAGGATAGCCCAGACACTTCCATGCACTTCAACAGATTCGCTTCATTTTGCGCCACCGCAGATAAAAGAATTAGCTTTTTTTCTGACATATTTTGTTGATTTTCAGACATTATTTCTTTTGTTTACAAATTTTTCTTCCTCTTCCCAAGACGATTTATTGGATTTATTGAAATGTTACATCAGGTGCCGTTTACACTGAGGCTGCGTCTTGATTCTTTGCGTCTTCTCAGAAACGCAGTTTTTTTTACATAGGTTTAGCATAGGGCCCTAGTGATGGCAAAAAGTTGCGTCGTTTTCCGACGCAACTGCGTTTTGGTATTTCTGTGCGCATAACAGCAATTTTCGTACTTTTCTGCCTAATCAGCGGAACTATCACCACTAATAACAACAAAAAACAGCAGATTCAAATTTAAATTTTGCCGCGAAAAATGTCTGATGATGGAAAAGGTAAATATATACATATATATAATACTATAATTCATACAATAATAGTTCAAATCAATTATTACGCTAGACAGAAGATTTTTGTGGACACATGCTGCCATACAATCCCTTCTCGACCAGTGGGAGGAAAACATTGATGGTTTTCGGGGCGTTCGAAAGAACTCCCACATATATAAGGAAATAGCGATTGCCTTAAAAGAGTTTGGTCCAACATCCGTGGAGGTGAAAAATAAAATGGACAATTTGACAAGAAAGTACAGGTAAGTTTCCATACAAGAGTTCCTCTTTACTTGTTAAATTAATTTTTCAGGAGTGAACTAGCCAAAGTGGGTCCTTCAGGCGGGGCTCCATCAACATGGGAGCACTTTGGAAGAATCTCCATGATATTTCAGACGTCCAAGGCAATGGTAGTAGACGGAGTTGAGAGCACAGGTAATAAATAAAACACAAATTTGTAAATAAATAATTTATTCAATACATTCTATTCACCAAATAAACTCCCTACCGTACGATATTCGGCTGACGATCCAAGACAATAAAGAGCTATGGCTATTCTCTTCTCCAGAGGGATTGTCTGTCGAAATGGAGTGTCTTTTTTTTTTAAATTGGGCAACAGGTTAACCAGAATGTTAAAAGTACTCCTTTCCATGCGGAAATTTTCCTTAAAGAATGCATCGGAGTTCTCCACAACATCTTCCTCCCAAAATGAACCATATCGTGGCTATTGCATACACATAAAAAACATTATTTAATAGAAAATAGAAGATTATTTGCACTTTACTAACAAGGGTCCAAACGCGAGGAGGACGTTGCAGTTGCAAGAGGAACTGCAACTTTTCTGAGGATAGCCCAGACACTTCCATGATCTTCAACATATTCGCATCATTTTCCGCCACCGCAGATAAAAGAATTAGCTCGTTTTCTGTCATATTTTGTTGATTTTGAGACATAATTTCTTTTGTTTACAAATTTTTCTTCCTCTTCCCAAGACGCAAAGACGCAACTACGCTGTAGTGTAAACGGCAAACCTGCTTCTCTGCGTCTTCTCCGATATCGATAGGTAACGCACCAAGTGTAAAAAGCCTATCAGGAAAAGTCGAAAAAAAATATTTGAATGCCTTGATTTTTGGTTTTAGATAGACACATTAATTAGGCGTCGTTTAAGGTATCTGAGGGATTTGCACGTCGAGGACATCGATGCCGTTGCTGGTGCGGCACATAAAGATGGTGCACGGCTGCATCGATGATTGTAGTCAGAACCCGGGAATCGCAAAAATTAAACCTGATTTTTGGAATAAATAACGGAAGTATCCTTTCGGCTTGAGTATCCTTAATCAGTGAAACCACGGTTTTCCACCATTTGAACTCTCTGCCGTAGCCTACTCACGCAAACTCCTCGATATATTCAATTCTCTGCTTCAGCAGCCCATCGGAAAACTCAAACTAAATAACCTTTCTGGTATTGTTTAATTTGAACTCGTTTTGTCTAGGCTACATATATAACATATGGGCCTTTGTGTCCCTCATAAGACTTATCGATAACAGTATATCTAGATCAAAGCGCAACCAATTATCGGAAACAATGAATTTAAATTAAATATTACATCTGCAAGCTTTTTACATAATGTTCCACTTTGAGTGCCATCTGCTGGCGCTCCTGCTCACTGGCAAAGGAGTGCTTTACTGCCTCCAGAGTAAGGTCAATGCATTGGTCACGGTTCAAATTAAATGTCTTCGCGACCAGCAAGAACTCATTAGTCAGCGAAGTGTCGAAAACGCCGCTGTCGTCCGTGCAAACGACCTTGGGAGCATCGGCTTCCATTAGCAGTTTCAGATGATGCTCCTCGAAGCTGGAAACAGAACCCGACTTAACATTGCTCGTAAGGCAGCACTCAATCGGGATGTCTGCCGCCTTCATTTGGGCAAAATCCTCTTCGGTCAAGTATGTCCCATGTCCACAGCGCGACATACCAAAGGCCAGCATCTCCTTGATCTCCAAAGGATTATCGATTTCCGCACAATGGATGACCAGCTTCAAGCCCTCCTTGCGTGCCAAGTCCAGCGCACCACTAAAGTCTGTGAATTTCCCTTGGGTTGGGATCCCGCTCAGATCGATTCCCACCACCAGATCCGGATCGGTTTTGGCAAACTCCAGAGCCAAGGCCACTGTCTCCTCGGCTACCGCCACAGGCTCGGATCGATTTATAGACGGCAATAGTTTCACTAGAATATTGGGGTATTTTTTGCGACTTCTTTTGATCGTGTTGAGCACAATGTTTAGATAATCGCGACGCAGGTAGTTTTTGTTGGCTTTTGGCGTGGTGCGCAGCTCTAGATACTGGATATTATCGTTGGCAAAGTCGCGTATGACCAGCTCCGTAGCGTATTCCAGCCCCTCGACCGTAGATGTCAGCTCGTGGACAAAGGCGAACTTTTCGAAGCATTTGTCGAGATTTGAATCCTTTTCAAAATTAATAAAGCGCGCACACAGATGCGAGAACTCCTCTGAGGTGTTGCCGTACACCTTCTCGGCCAGATCTTTTAACGAGCTGATGTTTAATGAGCCATTCAAATGTGCGTGTAGTTCCACTTTCGGCAATCCTTTCAAAAATTTCCACATTTTCTACACTCACAAATAAATAAATTAATAAATAAATAGGTTGGAGGTGGGAAATAGTATTGTTGATATTGTTACCACTTATCGATATTGGCGATATTTTTATTTTCGATACGATAGTATTGTTCGATATTTTTGTCGGTTTTATCGGTTTATTCAACCTAGTGACGACAGCAGCTAAATATTAAAATATAAATTGCACACAACTTCCAAAAAAATGCGTGCGATCGCACAACGACTTGAGAAATTGTGATTCAAAACAGAAAAAATAATCTTGAGTTGAGTTAATCGTCGACATCGGTGGAGGGAATCGATACAAGCAAGAAAGTCAGTTCGATGGATTTTTATGCGTATCGTATGATGATTCGACGCGGACAGGATAATATAATTCAACGATGTTGTGAGCTGTTCCAACAATTTATTCTCGACATGTACGCAAAGATAGAGAGTTAACAACTGCAATTCATGCGACATAATCAAAAGAAACTGCTTGAAAGAGAAAATACACCTCATTATGTTTTTTTGTTTGAAAATAAATTATTTTAACATTTTTACACGATTTTATTCCATTTCGCACGCTTCAATATTTTTTGGGCTTACATTTTATTTTTCAAAATTAATTTCAGCGAAAATTGAGAGGAATTCACTTTTTGTGGCTCAAACAAGCAAATCGAGCAATTGTAAATATGTTCATATCACAAATTTAGGAGAATTCCCATTTTCCAATCACCAATTGTTGCATGCGATCGATGTCGGTTTTTTCTGAAACCCATCTACCGTGTAAAAACAAAATTAGGTGAATCCACTTGCTATCAATACAGGCGAAGCCGGTGAAATTGGTAACTCTATAATTCTACCATCATCATACGTGGGCAGTCCACCTCATATGCAAGAATACCTGGGAAGTGGGAGGCATATTTTAATTTAATTTTATATATATAGTATTTTAATATCTAATATATAAAATTCTCGTGTCACAATGTTTGTCTTCGTACTCCTCCGAAACGGCTTTACAGATTTTAACCAAATTTTTCATGCATATTCAGTAGGTCTGAGAATCAGCTAACATCTATTTTTCATACCCCTAAGTGTTAAGGTTTGTCCACCCTTAACATTTTTTTTATAATTCTATACAGAAGGAGAGCGGGAGAGAGGGAGAGAGGGAGAGCAGGAGAGGGGAAGAGCAGGAGAGCGGAAGAGCAGGAGAGCTGCTCCCTTCCCTTATCGTTCACAGCATTACACACCTATTTCGTGCATATACCACATCCTTACACACTTAAAATAGGTTAGTTATTTTCTGTCGGCACTAGAAAGTACATAGAAATTATTTATATGGCAAAACAGCGTTTGCCGGGTCAGCTAGTTAATATTATAAAATAATGTAATTTATTTGAAAATCAAAATGGCGCGTCAGTGATAGTATTGATCGATAGCTCGATGGAACTACTATCGCAGTTTCGTCCTTCTCTACAGGGTGACCATTTACGGTATATATACTTTTCGGTATACTTTGAAAATCAGACGGTATATTTCTAAAGGGTCGGACCGTATATATGATTGATAAATACACTGTATTATCCCGAAGCGCATTAATTAATTAAATGAAGAGAAATTAATTGCTTCAAGCAATTGAATATTAAAAAGTGCCAGTTATAGGTAATAAAAAACTCGTACCAATGTTTCGAAGGAGTTAAACATTTCGAAATTGCAATTGAGATCAGTGAAATTCTTGTCTCCCAATTTGGCAAGACCCGTTGTTGTTGTTGTTGCTGGAGCTGGTGCTCAGCCTGTGTTGGCCAATTTGGCTTGCTAAAATCGTGGCCGATCGTGGGCAGAAAGTAAGATAAATCTGTGAAACAACCGGATCTAGCCAATTGGCCAGCACACTCAGCCAGAAGCACACACACTTTTTATATGAAAATTTTGTTTTGCAGAGTGTTTCTCTTGCCGTGATCTAAAAACGTTGTACGTACGCAATCGCAATCCGTGGGCAAGTGCAACAAGTGAAAGCCAGTTAAACAGATAGAATGCCACCCGTGCAGTAAGCTGAATATTCCGTCCACCCCAAAAATGTATTAACGTCCTTGGCATCGCCTAGCTATGTCCTGCAATTACATCACTAGCACACGCAGCAGTGACCCACTTGATTGCTTCATTCATTCATTCATCATTTCCCAAAGACTCGTCCACATCATAATTTGAAAGCCTTTACTACCGAATATGCAAATTAACTATGCTCTTGGCCAGCATTCATCCATTGTGCCATCTGCGGCTCGCCTAAGACCCCAAAAGATGCACTTTAACGCCAGATGTTTACTCCATCGATGACGTCATGGACACATTCAAATTTATTTATAGACCCTGCCGCCGCTGCTATGTTGTTTACTATTTGATTGTGTGTGTGTGTCTCCGTATGGCGATGAGTGGGATTGTGTGTGTGCGTGTTGGCGGCAAATCCAAATTCAATTTAATTCATCAAAGAAACCATTTAGACGACGAGAAACTGCCTGCCCCATCCACGAATTTCAACGCTTGCACTTCAACTGACATTCCGGAAAGCTACCGCGGGCTCCAGCCCATGGAATGGGGGAGCTTTTGCATACCCTTGCAGAGGAGAGGGTATCACTATTTCAAACAGATGTTGGAAACCCAAAATAGGTAGAACCTCTAAAAACCAAAAAAGGGGATCTATTGACTCCATCCGTCTGCCTTTTTCAATGCTAAATAATCCTCAAAATATTTGTAGTTTTAGATACAATTGATCTGCAAGGGTATCTAAAGGGCCATCCTAGCCTTCATTTTTGTGTACTGAGTCCCACTTTTTATACCCGGTACTCGAAGAGTATAAGGGTATATTAGATTTGTGGGGATAACGGTTGTGTGTAACGCCCAGAAGGAAGCGTTTCCGACCCCATAAAGTATATATATTCTTGATCAGCATCAATAGCCGAGTCGATATAGCCATGTCTGTCTGTCCGTCCGTCCGTCCGTCCGTCTGTCCGTCTGTCCGTCTGTCCGTCTTCATTTGCGCCTATATCTCAGAGACTATAAAAGCTAGAGCAACCAAGTTTTGTATCCAGTCTCCTCTGTGATCACACTACTCCAAATGTATTTCAAAATTTCGCCCCGCCCCCTTCCGCCCCCACAAAGAACGAAAGTCTGTGGCATGCACAATTTTGAAGATACAAGAAAACTTAATACGCAGAATCATAGAGAATGACCATTTCTATCAGAGTGTTGAATCTGGATCAGATCGGATCATTATTATAGCTACAATGAAGAAAACCATTTCGAAAGTCATCATTCCCTCTCGCTCTCTCTCACACGCGACCCTGTCTGCTTTGCCTATTCGTCTAAATGAGCGCCTAGATCTCAGAGACTATAAGAGCTAGAGCAACCAAACTTTCTATCCAAGCTCCTGTGATATCAAACCAGCACAAGTGTATTTCAAAATTTTGCCACGCCCCTTTCCGCCCCCACAAAGAACGAAAATCTGTGGAATCCACAATTTTTAAGAAAAATCAAAACCAAAAACGCAGAATCATGGAAAATTACCATATCTACCAGATTGCCGAATATGGATCAGGTCGGATCAATATTATGACCAGAAGAAACAAATTAAATTTCAGTGGCTACGCAACGCCTGCCAAGCGCTGACTCATTCCCTCTCTCTCTGTCGCAAACACTTGTACGTCTCAAATATGTAGTTATACATGTCATGTAGAAATTTAGAAGCAGTTGTAAAAAGCATATGCAAACAAAATTGAAAACATGTATAATATTCCAAAAATGATTTGACTTCATTTTTTTGAAATATTATTTTTTGCCCAAAATTTAATTTGTCCCTTTTGCGAACATTGCTCATATATGTATGTATGTATATACTGACTGAGTACCGGGTATAAGGTAGAGCCGCGGGCTTTGCCGCGGCTCACAACGTTCCATCTCGTCTGAATTATGATTCAGCAAGCGTCAGTCAACATGGGCTTTTCGCGATAAGGCCGACCGTCTGCATTCTTTCCATTTGTTCGTTCCATGCCCAGCCCTTAAGTTGTGCTCATTTGCGCCTACTCAACTCTAAAAGCCATAAAACCATAAAGCAATAACCATGATGTACTCCAAAGCTGAAACGTAATCAATATCTCACTGCCAGAGCTATGAAATGATGGAAACTTATGCTGATCTCATCTTATTTTGTTTGATATTTCAGAGTCCAGGCAGTGAACATGTCGCTGGGTGCTATGCATTGCACGCGTTGCGCCGACGGTTTCGAGCCCACCGAGAAGATTGTCAACTCCAACGGCGAGCTCTGGCATACGCAGTGTTTTGTGTGAGTTCTAGATCTG
Source organism: Drosophila athabasca (assembly GCA_008121215.1). Classification (NCBI taxonomy): domain Eukaryota; kingdom Metazoa; phylum Arthropoda; class Insecta; order Diptera; family Drosophilidae; genus Drosophila; species Drosophila athabasca. The sequence continues at coordinate 13,488,681 of CM017793.1, forward strand.
CACGTTTTGTATTCCTTTCTGTATTCACGCTTACCTGTGGTCTGTTGCCAGCTGCGCTCAGTGCTTCCGACCATTCCAGGATGGGATCTTCTACGAGTTTGAGGGCCGCAAGTATTGCGAACGTGACTTCCATGTACTCTTTGCCCCTTGCTGCAACAAGTGCGGGGAATTTGTCATCGGACGCGTCATCAAGGCGATGTCCGCTAGCTGGCATCCGCAATGCTTCCGCTGCCAGTTGTGTGCCAAGGAGCTGGCCGACAGTGGTTTTATCAAGAATCAGAATCGCGCTTTGTGCCACGAGTGCAATGCCAAGGTGAAGGCAGAGATCACCGGCCGCTATGTATGCCAAAAATGCCAGTAAGTTCCTGACCTGTTTTTGATACTTTATGGGAACTTCCGATCTTATTTCGAATGAATCTCCACAGCGGCCTTATTGACGAAGAACCATTGCGATTCCGGGGCGAAGTCTACCATGGCTATCACTTCAGTTGCACGGCCTGCGGCACCGAACTGGATTCCACGGCGAGAGAGGTGAAGAGTCGCCCGGGATTGGCGGCCAACGATATGGTGTGTCCTCTTATTACTGTATTTCCAATTGATTGATTCCCTAACGCTGCACCTAATCTCCCGCACAGAATGAATTGTATTGTCTACGCTGCCATGACAAGATGGGGATACCCATTTGTGGGGCCTGCCGTCGGCCGATTGAGGAGCGTGTGGTCACTGCATTGGGCAAGCACTGGCATGTGGAGCATTTTGTGTGCGCCAAGTGCGAGAAGCCCTTCCTGGGCCATCGGCACTACGAGAAGCGTGGCCTGGCATACTGCGAGACGCACTACCATCAGCTCTTTGGCAATCTTTGCTTTGTCTGCAACCAGGTCATTGGCGGCGATGGTGAGCAAATTAACTCCTAACTCCTAAACGATCTCTTTTTAATCATTTTTATACGTCAACAGTGTTCACGGCCCTTAACAAAGCCTGGTGTGTGCATCATTTTGCGTGCTCTGTGTGCGACACGAAAATGACTCAGAAATCCAAGTTCTATGAATACGACGAGAAGCCCGTGTGCAAAAAGTGCTACGAACGCTTCCCGAACGAGCTGCGTCGCCGCCTTCGCACTGCCCACGAGATGACAATGAAAAAGAATGTCTAAATTCAGTCCACAAAAATCATGGGGCCGCATGCCAATCCACACCAAAACAGTGCCTTTTGTCGTTGTAGTATCTCCCCGTTTTTGTCTACGCCTAACATCCTAACAGCATGTCCCGCTCTTCGTAACCCCGCCCCCTTATTTCGTGTGTAATTTCTAATGTAAAAAACTTTATTCAACGGCAGCTAAATGCTAAGAAAAAGAGACGAAACAGATGAATGTATTAACAGCTTTTAATGTTGTTATTTTATGCAATTTTATTTATATATAAATGTTTTTTAAAATGATTTCGAACATGCATTCGGTTAGTCTGATACATTTGGCAGTTGAAATTGTAGGGTAATCCCCTACATTTTCTCTAGTTTTGTGATCAATTCATTGCATTTGATCCAAGCCACATTTTTCATATAGGAAACGGCATCAACGTGAATGATTTCGTGTACTTTTAGGACCTCAGACAAGTACGCAATCTGCTCGGCATTCGGTTTATGGGGGAAATCTGTGAGAAAAACAGATTAGATCACACATTTGTAAAAATTATGCAGCCATATGCAAACCTTCAATCATGCAAATGCTGGTAATACAGGGAAAAGCAATATCCACCGGATATCGGCATATATCATTCTCGGTTACTTCTTCGACATTTGTGTAGTCCAGATAAGTCATGCGGTACACTGTCTGCTGTGTCTGTGGTGACTGCTTGATCTGCTCCACTTTGGCACGATACAAGCTGTTTTCGAATTTGGCTAAAACATATTCCTTTAGACTGTGTGTGCGAACGGAACAGACACCCACCATCGTTCAGATATATATGATTATATATACATTTGCATGTGTATAATGTATTTAGATCACTTACACTGGCTTATAGGCCTTCGATGGACTAATCTTTGATATGGCTGTATTCAATCGTCCGAAATCGCTAGCAAAGACACGATCGAAGGCGCCAAACATGCCACGAGAGATTTTGGAATTGTCTACAATGTATAAATCGATGCCCGCGTTGTCCCCGACACTCAAACGTTTCATCTCAAAGGGCTGCAGGGCAAAAAAAATGAATGAGCGGAATGGAAGTCAACCAATGAATAATACCCACCGGCTCTAGAATCGGTCCATTGTTGGACACTTCAGTCCCATTGACCTTCGGTGCGAGCGGCATTTCGTTCAGCTTGCCGGAAATGGTTTTGTCGACTGTCTCCAGTTTGATTTTTTCCACTGGAAGTACATCGATACTTGTGGCTGCTGTTGTAGCAGTTAATTCTGAAGCCTTTAATTCTTCAACAGATTTTGGCTCCTCCTTTGGCTCTTCCTTTGAAGGCGAGACAGTTGGTTTCGCATCTTTGATTGGCTCGCTCTTTGTCTCGGACTGCTTTAATGGTTCTTGAGCCAACGCCACTGTCGGAGGAGGGGCATCAACCTTTAATGCCACTTTCGGACTATCCTCTCGAGGATTCACCGCAACTGAAACAGCACTCTCCATCTTCTCAACCTTTGGTTTTGCATTCTTACCATCGTACACCGTTTTTGTGGAGCAAAATTCACGCACCATCTCATTGAGTGACTTTTGCGTTTTCACATTCACAAGCTCTACAGAGATTGTGTTATTTTTGCTGACAGAGTCGTGGTGCATGATAAACTTTTCACCATCGAATTGTGAGAGAAAGGCAAGGATATCGTTGCTTAAGATATAGTTGGCCACGTCCTTGAGCTGCACCATAAAACAGAAGCTCGGGAGAGCGAGCAACTCGTCGCTTATTTCCCGCATGGAATCCACATCGCGCATCTTGGTTATACCCTGATCCACGAACAGTAGCTTGGCGGATTTATCCGGTCGTGTCTGCAGAACCTTGGCCCGCTGGAATGCGCCATTATGGAGGGCTAAGACGAATCCCTGGAATCGTGGAGCCTTTACCTTCGGCATCTCGTTGCCCAGCGCATTGATCTAAAAGCTTAAAATGTTAGTATTTGGGAATGAAATGTAAACATCAACGAACCTTCTCGCACACTTGGGAATATGCCTGGTCAGCGGATTCGCTACGTACAAAGCAGCGATTCGCCGAACGGAATCCACTTATGATGACAACACTGTTGCTGGGCGGTATTACTACAGTCGGCAGGGACCGAGTAATTTTGTTTTGCGTTTTAACGCTGGCGCTGTTATTCAAGAGCACCCTGCTTGGGCTCGGTGTCGGGTTGCTGGTTTTAGGGTCTACTGCAGACATCTGAGGGGCAATTCCACTTTTGGTTGGAGTGGTGCTGCAACTGCTGGTGCTGCTAACCTTATCGCTGCTGCTCGCATCACTAGGGATGGGGGCTGCAGCTACTTGAATCGAATCGACCTTAGGTACACTTCCAATGTCCATCGAGAGCTCCTCCTCCTGGTATTGCAGAATGGAAAACGCCTTGGGCATCACCAAAGCCGGCATTGGAAAGCAGATATAGCGGTGGCGCTGCCAGTCCATTATTTGGCACTCCTTCGAGCAGTAAAAGTCACCACATCGCTGACAGACTCGCTCCGCCACGACTGCGCAGCGTACGCAGTGATTTTGTCCTTTTTTCTCCCCGGGCGCCGGAAGCTATACAAAATTTCAGGCATTGCCGTAAAGCCCATAAAATGCACACAAGCTGTATTGCCATTGTATCCCCTTACCTGAACAGAGCCATTGGCTATTTTTTTCGGTGGCATTTTCTTCGTTTCAAAAAGAATTTTACAATTTTTTATTCCGCTCGAGGAAAAATCCCCGCTAGAGGCCTTGGTTAGTGTGACCAGCGTTAGAGATTGAAAAGCTCACGATGGAGGAGCATGTTAAATTTCCTATATGTCTTGATGCGGTTTAAATAAAATGGTATTTTATTATTGGAAACTTCTTCAAAAAAGCTTTTATATATACCAGCTTATACTAGCAGCGCCTATTTATATATGCATATATATACTGTACTGTTAGTGCTTCTACTGCAAGTCGCACATTTTTAGGTCCCCAGTTAGGTTTCTCGCACCGCAAAAATTACGTACTTTTTTCTCCAATTCGAATTGGAAAATACCACTACCCTGCCATCAATATGCAATGCAATTGGAGTTAGTGTGACCGAAGCGAAAATAAACCAAAACACCAATATACAAAAAAAAGTGACCAAAAACCCTAATCACAAAATGTTGAGTGAACATGTCGAGACCTGTCGAGACGCAAAAAGACTCGGTCCGGCAGCGCGCATCTTCACTTTTTTCGCCGCGAACGTAAACAACACAATCGTCGAACTTTGTTCTGAATTTCCGTTGAGTTTTGACGGGATAAGACCAGCAGTACAGTTAACATTTCCCCTTTAATTTCGATCCGTGCAACGGTTAATTGCTCGATTAAGGAGGGGAAGGTGAAGAGGAATTGATCAAAACAAAGCGTATGCGAATTAACCAGCGGTAGTAGAGTGCGTCCGGAAAATATATAAGTACAAACAGCAGTGGATTCGCATATCGTGGGATCCCTGTTTGGACTTTCGTTATTGGTCAAATTATCAAATAAATTAAATATAGCGCCGACGCGACGCGAGTGGGCGACAACCCCAAGTTTATTGTTATTTAAGACGATAAAAGTCAACAAATCAAACCAAAATCGACACCTAAGAATCGGCTGGAGAACCCAAAATTCGTATTGATTTTCTTGACTTTTTGTGCGGGTCCGTAAACAACGCAACAAAAGCAACCACTTTGAGACGACATCCGTCCCGTTCCCTCCCACCTCCATCTAAGCACCCATTCGCTTGCACCTTGCGTACACACTCTCGTACGGAGGAGAGCATAAGTGGCGGATAATCATCAACTTTGTTGCACCACTCCAATCAGCAATGTCGTAGACAAGTGGCATCGTGTTGTTGCTGTCTGCTAGTTAGTTTATTAATCAAGCACCACAGCTAGCCCCACTGTGCGAATACGAGAGTGCAAGCGCGATAGAGGTCGCTGCAGGCAAAGCAACAACAAAAGCGAAAGTTGCCGTGTATATGTGTGTGTGTGCAAAAATGGTGGATAAGAAATGAGAAATAAATAAATGCAAATCCAAAGCAAATCTTCCGCCTCAAAATGTGCGATTGCCATGATCCGATTGTCATATATAATAAGGAATTCCGCTGACAAGGTATCGCTGAGAGGGAAGAGGCCCAACCACCAAGGGAGTGGCCGGTAGAAGGTTTTTGGGAATATTGCAAAAGTGAATTTTCGCCATCAAACCCACAAAAACAACAACAGCAGAAGCAGCAGCTGGAGTAGTAGTAGCAGTGGAAGGAACAACAACAAAGACAACAAAATGTGGATACCATCGAACAACAAATACGGAGTTGGTTAGTATTGTAATTGTACAAAAGCGGAGGAATCATTTGGGGTTGGTGTGTATCCGTGTGTGTGCGTAGGAATATCTTCTTCACCCAACGGTATATTTAACAAACAGTAAGGCAGAGCTTGCTCTTTGGTTACCGCTCTCTCGAATGCCTTACCTTTCTGTTGATGTACTCTGTCCTCACCCACCCACTGGGGAGCACAGCATGATGGGCTGTGATGTGATGGGAGGAGGGGTATGCGTCACGTGCGCTTTTACACCGTTACATTGGTGTTCTGTTCTGGTATTGTTGTTGCCTTCGCGTTGATTCACAGTTTTTTCCGCGAAACGCCGGAAAGCAGCATCCAGACAAACGGCCGACCACCAACCACCCTCTCACTGGGCAGCAGGGGAGGAAAAGCGATTTTTCAGCTTATTTTTATATACACACGAGTCGTCTGTAGCATCATCATCCGTCCTTCCGCCCGTTTATTCGTCTTGCTCAAAGAGATTTCTTGTATGTTTGTTGCTGCCGCGCGCTGCGATTTGATGTGTTTATACGTACGTCCCTTTTCCCACACAGTCATCGCCCCCCCCCCCCTGTCAGCTTCGAGCAACCACTCGACATTTCACACACACACAGTCGACGCCCCTTCCCGTCCATCCACACTGTTGCTGTCGCGTTGCCAATTGTCTTTGTGCCAGGTGTTGCCAATTTAAATGCTTTTCTAATTACAGTTTTGTACATTGCACGTTGCTGTGGAGTGGTGGCCACAATTTTGAGGCTGCCAGTGTTGGCTGTATATTTACATGAAAGGAAAATCCACTTTTGATAAGAGCCAAACCACGGTGTATTTGTGTGCGCTGAAGGATTTCCTGAGAGTACTCTTACCAAAGCTTATTTATGCATTTGTAGACGCAACTAGCGAGAGCGAGGCAAAGCGGAGAGGAAGAAAGAGGCAATGGAATGCCTCACCTCATCAAAATATACCTTTAGCTGGACTCCAGTGCAAAAAAATACAAAAGTAGATCTCTCTCTCTCTCTTTGTGCACATTTCTTGTATTCAACTGTTTTTGTTGTTTCTGTCACTTGTTTTCTCTTCTGTTGCGTTTTCACATTATCTTCATGTTCGTCACACTTTTCGCATCAATGGCAACGCTTAACAAATTACTGCAGGGGGCAGTGGCATGGGGCAACAAAGCGAACACAGAACTGTGCCCCCACCCTTTCCCCCTTTCCCCCTTTTAGTCATCCAGCAGACAGAAGATTCTGTGCCAAGTTTCATTCATTGTGCTGCTTGAATGGGTTTCTGTCCAGATAAGCGCCAGTTCTCGATGATGTTGCATGTTATACCCTGATTAAAAGTGTGACGACTATCAGAAAGATTCAACAGTAATCAAATATACTTAAATACTAAACATTAAACAGATTATGCACAATAACAATAACAATTCGTTGCATCTACATATGGATTCGATCTCCTTATAACGGATTTCTTTTTTTGTCCCCTTAAGATTCGTTATAGAGAAGTTAAACTGTAGTATGTTGATGTACAGAAAAAAAACAAATGTATGTACATACATACATACATACATATATATCTAATTATTTTATTTTTTTTCTGCGATGTTGTTGTTCCAGTTTCCAAAACGATCGTCTGTCAAGGCAGTTCATTGTGTGTTCTCTTCCTGATTGCTTGCTCTACATTAAATACCCGCCAGCAGCAGTGGCAGCAGCGAGTGACATGAGAGCGGTCAAAGTTTACACAAATCAATCAGTCACTCCATCAGACATCGCTTCGGGAAAGTCCATGATAACATCATTAGCGCAGCACGGCCCGTCGCTATGGGAGCGCTGTCAAGCCAACGCCCTAACCTTGCACAATATGCCCGTTGTCCGATGTCATCCTCCTCCTCCTCCTCGTCTCCTCCTCTGCCACGTGCTGGGCAATGACTTCATTACCAGAGCGCACTCTTTGTCTTTGTCTCTTTCCCTAAATCGTCCCCTCTTCCCCTGCTCTCTTTTTGCAGACGCCCTTCCTTATTTGGCCCCTCTCCCTCTTTCTCTCGTGGTTTAAGTAATTATCTTACCGTTGTGCTGTGTTTTTTTGTTGTTGTCCCTCAATTGCGCAGTCAGTCGAGTGCACACACTGGTGGGCGACGGCTTTGCAGTGGAGTCCCAGTCGCTGTCCCACCCTCTCCCAGAATCCAGATTCAGATCCAACCCTCGGCCTGGACCATGCGGGTCCGGTACATCTGGAAACTGAACCTGAGTCTATGCTGCGTTTGCGTTTAGTTTACGAAACTTTGTTTTTTGGCAAAAGTTTTAGACACAAGGAAGCCCTGCCGCTGCCTCGGCCTCGGCCTCAGCCACAGCCGCAGCCGCAGCCTATCCACCGGAAGTTGCTGCTGCTGGGGCTGCTGATGTCGGTCTGCCTTTTCCAGTGAATTCCGCTGTCGCTGCGGCAATTTCAGTTTCAACTTTAATTTATTATTCATTTTATGCATTTGGCCAATGGAGCGGCCCGCTCCGGAGTTGCGTTGAGTTTTGAGTTGTGCGCGCACAAATTTGTGCAGGCGCTTCCTTCCCCAGAACGCACACACACACACACACACACACACACACACACACACACACACACACACACACACACACACACACACACACACACACACACACAAAACACTCACAAAAGACTCACACAAGTGAACATGAGTGCGCATAAAATTGATTCATTTCCATTCCATTGTTTAATATGCTTGGCGGCAACGTTTTTCTTTTTTCTCTTTTTTTTCTGTATACCCTGTTATTGTGGGGCACAAGGGTACATACATATGTAACAGCCTGTGTGAAATACAGGGGAGAATTAGTCCATTGAGAGTCCTTGCTCTGGATGATCATTGGAGTAGATCTTAAGCTTAGATCAGGATGCATTGATGATAAAACAAAAACTGCTATTATCGAACAAAAAGGTTCCGTGACTGGACCATCAAATGGCCCAAGCGACCCCAAATCAAGCCAGTAAAAAAACGCAGATCACATTCCGCGCGACCGAACGATGGCCATTAGCGCATGACGCACGACACGTGCTAACGACATCGGTCGCGTGCATCCATCAAAGGGTAGAAATTAGGGTAACAACGAACAAAATTAGGACTAAACTACACTGACCAATTGACATAACCATTTACCAAAACTCAAAGAATTAGGATCATTAAAGCAGACAGATTTATGTACAGTTTGGCCAGGAACTCCTTTACTTATAATACAAGTATTGAATGATTAGGGAGTATCCATTTAGTCGAGACACCCACTCGTCTTTACCGTTCTTGCATTATTTCTGTTTCCGTGTGTGACTCTTCCATTTCGGCAGTTGATTTGTACTTCCATAATTCGTCTTTAACGATTTATTCATGAATCGCCATTTGTGTGGAGGGACACTGTGTGATTAACAACCCAAGCACACGCACACACTGATAAATAATATCTATCGTACATTTCCCCCATTTTGGCCGCATTATCGGTCACATTTCCGGATGGGAAAAGTGTCCCCAACCCATACCCCACTTCCACTTCCACCCATGCGTTGTCTGATTTATGTTAACGTCAAGGGAAGGAAATTCATTGAAGAGGGGCTCGACCACACTCACTGATAAGAAAACTTAGATACTATGTACATATATACTACGCTCTTACCTGCTGCCCCCCCAATGATAAAGTGTTTAAATAATTATCGTAATTATAGGTAAATATTGTAAAAATAATTGACAAGTGTGTGCTTAATGGGGCTTCCGGCTTCGAGCTGTCGTCCAAACATGGGACAGAAGGGACAACAGTTGCCGCGTATTGATTCGGCGGAATCAAGCTCCATTTGGGGGCAAAATGAGCAAACAAATGGTCAGCGCCAAATGTGCACCATGTGGATTTCGAATGCTCATTTCGATACAAAAATCAAAAATAAACAAGAAGGAAAGTGTCTCGCTTTGGTGCTGCCGAAGCATTAACATTCTTGCAGACTCATCGCCAATTTTATACGCTTCTTCGCTGTGAAGATCCTAAAGCTTGCTATATTGATCAAATTTAGAGTCTCTGTAAATTCAGCTTTTGATTCTTCCAGTCCTTTGAAGACGATTCATTCTCTGAGCTGCAGGCATCTGGTTAGCATCATGACCCCCTATCAAAGGGTGTACAAAAACCAACAGAAATTGTATACAAAAAACATTTTACTAAGTGGCATATGCAATGCATTCAATTACAATAATGTCAGCCACAACGACAGAAATGCATATAATAAGCAAATATTGCCATGCCCCATCAACATGCTTACACGTACATCCACAAACAGATACATTATACATTTGTACTACAAAGATATACGTACATACGTATGTATGTACGTTCAATAAAGATTCATATATATATAGTTAGGGTATAAGCACATATGTATGTACATATGTATGACTGATGTCACAGAAACCACTTGACAATGGAGAGATCGCTCGCTCTTCGAGGAGGGAGATGAGGCGGTAAATGGAGTGCAAAACTTTTCATTTGTTTTGTTCGGATAGATGCTGGCTCAGAACTAGTTTGACAGCATCAGACATTCAGGCAACTCCATTATTCAGACAATGGTAATGACAATGACATCTGATTGACATTTGGGTCAGGCTTCCTGCTATATACAGATGTAAAAATGTACATATGTACATATGTACGAATAAAGTGTTGTGAAGCCCCTCGGAAACGGCTCTTTATAATCTACAACTTGTTAATGATAAGCAATGATAGAAAAGGTGTGAAAGAAATAATTTATAATCGACTTGTTAGTATATTTATTTATTGTTATTTCTATTAATCAATGATTTTTCATTTTTGCGGGAAGAACCACAATATGGAAAAAGCTCCCTATGCCACATCTCAACTTGAATAAGGAATATATAAGAAATATCACCTCAAGAAACTTAAATACATAATTATAAATACATATATACATACATATGTACATCATATATGTATGTTCAAAGTACATTAAGGCCTTGTAATCATAAAAGTAGACAAAATTTCATTTAATATTTCTGTTGTTTTATATATGTATTGCAGCTTAATGAATTTAGCTCGATATCTGTGAGATAAAGATTTTCGCTTTCCGAACATTATTATCCGCACTGTACATACACATATGTACATACATTCATATGTATATACTCGTATGAATAAGATAAGATTCTGAAGTTATGTTCTGTACTGTATATGCAAACACGTAGTTTTGGATAAGATTTCGCGCAATATGATGTTCCAGCCGTCAGCTGGACAGCAAGCAGAGTGGCGCAGTGGAAGCGTGCTGGGCCCATAACCCAGAGGTCCGAGGATCGAAACCTTGCTCTGCTAATGCAAAGCCACAATATAGTGTGTGGATATATATATTTTTTTTATTATTAAAATAATATATATATATTTTTTTTATTATTAAAATAATATCCTAAACCGATTTGAATTGTACCCAAGAAAAAAGAAACACCACTTGACCCAAATTTCCTGACGGTTTCCCTTTCCGCTGCCAAAGAGAGTTCCACTTTGCGGGCGACCTCGCATTGTTGGGTTATAACACAATTAATTAATTAAATTCTTGAGCCTCCCCTCCCCCTACTCCAACGAGTGGCACTTGAGTGTCGAGCGGGAGCTCGGGAGCGGAAGAAGGGAGGGGGAGGGTCAAGTGTGACGATGGCTGCCCGCCCGACACAAGACCCTTTTGCGGGCCCCAAGGCGCAGGCACATCCGCCTGCTCATTTAATCCATTTGTGAGTAGTAGTGCAGGGAAACCCTGCCCCTCTCATGCTATTTCATCATACCCTTATCAAAGGGTACCACGAATTTGAGAGGTTGTTCCAGCGCAGACAAGGAAGTATCTTCGAATAAAATATGTATAGTTATACGCATTATAGTTTCCTACAAATGTACATAAAAGTAACAGCCAGAAGGTTGTATCTGGGAGTTTGTCGATACGTGTAGATACGACAAATGATATTTCGATTTGTTTTCTTTGAGTGCTTGTGGATAAGTTTTTCCTCTAAACTGTAAACATCGAAGGGCATTTAAGCTTCGGTGCATGGAAGTTCCTTTTTTTCATTTAATTTAAATTTATTTGCGCCTGTCCCTTCCCTCCACCTGGGACCTCTCCGCTTTCGGCGCTCTCTTCCTCTGCGTTTGTTTTGCTCTCTTTTGTTCTGTCGTTCTCTTAACTCTTCCCCTCCTTCTACCTTCCTCTCTATCCTTTTTGCATGCACTTGCCTTAACGACTTTTTTATTTAAATACGGTTTTTGTTGACATTGCGAACTTGTTGGCGGAGTGTGCATTGTGCATCGCGCTTTCTCTGTCTCTCTCTCTCTCTCTCTCTGTGTCTATCTACATATCTCTTCCTGGGTCTGCCTATTTCTTTCTGTGCTTCTGTATCCTCTTTCTACCACTGTTCAGTACGCCACCTCTTGCCTTTTCGTTTTTTGGGCTGGGAATGATGTAACCTCCCGTGGAGAGGAAGTCTTTTGGGATATGATATGATGCATTCATCATAAAAGTAATTAAATGTGTGTGTGTGTGTGTGTGTGTGTGTGTGTGTGTGTGTGGGGGGATACTTCCCTCTGTCTTTTTTCCATACCATGCCAATTTAATGAAATTTAATATTAAATTTTTGAAAGCCAGCTAAATGCTCATTAAAATTATTCCTTGTTGTGGGGTATGGGGTGTGGGGCGGGGTCCTGGGATACGGAGAGGATAGGGTTATGGCTGCTCCCAGGGCCATGCCTTGGAACTTGGAATGGGATGGAGAGCCTCTGTTGGGGCATTGGGTGTGGACATGGGACTGTGTTCTGGGCGCACTTGGGCGCTTGCCAGGCTGACGCCTCTCTGCTAATGTGAGTGACCCAAATAGTGGAAACGCTTGGCTGGCATTCTGCCTACTCATCAGAGCAGCCCCAGCCCACTCTACGGAATGTACTCGCATTAGCCGGAGTGTGTTTGCCTGCCCCGGAGTTGAAGTGCCGCCGGATCTTCAACTGGCATTTTAAATTATAAAATATTTGCTATTTAGCATCTCTTGCTCTCAGAATTCACTTAAAATCAGGCTACAGAATCACAAATTGAAGCCGGTTAGAGGCGGTTGAAGGATGGATTGAGATAAAGGAAGAGAGACAGACAGAGAGAGAGAGAGATGGAGGGAGAGCTCTTCAACAAACCCCATAAAACACACAGACACACCAGAGAGGAACTGCTGGGAACCTCAGTAGACGGCGGCAAGCAACAACAACAGGAAGCAGTTTGCCCATTTTCATGCCACTGAAGCATTTCATTTTCCATCTCATCCTCAACAGCCACCCACTCCCCCCACTGTCTGTCTGTCTGTCTGTGTGTCTGTCTGGGCGTGCGTTTTATTAGCTTCTTTCGTTGATATGCTCATGCCGTTGCTCGCTCGTTTGTCTTTCAACAAGAAGGGAACACACACTGCCACATCAACATGCAGCACACAGAGGCAGCACACCCTACAGCAGCAACAGCAACAGCAACAGCAGAACCACCATCGCCATTGCCATCAGCACCACCCTAGAAGCATGGCCCAAGTTCCTCCTCCTACTGGCGGCGCCTCCTCAGAGTCCAGACTATGTGACGTGCATTTGTAATTGATACACTGAGAGAAAAGTCAGTAAGAAGAACTTAAGAGTGGGACTTTCTGGTTAGTTTCAGGGAATACATAAATCTATGTAGCTCATCAATTTATTCTCATTACTGAACTCTGAAAATAATTGTCAGAATGCTCAAGTGGATAATCACTGTATGAGTAAATCAATTAAAACCACTTTTCTGCCCACTCTAATAGCTTCTAGAATATCTTTAAGGGGTCTCTTATGTATTGTAATCTTTAAATAATAATAATAAATAAAAAATTGTTCGTATAATCGTAGTGTTACGATCTTTACGATCTTTACGATCTCTCTCTCAGACACTTGGATAAAATTGGAAATTAATAGGTACATATGTAATTTATTCAGAAAATTTGCCTTAAAAAGAGCTCTCTATAAGTTCTGTCTGTGTAAAGGTTGCCATAGCCACTGCACATCCCAGCATTATGGAGCAGCTTTCATTGCCTGGCGCTGCAGCTATTCGTATCCCGTATCCATATCCACATCGACATTCATATCCATCTTGAGCTCTAGCTTCAGCAGCAGCCCCCCTCTCTGCCATTTTCTATCGTCCAGCTCCTGCTTCGATATGGAATCAAAGTGTTCAGTTGCCAAGTGCTCCATCCATCCCCCAATGGACTCATATACATCGTACATCGTGCATCGTGCATCGTATTTTCTTTTCATAGCCATTTTGCCTATTTATAGTTGAAGTATTTATTGTTGCTGTGCCACTCGTGGCATGCTCAAGTGGCCACTCATGGGGGCTCTTTAATTGCCACACCACACCATGGCACACCCCGGGGCAATGTCATGGCCAAAGGAGGGGAAAAGCACTGGTTGTAACTTCAAACATGATCTAAGACAAACTTTCCCATCTTTTCCATTTCTTTGCCAACAGCCATCCACAATTGGCATGGCGATGTCCGCTTTGGCCTGTCCCTGGACGTGGGCGACTCTGTGGACATTGTGGAGGAGTGCACGCACTGGTATCGCGGCTCCTGTCCGCGCAAATCCCGTGCAGTTGGTGTCTTCCCCAAGACGTACATACACATCAAGGATCTGTCGAAGATCGATCCCGTGGTGGCCGAATGCACACAGGTGCTACGCGAATGGTCCGAGATCTGGAAACGACTCTATGTGGTAAGTGTTGGACTATCGATATTCAATTGGATCTCCAATTAGATATTCTCATGCATATATGTACTACTACTTGCAGGATCGCGAGGCGTACAAATTTCAGACTCTGCGCAAAGTAATGTTCTCCATATTGGAGAGTCGTCGGGAACTGTTGAGTGCCACCATGACGCAGGATCAGACACTGGAGCTGCAAATGGTTGTGGTTTCCAAAATTGACTGGGGAAATCGGTAAGTAATTCGAGCGAGGAAGAATTTTCTGCCTTAAATGTGAATTATCTAGGGAGGAAACGGAGATTTACTCTAAAAATGTATCCTAAGCGAACGGATACTGGATTTTTAACGATGAAATCTCAAAATTGTGGCATATAAATTCAAAACAGCTCATTTATTGGTTTCAAATTTAAAAAAAAAAGATGTAAAGTTTTTAAATTCCGCAAATTTGAGACATTTTAGATAAATATTGAATCGAAGCTCAATTGATGTTATATTGTTATTGCATTAAAACAGAAAATCCGCTTTTTGAATGGAATGGAAAATTTCCAGTCACGCGTGAACGTGGAACCATGGAATCTGTAAATGGTATTCGACCAGCATACATACATATCTCTGTGGAAACTTGTTCCAAAAACGTAATAAAAATGTCGAGATACTGTATCTACATATTTACGTCGTAGTGGATAAAGAACTACGATCTACAAATGTATTATTCCATTACGGAGTAGTTATAGAACATTTTTCTTATGTTGATAGCTCTTTCCACAATAGATTTGAAGCACTAAGCATATTTCCTTGAGATTCAAGGCCCTCTTCCTCTCCCACACCACACCCATCAAGTATGTCGCCGCTTTCATCTTTATATACATATAGTAGATATGTACATATGTAAGAATTGCGCAGGGTTTTTTGTCTGAAATTGTATATAGAATATTTATTACAACTTTGAACTTGGGATAGCGCTTGCTTGGGTTCTCTTTTGCTTTTTGTTTTATGTAAAATGTGTTCTTTTCTAGCAATAATCACAATAATTTTGTTATAAACAAAATTCCTTAAAATTAACGATATATATTTGTAGACTAAATGTTAGGACAAAATAGCGAGAGCATTGCATATATGTATATACTCATATACCTCATATATCTCATATATATATTTATATATCATATATCATTCGATTACTACATTTTTTTGATATAGAATAGATCAACGTTTCGTGAGCGTGCGTGAGCGATAAATGTAGCTGATTCTTCTGTTCTGTTCTGTTCCTCTGTCTTCTGTCTTCAGAGTTGGAATCGATCTAATTGTTAAACTTAAATGTATATTTAAATGGCGCATCATTGTTAACGATGGGATCTCTTGTACTCCATCGAATCTACCATAATTATCCTTCGATTCTTCCTTCAACCTACAAATTGCACTCTTTCTCTCTGTCTCTGTCTCTCTGTATCTCTTATCTTTCATCATGTATCTGTATCTTTATCTGTGTGTCTGCACCTGTCTCTTAAAAATGTATGTTCATTCAATTTTGCTATATATTAATTTCGCATAAATTATTATTTAATTGATTCATCCAAAAAGTAGCTCGAAACAGTCTTAGTTCTAGATATGGAAACACGACACGACTCTCGACACACGACCCTCCATTCCTTCTGCCACTTTCACTGTCACTGTCACTCTCTTCTGCCTACAAATATTATTGAGAAATCATTGAAATCATTGTTCAGAAGCGTCCACTCCGTTTGCTTGGGAGAGTCCTCCGTCTTATGTCTCCGTCTCCTTGCCGCCGGCAAAGTTCTGTACTGGCGGATAGATGGGATGGCTGATGGGATTCATTTCCAGTGTCGATGGGGCCGATGGGGTGCGTGAGGCACCCAGCAGACTGCACAACTGCTGCAGCATATCGTAATAGGATCGCGTGCTGAGATTCTGGCTGAGGAAATGCAAGATCAAGAAGTCACCAATCTGCAAAGGAAATACAAGAGATTAGCACTTGAATGACAGGGGGAAATGGAGGGTGTGGTTCCTACCTCCAAGCGCCTGACAAGACTGGCGATTTCCTTGCGCTGACCGGAGCGATACGAACGCTTGATGATCGTCTCTCGGGTGGTGGGCATCATGATCACCATCAATGAATAGAGCACAGCCACCCCCGAAATGGTGGCCAAAATAATGAACCAGAACCTGCGATGGACGAAAAAAGGAAACTTGAAGAAAATTCAAACAAAATGGAAGCCTGTGGGCTCAATCAATTCCACTCACCACAAAAATATGTAGATCTTCTCGTTGAGAATATTGAGGGCCAGGACACAGAGCGTATCGTGCTTCTGTAGGGAACCACTGGGACCAAATTTACGGAATGTGCATTTGGTTAGCCTTGGGAATATCTCAATCATCGGATCGAAGCGTTTATCCTGATCCATATTCGAGAACTTGACCACATCCGTGCCGTAGGACATGAAAGCACCGCCCAGAAATTTATCCACCATGAAAATGTTGACGATCACATTCACGAAATTCAGCAGCTCGCAGATGTAGTAGGCGAACGAGTAGCCATTGTGGGTATTCAGGCTGTTCACAATGTACTTGAGGATGCGATCCTGCCGCTCCCGGCGATAATCGTCTGGGACACTGACCATTCCACGCAAACCATCGGTAATCATCCGGATCTTATTGTCCTCCATGTTCTTCCAAATCCAATGGGGTATATAAAACATGAGACCCTTTAAGAGACGAGAACAGAACAGAGAGTTAGAGTCGGTTTTCCTATCGTGTGTATCGTGGGGGGAGCACTCACCTGAGCGAACAGCACAAACGGCACCCACTGATAGTAGCTGTGATAGCGCTTCTCCTGGCCATATTCATTCCCCAATCCCGGGCCGGCGACATCCGTACCAATCTGCCTGTGCTGCTGTCCGGGTATCGTGAACGTATAGGTGATCCAGCAGAATGTGTTGATCACATGCATCGGTATGGCCCCATCGTTGATGCAGCTTATGGGATCGCCTGCAATCAGAGATAATTCCACAAGATATTTGTTTATATAAATATGACCTCGCTATAAATTCAAATCAAGTGGAAAGCCACAATGAACGGTTGGGTGGGTGGATGGCATGGAGTGTCGTTCGTCAGCCGTCAAGTGCCATTAGAGTGCAATCAGTCTGTCTCGCTCTCGCTCTCTCGTTCGTCTGCTGCACAATTTGTCTATGGTGGGTGCGGTCGACAGACGTCGAGAAATACATATGCCCCCCAACTACAACGCGGGAGCCTCCTGCAACTGCTGTTGGAAAACCTTTTTCTGTTTTCTATTTTCTTTCTTTCGTTCTTTGTTTTTTTTTTTGGGTGCGCCACGATGTTAGCCTCGGCATTAACTTTGTCTCTGCCGTCGGTTTTTGGGGGCAAACAGATAGAAACAAAGTGAAATATACACGTACGTACACCCGAGTAGATAGAGGAAGGAATGTAGGTGTGCGGGTGGGTGCGGGGGGATGGGGAATTCCCAGAAACTAACCGTCAGTCAATATTTGACTGTGACTCTGCCACACACAGTCTGTGGTCGGTGGCCACGCTTTTAGAGCACTTCTTTTAATGCACAAATATTTGCCTTGAAGCTTCGTTGTATAAGCAGTCAGTCAGTCAGTCCTTTGGGATTAGGTTTAAGTTCTGTTCGAAATGGTTATAAAAGCGATACGATAATCGTATAAGAAATTATGTTTTCTATACAAAATAATCAGAAAATAACTCTAGAATACTATAAATTCCATTTATTAGCATCAAAAATGAAACCAAATAAAAAAAATGGAAAATCAAACGATCCAAAAAATTCCTGAGATTAAGGAGATTCCATTTCACAGGAATCTGCATATATGCATATATATATCTGCATATATATATCTGTATATGAATATATCTTCAGTGATTCTTCCAACAATGTTCTTTCGCAAATCAAATCCTCAAATCGTAAGTGCGTGGGATCGTACTCTTTCTCTGTTTCGTTCTGCCCCTTGAATGTTATTTCCCATGGCAATACTTGAACTGTTGGACGGGGTCTCCTTGAGGCGCAGCTACATTGATTTTCACGCCCGTCCAGTCCGACCACCCGTTGCGGCGTTGTCTCGAGGGAATGACTCATGTAACCATATAAATGGCTTTATGCTGAAATCCGATGAACGTGTTTTGCGGTCGCAATTTGTGAAAGCTTTGCACGAGTTTCGTTCGCCTCGTTCTCTGTTCGGTCGGTGGCAGAGTCGGATGTCAGAATTCAAAGGGATCGAAACGTGGAAATGTGGAGCAACAGAGACGATATTTAGTGCTGCATTAGCAATAATATTGGAATTGTTAGCGCAAATAGTCGTTGTGATAATCGGTTTCATAGATGCACTAATTGTTTGTTGGGCGTGGGGAGAGGGGGCTTAGCTTGCACCACCACTGGGTGGTGGCACTTAGCAGTTGCTAACTTACCAATGAGATTGTTGGCCGTAACAATGATGCAACAGGTGAAGAGTATGGCTGTTGTGATCCTGTAGTGGCAGCGGAATACCATATTGTCGATGACCGCCTTGTCCAGCAGATAGCGTATCTTGATGAAGCCGGACACGGCCGAGACCATGCCAAAGACAGCCATGATTGTGGTGTTGTTGGTGGAACGAGTGCTGCTGCAACAAAGCTAACTGCAACAGAAGCAGAAACAGAAAAAAACAGATGAGAGAATGAGAATGATGAAATGAAATCAATGTGCCCTGCCTCCCTGTTTCACTCCGAGTGCGTTATCTGGGACACAGGGACAGGCCAGACGGGCCAGACATATTTTGAAATTAGTTTCAGCAGCCACACATGTAGTTCCACTTCCTCCCATGGGCTGTGTGTGTGCGTGTTCGTGTGTGTTATCATGGAACAAGCCGCACTTACAATTACGTAAGTGGAATGTTGGATGTTTGATGTTGTGTGTTGTGTGTGTACCAACAACATAGCATCTCGAAATGAGACTTCGAGTATGGGGCAGGGTCTTGTGTGCGTCTTGTGTTGTGCAATCCAATCTAATCTAATCTATTCGCTAAGCTCTCTCTCTCTTTAGCATGTACATAGGTTGAATAACCTTCCACCCCACCCCACAGCGTGGGGCAACAATCCACGAATATTTCATCTCATTTCAAGAACTGTATTCCACAGAACCGGTATATGGTAGCTTTTTGTTCTTTATGTTTTTGTCAACCCACGCATAAATTTCACTTTGTCCAACACTTGAATCTTGAATCTCAAAAACTCAATTTGGTTTCTTGTTTTGTATGATTTTTGGTCTTTAGTTTCTTTTGTACCCTTTGAGAGGGTATTATCGCAATATACATATGTATGCAGATCGGTAGGTTGTAGTAAGCCAAAGGAGGGAAACCCCTTTGACATAAAGTGACATAGCATCTCAGATCTTATTTTATAAACAGGCATCATATGATCATGCCTGGAGCCAAACAGAAAGCCAGTTCTGAGAGATATGTATCTTATGCATATTATAGACAGATTTATTGCTTGTCTCTAAATCTCTGAGCTTGAAGGGTATCTGAACTTCGTCTTCTGTTTCATTCGGATTGGAATATGGATGGGATGGGATTGGATTGGATTGGAATGGAATGGGGTGTTCTGTTTCGATCAGGTTCTGACATTGCTTTCTTCTCGGCTCTTTTGTTTATATGCAAATTTTTTATTTTGTAGTTCGGTTTCGGCTGTCGCTTTTCTCTGTGTGTGTGTGTGTGTGTTGGTGTGTGTTTTGGCTGTATTTCATTTCGGCACGACCATAACGTATAACTCTAAAAGATACACACACACACCGACAGGGGCTCATAGAGTTGTCCCTGTTGCACTCATGGGAATGGCAATTAAAGTCAGAAAGTATCTGCATCTGTGGCAGTGGCAGCGGCAGCAGCAGCAGCAGCAGCAGCTACTCCTTTTTTGAATGCATCTGCACAGCAGCTTCTGCACTGTGAAACATTCAATCTTACCTCACATAGATACTTAGATGTATCTATGTATCCCGCACACATACACACACACACACACACACACACACATCTATAACAGAGAGCACTTCATTTCAACTTCAATTCTTGCTGCTGCCTACTCCTCTGCTTTCAATACATTTTTCAACAAAAAAAAAAGAAACTGGTTTTAAGGTATTTTCTTTTTCGGAGAGCGAAAGAGTGACTGAGTGAGAGAGAGAGAGAGAGAGAGAGATCTCGGTTTGGGGAATGGAACGAAATGGATCGCGGAGATCGTATCGTATCGGATCTGTTGTGCCACTGTTGCGCTTTTGTGCTCTCTCTCGCTCTCTGTGGCAACAGCAACCTGCGGCAGGAGTGTGTGTTGGCCAGGCCGAAACGACGACTGGCGACCCCTTTCCGCACACTTAAGTGATTCTTTTGGCTCCTTTCTCGGTGTTCTCTCAGGAGTTCTCTCTGGGGTTCTGTATTCAAATTTATTGCTGCCACTTTGACACTTTGAAAACTCGTTTTGTTTTTTTTTTTTTTGTTTTTTTTTGACAAGCCGCCGCTCCGCTCCGTTGCGGGCCATTAATTTTTGCTTGCTTTTGGCTGTTGTTTTTGCATTTGCACTTTGTTGCAGTTTTTCGTTGGTGTTGTTTTTTTTGTTTGTTTTAAAGCTGTTTTTAGCTGCTGCATTGTTCAAGATTTCTATTATACAAACACACACACAGGCACACTCGTGCGCACACACATAGATACACGCTAACACACACAAACACAGCTGCAGATACACACTAACACCGATACAGACACAGACACGGACAGTACATGCAGTTTTTTTTTGAAGCTCCTCCACAGCTGTGGGAATTGCATTCTGCGATTGAGTTTGTGTGTTGCATGCACCACCACACCACACTCTGTACTCTGTTGCTGCTGCTGTCTTTTGGTGGTGCTGGCTGAGCTCTGTTTTCTGATTCTTCTGTCAAAGTTTCTGTTCAGTTCTGTTCTCATACCCGTGTATTATGGAAAATTGTAATGCAGCTGCTCTCAGCGGCGTTCAAAAACCTACTGACGACGCCAGCACTCAGCCAGAGCCCAGAGCCACGAATCACAGATACAGATATCAAGCCACCACAGAGGGCAGCAGGCAGGCCGCGCTCTCTTTCTGTTTCGCTCTCACTCTCACCCGCTCTCTCTCTCTCTCTCTCTCTCTGTCTCTTTATGAACCAGTGATCATGGCGATCGGTGGTGGTTCCGGTTCACAATCAGAGTTTACGCTCAAGCTGCATTTGCATTTGCATTTCGGATTTGTTTTGTACCTACCATACGACATACAACCGCATACCGTACCTCTCCTCGGGTTACCTGTCTGTCTGTCTGTCTGTTCTGTATGTGTCTGTCTGTCCTACCTTCTTTGTAGTACTACCACCTACGGATTCTCGGCTTTACCCTGACATTAACTCAATCTAGAGCTGAGCTAGCTGCTTATCTGGCTTAGAGCACGAACTGCATCTGTATCTGGATCTGAATCTGTATTTGTATCTATTGATTAGTTTGTCGCTTGCTGGAAGGGAGAGAATTTATTGCTTTATTAGAATGGTATTCTGAAAGAACAAGCTAAGAACGAGACAAGAGATGGGACTCCCTACGAAATGAAAGAAATATATAGAGCTCTGTGTATATTTATATTATATTTATAATTATAGTTCATATAGAGATAAATATTTCACATAGTTATGAACTCTATACACCTAAGACCACCCAGCGCTTAATCTGAAAGAACTTGTCTGAAGCGATGCACTAAATGTCGAAGTGGAATCGAAAATGATATAGAACAAGTATATATTGAAGTAGGGCACTTTACATAAAGTAAAATATAAATCCATCAAAGGCAGTTGCCTTTGGGTCTAAGGATAATCATATTTAAACATTATAGAATCAATCATTAAGATATTTGATGGTTTTGGTTGTGTTTAGGTATAAATATTTTATGTAGGTATATGTATCTCTCTAGACCACGACGACCCAAAACATTTTTATATTTTTAATAGAGAGTCTATTATGGAAATGTCTGAACACATTTCGAAGAGATGTATCACACCAATGAAATTTAAAATGTGATTAAAACGTTTTTAGTTCCCATACAAATTAACGAAATTTACCCTCGTACTATGAGTATTTTAAAACACCATTTTTCACACTCAATATAAATGCCGTATTCCAATTAAATGCGAAAAGAACTTAAGTTTTATCTCCACTTGGCCAGTCCCAACAGACGCCGCTCTGAAGTGTCCGCCAGAGCCAAGTGGATCTACAAGGACGGGAGTGGAGTCAGGGAGTCAGTCGTCTTTGTATTCCAGGGTTGAATATGTATGTCGCTGATCTGTTGAGCCATACAAACAGAGAGCCTGCAGATCCTACCACTCGCACACACACACACACCACACATACATAGATCGGGTCTCCTCTACGCTACCCTCTCCATGAAGATCCATTTGCATGCTGAGAGCTAGACAAGCAACGCCGCCGCCGCCTGAAACTTGTTGCCAGGCATTCCACCAGAAGAGGACCACCGACCACCGACCCCCACTTCGGCTGCGACTCCTTTTGGCAGCAAGTTGCTGCTTGCACGATGACTCAGCTGCGGCAGCTTCTTTTTCAGGGCTTTTTGCCGTAATGAAATGGCATTTCGAGAAATGGCTGCTGGTGGTACGGCTGCTGCTGTTTCCATGTCCTAAGCTCCACACCACATCGACCGGCTCCGTTCAGCATGCATCATGCACCCTGCACACTGCACTGTTTGTTTATTGTCTGTTGCTGCTGCTGCTGCTGTTGCTTCTTCTCTGTTGTGTCCCTGTGGCATGCCCCTGCGGGATTTGGCTGCCAGCCTGCCTGCCTGCCTGAAATGTATCTCCGAGCTGCACCTTTTATAAAGACATTAAATACGAAATATATGGCATGTGTGATTGTGATACGAGGCGAGAGGTGTATCTGTATCTCAGCTGCGCGACCCATAGATACAGCTCGAACTCGAACGAACGTGTTGCTGTGTTTTTTTGTGTTGTGTCTTTCTTCGTCTGCTGTTTCTGCTTTTTGTTTGTGGTTGACAGCTCTGCTTATCGAAGTGTAAATAATTAAATTTTTCTGTATCGCCTCCTTGTCTCCTTGGGTTTCGCGTCTCTCTCTCTCTATCTGCCAGAATTCTCCTCCATCTTGTGGAGAGTGATATCTGTATCTTTAGTGGCCAGACCCGTGTTTCATGTTTCATTTTGAGTCATCAATAAATCCCAATCCCAATAAATCTATCGTATATTTTGTAGTTTTTCTGGCCGGGTACCTTTCACCTGTTGAGCTTTCGGGGGAGGGGGAACTCTTAATTAAAAACGATTTAAGTGTTCATTACCAGAATGGCTACCGTTCTCGCACGCTCTCCACTCATATTTGTATCCATGAGATACATTTTCAAGTCCGAGTGTTGCCTGTTTTTTTTTTTTTTTTTTTTTTGATCACGTCAACTTCACAGCTCCACGGCTCCAAAAGGCGTAACAGAGGTGGCTCAAACGCACACACAGACACACACACAGAGAAAAAAAACCTCATGAGAGAAGAGAAAAATACCTTCAAACGATATCTCTCTCTCTATCTGGCTGAACTGGTTCCAGTTCCAAAATGGAGATTTACTTGAGCTCTCTGGCTCTTGCTCTCAGCTGCTCTCCCATAATTTCACCTGAGCGAAGCCTGAGCGAAGCCGTTTAGGCCTCGTTAACAACAAAACGGCTTCTTCTTTGGCCTGTTCTGGCTCTAGCTCTGGTCTCTGGCGATTCCAAGAGGCTTGTAAAATATGCCTGCCATCTCTCTCTCCCTCTCTCTCTCTCTCTTTCTATCTGTCTGTCTTTCTTGGCCATCTCGCTCTCTGCGTAAGCCAGGTAGAAGCCGCAGCGTAGCCGAGGTAGCAACATCGTCAACGACGTCGCGACGTTGCTGCCAACAACATATTGCTGATGACGTTGAATTGTTGTTGGGTTCGATTCGGCTGCTGTGCCTGTAGACCTGGCTCCGCTCCTAGCTGTGGCTCCGTTTGCCTCTGGTCTCTGATGCCTCCTTCTCGCATGCGCCACCGGAATGCCGTGAACCCATTAGCCGTGTGTCTGTGTGCCTGTGTGTCTCTCTCTTTCGTTCTCTGTGTGCCCCACACGCTCAGAAAATGTGGCTGTAAGCAGCCGAAATTTATGCGTCATGCGGGCCAAAGCGACGAGAATCCATGATCCACAAGATCATGATCATCATGTAAATTTCAGTCGGTAGCCGCTAAGAACAGCCCAAACAGCAGGCTGTGGCGTAGCACACGTAGTGGTCTATGAGTGGGTCATAGAACACGCATACTCGTACGAGTAGTGTGAACACCTAATGAGCGATCGTATCCACCATTTAGATACGATCTCTGTTGATAGAACTGGAACTGAATTGATATTGATTCGCCTACAAGTCTGTTTCTTGGGAAAGTTGATTCCACTCTGCCACACTGGCTGTCATGACAGGTTCGACGTTCTTTGGGGGTCACTCTTCAGTCGTATTGTATGCATGAGTAGGCTTCGAATTAGTCAAGGCGTTGGATGGAATGGGTCTTTGTTTCTCTATGCGATGTGTGGAAATTGATATTCTTGTACCTTGATATGTGGGTTCTACTAGGGGTGAAAGGGGTGAAGCTTTAAATATATGTTTCTATTGGATTCCATTTCAGCGTAGAGAGTCCTACGTACTGCGAGAAACAAAGTATTGGCTGGAAGAAAGATAGATTCAGATTCACAGATTCATTTTCCATTTTGATCAATCCAACAATACCAACAACAGAAACAAACCCTTATCGGTGAGACTCAAATCATCCTCATAAGACATATATGTATGTATATTTTTTTTTCGTGGGACTGCTTGTCTCGGGTCAAACATCAATGTGCCTCGTCATGCACACGACATGTATTTTTCCGCCCAAGAATCTGGGCACACTCTTTTGCAGTGCAAAGCCAGAAAAAGCAGTCGATGCCGCATCCTAAACGTAAGGGATACATAGAAATCTTCTTAAAATATAGGTGGAACTTTGATGCAGCTAACATCGAGACGAAGCTTGTTACCGAGGGGCGCTGCTGCATGGCGCGCGACTGTGCAACCGAAGTGGTAGCACGGATTGAAGAAAGCATCGAGATTAGACCACTCAACAATGATCTGTTATAGGATAAATATAGCGAATATATCAGCGAATAGTCATCTTTGCTATCCATCTTTTAGATAGGAAACTACAAACCAAAGTATCTTGATAATAAAGCTAGCTATCCTTACATTATTTCGCCCGATTCAAGCAGTTCTTGTTTAAGCACCTTTCATTTGTCTTATAAATAGACTTCTCCGTGGTTCATCTTCTACCTTGCCCTTCGATCTTCGTTTTGTTCTATTTATGGGAACAAACAGCACACGAGTGATCTGTGCTCTGAGATCTGTGATTAATGATCATTGTTCATGATGACTGACCAAATTTGTATTTAATTCTTGGCGCTCCACACGACTCCACTCCTCCGCTCAAGCGACAATTAATTACGCAAAGCTCCACATGGTTTTCCTCCATTCATTTATATATGTATGTAGATTTTCCATAAATCAGAGAGGGGAGAACGTTCCTGTTTGGAACGTGACAAAGTGTAAAAGTTGTTTTAGCTGCAACGCGCCCTTCCACATCACTCAACCAAGAAATACTTTTCTGACATTTGCAGGAAACTGGGACTGGATCTGGTGCCGCGCGAGGGTCCGCTGGCGGTGGATCCGCATGGCATCGGTATCGTCAAGCTGTACAATGTCCATGTGAGCAGTGCGGACAATGCCAAGGCCTCGTCGGTGAGAATTCTCTCTTGATTGATTGATTGACTGATTTGTAAGCTCCTGTTTGATCATCCAATAATCCTTTACAGAGTCGCGGTACCTTGAGGCGAAAGACCCCGCGGAAAATACTCACGCATCATTTGTACTTTTGCATGCGAAACTTTGGCCATCGCATCGGTGGCGACGATGCGGAGGTCTATTTCTTTCTCTACGATGGCAGCCGCATGCGGCCGCTGTCCGAACGGTTTCTGGTCAAGATCTCCAGAGATGGTTTCTCCAATTACATCGAAAAGCTGCACAGCAACTGTACGGTCTTTACGGATTTGGGTAAGAGGAAACGGGAATGAGAAGAGGTTTTCCCCCTAATGATCTCTCTCTCGTTTTGAAGGTGCCGCCGATCTCAATGAGGATCTCCATTTGGTGGCCGTTGTGATGCGGGTGGGAAAGATCATTCAGTCTGACTCCATCAAGAAGATCGAGAAGAGTGGCAGCCACGGCACTGGGCCCACCTATCGTCGACCCTTTGGCGTGGGCGTCCTCTCGCTGGCGGACATTGCGCACTTTGACAGCAGTCTGGAGCAGACATCCGCCGCCTCCGAGGAGCGGGAGTACAACTTCAAGCTGTACCAATGCGAGGAGAAGGACTTCCATCTGCTGCCAGAGCTGATAATCAAAAAGTCGAGTGGCAAGTACTCCCCCATCCAGACGGGGAGTCAGAGTACTCAGGGCATTGTGGTTTCCTTGAAGCTGTTGCACGGTGGACTGGGGCAGGCGCGCCAGGAGCAGCCGCTGCTCTTCCAGGGCTCCACCATAACACGGAAAATGGGATTTCCCGATGTCATTATGCCGGGCGATGTGCGCAACGATCTATTCCTCTCGCTGGAGCGCGGTGAATTCGAGCGCGGGGGCAAAAACACGGGCAAGAACATCCTCGTGACGGTTGTGGTGCTGGATGTGGCGGGCAATGTGCTCACCGACTGCCTGTGGGGTGCCTCGGGGATGGACGCCCAGCCGCAGTACCGCTCGATGATTCTGTACCATCAGAATGCCCCCAGTTGGAACGAAATGCTGCGCCTGAGCGTGCCCATCGATAAGTTTTCCACCGCCCATGTGCGGTTCGAGTTCAGGCACTGCTCGACGCGGGACAAAACGGAGCCGAAGCTGTTTGCCTTCAGCTTTGCGCGGCTAATGGAGACGGGCGGCGCCACCCTGGGCGATGGCCAGCACGAGTTGTATGTGTACAAGTGCGAGGATGCCGCTAAGCTGCAGGCCTCCAACTATCTGCGACTCCCGTGTCGCCCCAGAGACGCGCAGGCCAAGATGGACTGCGGGGGATGCTTCAGTCGCAGCTCCAAAGAGGTCTTCGTCCTGCGCTCCCTGCTCTGCTCCACGAAGCTAACGCAAAACGCGGATCTGCTCTCGCTGCTTCAGTGGCGTGCTCATCCCGACACCATACAGGACTCGCTGACTGGAGTGCTGCGCCTGAATGACGAGGAGCTCGTGAAGTTCCTGCAGGACGTGCTCGACGCCCTGTTCGCCATGTTCTCCAACGAGGAGGGGAACAGCACCCAGCACTCTGGTCTGGTATTCCACGTCCTCGTGAGCATCTTCAGTCTGCTGCAGAGCAACAAGTTCCAGCACTTTCGGCCCGTGATGAACGAGTATATCGAGAATCACTTTGCGGCCGCTCTCGTCTACAAGGGCCTCAGCACATCTGTGGAGCACATGGCCGTTTTTATGACCAAGGCAGAGCATCCGGACCCGTTCCAGAAGTGCTTCGGGTCGTTGGAATACATCTTTAAGCTTCTGATCCAATCGCGGCGTCTCTTTGCCCGTGCCACTGGCGGCCAGTACGAGGACACGTTCCGCCGAGACCTCCATTCGCTGTTCACGGCCCTCAATGGGATGCTGGCGGTGCCCTCGTACGATGTCATCATACCCACACAAGAGGCGCTGCTTAACTCGACGGGCGTGGTCCTGGAACAGTTGAAGGACACGCTGCCAGCACCAGAGCTGGGAATGCTGGCGCGGAATATGCTGGATGCAATACCGCGTGGTGCGCCCATACGTTTGATTCAGGCCAAGCTCCATGCGGTCAAGGATCTGGTGTCCGGAGAGCTCTTTCACGAGGATGGTAATTCTGTAACACCGGAATCTATCCGAATCTATCGGACTATTTTTAATATTGAATTTGTATCTTTGCTTAGATTCCCGCACTGTGGTTCTCTCGGTGGCCTGCAAGCACCTCCGCATGCATCTCAGTCGTCGCGATGAGCTGCGTCTGTGTGCCGAAATTCTCTCGGAGATTCTCAGCCAGCTGTTCGAGCTGCAGCGGGAGCAGCGGGAGAAGGTCACCAACACACTGCAGCACGATCTGGACTCGCTGTGCAAGAACATACTCGGGATACTGATACGCACCATCAGCATCATTATGGAGGGCTCCAATGCGGTGCTGCCACAGCTGGTGTCCTGTCTGCTGGGGCTGCTGCAGCTGCTCGATGAGACGCACTACAAGCGCTACTGGGACGAGCTCAGTCCCAACAATAAGGATCCGCGCGACCTCAAGGAGTTCCTCAGCAAATCCCTGCTGGTGTACGAGGAGCTGCTCACCCAAGACTGGCACGTCTTCCCCAACGATTGGCTTGTGATGAAGCTGGCTGCCAACGATGTGCTGCGCATGTCACTCGAGGAGTTTGCCAAACCTCTGGTCTATCGATTCCTCGGTGCACAGGCCTTTGATTCGCAGCTGTGGTGGAGTTACTTCAGTCTCGCGGTCTCCTTCCTCACGCAACCGTCGCTGCAGCTCGAGCAGTACCGAGAGCCCAAGCGACTGAAAATTCTTCACTCGCATGGGGATATGCGCGTCCTAATGGGCTTCCAGATCCTGAGCATGTGGTCACAGTTGGGCGAACAGAAGCTCCACTTTATACCCTCGATGGTGGGGCCCTTCCTGGAGGTCACACTAGTGCCAGAGCCGGCATTGAGAAAGGCAACACTTTCGGTCTTTTACGATATGATGCAGTGCGAGCAGGTGAGGGTGGAATAGTGGGCACACATCCATATAGCCAAGAAACGATTCTAACCATATGTTCCCAAGCAGGCAGCGCGCGGTTCCTTCCGCCTGGTGGAGAGCGAACTGATCGATAAATTGGATCTGTTGATCAGCGAGAACAAAGGGGATGACGAGTACCGGGAGCTCTTCAGTACCATGTAAGTTGTGGCATAGATTCCTCCTGGAATGTACATATATAAATGTCAATGTAAATGTCTGTAAATATATACATATATAATTCACTTCATACTCGCCTTGCAATCCGCCATCCATGACAAAAAAAGGGAACATCTCAGCTTGGTGTAAGTTTAAAGGCAAATCCCTTTTACGCTTTTTTTATGTGATGTTCTGTAGATATTCCGATTCCTTCTGCCTGCCCACATATAACTAAACTCTTTTTTAATCCCTTGCCAGTTTGCTGGAGAAAGTCCAAGTGGAGAATCCCAATTGGAAGGATGCTGGAATTGCGTTTATAGCCTCCGTCACACGACTCCTGGAGCGACTACTCGACTATCGCAGCGTGATGCAGGGCGAAGAGAATCGCGACAAGCGCATGACCTGCACTGTGAATCTCTTGAACTTTTACAAAAACGAAATCAATCGCAAAGAGATGTATCTGAGGTGGGAATACGCATACCGACACCAGTATTTTTTCTTTTTTTCATCTAATGATTCCATAATGTTCTTTCAGATACATTTACAAGCTGCACAACCTGCACTTGCAGGCAGAGAACTACACGGAGGCTGGCTTCACCCTCAAGTTGTACGCTTCCATGCTGTCTTGGGATCGGGAGACTCAGAGCTTTGCCCCCTTCGACAATAGCGGCCAGCCAGAGTGGCAGCGAAAGGAGCGATTATACCATGAGGTACATACATATATGATCGCTTCTTATGGGCCTATATTAGTTGGGGCTTAGCTTGTTTTGACCCATAAATGGTCTTGTCTTAGTCACAAGTTGTTTTGACTCTACAATGCAATTTGAGCCCAGACATTTATCTCAATTACACAAACCCAAGACCACATTCGACGTTGGCTCTCTTTATCTAGCCACTGCCATGACATCTCTGAGCTATTCTCTCAATACACAGTAATAGATTAGGACAGGATCAAGAATAACGGACAACCAATTCAAGGAAAAGAAATAAAAAGCGAAAAACGCGCCCAGCAGAAAAACTCGTAGTCAGTTCCATAATAGACTGAGAGTAATCCTAATGATGCAACATATATAATCTTCTTGTATGCAATATGTATTTTTAAAAAAAACTCTCATCCATTGCAGATCCTCAAATATTTCGACAAGGGCAAATGCTGGGAGAAGGGCATTCCGCTGTGCAAGGAGCTGGCCCAACTCTACGAAACGCGTCGCTTTGACTACAATAAACTGAGCGAAATACTCATTCAGGAGGCCAAGTTCTTTCAAAATATCTTAACGCAGCTGCGACCAGAGCCGGAATACTTTCGAGTGGGTTTCTATGGAATGGGTCTGCCGCTGTTTGTGAGGGTAAGTCTAAGTCAACATCTCTCCAAGATGTATTACTCATTCCCTTCCCTTGTACTGTTTACAGAACAAACAGTTTGTGTATCGCGGCCTCGAGTACGAGCGGATCGGTGCCTTTACGCAGCGCCTGCAAACGGAGTTTCCCAGTGCCCAGATTCTGGGTAACAATAGTCCACCCGATAGCGCCATTCTCAATGCACCCGATCAGTATATACAGATCAGCAATGTCAGGCCCATGGGCGATGCTCAGGCCTTGAAAACGGCCATGGTGCCGGTTCCGGAGAAAATAGCCCGTTTCTACGAGGTGAATGATGTGACTAGATTCATCTACGATCGACCCATGTACAAGGGACCCATTGACAAGGACAACGAGTTCAAGTCGCTGTGGATAGAGCGCACGATCCTGGATATAGCCAGTCCCCTTCCGGGTATTCTGCGCTGGTTCGAGGTCAAGCAGAAGTCGGTGCAGGAGCTGACGCCCGTGGAATATGCCTGTGAGATCATCAGCAATGCAGGAAAGGAGCTTTCCGAGCTGATTGTCCAATACAGACGCGATCCCAAGCGGAATATCAATCCGTTCTCGATGCGCCTCCAGGGTACCATCGATGCCAATGTGATGGGCGGCATCAGCAAGTACCAGGAGGCCTTCTTCTCGGATCAGTTCCTCAAGTCGCCCCAAGGCGCCGGCCAGCAGGCGAATGTGCAGCGCCTGAAGGCTCTGATACTCGAACAAATCCAAATTCTGGAGCAGGCACTGGAGCTGCATGGACAGTTGGCTCCCAGCGGCGTTCAGCCGCTGCACAATCGCCTACTGGAGAGATTCTCACAGCTGAAGCAGAGCCTGTCGGGTATGGGTCGTCTCAAGCGTCAGCATTCGGACAGCATCGTGAACACGCCACTGCCGCCGCTTCCCACGGAGCAGCACACGGCGCAGGTAGCAGCCCCTTCCTCCTCCTCCAGCCAGAATGCCAATCCCAATGCCAACTATGTCTACGAGCTGGATGAGATCTACACGAGAGCAAGCGACATTGTGCGGCCCGTCGATCCCCTCAATTCGTATCAGACGCTTAGCAAGGAGAGCCTTACCATACCGCTGGACGAGAGTGTTGCGGCACCTCCAGTGCCCAATCGTCCGCGATCCCAGAACTTTATAATCAACGGAGGAGGAGGAGCCATGATGGACAGTCCAGAGGTGCCGCCCAAGCGGCAGCCGGCAATCAACTCCCCGAACGCTCCGCCGCTGCCGCCCCGCGGAATTACGCCGGACAAACGAGCATCGAATCCCATGATTTTCAACGATTTTGGAGGTGGCGATGGTGTCGGCCGTCGTCACTCATCCCAGCACCAGCAGCAGCAGCAGCATGGCCAGAAGTACGCCGTGGTAGACATCAGTTTCGACGATCCCGAGGCGGATCAGCAGCCGCACTCGTTGCCGCCTAACTTTCAGGATGGCAGCGGTGGACACCTGAATGTCTGCTTTGTCCCAAATGATTTCCGCGACTCCGGCATCTCGACGACCAGCTCGCGGGAGCTGAATAACATGAATCTCAATAATCTCAGCGAGGACTCGTCTTCGATTTCGGCGGCCAGTACTGTGCATCATCGCGAGCACTGCCGCATCAGCTCCAACGGCAGCCTGGACATGCACGCCACGTCCGCCTCGATGAACATCACACAGCGAGAGAGCTCGACGAGCTCGTTCGACGTGGAGGATATGCCGGTGCCACCGCCGCCCATTCCGCCCAAATCCTTGGGGGTGTCGAGCAATGGAGTGCTGGCCGGCGAGGAGGTACTGGCACACTCACCCAATCCCAACACACAAGCCTCCTACACACAACTCAATCACAGTCAAAATCAGAATCATTCCATCAACAATCACCATTATTATCATCAATCACTGGGGCAGCAGCTGCAGCAGAATGGCGATGATGAGGGCGATGGCTATAGCTCATTGCAACACCAGCCGGTCAACGGGGTGGCAGTGGCTTCAGCCCCAGCCTCAGCACCATTGTCGTCTGCTGTTGAGGCCACCGGCACATCAACAGCAACAGGCACAATCACAGCCCCACCGGCATCCGCATTGACATCTTCATTAGCATCTAGTCAACAGCACGATGGCAGCACTTTTTGAGTTACAATATGTCGCTGCCATCATCCACCCGATCAACCACATCAGCCACACAAGCCATCCTCTTCTACATCGACTTCAACCAGCACCACCACTGACACGGCCACCGAGACCTCGGACTCCAGCTCCACCCACTCGATGACACCACCACCGCCTCCACCGCCGCCACCCGCGTTCAACCAGTTCCACCAGCACCCAGCAGCCGCAGTCTTAGTTCCACCCGATTCGCCTGCAGCAGCAGGAGCGGCACACTACTGTCAGGACTGTTTGTCGTCGCCATCGCCGCCACCTACAATCATCACGGAGCAGGCTCTAGTGCATGCCACCCCAGGACAGGCGACGCCTCAGTCCCACATTGAGCATTGCTCGTGCGGCCTGAGCTTCTCTGTAGTGCAGAATCAGCAGGAAATTATGATATCTTCAAGGTTCTCCACGCTAGAGCGGCAGACCCTCGGCTATCACGTGGATCAGGCTTCCGGCTGCCAGCATCATCACCATCTGCACCAGCATCACCATCAGCCCCAGAGCAGTCAGGATGCACAGGCCCAGACGGACTTCTCCTACGCTCAGCGGTAAGAGAGAGACTGTCAATGGGGACCCACAGAGAGTGAGATTGAATTTCGTTTAGTTATTACGTGTATCGCTTAAATATTTATTGTATGGTATTGTATCGTGTTTAGCATAAATACTTTTTAATTATTGTAATTCTTTTTGGTGCCAAATGTATGCTGCAAGTCCAAAGCGCAATTGAAGCGAATGTTGTAATGGAACAGCTTGCTTAACAATATGTTTAATTGTTTAGTTTAAGTATAATTTGTACAATTTTTATCGGCAATATTTATACGGGAATTGTCTCTAAAGTTACTACTACTACGCAGAATGTGCATAAATATAAGATAATAAAGATGAACAAAGTTTTATATTGAAAGAATCAAATACTAAAACCAAAACTGAACGAAAATCAAAAATCAGCAACGCAACGGAAATATATACATATATATATATATATATATCTATAACATACATATATGAAAGCTAAGGAAATAACAAAAGCAAGAAAACACCGACAAAATGTGCAATGCAGTTTTTACTTTAACGAATTACATATTTATATAGACATACACACAACACACTATGATATGCATAGAAGCAATTAGGAATTTTAAAGTGCTACTAGTTTTCCATTTTTGTAAATTTTTTAAATATACCTGCATATATGTATATGTATAGAGTCTTCATGTACTATGAGTGTGTATACGCATGCATCTACTTCAAGAACGCGCATTAATCAAAAGCGTTAAAATCGTATCTAAACAAATCATATTTATAAAATAAAACTAGTCAGAAACTTGCATGTTACAGAGGAAGTGGGAGAGGAGTATAGAAGAGAGATAAAAGTTCATATTGTCTACAAAATGCATGGCGCAAATGTAAGAATTTACTAAAGAATTTAATAAACTATAAATTAAATTATATTCAACCAATTATGTATAATTATTTAATATTTCGACGAATTTACGGAACGTGCGGCAAATCCACAAAATCTGTAAAGTAATCTCTTTTCAGTGCAGAAAAGAGCAGTTTTCTTCATCAAAATTCATTAAAATTTCCCAAAACAAAGTGAAAAATCATCTGTTTTTATGTGAGATACCCATACTACTCTAGTGCCCAGAGATTCAAAATTTTTAAGGTAATTTTTCAGATGGGAATTTTTAAAAATCCCATAACACGTTCAAAATGTTGCCAGCAACAAAAACCATAGCACGCGTTAGCAGCATGTGGCTAAGGAAACGAACTGAGAACAGTTCATTCGCCGAAATGGGAACAGTTTATCGGCGAGAACAGTACATTAAAAGCTCTTTCAAAGTTTTTTGATTTGAGAACGATTTAGAAAGTAAAAAGAAAGTAAGTACTGACATAAATATGTATTTACATAGATGGACTTAAATTTCATCTATTGATAGTGTATTTTCAAAAAAATTTTGCTTCCTGATAAATAGATAGTAGGTATCCTAGGGTGTGCTCCTGGCAGGCATATACCTATATTAATAGGATAATTTGAAAAAATTATAATTTTCCACTTCACTAGTGGACAGGTTCCTTAGCTGGCATCCTTGACCCAAGAGAAGAGGAACATTTTACCAAAAAAAAACCAGTCGTTTGAGCCAGTGGTTTAGGCTGTAGGCAGTATTGTTAAAATTCAAACTCTGATTGGTTTTTCTGATCATTTATTATTTTCATTTATTAACCTCCTCTTCTCAGAAAATCATTTGACAATATTTTTATAATTGTTACTTACAACTAGCAGCAACTTTTGTAACTTAAAAGCATTGAGTTTGCCTATTAATTATTAATTATTGCTTTGTTGAATTAGTTTAGTTTGGTTTGTTAGCTTACGTTACATTTGTTAGATTTGCTCGGTTCTCTCTCTCTCATTGGAGGGTGGTGTAAATTATTGACACTACTAAAACATGTTACTCATAATTGTTCGCATTGCTTCGCAATTTCATATTTTCGCATTTGGATTAAAAGTAGACCGACGTTTTTGAATGGTTTGCTATCGTATCTAGTGTGATTCTTTGTTTCATTGTTTGTTAGTTTGTTGTTTGCTTGGTTGGTTGGTTGGTTGTTTTGTTGGTTGTTAGAATACCTCTTCCCTAATTCATGCCTAAGATTCTAGGGTAATAAATATTGCAATTTCACTAATTCATATTCAATATAATAAGTATATTCGGGGAGCTCAGTAAAATACTTGAGGTTAATATTGCGCAATCAATTGACATAAATGATATCAACTCAATATCGTATTAAGTTTATTTACTCTTACTCTTACTATATGTATAGCATTCACTACGTATGTATGTACGTGATTCGTTGCAGCAGCGATTTAGCCAGAAGATTGTTTGTTTTCATTGTTTCACGCTTGTCCAACACGGAATACTCGACACCTCAACTCCTCCTCCTCCTCCTTCTACTCCTACTCCTCTACATCTAACTACTCGTAAGTACTGGCACACAACAGCAACAACTTAGTCGCAGTTCCAGTTTCGTGGTTTTGTTTTGTTTGGTTTGGTTCCATTTCACAACTATGCACAGATTGGAGCATTAATTAATAGAGAGTCCTTATAGAGACTACCACTACACCACGTTACGTTTGCCAAAAATTAACAATTTGCATATCTAAAAAGATCAACTAGGAAGAAGGTTAGCTTATAGGTGTGTGTCCTTATTGTAAGAATTCTCGACGAGGTACAAAGTTATACATACAATATTTGAAAATTAGATGTTTTTGTCGTAAGCACAATGAGGTACACATGTATCAACATCATTCAAATCATTATTACATTACTCATATACTCGTATTACTACTAGCCATCTCATGAAACTTTCGCACATTCAAGTTCTTTTCAATCAGCTTCTCATATCATTTCATTTCATTTCATTTCATTTCAGTAATTTATATAACCTTAATGCTTAATACCACAGTCGAAGTATGTACTATATGTACTATACAGTTCATATATATATGTATATGTATGGCCTATAACTAGATATACATATGTATATTGTTACTGCAACATTATACACGGTATATACTCAAGTAGCGCTTTTGTCTTTATGTCTTTATGTCCTTATGTCCTTATGTATTTATGTCCTATGTGTCATCTATCTAGTCAGCGTGCGCAGGCGGTGCGCACGGTTTCACCCAGCACCGATCGGTGCCCGTCTCCTCCTCCAGGCCAGGGCCATCATGGCGCGAATCGCATGGGATCGCTTGGCACGCGGCCTGGCCAACAGCATCCATGGCAACGGCAGCAGCAGCAGTAGCAGCAGCCAGTAAACGGGTCATAGTTCCACATGGCCGAGCGCCTGCTCGGTGACATTGGCGAAGCTGTTGCATGTCTGCGTGGACATCCACTCAAAGTCCTTAATGGTAGCCTGCAGAAAAGATTGGAATGAGCCCTAGGACTTGGAATCCAGTGAACACGCCTCACCTTATGCATGGAGTATACAGCGACCACGACCAGCACGTGCATGATGTTGTGAGAATTCAGATAGAAGTCGACCACTCCGGGGAACCACTTCTCCGGTATACGCATGGCGCCAATGGCACCGCCAAGAATGGATACGCCGTCCTGGAAGCAACACACACAAGTGGGGAAAGAGGCGATTAGCAAAGGCGGCACTGATGGAGGGCTCTGTGTCTGTACTGTACTGGTGTCTGCCGGTCAAATCGGGTTGCGGCTTTGTCCATTTACTCGAATGTACGTATATGTATGAAAATGTGGGACTTACAACTTCAACCTATGCGCACAGAGAGAGGCCAGCCAAAAACGTTTAGTTATAGAAAATAGCAAGTTAGTGAATTGGAAAGCCTCGACATACGCACCTGCAGATAGACATGGGAAAGGGCCATGTGACTGCCGCCGACCATTCCCCGGATCCGCAGAAAGGTTAGAACGGAGCGCATGGCAAAGGGCAGAGCAAAACAGAGGCGACGCTGCCAGGGCGAACTGGCGGTCAGAGCCTGCGGAAGCGTTTATAAAAGTATAGTACATATATAGAACCAAGCAGATCTTCTTACCTTATAGAGGCCCCACAGCGAGAGGACGCAATAGGAGCTGATGATTAGCCACTTGATTACTGGCGTGAAGCACAGCGTTGTGGCAGTCACCAGGGGCAAGGCACCTGCAAAGAGACAGCGGAAGAGAGGTAGTGTGATGAGAAACGGAGAGGACATCCCGATAAACCCAACCCCGTCATTTCCCAGCCGAAATTTGTCGGCTCCCAGATGGCAGCCATTTCTCAAGCTCTCGTCTGTCTAATATTTATTGCCATAGTGTGTCTGGGTGTCCAGAGGAGGACTTTTTAAGGAGCTAACGCCTCCCCTGGCTCATGATCCTTCATCGATCCGAGTGTGACTCTCTGCTTTGACATCCATGGCCATGATTTAGTTCTTAATAGTTCAAATAAACATATGTGTTTACTCATTAAACAAGTCGTTCCGCTCCCGAGCAGCACGTGCATTTTATTGGCCTCTGAATTATAGCGGGAGATACTGCGAGTACAGTAGTCTCTGCCGATTACACTCACCGAAGCTCTGGCTCACCCAGATCCCGACCATATCCAGCTTGAGCAGTGTATAGTAGACATTCTCGCCCTTCTCTATGTTCATGAACAGATGGTAGATGAAGCTGCCACACCAGGGTGCCACCGATCCGAAGACATGACAGAACGATAGAAACTTGAAGCCACTGTCCCAGGGCATTAGACCGGGCACAATGGCCAGTATATAGATGATGGGTATGGCTGCAAAAAGAAAAGAGATTTCGAAGTTACAAATAATGGAACAAATAATTTGAACGCGATGACGAGCGAATATATATTTTATTACGCCGGTAGACTTCCGTCTTTATTTCACTCTATTTGCACTTTTCCCTTGATATATTTCCGTTAATTTGGAACCCTCTTATTTGAATAAATCCGTTATTCCTTCGATTTGGCAACACCACAAAGAGTGTTAAAATCAAAATTTACGAACGGTTGAAAAATATTACATTATATTATTAATATAATTTTCTATATAGCATACTGCTATTATTTGCGCCGCTGTACATGCCAAAAGAATTATACGAATGGGAATGCAGAATGCTGATCTTGTAGCTGATTCAGGACGAAAAAGTTCCGGTGCCTCAGAGGACCATTAACTCCTTGGGGTGAAATCATGAATGCTTCAAACATCTACTATCCTACCAGGCCGAGGTAGGGTCCCGTCACACTACATACATATATGATGAAGATTTTGGCGTAGATAAATTCTACTTGTGTTTTTCATGCGGTCTTAGGGGCCAAGACATCACCTTGGGCGGACATATGTACATAAGTATATGTCCTGGAAGATGCAAAAATAACAAAAAGATATGGTTCGCATTGCCACCAGGCAGCCCTTCTCTGAGACATGGTAACTTTATAATTAGGGAGCACAAATATCAAGCATACAATTAAAAAAGTTTCTCAATTCGTATAGTTCTTAAGTTACATTTTCAAATATATTAAAAGGATTGTTTTTAAAAATATATTCGATTCGAGAATATTTTCCATTCGAAGAGCTCCAATCTAATCAAAGGAGATTCCGTACAGCTGGCACTTCTGGGAGGAGGTCATTGGACTGCCACTGCTGCAGCCAAAGTCCCGTCGAAAGGCTCCAAGGTTGGAGAGTGTGCCAAGCACCCTCAGGGCCTTGGGTGTATGCGAAACGAGAAGGCCTACCCTGTCGCGGAACCTCTCATTGGCATCGTTGCACCAGAACTGGGCGTAGCTGATGAAAAACAGTTGCCGCGGACTCTGGGTCATCTGTGGCAGCCGCTCCGAGGCCAGGGCGGATGGTGCCAGCTCCTCCAAGTACTTTGAGTAGGCGTGGTAGGACACCTGCACGGCTAGATTATCGGCTATGTTCTCCGCCTGCAGATCGCTCTTTGGCAAATACTCTCCATTGAGCCGGAGGCGTCCGTACTGTTCCTTGAAGCAGGCCAATCGCTTGTTGTAGTCTTTCATCGACGGGGCGTCCCAGTGGGAGACATCCTCGATGCTGTGGGCCAACTCGTGGGCGAGCAGAGTGCCCAAACTGCCATAGCGCAGGGCGCGTGGATAGTACCGGGACCACAGGTAATTCGGCTGTAGCAGGGCCACTGGCAACAGGACACGTTTCTCCACGGGATCATAGCTGGCCGCTGTCAATGGAGCCGTAGACGATTTGGTTTTCAGACTGTCGTGACTGAGTACGGCCCGCAAGTTCTGCAGATAGTCCCGGGGCTTCAGCTCCAATCGTTCATAGGTCTGCGTAAAATTCACATCTGCATGTCCGTTGATCAGCAGGCGAGTGGCATTGATCTGGTCCAGCAGCTTGGTGCGCGTGACCAGGGCCAACCAATCGGCGGTGTCGTTCTCGAGTAGGTCACGAAAGCTGCGTTTGATCTGCTGCCAGACGGCCTCTATGTCGCTAAGAGTGGCTGCGTCGCCGTACTCCCCCAAAACCATGTTGTCGAGCAGCTCGGGGAAGAGACTCCGCGCCTTGGACATGCAATGCTCCACCCCGGAGCCATTCCACTCGTAGTAGAAGTGCTGCAGCAGCTCGTTATAGATATAGTTGGCCAGCGTCTGCGGTGTAACGTTGCTCAGAAAGCCCAGCAGATGCTCCTGATAGCTGGGCACATGCTCGTACAGAGTATCGTTGGAGTTCAATGGCCGCTCGAGGACAAGCTCAATGTACTGGGTGAGATTGAAGACCTCAGAGTAGGGGGCATCCAACTCCTCGGGTGTGCGTGGACGTGCGAGCACACCGACTGGAAGATTTCTCATATTCTGGGCCAATAAAACTTCCGTTCTCGTGATATCCAGCGAAGTTCTCTGTGCCAATTCCTTTTCCACGCCCAAATACCGCTCCAGCTGATCCGCTATGGTGGCAGCTCTTGCCTGCCGATCGGGCTGTGGCAGAATCTGCTGCGGCTGTCCCACATAGATACCCGCCGGTGACACCTGTAGACGTAGGATTATGTCCAGACCATACTTCCGCTTGATGTGGGCCACGGTGGCTACCCAATCGAAGTTGTCGGCGGGCCACTCCTGACCTGGCAGCGCCAGGACGGGCATATGCCCAAACTCGGCAACAATCTCCAGCAACTTTTGGCGGTACACAGGGAGCGGCGTCTGGCGGAAGTGCAGGCAGCTGGCATAGAACTCCTTCAATTTGAACACCGCATCCGCGTCGGTGGCAGCGTCGGCAGGCCGCTGCAGCAGGCGCTGCTGTTTGTGGTGGTAGCCTTTGACCAGAAGCTGCTCGTAGTTGGTTTCGCGTGGATTTGCGATATTAGCGGGATTGATTTTGGGCCAGTTGCCGCAGCTGTAGTCGTAAAAATTGTCGCAGGGCTCCAGCTCTGCCTGCATATAGTTTCGCATCTCGGCCGACTTCGATAGTCGCATCAGACGCTGGACATAGGCGCTGTCATTGTGCTGCGAGATTAGCTGTTCCTGGGCCTGAATGCGTAGTTCCATCGCCGGCTGGGACAGCAGATGACCCTGGCCACTCCCAATCCCAGCAATCAAAATCAACAGCACGAGCTGGATAGCAGCAGCAGGAGAAGCGTTCTCCATGGCGAACATTCGACTGGCAACTGAAAGTGGCAACAACAGAGCACTCCCCATACACAACGCACTTCCGTACATATGTAAACTTTGCTGAGATTGAGATTGAGTCAGAGCGCCAGAGAGGGGGCCGAGCCCAAGCCCGAAACCCCAAGCTCTCACTCTCTATTGCCTTATCATGCCTACTGGCTGGTCGTTGGTCGCTGGTCTTCCAAGTCGTCTCGTCTCCGGTGGCTAGTGGGGAGTGCGTGATTAGATCGCAGTTCACGTTGCTTGGCAAACACTTGGAGAAAAGCCCGCGGCACTTAATCATTCAGCGAGCGATTAATATTGACAAAGTAATTGCTCAATTTATATCAATTTTATTGATGCCGATTGAATGGAAATTCGAAAGTTGTGCGCAAACAGTTGTGCGTACACACCTCTTCGTTACAGTGGGTACACACTATATTTTGAATATAATAATATAATGGATATTATATTTGTGAAACTGATTTGCATTTGCAAATGGCGGTGTGGCTGTCAAATTGAAGCTAATTATTTTTGTACATTTTAAAAGTTACTAGTACCAGCTTATGTTAATTAATGAATAATAAAATATATCCAATTATAAGTGACTAAGTGCATTTTTACTAGAAACTAGTTACTTCTTTTAGTCGATTTGGATATACCATACATATATCATCCTCAATTCACATTAACTTTTCGGTAAGTAATACTGTACTAGTGTGGCTTCAGATTGAAGATAAATGGAACATTTTGAAGTCCACACAATTGCAAATTCTGGGGAATAGCACCATGGGGGGAATGGCATTCATTCAATTGCACAAACAACAAGTGTTCACGCCGTCATCACTAACTGGGACAGCGATGCGATGTGGGAGATGGGAGATAACCCCCGGGGTCGGACTTTTTAGCGAGAACAGAGGCACAGCCGCTGGCCGCTGGCCTCTGGATGATGTTGATGTCTATCATCTGGGGCCGCCTGTTGTTCAGTCAAGTATACGAATCGAACCAAGAAGCAACGCGCCTAAGATGCGATCGCTTCATACTATCCTCTGCACTCTGACAGTGCTGCTCGGCTGCATCCATGCGGCGCCTACGGCCGGGGAGGAGCACCAGCTGAACGAGGACACTCCGTATATGAGGCAACTGCTGCGGTATGCCAAGGCCGCCGAAATGAAGAGCTTCATGAATCAGAGGGCCGATCCGTGCACCGACTTCTATGCCTTTGCCTGCGGCAATTGGTCGCGCATCAATTCGGCCGTGAGCCTGAGTGAGTTCACCACCGGACTCTTCGAGACGCTGACCAAAGCCCTCAACCGCAAGCTGGGGTTGATTCTCACCAGTGGCCCGAATGCGAACGACACGCGCGAGGATATTCAGGTGAAGCACTTCTACGAGTCCTGCACGCGTCTGGGGGAGCTGAAAGACACCTATGCGCAGAAGCTGAAGAGTCTGATCGCCGAGTTCGGATCCATGCCCGTGCTGGAGGGCTCGTCCTGGCAGGAGGCGGATTTCGACTGGCTGGATACGGCCGCCCGCATGGACTACCGCTATGGAGTGGGCTCCATCATCAGCATCGAAGTGACCAAGGACTTTGCCAACAATCATCTGAACAGGCTGTATGTCGGCCAGCAGGAATTCCCCCTCGAGTCGCGCAGCATGTATCTGGACAACAGGACCCAAACCTATCGCCTGTCCCTTCGGGATCGCATGCAGACCACAATGGAGCGCTTTCTAGGCGTCAAGAAGGAATTGGCCAAAGCAACGGCCCAGGAGCTACTGGACTTTGAGGTGGATCTGGCCCGCGGCCTCGTCGATGAAAGCGATGGCGGGGACATTGCCTCCATGACCGAACTGATGACGGTGGCGGAGATGCACAAGCGCTATGCGCCCACGCTGGACATTGAGCGATTTGTGTCGGTCAGTATGGGGGGGAAGATCAAGGTCACGGACCAGATCTACGAGTACAACTCGGAATATCAGCGTAACCTTATCCAGGTGATGCAACGCACGCCCATGCGTGTTGTGGCCAACTATATGTTCTACAGTATGATCAAGGAGTTTGCCGTGTCGGCGCCCAAGTCGGCGGAAAGCAAGAAAGAGATGTGCATCGGTCTCACCAAAAAGAACTTCGCCAAGAACCTGGACAACATGATCTATCGCAGCAACAAAAACGACGAGACAGCCCGGCAAATTGAGCACATGTGGACGCAACTTAAGTCCACCTTCAACGAGACGCTGCGCTCCAGTCTGCTGCTGGACTGGATTGACCGTCCCACCCGCCAGAAGGCAATCGTCAAGCTCGAGGCGATGACGCTGCAGGTGAACTCCTATGCAAACCACAACTTCACCGAGGAGTTTGTCGGACTGAACCTACAGAGCGCCGACTACGTGGAGAATCTGCGACAGGCCACCATTCTGGGCGTAAAGCAAATGCGCGAGGAGCTGCATCAGCCGGCCAAGCCGCTGGAGGCAGGCGAACTGCTCAGCTACACGCCGGCTAACATTCTCGTGGAGAACGTCATCAAGGTGCCGGTGGCACTGCTGCAGCCTTTCTACCTGTGGGGCAACGCCTATCCCAGCGCCGTGATGTTCGGCTCCCTGGCAGTGCTCATTGGCCACGAGCTGATCCATGGCTTCGACGACTCTGGCCGCAAGTTTGATGCCCGTGGCCAATTCCACGACTGGTGGGACCAGACATCCGCCAACAACTTTCTGGATCGTCAGACATGCTTCACGGAACAGTACGGTAGCTATGTCTACGACGGTATTCCCCTCAAGAAGTCCGTCTCGCAGTCGGAGAATATAGCGGACAACGGAGGAGTGCGACTCGCCTACACCGCCTATCGCAAATGGCACGACACCCTGCTGTCGAGGCCCAACAGCACCGAGGAACTTCTCAAGGAGACCCTCCCCACACTGGACTACAACAGCAAGCAATTGTTCTTCATCAGCTACGCCCAGGTCTGGTGCAACGATGCCCATCCGCGGGTGAAGGCCATACAGGTATCCACCGACCAGCATGTGCCAGGAAAGTTCCGGGTTATCGGCCCACTGTCGAACTTTGATGAGTTTTCCAAGGAGTTCAACTGTCCCGTTGACTCCCCCATGAATCCAAGCGAGAAGTGTATGCTCTACTAGCATTTAGAATTCGGATTATCGTATAGTAAATGTATCTAAATGATTTTCCTATCCTATATTTTCTACCATTAAAGCGCTCCAGCCACAGCTGCATTCCATGGAACATGTCCGCTCTTTCTTTTGGCTTGCTTCCCAATGCAAAATTAAACCAAACCAAACCGCAACGTAACCCCATCCCCATCCCCAGCAACAGTCCCAGTTTCAGTTCCAGCTTTAGACCAAGGTTCATTAGAAATGCGGGCTAATCTATTTATGTGGCCCGCCTGCACTTGGCTTTGACCGTGATTG
The DNA here is from genome assembly GCA_008121215.1 of Drosophila athabasca. NCBI lineage: Eukaryota > Metazoa > Arthropoda > Insecta > Diptera > Drosophilidae > Drosophila > Drosophila athabasca. Next base: position 13,533,037 of record CM017793.1, read on the forward strand.
TTACGAGTTACGGATTCCAAAGCCAGAGAGAGAGCGGCAATGGCATTCGGACGGATCGATAAATGAGCAAGAAACAAGTGTGATGTGACATTTGGCATGTGGGAGGGCAGGGGAGGCGGTCTTGTCGTGGTCGTAGCAGTGTTAGCTCTCTGTGCACTCACCGTGTGTCAGTATGTTGATGGTCTCGTTGTGCCAGTAGAAGAGGCTCAGCAGGCAGCCCTTGAAGGTTTGCAGGGGACGGTAGCCACGGATTACATACGGATTGAACTGCAAATACTGGGGCATGTCCTGCCACTGCAACAGCGGACCCGCGCTCGGCACGGAGCTCGAACTGGATCGCGAACGCGAATTGGAGACGCTGTTCAGCGATGATGATGAAGATGATGATGGTGCGGCACCCACCGATGGAGCATGGCTTGTACTTGTGGTCGTTGTTGTGGTGGTTGTTGCTGGAGTTCCTGGAGCTGCTCCGGCGAGCGCTACTGCTGCTGGTTGTTCCGTGGATACGGTTCCCGTTACAGTTGCAGTTGCAGTGGCCGCTGGGTTAAGCAAGGCAGACATTGGCGTTGTGGAAGCGTTAGCGGAAGACGTTGATGTCGGGCCGGATTGACCATGCTCCGAGGTCGCCACTGCGACAGCCTCCTTGCACAGGAGGCCTCCGTTCAAAGTCATTGGAAGTGCATCAGAGGCAGTGACGGAATCGGGAGCAGCCCCAGTCCCAATCCCGATCCCATCGTTGCATGGACTTCGTTGCGTACCGTTGCGGTCTGTGCTGGAAGGCGGCGTTGGCGGTGGCGTGGCCGCTACGGACTCTACGGTGCTGCCCACTTGATCCTGATCACTACATCCAGCTGCGGAAGGTGCCACGGCTAAAGAGTAGCCAGTCACTGGCTTTGGCTTCAATGTGGAGCTGGTGGTACCGGGCATGGGGCTGCTCAGGAGCTTTGATTTGCCGCTGCCCTCGGAGCTAAGGTCAACGACAACGGCGGCGGCGGCGGCAGCAGCGGTGTCCATGCCTTCTTCCGGTTTAACGTGGCGTGTGGCGGTCGATGGTGGTGTCGCTCCCAATTGATTCTCTAAAGTGGCGACAACACCAGCTGAAAGGGAAACGAAAGGGAAAGCCAACGAACGTCATGAATTATAAACTAGAGCGCAGTGCAATAAAAACGTTGCACAGATAAAGGGAGACAGAGGCCGAGACGAGCCGAGTGACACAAGCGGAAAATGGTTACGTATATAAAAGTTGTGCCAAAAAAAAGCAAAAAAAAGCACGTGCTTGCCTGTGTGGGAAAACGAGACCAGGACCAATGTCAACACACAGCTTGCCTCGTGACCCAAAAAGGCCTGTGTCTTCTCCTCCGTGTGCGTGTGTGTTTGTGCGAGTATCTATGTGTTTTGGAACTATCTGTGTGTGTGTGTGTGTGTGTGAATATTTCATGTGAATCACGCGAGTTTTTTTGATTAGGCCCCCGGACACTTCCCACAGGCTTCGTTCCTTCCCTGGCGAAATGGAGAGAGGAGAGCGCCGCGCCAGTAAAAATCGATAAACTTTACTCACTTTTGCCATTGGACGACGCGTGTACACGTTTCTGCGATACGATGCGATTCGAAGCGAATCTCTTAGTCGTTGTCTTAGCCCCCAAAAAAGGATGGCCTGGCCAGCGAAAATGAGGACTTACTACGGAAGCGTTGCGGAAGAAGCACGATTATTGGGGAGGGTGGGGGAGTGAACACGTTTTCAGACCGATGCTATGAAGTAGAGAATTTCTGGCTACTTTTGCGGCTGACGTTGCTATTGTGACGTATGCGAGGCATACTGCTTGGGGCGGCACGCTCAATCAATTATTTAGCCATTTGGATTGTGGGCGAATGTCGATTTGTTGCTGAATCTTTGATAAGTGAGATTTTGCAGCACTACGGAGGGAGTATGGCGTGGCTCCGTGTGGACTGTGGGGGCGAGTCGAGTATCCGCGCACACACGACGCTTGGTGCAAGCACGTCAATATCTGACTGAGAAGCGTACGCATACGATAACGATACCGTTATTTTGCGTATTGTTATGCAATTGAATGAAATGGCCAGTATTTTTATTGGGCGCCAAAGGAAAAGCAGCGCAGGCGCACAGGCACTTTTGAAGCAATCAGCTGTTTGGATCAACTTTATAAAAACGCTTAAACAATCCAGAAAGAATTTCATACATATCTTTTTAAATAACCGTTCGAGTTCAAATTCAACGACAACGACTTTTTAAACAATTTACATTTCATATTCAGCGGTATGGCAACTCCTGGCCTCGTTTACCAGCACTGATATTATTAATTTGAATATTGACACGACAGTATCGTGTGACCAAATGCCGTAGAGTTGAGATGGTCCCACTTTTGCATTGAAATCCCGCGGCCATCATTGCGAAACGTCTATTTTGCAGTTCCCATAGTAATAATAATAATAATCTTAGAATATTGAACAGCACTTTGCTGACTGTTTTCTTAGAAAATCGGGAAAGATAACTGTGATGGTCAAGCGGATTACATCAAGACGAGCAAGCTTAAGGACACAGCATCGATTGAACATGATTGGTTGTATACTCACTGTATCTCGATTTAATGAATGAATTATATTTAAACAACAATAAAAAATATGAGGTAAAAAAGAATAAAAGAGGAGGAAATTCAAGATTCGAAATTCAACAATTAGAAACATTTTGCATAATCTTTAAGAAAGGATATTATAGAATTTATGAAAAGTTTGTTTTACTAGGCACCAATTATTGCAGTAACTAGTCAGGCTCTATCTCAGAAAATTTTACGGTTTTTGCTCTTCTTATATAGACTGAAAATGGGTATCGGGATCGATATGTTAATAATAATATATTCATGAAATGCATTATTGGGTCAAAAAATGTAAATATGTGCAAAATACAATATTAATTACGTTTTAAAGCAGCTGGGGAAAAAGAATTTTAACATTAATAAAAGGAAAAAGGGTATACAAATGTCGATACTACTGGTTAACTAGCAACAAGTGTTTAAATGACGTGACATTCCATGCTCACTTACGTATTATGCTGCGGGTTTTTGAACGAAAAGTGCCTTGTGGGTATGCTACAGTGGTTTTCTACAAGAGAAAATCATAGGGCATTCGGCTCACACAACCGCTCGCAACGCTAGGCTATGGAAAGGTAGGGACAACCGGCAAAAGCAGCCAAAGAAAATTGCAAGGCTCATACAAACCTCACCTCACCTGTGAACATGAGGATTTCATCCCTGTGTAGTTACCATGTAGAAAGTAAGTGTCCTCATGGTATGTTATGCAATTGGGTGGATTTTAACTTGCATGCGTTGCATTTTCTGGGCCGTTTCGCCATCAAATTAAAGGAGTAATTGGATTGCAGAAAATTGTTTCATCTATCAGTTAAAACTATTTGTTCAGGGCTCAGTATCCTGTTCAGCTAGTTATATTAAATGGAATATCAAAGTCGAGGAATATGATTTTCGTCGGTATATTTTTACGGTATATTTTTTTAATGAGACCGTACTTTTCGGTATATTTCTGCTGGTCGGACGGTATATTTGACCGATAATTCCGCGGTCACACTGAAAAAACACCGACAGACGCGCTCCGTGAAATTTCAATTTGTTATCTTTGTATATAATTTTGCGAGCCGAGCATATCCATTACAGTACATCTAGTAGGAAAACGTCATGGCCAGAAAAGCGCTCGAGATGAGGGCCGTCAGCGAGAAGCTAATGTGCAATAGATGTACCACGCGTCGGCCGGAATAGGCACGGGGCACAAAAGTGCGCCAAAAAACTCACCAAGCCCGAGGGCAAATATAGAAATACCGCTGCTTTCATTCAAAGGAATAACTCATGTACTCGAGCATCGCACAGCCAATAAATATATCCTGGCAATCGCTATCCCAAGTCGTAAAAGGATTGTGGAAACGCCTGTATTCGCCCAAATCGCCATTTCTTGCGCTGCCAGCGCCCCCTCCAAAGCCAGCAGGTTCAACGCAGTACGATCAACCGAAAGAGGAAGAGGTAAGATAGTGGAAAATTGACGCAAAGTAAGCCTAACCATTCATGATATCTGGGCAAAAGAGCTGTTGTCCCCGCAGCGCCGCTACCTGCACCCGACGATATCCATGGCACAAACACAGACACACACAAACACACATGAGCATGAACGGCTGATTTGCAACAAACACGCGCGCAGCAGTGCTGCCATTTCGTATAGGAAAATGTGGAAGTAAAATGTTGTATAGCTATAACTGAAATCGATCCTGAAACTAAAGCTGCATTTCGAGTCGTTTAAACAAATGCCGCTTTATACTATACATGTAGAAAACAAAAACAACAAAATTATATTGTTTGCGCGCTCATTTTTCCAACGAGTTGGCAGCTCTGCTGCAATCGCTAAACCAACATGGCAGCTCTTAGCCTCAGACGTGGTGAATTCAACATCAAAGTGACGTGAATTATTGAAAAAAAAACACAATTTGCGTTGAAAGGATTGTAATTAGCCCAGTGATCGGTGGCTATTGAGGTGCTCAAAATATTAAAGCAACCCCCAGAGGGTAGAGTGGCAAATTCCGACTGTGGCCAAACAATTTTGCCCAACACACGCTTCCAAAAGCAGCTGCGTAAATTGGAGACGAAAGAGACGCGCTGCTGTGTCAAAGACAATACAACAAAAATCAATTTCGCGCTGCTTTTCTGGCCTTCTAAGAGTGTCTCCGCGTGCTAAAACCAATAGCCAGAGTTGAAAGGTAGTTCCTCCATTTAGTTGAAGTTTCCCAAAAATGTTTGCATTGGCCCACACCCCAACCCCCCCCAGAAATGTGTCTGCATTGTGGGCTGATTTCCCCACACGAACAGCATTGCAATTAATATATGTAGGTGTGTGTGTGTGTTATATGCATGTACATGGCGTGCCAGCTGTATTTCCCACTCTACTCACCTTTGCACGGAGCGTCGCTGGAGGGGAGGTGGAGACAAGCAGCTGCCAAACACTTTTTACTTCGTCCGATTTACATAGCCTCACAATCACAGTATCATTTGCCTCACAGTTCATAGACAAAGCATATATATTAAATAGACAATTTTATTATGTATATTCGACACGAATCTCGGTTTTAAAGATGCCCAGAACACGGAGACGCCACCATTCAAGGGATCGCTCCTCGGCCGGCACACGAGACAAGCGGAGACGACTCGACACTGCCGACCATTCGCCACCCATGCCAGAAGTACCGTCGCCGTAAGTTCTATTCTATCTCTCTCTCTCGAGTGGGCTGTGTGCATGTACTATATCCGAAGGCAAATTTCAATTATTATTTCAAATTTTATAAATAGGCCCCGCATTACCAAGACACATCACACCAGGTCCGCGGCCAAGCGAAGGAGGCACGAGCTAGATGCAAAGAACGCTCTCCCCATACCCAAGGAGCCCACGTAAGTTTTGATTTTGTTTGATTTTTTTGATGTTTGACCTTTCCAAAGACTAAATATTAGTTTTTCTTTTGTGCCAGTTTCATTTGAAAAGGGATTTCAACCAAAGTTTGATCACGCATGTTCTAGAACCTTTTCAATTCACATGAACTGTTTCTGCATTGCATTTGGAAATTATGGCCAGATCCGTGTAGGCTTGTAGTGACATTGATCTGATTAGATCTCTGTTAGCCCAAATGTACTCACGCTTTCTGTTTTTATTAGGGAATTAGTTTTAGTTTCTTCATTTCTTGCTAGTAAAATGCCAGCATATTACTATCTCTTCACTTCTTAAGAAACAAACAAAAAATTGTACACACAAAATATGAATGGAAAAGTGCTTCCTGGAAAAGATTAGTTTAACGGCGGTCGAACAGGGTCTACTCACCGATCCACGGGTATTCCCAAGCAGTCATCAGTCCATGGTTATGTCTAGAGTGTCGGTGGCGGTGGGGACGGGGTGCTTGGCCAGTCAGAGCGTCCTGCCCACGCAGCTGTTTGGACTCCTTGGACTCGCTTTCTTTCAATGGCTTGTAGGCAGTCGTGTATTTAATGGACAAGCAGCAGCAGTCATGGCCCGAAAGACAAATTAACATTTGGCCGTAAAAGGCAAGTGAAATTTTCGCTTGTTCCTGGACAGAGTCGGGCTGGTGCTGTTGGCCAAGTGTGATGGGAGAGTCATCCTCTTGAGTCGGCTTACTGTAAATTAAGTCAGATTCAGATTCAGCGATTTCTTTGTGCGTTTGACCCCCTTCGGAGGCGTGCTTGGACGTACCGATCCTGAGGAGGGGGTGTATGTGCCTGTCCATTGCTGCTGCATTTCCTTGCCTTAATTTATGCGCCTGCGTATTTAAAGCGTATTTGCATATTACTCAAAACAACGCGCAGACCGAAAGACTGCAAGACGGACGGACGGGACAACGCAGTGAGGCGCAACGATGTTGTCGCATTTATTATTGTTTAATGCACTTGGCGTGGCCTTTTTAGGAATTACCACAACGAGGGGCACACACAGATAAAGAGCAGCATCCAGCATCAAGAGTCTCTCCTCCCCCGCCACCACAGGAGTTGTCTCATTTATCTGCCACTAGCAGCAGCAGAGCAGCCACCAGCCGCCACCAACCACAGCCACAGCCACTTTCTTTGTGCGATAAAATGACGTTTTTCATGTGCGCCATTCGACATTGTTTATTAACCTTTTGAATTTTGCAATAAAACACGCTTAATAAGTGTTCTTGAACCAGAGACAGACAGAGAGAGAGAGATCGGCAATCGGCAGACGGCAGATTAATTGCCAAAGTCTGGTCTCTGTTTTATCATCCGCCTGCTGCAACGCGGAAGTATCCCAAAAATGTTGTATCTTGCGGAACGAAATCTCGAAACGCAGTCCAAATATGAAAATCACAACAGAATCTGTCAATTTGGAAATAGTCCGAAATGTTCTTCCGCTTTTCGCATTTGATTGTTTTTGATTAATTCTCAGTTTCAATCAGTTTTTATGTAAATTGTTACAAAAAGAAATTTTGTATCACGCATCGGACTGCGGCGAAGGCGAGAGACGAGACTCTGTTGGGGCGAATTCAGCGTCACAGCATGCTCGATCGATCAACTGTAAACTGGAAATGTGTGCTGTGTGAGTGTATGTGTGTGCGTGTGAGCAGCGAAGTCGAGCAGCGGGCCCCAACCGACACTTGTTCGCTGCGAACATATCCCCAACGAATTCAGTCCGAACCGACAACTTGCAAGCGAATGAATGGAGGTGCTGCTGCTGCCTTCTTCGGTCGTCGCCGCCGCTGTGCAACCACAACAGAAAAGTGTTTTATAGAAAATATATAAAAAAGTAAAGCCTCAAGCTCTCAAGAATCGGCCAAAAAATATTGTCCATAATCTTTAACAAATGCAGCTGTCAAGTGTTTTGTGTGTGCACTGCATATTGAGTGGGGAACCGATGCCAGCGAACCGCGTGTGATTTGTGTGGTTTTTGATTTGTGCATCCTGGCCAAAATTTCAGTGCTTCCACCACGAAATTTTCAATTTAAAAACAACATTCATTGAATTTAGTAGTCCCTAATGCTGTGTACACACTTTGGGGAACAACTTGGGCCACTTTCGGGTTAACTAAGGTCCGATAAGATATCGCAGTAACTATGACGACTACCGTCTTATCGGAGAGGAGAGTGTGGGAGCCAAGCCAGTTCCAACAGTAGGGTAGGGTAGGGGATTGGAGCGTACTTGCAGTTGGGACCGGACGTGTTGATTGTGTTGTTTTATTGTGCAAGGGATTTTGCACGCATTTCCGATAGATACCATTACTCATGGCTCGAGGCTCGCGGCTCGTGGGGGTCTCGACGCGTCGCGGTTTGACTCAGCCTCTGCGCAACAAGTTGTTTTGGTTTGATCCAACATCGGCTTCCAACTGTTTTTGTACCCTTGAAGAGAGAAGGGGTATTAGTGTTTTGAACAGATGTTTGCCATTCACAAAATTAGGGAACGGAAGCCGTCTCAAAAAAAGTATGGAAAAGAAAAAGGAAATCCATTATATTGATAGATACGAATCGTTTTCCAAGAGGAGAGTATCCCCAGTGCTTCAGCGTTTCTTTCATTTTGCTGCTGTGGCAGACGAAGACCTGTGTTTCCTTTTTGAATCAGGTTAAAAAAGTAAAAATTGTGAAAACTGGTCGGAGCAGGAGACCAGAAGGAGAAAGAGGCGGAGGAGGAGGAGGACCTGTTGGCCAGTTCGGTGAGCTGCTGGTGGCTGGGTCTGGTCTTTGTGCTGCTGCAGACACTTTCTACTAACGTATTTCTCTTGGTGCTGGCTGGCATTGCATAAAGCATTAACTGGTTCGGCAGGACGGGGGCTTTGGTGATGCGGATTCCGGTCTGGGGGTCTTATCAATGAACTTGCCAATTGGATTTGTGTGCGGGGGAAAATCGCCGCCAAGGTTCAGGGTTATTTTCGAGCAGCAGCTAATTCAATTGTTGCCCCTCCGCCTTACTGCTGAACCAACAGAAATGAAATGCGGCCAAGAAGAAGTCGCATAAATGCAGCCCAGCCAGCCCAGGCCAGAGTCTCGCCCCCAAAGGAGGCCGCCACACCAATGGGTGGTGGGGGGCTGTATGGTTTGGGGGCTTTGAAAACGTGTTAATTACACGCGTCTAAAAGCAGCAATAGCAACAGCAACAGCGAAAAAGGCGAGGCACGGGCAGAGGGATCGTCGGATCTCTGCCTCTGGGGTCTGTCTCTGTAGTTCGTTCGGGACAGGCGACAGTCGACAGTCGGAGTGTGTGCACAGCATTCGGAATTAGATCTAAAACACAATCTCAACTCAATTAATAAAAGCAGCTGAATGCCGCGGAAATGCCAAACAAATGATAGCGATAAAGATATAGAAGTAAAAATAAAGATAAAGAGAAACGATCTACAAAGCGCACGCGTTTTAAGTAAATGCCTTCGGAGCAGTTTAAATTTTAACGCCCATCCTCGCATCGAACTGTGAAAAGATCAACGCAAATTACGAATAATTAACCCGAGAAGCGAACGAAACAAATAAACAACAAAAAATAAAAAGCTAACAAAATGCCCATCGTTGGACAGCAATATGGCAATGGCTTTCGGCCATACAGCTCCTTTCGAGTGCCGCGAGGCAGTTGCAGCAACGACAACAGTCCCAGTAGCCAAGTGGCAGGATCCGGAAACTCCCAGCCACTAAGCAGTAATGGAGCCAACATCAACACACGTGCGATGGTGAAACCAACGCCAGGAGCAGGAGCTCCAGGTGCACATAGGAGCAAGAACACAGCAGCCTCAACCTCATCCTCCTCATCCTCGATCCACCAGCAGGCAGTGGCAGCCACAGCAACAGGGACAGCAGGCGGTGGTGGCAACTTCATACGCCAACAGCCGTGGCGCAGCAGCTACTGCAGCAGCAACAGCAACAGCCGCCACAAAGTACAGCAGGAGTCTCACAACCCCAATCCCCACCAGCAAAGATTAGGAGTGAACAGCAGCAGCTTCAAACCGCTGACACCGAAACTCATTCGTCGCATTGAAACCACCTGCTCTTCCTCGTCCGCTGCATTGCGTCATGGCAAGGCAAGGGCGCCGGCACCACCGAGCAGCGCCCAGCAGCCGCCACCACGTCCTGGACCCACGCCCAGCACTGCCAGAAAACAGTATCAGTCACCAGCAGCCGTTTCCAGCCAGATGGGGACACCCACCAGCCAGAAGCGCACCCACCAGGCGGCGGCCAAATCCGCCAAGGAGAACTGCCCAGGGGCGCGACTCACGCAGCGTTCCACCAAGAACTATCCGGCACCACAGCCACCGACAGCCACAGCCGGGCGTAGCAGGCAAACCAACAATGATCTCACAGGAGGAGGAGTCGTTGGCACTCCCTTGGCACAGCGTAGGCAGCTGCCGGCCACGCCCAAGCTTAGTTTCAAGCAGCGTAATGGGTGCACCACAACCAGCAGTGGAGCTGGCGGCGGCAGTAACTCCTCGACGGGCTCCAGCGACTCCCACGACTCGCCGCGATTGAAGAAGGCCTTCTCGAACAAGTTCCCTCAGGGCCTGCCCTTCGAGGAGGAGTTCTATGGCAGCAACCGCAATCGCTCCTACTCGCAATCCTCCAGCAACTATAGTTTCTACAGCTCTGTGGGCGCCGCCACCACACCGCACGACGATGACGACGACTACGGCGACGAGGACGTGGAGGACATTCATGCCGACGAGTTCCAGCGCAAGCCTGCCACTGATGAGTCGCTCTACGTGGACTTCTCCAAGCTCGTCCAGAGCCGCCAGCAGCGGCAGTATGTGCCAGCCAGCTCCTGGATCCGGGCGTCGCCCGAGCACAGCGCCAGCATCTGTCAGCTCACTCCCGCCCAGCAGAGGCGCAAGAGCAACAAGTACGCCCGCTCCATGCACGAGTATCTCTACAGCGATGACCACCCGAGCATGTCCCAGTCGAAGCATCGCCTCTCGGTGGTGGACGAGCCCGAGGATGGTTACTATAGCTATGCGGCGGGCACTCCCGAACCGAGCACTCCCGAGACGACGCCTTCCACCCCCAGGACGGACATCTATGTGGCAGCTGCCTCGTGGGCTCCCAAGCCGCTCTATCCCGACCGCGTGCTGTTGCCATCGTCAGGTATATCGGATGGGAACAACAACAAACACAACCACAGAAACACATGCCACAACAAGCAGCAGCAACCACAGCAACAGCAACAGCAGCGCCGTCGGTCCGAGCACTTGGGGTCCACGACGTGTGAGTATAAGTGAGTGTCTCTTCAGCATTCAGCAAGCGGCATGCGGAAACTGGAGCCTAGACCTTGAGTGGTCCACGTCCACTCCACTCCTCTTCTCTCCAGTCGCTGACTAAGCGTTCTGTCCGCACTTCATTTTAAAGTCCAATCCCATCCCATCCCCCCATGTCTCCTCCTCCATCGCCTCTCCAATTGGATCTTGTTTTGTTTTTTGTATTTGTTGGCGCTGTGCCGCTATGATTCGGTTCAAGATCTCTCTCCCAAATTTGGTCAAGCACACCGCCCCTACTTATGAGAGGTCTGTATGTGTGTGTGTGTGTGCTCTGTGTTCGGTTCTGTCCAAATAGTCGGACGACGACGACTCATTAGGCAACTCAAGCGCCGGGTTGTGCAACTGCTGCTGCTGCTCCGAGTCCGAGAGCTTTTAGCAGCGATCTACAGGGCATACTCAATTTGTTGACTTAGGGTTTATGCCCCAAGAGTTTTGGCCTCATTTTGAAGAACTTTCTAGGTATCCCTTCCCGAGGTCCGAGTGCTAGTTTTTCGAATGAGCAAACTAAACCACCACCACTTGCAAACAATTAACACTTTTTCAGACATCTGATCTAATCTATAATCAGTTTGATGTTGGAATTTTTTATAAATTTGATTTTATGTGATTTCAAAACATGTTTTGAAACAAACTAGTTTTCCTGCACTAATTTGTATACCCTTGAAAAAGAAATGTATAATAAAATTGGTTACACGTTTGTAATGCAAAGAAAAAAGGATCTCTCACAACCCCATAGGCGGCACTTCCTTTCTACCAACTGCTTCCAGATTTATTATTCGAGCACTGGCGTCTCGATCGAGTCTCGGTCCCGCGAATGCAAAAACAAAATATAAACGCATTACGATATAATAGTTGTTGATAGTAACAAATTAATAGGTTTACGATCGCATCGTCAGCATTGGTTGATCGTCCAACTTGAAGGGTATTTTGCAATTCGTAGCATCGCAAGCTAACCTTGCCTTAATGGCTTTCTGGCTTACACCTGCTGTTTTTAGCATTTTGTGGCTCTGTTAATGGCCAATATCCTTTGGGGACATTCCTCAGTACCTTTTTTTTGTTGCCTTTTGCAATTATGTTAGCAGCTGCCAAATGAAGTTATACATATGTATGCTCGCTACCTGTTAATGGGACTAATAGGGCCTTCATGGGAGGGGCCCGCAGAAAGACTTTTGTTAAGCCGATAATATGTCTTTTGGCTTTAAATTTGTCGCGTTTTTTGTTTGCATTTTTTTTTGCTTCTGTTGTATATATTTTTTTGTTGGAGCTCTCGAGTTCATTTATCTGACGTTTATCACGATCTAAAACCGGATCTGTCTCCGCAGACCCATATACGATCATAATCGATGCTGCTACCGCCATCAGAAAAGCGCCTGGCCATAAAGCTTAGATCTTGAGGCTTACATTCAGCAATCAGCAGCATTCTCGAGCAGTTTCCGACAGCCAGCTAGCCAGCCAGCCAGCCAGCAGACAGTCCCAATGAAAACCATAAATAAATCGACAAAAAATAAAAACATAAGTAAATAATGGATGCAGCAGCAAAGCAGTCAGGGGTGGCTGTTTAATGTTTATACGAAATGATTTTAATGCACTTTATTGACTTCCTATAAACAGTCAGAGCCCGAAAGGTGATTGACTACTCGGAATAACGAAACCCGTACACCCCCCAAACCCCCGAGTCAACTCTCGCTTGAAGCGAGGAGGGAGGAGGTAGGGGAGCGCTTCTAGACTTGATTTAAATCGAAGCGAAAAATTCTCAACGCTTCCTTTTTTGTATTTAAGAGGGGCTTAGAGAGGGGGCTTTGGCATATTTAATTTTGGCCTGTTGTTGAATTCGCTTTAACTGTTGTTTGTTTTCGTTAACAGTAATGGCCGGCACACACATTGGCAAAAGACGGAGGGGGGGTAGCTCTCTCTCTCTCTGTCGGGGTAAATTACATTACGTTCATTGAACCGCGAGCCCCGATCCGACGAACCCCAATCCCCAATCTGAGATCTCCCTCTCTCTCTCTCTCTCTCTCTCTCTCTCTCTTGTTGACTGACGGATCCAAAGCGACTTTAAGTCAAGCTTTTGAGAAATCAGACATTACTTGAACCTGGAATGACCGTCAGCTGTGTGTGGAAAGTCGCTTCCTCTGTCCGTCTGTCCATTGGATGGCTCCTCCTCGTTATAGGAGTGGTGACGCTCCCTCTCTCTGGCTCGGACAAAGGCATCATCTGCTTTATTTGCAGGGTTCATCTTTCTGTTTGAAGTGCTGTGCGTATTGACGTCTGTTTTCTGTGTGAGGCAAGCATTGACCTTGCAATTGGCCAACATCATCAACCCAATGATCTCCTGCCACTTCTGTTGCCACTGCCACTGACAAGTGCCCCGCATTCAGAGAGCTGCCACCCAAATGGATTTGCATAATCCACAGCTGTGCTTGGGCCGTTGGGCTGTTAACATACTTGGCCACTTACTCATTCTTTTTGTTCATAAAAACTTATAACAATATTTTTAACGTAACGTAACGGCATTTCTTTTGTCAGTTAAGGAGCGCGCGACAATCATTTGCATGCCCCAAAGACCACTTGCGCGCTCCCCCCTCTGGTATACCTATACCTGTTCTCGAATCGGATCGAAGCCGAAAATTCCGGTTTCTCATTATGTTATGTTTCAGTTGAACACCAGATATATACATATATATTTATAGTACTGACCTCTGTCGCCTAATCAATGACTAGCTAAACAGAATCGAACAAAGACGAAGAATCGCGTATAAAGTTAGTTATTCAAGTTCTATAAATCAGGGATGGCACATCGTCCCAGATGTCTCCTAAAGTAAACGGAAAGAAAAGATAAATGATGGATCTTATATAAGCCACCAAATCTCGAGATTCTTTTATAATGGGTTCTAAGTTTTATTAATGGATAAATTACCAGAAATAATTAAGAATATCCACAACGGATGCCAGGCTGTGTCGAGGTCATTTAACCTGGAGCAAAGGATCGTGTAGAACCAAGTGACTCTTTAGATTACTATTCCGAAGAAAGGGAATCAGTAAACAGGAATTATTTCAGAGATAAATATTTAAAGAACAAAGAAATTTAAAATTGATTTTAAACCTCGTTGTTTTTTATTGATCGAAAAATGAGAAATTTGTGCGGAAATTTACAGAGTAAATCGCATTTGATGATCTGTCAATCACAAACAAAATATTTGTTGTGCTAGTAACACATATTTGGCATGTTCAATAACCAGACCTTGAAAGATCATCCGCTCTTTGTGTGTGTTTTGAGTTTATTGATCCGAAATGGGAAATATCTTGTGGATAACTCACTCGATGAACTGTCAATCCATCACAAAGATAGAAATTTATAGAGCTGGTATCAGTGTGTCATACGTACAAATGTACTACGAATGGTTCATAAACCCTCGAAGGCTTGAACCTTGAACTATTTATTACTCTGTGGCATTTTTCGGGGGCTATTCAACCTCTGGCGAGGCTTTACGAGTATCTTACTTCGAGTTTTCGAAGTGACGCATTACTTCTTCACTTCAATGGTAGCGAAAATTGGTAACCAATTGTTAACGCTTTTTTATGGCATTTTGCTTGTACTTTTGCTTGGGCTTTAAATGTTTCATTTGTATAAGCACAAAACATCGACAGAGGGACAGCCGTCGCCCCCGATGGCGGTGGGACGGGGGGAACTTCACATATGTGCGCTACGCTTTTGCTTAATGTATTTATGGCAATTTCAGGGTCAAAGCAAGCCGCACCGCACCACAAAAAGCACAACCGATGCGACGGAGAGGGAAAAATCTCCTCCGGAGCACCCCCCCAACACCCACCTCACCCGCAGCTAAATGTTTGTCGGCGGTGCAGGCAGCGCCACAGTCGCAGCAGCCACAAGCTCTCTGGTGGGTTTAAAGTGTCTCAGTCTCGGTCTCGGCTTCAGCTGCGGTTCGGTTCGGTTCGGGGTGCTCTATGTAAATCATGACAAAAAAAAAACAGAAACAGCAACAAATAAACTGGTTTTGAATGATTAATTTCATAATTCAATAACACAGTACACATCACGTATAAGAAACTATTTTCTGTGCATGTCTCTGAGATATTCTCCAAATGGTATTTACAAGCGCAGCTGGCGATGGATAGTTCCTTTTTGTTTCTTCCAAGTCTTATTTCTGTAATAAAATATTCTGCTAATATTCTGGAAACATTACTATCGGCATTATTCTAGTATCTGTCTACATAGTAGTATGCATACAAGTAAATTTTATCTAGTATTTTTGGTTGGTTCCTGGTTCTTTAGGATTTTTCTTAAAATATTACTAGTATTTATCGTATTTTCATTGGTATTTTTATGGTTTTCGTGCAATTATTTACCTGGCATTTATTTTACTACCATTTTTGTTGGAATTTTGTCTTTTTGAATTAGTATCTACTCGCATGTACTTGCTATCTCACCTGTTAGATCTCCATGCGCAAACAATACATGTATTTCTTGTTGTTGATTTTTTTATTTGCAAAAAACCAAAAACGTTGGAAAGGTGTTCGTACAAATTGCCAGCCATTAAGGAAGTTGGTCAAGACACTGAATGATGTTTGTCTTTTGTTTAATTGCATTGCATTTGGCATTAATTCCGAGAAGGGAAATGTGGCTTGCATAAATAAAAAAAACCACCACAATTGGCCACAAGAATCGGTCAAGGCCGTCTGCACAATCAAGGAAATGATGATGTCCACACACAAGTGCGCAATGATAACAGCGGAAAATCAGAAATGGGGCTAGGCCTGGCCATATAAATGTTGTATCATCTTTATGCCTGCGAAAAATCAAGGCTAACAATGAAAGTGACACAATATAGAACCAAAGGCAGTATCTCAAGGGCAGTCCTTTGACTGATGAAACGCTATGCAAATATGGGTGCGTTCCATTTCCGATCACATTGAATATTCATTGAGTATGGAAAAACGCTGTGTCAATCACCTCTGGGAACCTCTTATATGATTGGAGTCTATCCAACAATGTAGCCATATCTTATCGTCTTTCCCATGGGACTGCCATAACTTGTTACCACTCAAAGCAATAAAACAGTCAAATTCCTACAATCTTCCTTCTGATCATCGTGATAATCGGTGTTCCATAACACCCCTGAAACACACAACTAGTAACTTGTGCTATATCTTATGTCGGAAAAGTGTTTCATGGATATTTATCTTATCTACTTCGATTCCATATCGGAGTTTTTCTCGCCTGGCAAGCCCTTTTATAACCCATCTATTTGCATTGGTTTTATTTCTTGAAGTTCTTTTGGGTCAAACGTGGCTTTCGATTTGTTCAGTTGCCTTGAGTGTAATATTTTATTGAGCCAATTATCTCGAAACACACACAGACGCAGACCTAGACACAGGCTCAGGCAGTCAGCCGCAGAGAACACTCTGTCTAAAAAATGATCCGACCCAAATCGGGCGGCTATTATGAACTTGCTTTGCCATTCGCTTCCTACTTCCCGTACAAGTGTGAACACTCTTTTCCACTCTGCCCAAAATCGAAACCGAAATCGGATTCTGAATCTGAATCATTAATATCCAATTATAGTTGGCCATAAAAGTTGTTCTAATTTGCACGCAGCGTGTCATTAATCAAAATGCTGAAAGAACATGCTCGCATGCGCTCCTATTGAGATATTCCTTTTATTAACTACCGTAAGCCAGCAGCCCAATGCCCCATGCCCCATAAGAGGCTTCTCGACAGACGCCAGTCAAAGATCACTTTATCTGTCAGCTGCTTTTTGGATTTTTGGCCCAGAGACACAGCCATAGAGCCATAGCACAGCCACAGAGGTTGAGGTAGAGTCGCTTTCAAGCCTACGGGGCACACTAGCCGTTCCACTCCACTACACCCCGCCGCGCCCCGCTCTGATCTGCGTGTGTGTTCAAGTTGATTTCTTGAAGTGTGCGCAGGCGTTTGAGCTTTTGTCATGGTGTTGTACGTGTAATTGGTAGACAGACGCAGTACACACAGCTATGGTCAGAACAATAGTGATATCACGTCAAGAATCCCTGCTAAATATTTAAAATTTTTAGAGTTTCGTTCCAACAACAACCTGAGACTCGAGTCGAAAAGCGATCAGTCTCGGTTGCGCACACGACATGTGTTTTGTTTTTGCATTCGCTTTTATAAAAGTTAGAGGAAGATAATGGTTTCAATCCCATTAGGTAGGCCTGGCACACACTAGTGGATCGATAGTCACTAAAGGCATTGTTGTTAGAGGAGAAAATGTCTTAAAGGCCTTAAGGA
This sequence comes from Drosophila athabasca, assembly GCA_008121215.1. Taxonomy (NCBI): domain Eukaryota; kingdom Metazoa; phylum Arthropoda; class Insecta; order Diptera; family Drosophilidae; genus Drosophila; species Drosophila athabasca. Next base: position 13,550,132 of record CM017793.1, read on the forward strand.
TACGCGTTCACTGCCACCTAGTGTAGATCAATCGTTCCCAAGCTTCAGAGTCGAATAAGTACATATTTTGAAACAAATATCATCTCTCTATTCATATGACCGCTGCTGTACATAGCCGTAGCTGTTGCTGCATCAGTGTGCATGTCTAAATGGCCGTGTGTATGTGGATCGCGTATCGTACTTGTAGTCAAAGTCACTTTCAGCTTCACTGCCGGCTGTTCGCTCTCCGTTCGGTTCTGCTTCCACCATAATTTGTGCCCAAATTTAGAGACCCAACCGATAGATAGATAGATTTTTTTTTTTTGGGCCCACGTGGGCGATAGCAAACCGACAAAAACTTTCGTAATCGCTCCAATGAGAGTTGCCTTATTAGCATATGGCTCTGGGCTCTCGTCTCAGACTTCTTGTTTGCGGCACAGCCACTGCATAGGTCAGTTATCTCCCGATCAGCTGATTCATCAGCCAACAAAGATCTCTGGCTGCTGCTGCGGCTGTTGCTGCTGCCCACCCGCATCTCGATACGGATCGATTGGAACCATGAGATTTTGTTTGTTTTGTCTGATGTGTCTCTGGGGGTGTGGTGTGGATGTAACGTGAACATGAACATGAACATGAGAGCGCTACGCTGTGCTTCGCTCTGGCGGCTACCTATTGCCGATGCTATTGACACAGTTTCTGGCCTCGGTCGTTGCTGCTGTTGGGTTCACCTTCTGGTGGTAGTACTTTGTGGATTGTGTCATTTCCCCAGACCACATGAAGTACTCTCAAAGGCATTTATCCAAAGGTGGGCTGCCGCTAGATAGCCAGCCAGCCAGCCAGCCAACGAGTGAGCCAGAGCCAGGTAGCCATCCGGGCCAAGTTGATTAACTTGATTGGTAACGCAAAACTTATTCGCCAACACACGTCTCACAGCTGGGCCCAAGAATCCGATCGCGAGGAGTGCGACGACGACAACGACGACGACGGTTGTGGCAAGGCGAGCGTAGATCGTAGAGCGTGGAGCGGCTTAGCGCACTGCTAAGTAGCTTTCCATGTAGACGACGGACGGACTGACGGCGACGACTGACTGCCGGTTGTCCAATTCTCCTAATTCTCTCACTTGGGGGCTTGGGCGTTGCTCCAAGGACGGCCGGCCATTCATCCGCACTCGCGCGCACATCGAGTGTTAAGTAATTCTTGGATCGCACACCATATTAATCGTATCTCTTTCTCTCTCTCTCCGTTTTTGCAGTTTTGATGACAGCATCTCCTCCCGCCGGCGAAAGGAGCGCTCGAAGCGTTCGCATCGCAAATCTCCCGCCACTGGCCGGCGGCAGCATCAGAAATATCGCTACAGGGACGAGACCTCGCACTCGAGCTCCCGTCGCCGGCATCGCGATCGGCCCAAGGATGAGCGCGACAGCGGGCGCAGCAACAATCGACAGTTGTCGCTGGCTAAGGTAAAAACTTTTCATTTTATCATCACACGGCACACACAAACACATACACATATCGAAACAACAATGAAAATTGTAGGGACACAGGGCAACAAAAAAGAAAAAATAAAGAAAAGAAAAACCAAACCGATAACTAAACGAAAGGTAAAAGAACAAATTAAGTTTAAACGATAAGACAAATAAGACAGAAAAACTATCCCACAGATACACCATATGTGCCCCCTATCCTACAGATAGTACTCGTAAATACATACATATATGCTCCTCGGTCGTACCGATCTCTACCTATCAAATGCATTTCATTGGCCTGCGTTTACCCTTGTGTCTGCCTTCTCTTTGCCAAAACCAGAACTTTGTTGCTCGATCCCCGATGATAGATCGTTGGTCAGTTGATCAATTACCGCTATACCATAAGATTCTCCTCTCGATACGCGATGCTGTTCTTTAAACGATATCTGGAAAAGTCGCAGCAGGTGGCCGATCACTTCGAAAACTCGCGGATACCGTGCTATATCAAAATGCGTCAGCTGACGGCACCGCCATGCAACGATCACTGCCGTGATCTATTGTTGAACAGCTCCGCATTGCGTTATATGCCGTACACCGAGGACTGGATTGTTTTCGAGTATTTTGCGGATCACGACAGTGATTATCTTGTAAGCCAAGCCAATGCAATCCAGCCCTGAATCCGAAAGCTCTTCTTTCCATAATGTAATACTCTCTGTTCTCTGTTCTGAATGTTTTGTTATCGATCGATCGATGCCTGCTCCTCCGACTGTTTGCCAATCGCCTCCGCCTCTGCCTGTTGACTAACTTAATCGCTCGCCTTGCCTCACATGCCTTGCCTGCTTTACGAAATAATAATACCATCTATACATACATACATACACACACTCGATTCTCGATTACATGTCGAGTGCTTTTCGGATCGCTATCACGATCGGACGCCATTGCAGCACTCGCAGAGGGAGAGACGCTCGAACGGGCGGCTCTTTCTTATCTATGCGGCATTCTGTGTGTGTGTGCTAAATTTGTCATCAGATTTGTCACTTGCTCTTGCTCTTGTGCTCTTGGCGGCTACAGTAGATGCACACCCGATGCCCAGTGGTTATGCCAATGGAGACAGCAGTCAGCAGTCAGTGTTTGTAGGATGACTGGGATGCAGTTGGATTGCACTTGTGATCGGCGTCCATCCATCCATCATGAGTAGTGTGAGTGTGTGAGAGACCTGATAACGACACTAGGAACTTGATTAAGCAAGAAGATCGTTCATTTGGAAACTGCTGTCTAGGGCTAAATATTGTATGTATCGTATCCGAGTACGAGCCTATCTTCATATGTTGCATATGGTCCCCTGGGATGTTCAAATTGTGCCCCCAAAACACTGAAGATCTATGATTCTGAGCAGTGCAATACAGAGATCAAGAATAACATGAGAAATGTGTATAATAACCCATTGAATACGTTAAAGTTAATCAAGATCCAAGAAGAAGACTGCAGAGATCAGGAATTGAATGGTATATAATATATGGAATATGTTCAATATTCCAGCAAGAAAGATATCTAGAAAACTTCCTAAACATGTAGAAATAAAGCAATGTCCATCACAATATCTATCCATAGCTCTACAAAAAAACTACTTGAGAAACCAACTAAAATAATATCATAAATGGTACATATTACTAAAAGAATAACAGATTTTCCAAATAGCTGATAAGATACTAGAATATTCTGATGTAATTTGAGCAACAATTCATTGTTTTATTCTATCCAGCAATTTGCTTAATTAAGCAAACAATCTTTATAGTTTTTATTCACTGTGGCGGCACACTTCTCTGCCTCCCGTATCCGCCTGTGTCTCTGCCTCCGTCTCTGTCCTAGTTATATATTTTCGTTGATCAATTGATCATTTGACATTAACTCGTTGTTCAGTTCTGTTCTGATCTGTTCGTACTGGTGGGATATACTACTGCTCTTCTGCTCCTCGTCGGCTTTTGTCAGTTGCCCATTCCGCCGCCAATTAAGTGGGGCTGCTGAGTAACGCGCATAGAATTTCCACCCAGTCCCCCCTCCGACTCGCCAAGATTCAGTTCTTTCGACAATTGGAACAGCAGCAGATCATCCGCCATGCGGCCAAGGGGACGAATGCGAAGAATGGCTTCAACGAGGACGAGGATGAGGATGCGTACTACAACGGGTACAACGATGGTGGCGACGATGATGATTGTGTGGCCATCACCCGTTGCCTGATGCTCAAGCGGCAGCGTAATCACTTCGATCTGGTGGCACTGTGCGATATGCCCGTGGATCGTTATGCCGGCGACAATTGGATAGTCGAGGAGTACTTTGTGGATCACACGGATGACTATCTCGTGAGTGGAGGAAAGGCTGCTTCTGCTGCTGTCTCCCGAGTCTGTGTCTCTATGTTGTGTCTCTGTGTTGCATGCATGCGCCTTGTGTGTGTCCCCCCTTCTCTCTCTATCGTTCTCTGTCTCTCTTTGTGAGTCTTGTGTCTTGTGCCTCTTGCCACTGCGCAGGTCCATGCCACCACACAGCTGATGTGGGGATGCGCGCGCAGCTTCTCTTCTAAACAGTTTTTCTTTTGCTTTCTGTTTTCTGCGCTGCCCTGCGCCGCCGCCATTGGAAAATTATAAATAAAGTTTGTTCTTTCTCCGCTGCGTGTATTTTGCTGTGTTTTTCGGTTTTCGGTTGAGAATTTTCAAATTTGAGAAAACCGAAACAGATTCAAATCTTCGTTTGTTGGCAGCAGAGTGTCGTCCGTGTTGCCGCCACCATCAACCGTGTGGTCTGGTCGTCGTGGATCGTCGGTTGTCGTCGGATCGTCTTTTGGCCATTGGTCGCCGCTATCTTTTCTAACAAAACGTGTAACGGTACTGGGTTCGGATCTTCCCTCTCTATATATCATCATATATACGTATCTCTCTCTCTCTGTTTATCGTTTCCTTTCGCTAACTATGTTTATCCGTGTGTTTGGGGATTGAATCTACACATATAAAGATATACTATGTATGATACCTGTAAAAAACAAGAAACGCATAAAGAACGCAAGAAACAACGCAAATTGAAACAATTGTTGGGCTTCTGAGGGCTAGAATGTGACATAATCCCAAAAAAAACTACAAAAAACGAACAAAATTTAAGTGTTTTAAAAATAAAATTGAAAACAGCAACAACATCAAACAAAAAGCAGAAAAAAACGACTAAAAAAGTGTTAACAAAAAAGCAAAAACCAAACGAATGTGATGTTTGTGAGGCAACTGTTTTATAGAAAAGGAAACCCCCAGGATGGCAGTGCGGAAAATCCCACTGTGTTTTTTCCAATAGAATGAACTTTGAACTTTTGCAAACACAGTTTTTGCAGATACTTTTTCTGGGGGCAGAGTGGAAATACATATATACAGCCTAGTGCAATCGCAGAGATAGAGATTGATGAGGCAGAAACAAATGAGAAATGCATGAAGAAGGAATAGAAACAAATCAGAAATGGATAAAGAAGGAGAAGGAGGAGGAGCATCAGCAGCAGCAGCGGCCAAGCAAATCAAAACAAAAACTCAAAACTAACAAACACGCACACACTCAAACGAGAGAAACGGCACACAAAATGGAGCACACACGTGTATGAGTGTGTGCCACATACATACACCACATACATATATACCATATAGTTTCTATATACAAACATATAGTCTGTATGCGCCACACAGATCAGCGGGGATTATTCATCGGCCTGCTGATGCCTGCTGCCTGCCTGCCACATCATCATGATCATCATCATGTTGATCTTTGCTGTTGCTGCCACAGAGCCTCCGTGTTCCTCCTTCTTTACTTCTCCCCCGTTCGGTTTTTCTATAATTTTCTCTCTATTGCTATTTTTGTAATGCTTGCATTTATATTTAGTGCCATAACAAAATTTATATAGCGAAAAATAATCAAGATACAAAACATGTATGTACATATGTACGTGTATGAGTACCTAATAATGCCATACTTTTTGGACATCCAACAGTGGGATGAAAATGTGGTTCCCTTAGTTTTCTTCCATATACATACTATATGTAGTGTGGGTCATGTGTGTGTGTGTGTCTATGCGATTGTACAGTGAAAAACGATTGAGAGAGGCGCTAAAAGACCTCCAAAGATCAGGAGAAAAAGATGCTGAAACTAATTGAAAAATGCAATCAATTTGCAAACACTGCAATTATCACAGATCATAGATGCACCAAATGGCAATTATAACGAGATCATTAGATCGTTCACACCTGTGAAAGAGGCTTCACTGTACACAGGCGTATGGGAGGGGGGAGTGAACCACTGGCGTCACACGTACTGTGTCTTGTGTACTACGTATAATGGCCGGTCCGGCGGCTGCGCCAATTTACGTGCGTCGTCGTCTATTTGTTAAAAATAAAAACCGATTTTCCGAACAGAACACAGAACCCCAACGAGATATCGCACGTTAGTAGGTCTAGAGATCGGCCAAAGATCTCCAGGGATCTCCGATGTGCGAGTAGTATATGGATGATATATGTAGGGCAAGGTATAGAGGCAGAGCGAGATGGCGGATAAGTTTTCTCATCTGTGAAGACGGCGCCGCGATCAATGAGCTCATTGCTGTTTACGAATTGTAATTTTAAGGTATATAAATATATACATACATATGTATATGCTCTCTATATCGCACATATATGTACGTACAAATGTACAGTGGTAAATCCATTAGAAGGATCTAGATCAGTCGATGGGCAGTCTTTTTTTGAATTTGCGCACAGTTCATAGAATTTATAGTCGAGCATCCAATAGCCACGTCATGCACACGACATTTATGTTGTTTTTAGTAGCATTCGCTTGAGCGTTTCGATTCAAGGATCAATGTGCCGCATCATATAAATATTTAGATATATAGATAGATAGAAACTACAGAGAGAAGATTCACTGTACGTTTCTCTCACTCTCTGTCTGAAAATTGGGGTAAAACAGAGCTACTATACATATATATGTACAAATAAATCGGATGTAGCGTCGGATGTAGTAGAAGGGGATATGGGGCGCCAAGAGGGACGCAGGGACTCGGCGATCCGATCTTTTGGTCGATCACTGACGATCATTGGATCAATTAATAAGTCAAGTCGAAAGGCGTTTGCCAAAATGCCAATGAGACATTGACATTGAGCGTACGAGATCCGATTCAATCGGGTTCGATTCGATTGCCAGGCAGCCACAGGTTTCCTTTGTGGCCAGCGCCAGCTGCCTCGCGAGTCTCGTCCAAGTAGTCGATCGAACGCTATCCAACGCAGTCCGTGGGAAACCGCCAGACTGAACGCCAGTGCAAGATTAGGTAACAGAAGAATTCCCATTCTTTTTTTTATTCGCTGTACACCCGAAGAAGCACCCACCGCCAGAGCACACTGGACCAAGAATCAAGCAAAGAAACCACCTTCGCGCAGGCAGAAGAATGTCTAACGAACTAAGTGAAATGATCGCCCTAGGGTGTCCGGATCTCACGTCTCAGAACGAGCTGATCCTCAATACGGAGCGGCGTCTCAGCATCAAGCAGATGACAGCCACAGATCTGGCCAATCTTCGGGCCTCAGCCGCTGCCGAGGCTGCTGCCCAGGCCCGCGCCCAGGCGGAAACAGAGGCACGGGCCATTGCCGAAGATCAGCGGCGTTTGGCACATGCGGCCGAGATCAAGGCCAGGGCACGGGCCGCCCTTGAGGTGCAGGCACAACTGCAGCGGGTCATGGAGAGCGAGAAGCGCAGACAGCAAGAAAAAGAGGAGAGAGACCAGCAGGAGGAGGATGAGGAAGAGGATGAGCCCGATCCGGCAAAGGGGTCGCTGCCCCCGAATGCCGCACCACGCGATCGTCTCACTTCGCTGCCCAATGTCCTGGACGATGGTGGGGCTCAGGGCACCTCCAAGGAGTCCTCTCCAGAGAATAGGAACTCCCACCTGGCCGACTCCATTGAGCTGCTGCGCATGCAGCGTGCGGCACGCGATGTCCGCTCCAATCGCAACAGAGAGCGCTCCACATCGCCAGAAGAGCGGAATCGCGAGCGCAGCGCTGCCCCCGATCGCCTCCAAAGTTCGGCGAGCATAAGCAGCATCGACTCGACCAGCGTCAGTGCCTCGGTGTCCAAGGCAACCAGCCGTCGGGGCAGCACCTCCAGTACGGCGAACGAGCATGCGGCTGAACCTCCAGGGCTCGTGCCACCCAATTTATCAACAAAGTTTCCGCTCACGAAGACTGTGTCGGCCCCCAACATGATGAATCGCCGTCGCAGCAGCCTGACGGCGCTCTTTCCGGGCCCCTCGCCCCTGGTGGCACCCGAGCCCTCGCTCCATACCAATCCACAGCCACAGCCCGTGGAGGAGGAAGTGCATGATACACCCAGGATGATGATTCGCAGAAAGACCCCGCCGCCCGTGGGGGCTAATCTGGGTGTGAATCTGAAACGGGTCACCGCACCCAGTGGCTCCGTTACAGTCAAGCCCAAGGAGTCGCCCATGCTGGGCGTAGTCCTACGCAAAGTCGAGAAGAAAACTGTGCCGCAGAAGAGCATCCTGGATGATGACAAGCCACTGTATCACTTCTCAATTGTGCGCAGCGATCACAAGGAGCATGTACCGGCCCAGAAGCCAATACCGAAGCCCGCACCGGCCGCAAAGCCCAGTCCAGGTGGCATCCTTACGGGGCCCCAGGTGGTACGGACTGTACGGCAACCAGTGCCCGTCAAGCCGCAGCGTCCGCAAATGGGGGTGCCCATAACCATCACGAAGATCCAGGGCGACAAGATTATAATAATCAAAAAGATCATTGTGCCGAAGAACAGTAAGATACCGGAGCAGTATCTACAGGTTGGTGCCGATCCTCATGGTGCTCGTCGTGTCCGTCGTGATTGCTCTGTGGTGTGCTGTTCGGTGTCTCTGTGGTTCTGTTCCCCGTCTAGTGTCTGCCCAAAATTCTGTGTTCTGTTTGAAAACTATTTACAATTAGAATTTACCTCGATTGTTTTCCAATTCTCTCGATCATTTCAACAAACATGAACACACACACACACAAGATCAGGAATGGGATATGCCTTTGCAGATGGAAAGCTATAGGATTTTGGTTGTTGATGGGAAGATTCAGTTGGATAAGGATTCCCCAGGGAACCACTTCATAAGAGAAACCGATTGATTCGCTTCTAAAGGCGAAGACCTTCGCTGCCGAACCGCTCGGTATTCGTTGCCGCATTGCCATTCACGCGTGAGCGTAAAATAATTTCCAATAAGCGAACAGTCAGTCTTATTCGCTACATAGGACATGCCAACTGAACAGCAAATTGCCATTCACGCGTGAACGTAGGATGTAACATAGAATGTGAATTCGCTGGGAATATTTAAGGGAGCGATATAGAGCGATTGTTCGTTCCTTTGACAGAAATTCAAAGTCCAAATGGGTTTCCCCTGCGAAGCCTTCAATCTCTCATTTTTAGTTTACTCTTGACAATCTCTATCTCTGCAAGGGTTTATTCTATCTGTACTTTACTAAAAATAATCAAGTGGAAAGCTGTAATATCATCAATTCAAAGAACACACGACAAAAGCAAAGCAAAGCTGAAAAAAAGCTGATCATAAGTGATATTCTGCCAAAAGCAGATCGAACCGTAAACAAAAGCGACTTGATAACGGTCTAAAAGTAGAACCTAAATGAGTGAAGATGTTGTTGGCCAGACATCCTCCGCAGTTGCAGTGCCACCACAACGCCACCCCTCAAAGCCAAGCCCAAGCCCAATTCCAATCCCAACGACTACTGCGACTACACTAAGATCCAGGGAGGAAAATTCCAGGGAATCCTTGCCTCCAGCCGCCAGCATGCAGCAGGCGGCAGCTCCCCAGAAAGCCACACCGACTCCACCGGCGAGCGGGCAGCAGTTCTTCCAGCAGGTGGTCTCCCCGCAGTTTGCATCGGTGCTTTCGTCCAGCATACCGGAGACCAAGTGCGCCGTGCGGTCACCCATCTCCTCGCCGCTGGCGCTCCGCAAGAATAGGCCGCTACTGCCGGCGAGTCCCAAGTCGACGCCGCCGCTGCCACGGAAGCATCATCCGCTGGCCTACAATGCGGCAACTGGGACAATCAGCTCCTCCGGCACGGCGCTGCCTGCGCGCCTGATGGCCACCATTGCCTCGAGTCCCGCCTCGAGCATCTCCCTGTCGTCCTCCTCATCGCCATCCTCCTCGCCACCGCCACCAGTGCCATGTAGAGCGCCCAAAAAGCAGCCGCTTCCTGCTGCTGCTTCTGCGGCTGCTACGGAGATCAGTCTGGACAAGCTCCTGCAGCAGCAGCAGGAGCTGCAGGAAAAGTCAGCGGCAGCCACGAACAGCGCCAAACTGGATGCCAATTTCTACGATGCGGAGATCGAGATGATGAACAAGTATCTGAAGAGTCTGCCGGACTACAGCGAGCTGGACAGAAAGCTGCACCAGGAGTTCCAGGAGTGCGAGGACCTCTACGATCGCCTGAAGCGGCAGCAGCAGCCGTTGGCTAAGTCCAACTCGCAGCAATCGGTGAAGACCACTCCAGCGGGACCAGTACCAGCACCAGCTCCAGCTGGATCCATCTTTGGATCGTCCATTTCGATGGGTCCACTGTCCAAGTCCTCGTCCATCAACTTTGCCCAGAATCCCAGGACACAGCAGCAGCAGCAACAACAGCAGCCATCCTTCCGTGTGGCATATCCCTCGATCTTTTCGCAGAACGGAGGGGAGCCCAAGCTGCAGCGAAGCATCTCCAGCTCCAATATGCCACTGGGGAGCACGCCCAATCCACAGAATGTCAATCCCTTCCGTCCGCTGCCCGGAAAGAACTGCTTGCAAAGCGGCTCAAATCTGTCGCTGAACAAGCAGCTGATGAACGACTTCTGGAGCGAAAACCTCACCGGCGGCGGGAGCGGCTCTCAGAAGCGGCAGACCCCTAAGCGGACTTTTTGGAACTACGAAAAGATCTGCGGGGCACAGTTGGGGGATGCTGGACAGCCCTTCAAGGTGGACGCCAAGACGGCCAAGAAGTTGGCCATCTTTGATCCCACTGTGGCGGAGGCGGCCCAAAAGGAGTTGCAGCGGCCACAACAGGCTCCACATCCCCACAAGCTGCAGAAGAACGCCTCGCTGTCGCATCTGGATCTGAAGGTGCGCCAGGCCGTCACCAAGGATGATCTCTATAAGCTCATATGCAATGAGCAGCCGCGGTCTTCCGCCATGAATGGGAATCCGAGTGGGAATGGAACACCATTTGTCAGTCGAGTACCCGTCAAGCAGCAGCAGCAGCAGATGCCACAGCAGCAACAGCTGCAGATGCAACAGCCGCAGCAGCCGCTGCCCAAGAGTGTGTCCATGAGCCATGTCCCAGGGGCAGGTCTGCAGCGCACCACCAGCCGCACCCACATACCCTGCTACATGAAAAACTTGCCGTCGCTGAGCAGAAGCACCTCCAATTCGGCGATACTGATGTCGCAGACACAAAGGAAAGAGGCACCACCTCTAGTGGCACCTCCTTTGGCCAAACAACAACCTCCTGCTGCTGCTCCTGCTGTGGCGAAAAGCTCCAGCAGCTCCTGTGTGCCCTCGCCACGCTGTGCAGCTGCCTTCTTTCGACGCCCCCAAGAGGCGGCCACACCCTCCTCCACTCAGCAACAGGTGGAGACGTCCTCGGCAGGCGGCGATGATTCGGCATCGCTGGAACGCAAGTCGGAGAAGAGCAATAGTACGATCAGTACGAGCAGCTTTACGGTCACCAATTGCTGCACTACACATCTGCCGCAGCTCTCGAAGTTCACCTCCTCGTTCCACATTGCCCCATCGACGACGACAAATGCCACGTCAACAACAACAACCTCACAGCAACAGCAACAAAGTGAACAACCGCCACAAAGCACCGGAGCAGCAGCAGCACCAGCAGGGACAGGGGCATCATCATCTTCTGCGATGGCTGCCAACATCATCTCGGAGATGCCAACAACAACGACAACAACAGCAGCAGCGGCGGCAACGTCAGCCACAAAGCGCCAGAAAGATGTCGAGAACAAGCTAGAGAAATGCCTGAACGACATGCTAAAGTTGAAGAGCAGCAGCAGCAGCATCATGTCGCAGTCGCTGACAGCAGCAGCAGCAGGAGGTGGAGGTGGAGAGCAGCAGCCGCATCAGCACAAAGACCCGAAGATCACGGGGGCAACCGTTGGCGAAGGCCCCACGAACGCCAGCAGCAGCAGCAGCGGCAGTGGCGGGAACAAATATGGGGGCGAATCGCAGATACCCGTGCCAGTGCAGCTCTACGACCCGCAGAAGCCGTTGATGCAACAACAGCAGCAGCAGCAACAGCAGCGGATCTGCTATCCCATTGGAAAGTCAAATTCTACCTCACAGCTACCCATGGGTGGCTATCAGCGATTGTTGCAGCAACAGCAGCAGCACCAGCAACACTTGCAACAGCAGGAACAACAACAGCAGCAGCAGCAATATCCGCAGCATAAGCGTCCCTTTCTGAATTGGAACACTTTTGCCTGTTCGGCCATGAATGGATCCAGTGATCCCTTCATGCAACAACAACAACAACATATGTACCCGCAACAGCAGCAGCAGCATCATCTCCCACACAAGCTGCAGCAATCGTACTCCTCCTCCCATGTGGCAGCGGCATCCAAGCAAGCACCCAAGTCCGGCCTGGCTCTCTTTCTGCAAAAGAATACCAACAAGGAGAATAAATTTGGGCAGCAGCAACAGCCGGCGCTCCAGCCACCTCCTGGCATGATGCCCCAAATGTACGGAGCGTACCAGGCGCCACAACCACAACCTGCCTCCAAAATGAGTTATCCTCGCTCTGGGCTTGGCGGCCCCCTGACGCACTCTGTCTCGTTTAGCTCTGCCCAGCGACCCACGACCATGCAGCAACAGCAGCAGCTACAACAGCAGCAGTTCCACCATCAGCAACAGCAGCAGCAGCATCCGCCACATTCCAACTTTGGGCTGGGGATGATGAGTCGCAATTACTATAATCTCCCCAAGCAGCAGCAGGAACGCAAGCCACTGCAGACCTTTGATCCGTATGCCTATCCCAAGCCGAATCAGATGCAGTCGTCGGTCAAGTACCAGCAACAGCAGCCAACGCATCCGCATACGCAGCAGCAACAGCAACAATTTCTGAATGCTTCCGTTGGGGTAGGAGCAGCGACAGGGGGAGGTGGTGGTGGTGCCGTAGCAGCCGCCGTCGCTGGGCTTCAATATGATCCAAATACAAATACGCAATTGTATTACGCGTCACCATCATCGTCGTCAACGGCTGGGATGCAACCGCAACAACAGCCACCGCAACAGCAGCAACAACAACCACAACAGCAACAGCAGCAGTTGCAACAAAGCAATTCTGTCATATTCAATCACTCAAATCAGCAACAGCAACCACATCATCTACAACAACAACAACAGGCACCACAATTACACCAACAACTACAACAACAAAATGAAATGTCCAAATCCGCATTGGGATTGCACTTTATCGAGGTAGATTCTATATGTATTCCACAAATCAAACATATTTTGTGTGATGTTTTTTTTTTTTTTTTTGTTGCACTACTAACAGCATACTGCTCCCCCCTGCCACTGCCACTGCGCTGCTCCCCTCCCCTGTTCTTAGGAACTTGCCACATAAATAACTAGATGACTCATTCGGTGCGGTTCTCTGTGAGCTTCTCCAAAAAAAGGCCTCTGACGAAGAACATGATGATGCTGTTGATGATGATGATTCCCTTTGCTTTTGCCGTTTCTGTGGCCCCCAGTGCTGCTGCCTGTACGACGAGTATGTACTTCCTGTACTTTTGTGGCCTTTCAAGTGTGAAACATCCACAGCCCCAAAAACACCTCTTTCTGATGATGTCGGGTCGGGGGCTCTTTGCTCTTGGCAGCAGACTCTTGCACCAAAACCATTGCACAATCGACAGACTGAAAGCTAAGGAAAAAGGGGAAATTCAATGTCAATTTCCTTGGGGGCTGCTCTCTATAAATAGTTGGCGCGGCGGCCACTTAATTTATTGTCTGTTTATTTGGTTGCTATAATTTGTAGTTCTTTTTTTTGGCTAATCTTTTAACTGCTTGATGACGCTGCCGCTCCTGTTTCTGCTGCTGTTTATGCTTCTGCTGGTTTATTGTTTAAATATTGCCAAACTGTATGTAATTGTTTTAATAACTAAACAACAACAAAATAACACTGAACAATACGCGGAACGGAAAGCGTTTTTAGCAGAGAAAAATTGGATATCTAAAAATATGTAACACCAGATGGTGGATGCGATCTCTTGCGCTCTCTCTCGATCGGCCACTGCCACTGTCTATACGACTCTTGGATGCTCTTACTATCCTGAAACTTCACTGAAGAATGGCACCACCTACGACTCACTCTTTAATGTACAACTTTGAAGAGGAAAGTGTTTAAAAAGTAAGGGTATTCCTCGCCTACTCGTACAGATGATTCTCTTCCCCTGGCTGTGGCTAGTTTTTCGGTTCTTTTCTTCTGCAGCAAACAATAATAGAAACCACGGGAAGAGGAGGCCTCAGCCCCAACCTCAGGCACAGCCACAGGCCACAGCCACACACTCAGTTCTCAGCCACACGGCTCTGCTCTCCCGCACGGACGGTTTTCGCCTTCGCCTCAGCCAGCAGCAGCTACTTTCGACTCTGACATCGGCGATATTTTCAATCTTTATAATTAGTATTTGTGGCGTGCGCTTTCGTTGATGTTGCGCTGATTTCGGTTTTGTTTCTGTTTGTTTCTTCGCGAGCAAATGCTCGGGGAATCGGCGAGGAATCTCCTTCAATTCTCGGATAAATAAATGGCCCAAAGTGCGTGTGTGTTTCCCCAAAAATTGAATCAAGCCAAAACTCCAAGTGCAAAGTGCAAATGCAATTGAATGGAATGGAATTGGAAATAGACTTTGAATTGTCGCTGATCTGATCTGAACAGTGGATCCGTGGGGGCGACTGCTTCTTCTGTTCTGTGTCTATTTCCGTCGAAGCTGCCGCAAAAATCTCTTACAATTTCAATTATTTTTACACATAAATCCGCTCTCCGATCCGATCCGCTCTGTCTATACTATACAATATATATATATACTATATACGATATAATACCATCATATCTACAAAAAAAAACACGCGCTCTCTCTATAAACAGCACAACAAAATACCAGAAATTAAAATAATTAATGAAATAGACAGAAGAACGAACCCCCTCGATCGATTCTTCTTCTCTCAGTTTTTAAGTATTATCCGGATTGTCGTCATCCGCCGGATGATAGAGAGAGAGAGAGAGAGGGAGATAGACCCACGCAGAAACCAATACACAACGAAAAGTGGCCGATATGGCCACATTTCTGAATCGTTTTCATCGCGAGAAAAGCGAAAAGATTTTGCCAAATTCAAGTGAAAATCGAAAAACAGCTGATGGCGAGGCGACAGCGACGGCAACGCCGCAGCCGCGACAGCAGCGACGCTACATGCGGAGCGCAACCGCTGCCAGCGTCACACAGCTGCTCTCCGAAAGCTGCAACAGTCTGCTGCAGCGCTTTCGACGCAATCCAAGCGAACGACCTGATAATAAACAACAAAATCCACAGCAACAACAACAGCAACAAAGTCAGAAAAAGAATCCACAGCAGCAGCAGCAACAACAACAACAACAACAACAACGATGCAACAGCAATCGGTAATCGATGCAAAAGGAAATGAAGCAAAAGATTTTTATAATTTATTTTTAATTTTGCCTTCTTTTCGCTTTTCTTTCGTCGAAAAAAAAAAACAATCAACAACAACAAAACTCGGTCAAAATTCTCTGTCGGCGGCGATCATCATTTATTTATTCCTCCTTCTTCTCTATTTTCACTTGATTTTATTTTCATTTGAATCTGCTCGGTGTCTGATCGGCGTTGATTTGCGGCAGAGTGGTCGTGGTCGACGCGTAATTACGAGTTTTAGTTGCAGCGCAGCCGCCTCGCTCGCATCGCGATACAGACAGTAGCCACAATCTTCTTTCGGCCAAAATAATCCTCCTCCTTCTCCTCTTCCTCCTCGTCAGCGGAGAAGGCCAATTATGTAAACGTTTCGAGTGCGTTTTTAATCGCGTTGAACTTCGAGGCAATAGCTGCCTGTGGCCTGATCGATCAGCCCCTGCTCTTTAAACTTTGAGTAGTTCCAGTGTAAAAGAGAAAGAACCCCCTTTGTACTTCCAGTAGTTCCATTGTAAAAGCCCATTCTCTCTCCCTCTGGGATAGGTGCCCCTCTTAACCGCCAGTTATCGGTGCAAAAAAGTGTGCAAATATTGCCATAAATCAAATTCAAGAATAAATGCCATAAAAGTGTGTGTTTGACATGATTCGAGTGTACTAATTTCCACTGAAATTTGATTTATCATTTTCATTTTGATTATGACGAGTCATAAATCATGCGAAGAATCAGTGCAGTGATCCGCAGGTCCTGCCAATTTTTAAGCCCTTTAATAATTGTTAATTTCGAGAAGAGTGTGTTCTACGAAAGAGAAAGATGTTGGAGTATTTATTCCCTACATAACCCTTTAGTGGCAGTAGCAGAATATATTCTTAATAATCAAGATTACCCAAAGTGAGAGCTATTCCTTTTTCGTCGAAGCTTTTTTGATGGCACTAAAGTTTGGCCAAACACACAGCATTGCACCGCAGCCAAAAAAGCTCCCGAGAAGCTTCCCTGTTTCTGCAGCCGCCTCTCGGTGTCTGCGTTTTCTGGTTTCCTCCTTTCGATCTCTCTTCTAGTCGAAGAACTTTTAAATAACCGTTTGAAAAAGCATTCACTTTGCTTCCGCTCTCGCTCGCTGTCTCTCCCTCTCTCTCGCACTCTTTGAATATTTTCTCTGCTCTTGCGGGTTCTCTCTTTGTTTAATGCAATTACTCCTTTATTATTTATATTTATATGCGAGCGCGCACGTTTAAAATAAAACGTAAATTGTGTATTACGCTTTGTTCTGTTTTTTTTTTCCCTCAACAACACAGAACTTTTATTGCCCGCTCGTTGCGCTCCGTCGGCAAGAGTTCAAGGCTTTTCTTGTGAAAAGCGCTCCCCTCCCCACCTTGCCGATTCCACCCTCCTTGCGCGTCACTTTCGATCGCTACGATCGTTTCGCTTCCCTGTTTTGCTGCTGCGCGCGCAAGCTGACGGAAATGATTTTGTTTTACAATTTACAAAAACGGAATGGAATGCATTCTGAATGAAGAGTAAGCGTATGCGCGATTCGCGTGCGTTGCTGGCAAACAAAAGAACAGTTCTTCCTATCACTATCCACCCACTCGTCTACATATGTTATCTGCTCTTCCTCTTCTCTCCCACTCTTCTGGTTCTCTCCCGCTCTCTCTTCCGCACTCTCTTGGCTCTCTGTGTGGCGCGCAAGTGCGCAATATTTTCACACTTTTCACCAAAAATAAAAACGATTCCTCAATATTTTCATCTTCTTGTGAATGCCTCGCATTTCCTTCATCTTCATCTTCTTCTCGGTCTCTTTTTGGTGGTCGCATGAATTTTCCGAAAATTTTCCTCAGTTAATTTTTAGTCCGTGTCGTGGCAGCGCGTCCCGTCCGAGAGCCGTTCGTCGCGATACCGTTCGTTCGTCGCGTGGAAAACGAAAGAAAAGCAAAGAAAAAGAAAGCAAAAGGCAAATCCCATCCCTTTAAAGCCCAGCCGAATCTGAAAACTGTTTGGGATCGATCTCTTTCGTGAATTATAGAGCGGCAGCCGCCATAGCCGAGGAGGATACCAAAGATAGCAGTAGCAACGATCCAATAACAGGACGCAGGAGCTCCTCCAAGACTCCCACGAATGACAGCAATAACAACAGCAGCAGCAAAAGCAAGACAAATCCCTCACAGAAGCAGAGCAAACGTCGCAGGAGCTCGGATAAGTCCTCCATCTCCTCCAGTCGGAGACACCCGGAAGCGGAAAGGGAACGCGATCGGGATCGGGAACGAGAACGCGATACCGCCATGAGCGATCGCCACAGACGTTACTACCCGGGCGGCGGACTGGGCTACCACCCCACCAGCAGCAGTGGAAGTGGGAGTGGCAGCAGCACCGCCGCCATCATGGGTCGCTACCAGAAGAGCTCCACCACAGCGAACGCCCTGGACAGACTGCGCACCCACCTCAGTCCCGTGGGCGGCTACTACAAGCCGTTGATACGCGGCCTTGGGGGTGGCCGGCGGGACAGGGATCGGGACCTGGATGATGTTAGTATCGTATCCATAAACAACCTAAAGAGATGGTGAGAAAGTGCTACAGAGCGGTGTGCAAACCAAACCAATGGATGCGACGGACCCCCCCAGTTGGCCAGACACATGACTCACTTGTTGGGCATTTCATATTTTGGAATATTCTTCTCACCTACCTGTCCATGAGTCAGAATCAGACCTAAATCTTTGACAACTGTAGAGTCGAGCCGGTAACCTTTGGCGAGTAATTATTTTATATAGAACAGTGTTGCGTTGCATTGTGGCAGCAACCCCCATTCATTCCCCATTGCCACATATTATAGAAAGTTTTCCCTCGCGTATAGACTGACAGATATATGCATGTATAGCTATCGGAACCCACACGGTTTGCGTTTTATAGCGAGCGTGTTCCTCCTATACATGCCCCCTCGATATATTCTCTACCCCACTTTTCTATATCTCACAGATTCATTCTGTGCCGTGTGCGTTTGCGTTTACGTTTGTCGAATTTATTTTCGATTCCGACAGCCTCTGCCACTGCCACTGCTATATAGGAAGATATATGCATGTATTTTGGGTCTAGTCTGTGTATCTCTATCTCTGAGATCTCTGCGATCTCTTCGATGTGTTGTGTATAATTTTCACGATTTTTTCTTCTGGCATTTTTTGTATTTTTTTTTTTAGTATATATAAACTTTGAAGGTCGTCGCGCTGTGGACGTTTTTTGTTTAGATTTTTCGCATTCGAAGGCATTCGAAATGAAAATAAAGGCTATCCCCTTAGGCCACAAGCTCCACTCTCTCTTTCTCCTACTCTGCACTCTGCATTCTCGGTGCGTGCATGCCCCTTTTCCATGCCACAAGAATACCTCCGTACCCCTCAAAGAGAGAGATAGAGAGAGAAAGCCCCCACTTTAATGGCAGTCCGAAATGAAAAGGCCCCCGAAAACACCATAATTAGCCATTGCCGAAAAGGCCGTTTAAATGGTTCCAACATTTGGCTCCGAGTGCGCGACTCTTGTCTCTAGGTCTTGGGGTTTTGGGTCTAGGTCTGGGGTCTGGCGTCTATGGTCTGGGACTTCTTTTGTGGAGCGTGTGCTCCGCAGACAGAGCGTAAAGAGTGTGTTTTACGCCCGTCGTTACCGTTGGTTTCACACGAGCGCCGCTCTTAAGCACTTTCCCTCTCCATTAACCATTTAATCCCCCGTTCAAACCATATCTAAATCCAACTTGTGCGCTTCTGCGTCTGGTTTTCTCTTTGTGTGTGACGCACAGCGTCGGGATTTGCTACTGGACAAAGATAAAACCCCAACAACAGCGGGAACGGGAGTGGGAGCAGGAGCTGGAAAACAGTCGGCCATCTCCCGCCTCGAGAATAAATATTCGGACGTACTGGAGCGTGCGGCTGGCAGACGTCGGCATGAGGAGGATCGCGACAAGACCCTGGAGCCGGACGACTATGGTGGCAGCAGTGGGCTGGCGCGTTCAGCCACTGCCCACCAGTTGGCCAAATCGAAGCTCTCCTCAAGCTCCTTCAATGCCGCGGATCGCAAAGAGCGAACGCCGTACCGAACGCGCGCGCAGCGGCAACGCGCCGGCTACATGGCCGACTCCAACGACAGTGGCTACCTGACCAGTGGCAATCGGTTGCTGGACGAGAACTACCCGGTGGACTACAGCAGTCGGTACGACTACCACGATGCTCTGCGTATGGGCGGGGCCACGGGCTACCCCTCCAGCCGCTACGGTCGCAGAGGAGGAGGCGAAGACGACCCGGCGGGTGCAGCAGCACCCTTTGGGGGTCGCACAAGTCGCGCTTACAATAGGACCAAGACCAACGAGAATCTTCTGGCCGCCGAGATCATGGAGAGCGGGAGACAAGCGGCAGCAGCATCCATGGAGGATCGTCCGCTGAATTCGAGAAGCCGTTTCGCCCACCGCCGCAAGGAGCAGCCCCCGCCCGAACTGACCGCCGAAGAGCGTGAGATTCTGGCCGACGATCGCTCCTCGGAGGACAATGCAGCCATTCTGATGCTCCTGCGGGAAGACAATCAGTTCCTGGAGGCCAAGAAGTTTGAGGAGCGCATGCGCAAGCGCCGCGAGCTGCGGGAGCGCGTCAAGCGGGAGGAGGAAGCGGCCGCAGAGGCCAAGAAGACTGAAGCGGCGGCCGCCTTGGAGCAAGAGGCCATTGCCAAAGCAAAAGAGGCAGCAGCAAAAGCAGCAGCAGCAGCAGCGGCTGTCCAGGAATTGGCAAAGGAGGAGGCGGCGGCACCCAAGAAGAAGTCGCGCAGCAAAAAAGTAACTACAGACGACAGCGATGATGGTGACAGTGGCTCCTCCAGCACGTCGGAGAGTAGCTCTGACGAGGTCGATGGCGAGACAGAAACCGAAACAACCACAGATTCGGCGTCTGGTGTGCAACTAACCCACACAACATGCAACACTCCCACCTCCACCAGCATCTCCAAAACAGACAAGGCCAACACTCCTCCTCCTCCTTCTCCCTCTGTCAATGGCACCACTAGAACTACTACTCCTCCATTAGCCACCACCTCATCGTCCACTAGCACTTCTGGTCCACTCTCTAACAACCACTCTCTGCCCCACGCGACGGCAGCGGCAGCAGCAACAACAGCACAAGCAGCAGCAGCAGCAGTTGGCTCCAGCACCACCAACAAGAGCCGCTTTCTGCCCCTCCACTCCTCAGATCGCAATAACAATGACCTGTCCAAATACAAGCCCAGCAACCTCCTGACGCACTCCTCCAGCTCCGGGGCTCTGGCCTTTGGCGGCATCGGGGCGCGACTGGCGGCAGCGGATGCGCGTCGCCAACAGCAGAGGTATCAGGGCGCCAGCTCCCGCACGGCTGCTGTGCTGAGCGAATTCGATCGCTACAAGCCCAGCCTTGGATCGGGTTCCGGATCGAGTTACCTCCCCGATCCGTATGGCAGCAGCAGCAGCAGTCGGCGGACGAATGGCCTGGCGGCGGGCAGCTCACTGTATCAGCGGCCCCACATGGATGCCTACCACCAGCAATCGTCAGCCTCGTCGCACTACCTACAGCAGCAGGATCACTACTTGCTGTCGAAGAGCGCCACCTCGTCGGCGTTGTTCCACAGGTCACGCATTCCAAAGACACTCTCGACCTTTGTAAGCAGCCTTTGTAACACAGCCCATACCGTCTTATCGATGATGCAGCTTCGTTGACGCTTTGTTGGCGCCGACTGCCCTAACTGCAACTGCAACTGCTATCCCTCAATCTCGAACCCAACCCCCTTTCAAAACTACCCGCCTTCAAACAGACTTACAGATCAAACAGCTAACATCCCAGAGGATCCCAGTTGATCGTTTTCTTGTTTAATGTTGAACTAACAGAGAACTGTTGAGCCTGCCTCTCGAGAGATCGTTTTATTTTGCATGCAACTAAAACTAAAACCGAAACCAAAACACGGAAGAAAACGTAAGAGAACTATACATAAGAAAGAAGAAGAAACCACACCCAACAGATTTATAAACACAAGCGAACTATGTCCCTGGACCGATCTATAATCTTAGCGAACGATGAACTATTTTCGATCTAAAAGAATAAAAAGACACGACTTGTACGATGCTAATGGAATCATTTATGGTATATCAAAGTTTAGGGGAACTTTCCCAAGATTTTCCAACTTTTTATCCTATTTCAATGATCAATATCAAATGGTTTTCTTTAAAATATGATATTGATAACCGTCTCCTACTCATAATCTCACGAAAACCAGTGCCTATTACTGTCCGTTCTAGTGGAAACACAAAACGAACTATGACCTCAACAACGACCTATAAACCCACGACCCACAAACATAACGAGAGGACAGACTTTTTCCAGCACTTTATTTGTTCTTTTACCAAATGAAAATCTTCTTGCCAAAAACAGAAACCTTAACTTAACACTTTATAAAGAATAATTAAAAGAAAAGCTAGAATTGATTTTTTATTGCCCAATACACAATCACACAGACACACACAATATAGATGAAAGCTTCTATATATATATACACACACACACACATCTATATATAGATAGCACTATATACATACATATATATACCGTATGAAGCGTTATGTATGCCATATGCGTTATATTTATATTTGACATATTTTATGATCTTTGTTGTACTTGTTTTGTTGTTGAATATTAACCATTTTTGTAAAACACACAAATCTCAAAAAATTTGTCCGAACTAATTTTCTTATCGAACAAACGAAACGTATTTTTCTCGTGTTTTTTCTGAATATGATGATGTAAATCACAATGATGATGATGATGATGGGTTTATGATGATGATGTGCGCTCTCAACATGATGATGGTGATGATGATGATGATAATAATGGATGATAATGGAATGATTGGATGTTTGGATTTGGTTGGTCTACGTGGGTATTTACAATGGATGTAAATGGTAATTGCTGGCCATTGCTGTGCTCGCTCTGTGGTGCCAACGCTGGATCTGGATCATCATCGTCCCGTGGATCCTTGTGGACTATATTGATTGGCCCTGCTGACGACTTTCCGTGGACGACTATCCTGGACAATCGGATCGAATATATATATCTATTTTTGTTTCTTTTTTCTCTTTCTTTTTTTGTTTCTTTTTCTCTCTTTCAAATTACATACTTTTTGCCACACACGCACACACACGCACTATCTGTGTACGCGTCGTCTGTATCTGCCACCCACCGATCTGCCACATCAACTACCTCAACAACAACAACAACGCCCCTCGCCCCGCCTTGCAACAACCCACTACCGAATTCGCTCGCATATGCTCGTCTGCTCCGCCGTCGTTTCGCTTCGTTCGCCGTTTCAACGGATCAACAAATGTACCACCCATCAATTCAATGCGATCGCAACCACCATTAACCAACCAACCAACCAACCACCCACCCAACCACCTGCAACAACGGCAACAACTACAACCACCGCATCCACGTCGTCGTCGTCGATTGCTCCTCCGCTCCTCGAATGCTCGCTTGCCCAAACAGACAGCCAAGCCCGTCATCCAAGATGATGCTGATGGTCACTTAATTTACCACACCGGAGACATTCTCCACCACAGATGTTCGTGACAATTTTTTGTTTTTATTTTTCCTTCCATACCTATTTTTTAGAAAAAGACCAAAAAGAAAAAGAAAAACACTCAAAAGTCAAAATTAAAGCCAAACAAAAAAGAAAAAATAACAAGAGAAAAGCAAAACAAAAGGCTACTCCTCCTACTCTCTTCTCTACTCGTAACTATCTTCATATTAGTTCAAACTCTTTCCAAGTTTTCTTTATTATTTGTTAATTATCCACACACACACAATCACACGCACACACACAACCACAGAAAGGTCGAAATATCGCGTCGCGTCTCATCCAAATTTTCTCACTATTTTCGCCAGTTACTTCCCTCCAAACAATTTGTCTTTGAATTAAACTTTTGTCTCGAACTAAATTATCCCCTCCCCCATTTGGGAAAACTTTCGCTCGCGCGCCGCGCCACACATTCTCATACAATAAATAATTAACGAAACGAATAATATTGAAAATGAAAACAAAACTCAACCTCATTTGCGCACACTTTGCTTAGAGTCCTCCGATTCGGTTATTGGGTGTAGACCAGACCTCATCGTACGATTCAGTATTCAGAATTTAGTTACTATAAAAGTGTTACTACATACAGGTCTAGCTTTAGAACAGACAGTACTTACTAACGTTTAACACCAACCACTCTTGATGCAATTGGCTGAGACACTACTACAAAAATGCCTTCCTTTTGCCAAATTTCAGATAAGATCATGGCCACACTCGGCGAGGGCACTTTCGGACGTGTGGTCAAGGTCAAAGACATGGAGCGGTAAGTCGAATTTTAAGCCCTCGAATTCTTAGCCCTTAAAACTAATGCAAAACCGTTCCTTTCTTTCAGTGATTACTGCATGGCCTTAAAGATTATTAAAAATGTGGAAAAGTATCGCGAAGCTGCCAAGTTGGAGATCAACGCCTTGGAGAAGATTGCACAAAAGGATCCGCATTGTGATCAGTGAGTCTGCTGCCTGCTATGCTGTTTCCAACTTCCTGATCAGTCCTCTACAATGATCATTTCTTTTTCTCTCTATCCTACAGCTTGTGCGTGAAAATGATTGACTGGTTTGATTACCATGGACATATGTGCATAGTTTTTGAAATGTTGGGTCTAAGTGTTTTCGATTTTTTGGTAAGTAAATTAGAGATTGAGTAATCTTAATATCTGTGGGTAATTCTGATTCTTCTTTAGCGAGAGAACAACTATGAGCCATACCCGCTGGACCAAGTGCGCCACATGGCCTATCAATTATGCTATTCTGTGAAATTTTTACATGACAATCGTTTAACGCACACAGATCTCAAGCCGGAGAACATACTGTTTGTCGATTCGGATTATTCGGCTCACTATAATCATAAGATTGTAAGTAATGATTGTAAGCACTTCCATTTGAATCATAAATTATAACACGCGCCTCTTTATCTAGCAGAACCGGGAGGTTCGTCGTGTCAAGAACACGGACGTCCGTCTGATTGACTTCGGTTCGGCCACCTTCGATCATGAGCACCACAGCACAATTGTCTCGACGCGACATTATCGCGCGCCCGAGGTCATACTGGAGCTGGGTTGGTCACAGCCATGCGATGTCTGGTCCATTGGGTAAGAAGTGGTTTAAAAACTTGTGTCGCTTGCATACGAGAATTTTATTCAACTTGAAATATTTTGTTGACAGCTGCATCTTGTTTGAACTATATCTGGGAATCACACTCTTCCAAACGCACGACAATCGCGAGCATCTGGCCATGATGGAGCGCATCTTGGGACAAATACCATATCGCATGGCACGGTAATACAATGCAGCTCATGCTTTCATTTTCTAAAGCGCAGTTCCCTTCACCGAAATCGTCTAATATGTAGCAACCATACTCTTTATAGCAAAACCAAAACAAAGTACTTCTACCACGGTAAGTTGGATTGGGACGAGAAGTCTAGTGCGGGACGCTATGTGCGCGACCACTGCAAGCCGTTATTCCTGTGCCAACTGAGCGACAGCGAGGACCACTGCGAGCTATTTGGCTTGATCAAGAAGATGCTGGAGTATGAGCCATCATCCCGCATCACGTTAGGTGAGATCTAAATGAGTTCTACAACCATATTGTTATTTTGTGCTAACCGAAATACTTCATTCAATCTCTCAGGTGAGGCCCTACGCCATCCCTTCTTTGACAGGCTGCCACCGCACCAGCGTGTTGGTGAAATGAGCAGCAAGCAGCCACTCTCATCGGGCAGCAGCAGCCGCGAGCGATCGCACAGTCTGTCCAGATGAGAATTACAGCGATTTGGTTATTGTTGACAGGCAACGTTAATCAAGCGTCCAATCATGCAAACATACACAACAACAGCAACAACACAACGCGACAACAGACGTCCAGGAACAGGAACGTCCTGGAGCAGCAGAATCAGAAAGCAAGCGCAGCGACCACACCGGCGAACCCCCTATTTTAAGTGCTAAAAGTCTTTTACTCCTTAGTTTTGTTAACTTGACTTGTATAGAGATGATTTCTTATACAAAAATCCTACATTGTTTTCTCATATACATACTATACCATTTTATCATGCGCAAGTTGCTGCGCATCATTCAGAGCTGTGTAGCGCCACGATTGCGCCTGTGCATTGTATCATACCCGCCTATAGTGTTTGTTTTGTAATGATAACCAAATCGTGTATAATATTGATAGTGCGGTGCGTCCCCCCACAAACCTCGACACCGACACTGCTTGAATGAACCAACCAACCAACCAACCTAATTGTAAATGTCATTGAAATGTGCGCACCTCGAAATGGAAGCAAAACAACGACTGCAATGATTAAACGAAGATATACAATTGTAAATGTAAAATAAGAAGTCAGTCGCTTACGCGCTAGTTGAAATGCATATGCATCCCCATCAGCAGCACCCATCCTGTCATTGCAATGGGATCTCGACTAAGTTGTAATTAATTAATACAAAATGTACACCATTTACCATTTCGAGAGCGTGATCTGTAAGCTAATGCAAGCCATTACATCACTCGTACCCCACTCGTAGCCACACTCCACTCATGTACCGATGTACATATGTAAGTGTAAAGAGCAATTGTTATGCCGCCCCGCCCCGAATGCATCCACAACGTTTTGCGTTCGTAGCGCATATTTTGTAAATTCGGTAGCAGCCCAGAGTCATTTCTCTTAGATTACGAGATGTTTTCAGATGTGTAGAATTATCACGCCAATCCGTTTTGTTCGTTTTCGTTCTTTTATCGAATATCGAAAAATCAACACACATTTATCCATTACATACTATATAACGGTATGGACCCTAGAGAGAGTATATGTATATCCATATACTAAACATACTTAATTCAAATGATTGTGAGTTAGTTTAATATTACATAAATATTAATTATAAATTACATTATTTGCAATTTAACCAGATCACCAGCCTATAAGATATAAAAAAAAAAACCAATATTGTCAAGTTACTACAAATTGAAATAAATCTTTAAAAAAAAATGTATTTATCTGAGAGAATTTCTAGCGAGCTTCAAAACCAACCAATACATCTGAGGAAAAAAAGCTTTATTTTAATTATTTGAGCAGCGATGTATATTTTTTCCTTATAGGCGAAGATCGGTGAAGGACCTTTTCCAGGATCGTGAGGATCCAGACTGTCGATCGGCATCAAAATCTTGAGTTAAAATTACACATTTTAATTTGGGACTTTATCTGCTTGTGCCAAACATTTGTATTTAAGGGATACCTCACAGATTTCCAAAGCACCCACATACACATTGTTGTATACAAATAAGCAGTACCCCAGTTTACCTTCAGAGGAACTGTAGAGCGTAGTAGGAGCTTGCCTCCACAACATGGACAAAATGAATGGTGTGTGAGCATGTGCACGGGTTTTCTTCTATGGAAGTTGTTTGCGCTCCATTACGAGGCGAATGACCAGAAGGGACAGCACGTAAGCGAACCGAACTTGGCACTTGAGAAGGTGACTAAGAAACTATTTATGGGGTTTGTTCATTTAGCATTTCATGAACACCCGAACCACTTAAAGAGAGAATATGAATAAATGCATTTTAGTGACCTATCAGAATGTTCGAGGCTTGCGTAGTAAGCTCAGCATTCTTTTCCTGGATAGTGTCGCATTTGCATCCAACGTTATTGTGTTTACCGAAACCTGGTTAAAGCCGGACATTCTTAGTTCCGAAGTTTTGGCAGGTCGGTACACAACTTTTAGAAAGGATCGTTCGTCTCGACGTGCAGGAGGGGTTCTGATTGCTGTGGACTCAAACTTCACGTCGGAACTTTTCACAGTCCAGATCCAGCAGGAACTGGAATTTCTGTGTGTAAAACTGATTCTTCCCGCTTTCTCAGTTTTCATAACTTGTTCGTATATTCCACCTTCTTCGGATATCGCAATTTACGAGCAGCATTTGTCCGCCTTAACCGCTGTCTCTTCCTCGCTATCTGACAAAGATCACATGATAGTTCTTGGTGACTTCAACTTGCCAGGAATTGTTTGGTCTTCGGCAAATAAGTCTAATAGCCTGGTACCCATGGCACGTCATGACTTTGTTGACGGCTTGATTGACCTGTCTCTGTCTCAAGTTAACCATGTTAAAAATTCCTTGGGTCGATTTCTTGATCTGTGCTTTGTAACGGATCCGACCGTAGCGTTGTTAACTCGAGTCCCCCCGCTCTCTATACCTGAAGATGCCTACCATCCTACTTTCGAAATGTCGCTCGACCTAGGACGAACTGTACTGGATCGGTCGGGTAGACTACCCCAATGTGTCCGCTGCTTCCGTAAAGCCGAGTTTACGAAGCTTAATAACCTCATTAGGGATTTTGATTGGTCCGCTTTATATTTGTGCAGTGATGTTACGACAGGCACAAACATTTTCTATGATGCACTGGACTCACTTTTTGTCTCTTGTGTCCCACTTTCCTGTCCGGTTAGATCAAGAAAACCCTCTTGGTTTACCAAGGAGCTATCTCATCTAAAAAACTTAAAATCAAGACTTTATAAAAAATTTCAAGAAGTTGGCTCTCCTTCTTCTCTCTCTCATTATGTAATAGCTCGGTCAAACTTTTCAGTTCTTAACGCTCAATGCTATCAGAATTACCTATCTCGATGCAGGATAAGTTTTTCTAAGGACCCCAAACAGTTCTACAGCTTTGTAAATAGTAAGCGTAGAACGTCCGCACGCCCATCCTCGCTATCTTTCCGTAATACGTCGGCAGATAATGATCAGGCAATTGCCGATCTTTTTGCCCGTTTTTTCCAAACTACCTATTCGCAGGACGTTTACTCTGGTCAGCCGTATCCATACAGTTTACCGCGGTCGAACGGCATTTTCTGTCCTTTGATAAATGAAAGCTCGTTGCTTCATGATCTACGAACAGTAAAGCCGGTGTTCTCACCGGGTCCGGACGGAGTTCCCGGCTGTGTACTCAGGTATTGTGCCGAGTCTCTGTGTGGGCCGTTGCTTAAACTGTTCAACCTATCTATAACTTCTTCATGCTTTCCCCCGACATGGAAGGAGTCTTTTATAATTCCTCTCCATAAGAAAGGTAGCAAGTCTGACGCAATGAACTATAGAGGTATATCTAAGTTATCCGCTATTCCTAAAGTGTTTGAGAAAATTTTAACTCCGCACCTGCAGCACCTATGCAGATCACTTATATCTCCAACTCAACATGGATTTATAAGGCGGAGATCAACCACTACAAATTTATTGGAGTTTACCTCCTTTATAATAAAAGGCTTTCAAGGTAATTTGCAGACGGATGTTGTTTACACCGATTTTAGTAAAGCTTTCGATTCTGTAAACCATTCCCTCCTAGCACAAAAGCTCGACCTTCTAGGGTTCCCGCCCAATCTCCTGAGATGGATCTCTAGCTACCTGTGTTCTAGGTCTCAAAGAGTCCTTTTCAAAAACTCCCTGTCCTCTCCAGTTATGGTGACTTCGGGTGTACCTCAGGGCAGCCATCTAGGCCCCTTACTCTTTACTCTCTTTATAAATGACCTACCTTCTGTATTAACATACTCTCGAGTACTAATGTATGCGGATGATGTTAAGCTCTGTGTCCAGTATAAGGACATTTCTTTCCAATCCAGGTTGCAATCCGATCTCGATAGATTTCAGTCTTGGTGTTGTGCAAATTTATTAAACCTTAACGCTTCAAAATGTAAAGTAATGACTTTTCATCGCTCCAGCGCCTTCCTGGTTCCTTACACCCTTTGTGGTGGTTCTCTTGAGAGAATTACCCGGGTTGATGATCTTGGTGTTCTATTAGATCCCAAGTTAAAGTTTTCAGAACACATTTCCACCATGGTGAATAAGGCCATGGGCGTGCTTGGGTTTATAAAGAGGTGGTCAAAGGAATTTGACGACCCCTATATAACAAAGACTCTCTACACCTCTCTGGTTCGTCCGATTTTAGAATACGGCTCTTGTGTATGGTGCCCTCAGTACAACGTACACCAAGACCGTATAGAATCAGTTCAGAAAAACTTTTTACTTTTTGCTCTTCGCGGCCTCAGCTGGGATGCAAGTGTGAGACTGCCGGGTTACTCTAATAGATTACTCTTAATAAACCTTCCAACCTTAGCTAATCGTAGGAAAATGCTTGGCGTGATTTTTGTGCACAACTTGATCAAGGGTGACGTAGATAGCCCTGACCTGTTGAGCCGCATAAACTTCACGATTCCTATTAGAAGCACTAGGAACTATACACCGCTGTTTCTTCCGCTTTGTAGATCGAATTACTCCTTGCATGAACCATTTAGGGTCCTATGCTCGGATTATAATTCCCTCTACCATATTATATCTACCACTAACTCCCTTCCTAGTCTTAAATTACTGATACTCCTACATCTTTCCCGTAATTAGTAATTGCTTTTCTTCTTTAGTTAGATTAGTTCTACTTTTCCTCGAACACTAGTCTAACACCTATCTTTCATGCATGTCCGCGATCGGTTCGGTTTACGAGTCGCGCGTCATGCGGCAGCGCCCCTCGGTCGGTTGGGCGGGAGGAGGGCTGCGTTCTTGCCTGGGATCCGCGCGTAACAGCCATCGGCTGGTGTCGCTTGGGCCACTTGATGGTGCAGTCATTGCATATCAACGTCCTAAAGATCTGTAAAAAAAAAAAAAAAAAAAAAAAAAAAATGGAATGAATACTTTTACACTTGAGAAACTCTACAATACTCTCAGGAGAAAGATTAACCTACATTTTAGCTACATTTTATTAAAACATAAATGGCTCAAATATGAGAAGCCAACTGAAATTTTAGATTGACGCAGCAAAAAGAACAAGCATTTCTGTGCCGGATTCGACCTCCGCATCTTGGCCTGGTAGTGTCCTTCCTCCGTGCTGGGCCCAGATTTTTTAATTGTAAAACCACAATATAATTTCGATCAGGAACTCCACCACGAGACGTAAGTATATTCGCACCGATCACCTGTGAAAGAAGGTTACTGATCTGTGACTTCAAAGAATTCTATTGTGGATCTAATTTATAATCCTCGATTTCAGCATCGGTGTCACTAGTTGATTCTGAACATAATGATTCGACTGGCACCCTTGACGAAGGGTGACATCTTCATCAGACGTCATCAGCCTGAAGGCATTGGGAAGAGGTTTAGGATCTAATAAGGTGTCCACGGATATCACATTTACGTCCTGTTTCGGCATAATAAATTGTAGATTTCAGATTTTTTTTGTGTGTCATGACCACTACAGACACTACTGGAGTGTCCGAGTCGGCTGAGGCATGAATATGGCTTAAAAATAGGAAAAAGTGATACCTTTAATACACGGTACATAAAGAGATTTTCCTTTTATAATGACTTCCAGCTAACTAACCATTTATTGTGCGTCGTCAAAATTCCATTAAATAACCATTTAGTTGTTTTGTTTTTTCATTTATTAATTTATTTGTTTTTGTGGTTCCGCTAAGTGTGAATTCGTTTCTTTCATTTTGTTGTACAATTATAATTTTACAATAGTTTCAACTAAATAAATAATAACAATTTATAAATATAATTTCTCTTTATTTGCTTCTTTTCGCGATTTTCTCAGTGTGTGTGTGTTTGTAAGTGTGTGGTGTGGGTGCATTCGCGGACGACATAAATAATTTGTTGTTTTGTTGAGTTTACCGAGCACAAATATAGCTGCTTTTGATTCGTTCGTTATTTGTATTTGTTTTTGTATGGATTTCTTCAGTAAAGCCAAAGTACATACAATACATAATCGAGTAATTGATGGTTGTCCAGTGCTGAACTTAGTGGCTAAATGTCGTCTTAGGCTACCTATTTATAAAAATAATGGTTAGGTCTACAAATTGCAACGAAAACAAGAACCTATAAGAACCTAAGATCTATACGCAATAAATAAATACTTAACATGTACATCTGTTAGGGTTAGCGATATCTATATATATATGTATAATATATGTATGTATATACAAAACAACTTAAATTCTGCGCCGAAGCGCTGTCTAAGAAGCAACAAAACCTATCGCTCGCTTATGGTTAGAACCTTCTTTTGTAACTCGATTTCCATTAACATTTTCTGGATGCATTATTGTCTATTTCAAATGTGTGGCAGCGCCGCCCGGCGACGCAACTAAGCAGAGAGTCCTGTGGGTATGTTAAACAATATAAAACAACCAACTCCAAAGCGACACTCTGTCTCGAACTGAGCCAGAGGAAGACATCTAACTAAACTGATTTTCTACTTGTACATAGATACACATTCATATGCGGTAAGTATATGTATATAGAGATATACTAAGTTTATGGCCTGGCCCCTACTTGTGCCCAATGACGAGCGTGTAGTTCGCTGTGCTTACTGTCGACGACAACGCCGACAGCGCAGGTCATTTGGCCAGCTTCAGGATCTCCGTCCTGCCCCCAGGAGCGAGTTCTGATCCACCACTGGCAGTCACTGCCGTGACTGTTGCTCCTGCTGTTCCCATTACCACTGAAGCGGATGGTGGAGCGGGTGCAATGCGTATGGGCTTGGCACGCTGCTGCTGCTGCTGATTGAAGAGGCCACTCAGAGTGGCCGCCGTGCTGGCGGTCAGCACCATGCTGCTGGCTCCACTTGTGCTTGCCTGTTGACGCTTGCTCCGCGCCAGTCCATTCATTTTGTTGTTCGTTGAAGAGGGCTGTGGCGGCGATTGCTGAATTACTGCTGCTGTTGCTGCTGCTGCTGGCCCTGCTGCCGGAGGAGAAACAGCGGATGAGGATGAGGATGCTGCTGCCGCTGTGGATACGGATGTGGGTGTCGAGGAGGCTGAAATGTTATCCAACTCAGTCATTGCTTCTTGTATAGCCCGCTCGAGTTGCGAGTTCAGTTTGCGGCTCCTTTGTGGTTTGATGATGGTTGGGGAGTAGAGTGTTTTGTGTGTGTGGTTTTTGGAGTTCGGGTTTTGGGTTGGTGTTTTTTTTACGAGTGTCGAGTGGTGATGATGATGTTGATGGTTATGCATATAGACATACACACACACGCACAGAGCACAGAGAGTTATACACGTTGGGGTTGGCAGGGCAGGATATAATTTTGGTTCAGGTTCAGCGCATATCAAAAAAAGAAACGAGAAGATTAATTAGCAAATTAAAATCAAATACAAAGAGTAAATCAAAGATAAATTAATTAAAAATGCTAACAATTAAACTTCGATCTACTTATTTCAGGCTGTAATCAATTCTCAAATAAAACAACTACAAAAGAATCTGAAAAATGCTAGAAAACTAATTGGCAATTGGCAAAATAAAACTCTTACGATAAAACTATTAAAAAGTACATTCATATATGGGAAATATATCTAAAATAAACGAGTACTGTATGTATGTATGTATAGTATATTCGTTCTACTTCTAATAGTTGTTTCTAGTCTACGGTGCTGGTCCTCTGGTGTTCCCTAATTTTTCTCCCCTTCCTGAAATCTCAGCTGAGCTGTGTTCCCCACTCTTCAACCGGATGGATGCTCACTTTCTGGTATCCTTTTGGGCCTTGTGATGCGCCTCCAGACCCTCGGAGAGACTTTGCAACGAGTTGACCGGAATCAGTTCGGAGGTGGAACGGCCGCCGCCGCCGAACCACTGCACCCAGACGTGGTCGAACTGCTGTGAGGGCGTGCACACGCCGTCCGGCATCTTGACGATCTTCCCTGGCCAGGCGGGATGGCCCCGTGCCGGACCCCAAATCAGTTCCCCAATTGCAAACGACCGAGGCGGCATTAACGGAGTGGTAGTGGTGGTGTGGCATGTGCCACGGCCAGAGCCGCGCTGTGGGCGACGCGATCGTGTTGGTGTGGTCTTGGTCTTGGCAGAGAGATCCGGCGTCGTAGTGGAGGATGTGGCACCTGGTGATGTTGCTGCCGCTGCTGCTGCTGCTGACAGGATCTGCGTTGTGCTGGGCGACTCTACGGAAGGCACACAGAGGCACATAGAGACTTGGACATGGGACATGGGTGGACATGTGGAAGAGGCGATACCAGCACCAGCGGAGGATTACAAGGATTACAAGCAGGCAGAGCGAGAATTACAAGCGGTACAGGCGGTACAAGGCTGGTCATGCAGTGGTCATTGCGCTGAGTGGCGTCATTGCAGTGTGGATGGTTAGTGTGTTGTGATGGATGCAGTTAGTGCTGGACATTAGAGGTGCGCTCACGGCGGCCTTACCCTGGTAATCAATTTTAACTACTTTGTGGCTATGGAGGAAGGTGGTGGTGCTGTTGTTGTTGTTATGGTGGCTGTTGTTGTTGTTGTGCTGCCCGACTGGCGGCTGTCGGAGTTGCATGAGCGGGCGGTAGCCCTGGTTCTGTGCCCCCGCCACAGTGGACGACGACGACGATGTAATGGACATGGACATGGGCATGGAGGCAGATGTGGTGTTCGAATGGGAGCTGGAGTTGGCCAGTCGCATACCTTGGCTCATCAGGCTCATCCCGTTCTCGGCATTCGCCTGCGATGTGATGTGTATCCGTCGAATCTTTGGCTCCGAATGCTTATACATCCCACTCGGCTGCGTGAAGAGATTGCTGCTGCTGCTGCTGGTGTTGCCGAAGCCTGAAAGGAAGCCTGATTAGAGAATGGCTGCCACATGCCACACGGATGATCAGCACTACTCACTCCGCTCACAATCTGTGGAAGATGGCGACTGCCGACTTTCGGCACTCTGCGGCGAGACAGCGGCATCCGGTTCCGAGCTGGAGACGCATTGCACCTGTCACGAAAAGATGGATGAGGAAGAAGTTAAAGAAGGAGCCAAGAGACGATCGTCAGGAGCCACAAACCATATCACTGCCAGTGCTCCGATGGCTGGGAGGTCGCTCCGGGCTCCGTGGGCTGCATGTGGTGGTGTCCGGCGGACTGGCCGCCGTTGCCTGGCGACCCATCGAGGAGTCCGTTGTCAGATAGCTGGCCTGTGCCTGCTGCAGACTGATCTGCTGTGCCTGCTGCTGCTGCTGCTGTTGCTGTGATGGCTGCTGCTGCTGGATCTGGATGGTCGTCGTCGTGGGACTCGCCTGCACGAAGGTGGAGCCGCCCCCCTGCTGGCCCGTCGGCATCACTAGACCCATGGGCGTGGAGTAGATCTGTCCAATGGGACTCAACTGCCCGTTGGCCCCCACAATGTACTGCTGGCCACCGGCGCCGGGCGAGATGAAGGAGGGCTTGCTCTGGGGCGATGGTGTGCGCAGCATCACGGGCCCCTGGGGCGTCATCAGGCTGGTTGTGGGCATGTTTTGGATCTGCAGCAGGGTGGTGTCTGGGGCCATCACCAGGCCGGCGGGCATCAGCAACTGCTGCCCGATGAGGTTCACTTGCTGCAGGATCTGGCCGTTCTGTAGCAGCAGCTGCTGCGTCTGTTGGGGAGCCGATGGATTGGCCTTGTTCACCACGATGCCCTGGATGCCGGGACTCAGCTGGAACTGCTGCTGAAACTGTGGAGCTGCAGCAGCTGCTGCTGCCGCCGCCGCCTGTTGATGGAGCAGGCCGGGCGCCTGGCTGGGGATGCTGGGCGAGATCTGGGGTGAGAGCGTCTTGGCGGGGGATCCACTACTCGCCGGTGGCGGCGTATGGCACACGGAACTCTTGCGCTTGCGCGGCCTCCGTTTAGCCTCCGGCGAGGTGATGATCAGCGTCTGACCCTGCGATGGCACCGCACCCGGATGCGGCATGGTCAGCACTTGCTCCACGTGCTGCTGCTGCTGTTGTGGATGATGATGCTGCTGCTGCTGATGGACAATATAGCCGCCGTTGGAAAGAGTGTTGAGGAGCACGGTCTGGCCACCGGCTGCACCGCCTGCACTTCCCCCTCCTGCCCCCTGTCCCGCCTGCGAGGTGATTATCTGGTGGTGCATCAGTTTGCCCCCGGAGTTGAGTATCACCGTGTTGCTACTGCCGCTGCTGGAGGTGGCCGCTCCCACCGGCGAGGGTTGGCTCACAATGTAGCCGCCTCCCGGCTGCGGATGCAGCTCCTGGTGCTGCTGATGGATGATACCCGCGCGATGGTGATGCTGCTGCAGATGCGGATTGCCCTGCTTGCTGTGCTGTGGCCCTGGGATGACCAGCAGCTGGCCGGAGGAGGTCATTATCAGCTGACCCCCGCCATTGGTGGCGCCGGCCATTTGTCCGGCCATCGCCTGGAGCTGCGCCATTCCGGCCTGGGAGCTGCTCAGCGTGGTGATCGGTCGCCCCGTGATCCCAGCACCCGCCGTGGTGGTCACAATGCTGCGTGTCATCGTGGCCACGGCATTGCTGCTCGCCACAGCCAGCCTCTGTCCGGCAAGGATCTGGTTCTGCTGCTGCTGGCGCATCACGCGCAACTGTGGAGCGGCGGCGGTAACCGGTCCCTGGGTACGCATCTGCAGGATCTGCGGCTGCTGCTGCTGGTGTTGCGGCTTTGGTGATGGCGAGGGCGTGCTCTTGCCCGAATCCAACAGCGAATCCGTGGGCGAGGACAAGCTCTGCCTGGGACTCTCGTGGCTGGTGGAGATGGCTCCCACTTGCTCAGGCCGCTTCTCCACAGCGTCCTGCAGCACTGCTGCACTGCTCGAGACGGGCGACTCCTGGGGTGGTGGCACCACCGTGATGCTGGTAATCTGTGGCTTCTGTGGCCGCGCAAAGGCCTGCGTGTCCACCTGCAGTGTGCGCTGTCCGGGACTCCCATTGGGGGAGCCATTGGTTCCCACTGATTCCGCTTCCCACTTGCCGCCAAAGACCGACAGCCGTCGTATCCTCTGGCGCTGCATCTGCAATTGCTGAAGCTGCTGCTGCTGTTGCTGCTGTTGCTGCTGCTGCTGCTGCTGGGAGCTGTGTACAATGGGCTCCTGAGGCACGGCTCTGGCCGTGGATGTGGCCGGCAGCGACACTGTCTTGGCACCCGTGTCTAGGCTCCCACCCAGCGTATTGTGCAGCAGGACTGTCTGCTGTTGCATATATCCGGCGGGATCGTCCTTGAAGTTGGGCTGTTGCAGCAGTTGCGGTACATTAGGTGGAGGCAGCGTTACGGGCAGAGGCAGGGAAGAAGGTGCTGCTGCTGTTGATGCTGCAGCTGCAGCTGCTGGCGGCTGCTTTATCACATGTCCTCCGGCTGAGCGCTTCGGGACTCCAGTTGCAGTTCCAGCTCCAGCTCCAGCTCCAGCTCCTCCTAATCCTATTCCTATTCCGGCTAATGCTTGACTAGTTTGCATTACAGTCGTGGGCGTGGGCGTTGGTGTGGATGTGGGTGTGGGTGTGGCCGTTCCGTAGGCATGGGTCCGTGGGGGTAATT
This sequence comes from Drosophila athabasca, assembly GCA_008121215.1. NCBI lineage: Eukaryota > Metazoa > Arthropoda > Insecta > Diptera > Drosophilidae > Drosophila > Drosophila athabasca. Next base: position 13,586,727 of record CM017793.1, read on the forward strand.
TGTTATTGCCGTATTTGTGGCAATCAGCTTCTGGAAATGGAGCAACAAATTGAAAAGGCAAAGTCAGTGAAAGGTCAAGACAGCATCCTTTTTGGCTATGCAAAGCGCGTCGCGTCCTTAAAGTGCCCGCAACGTGTCCCTTGCGTGGGCCACCACCACCCCCTCTCCCCCCCACACGGCACCTCTCCTCTAAAGGTCGTGCAACCACAGAGGAGGCAGCCCCAAGCAGAAGGATGGCAATGGCAGCGGGATGCGGGGTCGGGGACGGGGAGAATGGGGAGCAGACGGACGACCCGAATAAAATCAAAACACACAAAAACGTGCTGCTGCGAAAGTCAGATGAAAGTAAAGGGGTCGCGGGTAGTAGGGGGGCCCTCGTGGGGCAGCTCCAGTGGTTTTTAAGCAGCGGTAAGGATATAATGGAGGACTTATAATTAAACAAAAACAACAACAACAAAAAAGGACACCAGCCACTCTCCCAATTTGGTGGCCTTTCATCCAAATGCAAAGTTGAAACCCAAGGAATGAGGCTATAATTCAAGTTCGAAGCTCTTTATACCCTGTAGCAGATACAACGAACGTTTGAAAGATGTATTAATATGTACTCGTAGGTATGTATCTGATTGCAAAACGATTTTCATATTAAACTGATATTTCTACTGTACTATTTTCCATCTCCGATCGTGTTTATGAAAGCTATACTTATAATACAGTTCGAATCTCTTCGATTCCTACTGAGTTCTTCGCGGGGCTTTTGAGAGCCTCCGTTTTAGCAGCCGCCCCCTTGAGGGCAGAAGAATTGACGTGATCCCTGCCGTGAGTTATACAGAGCACACTGTACATCACAAGGCACCGTTGCTTCACTTCACACTCCCACACACCCAGCGCCACTGCCAACGCAAGCTAGAGTGGGACGTCGACATCCCATTCCTCCTGTTGCCTATCTCGTTTGATCTCCCTCTCTCTCTCTCTTTGAAAGCTCTACGACTCCTGCCCTGTCGCTCTCTGCATTAAATACTCCTTCCATTCCCCCTCTCTCTCTCAATTTAAGGATTCAAACGTTATATTGAATGGACAAATGATTCTGATTGGGGATACGAGCATATGTATGCTCGATATATACCCTACATTCTATACTATTTTAAGTGATATAAATAAGGGCAACGCCGGTCCCTGCCCAAAAATGTTATCCGCCGTTTGCAGAAATACAAAGCCTGCAAAAAAAACCCTCAAATAGAGAAAAACCCTGAACCCCGAATCCTGGACCCAGAATCCTGAAAAACCAGCCAAAACCACAGAAAATTTAAATTCATTTGGCAGAAAGCTCGCGAAGGGGAAGGATTTTTAGCAAATACTTGCCACACCCCCTCCCCATCCCCCACCCACCGCGCACAGCAAGGACACCCACGGAGCGCCTGACCAACTTCTCCGCCACTCGAAACTCCTTCCCCTACCCACCCCCGTGGACACCAGCAATCCTGCAGCAAAGCCACGCGAAAATTTCTAAATCGTGCAAAACTTTTGCTTTGTGTGGCGTTTTTAATGCGACGCTGATTGGCCCTCGCCCTCTTCCCATCGTAAAATATCCCAGCGATGAGGCCATGAGCCATTCCCTGGACGAGGGACAGAGGACCCTGCAAGTGCCTGCTGCATACATTGTGGGCAGAGGGCGTGGGGCAAGGCGTGGCTGGTAGGCGGTTCAAAATGGACGCGCTCTCTGCTAAACTTTTGCCATCAAGTCCCTTTTGTTTCAATTAACCTTTTCATTTGAAAGTTTTTAACAATGTTTGCCGAATGTTTGGCCAACTGCTCAGCGTTCCATCGTCTCTCTCTCTCTCTCCCTCCCTCTCTCTCTATCTGTCTCTCACCACTGCCACGCCCCCTCCGTCTGTTGCAAATGTGGCAAGAAGGTGAATGGTGGCTGTCTGTGTGTGTGTGTGTGTGCTGGGTGTTGGGTGTCGTGTCGCAACCCTTTTCCCGAAATTGGCAACAGTTTTGCAGTTGTTTTCCTTTTTCATCCTGCAAATATCTCAAATGGAAATCAAATTGCTTTGAATTGCTGGAAGAAAAAGCCTTTCAGGAACGCTGTACCCCCTCATGCCCCCCATCCTCCCCCACACAGGGCTGCAGCACTGATAAGGACAGGGATCCCTCGCCATCCCCCCACCGGATGCAGCGGTGTCAATAGAAAGTTTTTTGTGAAAGCTTCTGAATGGTTGAATGGATGATTGAAAGGAGCGAGGAGCATCGCATCCCCCATAGAAATCTTGAACGAATCGAGAGTAACCTTTCAAGCGCTGTGGGAGGAAACAAGAAGGGATGTTTCTCGGAGGTTCCTTAGTCAGTGATCTAACACCTAACGTAGCGCAATCCGATGCGGGAGGGGGACAAACAATCACTAAGACCTGCCTTAAGCGCTCTCCCCCTAACGAATTCAATTTTAGTTCTCTGCCACCCAAAAACTGTCAAAAAACTGCCTGAGGCACTTCTCAACTGCAAAATGTTTCCGAGTCTTTAATAAACATAACATTTATATAAGGCTTAAAGCGGCTTAAACAACAGCAGGAAAAGGACGAAAGGGAGTGGCGAGTGGCAATTGGAGGGGAGAGACAAATATCCGAGAAATGTCTTTGGGTAACGCGTTGGTTTGGCGGAACGCGTCAAGTTCCTTTGTCTTTCTCTCTGGTGCCAAACAGCAGAAGGAAAAATCAAAACAGGCAAAAGGAAAAACAGGCGAAAGGTTAGGGAGAAAGCAATGGGGGAGGGGGCCGGTAGCCAGGAGACAAACAGGGAAGCATCCGAAATGCACTTCCTGCCTGCGGGTGGTGCCACTGCCACTTTCCGTTGCCTGTGCCACCAAAGCTGTCTTAAGCTTGTTGAACTCTCGCTACTGCTCCTGCTTCTGCTTTTGCTCCTGCTCCTGCTCGTGCTGCTCCTGCTCGTACTGCTGCTGTGTTTGTTTTCTGTTGCCCTGCTGCTCTTCAGCTTTTCCCTCTCTCTCTGTCCCTCACTCGCTCTCAGTTTGTTCTCCCATGTTTGTTTCCCAGTGTGCATTTTCACTTTATCATTGTCTAGGCATCGTTTTTCACTTGGCAGCAGCAACAGCCACAGCCAACATCGAGCACCTTACCTTTTCCACTTGGATCTGTTTGCACTTCCACACACACAATCACACATGTGCATGTACATATCTCTGCTTGTGTGTGTGTGTGATCCATTTTCCCTTTGGTTTTGCTTGGACTGCTCTATGGCTGGCTTTTCCTTGGCCTAGCCTTCCGTGCACTTTTCGCACGTATCTACACTAGTTTTCCCTTTGCCCTGACCTCATCCTTCCTTCCTTCCTCTACCCCTTTACCCCTCTAACCTAACCCTCTTGTGCATCCTGGCATCGTCTTCGTCCTGTTCATCGTCGTTGCGCCGTCGTTTTTTTTTCTCCTTGCAGCTGCGCAAAAATGCAGGCAGGAAGGCAGGCAGCGACAACGGTAGGCGGCAGCGGCAGCGCACTCACATTTCTTTTCTATAGCATACTTTTGCGCTGGCCGGGAAAACGCTTGCCCGCAGGGGAGCTCTCTGACAGGCCAGGGTTGCCATGGCGCAGCAAATAAACGACTAGAGCGTCTGGCCCGTCATTCCTTTAGGGCCATCAAAGGGAAAATTCATTGCCAAGCAAATCATTTTATTTGAGTTGAGCGCCGCGCCGCGCTGTGAGATTTTATTTAATCTACTTTTTGCAGCTTTACGATAGCTTTAGTTCCTATCTGTCCAACTGTCTGGCAACCCTAGCCTGGCTGTTGCCAATCCTCAAATATTGTCATTTCGTCCTTCGTCGTTTGTGTTTGTCGTCGCTTAACATTGATTAAGTTGGAAATCTGTTGGGTGGGGGTTCTACTTACTACCTCCCTGCGATGCACAGTACAGAGGTTTCTATATATGTATACTCGTGTATAACTGTTTCTTTTGGTCTACATTTATACACATGTGTGTACATATGTATGTAGTTTTTCACCTTTGTTGGCCATTTCAGGTGTGGTTGTTATTGTTGCATGGACTGTTGCTGCCGTTGCAGCCGTTGTCGCGGTCGTCGTCGCCGTCGTTCTCATCAGCGTTGAGAACACATCACTGACAGCTGCTGGCCCAGATATGGATACAGATACGGATACGGTGGGCAGCGTCGTTGTCGTAGTCGTCGTCGCATCTTTGACACTCTGCTGCTGCTGCTGCTGCTGAGATTCAAGAAATCGCCGCTGGTGCAGGCAAGGTGTTGTAGCCGTCGTCGCTGTCACTGTCGCTGATTCGACTGTGGCTGCAGCAACTGTTGGCAGCTTCAGTGGCATGTTGGGCACCTGAATAAACAGCAAATGAAAAAAGAGGAAAATGCCTTAATTAGTATAAACGCTGTGTAACAATCAAATTAACAATCGCTGTCAAGTCCAGAATTTAATCAACCCCATGATTCCCCTTCGCCTCGCTGAATGGAACGCCACAAACACACACACACACACAAACAAACACTTCAATCCAATATCCACTCAAAACGTAAACATTGAAAGCGAGAGGGGTAAAAGCAGAGGGTGGGGTCGGTGTGCCCCTCCCCCCAATTAAATTTGCATAGAAAACGTGAGTCGCATTTGCTTACAAATTATTTAAGCGCCGACGAGCCCTGGCCTGTGCCTCGTTTTGGCAACAATTTGTTGCCTCTCTTCCTTCTGCAACATATTCTTTAGTTTAGATTATTTGCAACTCCATTTTGTGGGATTAACAACTGTAAATCATTGTACATTTTATAAACACTCTACCAATTTGATTAAAAATTGCCATTGTTTTTGCTTCTTTTAATCCTTTAATTGCTTGGGGCGCTCATTAATGCTCTGCAATGCCTCTTCATCCCTTCATCCGTCCCGCTCAAATAGTCGATGAATTTTGCCCCCTCATCTACTTTTACATTCTAGGATTGCGTAGGGAATATTTATAATTCGATTTTTATACCAAACATCCTCCAATTTTTTTTTTATTACGTTTTATAATTTTCGATAAATGGCATTTAGTCGGGAAAATTGAATCCAATCCCAAAACTAGATGTCTCTTATTTTGTATACACTTTAATTCGATTTGGAAAAAGGGTTTTTATTTTTTTTGTAACCCACTGCCTACATATATCTGTATCTGTCGGATGTAATTTCAATTGAAATTTTACCCAATTTGCAGACCATTTTTGTTCAATTTAGTTTGGCAAAAAGGGTTTCTAATGAAAGGATAAGTGTTGTGGGGCATCGACATTCCCCTATGTCGTCAATGTGTTCTCTAATTTGCAACCATTGAAATCAGATACAATTTCACACTGAAATTTTCGAGCTATTCCCAAATGTCTGGCTCTCTCTCTCTCTCTCTCTCTCGCGGCAGGGCAGGCATCAACCACTCTGGTAATCCCGTTAATCAGGACTCCCCCCTGTAAATGACATTAAATGAAATTCGATTCAATTTCGTCCAGTTTTCGGGTATCTAAAAGAGTGTTCCAATGATTAGTCTTTTGGGCCATTGGCCTACGGTCCAATGTGTTTTATAATTTGCGGCAAGTGAAATCTGATACCGTTTCAGAGATTCCGTCACCCCCTTTATTTGCATTGCCAAAGGACGAGGGCTACTCCTCCGGAATTCGACCTTGGCCCCGGGGCTTAGTCGCCGTCCAATTAGCATTTTCAAAGCGAACGCTCCATCCGAGTGAGTGTTCCCCAGTGTAATCCAATCAAATGCACCAGCAGATCCATCATTATCGCGTTGAGCAGATCAAACGATTCCCCCACTCTCCCTCTCTCTCACTCTCACTCCAAAGGTTGCCATGGGGCAGACCCCCGCATCTGCCGTAAACGCACGGAATTTATGCAAATGAATCGCTGGCAAAAGGTTTCGATTTGCACGCCTCCGCGCGAAAGCCGCACCGCCCCCCTTCCGACATGGATGATGATGATGATGGACGACGAGGCAGCGCCATCGAAGCGACCCTTTTGGGAAATGGCCACTTTTTGCGGCACTACGAATCAGTGGCAGGAGGAGCACTGGCTCGCTCCCTGGCAATTGCTTCATTGGCTGGCCTGGCCTGGCCTGGCCAAACGTGTCGCAACCATCCATTTTGGGTCAACAATTTGTACCGATACGAGCCTTTAAAGCGAGAGCATGCATTCCACAGACCAAAGTTGGTTATTAAACATTAAAATGTTTCACTGACTTCTTTTTTATTGGCAGCAAGAACCCAGCAGCAGAGCGAACGGCGAGCCAAAGGACCGACCGACCAAAGCAATTGGAGAAGGTAATAAAATGGTCCAAGTAGCAACGGGATAAAAGCCCTGGGGCCATGGGCCATGGGGCATGGGGCAGGAGTAGAGGCTGCCCCAGAGGGAGATTTGCCATCTCAAGTGCTGAAATTAAATGAATCATTGCCCAGTAAGTAGAAGATAATGAAACGTGAAACTGGAGCTGGGACTGGAACTGGAGATGGAGAGTAATGAAATATCTCAAGGTAATCGTTCGATGGCAGCTCCAGGCTCCCACTAGTTGTTTCTCTCTGGCTCTCTGGAGCATCCTCTGGCGTGATTTGAGAGCCAATTAATTTATATTCATCTCTAAAGTTTATTAATTGGCGCACGCCTCGACAACGACTGGGAAATAAACCCATTAGGATACTGAATCCCATCCCATCCCACTTGCACCCAGCAGGCAGGAGGCAGGAGGCAGAAGGCAGGAGTCAGCCTCATAAACGACTAAGCTTTTGATTCCTGCTCCTCTTCAGATTCAGATTCAGGAGCTTTGCTTTTGAGTTGTTTTGTGCTGCTTTTGTTGCACAGCTTCAAGTGCTGCTGTTGCTTCAGCTGCTTCTGTTGCCATGGCTTTGGTTGCCACTTAGTCAAAGGCAGTTGCCACACAGAAAAGCAAACATAATTTCAACTTTTGAAATGCAATAAAACCGCATCTCATCCCACACAGTCCCAGACACAGTCCTCCTCCTCCCCCACTGCGGAGCATAGGAAAAGCTAACAAATGTATGTAGAACATTTGCATTTGCCAACTGGGTCGCCGTCGTCGCCGCCGCCATCAGCCTCATCGTTGAGGCGTGGAGGGACACGTCCCCACCATCGTGTCGTGTCTCTGGGCTTTGTAAATTATATGAAAAAAAGAAATAAAATTACGAAAAAAATCACAGGGAGAAAATATGTGTATGCAACTGCAATCAAATGTTTCCATGGCACCAGGGCCCCAAGCTCTCGGGTATCTGCTGTATCTGCATCTGTGTATCTGCTGTATATGTATCCCCCCTGAAATCGGGTGGCCATTCAATGCGAGAGCATTCAAACATAATATCCAAATTTAATTGGCATTTAATGGAAAAATAATTAAGCAAAAGCTGTGCATGTTCCCGACTGCCACTGACAGTGGCAGCAGCAACCGCAGCCACATTGGATGAGATGATCGACTGGATGATGACTCCTTTAAGGCATGAACAAGACAATGAACAAGTAAAATATATTGGAATACATGCCAAATAGAACGAGTTTGTGAAAAATTAGGAAGGAGGCAAAGATGAAATAAAATAATAAATAGATTAATTAGATTAATCAAAATTAAAAGTCGATTCAAAATTATACAAAAAATACGAAAAATCCATTATAAATTGTTTATAAAGTTCAGCCATCGATAAATTTGAAAATGAAACTCCTCTGATTCTTTTTTAAGGCAATAAAAGCTAACAGTTGTGGTGTTTGCACTGCTTGCATTTTATATTTTAACTGCTTGTCGATTCGAGTTTACTGCTTACTGCACTGCACTGCTTGAGTGCCCAAAAAATATTATGGCCTATTATGACGCATTAATTATTTCCTCTCCCTCATCGAAACTGTCACATTTTGTGGACCAGACCGGGCATATCCTTCCGTGACGTGACCCCTGGCAGAACCCACCAAAATGGTTATTAGCCCGTGAGCAAGGAGAGCAGCGAAGCGTTGAAGCGACGCGTTGACACTCTCCACCAAAGCGTGCGGCTAATGAATAGCGTACATATAATATTCTACGATATACATATGTACATACATATGTATATAGCATAGTCGCATTCTGTATATAATGGATATAATTACCGTATTTACACACAGCACAGATCTGTACATATTTATGTATATTTGAATGTGTGTTTCGTAGATGTGAAACATGAATTTTGCATATTTTTGACGTATTAACTGTTTTAGCCGCGGGCATGGTCATAGCAGGTGGCAGGTGGTAGGTGGTAGGTGGGTGCCAGAGGGCTAGGGGTTGTGGAAATTGTGTAACACGCAACCAAATGCCAGTGAAAATGCCAACAAACATTGCACTTTTCCATGAATAATTGTGGAAATTAAAACGAACTGTGCCGCCAGACAGTGCAGTGCCGTGCAGTGCAGTGCAGTGCAGTGTATACCCCATACCTCCGTTGTGTGTGTGCGTGTGTGTTTGTGTGTGTCTAGGGGGTGGTGGCTGTCCAGGGGTCGTACAGTGGTTGGGTGGGTTGAGGCCAGACCATAGACCGACCATATGCAAACGAGCTGGGCGGCGAGACTTATGCTTGGCTCTGGCTCTGCGGCTCTGTGGCACTCTCTGGTGGTTGCAATCGGGTTGCAGGTGTGAAGCGCATGCACAGGTGCATGAACGGTGTTGGTTTTCATTAACGTCATAATGCCCGACAGCTTTAATCCTTTGCCAAGACTAGGGGATGGACTGTCTCGGTCTTGCAAGTGGGTGTGGGATCGGAGGTGGAAGTACAGCTCTCGGACACCGACATGGACGTGGACATGGACACGGGCACACGGGCACCTCCTCCGGGCAATTGTGCGCGCACACAGGAACAACAGGAACAGGAACTTTGCGGCGCTGCCGGATATGAGTAATCGCTCAGTCACGTCGTGGCATCAGCAAGTCCTTGGCTGCACTAGGACCAGAACCAGGACCAGCGCCAGCACCAAGTACTGTAGCAAGATTTTCCACCCAAAAATAAACCAGAGAGTGAGAGAAAGTCTGTGTGTGAGAGTGGGTACGTGGGTGTGTGTGTGTGTGTGTGTGCCATGTGCATGACGCAACCCACAACGGAAATCGCTCAACGTTCGCTTTGGAGCGCGCGTGCAACGCTCTGGTTAATGGTTGCCAGGATGGACCTGCCTCATTTCCACTCTCCTGAACGTTGTCGTGGATGTGAATGTCGATGCCATTTCGAACTACAATAAAATGAAATGCAAGAAGACTTCAAAGCTACAACACACACACACACACACTTGCACACACAACAGGACTCACTTGTAAAGTGCACGCAGGACAGGACTCTCGCTTAAAAACGGACATTTAGGCAAAATTGAATTGACACAATCCATTGGGGAGGGGAGTTGAGGGGCTGCGGGGCGAAGCCTCAGAACTGTTTGTGTTTGCAGGATATCGATTTGCAGGAAGCATTTTTCAGGGCCACAAAAAAGTGCTTCTCGTGTTATATAATATATGAAAATTGTGGCCACAGTCAGTGCTCGCTGTTAGGCCGATTTTCTACAGCAACAATTTTTAAAGCTATGTACAAAAATACATAGACATTTTCTTAAATTCCTTCTACATTTCAGTATTTTATGGCAAATAATCTTATAATCTCTGTTTGTTTCATTTGCAATAGAATGGGGCCGTTTGCTTACGAGACATTTCCACAAGTAACGAATATGCAAATCAATTTTGTTTACCATCTCTATTGGCGGCAATCCTTGCCGTAAGTTACACTTTTTGTCGGTCGGAAGAGCTCCGTCTAAGGAACCTTCGCTGTACGGAAATCTATACTCCGTTTTTATTGGATTTCCTTCGAATGATGAGTGAGGGGAATCGTTTCCTTTCCCCGACCCACCCCCGACCCACCCATAACTCATTCAATTCCAAGAAGGAAAAAGTTTTTCCTAGTTTCTTTCTGCCACTGTGTCAACGTCAACGTTCGCTTGTGGAGGACACATCTTCCAGTTCATTCCCCTGCTCCTGCTGCTGCTGCTCCTTCATCTGTCCTTTCATCTGTTCCTTTTCTGGTTTCTGGTTCGGGTCCTGGGGTCCTGGGGTTCCTGCCACCACGCTGTCTGCTCATGGAGCGTACAACATTTAATTTGGACTAATGAAGTTTCTATAAAAACCCAGGCGGCGGCAGCGGCAACGTTTCTCTCGCTCTCGGAAATTCAATTTTTGCCACCAAAAACAGTGCGCGGGGCAGGGGGAAACCAGTAGAGTGAACACCAAACTAAAAGTGGACTGAACTGAAGTGGAGTGGAGTGGCAGCAGAGGAGTGGCAAGTGGAGTGGAATGGAGTCAAGACGGTGGAAGGGAGAGACCAGTCTCGAGACAAGACAAGTCTCAGGTCTCGGGTCTTCCTGCTCACATTCGAGTGACGTGCAAATTACCCCCGAAAAAAGGAAGGAAAGAAACAAACGACCATACACCAGGAGGGAGAGTGGAGTAGCACTCGCACTCTTTCTCTGAAAGATTAAGATTGAGGCAGGAAAGGTTGTTGCATCCCTGCCACCTGCCACCAGCCAGCCACCAGCGACCATTGCGCCGCCTAATTGTTTTAGTTGTTGTTCCATGAATATGCTAAATTGTCTGCCACAGTTTTCGTGCCCGCGCTGTCCTCTCTGCAAATGTTTATAAATGCAAATTGGCCGAAAAGTGCACCAGTACCAGCAAAAACCGGCGAGAATCCGATTGGGGCTGATGGACGCCACTTTCCGGACGTGCTCGGTTGCCTTGTGTTGCCTTGTGCGTCAGAATTTGCGAGTGGGAATGGGAATGGAAATGGTATTCGGATGCGACTCCGGGGACAGCCCTGAATGAATGAATGACAGCGCACAAACAAGATAGAAGGCGGCGGCTGACTTTTGGGCGAACCTTCTTTTGGATACCCTTTCCAGGGCGGCCATGCGATATAGTCCTTCCATGCATATTGTCCATGCATTCATCCTAGGTGAATGAATGTAGTTGCAACTATTCAAAACGTGCCAAGGTGCCAAAACGAATGCCTGAGACTGCAAAACAAAGTACATGTCGTGTGAGCTACCGACACGGAGATCGCGAAACCTCCTTGGGGTTTCCATCATCTTACCCCTTCTGTCTCCTATGCACCACCCTATGTTATACCCGCCGTATCAAAACTGAGGAACAGTCTTGACTAAATGACGTGATAAACTATCTTTGTTTATTGCATATGTCTACACAACATCACAATACCCTGCTTTTAGAGTATGCAATTGTAGAGCGATGCGATCTGGGGGTTTACTTTCGTTTTCTGGCCCTGACACGGCCGATAGTGGAGCGGGGAGCGGGGGACACCGCTACAAAGCAGATTGTCCGGCAGCCAACCTTCACGCATATTCAGGGCAATCAAATCATCCGACTTCGTCATTCCCTGACTTTTGCGTGTGTGTGTCGTAAACAGCAGCAGCAGCAACAGCAACAGCAACAACAATTAATATTGCTTTTATTTTTATTGTAAGCTGTAAATTTTGTGGCAACAATAAGCTGAACAACTCAGTACAACGGCGTACAACGCTGACCTTCTCAAGTCTGTTTGTTTGTTTTGTTTGCCTTTGTCGGAATGGAATGGAATCTGAATGTAGAATGTAGAGAACTGGGGCCAAAGTTTTATTTGTTTACTTGAGACCTGCCTGGGACCTGGAACTTGGGATCCAGTGCTTGCCCCCGCCGACTCAGAGGCCTGTGCCTGTGCTTGAGTGCCTGCGCCACTTGCCACACAATGCTGCTGCTGCTGCGTGCAATGCTCTCGAAATAGAAGTCCATTGGGGACGAGGCAGCGGCAGCGCCAGCCGCAGCTGTTCCGACGACTCGACTGCTCTCTGGTTTTATTTTATTTTATTTTTTTTTTGCCTGTGAAAAATCAATTTCAATTGTCTCGCACTTATCGGAAAATATACAGAATATACAGAGAACAAAAACAAAAAATAAAACCGATAAAGAACGATTCAATATTTTTTGTTTTTCGATTTTTCATTTGCACTTTTAGCAATTGAGAATTTCAATTGTAAATAATTGTTTAATTATCGACAATTGCAGTGGAATCGAGAACTGAGAACTGCGAACCGAACAGACAACAAAGCTTTCTGCGTCATTCCATAAACCGATTTCTGAGTCAGGGAAAATACAATGCACATATGAAGAATGATTAAAGAGCCGCAGAGAGCGAAATACTATAATTGCGCTATGATGCATGCCTAATGAGGGACACACTGCGTATACGCAATGCGTGGATTACGTATACGCCCATTATGTCTATTAATTATACACTAATCGCATTGGGATTACACACTCTTGTCTCTCATGAGAAAAACTTTTCTCTTGTACAGTTTTCATATATTTTTATTTTCAAATTGGATATCAAATACGAGTACGGGTACGGGTACGGGGAACATGGAGATGGAGTTGGAGCCACTCAAAACTAGTTATGTCTCCACTGTAATTGTCTGCCATCATGCCTGGCCTGGCTCTGCTGCTCCATTTGGCCTTTTCAGTTTCAGCCTCAACTTTCCAATCGTAGCCGAAACACTCGAAACTTTGTCTCCTCCGACATCATAATTTGCTGGCTGGCTGGCTGGCTGGCCCAACCTCAAACCGAGCGACTGACTGACTGCCTGACTGCTGCCATACGATACCATGGCTCAATGCTCAATCCGAACTCCCAGCTCCACGGCTCCGTAGCTGCATTGAGTGACAGCCGCTTTGTCTAGCTCTCTGGCCAAAAGAGACTTTCACCAAACAGAAACACACACACACACACAGAAACAAAGAGAGAATAAGCGAGAGAGAGAGAGAGGGAAGGGAAACAGTGAAAGAGACAGAATGAAATCCCTAACCTACCACACCTTAAAGCACAAAAGAAAGGCTGCTAAAAGCAGTCAAGACGACAGCATAAAATGGCAATAATCAAAACAGAAATGCGAACAAATCAACGGGCGTAGACTTCATTATGTGTGCCCATCAATCATTGCCAAAACGAAACGCAAAAAGCGGTAGGGGAGGTGGATGTGGAGTGGCCGTATGGGGCAGAGAGTTGAATGTGCCCCCAAAACATGAGACGTGCTACAAAAAACCCCAATACCTACGTAACCGAACAGAGCGAATAAACACACACACAGGCATACAGTCAACGACTCTTGTGGTCAAGCAAATGTGTGTGGCACAGACAAGCAGGCAAGGGGCAAGAGGAGGCAAGAGAGAGAGAGGACAAGGAACTATCGGTGGCACAATGAAGTGTTTAGTAAACAAATTGCGGTTTCCCCTGCCTTTCGATAATACGCATTTTAGATCAGCTTAGCGCACTTCAAAATGGAGGCTGCACGAGGGGTGGGGAGTGGCAAGAAGTGGAGGAGGTAGGAGCCAAGTTATAAGTAAGTGCATTGCACCGAAATATCGATTGACAGAGCAGCAGCAGCAGCAGCAGCAGAAGAAGCAGCGCCAACAAAAGACGACAATCAACGATGGCGCGCGAGTTTCACAGTTCCAGGCATTCAACTTTAAATGCGTGTGTGTGCACTGTGCGAAAATCAAGAGAGAGACACACCAAAAGAGAGCAAGAGAGAGAAACTCCCAATGAAAGTGAAATATTGAACAAAAAAAAGGGGAGCTCAAAGGAAAATATTTATTTTCGATCGAATTTATCTCGAGTATTTAAAGGTCCAATTTCTCTGAGTGTACACACTTCTCAAACTTTGGTGGGGAGCATATTAAAAGGACATTGAATGTGCGCGCGCGGGGGCGGCCAATCGCTCGATGGGGGGTGGGTAGGTAACGGGTGGGAAGTCGGAGTCGAAGTCGGGGGTCGGGCGTTGGCGCTTGGCGCTTGACGGAGGGCATCAACGTCACGCAAAAAAAACCAAAGGGAAACCATAAACTCAAATTAATGACCTCGCTGCCATGGCTGGTGGAGAGAGAGGGCAAACGAGAGGAAGGGAGACAACAGACAAATGCTGAAAGGCGAGACAGAACAGAAGCCAATAACAAAAGCAAAGCAGAGCAGCAGCAGCAGCAGCAGAAATAATCATAAGAAAAAGACGAAAGACGTATAAGAAGAAGAAAAAGAAGCCGAAAGCAGCAGCAGCAACAGAAGCAAAAGCAGAACAACGGCACATGGCCATGTCCAATGTCTGGGTGTGATTTACCGTTAACAGTTTTTTGTTTTTGCTGCTGCTGCTGCGGCTGCTGCTGTTGAAAATTAATCTTATTGCAGGCGATTTCACTGCGATTTACACTGCACACAAACACACATGCATACACATATACATACATATACTAATGTATGTAGATCGTATATACAAATTGGAACTGCTCCAGAGAGCCAAGCGGCAGATGGTCACCAATGCTAGAGAGGGGCGAGGGAGGGAAGGTGGAATGGAATGGAGAGTATCCAACTCTGGGTTTGTTTGCTCTGTGATTATGCAGTCGACGTCAACGTCAACGTCGTCGTCGTCGCTGCCATCGTCGTCGTCACAGTCGATTTGTTGTCAAACTGGTTTTACAAATATTTTGCGTTAATCTGGAAGCCGCACTGATGAGAGGGCTGGAAGGGGGGTGAGGGGTTCTGGAGCTGCAGTTACATTGCAGCAAAGCAAAGCTCAGTGAAAGTCCGTTGAATGCTGCGCTCTCCTCTCTCATCCTGTCCTACTACCTTTTCTCTCTGGCGCGCGCTCTTTCCAGCTAGTTACACACACACACACATCCCCTCTCCCTCGCTCTTTCCAGCTAGTTAGCTCAGTGCACATTCAATTAGATTTAGCTCTGGCTTCAGTTTTAGCTTTCGGTTTAGCCGTAGCTTTGGCTCCCCCCATCGCTCTGCTCATTCATCGGCTCTGCTCGGTATTTACAGCCAATTATGAGACAAACAAGTTGAGAACGCTGCCCGGATAGCGATGACCACGTGAGCACAACCAAGCACAATCACGGTATGCCTCTCTCTCCACCAATCGGAATCAGCGCAATCACTGAATGGTCACACTCGCAGTGAGAGTAACACTCGATATTCAGCACAAAAAAATTCATTCGAGTTTTGAAGACTTTCATTTCCATGATCTGTTCATCCTCGGCATTCATTCATTCAGTCTTTCATTCCATACCAGCTTTCGATAGATTATCACGGATTAGTGGGGCTTACCTGTGCATTGAAATCGAATAGGTATTCCGGTCGCAGCGGACAAGGTAGACCGCACTTGCAGGTACCCTGTGTCAGCAGGTAGTCCTTGATTTGGAATTGCGTGCGAAGCGTTTTTCCCGTGGGACTGCAATAGATATGCAAACAGATGTATGATATGAGAATCGAAAGATAGACGAGTAAGAGTGCTCTAGATTTACAAGTACTACTCCAGTATTCCATCATTATTCACTATTTTCACGCACAATTAGTTTTATGGAAATCATGCAATTACCCCAAGGTTACCCCCTCTTCAACATTGCCAACAACATGCCCACCCCCTTCCCTCTGGGGTGCAATTAGCCGCACTATCTAACAGAACAGACAACAGGCAGCAGACAGCAGTCGAGCCAAAAACAACAACAACAACAGCAACAGGGTAATGGGCGAGTGTTTGATTAACAGCTCATTAACATAATGGACATTAACATGACAATGTAAAGCGACTCTCTGCTCTGCTCTCTGTTTCTCCTCTCTCTCTCTCTCTCCCTATCTGACGCATAAATTAATACCAATCAGAATTGCTCGCTCGCTGTCTGTCTGTCTGGTGAATAAGTGCGACTCGATCGGAGCATAATTCAAACTGGTTTTATATATACATATGTACATATGCATGATTTTAATTTTGCGTTTTATGGTTAATTTATGAGATTTTTTGGTTAAAGTTACAGGGCTCCCACGTGTTGTGTTGAGGAATTGCGTGATGTGATGTACATATGTATGTTTCGAAAGGGGTAAAATTCGCTTGAGAGCACCTCTTATAAAGAGTAAGAGCATCGTCTCGGCCCATCCCTTAATCCTCTTGAAACCTTGGATTTTCATTCAAAAGTGTTTCGATATGTTTCCCAGAGGTTCCCATTTGCATTTATATTCCAAAAGGGTATCTATGTATCTTTAAGATACATAGATACAACTCGGCATACAATCTTAACAATGAAAACGAAAATATTCTCCCCTCTTTGTACAGAGCAGAGCCCACACTCCCTCCCATATGACACGAATCGAAGCAAACACAAAGGAGAACAGAACTCCGCACCTCGTGCAAAATAACAAAAACAAAAAACGAGTACTACCACTACGTCATCCATTCCGTTGCCACAAAACGCGTGACTGCACAGTCAGCCCAAGCGACCATCAAAAAATCAAATTATGAGAAGGCAAAAAATTTATTAAAAATTTTTCAAATTTAAATACCGACAAAAACAGCAAAAAAAAAAAAAGAAAAGAAACCCCAAATGAATCCAGTTGTAAGGCTGGCGAAGGGTTTGGTTGGGAGAGGAGGCGAAGGGTTTGGTTAGGAGAGGAGGCGAAGGGTTTTGTTGGGAGAGGAGGCGAGAGGCCAGGGCCATGACCAGGTCCAGGGCGGTTTTTCCTTTCTCAATTTTGGTTACCCCTTCCTCTTATCGGGTGCCGCAGCTCCGCGCCCCTTTCCAACAATCGCCCCCCTACTCAATGGGCCACGCATGACCGCAAATCTGCCGACATAAATGGGTTGTCGCATGTGCGCTGCCAGGGTTCGAAAAAAAAAGAACCCAAAAACCAGAGGGGAACTCCTTGGATACCCTTTAGGACACAATCATGGAATTTGGAATAGAATCTGTTAAAGTTGAGATTTAATTTTAAAAGTCGTGGGACTTTGCGAATATACAGAAGAACAAATAATAATGCTGGCTTAGACTGATAATCATTTTATTTTTTAATGAATTAACTTGTAAGAATGTCCTTCTAAATTACAAAAAAATTAAGGTATCAAAATGCCTTCAATTAATCAATCATTCATAAATCTCTCAAAATACCCAGAAGATATAAGAAATAAGTCGTATCTTTGAGATCGGAAAGACAGACAGACATGGCCATATTTATATAGCCACGGATCAGAATCGAGAATATACAATTTCTGCGTTGCAAACATTTGCCTAAAGTCGTATTATCCTCTGAAAGGGTATCGCGAAACAAAAAAAAACCAGAAAAAAGAACGCAAAAAAACAAGAGAGAGAGAGAGAGAGAGAGAAAGAGAGAAGAGGGGAAAAAACGGAGCTGCTTATTAATTGTAAAGTGTGAGCACGTTGAAGGAATCAAGGGCGCTGATGATGACGCCGTTCGAGGAGTATCGCAGTCGGAGACGCAGTCGTGGCACTCGAGAGAGACGACACGACTGATGCTAGGGCTCAAGTTTTGTTGCCGGGCTTACAGTCATTACCCTTGCGCCCCTTGCCCCTTGTTGTTCATACTCGAGAACCCATTCTCTCCCCGTATTCGTATTCGTATGGGAAATCTGAATAATGCATGAAGTGTGAAAGCGGCAAGGGCATTAAATGAAACGACGACAGCAGCAGCAACAGGAGCGGAGCAGGAGCACCAACAGGAGCTGGGTAGGGTAGCAGCAGAAGCAGAAGAGACAACAACAATATAATTGAGCGACAGCAACATTCAACAACCAGAATCGTGTTACGGGTTAAACGAGTATGCGAATTGTCAATTGAGTGGCCCTTTTAGCCCGTCCCTTAGCCAGAACAGAACAGAACTGAAGATCCGATCCGATCCATGCAGCAGGAGCAGTTGTGTTCCCAAGCCTCAATCGGACGGAACCCCACATGACATACCAGAGCCCTCATCATCATCTTCATCAATGGCTGCAGCAGCAGCAGCAACAAAACTGGTTTCTGCTTTGTTTTATTAATTATTTTTAACTACTTAAGCGAGAGAGAGAGCGAGGGGGGGGGGGGGGGGGGGGGCAGGCCGCATGCTTCGTTCCGAGATTGGAAAAATCGATGGCAAGTCGATTGCCAGACGACACGAAGGAGCAGGACCGAGAATCGAGCACCGAGCACCGAAGGGAATCATCATCAACGCCAGCAAAGCTTATGGCTCAATTTGTATGCAGCTGGCGTCGTGGCATGAGGCAGCTTAAGAGGCAGCAGCAGCCTCAGACGATTACCAGCCGCAGGAGGTGGCAGAACAGAAGAGCTCGACTAGCTCATTAAATTTGATTCTCCCTCGCTCTCTGCCTCTGCCTCACTCTGGGGAGCTCTTTAACTCTTTCATATTTGCTGAAAATGCGCTAATAACCCCCCGCTCACCGCTCTCTCTCTCTCTCTCTCCCCCTCTTTTTGTAACCACATAAAAGGCGTCGAGCTAACGAGTTAAAATAATTTAATAAATTACACACAAAACGCCAAGTGCCAAAGTCGAGTGGCCAGCCAGCGCCCAATCCCACCCCCACCCCCTGTCTGTGTCTTTCTCTGGTTTTTGGGCCCTTCGTCTGGGGGTCTGGCATAGCTTGGCATGGCGTTGGGGCAACTGTGTGAAAAGGTGGAATAGCTTTACGCCCCGTGTGACCTTGAGTGCACCCTCGAGCCACGAAAAGAGACGACGCTGACAGCTGCAGACAGACCAGAGCAGAGCAGAGCCTATTACTAAATTAATAATCCCAAACACACAGGCACAAACAGCGAACAACGAACGAACAGCGGCCATAACTCCCGAGACTTGGCCCAGAGGCGGCGCATGAAACTGTAAAAAATTATGGCACAAAGGCTGTGACAGGAGCAGACCGTACCGGGCCAAGGGGCGGCGGCGGGAGGACAAGAAGGATAAGGACAGGGAATAGACACACACAGA
The DNA here is from genome assembly GCA_008121215.1 of Drosophila athabasca. Lineage (NCBI taxonomy): Eukaryota > Metazoa > Arthropoda > Insecta > Diptera > Drosophilidae > Drosophila > Drosophila athabasca. The sequence continues at coordinate 13,605,574 of CM017793.1, forward strand.
CAAGATTCCATCCTTTCCAATCCTTTCACAAGGGTTTATTTGTTGTCTTTGTTGGGCACGTCCTTGACAGAAGAAAGCCTGAAACGGCGGCCCATTGCAGCCCACCAAAAAGGTCCTCCCGATTATTGCAATGAAAAAACGACTGCAGTTCTTTGAACACAGATTGCCGATGGTTTTGCAATGGAAAGATTATAGAAATATGTATTTTATTTCATCTAAAAAGAGTCCAAGCTGATATCTGTGGAGTTTTCTGGAACTTCCGATGACTCAAATCCCCATCCATTCTCTCCGTTTGAACGTTCCTTCTTCTTTTCTTGTTTTCTGGAATAAAAAACTTCACATATGAAACAACTCGGAACTTTTTGCTTTCCTACGGGAGGAATTGACTTCCATCTGGAGCTACTTTTCCCACGACATTGCCAGCGACAAATTTGTGTGGTGGGCGTTGACCAAAGTCAACAAGCAGCCATCGGATGGATGGATGCATTCGCAACAAACGAAATGCCAAAAAGTAACTAAAATAAACACATTTCAAAGGCCAGAAAGAGCCCCTGAGTATCTTTCTGTCTGTCTGTCCATCTGTCCGTCTTTTTGGCTGACTGAATGACTGACAATGCAGGCGGCAGAGTGGGATGAAAGGCCAACTGCTGCTGCCAACCTACGCTGAAAGAAGCGCTGCTAAAAGACCAAGAGGGTCGGCAGTTAGAGGTATGTACATATGTATGTAAGTACCTCTTGGTAGGGTGCTGAGCGGCGTAAGGAAAATAGGAAAACTGTTTGCCGACTTTTTTGACTGGCATTCCGCATTCTTTTGCCAGAGGCCTAAGCCTAGCGGGGTGCCTTGACTCCGCTCCGCTCTGCTCCGTGTTTGATCCTCGATCTCCAGCTGCCGTTTCCGATTTATGATTTATAAGCGTACGACTATTGTATACGACCCGGGCACAGTGGGCGGCCGGCCTGGCCTCCTGCTTTTGGCTTTTGGCTTTGACCCGACCCGGGCGCAGCCATTTAGCACTTGAGCAAACATTCAAATGCTCGCCGTGCCCAACAATTATTGATTTAGTGGACAAATCGGACAAACCTTCCCTCCCTCCGCCAATGCCCAACACATTCCGCTGCAACATTCTTGACATGAAATACCACTGAAGCAAAAAGTGCACAAGGCCACGGCGGTGATAGGGATGGGGACGGGGACGGAAGCTCAACAAAAACGTGGTATTCATGTACCTCCTCCCCCCCCCTTTGTTCGTCCAGCTGGTTATCTTTTTTCGCAAAAACTCAAAAAAGGGGAATAGTTCCGCGGCGCTTGCCACCACACCGCACAGCACAGCACACAAAACTTTTGAGGCAAACAGAAACAGCAGAAATGCAGGAACCTAGCAACACGCAACGTGGAAATGAGCAGCAGCTGCTTCTACTCGTACTCCCATCCAAGTGGCAGTGGCAGTGGCAGGGTCTGGGTGGACAATGACAACGCTTGACACACGATGTCATGTCGTCGCAATGGCACAAGTAAATACCGAGTGCATGGCCAGCGGGCCATGAAAGGCGAAGGCAGTGGAGCACAGTGGACAGGACCCTGCCGCCACGACGACAGCCCAGCGGTGCCGTCAAAGAGTGTCCTGGCAATGGGTGATGGTAGGTAATGGCCCAGTGAATAAGTGTAACAACTTAAAAAGGACTCTGGCTCTGTCTGGCTTTGATAGAGAGGCTTTCTTCACTGCAATTCCTAACCTTTGGTCAGAGATATATGTAATACCCTTTTTATCTGGCTTCAGAGCGTGGTGGCAAGGTGGCAGAGTGGCAAGGTGCCAAGTCCACAAGTAAACGGACTGCAGGGGATTAGCTGTGGCTTCTGGAGATGGTTTGTCAGAGACAGACAGACAGACAGACAGACAGAAAGCAGGCGGTAGGTGAAGAGAGCTATAAAGTATAATACGTAATAATAATGATTGCCGGGCATAATGAAATCCCCTCCAAAAGCACAAACAAACTGAGAAACATGACAGAAAGAAAGACTCGTGTGGTGTGTTCCGTGTTTCACAGGAGTTTTCTACCATAATCTGTGGGGATGTGCTGCTGCTGCTCCAGGCATGCGATGGTTGGCCTAAACCAACAGATAAATCCCCCACTCCATTCACACAACAGCACAGCTGCGAGGCAAAACTATACCGTAGAACGGAGGAGAACAGAACAGAATACGGACCTAAAACCAAAACCGAGCCCAGAGTCAAGCCACTCGAGAAGTGGCAGAGCCACTTATAAAATCAACAATTACCCAACATCACAAAACCCAGGGCCCAGAGCCAAGAGCACAGAGCACAGAGCCCAGAGGCGGCTCTGTTTGCACTCAAGCCCGAAAAAAGCTAAAGGTCTGAAGGCCTTCACAATTATCAAAAGTTTCGTAGTCGTTGAGAGGATTGGGATACATACATATATCCATCTCCACACGTACTCCTCTACTGCTACTCCTACTCGCACTCGTACTTTTCAACATATCTGTGTAAATATTTGATTTGAGTTTGTAATTATATGTGTGCTTGATGATAATGCCGCCCATCGCCCCTCGCAGATAATGCCAGGTAAACATTTGACTGCGCTCCGTCTCGTGGCGGCTGCTGCTGCTTCTGCTTCTGATTGCAAAAACATAGACTGGCAGAAGACAACCCTTTCTCATTCCATTTCCATTTCCATTTGGACAGTAGCATTTCCTGTACGAATAGTACATTTTTATGGTTTCTCGAACGCGTTTCGCCGCCAGACAATAACCAGATTGACTTTTAGCCCACCGACTGCCTGTTGGTGTGTAAATGTCATGTAACTACCACACTACCACAGCCACAGCCACGACTGGACGACTGGACTGGCAGAGTGGCAGGAAGAGACACGACACTACACCACTCCATTCTCTTGTCTTGTTGCTTGATTCCCTCCCCTCCATTTCTGTGTGGGAGGAAGGGGGTGTACTCACCTGATGTAGGCCACTTCATTGTTGCTGGTTAAACGACGCCAGCCTGGAGCCAAATTTCCATTGTAGCTGACATTTTTCCTGTTCATGTTGCTGCTGCTGTTGTTGTTGGCTTTGTTGGCAACATTCTTGGCATAGATCTGATTGTTCTGACTCATTTGACGCGAGGCAAGTATTGTTGCTGCAGTAGCACTACTAGCTGCAACAGTTGCCGCCGCTGTTGACTTTACTGGCAACTTTATCTGCGCCTGACGAACTTTCGTTGGTTGTTGCTGTTGCAGTGGTTGCTGCTGCTGCTGCGGCTGCTGCTGCTGCTGCTGATGTTGGAGGAGTAGTTGGGGGCTGCTCGTTGGACAGACAAATATATGCTGCTGACTGTTGCGCTGCTGCTGGTGTTGCTGCTGCTGGTGTTGCTGTTGCAGTTGCTGCTGCTGCTGCTGGTGATGCAGATTTGCTGCTTGCATCATGTTTCCATTTACATTGCCATTTACCAAACCAGCTGGTAATATTTGTTGCATATGCTGCTGCTGCTGATGCTGCTGCTGCTGCTGTTGTTGCTGTTGCATTGCTGCATTTGTAACGACCCGCGATACAAATTTTGTCTGTTGCTGCTGGAAAAATTGATGATGCTGCTGCTGCTGTTGCTGCTGCTGTTGGATATGCATCTCACTGGCAACTGTCTCAGCACTCCCGATCATATTCAATTTGTGCTGATGCTGATGCTGCTGCTGCTGCTGGTGCTGCTGCTGTTGGCCAGCGGATGTGGCAGCCATGTTGCTAACAGCAGCCGTCTAAAAGCTACTCCTCCGAATTAGGGCCTGCAAAATAAAAGGGTTTCAAAGAGATTCGTGTATTAGATGCCATGCCATGATGTATGATAATAATTACAAAACCTAGTCCTTATTGAAATCTGGGAGATTTGTGCGAATCTTCTGTATGATATGGGTAAAAACCCTTTTTTATAGGAGGACTAATTCTATTATAGGGTACGACCTCATGTTTAATTGCGTTTTAGCATTGATTTCCTAGTGTATTCTAGTGTGTTTGTGTCTTACAGGGCGAGAAATGACACACACAGTCTCACACACGCACAATCAGCACGTTTATACGATGCGTAAATAATGAACAAGCCAATTGGCCGATTTGTAGCTGTAAACCTGAGACGAGTCGATTGGTTTATGCGTTTATTATGCTCCCTGCGCACACACGCACGCACGCACGGACGGACACTCGCCTCACACATTGAAAATTGCAATAAACGGACCCGCATAAACGTAGGCAATCAGCTGCCGCCTCTGCCGCACCTCTGCCTCTATTTATATGTACATATGTACATGTACTCGCGCGTATTCCTGCTATCTGCTCACCTTTTAGCGTAGTTTTCGTTTTGCTCATTTGCCAGCATATTAAATTAATTTTGAGTTATTGTGTAAACGAGACGCGGCCGCCATGTTCATGTTTTATTTAGTATGTTGTTTTTTGTTGTTGTAAAAACACTTAATTTCACTTTTTTTTTTTTGTTTTGTTGTTGGTTGTAGTATTATTTGGTATTCAATTTTTGTAAAAAAAAATTTCTGTAATAATGCGACAACGACTTTTGTATTTTTGCCTTGGGGCTTGGGGCCACTTCTGCCCCTTTTGCCTCAGCTGCTGCTGCGCTGTTTGTTGCTGTTGCTTTTTATACAATATACAATCTGCTCTGCTCATGACTTCATTTGGAATTCAGAAAACGAACGGCGCGGCGCAGTCAACGGCAGCAAAGAGCGAAGAGCAAAGAGCGAACAACGCGTAAAAGTAGGTGAATGGAGCATGAAGACGCACACCAGGCCAGGCACAGCCAAAGGGGGTGAGGGGGGGATGGTTAATGGAAAGGGTACTGGGTGTGATGGGTAGATGCAGTGGGGTGGGTAGACCACAAAGATTCACCCGCACTCCCACACATACTCTCACTATCTCGTCTGTACTTGCTTTTTAATAATTTGTATGGTGTGTATTAAAATATAGAAATTAAAACAAGGCATTTATTTTATAATTAATGCGTATCTATTAGTGTGGTGTTGTGTGTGGACACCACCTGCCCTCGGGTTATGCTCCAACGATCAGCAGTCAGCAGCAGCAGCAGAAACAAACAACGAAACAGGGAGTCGCAGTGGCAGTGGTAGAAGCAGAAGCAGAAGCAGCAGCAGCAGCTGTTTGCCTTGGGCAGTGGGATGAAAACGAATCGAATTGGTGGTGTAGCCGTTGGCCGTTGGCTAGCAAAGCGATTTGCCTTTGCCTGTTGTTGCTATTAGTATTGGGCAATCGCGCACACACACAAACACACACACACACGCACTACCGCACACAGATACAATCATAAAGCGGAGGGAAAACGCGTGCCTATGCTGCGGTTTACTGCTGGCTGTTATAATATGTACAAAGTGACCTCAATACGCATTACACTACACAACACACACACACACACACACAGCACATCACATCACTTTATTTGGCAGCTGCATTTCGCTCCAAAAACTCAGTATATTATATTATGCACAGTCGGATTACACCAAATAGCAATTAAATATGAATTAATTACAACAATTTGTGTCGCTTGCTTTATCTGCTCTCTCGCTCTCTTTTGCGCTCTCCTCTCCATTCGCGCACACGATTATATTTTTTTCAACTGAATTTCGTTACACTTTTTTGTTTTATTTGGCACCCACCTAATTTACACTTTTATTCATTTGTTTGGGAATATATTTTGGTGGCCTTGTCGACTGCACTGGGATATTGATATTTCGAATATGGATATTTTTTATTGGCCTATATCAGCGGAACGGGAACTACTTTTCTGAATTTTGGAAAAATCCGAAATTTTTCTGTTTTCCGTTGTTGTTGCGGCCCGAGTTTCCCCAATTTTCCCCAAATTCAGAAAATAATTCGACAAGGTTGCGTTGTTTACGTCGCGGCGAAAAAAGTTTTTTGTTTTGTGTCGACATGTCGAGACATGTTCATGTGGGATTTTTTCTCTTGATTGGGATTTTTTCTCCAGATGTCAAACGGTATGGGATTTTTCGCTATATTTGTCACGCAAATACGAGTGAAACAAGGGTTTTTTTGTGATTAGGGTTTTGGTCACTCTTTTTTTGGCTATTGGTGTTTTAATTTTGGGTGACTTCAGTCACACTAACTCCAATTGGTGTATACTGGTATTATTTTCAAAATTACCGCCAATTTAATAAAATATCGATTTTTTGTTGCATGGCTCCATCCATCGTATGAGCACATACTTGACAAGTTTTAACAATTATTCAGAAATAAGGTATACGATAGGAGCATACTCCGCATACATGTTGCCGATGTGTAGCAAATGTGTAGTTACCCTGTAGTTGCCATGTAGGAAAGAGGACTTATTTGTCGACCTTCCTTGTTTAAACCTTATTTTAGATCTTATAAAAAATTTTTTCATCTATCAGTTAAAATTATTTGTTTAGTCTTCAGTATTCAGTTCAGCTAGTAATATTAAACAGAATATTAAAATCGAGGAATATGATTTTCGTCGGTATTTTTACGGTAGGTATATTTTTAAATTGAAACCGTTATTTTTGGTATATTTGAAAAGACAAATAAAAACAAACCTAACAATCTACTTAATGAATTTATATACTATACTGGAAGAAGACAGAAAGTGAAGGGTTGCTAAAATACAGACGGATTGGACGTTCGACGCATATTTTCATTCTCGAAATAAATTTATCATAGGTTTTATGTTAATAGCTAGCTAAGACATTTTGATGATTTGATCGAGGAGACAGATGAATTTGGGCCCCTGTCCCCCTTCAGGGACAAGGACGAGGAACCGAACCTTCCCCACTAACAGCGTACGACTCCATCCGACAATGCAAAAAGGCTTGGGCGATCTACGTGAAGAAGAGGGGAAACCCTTCCGTATATTACGAACATGCCGAAAAGACCGCCATTTATATGCACACGACAATATTAAACTTCTTCAGACTATTCGAAATGTAGAGAACTAGAAGAAGAACTAATGAAACTTCTTAAACTTCCCACAGGTGCTATCGAGGTGCTATCGATGTGGACATCCAGGAACAGAACGGAGAGATCAAAAAGGCCGATGTGCGGTTCAACAATGACAAGAATCTCACATACACTGTGTCGTACATACCCAAGGCCGAGGGACCGCACAAGGTGACCGTCCAGTTCTCTGGCCGCGACATACCCAAGTCTCCGTTCCCCGTGAAGGTGGAGGGACATGCCGGAGATGCCACCAAGGTTAAGGTAACCGGCCTCCGCATCCAGTCCACGGGTGTGACCATCAAGAAGCCACCCTTTCTTCGACATCTTGGCCAAGGATGCGGGTCGCGGAGTGCCTGAGGTGATCATCATCGATCCGGGCAACCACAAGACCTCGGTGGCGGCCAAGGTGCGCCAGTTGGAGAACGATACTTGGCGCTGCGAATACGGCACGGCCCTGCAGAATCATCGACAACGAGGACAGCAACAACTCGGTGGAGGTAATGCCACCAGCCAATGGAGCAGGCGAGCGAGTGCCGTTCGACCAGAAGGTGGTCGTGGAGAACACAGTGGATTTGCCCAAAATCATGGTGGACAGAGTCGAACCCAGTAAGTAGCCATCCCTATTCCCTTTGTCCCTCTTTTACATATACAAGTGTCATAATTGCCTTTCGCTAATCCTTAATCTTATATCTTCATCAGTTGTCGTGAATCGTGCCGAAATATTCGTCGTAAACTTTGAAACAACCGTCTACCAAAGCAGGAGTGGTATCCCAAACCGCGGAAAAGGGGTCGTGCAATTTTATGCAACGCATTATACTTTTCTTATAAAAGTCGACGTAAGTAATATAATTAATTATAGTAAATTATTTAATAATTTTTTTCAGATGCACGAATTGGTCGCCTCGGTGGTACTTAGCTTAATCTATATATATCTAACTTAATCTTATACTATTATTATTATTATACTGGTATTCTTACTATTATAATTACTGAAAATCAAATACTATGAATATAATTTGGAAATAATGTAATATTTTATAAACTTTTTTACCTCTCTTTTGAATGTAATTATTTGGAAAACTTTTTTACTCTCTTTTCCACATCACCCAAGAGATTGAGTTGCGTTTTTTTTTTAAGTGGTGTTCCCAAGAGGCCTAATCCACTAATCATTATGCAAATTAGACATAATGTCTGGTCGTTGGCGTTCCCAATAGAGCATATACCTCAACAATGGCTGTAACCATACGAGTGGCTGGTCCCTTGCATAATGATGCGCGAATCTCAGCACCAACCTCCTTCCCAACTGTTTCGTCGGAAAACAATGCAGCAGATGTACTGTCTAGAGGAATGACAGCAACCAAATTTGCGGAAAATAGCATGTGGTTTTATGGCCCACTATTTTTACATGGACCACCATCGACATGGCCACTACCATTTGTGGCTACAAAGGAAGAAACAATAAGTGCAAATCCGCATAAGATTGGTCAGTCAATAATTATGACTGTCACACAAGAGGATGACATAATCTACAAGATTAAGCACAACAATTCGTACAACAAGCTACTGAGAATTGTAGCTTACATAATGCGCTTCCGACGAAAGAAGACGTACGCAAGCCACACGGTCCAATTCGATGAGCTAAAGGAAGCTCAGAAAATTGTAATTCGTCATATACAACGAAATGACTTCAAAGAAGACATAAGGCACATCATGAGACACAAGGGAACCCAAAAAGGAAGCTCGATAAACTCACTAACACCATTTTTAGATCAAGATGGAATTTTGCGAGTTGGAGGGCGATTAGAAGCTGCAAATATCGCATTTGATGCCAAACACCCAATGCTGTTACCTTACAACGATCCTGTGCGACCGTCATAAACTATCTTTGACCCGACCCACACTTATGTGTATGATCTGCATGGGGTCAAATGTCCCAACATCTGTAAAACGATCCTGTGCGACCGTCATAAAATATTTAGGACCTGACCCATATAATTGTTTAGTCATAAATATAGATACTCTACCTAAGACCCTAAAATAAGCAATTGTTACCCATCAAAACTCTGTATATAAACCCTGCATATTTCACAATAAAATCAGTACGAAAGAAAACTCTGACGTATTCACATCTCCGAAGCCCAATTTGTTCAAGTACCGATTGCGGCGACACTTTGTTACTAGTACATGAACTGGTGACATACACATTCTCATTTTCAGCATACGATTGTCAAATTGACAATCATCAAGAATCAAGCGAATCTACATCAACAGATTCGTTGGATTTGTTCATTTGGTGACCCCCGACTTTTGGACTAAATTCGGTAGACCATTAATTTGGTTACTGCCGACTTTAAAACTTGGATTCATTTGGCGAATCCTACAGAATTGGTCAACTTGGCGATCAATTTACAAACATTTTGGATCTACCCAAACCTATATAGTCAACTTGGCGACTAAAGGTTTGATTCAGCATTGCCACAACTATTTATTGAGTACTTTTGACCATCATCTTGGTTGTGAGTAGAGGCACAGCCTGTCATTGTGACAAACAAATTACCTCCATCGGGTCATTAGTACGAAATAAATAAATAAAATGGCATCATCAAGCATAAATGTGGTTCTGGACAAGCAATTGGCCACAGGCGAAGAGATCCAGAATATCATAAGAAATTATAGAAAGGATCCCTCTGAAAGGAAGCAAAAGCCAGAGTATTTTACAACTCGGCTGGACAGACTAGATAGTCTCTGGAAAATGTTTTCACAGGAGGAAACAAAGATCCAGAATATAATCCAAGGCTCAAAAGTTGAGCACGATTACTTTACAAATAATTATTTTAAACAAATTAAAGATTTGGTTGTAAAGTACAAGGATGAGCTCACGAACTTGTTATCGTCCATAGAAAAACAGATGGATACAGGTTCCATAACTTCTATGGAGGATGAGCACGACATAATGCCTATGATTCGAGAGCAAAAGGCATTGCTCGAGAGTCTGCAACGGATAATGAATAGAATGACGGATGAGACTCGAAAGGATTTCAAACCAATAATAACCAAATATTGGGATGAGATTAGATCGATACACGTCCAAATTCATCGAAGATGTACTAACCCTGAGAGCATGGGGTACAATAGTAAAATGTACATAGCAGCTGAAGATGCAGTCTTGTCGGTTCAGACGTTGACGATACCTGACGCTGTTCAGCAATTCAACGCTACTCCTCATATGAGTAATGCGTTACCTCTGCCAAAGGTTGCCATCCCCAAATTTGATGGAAATTATTTGAGATGGCAACAATTTCATGACATCTTTAAGAAGATGATTCATGAAGCGCATGTACCCATCATTCAAAAGATGTGGTACTTAAAAACCAATGTTACGGGAGAAGCGGAAAATTTAATACGCCATCTTTCGTTAACAGAGGGAAATTATGCAACAGCATGGAATATGCTACAAGAGCGTTTTAGCAACAAAAGAGTGCTAAGCAACGCATTAATTCAAAAAATGTTAGATCACCCAAGCACGTCTAATGATGCGAAGTCAATCAAAGCATTACATGACAGTGTAAAGCAGGGGTCGGCACGCAATACACTCACATGTTTTGTGCGCTTGTGTGCGCAGACAAGAGACACGAAGCAACACGAAGGCAAAACGTTTCTTGCTTTGCACTGAAAGAAATGAATCCAGATAAGGAGAAATGTTTTACGCCAAACAAAAGAAAAAATAACAAGGGGAAAAAATCGTAGTAATAAAAAAACAAAAAAACAGCATCATAAACAACTAAAAACAAGAAAAAAAAACATTGCGCCCCGCCATCCATATTTTCTAAAAAGATAAAATCATGTTCCCACATTATATTGAACATTTTTGTCAGTGTACAATTTAATTTGCGCAGCGTGGTCTTCACCATTTGACTTCTGAACTGATTCATCTCTGTTCTCGCAACGCTGACGATCAGAATACCGAAGCAGCTTGTGCGTATGCCCGAAGACACACGACGCAATTTCTCTGCCGCCGCGGGACCCGAGCAGTAAGGCCGACGGTACTCGAAGTTTTTACGCTATGCGTGTGCCGACTGCGCTGCCCCGAGACGTTTTTGCTATGCACATGGGATAGGACGCTGCCGACCCCTGCCGACCCCAGGAGCGACTTGATCAATGATCGGGCCAGACTGCTGTAGAGCACTTCACGCAACTTCTCGCCCCAGAAATGATCCACAATGGGAAACTCAATTTCGACCTCCTGGCGCATGTGAACCGACACGAAGTAATAGCAGCCCGCGAAGATGCCCATGCCCAGCAGGTACACGTGGTAGGCGCTTATGCACTCCTGGCCATAGCACTTGTACCACAGATGACTACGGAGTAGATAGAATACGATTAGAATTTGTGCTAATCCTGGCACATATGCACCCACCGATAGTCTGTGTGCATGTAACCCGTGTACAGCCACGCCGTAAGGTAGCCGACGAGCAAATGTGCGGCGAGGAAAAGCAGCTTGCGGGGCCCATAGTGCACCAGCCAGCGGAAACGGGTGGCACAATACGGTCTCTCGGCCAAGTGCTGCTGGCACAGAATCACGCCATACAGGACAACCGCTCCAAGGAGCGGGATGCTGGCGAACCAGGTGTAGAAGCTGCACACCAGACTCAGCGTGCCCGCAATCCAATGAAGCGGTCGCAGCAATTGAAAGTTAACGAACAGCAGGAAGATGGTCAGCAGCAGGAACTGAATGCCCACCGTCAGCAACACGGCTTGCAAGCAGCGCCGGAACAGCAGGAGCTTGCAGGCATTGATCGTTGAGAGGTGGGACATTGGGAAGGCAACACTTTCATATATTTACTTTAGTTTAAAAATTCGCAAAAAATCGCAATTGCCGGCAACGCGCGCGTTTTTAGTGTTACCGTACGAGGATAGATAAAATATACCAGACCGCTCTACTAAATATACCGAAGTGATTAAATACTGGAAACATATTTGAATTCAAATGAATCAATTGTCAAATGCTGAATTTACAAAAATGTTGGAGATTTTTAACGAGCCACACGCTGATGCTGCACAGTTTCCCCTCGGCTCCGGCCCGTGGCCCATTGTGATCATCATAGCCGGTTACCTTGCTACAGTCCTCTGGCTGGGCAGAAAGTTCATGGTGGGACGAGAGCCTTTCAAATTGAATGGCGTACTCAGATGCTATAATCTCTTCCAAATTCTGTACAACCTTCTGCTGATCCTAACGGTGAGTACGTCGTGCCACGTCCGGTAGAGTATGTATACCACCAATATATCAATTTTCTCTCTCTCTCTCTGAAGGGATACTACTTTATGTTCGTTGCGAGACCCTACAATTTCAGCTGTATTAGGGTCCTGCCGGAGGATCACGACCTTAAGTTCTGGGAGCGCGCCATTAGCTATGCCTACTACATCAACAAATTCGTCGACTTGCTGGATACCATCTTCATTGTGCTGCGGAAAAAGTACAATCAGATCACATTCCTTCATGTCATCCACCACGTGACGATGCCATCGGTGGGGTATCTAGTGATACGATTCCATGGCTACGGGGGCCACGTATTCTTTCTGCTCTCCTTCAACGTCCTCGTGCATATCGCCATGTACGGCTATTACTACACTGCGACGGGGAAGCAGCTCCAGAAGCTCCTTTGGTGGAAAAAGTACTTGACCATGCTGCAGATGCTCCAGTTTATCGTTATATTTCTGCACTGTGTGTACACCGGTCTGCAGCCCAACTGTGAGGCATCTCGGGGAGTGATCTATATGGCCACTTCCGGATCAGCGGTCATGTTTGCGCTGTTTTCCAACTTCTATTTTCATGCCTACCTGCGGACACCACCGAAGACTGAAGCCAAAACAGAATAGTGTTTCATCGAAGACAGACCAAACAGTCGTCAAAATTTTCGTTTAATAGTCATTCAAATTAATTTCAGATTAATTCAATTCATTCTTACGGCCTACAATTTTCTATATACATATATTTATAAAGAAACAACAAGTAAATAAATAAATTGTATATATACATATATGTATATATAAATATTTATATATGTAGATAGATAGGCCGCAACATAGGAACGGAAGGAGCTAAGCAGTAGCGTGGGTAGCGTAAGGAAGCCAAGGGCCCCGGTGCAAAAAAAATGTGGGGACCCAACAAAATACGTTAAAATTTGAAGGGCTTTGTTATTAGGAAGCAAAGTATATCGAAATCCTTATGTGTATTTAAACTATTTTATTATACAAAAATATGACCGGCGGAGTCGAATTTGGCCAATAAAATAGCTTAAATTGTTTATTATTTTTAGTTTACTAAAAGATCTTTCAGCTTGTGTAGATGTAACAGGAACTGTATGAATCAGTAACATTGAAGTAAATACTTCTGTTAGTTCGCATTCTAGCACCCCATATTTAGTAGGCTATAAATATTTATAAATTGAATGGTAAAGTTGGGGACAATTATGTCGGAATATTTATTTTGAAATGCGTCACCCTTTTCTAATAAGGTTTTCTGGTCAACATCTACTAAAAATGATGGTGTTAGAAAATTAAATATTTTATTAACCTCCCTCATACCAGCTAAACGTTCCTTTAATTGAACAATTATTGTGTGTAATACCTTATTAAATACAGTAATTTTAAATATTTGTTCCCTGTTTTGAAATCGGTAATCCGAAGCTAACGAAGTTTTTTTACTGTTCTCTTCCTTTATTCTTTAATATGGGGATCTATAGCATATTCAATTGTAGATTCAACTGCTTTGCTATTAACTGATTCAAAGTCATTTCGCATGTGGTATCTGATTCCCCAGTTCAAGTAGATAGTAGATCCCAACGTTTGATACTATTTCCTGTAGTTACATTTATAATATGTTGGTCAGATCTTATTTCGACATAAGATCTTAATAAAACACAAATATTTAGCATAATTTTCAAACTTCTGTCAAATTTTAATATACTCTTTGCAAGGGTATAAAAAATGTTTGCCTTGCTGACCGTCAAACGGGAAAAGGAAATCAATGTAAACTTTACATTGTAAAGACAAGCGACGAAAATTACAAAAAAAATTCTATGAGCTTGAAAGAGAATAAGCGAGTCTAATGTCAAGCGGGAAGCAATGTGTCAAAGTAACCAAAGAATATTACACTAGAACAGGGGTCGGCACGCAATACACTCACATGTTTTGTGCGCTTGTGTGCGCAGACAAGAGACACGAAGGCAAAACGTTTCTTGCTTTGCACTGAAAGAAATGAATCCAGATAAGGAGAAATGTTTTACGCCAAACAAAAGAAAAAATAACAAGGGGAAAAAATCGTAGTAATAAAAAAACAAAAAAACAGCATCATAAACAGCTAAAAACAAGAAAAAAAAACATTACGCCCCGCCATCCATATTTTCTAAAAAGATAAAATCATGTTCCCACATTATATTGAACATTTTTGTCAGTGTACAATTTAATTTGCGCAGCGTGGTCTTCACCATTTGACTTCTGAACGCAAACTGATTCATCTCTGTTCTCGCAACGCTGACGAACAGAATACCGAAACAGCATGTGCATAGGCCCGAAGACACACGACTCCATTTTCTCTGCCGCCGCGGGACCCGAGCAGTAAAGCCGACGGTACTCGAAGTTTTTACGCTATGCGTGTGCCGACTGCGCTGCCCCGAGACGTTTTTGCTATGCACATGGGATAGGACGCTGCCGACCCCTGCACTAGAATTTATGAAATGTTCGTCATTTAGTTTGATTTTTGCATCCTTCTTCGTAAGCTGTGCGGACAAACACATTTACATACATACATACCAGAGAACGGCTTGGCGTGATTGCAAAAAAAATCATACACAAAAATAGCCGAATAATCGTGTCATTCGGCTCAACCGATCAAACATTCATATGTACACGAACTCAGTGTTGATTTAAATTCACTCTAATGCGCTCATATTTTTTCTCTCCCTGAGTTTATTCATGCTCAATGAGCAAACCGATCATTTGGGCGTATGTTCATTCGGCTCAGCATTGATTGAGTTGAGTAAAGAATAAAATCAAAAGGCAATGAATCAACGCGTATGAGTTTGTTCATGTTTGATCGTGCCGAATGGCACGATTATTCGGCCAAGCCGAAATGTGTACCGAAGGCTGTGCATACACACAATTCATGTGCTCATCAGCATGAGCTGATTTTCATTCAACGCAGACTTTCGTTCATTGAGTGGAATTGAGAGAATTTTACCGTATGAGTAAATCAAGAAAAAAGTGAATTTTGCAGATCTCTGATACATACTCATGTCCGGCACACGAAAAAAGAGCGATACTACATACATATGTTCATACATACTTATCTACATGTCGTCGAGTTCGTGCCTGCAGAAGCGATTTGTTCGAAATTTGCTGGTTAGAGTCTAGGGCCCTGGGGCACCTGAACTTTGGACCCCCTAAGTTCGGGGGCCCCTGTGCACTGCACCGTCTTGTACCTACGTAGCTACGCCACTGTACCAAAGACAATATAAACTCGGCACTGAGGCTTGGCTATTTCCTCAAGGTATGGAAAAGAGCCAGAATTGTACTGTTCCTCAAACCCAACAAAGCAACAGATGACATGGACAACTACAGGCCAATAAGTTTGCTCCCCACGTTTGGCAAGCTTTTTGAGCGATGTATTTTGAAAAGTCTGCTGGACACAGAAATGATCAGGGAGGCGATACCCGATTTCCAGTTTGGCTTCAGCGCAAGCTGTACGTGGTGGCAGCGTACCTTGACATTCAACAAGCGTTTGACCGGGTATGGCACGAAGTACTACTCTGTAAGATCAAACCAATGATCAACCCCCAATTGTTCATGCTGGTCAGAAGCTTCCTAACAAAGAGAAGCTTCCGTGTGGAGCTGTGTGGTATTGCATCCTCACCCAAAACCATCCGGGCTGGATGTACTGGGGCCGCTTCTATACACTCTGTTCACACATGACATGCCGAAGCCAGCAGACTGCAGACTACCTCGCACCCAAACACTCACAGTAGCTACATTTGCGGACGACACAGCCGTGATGGCAAGAGCAGAGTGTATTTACGAGGCAACAGACATTCTGCAAGAATTTCTAAAGAAGTTCGAAAACTGGACCTACAGGTGGAATATCAGCATCAAACCTGATAAATGCGCAGTAGTAACGCACACCTTAAGGAGAGGAAGCTGCCAGGCGTATTCTTGTACGGGGTCCTAGTAAACCAACACAAGGAACACAAATACCTCGGCGTTACCTTAGATTCCCGGCTAACGTTCAGAAGCCATATTAAAAGTATTACCGATCAGCTGGTGGCAAAGGCCTACAAAATGAACTGGTTGCTAAACCAAGTGCACATTTACAAGGCAATCTTGGCACCAGACTGGAAGTATGGACTGCAAGTTTACGGCATTGCGGCCAAGACACACATACGAAGGATACAAACGTTCCAGAGCAAAACTCTTCGCAGGATCACTGGAGCTGAGTGGTTTCTGCGAAACAGGGTCATTGCCCACAGAGAGTGCCCTCTTCTAGCAAATCGATTATGAACTTTAAATCCAAGAAAATCGTAACTCTCAAATATTGACAAACGTTCATTTAAGCTCCGCGTTTAATTTAAGCTTCATTTTAGATGGCAAAATACGATCATGAACAGAGGGCTTTTTGAAGTTTTTTTTACAAATTTATTTTATCTACGTTAAAAGGATGGGGTTTCGAAAGAAATACATTAGATATATTATCCGTTACCATTAAAATGCGCTTAATCATCATGTACGAACTGTTTCAACGTGTAGGGACTTCCTGAATTAAAGCGTAAATTGTTTCAGTCGTTTGGCACTTCTTTAGTTTTTCATACGTACTAGTACTAAAAGATTCAAAGGCAACGGAAAGGCAGATTGAAAGTGAATTTTCTTGAATCGGGGTCTAGTAGAGTCGATTTTGATCAGACAGTATGGTTTGCCAAAAGAACCAGTCGTTTCTTGACGCCCTCATCAAGGAGATCACGTGTTGACATGGCACATTCTGTGGTCGTAGTTGCACTTTTTAAATTATTTGCCAGCATGTTAGTTATTGGTATTATCATACTTCGGCTTATGTTTTCCGTGGCCTCTTTGAATGGCTTGAGTAGCAATATAAGCTCGCTTACTGCTTTAAGATCATAGTGGCTTGTCATTTCCGGCACGTTCTTATGGTTTTCGATTTTCTTTAAAAGAATTGGCCCTATGATTGAGTATAGCTTATGGAAAGCTTCCAGCATATTCAGAAATGAATTCCACCTAGTATCTATGTCCTGGATTAATGTGCACACGGAACCTTCTTAGATGCCTGCTGAAGTTTGCGCTTCTCTTAAATCATCAGTGGCATTCACGCAGTGCTTAAAATAGCGCACTATTTTTTTGACATGCGTGTCTAATTTCTCATTCCCTTTAACAATGGGACCTGCACGACCAAATTGATGCCTTTACTTGCTTCCAATAGGTTTCATACAGCGGCCACTACGTTGGCACCATTTTCGACTGTAATTGAAATTGCTTTCTGAACAGGAATGCCAAAATCTGCTAGCGCTTCTGTGATTGTGTTGCCTCAGTGTTGTCTGCTGTGCACGATACGGAGTTTTGGTCAACTTTACTATAACATTTTTTATCTTGTTCATTTTTTGTTCTTTCGGGAAGCTGTTTCGAACAGTGCTAATCAACGGTACGTGGTGGTCGATATTTTCGAAAATATCGATTTTTGATATAGTCGTCAACGAAAATATCGCAACGATATTATCGTATCAAAAGTAAACGAGGGGGAACGTTGTGAATCGCGGCAAAGGCCGCGGCTCTACTTTATACCCGGTACTCAGTCAAAATATATGTATGTCATTTGTAAGGATTACGTACTCGTTTTCAACGTATACTCAATAATAAATCTCACCAGTTGCACAAGACAATCACCGAATCTCTCCATGTTGAAGGAGTTTAGTCTCCGGTCCGGTCCCGCACACGGACAACGAAGTATACAGAGCTTTGCGCTTCCTGGAGTCTTTTGATACCAGAAATAGTATCATAGACCTCACGGCGAACCTCCGACATTTTGTTGGAAATGATTTTATCGTAGTTTATGATGAATATCACTACGAAAATTTCGTAAGAATAACATTTTTCTTTTATATTATATTTTTATTTAATATATTTAATTATTTTTATTTTCAGACTGGCGCACTGTGGGAATGGGCAGGAACCGACTGCTACAAGATCCTTGCAATAGCGGCCCAAAGGGTCGATGCAAGTTCCTTCCAATTCCTGTTCCTGCACTCGGAAAGTAATAATAAAATTCAAATTTAATTCAAATCCAGCAAACAATATGGCCAAAAAGAATGCCAGTAGCTCGGCCGCAGTTGGATGGGACGTGTCGCACATAGTGCCAAATATGTCGACCAAATACTTCCAAGCAGACGAGCTACTGGCAAGGGTATACGGATGCAACTACACAAGGGAGAACCACGATGATAGACTGGAGACTTTTTCCAGGCTCTATCGTAAAACGGTTCGGCAGGTCCTCCCAACCTTTTCCGATGAAGCATATAAACTGTGACATTTTGGAGAAGGTTGGTGAACAAATCCAACGAATCTGTTGATGTAGATTCGCTTGATTCTTGATGATTGTCAATTTGACAATCGTATGCTGAAAATGAGAATGTGTATGTCACCAGTTCATGTACTAGTAACAAAGTGTCGCCGCAATCGGTACTTGAACAAATTGGGCTTCGGAGATGTGAATACGTCAGAGTTTTCTTTCGTACTGATTTTATTGTGAAATATGCAGGGTTTATATACAGAGTTTTGATGGGTAACAATTGCTTATTTTAGGGTCTTAGGTAGAGTATCTATATTTATGACTAAACAATTATATGGGTCAGGTCCTAAATATTTTATGACGGTCGCACAGGATCGTTTTACAGATGTTGGGACATTTGACCCCATGCAGATCATACACATAAGTGTGGGTCGGGTCAAAGATAGTTTATGACGGTCGCACAGGATCGTTGTAAGGTAACAGCATTGGGTGTTTGGCATCAAATGCGATATTTGCAGCTTCTAATCGCCCTCCAACTCGCAAAATTCCATCTTGATCTAAAAATGGTGTTAGTGAGTTTATCGAGCTTCCTTTTTGGGTTCCCTTGTGTCTCATGATGTGCCTTATGTCTTCTTTGAAGTCATTTCGTTGTATATGACGAATTACAATTTTCTGAGCTTCCTTTAGCTCATCGAATTGGACCGTGTGGCTTGCGTACGTCTTCTTTCGTCGGAAGCGCATTATGTAAGCTACAATTCTCAGTAGCTTGTTGTACGAATTGTTGTGCTTAATCTTGTAGATTATGTCATCCTCTTGTGTGACAGTCATAATTATTGACTGACCAATCTTATGCGGATTTGCACTTATTGTTTCTTCCTTTGTAGCCACAAATGGTAGTGGCCATGTCGATGGTGGTCCATGTAAAAATAGTGGGCCATAAAACCACATGCTATTTTCCGCAAATTTGGTTGCTGTCATTCCTCTAGACAGTACATCTGCTGCATTGTTTTCCGACGAAACATGCCTCCACTGCTTTTGTATTGTAAGCTCTTGAATCGTCGCTATCCTTGTTGCCACAAATTTGTCCCGGATTGATGTTGTGCAGTTAATCCATGACAACACTATCCTTGAATCCGACCACATGAATGTGTTCGTATCCTTCATGGACAAATCTTCCTTGACTTTAGCCGTCAATTGAGCACCCAATACAGCCGCCTTTAATTCCAGACGGGGTAACGTTATTGCGTTGATGGGAGCCAAGTGTGATTTGGCACACAATAACTGTATGGATACTCGTTTGTCTTTATGTAATGCTCGGACATATACCGCAGCTCCAAATGCCTTTTCCGATGCATCGACAAAGGTATGTATCTCTGACGATACTGGAATCTGTCCTTGGAACATGTGCCGTGGCACTTGTATGGTATTTAATACCTTAAGCTCCTCCCTATACCTTTTCCACTCCTCCTGAAGATGGTTTGGAAGAGCTTCTTGATACTCGTATCCTTCCTTTGTCAGATGCTGCATGAAGAATTTTGCCTTCATCACCACTGGAGAAAATAATCCAAGAGGATCAAAAATCCGAAAGATTTCAGAGACCACATCTCTCCTGGTTATTGTATCCTTTATGGCAATTTCCGTTTTGCCGCAAAATTTGTCGGATTTAGGCATCCATGTGATCCCAAGAGTTTTAATGCTGCAGTCCTCATAGGCCGTATCCTCCAGTTGTACATTTGACGTTATATCCTCTTTAGAGATTCCTTGTAGCACATGAAAATTATTCGTGCACCATTTTCTTAATTTGAACCCTGAACTGTGCAACAGTTGGTTCAATTCCTTCTGTCTCTGGAGGGCCTCTGGTATGGAGTCAGCGCCTGTTAAACAATCATCAACATAAAAATCGTTTTTCAGTGCAGCTGCTCCTAGCGGATAGTCTCTTAAGCCCTTTTGTGCTACATACTGAAGGCATTTTGTGGCTAAATATGGGGCAGCTTTTGTTCCATATGTCACCGTTTTCAATCTATAGTATCGCAGATCTTCTGATGGATCATTGCGCCATACTATAGTTTGATAATATTGGTCTTCTGGATTAATCCAGATCTGCCTATATATTTTCTCGATATCTGCGGTAAATACATATTTATGCATTCTAAACCGAAGCAGTATTGAAAATATCGAGCTTTGCACGGTTGGACCTTTATGCATTAAGTCGTTGAGTGATTTTCCGGATGAGGTGACTGCAGAGGCATCAAAAACAACTCTCAATTTCGTTGTAGCGCTGTCGGGTTTTAACACACAATGATGTGGGATGAAATAGCGTGATCTTGCTACTTCCGACGTGTGCATTTCCTTCATATGTCCCAATGCCTCATATTCTTTCATGAATTGCACATAATTTGCCTTAGTCTCCGGATCTCTCGAAAGCCGCTTTTCCAGGCAAAAGAATCGCCGTGTCGCCAGATCTCGGCTCTCCCCCAGGGATGAAGCATCTTCCAAAAATGGCAGTCGAACGATGAGTTTTT
Source organism: Drosophila athabasca (assembly GCA_008121215.1). NCBI lineage: Eukaryota > Metazoa > Arthropoda > Insecta > Diptera > Drosophilidae > Drosophila > Drosophila athabasca. The sequence goes on from CM017793.1 coordinate 13,626,650, forward strand.
TTGTCTGCTGCCATCTGTACGTTTTGGTTGAAATGCTGCTCACATCGTTTCTCCAATGGTGAGAAACATGGTGTGTTGTTTGGGAATGAGTCCAATTCCCAAAACTTGCCGATTTGCTGATCAACCTTCTCTTCTTCCGTCATCACAGCACATGTGATTGCAGTTGTAGCTGAATCCTTCAATCTTCCAGCCACAATCCAACCTAATTTGGTTTTCTGCAATCTGGGCAATCCGACACCAATGGATACATGCCTATTTTGCATGATCTCAAAATAGTGTTCTGCTCCCAACAGAACGTCTATTTTTCCCATTCTGTCGAAATTAGGGTCCGCTAATATAATATTCCTTGGTAGCTTCCAACGGGACGTATCAATTGAGTGTGTTGGCTGATCTGCGACTATGTGTGGCAGTACGATTGCCTCCAATCTCGACTGAAACTGATTGTCCTGTGATTTTAGTGTAACATTGACTCTTGCTTTTGATGTTTGTGTCCGTCCACCAATTCCATTTATTTGTAAATCTGACTTGGTACTTTTCAGATCTAATATTTGTAATGCTCTCTCGGAAATTACATTAACTTGGGAGCCAGAATCAAGCAAGGCTCTAAATTCACCCATTTGCCCGTTGTTGCCTTTAATTATGACTCGAGCCGTAGCTAATAGTACATAATTGTTATGTACGCTATTCGCTGACGCTGCAGTTTTAGCGTCAGGCTTGGGTTCTAAATGCAGAAGGGTATTATGACCTTTACTGCACTTCAGACAATCTCTTCTCTGGCAATTCTTAGCTGTGTGGTCGCGTTTGAAACATTTCACACATAGTTGGTTCTTTTGAACCCAATTTAATCTTTCCGCAGCCGTTTTCTTTTGAAACTGGGTGCATTTGTAAATTGCGTGATTAGGTTTTTCACAAAAATAACATATGTAATTATTTTCAGCTCCTGCTGATGCGCAAGTAATGGGTTTTTTTAGGTTTTTCCCATCCTATCGCTTCTAAAGTAAGGAACCTTTGCTCGAGGAATTGCATGAACTCGCTCAAAGGCTGTAATTCCTTTGTATTTAGAATTGATTGCTCATACAGTGTGTGGGTCTGACGATCTAATTTTTTTGTTAGTAAACATAAAAGAATCGTATCCCATTTATTCGTCTCAATTTGAATGTTGTTCAACGCAGCTAGCGTTTCCTTTACACCAGGGGTCGGCAGCGTCCTATCCCATGTGCATAGCAAAAACGTCTCGGGGCAGCGCAGTCGGCACACGCATAGCGTAAAAACTTCGAGTACCGTCGGCTTTACTGCTCGGGTCCCGCGGCGGCAGAGAAAATGGAGTCGTGTGTCTTCGGGCCTATGCACATGCTGTTTCGGTATTCTGTTCGTCAGCGTTGCGAGAACAGAGATGAATCAGTTTGCGTTCAGAAGTCAAATGGTGAAGACCACGCTGCGCAAATTAAATTGTACACTGACAAAAATGTTCAATATAATGTGGGAACATGATTTTATCTTTTTAGAAAATATGGATGGCGGGGCGTAATGTTTTTTTTTCTTGTTTTTAGCTGTTTATGATGCTGTTTTTTTGTTTTTTTATTACTACGATTTTTTCCCCTTGTTATTTTTTCTTTTGTTTGGCGTAAAACATTTCTCCTTATCTGGATTCATTTCTTTCAGTGCAAAGCAAGAAACGTTTTGCCTTCGTGTCTCTTGTCTGCGCACACAAGCGCACAAAACATGTGAGTGTATTGCGTGCCGACCCCTGTTCTAGTGTAATATTCTTTGGTTACTTTGACACATTGCTTCCCGCTTGACATTAGACTCGCTTATTCTCTTTCAAGCTCATAGAATTTTTTTTGTAATTTTCGTCGCTTGTCTTTACAATGTAAAGTTTACATTGATTTCCTTTTCCCGTTTGACGGTCAGCAAGGCAAACATTTTTTATACCCTTGCAAAGAGTATATTAAAATTTGACAGAAGTTTGAAAATTATGCTAAATATTTGTGTTTTATTAAGATCTTATGTCGAAATAAGATCTGACCAACATATTATAAATGTAACTACAGGAAATAGTATCAAACGTTGGGATCTACTATCTACTTGAACTGGGGAATCAGATACCACATGCGAAATGACTTTGAATCAGTTAATAGCAAAGCAGTTGAATCTACAATTGAATATGCTATAGATCCCCATATTAAAGAATAAAGGAAGAGAACAGTAAAAAAACTTCGTTAGCTTCGGATTACCGATTTCAAAACAGGGAACAAATATTTAAAATTACTGTATTTAATAAGGTATTACACACAATAATTGTTCAATTAAAGGAACGTTTAGCTGGTATGAGGGAGGTTAATAAAATATTTAATTTTCTAACACCATCATTTTTAGTAGATGTTGACCAGAAAACCTTATTAGAAAAGGGTGACGCATTTCAAAATAAATATTCCGACATAATTGTCCCCAACTTTACCATTCAATTTATAAATATTTATAGCCTACTAAATATGGGGTGCTAGAATGCGAACTAACAGAAGTATTTACTTCAATGTTACTGATTCATACAGTTCCTGTTACATCTACACAAGCTGAAAGATCTTTTAGTAAACTAAAAATAATAAACAATTTAAGCTATTTTATTGGCCAAATTCGACTCCGCCGGTCATATTTTTGTATAATAAAATAGTTTAAATACACATAAGGATTTCGATATACTTTGCTTCCTAATAACAAAGCCCTTCAAATTTTAACGTATTTTGTTGGGTCCCCACATTTTTTTTGCACCGGGGCCCTTGGCTTCCTTACGCTACCCACGCTACTGCTTAGCTCCTTCCGTTCCTATGTTGCGGCCTATCTATCTACATATATAAATATTTATATATACATATATGTATATATACAATTTATTTATTTACTTGTTGTTTCTTTATAAATATATGTATATAGAAAATTGTAGGCCGTAAGAATGAATTGAATTAATCTGAAATTAATTTGAATGACTATTAAACGAAAATTTTGACGACTGTTTGGTCTGTCTTCGATGAAACACTATTCTGTTTTGGCTTCAGTCTTCGGTGGTGTCCGCAGGTAGGCATGAAAATAGAAGTTGGAAAACAGCGCAAACATGACCGCTGATCCGGAAGTGGCCATATAGATCACTCCCCGAGATGCCTCACAGTTGGGCTGCAGACCGGTGTACACACAGTGCAGAAATATAACGATAAACTGGAGCATCTGCAGCATGGTCAAGTACTTTTTCCACCAAAGGAGCTTCTGGAGCTGCTTCCCCGTCGCAGTGTAGTAATAGCCGTACATGGCGATATGCACGAGGACGTTGAAGGAGAGCAGAAAGAATACGTGGCCCCCGTAGCCATGGAATCGTATCACTAGATACCCCACCGATGGCATCGTCACGTGGTGGATGACATGAAGGAATGTGATCTGATTGTACTTTTTCCGCAGCACAATGAAGATGGTATCCAGCAAGTCGACGAATTTGTTGATGTAGTAGGCATAGCTAATGGCGCGCTCCCAGAACTTAAGGTCGTGATCCTCCGGCAGGACCCTAATACAGCTGAAATTGTAGGGTCTCGCAACGAACATAAAGTAGTATCCCTTCAGAGAGAGAGAGAGAAAATTGATATATTGGTGGTATACATACTCTACCGGACGTGGCACGACGTACTCACCGTTAGGATCAGCAGAAGGTTGTACAGAATTTGGAAGAGATTATAGCATCTGAGTACGCCATTCAATTTGAAAGGCTCTCGTCCCACCATGAACTTTCTGCCCAGCCAGAGGACTGTAGCAAGGTAACCGGCTATGATGATCACAATGGGCCACGGGCCGGAGCCGAGGGGAAACTGTGCAGCATCAGCGTGTGGCTCGTTAAAAATCTCCAACATTTTTGTAAATTCAGCATTTGACAATTGATTCATTTGAATTCAAATATGTTTCCAGTATTTAATCACTTCGGTATATTTAGTAGAGCGGTCTGGTATATTTTATCTATCCTCGTACGGTAACACTAAAAACGCGCGCGTTGCCGGCAATTGCGATTTTTTGCGAATTTTTAAACTAAAGTAAATATATGAAAGTGTTGCCTTCCCAATGTCCCACCTCTCAACGATCAATGCCTGCAAGCTCCTGCTGTTCCGGCGCTGCTTGCAAGCCGTGTTGCTGACGGTGGGCATTCAGTTCCTGCTGCTGACCATCTTCCTGCTGTTCGTTAACTTTCAATTGCTGCGACCGCTTCATTGGATTGCGGGCACGCTGAGTCTGGTGTGCAGCTTCTACACCTGGTTCGCCAGCATCCCGCTCCTTGGAGCGGTTGTCCTGTATGGCGTGATTCTGTGCCAGCAGCACTTGGCCGAGAGACCGTATTGTGCCACCCGTTTCCGCTGGCTGGTGCACTATGGGCCCCGCAAGCTGCTTTTCCTCGCCGCACATTTGCTCGTCGGCTACCTTACGGCGTGGCTGTACACGGGTTACATGCACACAGACTATCGGTGGGTGCATATGTGCCAGGATTAGCACAAATTCTAATCGTATTCTATCTACTCCGTAGTCATCTGTGGTACAAGTGCTATGGCCAGGAGTGCATAAGCGCCTACCACGTGTACCTGCTGGGCATGGGCATCTTCGCGGGCTGCTATTACTTCGTGTCGGTTCACATGCGCCAGGAGGTCGAAATTGAGTTTCCCATTGTGGATCATTTCTGGGGCGAGAAGTTGCGTGAAGTGCTCTACAGCAGTCTGGCCCGATCATTGATCAAGTCGCTCCTGCCCACACTCGCCTACACCGTGCTCTTTTGGCTGTTTGGTCGTGTGGTGTGCCACAAGTTGAGCCATATCTTTGCCGTGGATTTGGACGAGCGTCTGGAGGGCTTTTTTGGCGTGGCCACCAATGGGCGACTACTCTTTTACGGCTGGCTACTCACCGCCCAAATTCTGAGCAATATGCATCTAATGCGCTGCTTCTACAGCATGTTTCTGTCGGAAGAGTTTCCCATGGCTGTGACCAAAAATCGGGCCGCCTTTGTCCAGGAGAAGGAGGTAACTGTGGTGGCTGCCTTGGGCTTGTCCAACGTATACGTGGTCCAGTGCCTGGCTGCCAAATATCTGTACAATCTGGTTACAATTGGAGACTCGGCGAAACGATCGGAACTGTTCCAGCTAACCGAGCCGGGCAATCGTCCAGCCAACTGGCGTTCACTTTGCGACCAATGCCTAAGTCTTTTCGGGAGCTTCACCGACGAATTAATCGATTCCATGCAGAAGATAAGTGTTCTCAAAGGTTCCCCAAGTAGTCCTCCGCTGTCGCCGATCAGCGAGAGCGCCAGTGCCAGTCGAATGGCTGAAAGGGTGCTCACACGCCAGTACAACCAGATGCACGGCATTCGGCCGATGGTCTCGCCGCGGGGCAGTGCTCTCATGGATCGACCCGTGGACAGCATACGACGCGTGCCCGATTGGTGTGAACGCGCCTCCATGCAGATGGAACAGTCTCTCCAGCTTCTGATCAATCGTGTTCCCGGCATTGTCTATATGTTCACCGAGCCCGAGGGCGCCAAGACCACATTCTTGTTGACCCATTCGCTACCCTTGGTGTTCCTGATCCAGGCTCTGTCCCAGATATGCGTGCTCTCGCTCAAGGAGGATCGCTATGGTGTAGTGCAGACTGATCTGCCTGACATAATAAGGTCGATGTGTCGCCTAAAAGGAGAACTGGACAAGTTGAGTAGCGTGACGAGCAACCTGAGGGGTCCGGGTTCCAGCTTCAGCGTCCTGCGCGGTGCTGTGCGTCGCAGTCTCTTTCACATTTGCAGCTCCTTCGGCGAGTACATCAGCGAGCTGATACCCTCTGGAGAGGAGCTGCATCAGCTCCAGACAGTCATCAATCAGGAGTAGCCGCCGCAACGTGGCAATTCCTGCCACTCATCCTCATCACTCGCAATGATTCACATATTTTTTAAACTGCATCTGTTCTGCATCGCTCTTTAGTTTTGTTTGGTAACAATAAAAATTAATAAATACAACTACAAATGTACAATAGTTATATATGTACATCTATTGACTTTATACTTATGTAGTACGTAATGGTAACACGCGATTTGATCATGGCTAGCATCATGAGTGGGAGGATGAATGTGTGTGCAAACAAAGAAGGCAGTTTCCTCTACTGCTCTAGGGCCAAGGCATACATGAGCAAGGACAGATCCTGCTCGAGTTGCTGCTGCTGTCATTGCTCGACTTTCGCCGGCGGTGCAGCGGACACAGGGCTGGTCGCCACGCTCAGGGATTGCTCCAGCTGCTCGGCTACTTCATCTATGTTCTGGAGGGCCGCCTCGGCCTTTCGATTGCGGACATCGACAAAGATTTGGGTTTCCAAATAGTTTAGGGCGCTGAACGCCATACCCCCCTTGGGATCATAGACGCCCTCGTACTTCTTGGGATTCCTCGCGCTGGCACTCTGATCCGGTGTACTCGGATCAAAGGGCACGTACTCCTGCAGGCGCTCTTTGCTCCATCGGAAGATATTACGTGAATCTAAACCAACGGAAAGCAGAATGTTCGATTAATTGATTGGAAGAGTACTGCTGGTTATATGGCGGGACCTAAATCGGCTAGAACTCTCGTCATTTCTCGAATTTGTGCATCCTGCCGCTCCAGCCGAAAGTTCATTTCCGTGAGCGTATTTGTCAAATGCATCTTCTCCATTTGGATTTCCTCCGTCTTCTTGGTCTCCTTTATGGATTGGCTAGAACAGAGGAGGAACTATGAAACTACACAATAAATTCGGACTGAAACTCATGCTACCTACCGCGAGTACTCAAATATCAGCAGACCGGCGCCTATGGTGAAAATGATGAACTCACCCAGAAGATTGGCACCCAGCTCGATAGCCATGGCCTCGTTCAGCGGCGGAACATTGACACTGCGCCCACCCATGTTCAGGGCCCACATCTTGGTCTTTACCTCCACCCAATTGTAGACTGAAAAATCGAAATTAAGCAGGCTTTAATCAAATCTAATCATATCTGATATGGGGTCATCCACTCACACTGAGCCGGCGGCATGCAGATGTACTTCCTAAAGAATGGACTGGACTTGGCATTTGACTTCAGTACATTGGCAATGGGTTTGCTAATCTGCTTGATGGCCAAAACACCAAGTTTGGCCGCCGGAAAGACGCCAATAACCATTGTATTTGCTTTGGCCAAAAAAAAAAACTATTACAAAATATTCACTATTGCTGCCAGGGCTGCACAAGTACGGTGTGGGCTAGGTGATGGCCGATATGTGATTGACCGTCGGTCGATAGGCATCGGTGATGGCCATTTCAAATGCTATTCAGAGCCGTTATGACTGTGGTAGTAATTATCGAGTTCAGCCTTCATCTTGCGGATTTCATTTTCGTTTCGATCTATATTTGCTTTCAGGCTATCAATCCTTTGATTCAACAGCATCTTCTGCTCTCTGTGCTGGTTGTGCTTCTTCTCGTTCTTCAGCCGTTTTCTAAGAACACATAACGGACAGTGGATGTCTGATAAATATTTGCTTAACGACCAAGGCTTACCTCGCAATCTCATAATATATAAGGAACACTCCCATGCCCGTCACAATGACCTCGCCCAGTAAATCGGCTCCGACCTTCGTCGCCATGGCAGGTGTTAGAGGCGGCACTCGTTTCGGTTGTTTCAGTTTTAAAAGGTGTAATTTCAACCGAACTTCGAAGTTATTATACAACTGTCCCGGCGGAATGCAAACGATTCTCCTAAAGAATGGATTGTGTCGGGCATAGCTCGTCAATACATTGCTTACGGGCTTGCTAAATTGCTTGAGGGTAAAAATGAAGACATTAGCAATGGGTAGTGCGCCAATTACCATCTTAAAAACTACAAATTTGCGACATATATAATTTTAAACGAATCAAAAAAATGGAATGACTGGCATGACTAGGACCAGATTACTCAGATCAAGTCAAATGACGTTGTCGATCATATTTCATTTCTTTGATTTTGCCTTTAAGGTGCACAATTTCTCTGTCTTGGCTCACAACGCGCTCATTAAGTTCAACCATTCGGTTGTTCAGCTCCTCCCTTTTCTGCTTGTGCCTCTCATGTTTTTGCTTGTCGTTTCGCGCTTGCCTAAGGAGGAAAGAATATAATATGATATAGTGGTGTTCATTTGAAAGATGCACCGTCCCGCTCTCTCCGGAGCAGTTCAAACCTTGCAAACTCGTTCACTATGAATGAAACACCAATTAGAAATATGACAAGCTCTCCCAGTATATCACCGCCCATTCGAACGGACATGGCTCGGGTTAGAGGCGGAACCCTCTTCGGCTGTCCCATGCCCAGCATCCACATCTTGGAACGAACGTCAATCGTGTTGTACACTGGGAACTGGTGCATAAAATGATTGCCCATTAATTCTACATACATGGTCTACTCACAAGTAGCCGGCGGTGTAACTACATATAATCGAAAGGCATCATTCTTGTTAGCATATTGCTTGATCACGTTGCTTACCGGCTTACTGATTCGTTTCACAACCAATAGGCCGAGTTTTGCTATAGGAAAAGCGCCTACAACCATTTCTCTACTTCACAATTTTGACAAAATAAACTAAACAGGCTTGATGGCAAAAGCTTAAGTTTCAAAGCTAACGTCTCGAATATACTAGATGTGGCGGTATTTTTCAAGACATGCGGATACCAGGGCTGGAACCACTGGAAAAGCTCGGTAAAAGTTCTGGCGCCGGTCGCGCGAAACGAAAAAACCCAGCAAAACGATAAAGAAAGCCAAACGAGAAGCGCGTTTTGTGTATTGTGTATTCGCAGCCTGTGCATTTAAGTAAATTGAATTAATTCCAAAACAGGAAGAGCAAATACATCTTTCTACAAGCTCGTCGTTTCCTTTTTTCAAACCAGGTAATTATCGAAGTGCTCTAGCTGCAGTCATTTACTGTCACTGCTGTTACAGTATTCCATGTTCCATTTGCATTTTTGAGAAAAATTAGCGGGTTTTGGCACAGATTTCATTGTTGTTGACGATGATGATGCAAGCTGTTTCTCCAAACTTATTATGTGGAACTAAGTTTTGCCCACACTCACACAAAGATAAACGCGATCCGCACAGTCGCGTCCGTCCGTGTCAGCTGGTGTGGCGGGCGGGCAGAGAAATATGTAAAGGTGAAATAGAAGTCATTCCATACAAAGCACGCACACAACAGCAAAATGCCCATACCAACACATACAGTGAACCACGCCATCGGGAAATGCAGCAATAATCGTGAAGCTGTCTAATTATTGTAAACTTCCATCGAACAGAACATTCTTATCGGTAATTTATTATTTGTACTTCTGCATACATACATATATGTACATAAGTATTTACGTATGCTCTCTTAGCTGTATGGCGTTGGTAGTGGTACCAGCGGATGAGTAATTTACATACATACAAATTACTAAAATGCCGGCTTTCGTTAATACTTTGTTGGTATATTGGTTGGTTTTTATGAAGTTGTTGCCATGGTGCCAACGTCCTTTGCGGGGCAAGTTCAAGGGCAAATCCGCAGTCTGTGTGCTGGTGCTGGAAAAGTGCTTTTACTTTCGTTTTAATCAGTGACGACGCTAGGAACTTTTCAATAACGATTTCCCTGTGATGTGCTTTCACTTAAAAGTAAAAGCTTTCTTTGCACGCACAGAAAGCGTGCCACTCCACTCACGAGTAAAAGCACCCCCGCTGCTAATACATACGAATACTCACGCACTTGCATAATATAATGACCGGTGAGAGAGACAATAGAGCTTTGATATTTTTGGATTTGTGGAAGAGATTAATGATTCGATTTCAAGGTCAGTAGCAGACTGGGGCACACGCTCAACCGGCTGATAAGAGTCGAAACAGCTGATTCGATTTTTGTTTACACTTATACCAACGAAATTAAATATATAGAAATGTATTTGTATGTTCATATACAAATTATTAAACACTTCAAGATTCGTTGAACCTTCTTCTGCCTAGTAGACGGGCCGCGCCGGCTGACAACAGCCCCGCGCGCGCCATAAACCTTAAAAGCTTTGCGCTCTCTTTGCATTTGGATAAACCGTTTCTCTCGGTGTTGTGTTGGCTTTTTAGGGTTGGTTTGGTTGGCCTGTTGCTCTTGCGAATTCGTTTGTCCTCGTGTGTTACCGACATTGATTTCCGAAGCTCAAAGCTGCTGCAGCCCGATAAATTTTCCACTAGGCCACAAAAAAAAAGTTCTCCGCCGCATTCGAAAATTTTTCCTCGTCCTCGAACAAAGGCGGTGCGGCATCTACAATTTTAGCCTTATTTCGCGCTTCTGTCTCGCCTGTTTCTGCTGTGCGTGTGCCTGTCACTGCCGTTCGTGCTGCAAAATACTCCAACTACTGTCGTTTGTTCAATACTGCTGCTAACCAAGTAGGCAACAATATGGTGAACGTAACCATCTACGATGAGGCACCCCAGCTGAAGGTACTTGAGAATTACTCTTCCCCAGCCCTACGCCAGCCAGTGGCAATTTCAGGGAGTCAGGGGGGAGTGTTGTTACGTTTTGGTCCATAAAGATATACAAAAGTACACATAATCAGCCGACTGGCGGCGGCATGATATCAGTAGATTGTCAAGAATAAAAGTTTCCCTTTTTTGCGAAAAATAACGAATTATGCAATGGTTTCGTTGCGACTGCAGCTGCAGCTGTGAAAATGTACGAGTGTCGCCTGCCTTGCCTCCTCGTCTCGGTCTCGGTCGGCAGAACTGACCTTCGGCGTTGCAGCGTCAGCGCCGATGCAGGAATGCTCTTCCGCCCGCTGGCGGCTCTCTTGCCCACTCTCACGCTTTCACGCACTCTCCCAGCCAGCATGCCCCATCCACAACACATCCATCAGCACATTCGAATCAAAACGATATAAACAGATATAAAAGATATGTCAGAAATGTCGCGCTTTAAGAAGGGGGTGTTGTGTTCGCGTAACGAAGCGCGGGAGCAGTCCTTTTTTTCATTATCATTAATGAAATCTGTGTGTCCTTTTCGTTCTTGCAGCCCAATCAAGTACCACAAAATATGGCAGCCGCAGCTGATACCCAACTGGAGCACATGTGCCGCCTGCAGTTCGACTCGCCCATTCCACATGTGCGTCTGACCGGAATCGTGTGCACCATCGGCCCGGCCTCGAGCAGCGTCGAGATGTTGGAGAAGATGATGGCCACCGGCATGAACATTGCTCGCATGAACTTCTCGCACGGCTCCCACGAGTATCACGCCCAGACGGTGGCCAATGTCCGCCAGGCGGTGAAGAACTACTCGGCCAAGCTCGGCTACGAGCACCCCGTGGCCATTGCCCTGGACACCAAGGGACCCGAGATCCGTACTGGTCTAATTGGCGGCAGCGGCACTGGCGAGATCGAGCTGAAGAAGGGCGAGACCATCAAGCTGTCCACCAACAAGGACTTCCTGGAGAAGGGCTCTCTGGAGGTGGTCTATGTGGACTACGAGAACATCGTGAAGGTTGTCAAGCCCGGCAACCACATCTTCGTCGATGACGGCCTCATCTCTTTGGTGGTGCGCGAGGTTACCAAGGACACGGTCACCTGCGAGGTGGAGAACGGCGGCTCTCTGGGCTCCCGCAAGGGTGTAAATCTGCCCGGCGTGCCGGTGGATCTGCCCGCCGTGTCCGAGAAGGACAAGTCCGATCTGCAGTTTGGTGTCGAACAGGATGTCGACATGGTCTTTGCCTCGTTCATCCGCAATGCTGCTGCTCTCGCTGAGATCCGCAAGGTGCTGGGCGAGAAGGGAAAGAACATCAAGATCATTTCGAAAATCGAGAACCAGCAGGGCATGCACAATCTGGATGAGATTATCGAGGCCGGAGACGGCATCATGGTGGCCCGTGGAGATTTGGGCATTGAGATCCCAGCCGAGAAGGTGTTCCTGGCCCAAAAGGCCATGATTGCCCGCTGCAATAAGGCTGGAAAGCCCGTTATCTGCGCCACCCAGATGTTGGAGTCCATGGTGAAGAAGCCCCGCCCCACTCGCGCTGAAATCTCTGATGTGGCCAATGCCGTACTCGATGGCGCCGACTGCGTCATGTTGTCCGGCGAGACAGCTAAGGGCGAGTACCCCCTGGAGTGTGTCCTGACCATGGCCAAGACCTGCAAGGAGGCCGAAGCCGCTCTCTGGCATGCGAATCTGTTTGCCGATCTGGTGAAAGGCGTGTCCGTCCTGGATGCTGCTCATGGTGTGGCCATTGCTGCCGTTGAGGCCGCCACCAAGACCAAGGCTGCCGCCATTGTGGTGATCACCACCAGCGGAAAGTCCGCCTTCCAAGTGAGCAAGTACCGCCCACGCTGCCCCATCATTGCCGTTACTCGTCTGCCCCAGACGGCCCGACAGGCCCATCTCTACCGTGGCCTGGTGCCCCTTATCTACAAGGGTAAGTGCACCCCATCTACCCCAACATTCTACCCATAGATGGTACTAATTGTCTTATTATTTGTGCGCAGAGCCACCACAGAGCGACTGGTTGAAGGATGTGGACCAGCGCGTCCAATTCGGTGTCCAGGTGGGCAAGAAGAACGGCTTCATCAAGACCGGTGACGCTGTGGTCGTTGTCACAGGCTGGAAGCAGGGCTCCGGCTTCACCAACACCATTCGCATTGTCACCGTCGAATAAATCTTGTCGCTGTGGAAGTACCTTTATGCGTCGCAGTAGCAACAGCAGTAGCAGGCGTCACATTGATTAATGTTAATAACCAAGTTAATTTATTAATTGCGTATATTGGAATATCGAAAGAAGGAGGGTAGGAACCGCTGTCAAAGCGCCGCATGCCGCCGACACACAAATTTAAGCTATCACTGTTGAATAATATAGTGTTCTCTTCAAAAAGAATAATAAATTCTAATCATGTATGTATGTTTGTGGATACCAAACCCATAGATTTAAAAAATCAAAGCAGTTTGGATTTTCTTTTTGGATCATTTTACATTCAGACCTAATCACAGATCAAACTAAATTTTGTCATTATTTCGAAATTTTCCAAAATTTTTCAATTTGTTCGATTTCTTACGCGGAGAGCGGCTTGCAATGCGGCGCCTCCGTGTAAAACGCCTTTTTCTTCCACCAGTTTTTGCAGCTATGCGGATAAAGCTGAAAAGGTACGTTTCGCTACCACCCTTTGAGATTTTTGGCTATTCTATTAATCTAATCCTTTTGGCCGTTCAGTTTGCCGCCCCGTTGGTGAAGCTGGACCGCGGGCCGTTTGCCTCGCAGTTGGAGTACCAGTCGCGGCTGCAGTTCAATGCACCCTGCTCGGGGTTTCCACTGAGTGGCATCATTTGCACCATTGGACCGGCCTCGAACAAGCCCGAGGCTCTGGTGGAGCTCATTCGCGCCGGAATGCGAGTGGTGCGACTGAATTTCTCGCATGGGTCATACGAGTACCACTGCCAGACGATTCAGGCGGCCCGCAAGGCCATCGATATGTACGCCAAGCAGGCGGGTGTGTTCAAGCCGGTGGCCATTGCTCTGGACACCAAGGGGCCGGAAATTCGAACGGGGAAACTTGAGGGCGGCGACACGGCGGAAATAGAACTGAAGCAGGGCGCTTCCATAAAGCTATCCACCAACAAAGAACTTGAAAACAAAAGCAACAAGGAGAGGGTGTATGTGGACTACAAGAAGCTGCCGAGTATCATCAAGACCGGAGATCGGGTGTTCATCGACGACGGACTGATCGCCCTGAAGGTAAAGCAGATCGATGGCGATGAAGTAACATGCGAGGTGGACAACGGTGGCAAGCTCGGTTCGCACAAGGGCGTGAATCTGCCAGGCGTGTCGGTGGATCTTCCGGCCGTTTCCGAAAAAGACAAGGCAGACTTAAAGTTCGGTGTGGAGCAGGGGGTGGACATGATCTTTGCTTCGTTCATACGCAATGCCCAAGCACTGGCCGAGATACGTTGTGTGCTGGGCGAGAAGGGAAAGCACATCAAGATAATCTCGAAGATAGAGAACCAACAGGGTATGGCGAACATCGACAGTATCATCGCTGCCTCCGATGGCGTAATGGTGGCTCGCGGAGACCTGGGCATCGAGATACTCACCGAAGAGGTGCCCCTTGCGCAAAAGGCAATCATAGCCAAGTGCAACCAGGTTGGAAAACCGGTAATATGCGCCACCCAAATGCTAGAATCGATGACTGGCAAGCCAAGAGCCACGCGGGCCGAGGCATCAGATGTTGCCAATGCCATCTTCGATGGGGCCGACTGTGTGATGTTGTCGGGCGAAACCGCCAAGGGAAAGTATCCCGTCGAGAGCGTCAAGTGCATGTCAAAAATATGTTCTAAGGTGGAGGCGGTTCTCTGGTACGAGAGAATCCAGAAAAACTTGAGGAGCGTCATACGGATGGCGCCAGCTAACCAAATAACGGCCGTGTCCATGTCAATCGTTGAGGCGGCCAGCATGGGCCATGCGAAGGCAATTATCGTAGCCAGTTCGTGCTCGATGATCCCGCAGCTGGTTAGCCAGATGCGGCCTAGCTGCCCTATCGTCCTGCTCATCGGTTGCAAGTCCCAGGCTCGTCAGTCGGTAATATTTCGTGGTATTTATCCTCTGATCATTGATGAGATGGCCGCGGGCTGTACGGACTTCGGGAAAATCCTGCAGAAGGGCATGAAGCTCTTGCCGAAACTCGAGCTAATGGAGCCCGGCAAAAAGGGAACTATCGTAGTTGTAGACGCAATGAAGGCCGACAATGTCAGCTTTGGCCTGTTCTCAACAGGCAAAAATTTGGATTCAACTTCTCGGACCAGGCTAAAAGAATGCAAGAAAAATAGTGGCGACGATTCAAAGAAGAAAAAATAAACAATTCGTGATAATTGACGCGGCTTTTTTGAAGCCCACAAATTTGAAAATGTAAACAAATAAATTTGACATTCACAGGTAATCGCATTTCAGTTGCACATAATAGGGCTGTCGGGCTGCTTCTTTATTTTGGAGGTTGATAACATTTGAAAATACGTATTTTAAATGTTTAGTAAAGGAAACTTGCAGTAATACTAAAATTTTAAATATCAGTTAACAAATTAGCATTTATTTATTAATTACATAGGGAAGAACAGCGCACTAAAATTATCTTAGTGCGATGACAGCCCTGTCGGGCCAGTCACAACCATTAGTTGACAACCAGCTGTGGAGCGCATGCTGATACTGTGTGTGTGGGCGCGGGGGTGGGTGGTTGAAGATACTAATAAATACAATGTGCACGGGGGAGTTGCAGCCAATTGTGAAATATTTGCATACGAAGGAGGAAGTGTTTACTTGTAGAGTGCCGGAAACTTGTAGAGCTGCAGAAACTTGTAGAGTGCCAGAAGGACCTGACCTTGAAAAAGAGAAAGTGAAAAGAAGCAATGGCTCTGCCGGGTACCAAAGCCACGACGTCAACAACCTCGCACGCGGTTGTTCAGGCCCTCGAATTGTATATTCAAAATCAGAATTTACAAGGAGATATCGCCGAATTGGATGACATGCTATACGACCTGGTTGATATGCACAAGGACAACGAGTTGGCCTTGAAAAAAGTCCTGCAGTGCATGTATAACTTGATGCAGGCCAACAGCAAGTGGATTGTCCGATTCGGCGCAAAGGTGTTTCACAAGCTTGTATCGGTGGTGATTTGCGACAATAGAGAGGATACAGCTTCTCGCCGGCAACTGGTGGCGAATGTGCTCGTGTGCGTGCAACTGCATCAGCGAAAGCTTTCCGGCGCTGATGGAAAGTACCTGCTCCAGCAGCTTTGGAGTCTTAGTTTGAGTCGCGACCATCAGCCATATGTGTCGCAAATTCTGCTCCATCTGTTTGATGACTTCTTTGAGAAGCTGGGAATCGAATTTTGCCAGAAGCTTTTCGACATCATACAGAATCTATTGCAATCGGATATGCGTGAAGACCGCAGGTCTGCTTGTTTTGTCATGCGAAAGATCCTAGAGATCGATGAGGCGCACGCTAGCGATGGAGGACCAAAGATACTCGATCCACTGAAGTGCAGTCAAAGGCAGTGGTCCGCCTATGTGGACATTATGGAGAACCTAGAGGAGCAGCAGTCCCACCTGGTGCTGCCCACACTGAGTACTCTGTTGCCGCGTGTTGGTCTAAAGTCGACTGACGTGAGCGATGACTGGGAGGGCTGGTTGCGCATCTTGTGCCTCCGTCTCCTGCAGGATAACAATATATTAGTGTTGAAATGGACACTCAAATACTTCCTCAATAATCTGAGCCTCTTCTGGGTAGTTAGTATGGATCTGGTCCCTGAGTTTTTAGTGGCCACCAACAGAACGCAGCTGTTCAATTGGGAGACCGATGACCACCTGTCGGAGAAGCTGACAATGAAGTTTATGGGCGATCTGAGCATTGAAGTATTAATGGAGCCACTGGTACAGGTGCCCTGGCACTGTGTCCCATTGCTTCATTGGCTGAAGTGCATACATGCGGATCAGGTGCCACCCGTTGCCAAGGAATTGCTCTTCAAGCTATGCGCTCGAGTGCGCATTTTGCAGAATCCTGCTCTAAGAAAGCTAATTCAGGAGCTGGTGTTTTTGCTCTTCCATGTAAGTATCGTAACTCCTATCAGACTTCTACGATACGAGTATATGTGTATACATTTTACAGGACACAATCGAGGGCCTGAGCTTGGGCGATTATATGATATTTGTGGAGTCTTTATTCAACACCAGCGATATCTATGATGACCACACTCGCTTGACGGACAAAATCAACAAATGCAAAAACTTTGGGGCCCATCTACCGTACTTCAGCAAGCGCTGCTATGACATTATTTCGGAGAACTGCTCAGATGTTAATCTGTTACAAGCATTTTTATGGCAACTACAAGGCGTTCCCAAGGCGCAGCACGGTTGGTGGCGACTTGCCCCCATATTCCTAAGAGGCGACTTCTCCGATTTTCAGGATGTGTACGAGAGCTACTATGCTGTGTATGGTTTTGATCCTCTATTGATAAAACCCGGGGCTATGGGCCTCGAAAAGATGCAGGAGCATTTGCTCGAGAAGTTTAAGTGCGAGTCAAGAGAGGAGCGGTCGTATGTGCTCGAGCAATGTGTGGATCTCTTTGTTAGAATCAACTTTACCAATTGGGGCCAGATTGAACAGATCAACTTAAAACCCTTGGATCTTTTGGATAAGGGCACTGAAGACACATTTTCCCGTCTATGCTGGCTATTGGCATGCCAAGGAGAGCGATTGGCCGACGACGGCGTCATATTGGCAGCTCTGGTAGCCCGTATGTCCATATGCAACAAGGCCAAGGCGTAAGCATTGAGTCTGAAACATAATTTCCGATTGATTTTACTCATACTTTGGGTCTTTAGCAATTCCTATGTTCGATACATTCTCAAATATGCGGTTGCTTTCTTGCCGCAAGAAGAATATGAGGATTTCGTTAAGGATTTACTCCAACAGCGACCGAGTTGTCTCGAAGCGTTCGAGAACTTTACATTGCCGATGCCCCTGGTCTTGAAACAATTGCTCAGTGGAGAGCCCACTACAGGAGATGCACGGTGAGGGCAAAGACTTTTGATAGACTTCTGACAGAGTAACTTATAGTTTAACTCTTAATATATTTATACTCTTTCAAAGCATTGAGGCCGCCCAAGTCTACCGTGTCGCGCATATCTTTGATGAAGATGCCTTGAGTCGATCGAGATTTTTAAGCACCGCGTTCCACCTGAGTGACGAATCTCGCGATTTGAACGGACTCTTTCAGGAACTGTTGTGGACCAACAAGGAGCTGTCGGCCAAGAAGCCGCGCTATTTTGAAAACTCAAAGGAGCACAGAACCAAAATGCGCATTTGCAAGGCTTTGCTGTTCCTGGGCACACCCGACCTTGTAAATTGGTATGATTTACTGTGGGAGGCACTATTGTGGCCCAATGACCAACTCAATATTAGCTACATGTTCGAGTGCCTGGTTTCTACTATGTTGCCAGGGATTGATCCATTATTGGATAAGCTGTCGCTGTTCCCGGACCTCAGTCCTAATAAACATTTGTCGCTCACTAGCGTGGTTCACCTGTACTGCATGGCCAATTGGGAAACTCTAAAGCCAGACGAGCTGGATGCCATTTTTGCGGCACTCTTACCACTCACCATGGGATCCCACTTTCAAACCCGTGTGCTTGCCCAACTGGTTCTGCACAAGCTGGCGGTAAAGTGTGAGCAAAGCGGGTAAGGGACTTCAAACCATATCCAATGAAAGAAAGTACTTAACCAACTATTTTTACAGCATTCACAAGCCCATAGCTGTTGCCCTGAAGATTTCGATAGAAGCCACGTTAGGCGGCAAGTTCAATGAGCTGCGAAAGGAACCGCGTCTAATTCTATCTCTTGTAATGAGGAGCCAGAAATTAAATCCCTGTTTTGCGGCAGAATCCATCCTTTATATGACACATGCACCTTTCGATGAGTGCATAAGAGCTGAGGTGCCCTCTGGAACTTCAGTGCTTGAGGACTCGCTTAGAGCCATTCGCACGTTCTTTAAAACGAAGAGAGCTGGATCAATGGCACAGCCGGCATCGCTGGAAGGCGCCATCAACGGAAACGTGCAGAGAAAAATGAATCCTATTGGCGATATATATCCCAATACCGATTTGGTCACACAGTGTGTTGCAGACACAAACAAGCAACTGGTAGTAGTGGCTTCTCTGATCGACAAGTTGCCCAATCTGGGCGGTCTGGCGCGCACCTGTGAGGTTTTGGGGGTTCAAACATTGGCATTGGGCAACAAGGCCCAAACGGGGAAGAGCGACTTCACCAACTTAAGGTAAAGTTTATAGTTAAGCTAGACATGGGCTATGGGGATCTAAAGCATATTTCAATTTCAGCATGACTGCTGAGAAGACGCTGGACATTATCGAGTTGAAGCCCAGTTGCATTGGTGAATTTCTGATACAGAAACAAATGGAGGGCTTTAGAGTGGTCGGGGCCGAGCAGACCGCTCACAGCATTAGCTTTGCCAACTTTAAGTTCCCCAAAAAATGTGTCCTGCTGTTGGGGTGAGTTGTTTCTGGTCGGTAAATCGCAATCGCAATATAATCTCATCTGATATTCATCGTTTCAGGCACGAAAAGCATGGGATACCAGCGGATCTAATTGGTTTCCTGGACTATGCCGTGGAAATTCCCCAATTCGGAGTGGTGCGCTCTCTGAATGTCCATGTCACAGGATCACTATTTATTTGGGAATATTGCAAGCAGCATTTTTTCTAAATAATAACAATATCTGGGCTATATCTCAAGATTAATTTATTTTTTTTGTAGTGCCCGTTGGCAAGTTAGCCACATATGAGCATTTATAATGCCATTATATTACCAAAAATATTTCAATAGTAGTAATAGCAGTTTGATCCGAGTTATTAATTGTATTATTGACAAATCGGTAAAATTGAAGATGTAGAAACCATATTCCGCTTGCAACCATCTGCTTCGGCCACTGTTCGATTTCAAGTTACGAATTTAAATATTATAATATAATTGTTGAAAGCGAACACGCACGTCCCACTTGCAAGACAATTAATGTCTTATCCACTGCTTTTTTGCCGTTGCAAATGATATTTACCAAATTACACACACCACACACAAAAAATGTCCAGTGTTGAATGTCCACTTCGGATATGTTCTGCTAGGGCCCGTGCACTTGCACAATTGGCTAACATAAATATATACATATATATCTTACACTATATACACTATATCTTTACTCTTGTTCCGTTTCCAAGTTCAATAAATATCGAAAGCCAAATCGAAAGCCAGTGTTGGGAGGCGGAGTTTTGTAATCGGTCCTTGCCAGCCCTGGACAGCTGATAGGAACAACAAAAAGTAAATAAATAAATTGTACAGGATGAGTTTTTCGGAAAATACTTGCGACTCATGGTAATCAAAAAGATCAATTTAAATCAATCGAAATTGAAATCCATTACAACCAATTACAGGAAAGAGGCCAGGGTAAGAGTGCCTCGAAAGGTCAAACAATCCGCTAAGCAGGAAAAGGGCAAGAAGCTTGGAGGCGCTGGCGCCGTAAAACCCAAGTATAATCAAAGGTTTTGCGAGAAGTGGCTAAGCCTATTCAATCCGTGGCTAAAACGATCCGACGATGATCGGAATAAGCCCTTCTGTCGTGCGTGCCACTGCCGCCTGGACTGCAATCGGTGTCATCTCGTTCGGCACGAGCGAACCACGAAGCACAAGCGCAATCTGGAGGACCTGATTACCAAAGGCGAGGGAGCGATAAAAAATGAGTTGACTGTGCGGCAAGAACGGAGTAAATACTTCCAGAAACGGCCCGCCCAAGTTCTCAAGCAGGCGTCACCTGCGAAGTCCGATGTGAATGAACCTGATCACCTGGATGCTGTGTCGCCAGTACCCATCGCCACCACTGTGCACGGTTTAACCACCGAAATCAATGCATTTCCCAGTGGCATCCCCAAACAAGAAATTCAATCAGAGTCAGAGACAAACGACAAGCCCAACGTCGAATCTCATTTAGGAACTCTACAGGAGGCCAATGCATTGGGTACCGACTCGACGAAGACAACAAAGACCTCATCTAATCAGGAGGGTCTCAAGCTGCTGATGCAGATTCATCAGGATAAAAACGAGCTGATGGAGTCCTTCCGTGAACTGATGGGGAGCAGCCAGTCGACGTACCCCCCGCCACCCAAGGAGAAAAACCCCGTGGACCTGTTCTTCGAGAGCGTTAGCTCCAGTGTAAAGGCCCTGTCGCCAAAGCTCATAGCGGAAGCCAAAATGCGCGTGTCGCAGCTCATTTGCGAGCTTGAGCTGCGTGGCCTTAATGATAGTAGTACAAATGGGGAAGACATTGAGATGCCCCTGGAGACGCCGCCAGCTAGCTTGTATCTGCTCAGGCAGAGCAGCAGTGGATGTGCTGTGGTGCAGCAACCACACTTTGATGGTCTCAGCTGAAATGTAGCAGATTAATACAAAAATAGCTCTAATTTTTAATTTAATGATTTTGAAATAAATTTCAACACCGATAATTACCGATTGTCCATTGGAAATCGATTGACGCACATCACTAACGCTGGCGGCTTTATTGTAAACAAGCAATTGCCCGATTTGAGCGATTTTCAAAGAGACCTTGCAGTCTTGGTTAAAAATATCCACTCAAGACGCCAATCAACCAAACTGACAAATGTGGAATAACCACATAACAATCAAGAACGAGGAAATCATATTGGAAGAGGAATACACCATCGCAGAAGTCGATGTAAAGGTTTGTTGTTGGTATGAATTTGGGATCCCCTGATGACATTGTTGAAAAGCTCGCTAATCTTTGTTTACTTGCAGCCGGAATTAACCAAACAACGCTTCGCCATGCCCCTGAAACGCCAAGTGCTTCCGTACTTGAAGCCAGCGCCACAGAATCGAGAGGAGCTGTTACAGAGCATTACCCATAATCGTGAGGAACTAGCTGCTTTCTTTCAGAAAGTGTCGCCGGATGGCGGGCACAATAACTACAATCTTGAAGCTGTACCCACATCTATTAGTAAATCTGCTGCGCCCGTGGAGCAGCGCAATAGCTACGATCTGTTCTTTGAGAGTGCCTGCATCAGCGTCAAGAGCCTGCCGCCGAAGCTGGCAGCCGAGGCCAAGAGTCGTATTTCCCAGATCATCACCGAGTTCGAGATCCGTGCTATTTCCGAGCAGGAAGCCAAAGTCGAGGCACAAGCAAGAGCCGCCATTGTGGGGCAGAGTTCTCGTCCATGCACATAAAGTAGGTGGGGAGTTAACTGTACGTTCAGCCACTCACAACACACTGTTTCACACTTCAGAGTAGGACTGTTAGTATTTAACATTTTTTTATCCAAATTCAACAATAAATTCAAAAACATATGTCCCCGCGGGCTGATTATTTGGTTTCGTTTTGGTCTACAACTTCATAGTTTAAATACAGAAATTCATGAACAAAATTCAAGATGGTCCGAAAGCTGAAAGTGTGCATCATTGGTTCGGAGGCCTGGTAGGTGGACGTGTAATATCGAATACAACCCTCCCATTCTATAACTCCTATCTCAGGGGCTCGGCAATCGCAGCATCCGTGGGCAACAATGTTGAACAGATGGAGGGCTTCGACAGCCGTGCGCACATCTATGTCTATGACGAGCTGGTTTGCAGCAAATACCTATGTGAGGTAATGAACAACTGCCACGAGAATATCAAGTATCTGCCTGGCATTAGGCTGCCAGACAATTTGGTGAGCGAGAGAGAGCAACGGCCGCTACAGTAATCGGCAGGGTCAATTCAATTAATTTATATCTTTGCAGATTGCAATAAATGATATTTTGGCGGCTGCCCAGAATGCCGATATCATGATTTTTGCCACGCCACAGCACTTTGTGAAATCATATTGTAACATATTGGCCGGCAAGGTGAAGGAGACCGCCATTGCTCTGTCTATGGTCAAGGGACTGGCTCACGTTTGCGACGGCGAAATCGATCTGTTCTCCAAAGAGATTAGCAAGCTTCTGGGCATACCGTGTTACTCGATGATGTCGGCCAATAGCGCGATGGAAATGGCCCAGGGCAAGCTCTGTGAGATAACCATTGGATGCAACAATGAAGATGATGCGCGGCTCCTGACCGAGGTGCTTCAAACTGAAAACTGCAGGGTGCTTGCCATCGACGACGTTGATGCCGTGGAATTGTGTGGCACGCTGAAGGACATTATTGCCTTGGGTGCGGGTTTCGTTGATGGCCTCAAATTGGGCGAAAATGCTCGCGTAGCTGCCATCCACTTGGGTCTCAAGGAGATGATGCGCTTCACAATGAACTTCTACCCTAACGCCAAAATGTCTACATTCTTTGAGAGCTGCGCAGTGGTGAACTCGGTGGCCTCCACCTATGGTGGGTTACTGAGTTACCAAGCAGGAATAGGCCACTAATATTTCTCCCTACTTTTAAACCCCGTAGTCGATAAGAATGTGACCTTTGCCAAAAGTTGTATCACTTCTGGACAGACAATTCAGGAGATTGAGGCCACTCTCTTAAATGGACGAAAGCTGCTTGGTCCCTTGGTGGCCGCCGAGCTAAACTCCTTTCTGGAGGAGGAGGACATGCAGGATGAGTAAGTCGCCCCAAATGCCACCCAATTGAACTGCATTTAATTATTACGAGCGCCCACAGATTTCCCCTTTTTACGGTTATACACCGCATTTGCCAGAACGAGGTAGACCCGGAAACATTACTGAAAACCCTGCGGACTCACCCTGACTTGAGGTATGCGGAGTACCTCATTATAGGTTGACTTGACGCATGACCATCTTATCCCTTATCTTATCGCTTGCAGCAACTCGTCCTTTTCACAATTCCTATCGCAAGCGAGAAGCTCGAATGGTGGTCTAAAGAACGCTTCGGATGATCTGATCGAACCTTTGTCGGCAATTGAAAAGGCTCTGGCTGAGACAGGAAAAAAGAAAAGCTTTCAGGAATTGCCGGAGAACGGCAGCTGGAATCCGGAATATGATGAAAACAAAGCCAAAAAGCAGTCATCGCAAGTTCCCTGGCAAGTGGAGGAGAATGAGGGACAACAGATAACTGGTTGGCTGGAATCCAATGACCCCAGGCAAGCCACAGTTGCCTCCGGAACTCAGGGCAAAGGTGAAAACGACAGCAGCGTTGGTTTCACATCGGGATCCGATGATTCTACTGAGAAAACGGATGCTAAAAATGTAACAGATAAAACCAAGAAGTGTCCTAGTCCATTCACCAACACATTTCAGGACCTGAAGATAAAACCCATGAAGGGGGAAAAAAATGAATCAGATTTGGGCCCGAAAGCTACCACCTACTCTAAAGAAAAACGGCAACAAATCGAGGCCCTTACTTCTGAGGATAGTAGAGAAGCTTCTCCAGCAGCCAAAGACGGAAATCAAAAGGGTGCAGTTTTCCCCAATAAACTAACAAAGCCACCGCTATCATACACTAAAGATATCCGGCGACGAATCGAGGCCTTTACCTCTAAGGGTAATAGGGAAGATTCCAAAGAAGCATCCAAAGACGGAAATCAAAAGGGTGAAGTTTTCCCAAACAAACTAACACAGTTACCGCTGTCATACACTAAACATGTACGGCAACCAGTGGAATGCGTTACCTGTAATAGCATGGGAGATTCTACGCTGGGGTCCACGAAAAAACTGAACGCATCGGAGGAGCCTTGGAATAAAACCAACGCCGATGTGGATAACGCAACTAAGGGGGAAAGTTCTAAGGTGAAGGAGAACGATCGTCCACCAAAGCTGGAAAATCAAATGGAAAACGCCAATTTAAAGCAAGACGAGATTTTGGAGAATCCTAAAGCCTCCTCAAAAAAGACGCCAAAACATCGGGCTTTACATAAATTTATTTTTGAAAGTCTAAAGGACAAAGAGCTATTCGAGTCAATAATGAACTCCAAGACAGACAGGTTATCGAGAGCAAATGAATCTGAGAGCGGGAAACAATATACGCAGACCAGCAGATTGCTTGTTTCCGCTGAAGATACCCAGCTTGAAATGGGAGAGGAGGATAACATATCGGATTTAACAGAGATAAAGAAGGTACCCAGGGTACATAAAAGGGACAGCCTGCTAGAAGAAAACTTTGAGAAGTGGAAGCAAGTGGAAGCGGAAGAAAGGTCACCGAAACACACACAGATTGAAGAATTGTTAGAGCCAATAAGGGACAAATCGATACTAAAGGCACAAAATCAAGAGATCCAGGCGGAAGAAGAGTTTGAGAAGTGGGAGCAATTAGAAGCTCAAGCGGAAGAAACACCCCCGAAAAACTCAGAGATAGAAGACAAGGCGATACCACGAGCACAAAATCAAGAGAGCCTGCCAGAAGAGGCGTTTGCGAAGTGGGAAGAATTGGAAGCCCAAGCGGAAGAAACGCCACTGAAACACTCACAGACAGAAGACAAGGCGATACCACGGGCACAAAATCAAGAGAGCCTGGCAGAAGAAGCGTTTGGGAAGTGGGAGCAATTGGAAGCGCAAGCGGAAGAAACGCCACTGAAACACTTACAGACAGAAGACAAGGCGATACCACGAGCACAAAATCAAGAGAGCCTGGCAGAAGTAGCTCTTGCGAAGTGGGAAGAATTGGAAGCGCAAGCGGAAGAAACGCCACTGAAACACTTACAGACAGAAGACAAGGCGATACCACGGGCACAAAATCAAGAGAGCCTGGCAGAAGAAGCGTTTGCGAAGTGGAAAGAATTGGAAGCGCAATCGGAAGAAACACCACTGAAACACTTACAGACAGAAGACAAGGCGATACCACGGGCACAAAATCAAGAGAGCCTGGCAGAAGAAGCTCTTGCGAAGTGGGAAGAATTGGAAGCCCAAGCGGAAGAAACGCCACTGAAACACTTACACACAGAAGACAAGGCGATACCACGGGCACAAAATCAAGAGAGCCTGGCAGAAGAAGCTCTTGCGAAGTGGGAAGAATTGGAAGCGCGATCGGAAGAAACACCACTGAAACACTTACAGACAGAAGACAAGGCGATACCACGGGCACAAAATCAAGAGAGCCTGGCAGAAGAAGCGTTTGCGAAGTGGAAAGAATTGGAAGCGCAATCGGAAGAAACACCACTGAAACACTTACAGACAGAAGACAAGGCGATACCACGGGCACAAAATCAAGAGAGCCTGGCAGAAGAAGCTCTTGCGAAGTGGGAAGAATTGGAAGCCCAAGCGGAAGAAACGCCACTGAAACACTTACACACAGAAGACAAGGCGATACCACGGGCACAAAATCAAGAGAGCCTGGCAGAAGAAGCTCTTGCGAAGTGGGAAGAATTAGAAGCGCAAGCGGAAGAAACGCCACTGAAACACCCACAGACAGAAGAGAAGGCCATACCACGAGCACAAAATCAAGAAAGCCTGGCAGAAGAAGCTCTTGCGAAGTGGGAAGAATTGGAAGCGCAATCGGAAGAAACACCACTGAAACACTTACAGACAGAAGACAAGGCGATACCACGGGCACAAAATCAAGAGAGCCTGGCAGAAGAAGCTCTTGCGAAGTGGGAAGAATTGGAAGCGCGATCGGAAGAAACACGACTGAAACACTTACACACAGAAGACAAGGCGATACCACGGGCACAAAATCAAGAGAGCCTGGCAGAAGAAGCGTTTGGGAAGTGGGAAGAATTGGAAGCTCAAGCGGAAGAAATACCTCCGAAAAACTCAGAGATAGAAGACAAGGCGATACCACGAGCACAAAATCAAGACAGCCTGGCAGAAGAAGCGTTTGCGAAGTGGGAAGAATTGGAAGCGCAATCGGAAGAAGCACCACTGAAACACTCACAGACAGAAGAGAACATAGTTCTTAGAGCTAAAGATATAATTTTACTTGAATTGGAGCACATCCGACAGCAGGAACTCGAGACTGAAGAAAAAAAGAAAAGTATCAAGGTTGAGATGAGCGACGAAGGAGAAGGCAAACAGGAGATGGTCACTGGAGACGAGGAAATGCTTAAAGAGGCAGACAATAGGAAGGTGCTGGCAGAAGCGGGGGAGAACGATGCCCTGAGGCCAGCAAAGAGTGGCGAGAAGAAACCACACCAGAGCCTTGATGAGGCCAATCTGCGTTTCTTTAGCAACGAACAGAAGGATGGCCAGGGGAAGATTCCGGCTCCACACAGCACGGGCAATCACGAATGGGATTGGCTGCACAATAAAGAAAAACAGGAACCTGAGGACAAAAAGGATAAGCGCTTTTTGGAGCATGACGCGAACAAGCAAGATGCACAAAGCCAGCTCAAGAAGCTCGAAAAGCTGCTGAAAGATTCATTCGACAAACAGCAGCAAGAGGCAGGTCTTGAGCCCGAGGCTCCTGGAAATTCCGTCGAGAAGAAAAACGGGTCTGGCGAGACAAAGAACCTGGTCCTCGAGCCTGTGACTGGCCAGAAGAAACGTGATGCTCAACAGCCGCAGACGCCGATTCCAAGCCCGGGACCAACTCCAACGCCAACGCCGGCGCCGGCGCCACCGTCAATGCCCAAGCGCCAGAAGATTCCGGAAGGTTTGCCTCAGTTTCAGGCTACGCCGCGTACGATTCCACCACCATCGCCGCAGACACTGCCCCTGACTCCCCAGGAGCTGCAGGAAATACGCAAGGACTTACCCATTCAGTACGAGGCTCGTAAGGAACCACCACCACATCAAACTGATGAGAGTTCGAATACCCAACCTACTTCCAATCCGCCATCACTAAGCGATCAGCAGTCCACAAAAAATACAGAGACGCCATTAATTGAGGTGAAGAAATATTTGCCGCATTTCTTGAAGAGAGACAAGCCGAAACCACCGCCCAGAAAGGTTCTTCATCCACCAACTGTGGAAATATACCAGTCGCGGCCAATCATAAGGAAAGCGAAACGAGAGTCCCACGAGAGTCAACGGGAGAGTCCTTATGAATTGCTGGATGATCCAAGGTCAACCACCCAAGACCAAAAACCCTTTCCTGAGAACAACACACCATCGACAGCCAAAACGGAGATGCCGGAGTCCCCGGAAACCCAAAAGAAGTACCACCAACTGAAGGCAGATGAACTGACCGAGAAGCTGAGAAGTAAGTTGCGCAAGGATCAGGACAGGAAAGTAGGCTACAAGGGTAAGAATCCCTTTATCAAGGAGCCAGACCTTGAATCCAAGCCACCGATGGATACCAGTCTCGAGCACGACCTTGCGGGGCGGAAGTACGACGGGCTGCAGTCGCGTCGCAAGGTGGTGGTTAAGCCGCCGTTCAATCCCCCACTCAATCCTCGTGTCCCCAAGCCGGGTCCGCCCTTCGACGGTCGAGATCGAGAGTACCACACCCTGATCATGCCAGAGAACTTTCGTATTGTGCCCCGTATTAGCTGTCCCTTGGCGGTGCTGAAGCCGAAGGAGACCCAGACCCAGACCCAGACCCAGATTCAGACCACCCTGAGAACTGGCAAACAGGCCAAGAATCTGGCCATTAAGGTGCTAAGCCCCCGACAGACGCAGAACATATCGCACCTGCCACCACAGCTGTTCCCTCGCTGTCCGTCATTGAAGAAACTCCTCTGCGCCGTAGAGCTTGGGTTACTGGCCACGTTCCTGGCTCGCTTCCGAAAACTCAATAAGTAGATGAGATCCGAACTGAAGCCAGCGAACTCTTCCACAATAAAATAGAAACTTATATAATATGTATCTTTAATTATTTTGCTATAACCAGAGCAACTGATCTGCTGGCCGCCGATGGAAGATCTGTCGCGTCTCCTGCGACTGTAGTGGGCGGAAGTTGTTGAGCAATGGTCGGCCATTACGGTTCCGCAGTTGCCAGAATTTTGGCAGATCCTGGTGGGAGATAGGCAGAACCTCGGCAAACACGTGCCACAGCACGGAGGGCGAGCACGGGGGCGTTGTCGTCGAACCCTTGTAGCTGTAAAAGTTGCCCCGATCCAGATTGCTCAAGAGCGATCCGAGTGTGATCAGAACTTGAGGTGCATAGGTGCTGTTGAAGTCTCCCAGGTGTAGCAGCGATCCAAAGATCTCATTGAGTCCTGGCTGGTAGAAGGTGTGTCCCGTCTGCAGGTCGATTCATTTGGCATTAGTTTTCGAGCCTCTTGAGATTCTCATTCTCACGATTCTCACTCACCCGAACCACCTTGAAGAGCACTGCCAGCACAGCTTGGCCGTCGGTGTTGTTACGTGCCTCCTCATCGCTGACGTACTTGGTGTTGCGGTGCACAATATGCATTTCCAGATCGTAGCGCCGGCCATTGAGCAAATGCTCTGAACCCTTGCTCTGCGGCGAGCCCCAGTGGAAGTGCACTTCCCTGGCCTCGTAAAAGTCCTGTAGCAAGCCGCCAGTCACATAGGGACGCTCCCCAAAGACCGTCGGAGGAATGGAAAAATTAACTAAAATACAGTTTTCAGCTGAGTTTCGGGATGAAATAAGCATTTTTCTTGCCTGTATATCCTTCGTTGTGTAGGCTCACGGTATCGTCGAACAGCTCGTCGTAGTGAAAGAACTGCAAGGGAGGTAGGCCAATGGGTATCACCTTGTGTCTACTGATGGCAATCGGTGACTGATCTGGCCCACCGCAATGGGGATACTTTTTCTGCCATTCATGGGGTGAATTGTAGCTGAAGCTCCGCTCTTGAGTACCAAAGTCTGAAAGGAAAATACTCTCAGTTGAATTGTAATCAATCTCATTTTTAAAAACTTCATCTGATCTTTGTAATGGTCACCGCAATCTGCTGATGCTTCTATTATTTGGGTAATCTTTCCTTTGGCAATAGACTCGGTCAATTTTCCAACGATTAGGAAGTTTCAATCCGCTATTTCCCCACAGAGGTATGCGGATTTCCAGCCATTTCGTAGTCTATGGTTTACCTCTAAGTGAGGCTTAATTGCTTTATTTCGGGGGGTCGATCATGGCCCTTCCTTTGCTTTTTTTTGCATTGTTCGGCGACAGGTTTTATAACAATGAAAGCCACCATCTACCATCTGTGGGTTCGACTACTACTGCGACTGCGACATCTACTCCGCCTCCGCAATTGATGCGCTCATTGGCTTTCATGGAGCATTTGTGCATGCAAATTTAATTATTGTTATTATTTACAAGCCACTGGATTGTTTGCTATCCATTAGACGATGCGCGATCTGGCAGTTATATGGGCGTTGAGTGTGACACACGGGGGTTCAGATCAGTTCAGCTCACTTTGGCCTGGAGATGGCTCATAAATTCCTCTCCCAGACCAGACTGGGTCTGAGTCGGAGCTACGCAATCACAATCACATATTGTAGGCCTAAAAATGGGGGGATAGACAGTGGTCATGTCTCTTATGCTCCAGCGCCCACCACGGGTAGGAGGAGACGGTAGGTTGATCGGCTTCGATCGGTGTCTGGTCTGGGGTCTCAATATCAAGGAGATCCACTGCAGAATCGGCCATCATTGCAGGCATATATTCTTTGGTTACGCTTAGTTGGTTTGCAGATACATCCGTAATGATTTTTCTGTTTCCAATGCATCAGTACTCACTTGTGGCAAACGGCAGCAGAAACAAGAGTCGCTGATAGAAGTCATCAAAAGCTGGAAAATGCATTTTCCACCCAGCCACACACAACGCACACTACACCACCGAAAGATACAAGATGAAAGACACGATCCGTACACACCAAAGAGATCCACGCACGTTTCTCTGCAGACTGAGCCGGGGCCAGAGTTAGCCAAAACCTTTATACTGGCGGCCAAAAGGGCCTCCACTGAGAGCAGCATTGTCAAACGCTCCACGGAGCAGCAGTAGCAGCTCTCGAGGAGATGGTTATCTGGTCTCGACCGTGCCATACCCTAAATACTTCATTCAAAATGAAATGATGAGAGAGCTACGCAATGGGTAATAACGCAGATGAAATCAATATTGTAATCAAAATATTAGCTTGTTTGATTATGAAAATATAAAGATACAGAAAGAAAAATATCTCTAATATATTGCACAGATATCAATGGGAACACACACTTCGTTTCGAACGGTAAAAAGTTATTGTAAAGATTATGGGACATGGAAATACCATTCATAATTCATGTATTATCTGGATATTGGTCAGTTTCAATTTGCTAGAAAATATAAGAAATGATTTACAATATTCCAATATTTATAAACATGGACTTCTTGGGCTCGGTTTTAATTTTGTTAATCTTTGCATCAGCTTTGCAGGCAAAATGGTGGAGTGGATCAATTCTCTTTTCAGTAGGTTTAATTGTAAAGTTGTGTACATTTGTACTTTACCTACACAAGAGTTTACCTATGTATAGTATAGTGAAAAAGAATTACATAACTTTCGGAACATGAGCGTGCTGCCAACAGCTTTCAGGTGCATTTATTTTAATTATTTCGCTAGCAGCCTTAATTGATCTCCAGGGTTTTTGTTATAAAAAGCTTCCCTGTCTGAAAGGGCCTCTCTTTTCATTGCCACAACTTGAGAAGAAAGAACCCGTTCGGAGTGCGAAGGAAACGTATATTTTGTAAGTTGGTAGGCTTATCAGAGTTTTAATATCAGAAATTTGCGAAAACAAATTCGACAACTATATGGTGTTGTTTCTTTTTCGATATATTAACCTTCAAGTATTCTAATTTTTCGGTAATGCTAAATTTACATATGTAAATACATATGTACATATGTATAATAACGGATGATATGCAAATAATTAAAAAAAAAATTGTAAGAATTATGTTTTTAGTGGATACCACTTTATTTTCTACGAATTCGAAATAGATTTAAAATGGATTTATTTTGTTAGGATTAGTTTTTCAAAACTACGTAGGGGTGGAAAATCATTTCATTGAAAGTTTTTCCAAATTTAGTATGACTGAAGAAAACATCGACCTTCCCGTAACGGAGACATTCATTAACTTGTCTGCAACATGAGCCCTTTGTTAAATATTCCTTATTTTTAGTGTAGTTATTATTGATTTTTCCAATCGCCAGCCCAGCTGTTCGAAAAGCACAACAGTAAAAGTAAAACCAACAACAAGAGCAGAGCAGGGCAGAGCACATGCAGTGCATCAGCTGTTGCCCGACTGCAAGAGTGTGTGAGAGTTCCGAAGCGTCACAGTGACGCGTCATCCAACGCATCGACAGCAGCGGCAGCAGTGATAAAATTGTTTGCGAATAGGAATTTTAGCTTAGTACAAAGCGCCGGCAGCAGAAACAGCAGCAGCAACAGAGGCAGCAGACTAAACCTGTAGGCAGTACGCTCGACTGGACAGAAGAGGCGGAGCAATGGCTATCTTCAAGTTCTTGCGAAGCAAACTGTAACGTATCTATACCTTAACAAAAACTACGTAAAATAAGTAACAAACAACCAACAAAAAACAACAGAACAAACGAAACTACAATAAATATGCGTTCCAAGTGTAAGTATTGGGGGATTGATAGAAGTGATGAATGGTACTCCAGCCACTGCTTTTGATATTAATTTTCATTTATAATTCAATTTAAACAATCCGATCTGACTTTTCAGGGTTAAGATTGCTATAGCGTCTTTAGCGACTGTTCTTTTTTGTTCAGATTTGTTCTATTTATATTTCTATAATCTATTTCGATTTTATTCTTTTGCGCTCTTTTCGTTATATCACGCTGTAATAGTCACTCTGTTCATTGTTTTTGAAAAAAGTTGTATTTGTGCTATCCACAAGAATATGTACGTATTGCCTAAATTGTTTAAAATCTATTCGGGTTGGAAGAGTTTTGGCAGGTGATACTAAGAAATATTGCTACTGCGTTGAACGCAATTCGACTACGAATAAATTTGGAAACGAAAACAAACACAAAACGGGAAATAAATCAAGGTCAAATCAAAGGCAGTTGCTGGAGTACCATTAATGGGCCAAGAATTAGGCGCGGACACGATTAAACCTACATATCTACGAATATGGAATGCAGGAAGAAGCAAGCCATGAGGGTGGGAGGGGCAAAAGGTGTATACAATGATGTGTCTGTGTGTGCGTGCGCTGCTGTCTGGACATCAGATAATGCGAATTATATTCTGTTTGTCTCGTCATGTTCTCGAAGCGCGCGTTTTTCTCTCGCTTCTTGTTTGTATCTTTCAGATAATATCGTTCTAGCCGAAAATATGTGCGGAATGCGCGTCTTGTTGTCTTGTCGTCGTCGTCTTCGGGGTCTTTGAGCCGCGTGAGTGTGAGTCCAGCCCAGACCCGGCATCGGCTTCGGCTTCGCTTCGGAAACGAAACAATCGCATAGACAGCGCTGAGGTGAACACACACATTCAAATTATCCAGCGCGACTTAGCTACCGTTATCTCCAGTTATGAGGTAGATTAGGATTTCCCCGTATTTCCACACTCATCATCTAATCTGTAGAGCTCCATTAGCCTTATAATGGATATACTTAGCAGTAGCAGTAGTAGTAGGAAGATAAATCTGCCAAACACCAGAAGCACATCGCCAGGAGAAATAAAACCCTAAAGATTATTCAGATATACATACATATGTAGTCGTATCTCTGCAATATCTGTCTTCTTCAAGCAGTTCAGTTCACTTCTCAATTATCTTCATTTCAGCTCCCAGTTCATGATGAAGACGAATCGTTTGGTGTTGCTGCGGCACGGTGAGAGCGAGTTCAATATGGGGAACAAATTTTGCGGCTGGCACGATGCCCACCTCACTGAAAACGGTAGTTGAACTGAGATACAAATAAACCGATCCGATCTATAATACTAATCGAGTTCCATCATCATTATTCCTAACCAGGTGAACAAGAGGCCCGCATGGTGGCCACTCCAGCGATCCTCCAGGCGAAACTGGATTTCGATGTGGTCTACACTTCGGTGTTGGATCGCTCCAAAAAGACGGCCGATCTGATACTGAGCAATATGAATCGCGCCTGTGTGCCGATAAAGTCCGACTGGCGTCTGTGCGAGCGGCACTATGGGAATCTGACAGGTTTCAGGAAGCGCGAGATCGCGAATATCTATGGCGAGGACCAGGTGCAGGCCTGGCGACGCGGCTACGATGACGTTCCACCGGCTATTAATACCGAAAATCCTTATTACTGCATCATACGCAACAATCCCATTTTTGACGATGTCCCGGCTGGTCAGTTCCCGATGACAGAGTCCCTTGGAATGTGTGTGGATCGAGTGGAACCAGTGTGGAAGGAAATAAAGCAAGAGGTACTCAACGGCACTAGAGTCTTGATCTGTGTTCATGGAACGGTGACACGGGCCCTAGTCAAGCACATTGAAGGTGAGTACTTCCGGTAGTTGTCTAAATCTTTACAGTTATCATCCGTCGTATCATTTGCCGCAGGTATCTCCAAAGAGGCCATCCAGAAAGTCAACATTCCCAACTGCATTCCCCGTGTGTACGAGTTCAACATGAAGACTGGGGATCTGATTGGTGGCCCCATCAACCTCGGTGATCCGGAGTATATCAAGAAAAAGACTGCCCAAGTGGCAGCCATCGGTGATTAAATTAAGCGAGACTTTCATACGAACCGAGAATCATTATGAAACTACACTAAAGATATCCATCTCTAGGTTGAAGCTCTTGCTGTTAGGGTAATATGTATACATACACGATATTTTAACTATAAGTTATACCTGTACACACTATATTTTCGACCAGAAATATACAATTAAAAACTCCAAAAGTTACGCAAGACTATAAGGGATTCGACCGGATTCTCATGCAACTAACTTTAGACTTTAGGGATTTTGTATCCTTCAGAAGGTTATTATAAAAGTGTATCTACGTAAACATAAATATTTTTGATTACGAGGCGGTTTCAGATCACTTCATCATATAGCCTGTCATTGAAACGGAAAAACACAGTCTGTCTGAAATATACATATAAATGTATTGGTCGTTGAATTTCTAGGAAGGAAATGGGAACTTTTTTCACAGTTTTTCAGGATATGGAATCTATTCTTTGATAAGTTCCATCTTTTCATAACAACATTTTCTAAATTTTCTTATTAAAAAAAATCCTTGTGTGTTCGTTTTAAAATTTTTCCTTTTTAATGTGATGTCATCTTATGATCTAATAAATGCGTTCTGTAATACTTTCCGTTGGTGCCACAGCCTGGGGCAGACTGTGAGCTGCACTCAGTAGTAGCTCTGGTCGTTGTAGAGCGGACTCAGGTTGTTGGGTAGGATGTAGATGTCCTCGGGACGGCCGTTGAACACAAACGGACGCTTAAGCGAGGTCAGCTTGGAGTCGTGCTGCGGGACTGGCAGGGAGGCGAGTCCGAAACCCTGCTGGGAGGGACCGTAGCCGGCGGCCGGCGAGGACATGGGTCGGAAGGGATTGCTGGGCGTGGGCGGGCGCAGGCCATAGCCGGGTGTCAGCTGGCTCAGATCGTTGGGCGATCCATTCACCTGGTAGATCCCGCTGGGCTTGCCGTTGGCCAGGAAATTGACGGGCAAATTGAACACGGATCCGAAGGTGGAGAACGAGGGCATCGGCTGGTAGGTGAGTAGCGGAGAGAAGCCGCTGCCAAAGGGATTCGATGGCATGTTCGGGACGAACATGTACGGCGTGGGTGGCAGGCGGACGTAGTATATGGGCGAGTTTCGGGCCGGGGACGATGGATGAGCTGCAGCCGGACGACGTCCGCCAGCAGCACGCGACATTACCACATCTTCAAGGTCGTTGGTGGCCCCAGGAAAGGCGGGATAGAACATATCGGGTGCTATGTAGAGCGGGAACGGGATGAGCACGGGCTGGGCGT
Organism: Drosophila athabasca; assembly: GCA_008121215.1. Lineage (NCBI taxonomy): Eukaryota > Metazoa > Arthropoda > Insecta > Diptera > Drosophilidae > Drosophila > Drosophila athabasca. Next base: position 13,661,957 of record CM017793.1, read on the forward strand.
AGCCAATGAAGGGCATCATCTTGGGCACGCTCTCGTAGGGATTCGCCATTCCCTGTGCTCCTGCATAGGCGCTCCACGGGTAGTTGGAGGAGGCCGGCAGCCGGGACTCCTGTTTGCCCTCCTGCAGCATTTGGTACGGGTCATGGTCCTCCTCCTCGTCACTCTTCAGCTCCTGCGACTCGGCAAGCGCGTCCTGGACATACTGCTGGGCATGGACCTGCTGCTGTGGCAGCTGCTGCTGCTGCTGCTGTTGCAGCTGTGCTGGCTGCGACACCTGCCCCTGCTTCTGTTGGCTCTGCTTCTTCACCAGCTGCGCGAGATTGGCTGCCGCGGACAGCGGTATCATCTGTTCCAGCAGCAGCAGACTCAGGAGAATGCTCCAAATGTGGTAGCCCATTGCTGGTTGTAGCTGTAAAACGATACGATCATGGGATTGGTGGTTGAGTGAACCGCTGATCTTCCGCTGACCCACAGACCACCCGATCTCATTTCGAGGCGATTTGCATGCCTGGGGGCATTTTATTTTCTCACACTCCAATTGCGCAACGAGAGCCAGTGGATTTTCATTTCTCCCCCCCACCGCCCTCCCCGACAAGTGCAAACAACGGAGAAATATGGCCAGAACATTAGATTAGCTTGAGAGCTTGTTTTGAGTCGCTGTGGCGCTAATGGATACGTGGAGAGCCTCACACCCGAAAGGGGTGTACGATTATGCATTTAAAAGATATCACAAACTTGAGCACAAGCAGCGTTTCTGGTTGCAATATTTATCCGATCTTTATGAGGTTTAAGAATATACGGATCCAAAATAGAATATATTTTGTGCCCCAAAGCTGAGATCTTAATACAAATGACAGACATTAAAGACTATTGCCAGTTAATTCAAAACCTCTTTGGTATAGTCTCATAGTCTTCGAGATTTAGAAGATTGAAAGGAAATAAATTGATTCTAAATTGGCAAACAATTGCTACTTCGGATTTATAAAGGTGGATCTACGCGAATATTATGTTCTCTTTGTGGATCACTATTGACACTTGAAACTCTGGTCTCACCAATTAGTACGGAACTCTTCAGGTGGTTAACAGGATCAAGATCAGGCGTCCAGTCCTGTGCGAAACTTTGGTCCAAACTGCACAGCAGGCGCGTTCAACTAAAAATGAGTTTGATCGCGGCCAGAATTGGCGCTTTATATGGGAATCAGGCCCATTCTGCTCGTTCTCAGTCGCTGTCTGCGTCGCGTTGCGGCTGCGGCTGCGCAGAAGTCATAGCCGCTGTGGCTGGGGGGTGGTGAGGGGAGCTGATGCGCCACTGAAGCTCTGCACTGGCTGTGGCTCAAACCAGAGACGAAAGGTTTTGTTTGCATTCGCAGAACTGTTCCCAACGCCCTTTTCCCAATGATTTGGTGGCTCTGTGGCAAGTGATAAATCGGCTAATTGCTAGCGGCTTAAACGCCATCTTAATTAGCCTCAAATGTGAATGGCCCGGGACCTGGTTGCCCCGTCATCCCGTCCCGTCCAGTCCGAAGCCAGCGGCAAGTGGCAAATATCACATTTTCAGCATGCACATGCAATTGTTGCAAAGGGCAAAAAGTGGCAGAAAAAGTGATCGCGAGCAATGTTAATTACCATGGAAAGCATGGAACATGGAACATGTGTACGATCATCTAAGGTCTAGGCCATAACAAGCGCCCTCTGCGGAACGCCCGCGATTATGCATTTTAATTTTTATGACAGAGCAGTAGGAGCAATCCAAAGTTGAAGTTGGAGATGGAGTTGGAGATGGAGATGGGCGTGGAGATGGAGCGCGGCGGCTCATTAGCCAATGATATCCGCCTGGCATTCCGCTCAAGCACCTGCTCCTGCTAAAGATCTCTTCCCAGTGGCATAATTGGGCATAATTGTGCGATTGCAGGAACATGCATATTTATTATAGTGTGCATCTTTATTATCCGCACAACGATTAAGTAATGCCAGTCATAGAATAGTTGCAACCAGCTCCCGCAGCAGAGGATGCCACATCACCTCACCTCACCTCACTTTACATCACATCACTCTTTCTGCCAGAGAAGAGATGCATAATTACGTTGATATTCCAGATGAGCAGATAAACCATCTTGGAGCCGTCGCTCTGCTCTGCCGCCGCTGCCGCTGGCAGGCATTATTAATACATATTCTAATATGAATAATTTGTTTATTTGTCAAAGCCAGCGGCATTGGCGCCGGCGCTGGCGTTGAGATTAGAGCAATAATAAATTACGCAGCTAATTAAGCGGCGGCTGCCACTGCAGCCACCGCACTGCCACTGCCACCGCAGTACTAGACACAACCAACCACGCAGATGCAAAAGATACAGATACATGCCGCAGATTGCAGCAAGTACGAGCAGCCCCGTACAAGCAACGAACAGCAGCGACGACAATAATGAACGGTTCGTGTTGTACGTACATATACTCGTGCTCGTATGTTGCAGCATACACTCGTATGCAGGTATTAAAGCCAAACAAAACCAAGCCCAAGTTCGGTCCAGGCCTGGTCTGGTCTGGCCTGGTCTGGCCAAGAAGCCAACAAGCCAACGTAATTAGCCTTGGAATGTCCTTGTGCACGTGACTAGCCCCGGACTGGAGACTGGAGTCTCCACTCTAGTGGCCAGCCGCTAGTAGTCGAGTCGTACACTCGTACTCTGTCTTGGTGTGGGGCTAAATATAAAACGCGCGTGCCTTTGGATCATCAAAACCTCGGCCACTTTCCTAACGAACCCGAAGGCGACACACGTTAGGTGACAATGCTGGTGTTTGGCATCGCAGTATCGCGGTATCGCGGTATCCGTATAGGCATTTGGAACGTAAACAACTGAAAGCTATCTGGGCGACAAGGGTTCATTAACTTCAACTGACAGCTGGGACACAAGAATGGTCTAGGCCCAATATCTGTTTCCTATAGCATAGCCGCGAATACATACGAATGTAGGTATTTAAAAAGCAGTAGCTCTCATATTAAATCATCACAAGCGGCAGCACCACCACTTGTCTTGGCCCCCGACACACTTGGTCGAGCATGGCTCATCTAAAGTAAACCACTTTTGTTTTTTACACCAAACTTTGGACAGAGAAGAGATGGCAAAAAAAAGGAGAGATATAAAAAGAAATCCACGACAGAAGATCAACATAGAACTGGGTCAGAGGCGGCACGATCGCCAGCAGAGAATCTGAGAATTATTGGAAACCCCTTCGAACGTCGCCCTCCAGGGAATGGCTGAGCAAACAAATTACTCTACGAATAACATAACTGATGGAGTGCGAGGAGCGCTCAAAGGTGGGTTGGACAGGAAAATACCCTATAAGCTTTGGATTCATGTTAGTTTACCAATTCATATGATGATCTAACTCAGACTTCGAGATGGATATTAGCCAGCACTATATTATTTTCCATTCAAAATAATATCCAAAGTCGTATAAAGTTCAGATAGCGTATCTTTACTATTCGAACTACGATACCCCTACATTTATACCCTATTCAAAATATACATATATGTACGTATGTAGACCATCTTAGGATCTTAAGTTTCACTTAAGTTGTGGTATAGTACCCCCCACACGAGCCACTACTTGGCTACTTTCTTTAACCGCAAACTGGCAAACACTTTGCCAAAAGCTTATTCACTTGATTTGCAAACATTTGGCCACTTTTCATTGACACAGTTCTTAAACAAACAATTCAAGAATTGGTATATGCATATGTACCTATGTATATACAGAGAATACACTTCCGGAGTAGCGTATTATATGTTACTATATGGTTACCTTTTTTGGATTTGGAACTAAGGGTGGAGTGGTATACCAACGGTATAAGTACACGAAGAAGCAGTAAACGGAAAGAAGGTACATATGTTCTGGAAGCTATTTCATAGAGGCCTGCTCAGGCAGGCCGTATCGGGTTCTTTGATAAGAACCTAAAAATGTATTATTGGAAATTGGGTCTTGAGCAGGGCTTCTAACAAGAGACGAGGTGGCCGAGAGGTTAAGGCGTTGGACTGCTAATCCAATGTGCTCTGCACGCGTGGGTTCGAATCCCATCCTCGTCGAATTGCAATTTTTTTGCAAGTAAGTTTATTAAATATTATTAATCCTTTTACTAACACGTACAAAATAACACGTCCCAGTGGACCAAAAAAGATAGTAAAACGGAACTATCATAAAACCGGACAAGAAGGGATAAATAACGGATAACGGATAAAATAGCTAGCTTCGGTTTGAGTCTCGCAAAATGTTCGCTGACGGACTCAGAAAAGAGCATTTAGCGGACAAAAAACACGCGACGACCAAAGTCTCGCAAAAGTATCGCTAACTGAGTTAAAAACGGACACGATGGGCAAGAAACAGCGGGTATCGTAATAGAACATGAACGAACATCTCAAAAAACGTCACGGCGCGACGCCAACGTTCTTTTGTCTTGAATTGCCTTTTTTTGTGAATTGCCGATTGTGTTCCTTTGTGATTGAAAACCGCAGCGGAAGGACGTGTCTCAGTGAATTGAAGCAACATAATTGTGATAAGTGGCGTTTAAAACATAAAATCGGTAAGTAAATAATATTATATTGCCAAGTTTAGTGGAGGGCACAAATTATGAGTTTGGGAGCATTATTAAAACCAAAAAAAAACAACAATTTTCGCTGGAATTGACTTTGCGCACTCTAGCAAACCGTAGTAAGTATTATTTTAAAATTAATATGTGTATTATAATATACTAAACATCGATTATTTTCAAGAACGAAGAAAGAAAAAGCCTTGGAAGACGCAGATTTTGATAGGGTGACGCAAAAGTTCTTCCAATACGCCCAAGATAGGATTAAAAAAGGGCCAAAAAAAAATTAAAATTAACATTTATGTTTTTTTTAATTTACTTTTTTATGTTACTTTTTCTATAATAAATATATAATATATAATAATAAAAAAAAAACAAAAACAAAAAAAAAATTTTCGGCTCGTTTATGATATTAGAAAAGGCTCGTAAAAGATATTAGAAAAGGCTCGTAATAGATATTAGAAAAGGCTCGCAAATATATTAGAAAAGGCTCGCAAAAGATATTAGAAAAGGCTCGCAAACGATCCGTTTTCGAGCTATCGAAAATTAAACTTTCACTGCCACAAACGGAGCGACCAGTGATTCATTTTTTCATCGTTTTCGGATACAAATACGATAGTTTTACACGGTTGAGTTTCGCGTAACTCTCGTTTGCGATATCGTTTACGAACTTTTGGTCCACTGGGGTACTACCGGATTTGTATTCGCCAGTTGGAGCATCGAATAACGATGTAAAGCACATTTTGTTTAGCGCATTAAGTTAAATCAAGGATATTTTTTGCACTATTAGCAATAGTCGATAAAAAAAAATACTTCACCGACGAGGATGGGATTCGAACCCACGCGTGCAGAGCACATTGGATTAGCAGTCCAACGCCTTAACCTCTCGGCCACCTCGTCATATAGGATATACCTTTTTTGGATCGTTTTTTGAAGGAAAGAATATACCGAATCGAGTCAAATATGACCTTGAATGGTTTAATTAGTTATAAAAAAACAATACATACATATATCTAATTTCCAGCTTATGGCAATAAAATCATATTTGAAATATTTTTTAACATAAAAAAAATAATCAATAAAAAAGAAAAATTACTGCAAAAAGTTCTTCGACGAGGATGGGATTCGAACCCACGCGTGCAGAGCACATTGGATTAGCAGTCCAACGCCTTAACCACTCGGCCACCTCGTCCCTTACTTAGGGTAGGTCCAACTATCAACTTGTCAAGAGAGCAGTGTACGTGCACACTATTACCGATAGCAAGCAGTGTGTGCAAACATTAGATTCTTGTTGATGAGGCAAGCGGTCGCCAAAGTAACAGTTATTACATTGACAATATAAAAAAAAAATGTGTCTCCAATATCCCTAATGCATTGTTTAAAACCTAGTGGTAAAGAATTTTAGTTTATACAAATATTCTGTAGTTATAATTCGTATTCTCAATGAAGATAAGAACTTCTCAAGAGAGCAGCGTGCATGCACACAATTACCGATAGCAAGCAGTGCAACAAATAGCAAGCGGTTCAGCAAATCAGCATCTGTCAGCCAAGGTCGCATATGACGAGGTGGCCGAGAGGTTAAGGCGTTGGACTGCTAATCCAATGTGCTCTGCACGCGTGGGTTCGAATCCCATCCTCGTCGGAAAACTTTTTGAATACCATCTTTTGTTTATTCTTCTTTTATTTTGTTAAACTATAATTAAATATCAGTGAGATATGCTACTGGGGAGTAATAATAAACCATGTTACGGCTGGAGCAATGTGAACCATTAAAACAGCGACACTGCGACGTGGCATGGGGATCGCCCTGGAAGGCGAGATGGTTATCTTATTTCAATTGAAATTAAACTTTTACGGCCCCGACAGCAGATGAGAGACAATAATGGCCAGTCAGCAGTATAAACGGAATGGAAATAGATACATTGATAACAGCTTTAGTGTCGCTCCGACCGATCGTGGGCATTGGATGATCTCTGGGCTGGGATGTGGAGGATAGGATGCTGGGCGAGACCTCGCTTCAACCAGATGAATTCTCCAGAACTTGAGTTTATTGACATTGAGCGTGGAAAGGGACCGCCGGAACGCTTGAACGCCCGAACGCCCGAACGCCCGCTTGCCCAAAGTGTGTCTTTAGAGCCATTAAGACACTGCCTCGTCTGCCTTGTGCTGGTGCTTCTACTTCTGCTGTGATTCTCAAGGTCGCTCGAGATGGGATCAGAAATAATGGAAATAAAATTCGCAAAATCTTGGGGGCCGTTTAGGCCAGCAAAAGCAAACAATGCCCATTTGAAAAATTAAATTCCAATTGAAATAATAGTAGTGTGGCTTTTGCCCGTTTCTGTTGCGGGCCAAAACAATAAAAGCCAGCGGAGCAATTAACTCCATTTCCAATGATTTCTTTCTCGTCCACTCGCCGGCTAATTAATGCACTTAGTACAATTATTGTTAAATAAGTATGCGATCCAGTAGAGTACCCGAAGAGCCAGAGATCTGGGGATATTGCTGTGTATTCCATTTGGCCAACTGGTTTCCAATTAATAAAACTTATTTCGAGCAGGCGAAAACGATGGCCAAGAATTTTCGTGCCACCATTTGACGGGAGACGTGCTGAAATCTTCCTGCCAATGGAAAAGGCCATAAAGCTACCATACCATCATTAACGATCTATCCGTCCAACTATCGTTTGCTCTAATTGTCAGACACTTGGAAAGTTTTGTGCGTGTGGGCTTTTTTTTTCGTTTATAGCGGGGATAAATCATCGGCCAATTGAGAGATATAGATCGCGGCGAATCGTTAGCTCGAAGCTGTGGGTTGGGGGGGTTGTGGGAGGAGGGAAAAGTAGCTGGAAAAGCGAAATCTTTTGCCCGAACTTTTGGGACAATTCTGGGGATTCCCCCATACACACCACACTCTTTCTTCGATCCAATTGAGGCCTTTGTTGTGACTCAATAGGTAGCCAACAGTCTTGACTCCAATTTCGGCTTCAGTTCATAACCAATCGCCCCCATTCATCGCAGGCCAGGCTCCAGTGCCTCCTATCAAAACGCCCATTTGAACCTGCCCCTTGGCACCCCCCTGGCACTTTCACAAAATCCACCGAAGAATCCGACAAACGCTTTTGGGAACGGATGAGCAAATATTGAATTTTTGTGGCCGACAACAATCAGTGGTACTCGTAGCTGTAAAGCTGTAAATCTGTAGCTGCTGTTGGCAGCAGTAGCTGTGTTTTCCTTTCGTTTCGTTATACTTTTCCTTTTTGTGCGATCTACAAATATTTGACTTTCGATGAAAGTCAGTGCAAACGTGCAGGCAGCAGGCAGCAGTCTGACCCCAATCCAGGGGCTTACTCAGAAATGCCACAATTGGCACTGCCACTGCCACAGCCCCAGCCACAGCAATGCCATCAGTGCACGGACATACTTATCCAGATCCAGATCCAGATGGTTGGCATTGCATCATAAAACAGCGACGGCCACAACTTCATTCCAAATGCATTCCTCGCAGCCGCGAGAGGAGGCATGGGCGCAGATCGAGCTGGATCAAACACCCCACAAATGACAAAAGCAAATGCTAAAATAAGACCAAACAAAGGCGCAAAGTGCCCCAACCTGAAGCCCACCTGAGTCAGTTAACGAGAAGAGTAGAGGGAGGGGGGCTCATTGAGTTTAATGAACCTGCGAATTTATCGGCAATAAAAGATTTGCTATAATTGGGCAATATATAATCGTTGGGACTTAAGCCGGTCGTCGGTCGTCGTCGTATGCCGCATTTGCCGGCTGCTTATCTTACTTATCGGACTGTGGGTGTTCCCGCCATTCATCTAAATGGATCTGGGAGATCTCCTTCGCCCTGTCTCCCTATCGGAGAGCCTCTAAGCCGCTAATTAAAACGTTGCCCATGTAAATGAAGCCTCCGACAGACGGCGAACCCGCTCGAAAATGCTTAAAAATTCAGTAGCCAAACACGCAAGCGCCACCAGTCGCCGGCCACGCCACGCCACGAGTGTGTAGTGTGTGTCTGTCATGTCATTCATGCCAAAGCCAAAGAGTCGGGGCCTGGAACCGAGACTCTGGCCAGACGTGGGTTTAGCTGATGACTTTTCCTGAGGTTGGAGTTGGAGTTGGGCTGGAGTTGGGTGGGGGTTTGGTGGGGAGAAGGGAGAATTTACACACAGCTGTCTCGTTTGTGGTGGCCCCGTGCTTCGGCCATCTATCTATATTGCTTCCGTCAGCATTAAACATATTAGTCTTAATAATTCCAAAGCTCGGTTCACACAAGGCTCGGCTCGGATCTGCTCGACTCGGAAAATATGAGACGACACAGATGCAGATACTTGGCGTTTACAGCTTGTTCGTGATTTGTGTTGTCTAATCGTTAACAATTATGCTGGATATGTGGAAGGAGATGGAGATGTGGCTGCAGATGGGACTTCCAGTGGATGCGTGCAGTTAGTTGGCTCACTCCCATACATGAATGTATCTGTGAGAACGTGTATCTGGCAGATGTCTGTGGCCAGCGGTAGCCGCCATTTGGCACATGCGAGAGCTTACGCACTTCAACACACACTTCAGAGTGAGAGGGGGATGGGCAGAATAATTGCCAGAAGAGGGTTAGAGGAGCGGCAGGGAGGGAGAGGGAGCTGCCAAGGCTAATTAATATTTAAAAGTGCTTGGATCCATCAGCAATGATGCGAGATTCAGAGTGGAGGGCCTGGAGAACACGTACTTAAACGCACAATTTGTTTTATTTGAACGAGTCGAGTACTTTTGGCGGTTATGTCATTTGCTTTGTTTTCTTTGCATTTTGTACTGTCTCTGGTCTGAAATTAGATGGTTTCTGCGGTCCGTAGCCGGGTGAAAGATGCCCCGGACATGGGAAAGTTGGTTGGTTTCGAGTGGAAATGCTTTTATATAATCTCTCTTTGGCCGGGGGAAGTTGCTTTTACTTGTTTTAATTAGTCTTAGCCGAAAGGGCACACACTCGTAAACCTGGCTCAAAAAGGGGAAGTGATATAATTAACACTCATTTTGTCCGAATTTCGCTATAAATTATGACAAATTTGACTGATTTACTGCGCGAACAACTGGCTCATTGGGTCAGAGGGTCGGTCGAATAAGAATTTCTCTTACAAAGAACACCCTTTCCCATTTGCTATTTGCCATTTCCCATTTCCCCATTTAGCCAACACTTCTCAATCAGCGTCAGCACATCACGCAAAAGTGTTTAGAAAATGCCAGAGATTTCAGTCCCTCGGCCTTTGGCCAATTAAATTATGATGGATGCAAAAACCTTACCCCCGAAGCGCCACACGCACAGAACCCAGGAGACGGCACCGGCACCTGGTGGATGTGGCTTGCGCTGGCCTGTCAATAGGCAATAACAAGTATTATAGTCGACGATGAGATTACCTGGTATTTGGTAGGGACAGATATCCTTCAGATTGAAGATGTCGCCATCGTAATTACATTTAATAGATTGATACAGTGTGAACGCATACGATTATGTACTGTATGTCGTCAAATATGAATCCCATATGTTAAAGCAGCTATTCTTACATAGATCGGAATCTGGAGAAAGGGAGCTTAAGCCACCCAGAAGATAATATAACCTTGTGCTCATTATACGAGGAATGGGCAATAAAGAACGATGATGAGAGAGCAAAACTGCGAAAAGAAATGAAGCCCCAACTCTGCCTCAACCGAGGCTTCGTGTTACCTTCAACGGCCTTTGTTGTCGTAGGTTCATTTGTAACTAATTTGTTCACAATATTGGAAAGACAAAGAAGATGGAATCCAGAGTAGAGAACCCACACCCGAGACCCGAGACCCTCTGCAGAAGAAGCTGCTACTCCACTCGTAAGACTGTTGCTCGAGGTGTAATTCAATCAAAAGCGACTGACTGGACTGGACTGGTCAAGTGGTGGAGTGGTATTGGGTTTCCTGCTGCGTACAGCTCTGACACTTTCCTGTCGTGATATGCAAATGTCGCCGCAGAGCGAGGGAAGTGATGAATCAATTTTCTCCCCTGTTAAATTTGTCAAGCAAATAGCAAAGAGACAGAAGACAGAAGAGTCAGAAAACCCACAAAGTGCAATCGCAAACTGTAACAGTAAGTGGACAAACAATAAACTGACTAATTTATGGGTCGCTCTTCGACTAAAGATCTTGGAACGTCTCTTCCTCAGAAGAACTTGGGGCAGATCATCCATCGAAGATCTCGGCCCCGCTTATCCACAGAACGTCCACCGTCCACTAAAGATCATTTGCCAGTGTCGTGTCTGTCTGGTAGCCAACTAGTTAGAGTTAGATATGGACATTGGCATCGGCATCGGTTTGGACCTCACACACAACAATAAAAGTTGAGCCCGCGCCGGCTCACACTTCCAGTTGCTGTCGCTGCTTATGACGTCGCTCCACAGCGAAGACGACGACGACCAATACGACGACTGAAGCAGCAACAGCAGTAGCAGCAGCAGCGACGTCGACCGACTGATTTTTGATTTAAGAAGAAAAAAAAACAAATTACAAACAGTCCGCAGATTCATTTATTTGCCGCACTTCGAGGCGTTCACAACGTTCAAAAAGCTGCGCGCGCAATACAAAACCAAACCGATCGACAGTGTCGGCAAAGCAGTGCGAGGAACAGTTCAAATTTAAATTCAAATCGAGACTAAATACAATGTGGGAAAACAATAAATTAAATGCTTCAAGTGATATTACCATTTAAATAATTATAGAAAAGAACGTGATAGAACGTGCGCATACAAAACATTTCATAATTTATACAGAAAAACGCCAAACCAGACAAACAATCATCTCTCGTAGAAGGAAGGACACTTGGGCAATAAATTAATCGCCGCTTTACAGTCAATATAATTAAAGAAAATACGTAATCAACTGCATCAGCAACTACTCAGCTCAGCAAGTACAACCAGCAGCTGCAGTCAGAGCCATTTAAAGTGAGTTTTGAGATGCAAATAATCTCGTATGCCCATAGAGGATGGGATGGGATGGATGGATCGATAGAGTGGTGGTGAGCGGAGGGGTGGGGAGTGGAGAGAAGGGTTTATTAATTTGCATTTGACAGTTGGCAGCAGTCCATTAAATTAATACGCTTTTAATTGCTGGACGTCCGCATCGACATCTCGAGTTCGTTGCCAAAGTCTTTTGAAGACAGAGAGAGAGGTGACATGATTAATCATGATGAGACCACATAATGGCATAGGCACAAAATGAAAATGACCTTGGAAAGATTGTTCACAAGTGTTCACCACAAAAAGGTCTCGATAACTGAAGTCTGAGTGGACAAATCAAGATTTTTCGCCAGACAGAAGCAATCAACAGCTCGTGTGAACCACAAACCATTAGGGATCAAAGATCTAGCCGAAACAAACAATTCAATTGTAATGAACTTTTTACCAAAATCTCTCTCTATCTGTATGTGTGTTTGTGTGTGTGGTCCCATGCGCTCTTTTTTCTGTTATCGCTCCTCCGGATCGTATATCATGCGGGGCCTCATAATCCTAGATTCCTAGACTTTCTGCAATTTATCAGTTGGCGAAAAACGCCTCAGGCCATAGACAGATTTAGACAAATGTCTAAATCGAAGAGGGGCGATTCGAAGCGATTCTAGAAAATATTTGCATAGCGAAGAATCTGTTGACCGGGAAGGGGGCGTGCCTAAACGTTTACGCCCCGAAAGTCGTGTTTTCCCGCCCCTTGTTCTCCGATTTTGACCGGTGTTTCGTTTAGGCCACCGCCGACAGCTTGTTGTCTGCTCCAAACCAAATTTTTGTTTTTTTTCGATCTCTCGGGTTGATCAATTTATTTTTTTTTTTCCATCTTTTCAAAGGCTCGTCATTAATCACTGAAGCGTTGAAATCTGCCCCGCCAGATGGCGCTCGACGCGCTCATTAGCGTAATTGCTCAGTCGGCGTCGCAGCTGCCGTCGCTGCTGGCGTCGCGTCGCTCTTAGAGGCTTTGATTAGCGTGCATTAAATGCTTTCATTTAAATCAAATCGAAACGAAAATTACCCACCCGAGAGTAGTAGTAGTAGTAGTCGTAGTGTGTGTGTGTGTATCTGTGGGGAACGTGAGAAACTTTACAATGTAAAGGCGAAAGATTTTGCGCTTTGATGCGCCCAGACAATTTATTTATTATTAAATTATTCGGCTTTGGCATGTGACTTGCAGAAATCGCTTGTGATTATTATTCGAATTCGGGTGTTGGCTTTTGGTTTTGATTTTTTTTTATTTTGATCTCGGACCCAACTCTATCCATATCCATCCCATCCATCAAATACTGGAACAATTAGGGAGCACTTCGCGCGTGTGGGTCGAACAGATTCCATTGTCTTCTACCTTGACACTCTCTCGTCCGGCTTCTCTTTGCAGCATGTCGCCCCTGTGGATACACTTGGCGGCACTGTTCGCGCTGGCCAGTCTGGTCCAGGCCTTTCCCTACTCCTACCACATGAGAGCCCCATCGCCGCTGCCGCAGATGTCGATGTCAAGTGGCCTGGATGGTGGTGGTGGTGCCGCCGCTGCCGCCGCTGCCGCCGCCGGGTCCCCGCTGACCAACAAAATTGTGGTGCAGTCACCCTCACTGGATAACGTGTATATGGATTATCTGGTCACCTCGAAGCCACTGAACCTGCGGAAGTACAACAAGAACGGCAGTAAGACGAAAAAAACGAAAAAGGATTCGAAAATCTATTATATACCCGTACCCCCACTGCCCTTCCGTCATATACCCGGCATCGGTCTGGACTATCAGCCCATGAAAATCAAACCCATCATTCTGGAGAAGGAGACGCCGCAAACACAGATGCAGGCGCAGGCGCCAAAGCAGAGCCAGTCCACAGTGCGTCCGAAGCCGGGCAAACCCTCCATGGATCCCAATAATCTGGACTACGTTTATCCCAGCAAATTGTTGCGGGTGCAGCATCAGAAGGATTACTACTTCAATGGACGTCCCCATCGGCTACAGGTGGCCCATGCCCATGCCGATGCCAAGACCGCCCTGACTGCCCTCAATCTCAAGTCTAAGTTCTACTACAATAAAAACATTATTTATTAATTAATAAATTTAGTTAGATACAAATTTAAAAATGTTGGGCTTTTTCTTTTGAGGCAAGGTAACCGAATATCTTAAGCCGCTTTGCCAAAACAAAACCTTTTAGGTGGATCATATTATATTTCCCATAAGCACTGGAAATATCGCCGAATTTGGGTCACAATCGAACGAATGGGGAGAGGAGAAAGAAAGCTCTGGCTAAGCGGGGCACCCATTAATTTTGATGATATCTGTATAGATCATGATATAATAGCTAACCATCATTATTAGCCCGGCTTCCGCATCAGCATCAACATCTCGGCACCAGTAGCACCACACCATCGACATCATCATCAAATCGTCTTCACGTGTGGCCTGGCAGTCTTGTCTTTGGCCCCCAGTCTTTGCAATCCATTTAGTAAAAGTAATTACTGTCACCGTTGTCTCTTCAAATTCCGAATGTTTATTTTATTCAATGTTGTGCAACACAAAAATAGACACGAAAGTAAGGCTCTAAATAAACTGGCTGATAAACTTTAAAAACTCTGTACTTCTGGTGGTATTTTAGATAGATATCTTCTTAGGGTTCTATAAACCTGAGAGACCGCCTTTTAACAGTACGAATACTCGCCTGATAGTACTCGGATCTCCATCATCTTTTGCAGATTTGATAACTCTAAAATTTATGAAGAAACTGAAATTGGGGCAATTAGAAAACAATTTGTTATGCAAATTTCTGAGTACCCGTTGGATTGCGACTCATTAGATGATTGGAAGCTTTCACTCGTGGAAATCTGACGAGTATGCGTGAGAAAACTTATCACTGAACCGAAGGGAACGCTGAACCATGGCCAGAATGTTGGGCCTGGCCTACGGCGAGGGGAGGCGAGGCGCGTTGCCACAACAGGGCGCCTAGCAGCGGCATTCCAGTTATTGAACAAATTCGTTGCCGGGGGAGCCCCTTGTGACCCAGTCAGTCTCCCAGTCTGAGGCTGACTGGGGGACTACTCGAATCAGATCCCAGCAGGCAGTTTTCCGATTAGTTTACTTACCCAGAATATTCACAGAAATAGGTTAAAGAACATACATATATTTTTTAGAGTAGAACTATGAATGACCCGGAGTTCCCTTCGGCATTTGTGTGCAATGTGCAGCTGAATGTGGATCCTTCGGAGGAGCCTCAGCAGCCGGCGGGCTGTGCCCCAGTCGTTGAAGTGCACAGCACCGAGTCAGAGCACACGGAGGAAGCCTGTGTGGAGCTGGAGAATGTCACGGTGAAGTTTCATATCTCAGAGACGGAGATCGTGGCCCAGGTCTATCCTAACTGCATGACCCTGGCCGAGGTCAAGCAGGACATATCGCGCAAGTTCGAGGTGGAGCCGATGCTCCTGGTGCTCAGTCAAGAGAATCGCCCTCTGTGCGACTCCCTGCCAATCAATTCCACCAAGTTCGATGAGTTCGGAATACACGAGTTCCAGCTAGAGCTGGTCGTTCCCAAGGATACCGGGAAAGAGCCAGTGCCCAAGCTGGATCTGGATGTCTACTACGAGTGAGTACGCACCATGGAGAGAAGTCTTCATGCGAATCTTTATCCTTGGGATCTCGATCTCACCCAGCAAGCACCGCCTGGCGGACTTCATAACTGTCCACATCTCCGGCGAGGACACGGAGGACGGCCAACCCAGAAACGTGGTGGTGGAGATAGTGAATGCTGCCATCATCAAGCCCTTTCTGTGTGGCTACAGGGACAGGGCCACCGGCAAAGAATACCTAGATGCCTTCACCCAGACCGGACCCTACTTTGACAAGTGGAAGGCCAGACGCTACTACTCCAGGGACACCCAGACCTGGGAGCACAAGGAAAAGACTCTGGTGGGTGGAATACATATCAAATGATCTGCTAGGCGGTTAATTGTTGTCCCTGCAAATCCCCTCTAGAACACAGCCCATGAGCAGTCGGTACAATGCCATCTCGATGGCATCAATGTCCTGTACGTTTCGGCGGCCAACGATTTCACCATCGTTCCTGGCAAATACCAGACCTTCGCCCAGAAGGAACGCGCAGAGCGGAAGCTGGAGAAGATTCAGCTCATTCAGCGCAATTGGCGCCGCTGGATCCTGTGGAAATACATTCACATTCGCGCCAAGGAGTATCGGTGAGTACTCGCCGAAGAGTTAACAAAAAAACGACCCCATCTGATTCGATTCGATTCCTGTCCAGCCGCTTGGTGCGCAACCGCGAGGCAGAGGAAGACCAATACGAAAAGTGCGTGGAGAAGCGCGTGGATCGCCAGAAGGCGATCAAGCAGTTCCCCCGCTCCAAGGACGACTTCGATCTGCTGTTTGCCGAAATCTGTCGCTGGAAGCGGGCCGAACTGAAGCGGATTGCAGCCCACTACGAGGGACCTGCCCGTATCGCCGAGGTCAACATTCTTTTGGACAAGGAGATCCAACTGCTGAATGGGGTGGAGCGGCAGCGTCGTGTGGTCTGCAAGGCCATGGAGGAATTTCGCAAGAATCAGCTACTTAAGAAAATGGGCCAGCCCATCGAATGGATTGGCTACAAGGACTGCAAGATACATATGGATTTGCTGAGCACGCAGCGCGTACGCTTCCTCACCGAAGTCTACAAGGATCTGCAAGTGCCACTGTCCAGAGATGTACGCCTGACCCTCCTACGACGTGTTATGGAGATACTCATGGAGGAGACATGCTTTCCCGACTTTCCTGAGGTTTGGTTGTGATAAATCGAATCATTTTACCCGCTAATATATACCCTATATGGCGCCCTTCTTTAGCTCTTTGATCTGTTTGATCGCGAGAAGAATTTGCTGCTCTATGCAACGTCAAGTGATGTCCAAATTCTGCGCAAGCGCCAGAACATCCTATTCTACGAGCTGATCAAGTTCCAGAAGAGCGAGCAGAACAAAAGTGAGTAACAAAGGATTTATCGAATCGATCACGTCTAGAGTAACCTCCTTTTGCAGGGGTTCCCTCGCGAATGTGCATCGTGTGCAAGAAGGTCAAGGCATACAAGGACTTTGCAATACGCACGCGCCAGAGCCATGTGGATACCTGCAAGACTTGCTACTACCTTAAGGTGGGTTTATCCTCGATCTTCAATTGTCTCAGGTGATTTACTGATCTCCCTCCAGCTAACGGCTACCGAGAACACGGTGTACCAATCCATTCTGAGGTGTGTGCAACGCGATGAGCGCAAACGCAAGTGTACCACCTCCTTTGCCTTTGTGATGCAGTCGGACGATGTGCGTCATATTATCGACAAGATCTGGCATGGCCACTCGGCACTCAGCAAGACTCAGAATCTCAACGAGCTAAGGTGAGTGGCATGCCCAAGGGATGAACCAATTTATCTAGCTCCGATCTTTACGCCCTCCTTAGATTGCCGCGTTGGATCAAGAGTGACGACTGGGCCCCATGGAATTGTGTGTGTATGACAGAGCGGGAGGCCCGGGATCACTACAAGATCGAAGACGCCGAGAAGGTGTACGATCCCAAGTTCATTTTGCATGTCAGCAATCGTCACATGTTGGCCCGAAGTCTGTTCCAAACACTGGCAGCCGTGGCCATCGAGTTCCAGGAGACGGGACAGTGGTGGAACGTGGGCATGAACAAGCAGCGCTCTAGCAATTTGGATGCAGTCTGAAGGCAGCGCAGCATTTCTTATACATACATACATATGTACTCAATATATATAGATATTCCATAGCTTAAATTAAAGGTTTAATGAACGTTCGAAGGAAGATGTTGTTTAGCCTTTAATTCAGCGCCTAATTTTACATATACAAAATTTAAACAATTTCAATTTTGGTTAAACATTAAAAGGGAAATTAAATAAACTACAACTGAAATTATTTGCTACTAACAATCGCCTTGAACTTTGCATCCAAATACTGAACGCGCTTCAGTAGCTTGTCGCTGGTGTTGAACTCATTGTACGGCACTGGTATGACCTGGTAGCCACTCTTCTCCAGCAGATCGAATGTAAGATTCGTCACTCCACTGGCACTCCGATGCGTGCCATGGCAAATGTCATGGAAGTCGATCACCATTAGCGCCACCCTAGAAATACGATTTCATACGATTCATTAAGTGTCAGTAAGATCAAACTAAATAAAGTGTCTCTCACTTAATTGCATTTGGATTCTCCTTGTCCAACGGCAGGGGATTTCTATTGGCATCAAACTGGCAAAGCGCATCTGAAAGTGGATGCGATTAGAAGAGAACTTTAACTTTATTAGAAGAAGCTTTTTTTGTTACCTATAAGAAAGCCCATCTTGCTATCCACCGACGTCTGTACATGGTTATTGGCCGGCAGAAGGCTCTTGAGAGCATCAAGCATGCCATTTACCAGAATTTGTTTAGTCTTCGTGTGGGCCATAGGTACTTTGTAGGCAGGACTATCAGCTGGCAGCAAGACACCCTTATAATCTGTGGCCAACAGCTGCGCATAGCTATTTAGATTCAATAGCCTCATCTTGGAGACGGGTGTCAGCCCGGACTTGTCCTTTTCTAATTGCTCCAGGAATCTAGGACTAAGGAAAGTAACCAATCGGAGAATTAAGTGATACATTTTTGCAAAAAATCACCCATATGAAACGCACCTCAAGACCGAATCAAGATGCTTGTGTTCCACCAGCCCGAGCATGGTCAGGGACCAGACATAGCTTAACCATTCGGATTGCTTGGTAAAGTCCTCTCGTACAATGGATTTCGCCAGTTTATTGCTCACTTCATCGAGCAGGGCACTCTTGAAGTTCAGCAAAGCCGATGTGAGAAAGTACGCGCTGAGATCTTGAGGCCGGCAGATTTCACTGTTCTTTACGAGCCACTGCGTCAGCGATTCCAGGATATCTAACAGATAGGACTCGTTAGTATAGAATACAAGAGATTTACAAGAATCTTCATGAACTAACCCAAATCTCGATAGCGCAAAATTCCCAAGCTGGTGAGTATGGACCCCACTACCGCCGACTTCTCCAAGTTCTTTGGCAGAGCTGCTTGCACATCAGCACAGACCTTGGCGCCAAGCACCGAGTCCTGGAAGTTCAACGTGGACATGGCATACAGAACATCCGCCGACTGTTTCAGGTCCAGGGTCTCTGAGGCGCTGCTGATGTTAAAGGCCAGAGAGCGTAGCAGAGGAGTGCTACGACGCTTCCGTTGGGCCAGAGTACTCATCACCTTAACCATTTGGGGAAGACTGATGCTGGCTATCAGTTTGGCCGCCTCATCGTCTCCAGCAACGCCGAGCACCGTGTTTAGATCGTCCGTACGGAAGCCGGAAATCCGTTTGGTGTTTCCGCTGACATCGCCGCTGTTCTTGTTATTTCCGCCGCCATTCTTGGGCACGGTGCGGCCCAGCATGCGACAGATGCGCAAGAATCTGGTGTCATTCTCAAACTCGGAGATCTTGACGCGGTCCACGGTGCTCCACTCGGCCAGTATCGAGACTATTCTCAGAGCATGCTTGCGCGAGAATGCGTTGTTGTTTTCCGTTATAGCCAGCAGTCCATTGACCGACTTTGCATTGATAATCCGCTCATCTATGCTGCTGGAGGCGGGAGTCTTCTTGTCATCCGTTGGGCTCTCGTTCCGCAGCGACTCGAATGCAGCAGCAACCAAGTGGCCTGCAATTAAAGAGCCTTCTGATTAGATCAATCCAATTGGATGGACGACGTACCTTTTGGTTTCTTGGGATCCGTTGCCGGCGTGCGAGCTTCCGTCTCACTCACCTCGGTTCCCTGCCCACTGACCGCCGTTGCCAGAGGACCACTTGCCGACCGGACATTGCTGCTGTATGCGGCACGACGGTATATCTGGGTGACAATACTGCCGGCAAAGCGTTGTAGTCCCAACATTTTCAGTTATGCTCCCAGCGGCGACGAATCTCACTCTTCACGCTGCAAAACCAAAGAAGTTTACATAACCTTTTTGTTTACATTTTTTTCAGGCTAAACAAGCATGGCAGGGCTGGACCAAGCCAAAAACTGACGCTACATTGGACAATTATGAAAATTCTCAACAAAATCAGCCGTGTTTCATTTAATTTTCCGGATATTATTGAAAACTTTCCTATAAGACGTCGAGAATACCAGATGACGGCAGCGGCAGCTGATTGAAGAAGTGCTGCCACCAGGGCTGCAAAACCATCGATGGATTAAACCATCGAAAGGTCGACATTTTCATCGATTTCAATCATTTTAAAAACCTACAAGATGGCAAATTAACTCAATGCCTTTGCGCTTCCAATATTGGAGCGGATCTACATCCTTTGCTGCATTTCGTTGCTCGAAGAAATGGAAAATAATTATTGAATCGCATTGTAATTTTCCCCCACCAAATGATACAAATTATTATGGTCCAGTGCACCACATCCTGTCTAGACTTCGAAGCCCTACTTTTTTTTAAATAATATATCGATGGTCAGCAGTCTTATCGATTGCTCCATCAATGGTCTTGCAGCCCTAAAAGACAGCTCACCAAAAATTTTGCTGCTCTGATTTTATTTAATTTTGGTTTAACTTTTACATTTTTGTTTGTCGGAAAGTGCACGCATAGTGCGCAAGATCAGCAAGAAGAGCTGCAGTAAATCACAGTGCGAAACTTCCATGCAAAAACACATTTTATTAACAGTCGCACACACAAAAACAACAACGCAAACGAGTTCGAGCTGTAGTTGAATTTTTCAGCCAGCAGCCAATCCAGTGTACGGTTTGACGAGATTGTGTGAAAATTCCAAAGCAGAGGAGAGATAAAATTGCTTTAAAATGGTTGATAAATTTATAAGCATGTGGAAAGTGCGCGAATTGGCGGACAAAGTGTAAGTTGCGTATAGATAGTGATAATGATGGTACATACACATGCACTCAAGATAATGAAATGGTGTGTACAACATTCTCTTTGAGTAGATGGAGGAGACACTCCCACGCCCCCACACTTTTATACCCACCCCCACCCGATTACACTTGAGCGGACAGGTGCTAATATTTGATTTTCGTGCCTGAAAGGGAAATAGGTTTAGACGTTCTCCTAATTTATGGGGGAATAGTCATTCAAGATGCATTTTTGGTATTGGATTGTGGCCGTTTTTGTTGCTGCTTTCAAGGTTGTTCGTAATTCCGAAATGAGCTCGACTCTCAGCCACATAAACACAAAGACATTCCTATACACAGGCCAGCAGCAGTGTGTTTGCGTGTGTGTGTCTGTGTGTGATATTTTATCAAGAAAACATTTCGTTTGCCTTCCGCCTGCCCAAATATAACAGAAATATATGTATTTCCACCTGTGTTAACACTTCCAGTTCCAGTCTGGTCGGTCTCTCCGATGACTTTCCAGTGAAATTTCTGTTTTGCCATCAACGTATTAATTACTTTCTGTTGGCTACTTTTTGCTGCTGCCCTGTGCGTGTGCCCACAACACACCTGTGGGTGGCACGAATGTGTGTACCGTCCCCCAAATGTGGCGATCGTTTCCCATTTCCCCGGCCCTTCCGTTCCACATAATTGAACCCAAGTTGCAGGCATGGCATTGTGGGGGCTACTACTTTTCCTGCCAACACTTTCCGGGACTGGTACACTGTGCCTTATCTAGAATTTGATAAGGGCCTCTGGCCCAGTTGCGACAATTAACACTTGCTCGCTCCCATCACGTTTCGAGTGTCGTACCGAAGCCATGTTTGCTTCAGCTTATCGTAACAGCTTAAAGCCCCCCCCTGGCACATCATATATCTTAAGTTTTCCGATGACCAACCCCTCGCTTGCCTTCCGCAGCACCAATGTCGTGATGAACTACACCGAGACGGAGGGAAAGGTGCGCGAGGCCACCAACGATGATCCCTGGGGTCCGACGGGACCACTTATGCAGGAGCTTGCCTACGCCACCTTCTCCTACGAGACGTTCCCGGAGGTCATGTCTATGCTGTGGAAGCGCATGCTGCAGGATAACAAGACCAACTGGCGACGAACCTACAAGGTAAATCCGTTTGTATGCTCCAATTGGATTAAACAAAACCATTATCGTAAATCTCTAATTATAGAGTCTTCTCCTGCTCAACTATTTGGTGCGCAATGGGTCGGAGCGCGTGGTGACATCATCGCGGGAGCACATCTACGATCTGCGCTCGTTGGAGAACTACACTTTCGTCGACGAGGGCGGCAAAGATCAGGGTATTAATGTTAGGCATAAGGTACGAGAGCTTATAGACTTCATTCAGGATGATGATCGCTTGCGTGAGGAGCGCAAAAAGGCGAAAAAGAACAAGGACAAGTACATCGGCATGAGTAGCGATGCCATGGGCATGCGTGGCTCCAGTGGATATGGCGGCTATAGCGGAGGAGGCAGTGGTGGCGGTGGCGGAAGTGGAGGCTACAACGATGGAGACTGGCGCTCAAATCGTGGAGACAATTGGTGTAAGTAAATCACAATCGAAGGGTAACGTAACAGATATTATTGCTTCTTTGCCCCATTTGCAGATTCCGACAAGTCCGTCGGAGACCGGTACGAAGATGAAGATACTCAATACGATGGAGAGCGCGAGGGCTCTGACAGCGACTCCCCGAGTCCCAGGCAAGTATTCAAACAATAATTGCAATCAATCAGACAGCAACTAACCATGCTACTCTTCCTTCAGACGCAACTATCGCTACAATGATCGTGCAAGTCCCGCCGAAGTGGCCACCGAAACCAGCAAAGCGTCCAACCTCAACATGAACATCCGTACAGCCAAGACAGCCGTCAGCTCGCCAGTGTCGAAGCAGCCGGCATCGGCTTCATCTGGTGTGACCAAACCGGCGCTATCGCAGAAGAAGATCGATCTGGGTGCTGCCGCCACATTTGGCAAGCAGCCGCCGAGCAGCGCCGCTGGTATTCACTCGCCCACGCACCGCGATACACCCACCAGTCTAGATCTTATGGGCGGCGGCTCACCCAGCAGCAGCCGCAGCAACGTCCAGAACAACAATACACAAAGCAATAACGATCTGCTGGATGATCTGTTCAAGACCTGTGCCACAACACCAGAGAAGACTCTGAACAGTGCTGCTGTCATTGTGGACGACGATGACGACTTCAATCCGCGAGCCCCGGAAGCCGGACAGCAGGAGTTTGGTGATTTTGCGTCTGCCTTTGGGGGCAGCTCCTCGGCTCCCGTCAGCGAGCCACCGTCAGCGGGCATACTCCCAGCGGCCAGCAATGACGAATTTGCCGACTTTGCCGCATTCCAAGGCTCAACGACATCGTCTTCGGCTCTGGATGGCAATCTGTTGAAGACAGCGACGCCAGCGAACGATTCCTTTGACTTGTTCAATGCGGCTCCGGGTCCAGCAGCAGCAGCAACAGAGGGAACGGCCACAGATCTTCTGGCTGGACTGGGGGATCTGTCGATACACCAAAGCATGCCAATGGGTGAGTCTTAAAGTACTTTCGATTAAGAGTTAGTCTTAGACTTGAGTTAGGCTTAGGCTTAGGATCTTCGATACGAGTATGTACGAGAGTATTTAGGAAACGTTGCATGTCGGCGCGCCCCTTTGGAGCTTGACTAGAGCCCATATCTCTAGCTCTGGCTCCGCCACACACACACAAACACACACCACTCTCCTCCACATACACATAAACGGCAACATATTCCAATCGGATGCACTCGTTCTCTTCTCTCATTCTCTCTCGCAGCAGCAGCTGTTGAAATGCAATTGACAGCCACTAACCAGCAGTCGCTGCCGCTTCCACCACCTCCGGAGTGGGTGCACCAGGCCATCACTAAGGCTGTAAAAGATCTGCATGATTTGGTGCAAGTTAAGAGCACATCAGATGCCGCCCTAGTGGCTGCCACTCTGCAGAAACTACACACCATGAATGCCCTCCCAGGATATGCCACGCCCGAGCAGCTGGTGGGACTCGATCGTCAGGCATTCGATTGGACTACGCTGGTGGCCAATGGCGAGTACTCGGCTCTGCTGAGCCAGCTGGTTGAGTTGTTCAGCCCGGACTGGCCAGAGCCCACGCGCGATTTGGATGTTCTTAATCTGTTGCGGATGGATCATAGCTTTCCGTATACTCAAGTGGCCTTTGAGACGCTGCACAGGCAGCTGGATAGACTCCCGGGAACAATTAGCTCTCTATTTGAAGCCCTGCTGCAGGACGAGAGTCTGCTGTCCATCAGTTTGCTGCACATTTCGCGCCAGAGGGCAGTCCTTTTGCAGCGCTTCGCTCGCACTATTAAGGTGATGCCCGAGAGGTTGGTGGAAGAGCACGATGCCCAGGTGAGGCAGTTCATTCAGTTGATAATTGGACTGCCGGGTGAGGTGGCCAACCGCTTGGGCCGCCAGCTGCCGGAGATGTACGCCCCCACTCGATATGGTCATCTCCTGTTACGCCAGTGGGTTCGGTCTCTGCACTTCGTACTGCAATGCCAGGACAGCTCGGAATACTTTGACTTGTCGCCATACTCGTGGCTGCTTTCGCAGCTGGTCAACCACTTCTACGATGCCTCCACCTTGGAGGAACTCCTGCGTGTGCTGAATGATTATGCAGTGGCACCCAGCGGACGAAGAGTGATAGAATCCATCCTGCTCGAGCTGGAGCCTGCAGCCTGCCTTAAGGTGGCTCAGTCTGCCCTTTCGGCCCAACTTAATCTGTATTTGCTGCTCGGACCGGCTGCCCTGGATGTTTCCCCTCACTGGAGGCACTGCCTGCTGCAGAAGCTGCCCCTCCAGCGGACGCCCAGTGAAAACAAACAGCTCTTCACCCTGGTGTCCTACCTGCACGTCGTGGCTCCCGCTCAGCTGCAGTTGCTCTTCAATCAGCTGCTTGGGATCTGGTCAAAGCGCATTTCCCTGCAGAAGCTGAGCGGCCAGGAGCACTTGGCCATTTCCAAGCTGCTTGTTCTCTCCGGGAAGTGTCTGTGCAAGGGACTGGAGGTGGGTCTAGACAGCAAGCGGGAGCTGCACGACGGCTTGAGCCATCATCTGGAGTCGCCGGATGCTCTGCAGCGGCATGTAGGAATGAAGACAGTGGAGCTGCTGTTCAATTTTATGGAGCAAGCGAATTGCAAGGACGAGGATCGCTTGCGCTTCAACTACGATTTCATGCGGGAGACGCCCCAATGGCATATTTTCGATGAGTTCGACGAGTTGGCTCTGTTCGAGTGCCCCCGCAAGACGGAATTGGACGAAAGGCCCAGTCCAGAGCATGTCAAACAATTGGAATCGCATCTACGGCAATTCATGGGCAGTCCAGAGGAAGGACAAACCGTTCAGATCCCGAAAGAGCCGAAGGACAAGCCTTCGGTGATAAAAGAGAATCTCAAAATGCAGTTGGACTCGGATGATGAGCCGCCATTGGACTCCGACGATGATGACGATCTGAAACCCTACGACATGTCCAATGACATTTCCAACACCCTCGAGCAGCGACCCAAGTTCCTGCTAGATCTGCTGCAGCTCCTTCGCTCCAAGTGCGAGAATTATCAGGTCTTTGAAGGAGCTCTTGGCACAGCCGAACAGCTTATCCGCGGCCAGCTGTCCAGGCACGATGCCAAACTGGCCCTGGACCTCATCAGACTCTTCATCACCCTGGAAATGCAGTTCTATTTCGAGGATTTTGAGCGCACCCAGTTCAACTGTTGCGTGGCCATCTGTGTCGCCCATCCTGGCCCCTGTGCGGAGTACTTGTGCCGACAGTTTCACACAGACAACTCCTGCTATGCGGCCAATGTGCGTATCCTGATCCTGCAGGTATTGGCAGCAACGGCCAAGGAAATTTCAGGCGACAATCAACAAAACGATGAGAGTGTATCATTGGACATTGTACCGCCGGCGGCCAAGCAGCCGCGCAAGTTTCAGCTGCAACACGAGGAAGACAGTGCAGCGGCACGTCTGGCTGCCGCCCAGCGAATCATACGCGAGCGTCTGCGGGCAAAGACAAGGCGGTATTTCAGCAAACCCAAAACACTAGTGGGACAGCAGCAGGAGCGGGCGAACCCGTACCATCTCGTGGCCGGAACGTTCTTCTTCAGTCTGGTGCGTGGCCAGCGCACCCGCCAGATGCTATACGTGAAGTACGAGGATATTGCGCACAACATTGATACCCAGCTGCTGGTCAATCTGTTGCACACGCTGTCCGTGCTGGTGATGTGCTCCCAGAACTGTACGCTGCTGCCGATGATGACCCGCGAGATCTTCGATCTGTGCGCCTTTGTGCGCTTCAATGCCGAGGCCCGAGTTCGTGCGGCCACGCTGCAGCTGATTGGGATCGCTCTGGTCACGACGCCCGGCCATGTGCTGACCCAGCACTTTGCCGAATCGCTGAATGAACTCCAGCGCTGGCTGGATGACTTTGTGCGCTCGCCTTTGGTGGGCGGCGAGACCTCGGAGGAGTGCCGCGATCTGGCCCAGCAAATACTGAGCACTTGCTACAAGCTCTTCGATACAGCGGCCATGGAGCAGGCATCTTAGGCTCTTAAGAAATATCTACATATGTATTCCTCTAAAAACATGGTGTCCTTAACATTTCACAATAGTATTAAGCTGATATAAATAGCATAAATGTAACTCTTGGAAATATCTTTATGTATTCCGAAGCTTGCCAAAAAACTAAAGCCATTGTACTAAAGCAGGTACTATATACAGATCTACAGATATACTTCATTTCAACTATGTATGTTCTTTTATTTATTTGTTTCCTTTCCTCCCACACTGCATATGCATATACACACACAAATCGGATATGATTTCGTTACCAAAAAATTCCTTCAATTGCGATCGATTGCGAAAAGCATTTCTCAATATTCCGGGCATTGTGTCGCAGCCGCAGCCGCGGATGCACTAGGTAAACGATAAAACAGAACAAGACAATCAATCTAGAGCAGCAGCAGCAGCAACTGTACTCAACCTGTAACCGAGATACGAACTATCTATCGTATCTTTTGTTTATGTAATTTGCACGCGACAACTTGTTTTTGCTGCGCCTGTGCTCATCATTGCTTCCAGTAGTAGATCACATCACACCCAGTAGTCGCACACAGTTCTATTCGACGCCACAGTCACAGCCACACAGCCAAACATACACACAAGCTTCTTTTCTAAAACCTATATCCATTCTATGAGGCAAACACTATAACATTTGACTATATTCCATCCGCTCTTTTCAGACAATATGTTGCCGCCCATTGCCGCCGTCACGGGCAATAATCTGCTGCAGCCCATGTCCATCTCCAACAATAATAACACCACAAATGGAGGAACTGGAGCCGTTGCCACAGCGGCGGTCAGTGCCGCCACCCAGGCAGCTAATGTGGGTGCCACCTGGTCGGGCAATCTGAAGGCCGGGAACCTCAACATTGATCTGGACAATCTGCTGATGAGCAAAACGGGCAAGTCCAATGCGCCCGCGCTCTCGATGAATGCTTTAAAGACACAGAGTCCGGCCAAGACACAGGCGCCGTTAAATATCCAGACCACCGGTGGCGGCGGCTTTACTGGCATCTCGCCCCTCACCAGCCCCAATCTGTTCGGGGCGCAGCAGCCACAGTCAAACATTCCACAGAACCAAGCAGCATTTGCCAACTTCGGAGCGTTCCAGCAGCAGCAGCAGCCGTCACAGAATCACAGCAATAATAATAATAATATTAACAACAATGGCAGCGCGTCGGCCTTTGATTTGTTTCAATGATATTGTTTAGCTTAGTCAACTACTACTCCCTCCTATACACCCAGAACCTTTCGTCTACACTTTCCACGCACTTTCCGCACATTTCCACGCTTAACGAGTCACTTGTGTCTTCTATCAACCCCGATTCCTGGATGTATGTATAAAGTATAAGGAGCGTACAGTGTTTGTTTCTAGATTGATTGTTAAAGTGCAGTTCTAATCTTTGCCCTGTCCTCCACTTCCTTCCTTACGATACTAACCCTACGATCACGATCACATATGAATTCTACATCCGTCCCATGTGCCCACTCGGAATTTTTGAATGAATGTTGTCATCAAATGCAATAAGTAATAATACAGAGAGGAAACGAAATATAAATGGTTGTACCAAATGGATATGTTAGCACAACACTTATGGACGGACGGACGGTCGGATGGACGGCCGATCGATCCAATCCATCATTGAAATTGTTAAACAAAAAAATACTACCGATAATGAAATCAAACAATTCTTAGCAATAGTTAAAGTTACGATGTGTCTGTATATAAAAATTGTATGTAAAACAAATTATCAAATATAAAACAATTGAAAACAAACAATTGTTGTACCCAACTGCTCCTATTCCTCCCATTGCTGTGAGCCAACACAAGCCAAGGTGCACAAGCGAAAAGTACAAAAGAGAATGCCCGAGAATCCAACAACAAAATACATGTTGCTCGACTCGTGTTTTTCAGATGTTCTTGCCCAGCTCCCATTCGCGTCGTGATATGAGATCATTCGGGTGTTTATCTGAGGGAATACCCTGAGTAATTGTTTATTGAAATTGAAATGCCGACTAAATGAAAATACAGAAGAAAATTGTGTATAAAGTAAAACCATATTGGGAACCTAAAACTAAGCTGAATGTTAAGGTGGGGGTGTGGTCATTACGCCTCCACGGCTTCCTTGTTTTTGTTCTTCTTTTTCTTCTTCTTCTTGGGCTCACCGTCATCATTACCATTGCCATTGTCAGCGGCCTCGGCGGCGACTCCATTGCCATTGCTGGAGCCATTCGCCTCGGTCTCATCCTCGCCAGCCGGGCGCTTCTTCTTCTTGTTCTTCTTTTTCTCGGACTGGGGAGCCGCTGTCCCGTTGGCGCCCGCTTCCTGGCCAGCCGCCTCGATGGCCTCCTTCATGACCTCGATATTTTTGCGCGGCACATCGCCCGACTCGTAGAACTTGAGCCTATCTTCGACCTGCTGCTTCAGTGACTCGCCAAAAACGCTAGTCGGCTGATCCAGGAAGCAATCGATGCGGGATGCAATCGAGCACTTGTTGGCTAGGAAACGCGAAATGCGTCCCTTGTTCTTAAGACCTGCTCGTCCAATGAATGAGGAGTGATAGATCAAACCGTACTTGGGGGTATTGGAGCGGGTCTTGAGAGCGCGGAAGAGCGCCTTCTCAGCGCCCAGAATTTGTACTGTCGATGCCGGATATTTGGCCAAATTGGTCAGGCTGCCAGCATGCGAGATGAGGCGAGCACCGACCTGATCACCAATCAGGGACTGCAGATTGGGTGCCACCAGGTTCATTTTGTTGTGCAAATAGCTGGACAGCTTTTTGCGGTATTCGGAGAGCTTGACTACGCGCTCTGCGAACAGCTCAATGTTCATCAGATCCACAATGGAGATGTCCATACCCATGGACATCTTTGCGGCATCAATGATGGCCTGGGCCTTGGCCGAGTCCATAACAATCTTCTCAAGGTCCTCAAGCAAGTCTTGGGTCAAGTTCTTGCGATCCTTAATGAATTTGGCGGCCTTGGCGAACATGTAGTTGTCGGGGACGATTTTGACCAGTTCTGGGAAGTGGTAGGAGTACCACTCGCGTATCCGCATAGAGAACGTGTTCACATCCTTGTCCAACTGATCCAGCAGGGCAATCGACTGAATGATCATGTTGTCCGAACGATGGACGTTAAACTTGACCTTGGCACGCGAGTAGCTGTGGCCCAGACCCAGCTGTGCAACACCAGCTGACTGCTCGGTGAATCCTGCAGGAGGTTGGTAAAGAGTTAAGCACAAGGATAGATTTTCTTAGACTTTAGGATCTACCTTTGACCAGCTTGGCAAAGTGGAAGCGCACACCACGCAGGATCTCAGGCACGACACCAACTTGGCTGCACTGTACACCGATTGCTTCGGTGATGGCAGCTCCCAGCTTCGCATCGGCTATGCCCAGCGTGCACTTCTTCTTCTTCAGCTTGGCGAAGAAGTCATCGAGGAAATGCAGCAAATCCTGGGGCACAATGCCCTCGGAAATGGCATTGATGTTCTCCAAGGCGGCAATGGCCGTTTTGAAGGGAGCAAAGCCCGCCAGCTTCACAATCGAATTGAACTTGGCGAAGTCCGTGACGGAGGACTCCACCTGGGGCAGGAACATGGAGACCTCCTCAAACTCCTTGACGGAGAAAACCGAGAAGCCAGCTGCATGTTCGTACAGAACATACAGGATCGACTGGAATGGGTAAAATGTGAAATATTATCAATTTTGATGTGGTGGCAGTGGCAGCACATGTGTTTTGGGGGTGCTCCACTCGATGCTTGTCTTTAGGTTAGTTCTATTTGTCTGTTTTATCACTTTTGAGCATTTTTCATTAGGCTAGGCTATTGATGGCAAGTTAATTGGAGTTGCATATTTACCATATTTAGGCCGTAAATATGCCTATTTTAAGTTTAAATTTAAATTATACACGCAAGATACTCCTACAGTTGTTTTTCCACGTGCTTTGCAATCAGTGTGACCGATAACGATAAAAATACCGTCCGACCATTAGAAATATACTTAAAATTACGGTCTCATTTCAAAAATATTCCGTAAAAATGCCGACGAAAATCATATTTCTCGATTTTGATATCTGTTTAATATTACTAGCTGAATAGGATACTGAACCCTAAACAAATAATTTTAACTGATAGATGAAACAATTTTCTACAAGATTAACCAATTTTAAAAACTCTGTTTATTTGTTTCGGTCTAAAATAAGGTTTGAATATGGAAGGTCAACAAATAAGTCTCTTTTCTTACATGGCAACTACACGGTAACTACACATTTACTACACATCAAAAACATTTTGACGGAGTGTGGACATTTTATATACCCTATTTCTGAATTCATGCTAAAATTTTGTTTTCCAAGCTAAACAGTAATGCATTTTTCTCGTATTCAAATGTTTTTGACCTATTCATGCATTTAATTAGATTCCCGTAGGTCTGGATCCTGATACACATAATTGGTATCAGAAGGAAGAGTATAAACAACAAAATTTCATTGCGATAGCTTACAAATATGGAGATTATTTTGGCATACCTACTAAATATACAAAAAAATTTATAAAATCAGTTAATGCGTTCGTTGGACAAACGTTTAATCAATTACCTCATGCTCATCCGTCGAAGGGTAGTTTATAAAATGCTCCCCTAAGGAAAAAGAGGGTATAGACAACAGTCAAAACGGCACAGAAAATTCAACGCATGCAACGCAAAATCCACCCAATTGACTAAAATACCATGAGGACACTGACTTTTTACATGGTAACTACACAGGGATGAAATCTTCATGGAGCAACGTCATGTCAATGTAGTAACGCAGGAACAGGATCAATATTTGAACACAGATTACCATGGCATGCGCCGATCGGTTCACAAATAACGGACAAAAACAAAATATGTATTTCTTGACAAAATGTCCTTGATGTCATCAACAACATTACAATAAAATGAAGTTTTTTGAGTGTTTAAATCGTAAGAAGAAAAAATTAATGCTGTGTTACAGTTAGATGAGCTAACGGCTCAACACAACAAACCCGAAGCAAATAAATAGCATTCCTTCGTCTACGACTGCTGCCAACTTAATCTCGGTATCAGCAGCTTGGAACAACAATCTTTCTCCTTTTGGTCCGTCTGCCCTAAAAATCGCGAACGTCTGAAACGGGACTAGTTGTTTGTCTGTTTTACGGTCTCGTTCGCTTGCGCGCGGTGCAGTGGGTGGACATCATTTGCGATAATTTCTCCTATTCAACTTATCCAAAGCGCTAATTCAGAAAATGACGTTTCGGCTGAGGTCCACTGTGCGATGCTGATCAAGGGCTACAAAGAGATAGCAAACGAACGTTTGCATACATACTTATGGTCCCTCGAAAGAGAGAAGATGTGGTGTGTAAGTAAATTCACCTTGCCTTGCCCCAGCTAAAGCTGACCATTCCGTGAGTCGTATGTGTTGTGCTTGTTGTGCAAAAACGCACTTTCTTTGATTTTGCCATAGAAAATAATAATACAAATCAATACAAATATAAATACAAGTATAAATATAAATATGAAATATATTCCCAACATCAGATTAGAAAATCACCAATCACTAAATGATTTTAAGCCTAGCATATCTTTATACCCGACACCCAAAAAGAGTTTAGGAATATAATATTATTTTGTATATTTAGTATTAATGTGTGTATCATTATCGTACATTTTCAAGCAGTTCAAATAGGAAGAAAGAAGAAGCACGGAATACTCGCGCCATCCCCCACATATAGCACCAGCAGGAGCAATACTGGGATTGGGTGGGCAGATCCTTCGCCCACCTATGAAAAAACAAAATCCACTGATTTGGAAGACCCCAACAACTTCAGGGATTGGGAGGACCACGCGAAAGAATACGAAGATCCGAAAGATCCGATAGACCCGAAAGACGACAAAAATTTGGAAGACCCAGTAGAGGCCGGGAATTATGGTTTGCCCTGTGATTATGGAGAGGGACAAACATTATTATGGTGTAAAAATACAAAACAATTATAAAATAATTAATATAATTACACCATCGTTTTGTAACGGATAAACGTAATACATTCGTACGTTTTGTTTTCAATCAATGAAAATCGGCCAAATTCTTTGAAAACGATAATCTTACTGCCAAAAAATTTAAAGATTTTCATTGGTCAAAAACAAAAATCCCGTAAGGACATTTTGGGACATTATTAGCCTGGAAGGTAAGGAAAATTGTTGGGATGAAAAAGGAAATTGTTGGAATGATGTTGCCTCCACAAAATCCCTCCACAAAATTCTCAAAAAGTCCTAATAAAGTATACTGTTTGACTTAACATATTCGTCGATTTTGATATTCCGTCTTATATTAATAGCTAGCTAAGACCATAGCACTGACCACATAATTTCAACTGACAAATTAATCAACTTTCTACGAGATTGGAAAGTATTCCTTCTTGGCAAAAGTCTGAAAACATCGAAAGGTGCTTTGAAATAATCAAACAGTGTGTACACACCACATTCAAAATGCGGTTACAGTTATGTGAGATATATATCGATATTAATGTATCGATATATTTTTTTGTGGAAAATAATACAACTCGGACCAATTACACTCTATTCTTCAGTTATTTTATTGACCTGACACTTGACTTGACAACCGCGATACTTACTAGCCCTTTCCATCGATTCACAGGTGCAAAAATATATCGATATTTTTTTGCGATAAGCGTAGCTTGAGTTCGGCGGTATTCCGTGAAATACGACCATTAAGGACCTATGCAGTGCAAAGTTAATTGAAAGTTTGAAAAGCGACATCATATTGGCACTATAAATACGGGAATTTATTTCATGCATCGATCAAAAACTAAGATACTAACATTTTTATAATGAATCTGAAAAAAGAGTCATACGGGTATACCGTATACCGATTTAAGTATCGATATTGACTCTGCACTAACACAAGAGCACTGCTGTGTGTGTGAAACCAATTTTATTTTTATTTATAACAATTTTTGCGTTTATAAACACAACAAAACTAATTAGTTGCAATATACGCCTCCTAGAATCCAAGCCATCAGCTGTGCTCGCTCCAATTGTCGACATCAGTGACCCGAGTATCCGAACAGAAACATATTTTCCACCGCCTGCCCACAAAACCTGCCACAATTGCCAGCAATTTTTTAGATTATTATTTAGAATCAATTGTGTGAATATTTAAGAGTTAATTTACTGACACGTCACAGAAATTCCCTGAGAACGGTGCGCCACTTGCCGGAACAGGCTTCACAGCAAACGTATTTGGTGGGCCCGAGTGAAAGGCAAAACAGACCCCAGAGGCAACAGGAACTGCATGGCAATGGACT
Organism: Drosophila athabasca; assembly: GCA_008121215.1. Taxonomy (NCBI): domain Eukaryota; kingdom Metazoa; phylum Arthropoda; class Insecta; order Diptera; family Drosophilidae; genus Drosophila; species Drosophila athabasca. Next base: position 13,695,425 of record CM017793.1, read on the forward strand.
TTTTGTTGTAAGTTCGTGAAAAAAAGGTTCTCAAGTGCAGTCGAAACCGCAAAAGGCCCGGGTTGCAACAAAGAAAGCTTCGGTTACCACCCCATTGCGTGCTTTGTTCCCCGTCTCTGTAGTGTGGGAGCCTTTGTCTCCCCACCTCCACCCATGTGACAGCCACTTGGGGTTGTTGGGGCCAACACTAATCGGCTTTTATTTTGCAGCGGTTCGCGTTCGAGCAAAACCTTCAAGCCCAAGAAGAACATACCGGAAGGCACGCATCAATATGATCTTATGAAACATGCCGCTGCCACTCTGGGATCTGGAAATTTACGCAATGCAGTGGCTCTGCCCGACGGCGAGGATCTCAACGAATGGGTGGCTGTTAACAGTGAGTAATTAGTATGCCATTAATCATGGTTTTTTTTTTAAATGTACATCTGTTTTTTCTCCCTGCCCCTCAATAGCTGTGGACTTTTTCAATCAGATAAACATGCTGTACGGCACGATCACGGAGTTCTGTACGGAGGAGAGCTGTGGCATTATGTCGGCTGGTCCGAAATATGAATACCACTGGGCTGACGGTTTGACCGTGAAGAAGCCCATCAAGTGCAGCGCCCCCAAGTACATTGATTATCTGATGACTTGGGTGCAGGATCAGCTGGACGATGAGACGCTGTTTCCATCGAAAATTGGTGTGCCGTTTCCAAAGAACTTTCTCACCTCCGCCAAGACCATACTGAAGCGTTTGTTCAGGGTCTATGCCCACATTTACCATCAGCACTTCTCCGAGGTGGTGACGCTGGGCGAGGAGGCCCATCTGAATACGTCCTTCAAGCATTTCATATTCTTTGTGCAAGAGTTCAATCTGATCGAGCGGCGCGAGCTGGCCCCGCTGCAGGAGCTCATCGACAAGCTGACGGCAAAGGACGAGCGGCAGATATAGGAATCACTGAAAGTGGCGGTGTCGGCATTGGATTCAGCAACGGCATGCAATTGGACTTGTGATGGAAGCGCTCTGGTAGTCTTGTGTATTACGCTTTAGTTAGTTACCGCATTTCCTTTACCTTCCTTTCCTCGTTTATACATAGCTTTTAAGTTTCGTTCAGTGCTTCGTGTGGTCCCACTAAAAACAAAACATACAACACTAACTATAGCGGGCTAATAATGCTGATGATGATCATGATGAGCAACTACTATATTTTTATATGTGACTCGTAACTTTAAGAGATATATAGCATATTTATATATATGTGTATGTAAAAGAGAAAACCAGAAAACAGCAGCACGCCTTCTATAACCCGCGCACACACTTGCACACACACACACACGCCCCCGCTTATTGAAAACAAAGAATATTATGTTCACAAAACAATGCGTTTATCATTTTCCCCCGAAATGTATGTATGTATGTATTTATTACTATTAAACTATCGCATGGCATATGTATAGCTCGGCGTCGTGCAACTGATGGAACGACTGTTTGTAAGGCAAAACCCCAGAAATGTGAGGCAACGCTCGACAGCACCCAATAAATGATAATAATTGTAGACTTGATAAACATTTTTGATACGTTTTATACTAATAAAGAAAATATTATGAATACAGTCCATGCTCTGGATCACTTTTGTATCGTACGTTGACTCCAATTCCTAAATAAATCCAAAAAAAAAAGAAAAGGAAACTCAGAGGAATTGTTTAGCTTATAATCAGATAAGCGTGATGAACATGTACATATGTACAACTTATTGGATCTTTTTTGTATGGAATTGCAACGGCTGGCGACAAAAATATGCGCCTATGAACATTTACGCATCGACAATGAGTCGCCCTAATCTATAGCACTGGCTAATCGCCGCCTTATCTTTGTCGCCGCCGCCCGCCTGCCGGCTAACCTAAATCACTTGAGCTTGCTTTTGTATTTGTCTTGCTCGACATAGAAATCGGAATTCTCCTCCAGCAACCGTTTCCATTTGATAGCGAGTTCAGCGTAGCTTAGGCCCTGGCCACCCAGTTCCTTTGGCAAGTGCGTACTGTTAACAGAGGTTCCCTCGCGTCGGACCATCACTCGGGATCGTATCTTGGGTGTCATGAAGATCCTGAAAGACCACTCAAATTAACTATCGAATGCCAACTATGTATGCCAAGAGACAAAAGCACCGGAAAGTGTTCAGAAAGATGTTGACATGAGGCGGAGAGTTGGTAAACTCCAAGAGTTTGGGCTGGCATGGATATGCTGTCCAGCTCTCCACCGATCTCTTGATCAGCTTGGGATTCAGTTGAAGGGCGTGACCCAATTGAACGCCCTGCATGTCTAGTATAGCCACTATGCCCTCAGCACAGCTCTCCGGATCGAGCTTCAACAGCAAATCCAGTATCATTTTACTGGTCTACAAAAATAAAGCAAAGGTTGAGTATCTATAACCCCATTTTGTCACGTTCTCCATGACTCAACTCACCTTGAAGACATTGTTCTGTGTGTGTTTCTTGGGATCATGGGCCGCCGTCCGTATGATCACGACCATCCGTTTCTCTGAATCCGGGCCAATGGGAAGAAAAACACCCAGTTTCAGCAGCTCCTGGATTTCGGGTAATTTTGGATCGCGATTATCGAACCATTCTGTTCGCTCTGCACGCATCTGATAGAATGTCTTTAGCTTCTTCTTGGTGCGTTCCACATCGTATTTGGAGGTGCGCAAAAAAAAATTCAAATTCTCGAATTTTTTGCACCCGTTGATGTGGGGATTGGCGACTAGCCAGTCGCTCAATTCCTGCACCTGCCTCAATATCTTCTCGGGATCACTGTCTGTGGCCGTGACTTGCCGCCTTGCACTGCTGCTGCGCGACCACATGGCGGTCGGGGTTTTCAATTGCAATTAACTGAGCAGTTGTTTATAAACAATTTGAGCGCGATGCACTCCCCCGACAACGTAATCTATCTAAGCTTTTTGCCGACTGCTGCACGGCTACGTTACTTTCAAAACGCAGACTCAGCGATTTGTGCTGCCGAATGCTATAAATATAACATACGTTGTTATCCATTTAAAAGCTTGAATGTCTTCGCTTCGCTGGCGCAATTGGATTACGCGCACAGGCTATTTTTGAATTTGCTAAATATGCAGTTTTTTTCTTTGAGCTTAACTAGACTTTGCCTCGATAACGATATCAGCGAAAGCACTTGGAGATGGGAGAATTTCGACTACTCCGAAACAGCTTCTAATTGATAATCGGGCTGTTGGCTGAGCGCCAAAATGAAATAACAATTTAAAGTTTAAACGATAAGTATAAATATGGTAGAAAAATTGAAATTAAAAGAAAATTCTTCCATATGGAACAGTCCTATTGAAAAAATGGTCTAAAAATGTTTGACACTTATGTAGATCAGGGCGTTCGAAACACTTTTCGATAAGCTCTAGCTAATTGCTGATGAGCTCTTGGAGGTGCTTTGGCCATTTGCATGTCATTAGACCATTAGTTGTATGAGGTATATAAGCCCAGCATAACCGAGTTGTCAGCAGTTCAGCAATTCTTCTGCAATTACTATCATCATGTTTCTTCGTGTGCTTATTGTTTGTGTGGCCCTCTTTGCATGCATTGTGTATGCAAAGCCTGGGGTTCTGAGCGACGACCTCATCGAGGGTGAGTTCAAAAAGTAAAACGTATCCTAGATATTTAATGTTTCTTTAATTCTACAGCTTCTCAGCCTGGAAGTCTTCGTCCAATTGTTGTCCCGGAGCCATCAACTGACCAAAAGCAGCGCACCTTTGTATTTCTACTGCCACTGCTGTTCCCCAATCAATTCTACGTTTAAATATGAAAATAAAGTCAATTAAATGAGCTTATAATCCTTTGCTTTGTATTTATTATCTTTTGGGTATAGTCGATTGAAACCACAGCCGTACTTTAAGATAAACTTTATTCACATAAAAATAAATATTTGTTACATTTCAACACTTTGTTCTCTGCCAATTGGCTCACCATAAAATCGTCAAATCGCATGGCTCCTTCTTTTCAACTCGTCTTGTCTCCTTACCCTTCCTGCACGGGCTTTAATTTTGCTTAGTTCTTAGTCTTAACTTTTAAAATAGAATGAATATTTACAAAGATGTTGTACGTAAAACTTAATTCAACCGGATGGGAAGGGCGGTGGACATCTGGCTCTGGGGGAAGGAATCAGGTACGGGAACGGGACCGGAAACGGAAACGGAGGTGCATATTGCTGGAGGTACATTTTTGTTTTGTGCCTGTGGGGTGCATCGGGTTGTGGTGGTGGTGGTGCTGGATTGGTGGTGCAAGTGCTCAAAAGGCGCCATTGAAGTGCAGATTTTGTGATGCGAACTGTGGTATCCCATGGTTGAGAGCTAAAACTTTACTGATTACTTTTAATTCATCAAGGTTTCTTAAGCTGCTAAATTGACTAACATGATTGCTTGTTTCTCTACTCTTGAAGTGTGCATTACCTGGACTAATGTTGGATGTGGCATCGGCAGCCTGTGGCTGTTGTTGCTGCTGCTGGATGAGCTGCTGTTGCAGATACTGCTGGGCATTCTGTTGCAGTTGATTGCTCAGCTGTGGCGTCAGATGCTGCCGATAGAAGTTCTGATTCTCCAGACTGGGATTCGAGTTGGGCTGCTGCTGCTGCTGCTGGCTGACGATTGTGGTGGCAAAGGAGTTGCTCGGCTGGATCTCTACATTGGAATTCAGGCCAAAGTTGCCCACTCCCGACTCCTGCCGAAACTGGCGTCCCCTATGCTGTTGATGTTGCTGTTGCTGCTGCTGTTGCTGCTGGAAAAGCGCACTGCTCACGTAGCTGGGGAGCAGCAGCTGTTGCTGTTGCTGTTGCTGCTGCTGCTGCTGCTGGGGCTGTTGGAATTGCTTGAAACTGTGCTGGGGCAGAGCCTGCTGGTGTGACGCCTCCGCGGGGGCAAAGTTGAACTGATTCGAGGGCTGGACCTGCACATTGTTATTGAGGGAATTTTCATTCGATTTCTGCAATGATTGCTGCAAGTTTTGGAAAATCTGTTGCACTGCATTCGCGGGGGCCGGGCCCGGCAGCTTCTGGTAGTTATTTTGGCTGTTGCCGTTGTTCAGGGCAAATTTATGACCCGAAACGGCATCGCGGAGCGGCAATTGCTGCTCAATTGGATATGTGGGATAAATAACAGTCTTGGTATGTGTGCTGGGTATAAATTCCACCGAAGGTCTTATGGAGTAACCCACCGCAGGCGGTTGCAGCGTCTGAATGGCCTCCAACGGACCATGTTGATGCTGCTGCTGCTGCTGCTGTTGCTGTTGCTGTTGGACTTGGGGCAGTTGCTGCTGCTGTTGTTGTGGTTGCAATGTGCTGGGTTGCGCAAGTGGGGCGCCCTGGAATCGGCTATGGCTCTGCTCCTCCAGCAGCTTCAGCTGGCGCAAGATCAAAGCCTGCTGGTGTTGTGCCTGCACCTTCAGCTGGTAGATCTGTTGCTCCAGAGCCCGCTGCCGCTCGATCAGGTAGTTGTTGACACTGGGCGGGGCAGCCAGATCGGTGAGTGGCTCCTGCTGCAAAGAGTTTCAAGGATTAGACTTCAATCGGGTGCTTCTGGGGATCCTACCTTGACGTAGTTGGAGGTGGAGCTAGCCAGGAATGCGGGCGTGGTGGAGAACCCATTGTTGGGGCTTGTACTCGTGCTGACCTGCGTGGTGGTGGTGCTGCTGCTGGCGGTGGGCGGGTACTGTGTGGGCAGCGGGGTGGCCGGCGGCTCTGTCTCCAGCACGTTAAGCTTGGTGATGGTGGGTCCAATGTGAGGATGATGCTGCTGTGGATAGTCCGGACGCTGTCCCCCGGAATGCAGGGGGCGGAACTTCTGCGCTGTTCCCCGCTCATCGAGATCCACCGTGAAGGCCGTCACGAGTGGTGCTTCCTGGATGCGAATGTCCTGCTTGTCGACCAGCTCAATGTTCTCCCCATCCTCGTTATGTGTGGGTCTCGGTGTGGTTGTGGTCGTCGTCGTTGTGGTGGTCGTTGTGGGACGGCGCCGTGTGGTGCGTGGACGTGGTGTCGTGGATGTTGTACTCGTCGTTGGGGTTGTTGCCTCTGTGGCAGTCTTCCGGACATTGCTGATCTCAAACTTGATCTCATGGCTGCCATCGTGGGAGATCTCGTTGCTGCTCACGGACCCGGAGCTAGAGGCGGAATCTACGCTGCGTGTCAGCTGGCGATTCTCCGGACCCGCCTCCACGGACTTCGGCTCGATGGAATGGGCCTGGGATTGGGTGCTCTGCTTCCTCAGCGCCGTGGTCTTCTTCCAAAGCTTGGAGCGATCGATGAAGGAGGAGAGCAGCTGCTCCTGGGCATTCCGCTCGTCGAAGGTGGCCGTGTAGAACTGAACGGTGGGCACCACAGGCTCCGGCTCCGATTCGGCCTTGTTGGTGCTCTCCTCGAGGATCTCGTCTTTTTCCCGTAGCGATGGCAGTGTGGTGGCCTCGTTCCGGGCCAGAGTCGTTCTGGATCCACTACTTCTGGGGCGTTCCTCCCCACTCTCCGTCACGCCAGCTGCGGAGGCAGCCGCCTCCTCCTGCTCCAGCTTGTCGATGGCCCGCAGCAGCGCCTGGCGCACAGAGTAGTCCAACTTCTGGATGGCCTCGCGTGGAATGATCTCGTTGCTCTCGGTGCTGGCGCTCTCGCTTTCGCCCTCCTCCTGCTCCCCGCCCGCGCTGGCCAACTGGAGCGTGAGAGCGGCCAGCAAGAGGAGCACCAGAAGCGCCCAAGGCAGGCTGCTGTTGCAATGTCTCTAAAAATGGGAGAATCGAAAAATGGGGCACCATTAGCATTGGACTCGGACTCGGATGATTTAATGGCTTATCTTCAAGTGTAATAACTTAATAAGTTTGAGCGTTCCGCTGCCTTAATCGCTGGAGGTTTCAGCCTAAGTTTCAGGCCCCATTTCATTTAATGGCAATTGATGTTCGGTTCGCTGGAGCCACCTTGGGCTGGAGTGCTTGGGCTAATTGTCTGTGACATCACACGACACTGGCTTAATATTTGGATGTCCTAAGATTAGCTATAGGGTTTGCTTGGGATTCTTTTTTTGTGCCTTCAGTGAATTTTCTTCGTACCGACCAAATAGACTTGTGCAACATGCTCGAAAATGCATGTAGTACCATCTGACCCCTTAGCTTTTCAAAATGAAGCCCACCGCGAATCGCGAGTGGGTAATCTTTCCGGCATTTGCACAGACAGCAAATCATAACGCATTATAATCGTGGCTGGGGCCAGCAAGAGTGCCCACTCATTGCCGGGGGCCAGGAGGATTGGATCTGTGTAGGATCTCTGGGCTTGACTGACTGCGTTGGGGTTTGGGTCTGCTCTGGGTCTGCGTCAGCGTTTACCTCTTTTGCACAATTTCACATTTTCAACAGCTTGACGATTGATTTCTTGGTCTCGGCTGTGGCTGTGGCTGTGGCTATGGCTATAGTTGTGGCTCACCCAAAAAGCAAAACATTTTGCAAATTGGCTTGCAACGCTTGTTTGGACCTGGCCGAAAGTTTAGGCTAATTGTTGCATCAACAAGCACTCTACTGTGGGTCTCTTACCCGTACCCGTACCCGTACCGTCCCATAGCGAAAGCAAACCTATCCGACCACCTGTCGTTGGGCCTAGAGTTGGAGGCTGGTGCTGATGCGATGCCGACTGTGGTGCTGATTTTGATTTGGTTTCGGTTTCGTTTCGGTGTACGTTTGTGGGTGCCCCTGCCCGGGTTCGGGCTCGGGATCGGGATTAGGCAGAGATCTGGCAGTCACGTTGTTGCCACTTGGCACTTTGCATTTGCTGGCTAAGTTTTTAGCATCGTGAATGGTTCGCAGTGGATGGCTGCTTGGAAATTATTTAATCAGCGCAACAGCAGCAGTTGAAATGAAAAGCAGAGTAAAATTCAAGGATTCGATCGAATTGCATTTCCATTGTTGCATAAACAATTGGTAGGAGAAATTTCACTGCTGTTCGACTCTTAAAAAATTATGAAAATCATTGTATAGTACACCATCGATCATCAATCTTCTGCAGTGATTAAATCTTTCAACACTCCACACAGACACCCTTTGACTCCAGATCGCCCCGAAACTTTCCAATACCCGCAGGCGTCGCTCCTTTGATGTCCATCAATATAATATTGAACATGACGCGACTCATTTTCTCCGGCAAGTGCGATGCACGAAAATACCCATAATTTTTCACCATCTAAATGGGAAGAGCTCGTGTTGAAGATGGGGATGGGAGTAGAGTGGGAGCAGCAAACGTCTTCCGCCCCTGCCAAGGCTAGAGTTCAAGTTCTGCCAAAGGGCAAATCATTATAGCTGCAGCTTGACTGCGCCAGCCAATTGGAGACCCAAAACCAGTCATAGCTTTTTGATGGGAAATAATTTTCGCTGGCAGTCATTGCTTGTCCGTCTTCTCTGGTTAGTGCCTTTTTGTCTGACTCTTTTTTGGCTTGGCCGAAATAAAAAGCCCACAATATCAATAGCGATGTCTGCTTGGCTGCTCATTTGCGTCAATTTCACTATGGAAATCATCATCACTGCCATTAAGACAGTCTTAGGCGGACAGTCTGTCAGTCAAGTCTGTGGGGATATTGGCGTTAAGCTAATCAAGTTGCCGGCTGTCTTTGGGGGCCAGAGGAAGAGGAGGGGAGCACACATCTCTGGATATTACTCGTAGGAAAAAAAAATAGTAATCATCATAAATTGTAATGGTCAGGCGGCGAAGGCAGTTGGAAATCTCCTCCGTCGCCTCCACACAACACACAATTGCATGCAGGCATTTCCATTTCCACTTCTTTCATGTTATTTCCCTCCCCTCTCCTCTCACGTTTGCCACTTGCAAACACGAATGTTTCATGCCTCTTTTGCGGAAGTGCTTAATGGTAAATATTTGCTCGAATTGTGTGGAAAATGCTCAAATATTCCTTTGATGTTTGTGGAGATATGTTTACAAGTTTTTAGCTAAATTCATGAATTAGTGTGGGATTAATGATTGCATCTTGGCGGCTTCTAATTGATATATCGTGGGGAAAACATTTGCTTGATTTCTTGTGGAAATTCTTGGAGCGATGCTGGATATTGAGATGGATTTATCCATCTGCCCAACAATCCAATACATATATATTTCACAATTCTATAATACAGAAAATAAATATTCCCAATTTGTGTACAAGGCCTCAGATATGTATGTATGTGATGTGCAGATTAATTAACCGCAAAATTACGAAATTTGCGCAGAAAAGTTCACAGATCATCGCATCATAATGAACAACTCAACCCAATTCCAGTACCTCGCCGCAAATTTCCGTTTTAATTGACTGAGGAATGGCCGAAAGTATTCGCATGGTAAATACACATTTAACAAGCAGGTAAAATGCCAGAAGGCACCTCTATAAAACTCCTTTAATTATCAATAATTATTTTAGTGGCCGCTGAGTTCCGCAAAAGCCGCAGGCCGCAAACATGCGGCATAGTGTATGGAAAAAAAGTGTAAAAAGTGATTTAACAATCGGGCAACGTCAATAAATTAGCAATAACTCAATGGATAATGGCCCGGAGGTGTCTATATTATTTATTTGCTATTGTATTTGCGGTGTGTGGTGTGGTGTGGTGTGGTATGGTGTGTGGGTTGAAAGTGTTTTCCAAGCTTAAGCAAATCTCACCCGAGGCCCGAAACTGGAGACGAGAAGCGCCAATTGCATAATCCACTGACCAGCCGAAGACCGAACGCCGAAAGCCTCGCTTTCGACGATCAAGACGACCGGGGGACTGGGGGACTGACTTGGTAACCCAGTTAAAGTTCCAGTTCCAGTCGAACGATAAAAAGATGGTACATCATATTCGCATTCGTATTCCTACGGCAGTAATGCGAGCTGTCAGCTGTGAGTGCGCGGGAGCTGCATGAGTGCTGTATTTGGGTCTCTGTGCGATTGTGTGATTAATTTCACGCTCCGCCTCAGACATTTCACATTTCACATTCTGCAGATGCATTTTTTGCATTTCGCATTCGACTGCTGTAGGCCTGGAGGAGGAGGAGCATTGCTCAAGGCCTGTGGTTGCCTGCGGCTGTGGCATCCACCAGACACGCATTATTAAGCAGCTGCGGGATGTGATAAGACCCGAATACAAATACTACTCGTATAACCGCCCGAAAGTTGTATTTCTGGCTCTGGATGGGATGTAACACAGCTTCACCGCATAACGCAATCCATTGCCATTCCCCGGGCCATCTGCCAGCCAATTGGCGAGTCGGTGCCAATTGCCGTTTACGAGTGTATGCTCTATGTGGGCCAGCATAAATATTAATGCTGTTCAAATTATGTATGTTGTAATCCCCTCTGTCTCGACTGGGCAGTGTCATAAAATTTAACACCATAAATTGTAATCAAAGATTAGAGTTATATATATTTTTTAATAAAATGCACTGAACGATGCTTTATGGTTTGTCGGTTTATGTTTGTTCACGCCCATGTAGACGATGGATGAAGTGAAATGTGTGTGGAATGTTAGACACATTTTGTTGCATAAAGCAAAGGGATGCATAATGCACTAAATGTGTTCTTACTACAGCTAGTACAGGCTAAACTAACAGCCTAAAAGTCTGATAGTCTGCCAGAGACGACGGCTTATTAGCCCAAATCAAAATGCTCATGTCGATCATTTCATTACCACTTTACCCTACCCAATGATGGACATGTTTTTGTCCGCTGTTTCCCAATAAATTTGTTACAGTATTTTATGGGCTTTTAACTGCCTTTGTGGCTACCAAGCTTTGTTGTCCACGGGCCCATAAAAAACCTCTGTAATTGCGTGTGTGGGCCTCTGAAGATCGGCAGCCGCGGCAGCAGCAGCATCTCGATGGGACTCACCTTTCTAGAGCGGACAGCAAGTCCCCAGCCCAGCATTTGCATAATTTCACACTCGCCACTCGACTCTCCTCCACGAGTGTCTGAATGTCGAGGCTGACGCGCCCTGGCCAGAGATCTACGGCATTGTTTTGTCAAGATATTAACCTAATCTTTCGTGATCGGGCGTTCGATGCGATCCGCATGGAGGCTGTTTTGACATGGAAGTGAGCTTTTGATTGGCATTGATTGGGCCTCTGGATATTGACCAATAACGAGATATGATATTCGTATCGCTATAAGCGAGGGGATATCTTTTCAAAATTCATTGCTGTTTACAATACGATTAGGGTCCATTTTGCAGACTGTTATTTGCATATTTATGTGCATTTAATTGGGCTTTGGTTTCGCAGATACGGGCGAAGGGCAGGGCGAAGTGTGTACCCTCGTATGCCCTGTGAACCAGTCCGAAGACAATAGGTATTCGGTTTATTTTTAGTTGATTGGGCAGAGGTCAGGCCAGAGGTCCATTGATGAACCGATCGATGATAACCATCCGAAGTTCCAGTTGAGGCCTGAGTTTTGATTGTTTCCCGGCTCTGTAGGCATCAAATTCAATTTGCCAAGCCGATGCTACGCATAATAGCAATAATAATATGATGCTGTCTATTACAACAGGTTTCCATGATAGTTTTTTCGCCACGCCAAACTCTCGCTGACATTGGCAGCTCCCATCTCCCATCACCCATCTCGTAGTGAAAATCCAAATCCCCAGCTCTCCTCTCCGCTGATTGACCAACGCTTTCTGCCCAGTCTTCCAGTCTCCCAGTGTCTTTTATTTATCCACGCCGCATTTCATAATAAAAATAAGACAAAATTACCAATGTGCGCATATTACAATAAATTTCCGAAACACACTCCACCACTCTTATAAGGTTTTTCCATCTTACAATCATTTGTGTTTGTTTGTTTTCTTTGGGGTTGGCTTGAATCATTTTTTCTTCTTTTTTTTTGCGGGCGCGTTCGCGTAATGTCTGCCTGCCCATTGTTTGCGGGTCTGAGGTGGAAATATCTTCTTTTTCTCTGGTTTTCGTTTTTGTTTTTATTTTGCTCTTTGCTCGTACATCTAATGGCGCGTTGAGACAAAAATGCAATGTCAATGGCATCATTGCGCCGTGTACTCGGTAATTTCGGTTTCACTTTTATCGATGCCCGAGCATCTAGTCTTTGAGGAAGACCTTACCTCAACGAAGCTAAAGATGGGGCTGGAGACTGGAGACGGGAGCTGCGAGCTGGGAGCTGGGTCTGAAGATGAGGCTGCTCTGCTGCACCGTCGTCTGGTGTCCATTTGAAGTGGTAAATGTTTTTATACGCAGATCCAATGCTTTGTTTGCCCTGTGTCTATATATACCTACTTATTATAGTTACATATTATTATGTAAATCGCTTGCATTGTGAGCTGTGTGGTGTGCCTCGTCGTGTGCCACTTACTGTTTAGCGTACAATAGCCAGATGGGCCTGCTGCTGTTGACCTTTCGACAGCATACAGAGTACAGAGTACAGGGGTCGGGCAAGAGTAAAAGCGAGACACTTACAAAACAAAAGACTTAGGCAACGAACGCGGGCGCTAAACTCCTGCTAAAAGCATTGCATGACCACAATTATCCAGGGCACCTGCTCACGCGCCTCTCAGCAAGTGTCGTCGGAAATTATAGGATATATTTTATGGGAGCCAGTGATGTCAGGTCTCAGGTGTCTATGATTTATAGTATGTACAGATGCGCCGAGGGTTTCTCCTACCCGTCCTACCAATCCTGTCCCATCATCTATCATATGTTAAATCGGTTTTTTGACAATTGCGCAATTTCGTGCAGAGTCTGGTTATAGATACAGATCTCCAGGCACGATATACGTGTACGTACACGCTCGGAACTCAGTGTGCGGGCGTTTTTTCCTTTTGTTTGAACTTTATTTATATTATTATTCGCTGAATTCATGAATTGAATATCTTGTGAATGAAGACCCCGATCGTGAGTGAGTGTGTGGCACTTTTACTTTTGTTGGCGTGCAAACTCAAAACTCTGGATCTAAGACAATGGCCAGGGGGTTAATAAATTCGATAAGCAAATCAAATATCATGCTCTGATCGATGACTGTGAAAATTGTGGCCTCCGGGCACTTGAAAAAACACTAATTGAAATTTGGTGGGAGATTGGAAACTCAGGAAATTACTATATGAATGCCAAAAAAATGAACACTATAGAGTGGAATTTTCTAGATATACATTGTAGAGTGCTGAAGCTATTGATTAATTAAAGATACAGTTCCAATGGCAGTAACATTATATTTAGTTGGAAAAAGTATGAATATAGTTTTGGTTTCAATTTTGTATTAAAACTGGGGAACATTTTTCTTTATTTCTTTTGAAAAGTCAATGTGAAATTTGTATCCTAAAAGCCATACCAATGGCGAAACATTTTCCCTTTTTTCATTGAATTGGTGAGTGGTAATTAAATTCGAAAAACCATCCTTCAGTCAATGGCCTCGACACCTCCTCCCTTGACACTGGTCGTCTCTTCTCTGTATGATTTATGACCCGATGGCTAATTTTGGGCTGGTGAAATCTGCAGGCCAGGCAGAAATTGGCAAGGAAGCTGCAGAGCTGCAGAGCTTCTTTTTTCGCCAAGGCAAACTTGGCTAGTAAAAGCGAAAAAAGGAGAGAGAAAAGTAACGCAGCATAATCAATTTTAAGCATTGTCAAACTGCAATTATGCAATGGTGAAAAGTGAAATTTTATTGCATGTCAACAACGGCAGACATCTGCACACATCTTGCGTTTGGGGACGTCTTCACTGATGACTTGCTTGCTGGGATGTGGCTGGGCTGGGACTGGGATGGGATCCGACCCGGTACTCGGACCTCATACCGGTATTGGCACTGGCTTTGGCTTTGGCTCTGGATGTGGCTCTGGCTCATGGTCCAATCGAAGGCTGAATCCACAGCAAACTCTCAACTTTGGCTGGCTCTCAACAGGTCGCTTGTCGATTTGAATTTGGCCATAAACTGTGGATTGCATAAGACGAAATCGGATATGCTTGGGGTGTGGGCTTGGTCGACGTTCGGTGCGGTTCGGTGCGGTACAACTTTGTGGGGTTTGCATACGGTTCAGAAGAAACATAAATCCTGTAACTGGCTCGATTGGGCAACCTGCCAGCAAGGCAATCCAATCGCTTTCTGGAGTGGCAGTTAATTGAGTTAAATCACCGACCAACCTGTGATTAGAGGTCTTATTATAATCCCAGATCCATTCACATTTATGGCTACTTTAAGGTCTAACAGTCAAAGCGTTATATGTCGCTTTTAACGGTCTTAATCAGCCCAGGCATTAAGTGGTTTAACTAACTTCTTTTGACTCTTTTTGAGTGATTAACGGTCGTAAAATAACTCCATCGGTAGCTGGCATACGCATCTGCGATCTCCAAATGCGAATGCGTCTCATATGTCGCTAATTAAATTGTTTTATTGGGTCTCAGGTTGTGTCCAGCACCGAAATGGAATCATTAAACGGCATTAAAAAGCCATTACACAAATGACTCGGCAAATGACTTTCAATAATTTGGTTTTGCCAAATAAAAAGACCAGCCACAAAGATCCGATCCCATCCCATGCATACATTCATGGTTGGGTTGTGCTGTCTGATCGATAGACGTCGATCGGAACTCCCACACGGACTGGACCGACGGACCGAATCGATGTGCCAAAGATGGGCGGGAACAACCAGCTGGATATTTCACTTTTTACTAATTTAAGTAATTTAATTAGCAGACATGGAGAAAAGAAACTTTTTTCTTTTCTGTGCGATGGGGGTTTTGCATATGGCATATGCAACTTTCAGAAATGGACAGAGAGAAAAGACAAAGTGGAATAGAAATTGTTTTGGGGATCTTTCTTCTTAGCACCTTTTAATTATACTACGACTTACTGACTGACAGAATGACTTTGATATGATTAGGATTAAACTCAGATCTAGACATTTGATTAGAACCAGGTATATAACTAACTGCATTTTTTGACTTTATAGATATTAAATGATCCTTAACATTATTCTTCAAGTGATTTCTTCTACTTTTAACAGTGAGTTATTTTAGATTGAGATTTCTTTTCGTTTGATGTAACATATCAAAGAATATATATATTATCGTGCGCCAACCCTGGCTCACTTGCTTCGCTCGCTTTACTCGATATGAGTAAAATATCGGACGACGACCCAACAATTTTCTATATTTTTTTTGCCTTCATATTCATATTCTTGATCGCATAATATTTCCGGAATTCTTTGATAATTATTTCAAGTTCTCTCTGGTCTCAGGTTCTCTGTCAATCTTATCCTACTTACCACCATTATTTTGACTGTGTATCCAAAAGGAATATATCCAATAATATAGCGACGTAATCCAAATCGAATGAGGACCGCTCCACCGCACACTCGCACTCTCTCTGGCTCTCTCCCAGACGACACACAAAGGTCTTTTGCACGCAATCAAATTGTAATATTCGTTGATTCGGATCTCGAAACAGAAACCGACCCTAATCAAATGCGAATTAGTGGCCAATGTTTCCTTTACTGTGGGTTTATTGTTGGGGGTTTATATTTATTTGATTAGTTTACAGCTTATCTGCCGCTGGCTGTCTGTCTGTCTGTCTGTCTATCTGTTTGTCTTTCGGGATCTGGCCCTTTTGTCGTTGCACTTTATTCCGTTTCGTTTAATTGCCAAATTTCGAATCGTTATTTTCAAATTAGCGAACAGTTCACACCAGCCGATCGATTGATGGAACCAAATGAAGCGAATTTTCGCGGCTTGGAGGTATTTTCTGTGGTGGTTTTCGGGCTCTGAGTCGACTGGCCGCTGAACACAAACCAAACCGTCTGAATGCTCGATGCAGACTGAAGCTTGGAGCGTGTCGTGGTTTCCTGGCCAAAGACAAAAGCCAGGCCTGAAGATGCTGCCGCTGCTGCTGCCGCTGCTGTTGCTGCTGACTGTGCAGCATGTTGCTGGCCTGAAATGCGGCTGGCTCTTGGCTTACGGGCCTAATGAATGAAAGCTGCCTCATTACGGCCCTCTCTTGTTGGTCGGTGGGCTTGTGCTTGGGCTTGAACTTGGCTTGCCAATTCCCTGATGCCCAACACCTTTAGCCGCCATCCATTATGATGCAACGCGATTCTGCCGCGTTAACAGCCTGTGGCTTAATTAAATGTTTATATATATTTATACGCTTTTTCCATACAGCTATTTTATGCGTGTCTCGTTTTGATGGCCTGGCCAGACTTTCCTTTTCGTTTTACGACATTACCCAACAGTAAACAGCAAACAGCCTCTTCGGTGGAATCTTCGCTGGCCAACCCGTTTCGGCCAAATCCTTGCCCACAGCCACCCCAAGTTAATGATCCGCCGCCACTGGTCCAGTCCAGCCACCACACAGATAGTGCCCCACACACGTGCCACAGATCAGAGTTGAGTTGGACTTCCGCGTGGCCCCGTGGCTCTGCATTTTTGGGCCAGTTCGCGGTAAAAATTTCTCTCAAATTAGCGCCAGTTTTGCATGTAAATTAACTCATATCTGCAGACGCATTTTCTATATTCGATTTCCGCTTTTTCTCCATTTCCGCTCAGCTCAAAATTTGTTAAACTTTGCCACTTGTAATTATTTAATTTCAGTCTCAGTTTGTTTCTTACGTGGCTAAGCATTTGCTTTAATGTGGCTTTTGATGAGGCAGAAAGCGTCGAATCCATGAATGGCCATCGCATCCAATGGCTAAGGAAAATGCAGCAGCAAGGAAAATATTACACAGAAAATGGCGTCAAATCTGTTGTATGTTAACAGATTTATTTTAATGGGACCTGTGCACAAGGAAGCAGCAGAAATGGTTGTAAATCCAGTGCCAAATTAGACAAGATTTGATGAAAATTTCTTGTAATTTAAAAATGCATATGGACACTTGATTCAGGATGATTCCCCTGGTAACCCCTTGCATAATATCTCCATAATTAACAAGTTCATTAAGTGTTCCATTTAAGATGCTGCCAAAACTCCCATTTATGGTAAATGTCATAAAACTAAGGGTGTCCAATGTCTAAAAGAGGTTACTATCGTTAGGGGGAGCAAGCACTTATCCACTGTCAATGTGAATCTGGCAGCCAGTGAAATGCATTTGCGGCTGCTGCTGCTGCTGCATGACAAGTTTTTCACATGCCACAAGGAGGAGAGCCGGCAGAAGAGGCACAGGCACAGGCACTGCAGCACATCTTTTAGCGGCATATTATTTGGCAAATGTTTTGTAAAGAGCAACGAGAAAAGGAGAAACAAACCCAAAAAACCAAACATCGAACTGGCAATACACGTAGACACGTCGTCCCAAAACCAGCTTTCTTCGTCGTGACTTTTGATATTTGAAATGAGATGCTGAGACGCCTCGACGCCATTCCATGCCATTGCCTGGTGAGCATTTGAACCCGTTTGCACCCTTTTCCATCTGCTCCATGATCCCAGCTCCATCTGCATGGCCACATGCGTTTTCCCCTGGCTGCCAACTAAATTTTAAAAAATAGTTTTCAATTTTCTCATTTTTTTTTTATGGCCGAACAAATTTTGATTGTGGCCAGAACGGCAGCTGCAGCACATGATCCAGCCACCTGGAGGCTGATCGTGATGATCTGGAGGCAAATTGAAAATGCATGTGGCTAGATGGAGCCTGGACCTGTAGCTCCATGCAGGAGGGGCAGTTATGTGAACTGATTTCTTAATGAAGTTTTGCGGTTTTCGAATTTGCCTCTGATACAAGTTGGATCATCGCTGAGGGGAGCGCTGTCAGACCTGTCATAACGCGGGTTAACCACAATTTTGACCTTTTCCCTTTCGTTTGGCAACTGTTGACCTTACTGCCGTTTACGGCAGATTGAACAACCTTATTCGATGCGCCACGCCTCGTACCTACTACTGTTCCACGGGTCACATAATAAAGTTATCCAAACGATAATCGGTGGGGCTTAAGATGGAGCTCTCTTGTGACATGTGTGGGGCACTCTCTTCGATTCCATTCCCCCTTTATCAACTATGCGAACATCCACTCATGCAGTCATTTATGATTAAAGGTGGCAAATGAAACCATAAAGAGCAAAAAGAGCACCGAGTCTGAGTCCATACAGTGGGCTCCAATACTCTTACAATAAATAGGACAAACATGGAAAACAATCGAGAAATTTGTTTGAAAATAAATTTGTATAAATTGTTGATATTCGATATAAGACAAAGGCCTTTGTGCCACATGAAATACACATGTCAATGAGGGTCGCAGTAATCATTTAAAATGCAAATACTGAATAAACTCGACAAGAAATTCATGGATTGTCGTTTAAGGTGTGAAATATGAACGCAGCAGAGCAGTAGACGAGCAGACCAGTAGACCAGGCCGCAAGCTCGAGATTTGCCAACGCATTTTGGTTATTCATTTGCATCCACTCTGGGCTTGGGATTGGGGATTGGATTCGATTGGGTTTGGTTTTGGTTTTAGGATTGGGTCTTCGGTTACATTTTTTCGTGGCCATGTCAGTTCCGGATTAGACGAAATGGGTTTTTAAGTAAGCTAAATCAATCATTGAACAATCGCTTAATTTTCTACCGACCTGGGGTCACACCCACAAGGCGGATCAGCCCTTGCTACTGACTGAACTCTTGAACTCCTCCTGTCCCAACGGCCCATTGTGTGTGGCTCAATGTCAGGGTAATTTGTTTTCTATCTTAGGGTCGGCATTTTTCACGGAATCCCCCGGTCAAACCTTTGATTGGAACCCAAGCCCAAGAGAAACTATGAAATTAATGGAAGAATTGATTTTGATTGATATGTGTCTGGATATTGTTTGTGTGTTACGGTATGCGAAAAGTGAAATCTTGGGAACCAATATAAAGAGAAATTTGGTCGATAAATTGATTCTTAAGAGTAGAGTTCAGAATGGCCTTATGAGTATTATATAATTCCATATAGTTTAGTCTCATAACAACTAATAAACCAATAATCAATCTAGTTAGGTAATCAGTAATCATTTCCCAGGTCATTTATTACCCCTCGTAGTATTTCTATGTTGTTTATGCGCTCCTCAAGATGATCAAATTTATACATTTATTCGATCAACTCCAATTTCAGGGCAGAAAAAAACCACATTTGATACGCCACGAGATGACGTCCGGCTCATAAACAACAAAATGCCAAGCAATATCAATCAATTATGTCGTATCCAAGTTTATCTGCAACTTCAGGCCAGGCCAGAGAGAAGCGGAGCCAGCCACAGCCCATCCTTAGCCTCGTGTGTGTCTTCCTCTGTCATCTAAAAGACTAGTGAAGAAAGCATATTCGATGATGCTATTCAAAAATGCACAATTATCTACATACATAGCATGCCTTGTCCATATCTTAGGGATATATACTCAATCTTTTATCCCCCAGATATTCCTGAAACCATTTAAACAAAACGTTCAATACAAATATTATAATTTTACTTAGCTCAAGAGATATACTAGTAATATATTTAGAGTTGGTCAGACATAATATGATCGAAATCAAATAAGTATACTAATTTTTTGAATATGTACTTATGAGACAGGTGACAAGAAGGGCATTTGTATATCCACGAATCGTAATCATCGTAATATGTGGCTTCCATCACTAGAGTTTACTCTTGAGATGCTAGTGATATAACCGAGAGGTAGCTTAAGTTTCGAGACATCTAGCAAAATCATAAATCTTGTGAATATTTTCGTGGGGTCGCATAACTTCTGCGCACTTTGCTTTACATATACACATCCATATCATATCAGAAATGCAGATAGAAACAACAAAAATCAACATGTTTCGCCTTAAGCCTTTTCGAGTGATTAACATTTTGTTGACCCAACAGATTGTAGGTGGGGTGGTGACCCAAATGAGGGGAGGACATGACAGGGCGGGGAATGCTAACGCGAACGCCCACTGGGACTGACTGGTGCGTGTGAAAACGGATTGGCCAAATTAACGAAAAACTTTAGGGTTTTGCCATCGGATGGCAGTTGTTTCTACTTTGGTTATGCCCGAAATCTTTTTGGCCTAACTGATCTTTTGTTATGCTGATGGCCCGTAATTTGTCAAACGGTTCGGGCCCCAACTGAAGGTTGAGGAGGCTTATGGATCAGCCGGAGACATGACAGTTGGCTTTCAACACACATCTGTGAATGATATGCTTTGGAAGACATCACACTCGACCTCCACAAATATTGATACCAAATGAGTTACAGCCGCAATAAGTCATGCTTTAGTTTCTACGGGAATGCTCAATCATTATTACCGTCGCGACGGTGGGATTAGAGTTTAGACAAACTACCAGAGCAATATAATTCGTAATAAGTATAGCTAAAGAATTTCCTTCGTTCCATCAGCTCTATTGTATGTGTGTTCCTCTAAAGTCTGGTTCTCTTCTTGGTTATTTCGAAACAATATCCCTATCCGTTCAGATTCATTGCATAAAAATTTATATTTTGAAGACTCTACATGCCTATACAATAAACAAAATTCAATAGCAATAGCTTAACTTAAGCAAAAAACAATAAAAAGGTTTCCCTACAATGGTTTCTCTGTCGGTTGGCGTGACTGCCACCAGTCGCTGACGTATTCCCTCAGGCTGGACAGGGCGAGGACGGCATGGACATCGAGCTGCTGCTCCTTGGCCAACCAGTCGCAGTATTCCGAACGAGGACACGCGGCGGCGCCTCCAAAGTTCTTCACATAGCGGATTCCTGGCAGCTGATCGGGCCAGTGCCGTGCAACGCATTCGAGGAGCATATCCAGCTCGTCAGCGGACAGGAGGCTATGGTTGCCATCCACCGAGGAAGTCTTCCAGAGCACGTTAAGCAGGCGAGCGAGGTTAGGCACAGAGATGCGCGGCGAGAGCCGCGGCAGCAGTTGCAGGACCAGAGAATGCACACGTGATTGAACGATGTCATAGTCGGGCAGCTCTGAGCGGGAGGCGGCCGCGGCATACCACAGATTGTTCAAGATGCTGATGATGCCCTCGATGATGTCGAACTGATGGAACTCCGTGTGGCAGATGACACCGACGAGCCACGAGTAGATACCCACATGCTCCAGCATGATCTTGACAGCGCCAGGGATCTTCGCGCAGGTGGAGAGCACAGAGAGGAGCAGTAGTCTGGTCTCCAGCGTGCCCAGATCGCACGTGTAGAAGGTGAGCAGCACCTTGAACGTGTTGGTCGAGACCAGCTGGAAGAGATCGGCACTGCTCTTGATGCCGCACCGGAGGAGCTCGACCATGAAGTGCCGGTAATCGTGGTGCTCCGGTTCGTGCGAGTAAAAGAACACGTTGAAGTCGGGTATGGTCTGGAAATTGAAGCTCTGCTTCAGCCTTAGGTACATCATCAGGCGCTTGTACAGCAGATGCGTCGGATCCGTGCTCAGGTTGAAGCTGTGGGCGATAAAGAGGGCCGGAATCAGTGGCACTCGCGGCGTGCCTCCATGCGTGCCCTTTTGGGCGAGCCACGATGTGCGAAGTTCGTTCAGTCCCGCCTGGATGTTGTCATAGGCCTGCGACCACAGCGGACGCTCGTAGAACTTGGAGAGCTCGAAGTGGGTGCGATAGCGTTGCTGGCAGCTGGCGGCCGCCAGTCGCATGTCCTTGTCCAGCGAGGACAAGGCACAAAAGCTGACCGCCAGGAGACCGTTCTGAACGGGCCAGCGGGCCCACACCACAGAGCCGGGGGCGAAACAGTGCAGCATCAGGGGCAACAGGAAGGCCGGGTCGTAGCAGGACTCGTATATCTCCTCGCGCTTGGGGCAGAGACGTCGCACATCCTGGGGGAAGTCGTGGCAGCCCTGCTCCACCATTTTCTCCAGGGGATTGTCGCCGAATCTTTGGGATTTCTTCGACGGATTCAGGAACTCAACTTCGGGCAGCTGCTGGCTGGAATGCAGGCTCCTCCAGATTGGGAAATTCTCCATGGTGTACACGCTGGTCTCTCGCACAATCAGGGCCAGCACCTGAGCCACATTTGTCTCCTGCTGTTGCAGCTTTGCCCGCTCATCCTCGTCTGCGGCTCTCAGGGCATAATGTGCCACGGCGCTCTCGCCCCATATGAACGGTCGGAACTTCTCCAGGCCCACGTCATGACGCTCATAGTGCTCCAGCAGAGCCAAAGCATAGCGATCGGCTGCCGAGAGCTTGGCATGGTAGGCTCCAAGGATTACGGGAACGTGCGACGCCTTCAATGCTGTGGGTCCCTTCCTGGCCAGCGTCTCCATGAGCTGCAGCAGATGTGTCTTTGTGTCGCTGGCAGCACCCAGGAGATGATCGAAGCAGCACGAATGTGTGCAGATCATTTCATAGAGCAGAGCTGGCGTGGGATCCTCCCCCTCTGGATCTTCTGTGTAGTCGCTATAGAGACGATCGCACAGGAAGGCCAATAGCTTGAGGATAAGCGCATTTGTCTGATCCTGCTGCGGCTGCCGCTCCTCGCCCAAATGCAGGGCCAACTTCAAGCAACTCTTGCAGAAGTTGAGCCATTGCGGGGCATTCACCAATCGACTCCAATCCAGCTGCAGACCCTCGCTCTGCAGTCCACTCCGCCACCACTCATAGCAGTTCCAGGTAATCTGCTCCAGTTTGCTCATTTCAAGAGCCTGCTTCTTCAGATCTAGGGCCAGCATTTGGACGTTCAGATTCACAAAGTTCACGAAGACGCTGCTCTTTTGCTTGTCATCTTTGGCTGCGTCGAAGGCCTGCCAGTAGATCTCGCGAAGTACCCGAATCTGGTAGAGCTCCACAGAGTCGAGCTTCAGCTGTTTCTGACAGTAATCGATGCACTCTGACTTGGGCATGCACTGGGCAATGAGCAGGGCACTGGCCTCTGCGTGCTCCCGATAGATGAGGGCCGCCTTTTGCGGCTTCTCTATGCTTTTCATGAATCCGTTCTTGTACGTTTGGTAGCAGCGCTGGAGCAGCGCCTGTGGCACTTGATAGTTCTTGGACAGGGCAATGTCCAGCAGCGGGTAGACAAGTTCCTTTTGCTCCAAATTCTCCGGCAGAAGCTCCACAAACGTCACGGACAGTCTGGCCTGGCGTTCGAACAACAGGCTGGCCAATCGTATGGCCGACTTGCTTATCTTTCGCGTTGAAGTGAAGAAACAGGCGAAGAAGCTGCTATCGCACTCAACCAGGTGGTGATGGAAGTTGACCAGGAACTGCAGAATAGCCGCCTCCAGGGGCTCCAGCTGCTGTTCGCTTAGCTCACAGAAACCGCCGTAGTAGCCGAGTAACCTTTTGAAGGACTCTCTGCAATCGATGGGCTCCTTTAGCTGGCTCAGCCGGTTCAGCAGTAGGAGCAGCAGCTCGTAATAGTGATTCGGTTTGCTGTTGGACACGTAATCCTTGGACTGAAGCTTGGACGTAAGCAAATCTAGCATCTGAGAGCAACCGCTGGCATTTACCTCGAGCGTATCGACCAGTGCCACACACTCACTGAGCTGCTGATGCTCCTCCGGCTGCTGCATGGAAGAGTCCAACGCAATCTCCAAGGCTTTGACCAACTGCAGGCGATACTTGGCCGTGAAACTATCGAATCGTGGCAGACTCCGGCAATGCTCTGTCAGGCGCCGTAGAAAAATAACGTAGTTCAGTCGATTCTCGCTGGTCTCGCTCAGTATCTGGGTGGGATGCAGCGGTCCAAGGCGGCTGTTGTAGATGTAATGGAGCAGATGGTGGGTGTGGGTCTCGGGCTTCTGCTGATCATCCTCTTGTTGTATGTCCTCCGTGCTAGCATCCACTTGGCTGGCGATTTGCACAAATTTGATGAGATAATCGGCCGTTTGCTCTGCCTGCCTCTTGGTCAGGCGCTGCCTGGATAAGGACTGGATGAAGACGAACAAAAGATCTTGGACATAGATCATGTTGCGGCGCGGATTGCTCAGGCTGAAGTGCAACTGCATTGTCTGTCCCTCCTCCAGTTTCAGTTCAAAGTGTTTCTCATCCTCTGGCTTGAAAGTGATTTGAAAGGCCTGCGAATCATCAGCGGTTAGAACCTTCCGAAGTTCCTTCAGAAGCGGCCATTTCTGGCCAATGGCAGCGGGAAGTTTTTTCGGTTTCTCCTCCTTGCTGCCAGGCAGCCAGCTCTTCATGTAGTCGTGATATTTCTCCAAGTGTCCATCGTACAGCTGCAGTACCTGCTCCGGCTGGCTATGGTAGTGGAAAAGCATTACGAAGACCTGTTCCACATATGCATCGTAAGGCGCCTCAATATCCACGCCCTGCAGCAGCAGGGGCATCATCTTGCTCAGCATCAGGACCTCCACATACGACTGCACTGTCTGGCCCGCCTTGATTTGGGCAAACAGTTTGCGTATGTTCTCGCTGCTAATGGCTTCGGTTTCGGCTTCATCCAGTTCCGGCAGTTTTATCTTCCGCCAGGCGAGGCACAAAATGGTCAGCAGAATGCTCACGACATTCTCCACAGTCTCGGCATCGAAACCAATGAGCGACTCCAACCAGATGTTGATCTCATTGTTGCAGGAATCGAACAGTCCCGTGTTGAGGAAAAGGCGGTTCAATATATTGCCGGCCTCCGCTTTAATGGCCACATCCTCCAGCATATAGGCCTTAATGAACGAGCGGAAGACCTTTCCAAAGAGTTCCTCCTGGGGGTTGAGAGACATCGGGAAGAGAAGCAATATCGTCTTGATCGACTTCAATTCCAGTTCTACTTTGACGAGCTCTTGTGGCTGATCCACGGCATCGAAATCGGTCTCATACAGCGGCCGCAAAACCTCCAGATAATCAATAATTTTACTTGTTTTGTTCACAAATGCTCGGTTCTCTTTGCACATGAGCAGGACCAGATCCAGGGTGACGGACAGGCACTCCAGGACATTCACTTCCGGCTGATTCTGCTGCTTGATGGCCAGATATAGGGAGTACAGGATCGACTCGATAGTGGGAAAATGCACCAGAAGGTGGTTCAGCAGATCAAATTTAAACTTACGCATCGAGTTGCCTGCCTTTTTCGACTGCTCTCTGAGGGAAATGGCACCCATATAGTTGCTGTACTGCTTCATCATGGCAAGGAGCAATCGCTGCACGGCCAAGCGCAGTTTAAAGTTCTTATCATTCAGCATACTCTTGCCCGTAATGTGAAGTAGTCCCTCAATGGGCAGACACAGCTCCTTAATCCAAAAACCCAGGTCCGTCAGCGTCATTTTGTTAAATGCGGTCCCCAGGGAGCTGGGGGGCACTGAATCTATGACTTGAGCAAGAAAGAGTGCCGCCTGGGGGATATCGTTTATCCCCACCTTGAGAGGGCTCATGAGGCAGGAAAAGCTTCGCACCGAATTGCGTCCCAGATCGGGACACGCAGTCAGGGTCTTGATGACCAGTTCCGTCTTGCGTGGATTGTTGTAGGGCTTGTAGAGCGAGCCAAGCACCTTGCCCTGCAGCTTGTTCTGCTTCTGGCGATAGTGGGTCATGGCATCGAAGCAGATTCCATGCTTGCGGGAGGTGAGCAACAGCAGGAGTAGCTCATGGACAGCAGCTGCAACGGCTTCGGCTTCCTGTTCGTTTGGCTTTCCCTTGGAGTGCTTATTGACGAAGAGAGCTGGCAGGCCATTTGGGCCCTTCCAGTCGTAGAGGCGACGCAGGGATTTGCAGCATTCCAGATCAAAGACCAGAACCTTTTTCGTCTTCTGTATGTCGGGGTTTTCCAACACATATTGCCTGAGTGCGTTCAGCACCACGCAGACGGTGACATGGTCGTCATAGACCAGTCCTTTGGCCAGCACACCAATCAACTGACCGCGATCAAGAATATTCCTTATGAGCAACGCATTGCCATCGACTAGAAACGCCAAAATAAAGTGTATGTACGCCTTGCGGACGGTTTCCTCGTTCTGGTAGTCATTTTTTGCGTGCGACAACATCTGATGCATGACGCTCACATTCGAGAGGATGTCATAGGAGTTTAGAACCTGACGTCCCAGCTGCGGTTCCACGCACACAATCGCCGTGAGTAGCTTTAGTGCGTTCCGGCGATGGCTGGGCCGCGACGACTGCAGCAAGTTTTCAAGCACTCCGCCATGGGCTTTCAGAAAGTAGCGACAACCATGGGCCGCGGACTCGATGTGACCCTTCTGATTACTGAGTATTTCCATTACAATGCGATGCAGTGCTTCGGTGAGGTAGTCCACATGTAGAATATTGCTTTTGTCGATGCGGTCAAAGGCCTCAGCCAGCTCCAAGGGTTTCCCTCGCTTCTCAATGTACTTGGCAACGATCCTGGGACGCGTCTTGCACATGAACAGGAAGTGCCGCAGCTCTGGATAGACAAAACATGGGATTTAAATGTATCCAGTTTACAAAGTGGCAGTGTCTACTCACCTGTTATAAAACTATTGCTACGTAGTTTGGTGCGGAAATTCATCATTTTGAAATCATTGGGAAAATTGGGTGTATTCTCCTCCGGCTCAATACCAGAGTCGGGGCTTATCTCTGCTTCATCCAGTGCGTGTTCAGGGTCACCGTCTGCCGCCGGAACCACTTTCTTTGGATGCCTTTCCTTACGTTTCTTCTTCTCTACGGGTGGAGGTTCGATATCCATTTCCACCTGTTGCCCTTCTTCTGCCTCATCTACAGATGTTTCTAACTTATTTACCTTTTTCTTGGGAGACTCTTCTGCTGTGTCGTTTACTTTATTCGCCTTTTCCTTCTTTTTCTTTGGCGTGTCCGACTCTTTGGAAACCTTTTTTGGGACCACTAACTCGCCATCGTCGAGCTGCTGCTCCATGTTCGTCGCTTCATGTTTCCTTTTGCGCCGATTCGGTTGTATGGCCATTTTGATATTTTGACAGCGCGCTTTTCCTTAATTTCGGCAATCTTCAGCAACGTAACGTACCTTTCCTTAATTAAATAAATAAATATACAATTAAGAAAAGTTGTTTTTAAGAATTGCGGCGCGCACACACGTGCTCAGTGTGACTGAGGAATTATCGATTAAATATACCGTCCGACCATCAGAAATATACCGTAAAAATACCAACCAAAAATTATATTCCTCGATTTTGATATTCTGTTTAATATAACTAGCTAAATCGGACCCTCATGCTTGAACACATTATTGTAACTGTTAGATGAAACAATTTTCTACAAGAATAATCAATTTTAAAAACCCCGTTTATAGGTGAGGTTCGTATGAGCGTTGCAATTTTCTTTCTTTCAAAAAATACCATAAAGCATTTAAAATACCTTAATTGGTCACGCTTCAAAAAGACACCAGAGGCGCGTCAAATTTAAGATATTGTAATAAAAAGACGCCAGGTAGCGTGTTGGTGACCAGTGAGCATTGCTGGAAAATGGAATTCGGCGCGAAGACGAAATTTATATAGCCGAAATCAAGATAGACAATACATTGTTTAACATTTTCTATAATTGGGAACTAAGATCGTACTGAGAATACAAATAATCTGTTGGTCCTTAAAACTGAGCCCTAATGCAAGTGTCGCCTGCCGCATGGGCATGACTCATGCGAACGGGTTTTTTCCCATTTGGCAGTTTCAACTTTTTCCTTCTACGTAATCGATTCCTTCCTTTTGAATTGTCCATTGGCTAGCTAGTCCTCCTCCAGTGCTGCATTCGTTACTCCACTGGGTCCTCCTCCTCCTCTTACTGGCGCAGATGTGGTGGGCACAGGAAACTCCGGCAGCGTGGAACGTTGCTTTCCCGGAGCCGGGGGAACGGGAGGTAAATCAACAGATTTACTTGTGGCTGTCAATGTTTTTAGGTAGACCGCGTTGTTTATGTTTAATCTGATAATCTGATAAGTTAATAACTTACCCAAACAACAACCCATTATACTTCGCGTGCTATTCCCTGTAGAGCGTGCAAAATTGTTGAAAGTTCTTTGAGCACTAAATCAGGCAAAATCAAATCGGGGCCAATTGACTCGGTGGACGTACGTATGAGTACACCTAACGTGCAAACGATTCATGGCTTATTGATAAGACGTTCTTTTATTTTCATTTTCTTTTTGTTTAAAATGTAAAGTGGGTTATTTATGACCGTGGTGGCAGCTATCAGTTTGCAGGTCCGTGAGGGTTCTATGGGCCCACTAGAAATGAGCTTCGGGGTATGGTTAAAGCGTACACTGTGAGTCGACTGCAGCCATATCATTATGATGGACTCGACAATTAAGATAAGCGCTTATCGGGGCAAACAGTTTTGTACGCTTCATGGTTGGCGCTGAAATTTCAATTGTAAAATTTATCGAGCACCAACGATATATACATACATATATCGACAGAAAAATTATAATTGGAAGAAAATTATTATTACTTATTACAACTATATTAACGATGCCATTTATTAATTCTTATAATTAACTATTATAATATCTCATTTTGTATCTTTCAATGCATTTGAATTTTACCTACTTCGCGGTTCATCTGTCATTCGCTGCCAACATTCATTTTACAACACTATCGTACGAACAGCTGATTGTTGATGCTCTGCTCCCTCTCTCTTCATTCTTATCTACCCTGCTCGCTCGCTCTCTCCACCCAACGTAAACAGCGTATTTCACGCTTTGATAAAAATGTTTTAAATCAAAAAGTGTTAATTAAAGCCGAAATCAAAATCAATGCGGCTGTGGACGCTGACGGTCGTGTGCGCGTGAACGAATATTAACACAGGCAAATCAATCACCAAACAAAAGAACAAACAAATTTATTCAACAGTAGCGGAAGAGTGCGTGAGAGTGTAAGGTGGCGAGAGCGAACAGGCGCAAGTTTGCATATTTTGTGTTTATGTTCTGCCTGACATTCGGTGAATTGTGAATGTAGCCACAAAGTGAACGAGCCGAGAAATCACGGCCCAAAGCGAATAAACAAAAATCGTAAAAAGAACGTTTATAAAAAGCAAGTCTCGCTGCGAGCATCGTCAGTAAATTAATCAAAATCAAGAAAGTTGATATTGTGGCCAAAGAAATAGAAACTGCTGGACAGGCGGCAGCCCCCAAACAATCCGGAAATCCCCTAACGAGAGCCCTCCAAAATCTGGCTGAACGGCAGCGCCATGGATGATGAGTTCAAGCTCTGCTGGAAGAACTTCCAGGAAAACATTGCCAGCGGATTCCAGAACCTCTACGATCGTGGGGATCTCGTGGACGTGACCTTGGCCTGCGACGGCAAGCTGCTGCAGGCCCACAAGATAGTCCTGGCCATATGCAGTCCCTACTTCCAGGAGATCTTCACCAGCAATCCCTGTCGGCATCCCATAAGTGAGTATTCCATCCAACAGATGTGGGGATACCTTTGACGAGGCTCTAAACATGGCAATTGCTAGAAATTCGTTTTGTTTGCTCAAGTTGTTCACGCCGTCACCGCTGTTGCCGACGACGTCTGTGCTCCGTAGTCGGACCGTCCGTCTGTCTGTCAATTCAGCCAACCAAAGTGCGCTAAAAATGCAAAGTTATACGGCGGTAAATATACATACAATGCACACACAAGTAGAAACTGGATGTATTCCTATATGCAGTGCATATGTTAGACATGGCTAAACATCGCCAAATGGCGATAGATATTTGTCATTTTATCACTGATAAAGTGCACACACTGCGGATACACTGGGGGGACACTGGGTCGTCGTTTGTCGTCGTCTCCCTCCCTGTGGCTCCTGTCCGGCACGGCACCCGGCACGGCACCCGGCACCTATCTATCTATCAGTTTATCTAAAAGCGCCCGTCAGCCTGTCTGTTCGTCACTGTTGTCAAATGCCAGCCCCCAGCACGATATAAATCAACTTCTGTATTAAGTTCCGTGACACATTCAACAGTTATCAGACGCCGAAGAGAGCCCCAGAGAACTCCAGCCACAGCTCTAAAGCTACAGCTACAGCTCCAGCTCCAGCTAATGGTGGCAGCACGTGTACCAGTTCGGAGGCAAATAAAATGATTTCGCTTGTCATAAATCTAAAGACAAACAAGAGCAGCAGAAGCAGCAGCAGCAACAGCAGCAGTGGGAGTAGGAGTAGGAGCTACGAATCGAGGTCTGATAATCCTCCGTTGAGCTATTGCCGCCACGTTGTCTCACCCGGCTGCATGCGTGCATGCGTCCATGGGCTGCATGGCTCTCTCTTCATGTGTGGTAGCTGCAAGAGTCGTGTCTTTGGTGGCTTGTTTACTTACGCTACGGATACGCATATGCATTGTGATAAGAGGTACACTCCAATCGAAGATTGGGTGCGTTGCTGACCTCATCAAAATGTACTCCAGAATGGACTCTACTCTAGAATGGTATATGGATATCATATCGCTGCCAGCCTGACTGTTTCCCTGCCTGCCTGCCTGCCTGCCTGTGACTCTATTTCATGTTCAATTCTGGACGGACAGAGTCCGTGTTATACACGGCCCTGTGCTGCACGGTGGCTTTATCTGATCAAGCGGCAATAAAAACTAAGGTTTTATCTTTTCAAGTAGCAGCAGGAAGGTGCTACCTACCAACAAATGAGGTACAAGAGGTATTTCCAAAGATAAAGAATATTAATATACCCTATAAATAATGGTAACGGTATGGTGTGGGCGGGGGGGTGTAAGTTATTAAAAATAAAGCAACCAACCAACAAATAAAGCAACACCTACAGCCATCATCAAGGTGCTAACAAGCCAAATGTGGTGCGTGTTACACACAAAACCACACGATGGGGTACCAGTGCCATCCACCCATCCATCCATCCAACAACAATAGTCTAAATATTTTTATCTTTTTATCGCGTTTAACAATCATTTATTGCCCAACTGAGCAACTGGGTCCCCAACAACCATCCAATCCCCTGGCCACTCGAAGACTCTACCATTTGAGATATTGATTAGACGTCGACGACGACGACGACGAGCACGGGTTTTGTGATACGCTCTCCGTCCGGGCCAAGTGGCCAAGTGGCTGGTTATGTATATGTATCTATGGGACACAGCTGCTCGCAAAGCTAATCCTCAAA
Organism: Drosophila athabasca; assembly: GCA_008121215.1. NCBI lineage: Eukaryota > Metazoa > Arthropoda > Insecta > Diptera > Drosophilidae > Drosophila > Drosophila athabasca. The sequence continues at coordinate 13,726,341 of CM017793.1, forward strand.
TATTATCTATTTCCATGCCGTTTAAGTTTTTATTATTGGCATAAACAACTCGGACATCGGAAATTTTCGTTCTCCACCAGCCCACTAGCCCACCAGTCCACAGGCCACAGAGCCCATGTCGTTTATCAGCCACTTTGCTTTGGGTATCACTCTTAATCGTAAAATAAGATTTTGAACTTATTGCCATTGTGTTAGATAACGCACTCAGACGAATGGCGAATGGGTCTGGGTCTGGGTCTCGTGTGATATTAGTTGCCTCTCGAGGAGCAGGCAGCCATGGAAATAGCCATAGCCCCAAGCCACCGGAATGGAGTCCAAGCGATGCCACCACTCCCATCCGAGCACCGCCCATACCGATCCGATCTCCACTACCCTCCCCATTCACAATTTCAAGTAGCGGTTGTTTAGCGGCCATAAATGTTTCGCTGAAATAATATAATATCGATCGATGGACTTGTCGTAAATATCAAAAAATACCCAATGTTATTTATACATATGTATGTATATTTTAGTGCCCAAAACAGAAGCAAAGACGTGCTGTTTATCAGGCCCCAGGGTTGGTTGAGCATATTTTTGGAGGGGGAAGTACTTTTAATACCGTTTATCCGATCCCTCAGTTAAGATTAGCGGTGGTAAGGCTTTTCGAATTCGGAAGTAGTCCCCAAGTCACCAACAGTTCCCTTATGAGCATCATGAACACGCCATATATGTTGTTTTTCAATGCTCGCAGTATTCGCTTGTGCGTCTGGAGTCGAGCGTGAATGTGCCGCGTCATGTGGAAGCAAGGAAGGAGGCTACATCAATGTTAATGATGGACTTTGGCTTCATACTTGGTTTTTCTTGATGCGTAATCTTGACAATATTGTGTTTCCAGAAATGATTTTAAAAACAGATTATATGCTTGAAAAACTTTGGACTTGCGGCCTGAGGTAGATCCGAATAGATATTGAGAGCAATTCAAATAGATAATGTCTGGACATCGGCAAGCCTACAATCGGTAGAATCGATAGAAAAATTAAAGAATTTGTATGTGATTGTTGTATTAAAACAGTACGAATCTTATGGAATATTATAAAAATCCTAAGAAATCATAGTAATTATACATATAAGGGATTTTTTCAAACTTATTTTGGGAAGCTAAAGAAATTCTTATGTAAATTCTGAAATGCTTTCAAATATCAAAAAGTCATAAATAAATCTCTGGCATTTTAAAAATTTGCATTCCTATCAGAAGCATTTCCAAATTCTCATCATCTAACAATATTTTAACTAGTCCAAGCGATTTTTGGATATTCTAACTAATATTTTAACTCCTAAAATGTTTCATACTGATACTTTCCCAATGATATACTCCTTTCTGTGGATATATTTTTTTTGTGGGATAATCTTTCTATGGATTTCGCTACGGTTCTTGCCCACTCGATACCCCTTAATTGCCTGCTTACGTTGTTTTTTTATGATCCCGTTCATACTATAATATCAAACTTTGACTTTGAGCATACGAAATTTGATAAATGGGGCCTTTATGGGGCTTTTGTGTTGACAATTAGTAATTTATGGGTTCCGAAATGGCAGTAGCCGCAAAAATAGATTGTTTAGTTATCGGCTAAGCTATGGGCTAATCCCTTGTCCCGGGCCCAGGTCCAGGCGCAGGCCCCATAGAGACATTACCACTGGGGAAAAGGTTATATATGTATATCGATGAGTGCGGAACTCAAGTCGGAGGCACTATAGAATCTATCCAGAAGGGGACGAAAGAGACCCTATATGTATGTATGGCTGGCCATTGTGTGCTGTTGGGTTGGCTGGAACTGTTGTTGGGGCTTCTTATATTTTATCAGGTTGTACTACTACTACTACCAGTACGACTATTCGACTACTCGACTATTATGGCGTTTTTAGAGATAACAAATATTTATGAATGTCAAAATGAGGGGCAGCCCACTCCACACAACTACTACACTCCAACGACAACGAGGGTGACAACAACAAGATCCTATTGGCGTTCTGATTCGATAAACATTTATCATAATCATAAAATAAAAGTGTTTTTGAAATCGATCGACTGCAATCCGATTGGTGGAAGCTTCTACAGTGGGCGTGATCTTGGCCATATATTTGTGGGTGTATCAGAGTACTAGTCCCGAAAGAAACGAAACGCAACGAAACGAAACCGAACCCAAAAAACTTAACCGAAAGATATCTTTGTCGAGTTGTCGAACCATCAAGCCATCGTAAGATCTCGCACCCTCGTCTCGATCCATTTATGAGACAGCAGCAGCGCTCTGATATCAGCGGAGATCACTTCGGGGTCAGCGGCACATAAAAATTCCCCTTGGCGTCGCGCTGCTCGTGTTCCGCTGTACATTGGTACATCGGTAGATCGGTTGGAGCACAGAAAAGATGCCCGAATTGGACATTTTGGTGTCTGGGATGGTGGATGGTGTGGGTCTTATCAGCAGCATACACGGATTTATCACATTTTCCGTGAACTTTAGACAAAGTTTATCTACAGCTCCGACATAAATGGTTTATTGATTCGCTAGCTGGCTCTGTGTGACTCTGGATGTGCCTGTGTCTGTGGATCTCTTTGTCTCCTGATCCAGGGCCAATCTCTATCGCTATCGATTCCTGGGATGCCCATCAGTATCTGTGTTTTCCCAGAATAACTAATATAAACTCTGTGCTTATTATACGGGCATTATGCAGCACGTAATTCCGTATCTATCTGGCATCAGCAGTCAAGCTCATGTGTAGATCAGATCGCTTGAGGATTACAGACTGTACCTCTCCAAGCTATAGGCGTACATATGTACATATGTATATATGTAGTCATGTATTGCCCGGATTTTGATCTTCGCAGTGCGAATGGCGAACGCAAATACGGACATGTCAAAGGCCCAGGCCCAGTCCCAGTCCCAGGCAGCCAGATAGAAAGATAGACACGAGACAAAACGATCAGTAATGACGACTACGGCAAATGATAGGGCGCACACTTGATGGCTGCTACTGCGGTTGCTGCTGCTCCGTCCTCAGATTAAGCAACAGACGAGAACTGATCGGCGGATTAATACATTCACACAAATGTACGTACATCCATCGGCATATTGTACGTGGATGTTTGTATATTAAATTGTTATTGAGAACAAGTGATAATATTGTTTTTAACTAGATGTTGATGCTGTGAGTCTTGCACAGTGGCCTGGGATTGCGAATGAAATGGACGGGGAAAATCCTTGTTGACTGTTGGGGGATTTCTCGCAGAGCTGGGGGTATCCCATTTCGTGAATGTAGACTGACTAAAGATACTACCCAGGGGAAACACTTAAAGGAGGATAACCTGGTTTATTTAATAAGCATTGATAATCCCAAGGATCTCTGCCGTGTAGGTACAATGACCACGGTCTCTTCTAATGGGAGTAATTTAGAGAGCATGAGAGCTAGAAAAGAATGTGAAGGAGATAGAGGAAGGAGCATGGAGTTTAAACGTTTCCAATTAATCTTTAAATTAATTTAGTATTCTATTCGTTATTCTTTACATAAAGATTACATCTAATAGACAGGAGCGAGTATAATATTTATATGTCCATTATGTCTCTCCTCCCTTCGGATTAAAGCGATGCGCACCACTGTGCCGTGTCCGTGTCCGTAGATCGGGGAATCAGTTTCGAATCCCGGACAGCTTCAGTTCCACAGTTCCTCAGTTCCATAGGCCGTGTCGAGAGCACCCCGATGATATGTCATGCTACTTATTTTATAATTACTGCTGTTGCTGCCCCGCTGCTCCCCTGCTGCTGCTGCTACTGCTGCTGCTGTTGTTGAGGTTTATATTTAAGTTTTCAGATTTCTTATCGTAGCTGTTTTTATGTATTGATTTAGTATTTGAACGTTTCGATGATAACATCTCCACTATGAATGTGACCTCCTTTCGGTCTGTGGATGATGTCGAATGTTGTAGTTGTTGTCGATCGGGCGGGCGGGCGGTGAACAGGCATATGCGACTTATGTAAACGACTCACCAACTAGTACGTGGGGATTTTTGGGTAAACAATTACCCAACAAAATACTAACGAATTCTCTCTCTCTGTCTCACTGAACTTACAGTCATTCTCAAAGATGTGAGCTTCAACATTATGCTGGAACTCTTGGAGTTCATGTACCAAGGCGTGGTGAATGTGAAGCACACGGAGCTGCAGTCGTTCATGAAGATCGGACAGCTGCTGCAGATCAAGGGCCTGGCCACCAACTCCAATTCCTCGCCGGCGTCCAGTGCATCGGAGAAGTCAGCTAGTCAACCGCCCAGCCATGGCCAAACGGACGAGTCGTCCCTCAATAATACCCACAATAACAGCCACAGCAATAGCCATAACAACTCCAGCAACAGCACCTCCCACAACAACAACAACATAACGAATAACAGCAGCAACAGTAGCTCCAACAGCAAACCGGATGCGGATCACAGTGAGGCCAAGGGTCAGAGCACGCAAAGTAATTCGCGGACCACTTCGCCAGGCGGTGCCAGCAGAGCCTCCAGCGATGCCAGCCACCTGTATGCCCTGAACAAGCGACCAGCGCCTTCGGACTTCAGCAACGACTCCCTGTCTATCTACTCGGGAAAACAGCTGCGGCGCTCCATGAAGGAGCACACCGGTGGGCAACACGAGGGCAGCAGCGACAATGCGGATAATGGCGTCAGCCTGGAGAACCCCCTGAACACGGAGGAGTTCTTCCTGCCCCCGATTCCGCACCTTTCGCTGGGCGAAGCACGATACGACCTGGGGGGACTCAAGCGGGAGCAGGATGGCCATCATGGACCGGGTGGCGGAGGAAGTGCCGGCAGCGTTGGCAGTATCAACTCCTCGGCCTCCTGCTCAACGGCAGTCAACTCGCTCCGCAATCCCTTTGGGCCGGCCTTCAATCTGGACTACAATAACTTCTACAAGCCTAGCGGCAACAATAGCGGCGTCCCGAGCGGCAGCTCCAATAATGCGGGCCCAGGGTCTGGTGCCCTCAGCAACAATGGATCCTCTGGCCTCGGCCCCGGCCACGAATACCCAAATGAGCTCTACATGCCCAATGATTACTCCAAGAATTTTGCCAATCATATGGACATTCCGTCAAGTAGGTGTTTCACGAATCTCCTTTCCGGATTACTTTATTTATGTTTCACTTTTCTGTTGCACGTAGCTCGGCTTTCATTTTTTAATTTTGATTTTCATTTTAAGCTTGATATGGGTTCTTTTTGCTTTGCATCCCACTGCGGCTGCTCATCCACACATCATCATCATCATCATCGTCATGCATCCCAAACACTTACTAGCCCACTGATAACACTGTCCTAAGGGGACGCAAATGACGATTCAGGCTTAAGGTACCAAGAATAGAATAAGAAAAACCCAAACGAATGATGGGGATATTTGAATTAGTTATGGAAAGCAGGGAAAATTCTGTTTACATGGCTGTAAATGCAGTAAAAATACTTCGTGTCCGTCAGTCAACGTTAAAACATCTCAAAACAAAAAAATTATGTGCATATCTGGTCATTGCAGGTTAATTTCCTTGCAATCATTCAATTCGCTATAGCAGAAGATCGATACCAAAAAAAGAATGCAGTTGAAGAATATGTCTGATTCTCTCTTGCATCTGTTTGCATACGGAATCTTTTATATTTTTTGTCCGTTTTCTATGACCCTAAAGTTGGATAGAAGAGATATGAGAAGAGTATTTACACATTTCATGAGATTGTGGTCCTACTTTATACCTCAATCCCTCGATCCTTTTTTCGGAATCTACAAAGATCACAAGAGCCGAAACACTACTAGCCCCAAACACTACTAAAACAAATTGCAGCTGAATCGCTTCTAACTATGGCTTGTTAACCCAACTAAACCCAACTTAAAGAAACCGGAATCATATATGTAGAACATAGCTTCCCCATTTAATTTGATCCTAACCTTTGGCTTATTAACCGAACCGACGCCTGACCACCACCCGCACACAATCCGAACACACGCACACAGCCGCTTAGTCCAGCAATGGTAGCAGGCCTCTATATTATCTATGACCCCTGGTGGCACCACCTCCACCTCCACTTCCTTGAACGGCTGCCCTCACCTCCCCCCGTCTCTGTAAATAACATCCGTTAAGACGTTCCAGTGAAGAACTGTCCACTAATGTCGTTCCATCATTGTACGTTTGTTTGTTGCCCGCTGCGGACGCTGCTTGTCTCTGGAGCAGACGGCAGCAATATGGTAATGCTGTCCACCACCTCGCTGCTCCATGGCAACTGCGTGTTCAATCGCAACAACACGGTGGCCACGCAGCAGGGCATGAAGACCTACTGGCTGTGCAAGTCCTACCGGATCAGCATGTGTCGGGCCCGCTGCATCACCCACCTGGGCAGGATAATCTCCGCCACGGGCGTCCACAACCACACGCCCCATATGCGCGGCAGCCAAGGGACGGCGGCTGCAGGAGCATCTGCCGCTGCGGGTAGTGGTGGCACCCCCCCAGTGACGGTCTCGCTGGCATCCCTCCCGAATCATAACCAGCCCGGCGGCTACTCCATGGCAGATGGAAGCCACATTGGAGCGGATCTGAACCACGGCGGCAGCTCTACCAGTAGTCGGCTGGGGGCAGCCGGCAACATGTTTGCCAACCAGACGTCTCCTCCGGCGGCAGCCTCACATCATCACCATCACCTGAGCCAGCCGCTGCCCAACCTCCTGGTGCAGCATCATCCGACGGCGACGCATATGGAGCAACACGGCGGCATGGGGAGTGGACCACCGCCCTCGAATATCATGCACAATCCCAATCTGATGCATCTGCCCATGCAGCCGCACGCCCATCACCACCACCAACAGCAGCAGCAACAACAGCAACAGCACTCTCCACACGCCCACCATGCGACAGGAGCACCGCCACCGCCTCCGGCCCAGCACCACCTAGAGCTGGGAGGGGGACAGGGTGTGCTTCTCTCACCCGCTCATATGCAGCAAAGTCCGCAGTCGAATCGAAGCAGCCACTCCATGCATGCCCAGGAGTCTCCGCTGGGCATAAAGAGTCCGCCCCCACCGCCCGGAGAGGAGCAACAACAGCAACAGCAGCAGCAGCGAGTGGACATAAGCTCGAGTGCCGATGGGTCGGCAGAGAGTGCTGCCGCGGGGACGGCGCATGTCATCAACTCCATTACGATATCCCCCGGCAGCAGGCACAGCTTCAAGATGGAGAACATGTAAGGGTGCAGTCTCCGCTCCTGGTGCACCGCTCTAGAGGAGTTCTAGGCTTTAAGGAGGAGTTATTTATTGCGGCTGGAGCCGCGTAGTTAGTGTCTGTAGTAGAAATTGAATGCGAGAACAAATTGAATTTGATTCGAGTCCCACGTGTACATACTGATGTGTATATCTGTTTGATAAACTAATGCAAAATGATAAACTAATACCAATCACGCAGCAGCGGGCGCTGTGGAATAAGTTCCAGGTTGAGCCCTGAACCCTGAAATCTGGGTGCATTAATTTTGGACTTGTTTCACGGCGCTGGGCGTATATATTCTATGTAGTATGGGTATGCTAGGGGTATGCTCTCCACTAACCATTATATCCGCCAGGTAAGTCCGATCTGCATGACACCAACACACAAACACACACATACATAAAATAATTGGGCTCATTCGTGTACGTCCTGACATCCCAAAACGATCCATACACCACCCACCCACACACACACACGAACAGCATGCACAACAGCAGCCTCTCCTCAACTGCAATCTTGTCCTGTATTATAGTCGCACCCGGCGAGCACTGGTTCCAGGGCAAACTGGAGTTCATGCTCAGTCAGCGAGGCAAGCCGCTGCTTGTGCATGACGGCCACACCTTCGGGATTCAGTACGTGCGCAAGGACAAGAAGTACTGGCAGTGCAATCTGTCGCGCAAGTTTAACTGCAAGGCCCGGGTAACCACCACGGACACGGGCGAGATTATTGTGACGAACAACGAGCACTGCCACACGGAGATCCGGCAGCACCTGCGCAAGGACTACCAGCGCAACAAGGTGATGATGAATGCGCTGATCAACTTGAGTACGAACCGATTCGCCGATCTGCGGCGGCACAATCTGGCCGGACTAGGAGCTCTGCCCATGGTGCCGGGTACCCTCTCCCAGGGCTCTCCCATTGATGAGGTCGTACAGAATCTGCACGATCTTGCCAAGGCCTCGGCGGAGGCCAGTCAGCAGCATCAGCAGCAGCAGCAGCGGGCGCACGAGGCCATGAAACAAGACAATGACGAACCGTTGGACTGCGGGCTGCGCAGTTCTGCGGCACTCGAGGAGATGGCACGCAGCTTCATGGCCAACAAGCCCTCCATTGCCTTCCCAGGACATGAATCCAGCGGTCATAACAGTAATGATTTAACCAAGGACGAGCCGTGGAAAGAGAAGAACGAGGGCGATGTGCACTAAACAGCCAAGTTTAGTTTCCGTTAGTTAGAGCTGCATCTGGCGTAGCGCCATCTGGCGGGACGTAGCAACACTACGGTTTGGCGGAATAGACTTCAATTCAAAACGAGGACAGTTAAGTACAAAAATGGAATGATTGCAATAATACTCAAATACACTAAAAGACAACATGACCAAACCAATTCCAAAGAATTTAGACAATTAAATACATATGTAAACGTACAATTTATTAGTGAATTTCCAGCAACGCGCATACATGAATTTTTATCGTTTTTATTGTACGTTACGTTAGTTTTACACTGTAATAAATGTTGAATTTTAATAAACCTTTTTTATAAACATCGACTTCTATACATCTAAATTAAATATTTATCACGCGACTCAGCTTCTGGATGCGATTGAGCAGCAGATCACCCTGCTTGATGGTGGCCTGGTACTGCCAATTCTTGTTGTCCGGGCGATTCGTCTCCACAATGCCGCCGACGCGATCCACCTTGGCATGCAGCCTACCAGCGGCGATAAAGCGTGCCAGCTCCTGGTCGATGTAGTCCACAGTGACCCCAAAAGACTCGGCCATGTACTGCAGCGTGAGGGAGCGATAGGACTCCAGTAGTTGAGTGTAGCCAAGGATTCGCATCTCGCGCACATAGTAGCGGTAGTGAGGATGGATGAGGTAGTCGGAACGCAGCTGCTTCTCGACCACAGCCAAATGCACGTAGAAATTCTCATACTGACAATTATACAGGGAGAAGAGGAACTGCTTGACATCGGGCAAGCCGTGCAGAACCTCCTGAATCTCCGAGCCCTTGATGACTTTGTCGCGTAGCTCGTTGCGCGGCAGGGCTATCATGGAAACATACACTGTGTAGCGCACAAATGTGGGGTAGTCCATCAGCTCGTACGAGGTAAAGGTGCTCACAGTGTCCAGGAAGAACGTGGCCGCCGCCTTAAAGTCGCGCACTGCAACGGAATATACTCCCTGGTAGACCTTCAGACGATTGCGGCGATCCCAGTCGCCTCCCTCCTCAATCAGGTATTTTGCCTTGTCGATGTTGCGTGTGATTAAGTCGTGATCCAAATAGAACAGGCCCAAGCGGATTAGGTGAAACACAATGTCCAGCCGATGGCCCAATGAGACGGTCTTCTCGTATGTCTTGCGGAAGGCCGTCTCTGCAGCGGCTTTGTCGCCAATGCGGCACAAATACTCAGACTTCTTCAGGTTAGCCTCGCGAACCTCCATTTCGCCCAGATTCTTATCGGCATCTTCGATGGACGCATCCAGTTGTTCGATCTCCACGCGGTTGTTCTCCTTCATGCGCGCCAACAGATCCTTATCTGCAGTCCAGCCGAGCTCAGTGCAAATATGTTCGTACCATGGAGCCATATTATCGGCCCGTATGGCGTCCAAGAGTTTCGCCTTCAGGCCCACATCCTGTTTGTATTCGGTCAAAGTCAGCAAAAACTTTGTTTGGGCCAGCTCCAGGTTTGGGTTCTTCTCCAAACCCTGCTCTTCGAGGTTTTCAGCTGGCATTTTGTTTATTTAGTGCTTTTCTTATCGTTTAACACAAAGAATAGTTGAATTTATCGCACGAAAATAAAATTTTTGTTCCAAACCGCAGAGTCATGTACACTAGGGCTGGAGAAACATCGATGTTAGCATCGATATAACTGCAGACATCGATAGTTTTTTCAAACATCGATTTTTTTGCCAGACACCCCTAAATTTACCACTTTTTTTCCAATTTGATATTCCGTTTAATATTACTAGCTAACTAAGACCCTCAGGCCTGAGCACATAATTTTATACGATTGATGAATCAATTGTCTACAAGATTGGTTAAGTTTAGTGACTCTTTTTTTTTAGATTGTTTCTAAAATGACGCTTAAGCCAAGGTATACAATTTAAGTGAGCATGAAATGCGACGTAGGAAAACGTAAGTGAGCATGAAATGTCACGTCATTTGAACACTTTTTGCTTGTCAACCGGTAGTATCGACAATTGTATACCCTTTTTCCATTGATTAATGTTAAATTTCTTTTTTTCCAGATGCTTTAAAACGCAATTAATATTGTATTTTGCACATATTTACAATTTTTGACCCAATAATTCATTTGATGAATTTATTATTATTAACATATCGATCCCGATACCCATTTTCAGTCTTTATAAGAATACCAAAAACCGTAACATTTTCTGAGATAGAGACTGAATAGTTTCTGCAATAATTGGTGTCTAGTAAAACAAACTTTTCCTAAATTCTATAATATCCTCTCCTAAGGGGTAAGCTATGGATAAACATTTAAAACATAAGTATTATTTTGAAACTAACAAAAAAATGTTTTTAAGAGTTTTCCAATAATTGGCAAAAAACCCTGAAATAAAAGAAAATGCGTGTATGTGTGTAACCACATGTTTATAATTTCATGGTTTTATTTGTTTTTTAATGCAATTTATATACATGTATCAACCCATCCGTATTCCAAATGAACAATATTGCATATTTACGTAATGAAAAATTATCTTTAAATATATTTTGAAATAGTATATTCGACAGATGGGAATTTGAACGCTGAGACAGATGATGATACAAGAACTTATATTCCTAAATAAGAACTACAAAGTCTTCTGGTCTTCAAACACCGACTAAGTTTAATGTTGATCTCGAATTAATTAATCTCTGATATTTAAATTCCATTGAAGGATTTTTTTCATAAATAAGTTTTAAAATATAAAAAATGACTGATGTTAAAATCACATTGAAGGGTATTGTTTATAAATTAGTTTATGATTTTCTAAATAAAAAATGTCTAAATTTAAATATTCCATGAAGGGGCTTGCTTATATATTAGTTTATTTACACATATATATAAAACGGCCCATTAAGAACCTTTAAGAAATTGTGTAACAATCGATGTTTAATCGATTTTTGACCCTCAAAATATCGAAAACATCGATGTCCGCTAATATCGATATTTCTCCTGCTCTAATGTACACAGTGTGACCGTAGTAGTGGAAAAACATCGTTGCTACCATCGATGCATTTTGTGCACGCTGCGGATAACGATGTTTTTCTCAAACATCGATGTTTTTAGATTTACCTGACATTAAAGAACCTATCGACCTAACTATCGTAACTCAAAAATTCAATTTTTTTTCCTTGAAAATTGGAAAAAATTTGTCAGCACAGCCGATTAATAAATAATGATAAATATCACCTTAAAATTAAAATGTAGTTCATTTTAGTTTATTTATTTATTTTTAGAAATAAAGAGGCGGGGAGGGAAGGTCATAGTGATTGCAAATGGTTGAGTTATGCCTGCGTTTAAGTTGCGCTTGTCCGATTTACCGAATATTTCAACCCTGTTTGCCTGTCGTGTGAACTATCACCACTCTAACAACAAAACCTATCAGATAAAAGTTTAAATTTTGGCGCGTACAATGTAGGCCTGACAGGCCTGCTGCTGTAAGACCCAACGCACTGACTTCATAATTTTAACTGACAAACGAATTAATTTTCTACAAGATTGGCATGTTTTCCTTTGTGGCAAAGGTCCAGGTCCCCATTTTTTTGTTTTATTTTTGTTTGGTTATTAAGTTACTTTTAGCTGAATTATCACAGCTGAAAGAATTATTTGGCCTCCCACGTCTTTGACTGGTTAACGCCACCTCCTGTTTGTGTTATTCAATAACTTTCTTTATTAAGTTATATGTTCAAATTAGATGAATGAGTGTGTGAGTAAGATTTTTATGCGGAGATGCTTTTTGTTAATAATGACATTTTGTTAGCAGGGTATGGTATGTATGTTTTCTTGAATTACAATTTAATATTATGCGATGATCGATGATGGAACTGGGTGGATGCCAGAGGGGGGACTCACCCCTCCCCAAATTGAAACTGGGACTGTGACTGGGATGATGGTGGATGAGCAGCTGCAGACAGTGTCGTCGCCTGAATGATCTGCAGATGAAGCGGAGGTGCACTCCACGCCCACGACGACCGTTAAAGAAAAAAGCTATGAGCCGGCGTCGTGTCCGTCTTCACTTGGAACATTCACAGTGCTTCAAATTTTAAATCGGATTGGAGGAGTTGACGAGAACTCAGAGGTCAGAAAGACAAAAAATAACCGGCTGAAAATTGCCAAGAAAATAATAGATAAAATCGATAAAAAAAATTAAAAATAAAGAATTAAATAAAAAAAATAGGAATGTTCCTGGCACTGAAAAACATAAAAATGACTCCAAAGCAGAGTAAAGTCCTCTTGGAGGATATTTTTTCATTATTTAAAAATGAAAAAAAAATATTTGTTTGGTAGGAGAAAAATTGTTACTTAATAATAATATATATCGTACAGCGATATGATTTTTTGAAAGTGGGTCAAGAAATAATTGAGTTATTCGGAGAGCCCAAGGAGGAGTGGGAGCCGAAGGAAAGGAAAACTGGTGAAAGAAATACATATAAAAGTCGTCGTAAGTAATACACTTCTATTATAAAATAATTTACAATAATTAATTATAATAATTATTTTCTGAATCACGAACTACTATTAGTATTACTTTTACAACTACTAGTATTATTACTATTTACTATTAATATTCATTACATTACTAATATAATAATTATAATATAATAATAATAATATAATAATAATATATTTTGAAAATAATATAATAATAATAATTATAATAATATTTTGAAAACTTTTTCTTACTCTCTTTTCCACACCACCCAAGAGGTAGTGATTGTGGTGCGTTTTTTTTTAAGTGGTGTCCCCAAGAGGCCTAATCCACTAATTCGTTCATCATTATGCAAGTTAGACATAATGTCTGGTCATTGGCGTTCCCAATAGAGCATATACCCCAACAATGGTTGTAATCAATTGAGTGGGTGGTGCCCCCCTTGCATAATGATGCGCGAATTTAAGCATTTCGCTGGCTCTGGCACCAACCTCCTTCCCAACCTTCTCCAAAATGTCGCAATTTATATGCTTCGTCGGAAAAGGTTGGGAGGACCTGCTGAAATAACGCCTGATCATCCGCGGAAAGTTTTGCATCTCCGCGTCGCACCGCTTCTGTATTCGCGCTATCATCGAGGGCCGAACCGTTTCATGATAGTACCTGGAGAAAGTGTCCAGTCTATCATTGTGGTTCTCCAGCGTGTAGGCGCATCCGTATACCCTTCCCAGTAGCTCGTCCGCTTGGAATACTTTGTCGCCATATTTGGCACTATGTGCGACAAGTCCCATCCAACGCCGGCCCAGCTACTGGCATTATTTTTGGCCAAATTGTTGGCTGGGCATCCGTCGGACACCACAGCCACCAAGTTGTCCATCAAGTTCAGGGCATATATACATATGTACATATATACCATTTCGTAAGTAGAAAGTTTTTGGCATTGATATATATATATATATATTAAATAAAAACTTTCTACTTACGAAATGGTCCAAGTGGATATTACGCCATTTTTTCTCACCCTCCGGTCCGCACCAGGTTCTATGAAATAGAGGAAGTTTTTAGCTCATCTGTAAATTTTCCGACAGAAGCAAAGGAACCCTGCGAGTAATCCTACATGGTAATGCAACCTTATGCCTAGGATAGTATGCCACTTTTATGAAAGTTTCTGCAGGATAATGACCCGAAGCACGCCTCTCAAGTAGTAAAGGATTGGTTGCCAGAAACAAATGAGGTTTTTCTTGATTGGCTAAGTTAATCCACGGACCTCAATCCCATTGACAATCACTGGGATGAACTCAAAAGAGACGTCGGAAAAACCTTTTGTCAAAATAGAAACCAATTTTTGGATAATGTCCAAAAGAATGGTACAATATCCAAATTGGAACTTATCGCAAGTTAATATCCTCCATGCCAAAAGGAATGGAGAAATTCCTGCAAAATAATGGTGCATATACCGGCTATTAGCTGCCATACAATCAATTTAATATAAAACAAGACCAAAACTAGTGAAATATCGATTTAATTTAAATTTTTACCTTCGCACACCTATTATTGTGTCCAGCCAAAATTGACGGATTTAAGAAAATATTTAATTTTCTTGTAAATGAAAGGATTTGTGAAACCTTTTTTACTTTTTGTTTAAAGACAATTAATATAAGTTTTGGAAAAAATGTGATTTGTTTAAATAAATGGAAGTATTTATGAAATATGTATAAGAATTTAAAAAATTCACACTTATTATTTTGTCCATGAGTGTATATATATGTACATATATATATTAAATAAAAACTTTCTACTTACGAAATGGTCCAAGTGGTACTCGTCGAATGCGACGATGAAATCGTCTCCGACGAAGTGCCGCAAGTTGGCCGTCAGGTTTATGATACCTGATGCGGTATCGAAACCCTGCAGGAACCGCAAGGCCCTGTATACCTGGTTGTCCGTTAAAGGGGGGACGATCCGAGCTCCGTGGGTACGGAATAAGGGCACCAAGTCTGTTGGGTCTTGCATGTTGTCGAATGTTGAAATGTTGTTGTTCAATAGCGTGCGTTCGCTAGTGAACGCCTCGCCTCCGCCCGTTTTGCGTTGTTGTTGCCTTGACTTGATGTTTGATACCAACACCTCCCACTGATACCCTCGCTAATCCTTAATTCTATATCCCGACCAGGTGTCATCATGAAAGTTGCCACGGACTTTGTGGTGGACATGTGCAAG
Organism: Drosophila athabasca; assembly: GCA_008121215.1. Lineage (NCBI taxonomy): Eukaryota > Metazoa > Arthropoda > Insecta > Diptera > Drosophilidae > Drosophila > Drosophila athabasca. The sequence goes on from CM017793.1 coordinate 13,741,468, forward strand.
GTGGGCAGCAACAACAACAACAAGCTATCCTGCGCCATTTTCGATCCCATGCGCCATGTGCTGCCCAGCAAGATCGTTCAGGGACCCACCGACGACATCTTCCGCATCATGTACACACCCCTCGAAGCTGGTCGCCACACCATTGAGCTGATGTGCGACAACAAATCAGTGCCGGGCTCTCCCTTCGTTGTGAATGTAATCAGTTGCAAGGCCTACGGACCGGGTTTGGAGAAGGGTCTGACCAACCAGAAGAACAAGGGCGCCGGCAAAGATGACATAACGATGTACATTTTAGGTGGGTCTGGAATAAAGTTGAACTTTGCAGATATTAATGAGTATAAACGCGAAGTGGATTATTTGCCGATTTATCCGGGGGATTACATAATCCACATTATGTGTGCGGACAAGAACATACCCGGTTCACCGTTCCACGCGGTAGTCGAGAAGATGGACACAGTGCGGGCCGACCAGGTGGTCATCAATGCATGGCTTAACAAAACTTTTAAAAGCTTTGAAAGTAGCTCATATACATAAGTCGAACAAAAGTGTAACTGTGCTCTCCATATTACATGCTTTCCAAAATAATTCTTCGAAGAATTCTTGTAAAAGAAAAGTAGTTACAGAAATACTTTCCAAGAAGGAAAAAAAAGCTCTCCTCAGCAATGAGGAGAGACGATTCATAAGGTACCAAGTGGCCGATTACTTGGTTCGAAATAATTTAATATATCAGCCAAGAGATTTCAATAACATGATTGAAGAAATGGTTAGATGGGGAGAACCGAAAGAACTGTGGGAGCCGAAAGGCAGAACAGGTTGTAGTAAAAATTATTGTATCATTTTTACTACACATACAAAAGTGTTCGTAAGTAATGCATTTATATTATGAAATAATATTTACATGAATTATACAAATTATTTTCAAAAAGACGAAATCGCCGCCGCTGTGGAAATTAATTGTAATTTAATTTATTTAATTGTAATTTTGTAAATTTAATCCTATAAAATATTTCTTATTATTATTTTTTATTTCATTTTTTTTTTGTATTATTATTTTGTACTATTATTTCAAATTATAATCACCTGCTGTTCAAAAAAAGATTTATTTCAATATAAATAAGAAGATACTGTCCAGACTTGAAAAAATAATTAATCATCAGGATATTATTAGTTTATTAGATAGTATGGATTTATTTTAAAAATTTGTTTGAACAAATAAATTAAATAATTACCTTCTAAACCAAAATTGCGCATTAAAGTTGTTGGCACCATAAGCGATTACAAGTTGCTCACAATTTGCTTGCATTTTTTTTCGTATGATAAATTGTAAAATAAAATGCAATAGAATCACCGAACATTTTCCAGAAAGGAAAGAACGGCCAGTCTATTTGGGGAACAAAGTTCGACGACGAGTTCAAGGAAACCGTAAAGGTAGGTGTTGGAAATTGGCATTTCATTTCGTTCATCACCGGTCTCACCGGCTTCCGTTGTTGTTTTAGCAGCGTTTCGATGGGTCAAACGAAAATGCCAGCCAGTTGATTATCACGTACGCTGCCCAGCCTAACCTCGACCTGAAATACACGCTGTTTGGGCGCGTAATCGACGGGTTTGATGCCCTGGATGAGCTGGAGAAGCTGCCAGTCAATCCCAAAACTACCGGCCACACGTAAACAAGAAGATCAACGGCGTTACCATACACGCCAACCCCCTGGCGACGTGAGAGACCATGAGTACCAAGACCAATTCGTTTGCTTAAAAGGACACGTATTTATAGCGCTTAAGTTACATGATTTCTTCACTTACAGACTAATTGGTTGAGTTTTGGATTGATTTGGCGGGCTTCGGATGATCCTTGATGTGTTGCTCGAACATGCTACGAATGTCGGCCAGTGCCTGGGAGATGTTCTCAAAGAAACGTTCTCAAAGAAACGACATCCTGAAAGATACACTTCGGTCACCTGGTTCCTCCAATCAGACAGCTGAAAATTCAAACGGCCAGGCTGCGATTCGGAACGCGTGCCCGCTGGAAGTTGAGACGCTCCTGCTGCAGCTCATAGAGTTCATACAGTGGAAAATCATGAAAATAGAGTATTTTCACTCGGGCATTATTCTAAAAAGATTATACAAATCCACACTGCGTGCGGAATATTGGGAAATGCAGTTTCCCATTATTACCCATAGGAATACTCCGGAAAATGTTCGAAACATATATATGCAGCAAGTAAAAGCCATCAAAGAGTTGGTTAGAAGAAAGTTTGAGGTGGACAGCTCTCCATTTAGGTTGGATGAGTGCAACTCTGATAATCTCGAGTTCTTCGGCGATGCTCTGAAAACACATTTCTCGGCAGCATTGCGAAACATAAATGAAACTCATCCCCATGTGTTATCGCGTTCCAACCCAATGGCCGCTTTACGATTCATTACTCACGTCGTGGGAACGTTAGCTGTTCTAACTGTAACGCAGCATTAATTTGTTCTTCTTACGATTTAAAAAACACTTAAAAACTTTATTTTATTGTAATGTTGTTGATGGCATAACTCCGCTATTTATTGTCCGATCGGAACGTGTGACGGCTTCCTGTGGTCGGTAGAAAGTCCTTGATTTTATGGAATCCTTTTCAAGCACCAAGGATCAAGGATATTTCTTTCAGGCTTGTTTTCTCCCTTATTTGTGGGCCGATCTGAGCGTGCGACGGCTTCCTGTGATCGGGAAGACAAATCCTTGATCCTTGATCCTACATTGACATGAGGTGGCTCTATAAAGATTTCGTCGCTGTGTAGTTACCATGTAATAAGTAAATGTTAGGCATTGGGTGGATCTTACCTTGAATGCGTTGAATTTTCTGTGCCGTTTGTCTGTTGTCTATACCCTCTTTTTCCTTAGGGGAGCATAAGGTAATTGATTAAATGTTTGTCCATCGAACGCATTAACTGATTTTATAAAGTTTTTTGTATGTTTATAAGGTATGCGAAAATAATCTCCACATTTTTAAGCTATCGCAATGAAATTTTGTAGTTTATAGTCTTCCTTCTGATACCAATTACGTGTATCGGGATTGAGACCTACGGGAATCTAATTAAATGCATGAATAGGTCAAAAACATTTTAACACGAGAAAAATGCATTACTGTTTAGCTTGGAAAACAGAATTTTAGCATTAATTCAGAAATAGGGTATATAAAATGTCCACACTCCGTCAAAATGTTTTTGATGTGTAGTAAATGTGTAGTTACCGTGTAGTTGCCATGTAAGAAAAGAGACTTATTTGTTGACCTTCCATATTCAAACCTTATTTTAGACCGAAACAAATAAACAGAGTTTTTAAAATTGGTTCATCTTGTAGAAAATTGTTTCATCTATCAGTTAAAATTATTTGTTTAGGGCTCAGTACCCTCTTCAGCTAGTAATATTAAACAGAATATAAAAATCGAGGAATATGATTTTTGTCAGTATTTTTACGGTATATTTTTAAAATGAGACCGTAAGTTTCAGTATATTTCTGGCGGTATGTTTTATCGATAACCCCGCGGTCACACTGGTGTGAAAAGGGGAGTGAAATTGATTTTCTGATAAAAATTTTCCTGGATTTTCTCCTGGTATCCTTTGGGGAAAGCTTTGCATACAGGTTCTCTGGCCAGGTTTCCCAGCAGACAACAGCGCACAAAATGATTGGTGGTTTGTTCGTGTACAACCACAAGGGCGAGGTTCTAATCTCGCGAGTTTATCGCGATGACATCGGACGCAACGCCGTGGACGCCTTTCGGGTCAACGTCATCCATGCCCGCCAGCAGGTGCGATCGCCGGTGACCAATATTGCGAGGACGAGCTTCTTCCACATTAAGGTATGCACATGCCACGTCCACCACATGCACTATTGCTATTAATTGTCCACATGAATCTTGCAGCGTGCCAACATTTGGCTGGCGGCGGTCACCAAACAGAATGTCAACGCTGCGATGGTGTTCGAGTTCTTGCTGAAGATCATCGAGGTGATGCAATCGTACTTCGGCAAAATCTCTGAAGAGAACATCAAGAACAACTTTGTGCTCATCTACGAGCTGCTGGACGAGATTCTGGACTTTGGCTATCCCCAGAATACGGATTCCGGCACTCTAAAGACATTCATTACGCAGCAGGGCATCAAGTCGGCTACCAAGGAGGAGCAGATGCAGATCACTTCCCAGGTCACTGGACAGATTGGGTGGCGGCGCGAGGGCATCAAATATCGACGCAACGAATTGTTCCTGGATGTGCTCGAGTATGTCAATCTGCTGATGAGCCCCCAGGGCCAGGTTCTGTCTGCTCATGTGGCCGGGAAGGTGGTGATGAAGTCTTATTTATCGGGTAAGGGTTTTCCAACTAGTAATGGAGGTCTCATTATCGTAATCCTTAACTTTAGGCATGCCCGAGTGCAAGTTTGGCATCAACGATAAAATCGTAATGGAGTCGAAGGGGCGAGGCCTGTCGGGCAATACCGAGGCGGAAACTTCGCGTTCTGGCAAGCCAGTTGTCGTAATTGATGATTGCCAATTCCATCAGTGCGTCAAGCTGAGCAAGTTCGAGACGGAACACTCGATCAGCTTTATCCCGCCGGACGGTGAATTCGAGCTGATGCGGTATCGCACCACCAAAGACATTTCGTTACCATTCCGTGTTATTCCGCTGGTGCGCGAGGTGGGACGCACCAAGATGGAGGTGAAGGTGGTGCTCAAGTCGAACTTCAAGCCCTCTCTGCTGGGCCAAAAGATTGAGGTGAAAATACCCACGCCTCTGAACACCTCAGGTGTGCAATTGATCTGCCTGAAGGGCAAGGCCAAGTACAAGGCCTCCGAGAACGCCATTGTGTGGAAGATCAAGCGCATGGCGGGCATGAAGGAGACGCAGCTGTCAGCCGAAATAGAACTGCTCGAAACCGACACCAAGAAGAAATGGACCCGACCGCCAATTTCCATGAACTTCGAAGTTCCCTTCGCCCCATCCGGCTTCAAGGTGCGCTATCTGAAAGTGTTTGAGCCAAAGCTGAACTACTCGGACCATGACGTGGTCAAATGGGTGCGCTACATCGGACGCAGCGGCCTCTACGAGACTAGATGCTAGACAATCAACCAATCCTGGAGCAAGAGTATCACAGTTGAATTTAAATGAAAAGAAAGGAAAGCGTATAATCGGCCCTCATTGGTATTTCCTCAATCAAATTGAACAAGCAGTTAATGTATTCCAAAATTAGTTCCAGCAAGACGGCGGGCATCCAAGTAGTGGACCCCGCACCATCATATATCGTAAATCGTATACCGCTGCCACTGCCTCCGCTCCGCAGGCGCGCTGGCTATGCGGGCGAGGCGTTCTGTGCTCCCCATACACATACCATTACCTACTATTATTTACCATTACTATTAAATTGTAAACTATGTTGTTTTATATGCGCGGCAGGGCGCTTCTCAAATCTCACGCTCACGTTTTCACAACTATTGATTATTATTTGTATTAACCGTATTATATATACAGATATTATATATGTATACTTTTTTCATTGTGCAAAGAACAAAGCGAACGATGCAACTAAATGTATTTAGTAGATCAACTCTCTCTCTGTCAGCGCTATAAATATTGATATTGATATTCAAGTGTTAATAATATTCGAATTGTTTAATAAATAGCATGATATATATAATATAACAAATTTCTGCATCTTTGAATACATGACAATGCTAAGAGATTTAAATTATTCATGTGCTTAGAGTACCCAATGATAGAGGGCAAGACTTCAACTACATCGTTATGGCATATGTCATCTAATCAAACACGAACTACATTCTTCTGAACATGGATAAACACTTTACTAAAATTGTTCTAAATATATAGGAATGGCTTTCATCCAAGTCTAAAACTAAGCATATTTTTTAGATATGGTACCCTCCAATACCACTTGATGAAAGGGGGAATAGATTAAAATTGATTGATTAATTTGTATGTTCCACAGTATATGTTTTTTCGCGGAACATGCTAATTATACACGAATACATAGATTAAGATGAGTGTATCGCCACAAAGTTGAATGTACGAGTATCATTTATGCATACTAGTAGCTCCAACTAATTAAGTCTATTGGAATACAAAGGGAAAAGCTTATCTTTCAGTTATTGTGCATATGTACATATCTTTGAAAATGTGTATTTAAATGACTCATTTTAGTCAAGCGACAAGCTTTATTTAAAGTGGTTTCTAGAACATATTGTTCATGATAAAAAGTCACTAAAAAATGCCGAAAAGAAACATTAGATTGGAAAGCTTTGCTATCGTTGTCAGGCCTTTTGCATAATTTTCCATTGACATGAAATCAAATCAGTTTTTGAGAAGTGACCAATCAGTTTGCCCCAATCAAAAGCTATTGAAATTTTCGACGAGCAAAGTTCATTTTGGTTAAACTATTAGTTCCAGCTGTTGCCATCCCATTCCATTCCCCAGCGAAAGAAGGAACCTTGACAGTTCTCAACATCTAGATATTAATTAATTAGACTGGAAATTTTTAAATTAGTCAACGGCTTCCGGCTCTCCTCCCCACCGATAGCTGTAGGGAAGCTTTTTTACTTATCGCCCAGCCGACTTGCTCATCAGCGATAAGAACCAAAACAGGTAGCGTCATTGCCGTGATTTCGTTAACAGGTAACACGGACACGTAACTCGTAACTCCCATGGAAGACATTGTTCCCGATGTTGTGGATAGCGTGCCCAAGGGCATGCTGCAAATTATGTACGGGGGAAAGCTTTTTGTAGAGCAAGGCAGCGAGATGACTCCCACACAAGTGAAGGATGAGCCGAAAGTGTCCTGGGAACTCCTTGAGGGGCAGGATTGTGAGACCCTACTCACCCTACTCATGGTGGATCCAGATGCTCCTAGTCGAGAGGATCCTGAACTCCGGGAGATTTTGCACTGGGCCGTGGTCAATATTCCGGGAGACGACCCCCGCTGTGGTCAATCTTTTGCTGATTACATGGGCGCGGGTCCGCCGCTGAACACTGGACTACATCGATACGTATTCCTACTGTACCGTCAGAGCCGAAAGATTGAGCAGCCCACGCCCATACCACACAAGTAAGGGATCATAGATCAACAGAAATCAGTGTAAATCTTTCTCTTTTTTTAGCGTTCGCAAGGCACGCCTGAATTTTAGCGCCAGGGACTTTGCATCCAAGCACCGATTGGGAACTCCCATTGCGGCCAACTATTTCAAAGCAAAGTACGATAATTATGTGCCCATTCGCAATGAAATGTTCATCGGTTAGCTATATTTTCCAATCTTATGCTATGTGGTGTATTCCCTGCGCCGGCCCGGCTGAATAAAGTCTACCCAATCGCTTATCAGGCTATCGCTTCGTGAAGCTATCTATAGGTGGGAATTAGGCGAAAAGTGCACGCAACTGATTGGAGGTTCTTGGGATCGTGACGATAAAAGGCGCACACCTAGGTATGTGGGCCAGAGTCACTGTCTTCACGCCAGACCGAACACAAGCAACATCAGCTAACATGGACACCGCCGGCATTATTCCAGACATCATCGACGTTAAGCCCAAGGCAAAGGCCACCATCACCTATCCCTCCGGGGCTCAGGTAGAGCTGGGCAAGGAGCTGACTCCCACACAGGTGAAGGATGAGCCCACCGTTGTCTATGACGCCGATGAGGGCTCCCTGTACACCTTGCTCCTGGTCGATCCCGATGCACCAAGCCGCGAGGATCCCAAGTTCCGCGAATTAATGCACTGGGCCGTGATCAACATTCCCGGCAACAAGGTCTCCCAGGGCCAGGTTATTGCCGAGTACATTGGCGCTGGTCCCCGCGAAGGATCCGGCCTGCACCGCTACGTCTTCTTGGTGTTCAAGCAGAACGAGAAGATCGCCTCCGACAAATTCGTGAACAAGACGTGAGTACAGTTTTCTGGTCGTCCCTGGAACGTTTATTTGATAATCGTCTTCTTTCCCTTGATCCACGCAGGACCCGCGAAGGTCGCATCAATGTTAAGGTCCGTGACTACATTACCAAGTACAACTTCGGTGCTCCCGTTGCCGGTAACTTCTTCCAGGCCAAGTACGATGACTACGTGCAAACCCTCATTGCCCAGGTCAAGTAATCTAATCCCAAACTGTCCAGCTTTCTGTGAAATAATAAATATTGTACCGTATTAATGTAATACCTAATGTCTAACCTTATTTTTGACTGCTGGAGGGACGTTCAATCAATCAAAATTCAATCAAAATTCAATCAATCAACCAAAAACAAACCTGATGAACTTCGGGGACTGGGCAAAGACTAGTACGAGACAGGGTCAGGGTCCGATCCTAATTAAGCTAAAAAACTGGATGAATGTTTTCCCTTTTATAGTACCTTGTTTATTAGTTAATAGCTAGCCTCTCCTCATGATTCCTGACAGATTTACAATACACTTTTGGTAATCTCACGACTTTTTGTTGAAGAACTCCGCCACAAGTTTGTTAAATTCCTCCGCGTAGCGCAGGTGGATGTTGTGTTTGCCCTCGGGGAACTCATGATACTGCGCCAGAGGCAGACGCTCCTTTAACCACGGCACATGCTCGGCCGCAATCATGGGATCTTTCTTGCCGTGCAGTATAAATGTCGGAGCCTTCACCTGCTCCACTTCGGAGCGACAGAAGTCCCCCTCTTTTTGGTCGTAAAAGGAACAGGCAGCATCCACCCACTCAGCCCACAGTTGCGCGAAACGCTCCACTCCATACACCTTCTCCATGGGCTCCCGCATGCGTGGTGACCACTTGGCCACGTCCCGGATGTTGCGAAGAGACTTCACTTCCTCCTCATTCAAGTAGGCGCCCGCGCCCCAAATGGCAAGCTTTTCGACTGCCTCTGCATGACGACCGGCCACAATCAGCGCTGTGATACCGCCATCACTCCACCCGAGAATGGAGAATTTTGATCTGCCCAGGGCTCGCATCAAGTCCACGGCTGCTTGGGCATCCTCACGAAAGAATTCCAATCCAAACTTGCGCTGGGGCGGCACAGACTTACCGTAGCCGGGTGGATCCCAGGCGATGATCGTGTGCTCTGGCAGAAGCTTTGGCAGCTGCTCGATTTGGGGCTTGAAGTCTGTCCAGGCCGATCCCAGAGCACCGGGCATCAGCAGCAGACTTCGGGGACCGCTGCCACACTCCACGATATGCAAGTCAATGCCTTGGACTTTCACTTTGCGCTCCGTGTGCACGGAACGAGAGAGGCGGGGTGATAGACGGCCCAGTCGGTTTAACATTATGTAAGATTGCAGCGGACGTAACTCTCCAGTATGGCAACAAACTAGTCGTTTGGTTTGTTTGGAGTGCACTCCAAATTATTGAGATTTGATTGTGCAAATCCTTAGCTGGTGGAGAGCGATAGACGTTGTTGTATTTGTTTGATTGTTGTATTGATTTGTGATAAGGGCCAACATAGGTAGAAAATCGGACAACTGCCAATCGATCGCTGTAAACAGCTGTGGACTGCGACGAGCGTGGCAACTCTATGTTGGCGCGCAAGTCAAAAGCTTTCCACTGTTCAGCCATTCTGCCGGAGTGGAGTCCAGTCCGTTTTGTTCCGAACGTCACAGCAACGAAGGACAATGGACAGCATGTGCTGGCATTCGCAGCTCTTCTCCTCGCTCGTCGTTCGTGCTTGACAAAATTATTAAAAACCAAATGGATGGGAGCGCGTATCAGTCCCTTGTGTAATGTTTAGTGCGTGATGGTTGGCGCGTTCCAAAGCTAATACTCTCGAGTGACGTGAATTTATGGTAGCGTTGGCCTTGCAATTCCACACTAGTGGGAGGGCACCCATTACTGCCGCCCACACAGACAGAGGACGAGACAGGACGCGCTACAATTTCCATGGAAAATGCAAATCGAATTCGACACCGAGTTGTCGAAGTTGCGTAGTAAATGTCAAGGCATTTACACGGGTCGTCTTAGTGTGTGGGTGTCTTGTGTGGGTGGCTACACATATGTGCACATATGTACATATATGTATGTAAATATGTATGTGTACGTACAATGCATATGAACCAACGCATACAGAGCCGTGTATCTATGTGTCCGTGTCCCTTCTAATACGCTTTGAGTGGTGCAGGTTATGAACCTGCGTATTACGCATGTGTGAGTGGGCCGTATGTGTGTATCTGTGTGACTGTGGATATTTGTGTGTTAGTAGTACGCATATGCATGCCCCTCGTGCGAAGTAAGCGAGCTTTTAATTTTTGGCATTCCAATGCGCTACACTCCAGCCGTGAGGTCCTTTTCTTAGCATACTTTTTCGGGGTCACAAGTGTAGAGTAGTCATATTGTTAAATAAATATACAAACCAACCAGAAATAGGAAATTTTACCAATTGCATGTTCAAATATAACTAAAAGGGAACTAACTTTACACTTTGAGGTGTGCTGAACCGCCAAAAGTGAGTCGTCTAGACCGAACCCAAGGGTTTTTGTGAATAAGCTGGCAGAGCTTTCGTTATCCATTGGAAACAGTGCGAAGAAATTAAGTTTGAAATTGCAGTTCAGTCTTGTCGTGGATGCAGTGCGGATCGATATCAAAACCAAGAGCAGCGGAAGGCGCTGCGGAACAAATTTCGACACACAAAATTTTTGTTCCCCACAGTTGAACCAAAAAATCTGCAGAAAATTCGAACGGAAACGCGTATCCATCAAATCTAGAATATAAAAAGGAGTTACATAAATAGAAAAGGGAATAAACTGGTGGCAAAAGTGCGTTGAATGAATGAACACCACCACAAAATTGTGTAAGATAAAATCAGAGTGACTCGAAAATCCGTTCCCCCCAATCAAATCAATAGTTCCAATCAATACTTATAAATAATTAATTGCTGTGCCTGAGTTTAATCGAGAGCTGGTCGTCAGTTGGGGTCAGTAAAAAAGAGGCACGCTGTGGTAGCACAGAAAAATTTTCGCCTGAAACTCTCGACATGCAGTGAAAATTTTTTCCGATTTTTAGTATGTACATGTACGTTGACACGCTCGTGGGCGCTCCAGCAGCATCGGAGGGCAGGGGTATCCGGCGAGCTTTCGGCCCCACCACCAGCAGCACCACCAACCCCACAGTCGAAGCCAAAACCACCCCCATCAGCCCCATTCGCGGTCAGCCATTGCCATCAGGCTGCTGCTGCTAACGGTTCTGTGACACGATACAAAACGGCCACCGGCGGCGAAATGTGCGCGCTACTAATCAATTTGCCAAACATTATGCAAATCAAGTGTACAAAATGCCAAAAACTCAAAGAGTTCTTCAATAAGCATCACGAAATAAGGCGAAATTAACAAATAATAACCGTGCTAACAGTGGCAGAACAGTGCACAGAGTGTAACAGTGACAGTAACAGAGCAATAACAGCCGCAGCCAACCTCGCTCGGTCGAGCTTTCCCTCTCTCGCGCTCTTTCAATGAAAGTTGGAAGCGCGGATAAAATTCCAGAGTGTAGTAATATTGTGGACACGACAGAACACGACACCAATACAAGGACGCGCGAAAGCTCCCTCTCAAGGACTGGAATACGTATACGCAACGGAGCACAAGGCGACATTTTACGTTTTACGCGCGCAACGTGCGTATATCAACGTGTGCACCAGTGTGCGTGTGCGTGTGAATGAAGGCGCCAAGTGCAACATATCAGCCCCAGCCCCATCTCCAATATGCACTCGCTCCAATGACAGCCAGGCACATTGAGAACGACCACACCATGGATAAGGATCAGGTTCAGGATGAGGATCAGCCTCAAACTGCTGAGATGCTGCACAGTCCGCGGCTCGCAGCCCCAGCCGCAACCAGCTCCTCCACCCCTAGCGCTGACTTGCTGTTCAACAAGGCTCGGCGCCGCCGAAGAGATACCCTCCCAGAGCGCAGCCTGCCGCCCCATTGTGCCCCGCTGGTCGTGGAGTACCGACGCTCCTACCGAGTACTGATTGTCACCGCCTTGCTGGTGAGCCTAGCTGCCAGCTTTGTGACCATCAGTGCTGGCTTCCAGTTGGACGGCTCGCAGAGCTCATTCTACACCTTCAGGAAGTGGTATACCGGCCTGAATGGCACCCTTGAGCTGGAGTTCAAGACGGAGCAGCCGAATGGACTAGTCCTCTACACCGATGATGGCGGCACCTATGACTTCTTCGAACTGAAACTTGTCGAGGGCGCGCTCCGACTACGCTACAACCTCGGCGGCGGGGCCCAGATCATCACAGTGGGTCGCGAGCTCCACGACGGCCACTGGCACAAGGTCCAGGTGCTGCGCAACGACGACCAGACCTCGCTGATTGTCGACGGCGTTTCGCAGCAGCGCTCCACCAAGGGCAAGGAGTTCCAGTTCGGAAAGTTTGCTAGCAACTCGGACGTCTATGTGGGTGGCATGCCCAACTGGTACAGCAGCAAGTTGGCGCTGCTGGCCCTGCCCAGTGTAATCTTCGAGCCGCGATTCCGCGGTGCCATCCGCAATTTGGTCTACGCCGATCAGCCTGGAGGATCCACCAGGCGCCAAGAGATCAAACAGCCGCGTGACATCAAGTGCGGCGATGTGCCCTGTGATCATGGCGAGCTGCCTGCCCGGGAGAGGCCTCTAAGGGTGAGTTGATGAATGAAACAATTAGTAGCTTTAAGATATCCTCTATTGGGTCTATTGGGATTAACGATTTTAGGGAAAAATATCATTTTGCAGTCATAATTTCTATATTATCCCAAGAGTAAGGAAAGTCTAGTTGCTATATTTAAGCAGAAATATCAGTGTTTCAGTAAGTTTCATCCGAATTTCTGTTGTGTCCTTCTACTCCGTATGCGATCAGGGTGTTCGAGGCAATACAACGGATGCCTGCGAACGGAACGATCCCTGCCAGCATGGTGGCATCTGTATATCCACTGATTCCGGTCCAATTTGCGAGTGTCGAAACCTCGAGTACGATGGCCAGTATTGTGAGAAGGAGAAGGCGCCATCGGAAGCAACGTTCCGCGGTACACAGTTCCTCTCGTACGACTTAGGCCAGACGGGCGCCGAGCCCATTGTGAGTGCCCAGGATGCCATATCCTTTTACTTTCGTACACGCCAGCCAAACGGCCTGCTCTTCTACACGGGACACGGCACCGACTATCTGAATCTGGCCCTTCGCGATGGCGGCGTCTCCCTGACGATGGGCCTGGCCAATGGCAAGCAGGAGATGCACATCAAGCCCTCGAAGGTGCGCTTCGACGACCACCAGTGGCACAAGGTTACCGTTCACCGTCGCATTCAGGAGATCTCGTCCATAACCAGCTTCTGTCGGGTGGGTATTCGACCAGTGTATGCAGGGAGTGCTTCTATATAAAGGGAATACTTTGTCCTTCAGCTGGTTACTGTCGTGGACGATGTCTACACTGATCACTCGCACATCGCTGGCAAGTTTACCATGCTCTCCTCCTCGCGGGTCTACGTTGGAGGAGCCGTCAATCCACGGGCCCTGCTGGGAGCCCGTGTGCACAACAACTTTGTGGGCTGCCTGCGCAAGGTGGAGTTCTCGGCGGACACGCTGAATCTCAACCTGATAGATCTGGCCAAGAGCGGCTCCAAGCTGATCCAGGTGGCTGGCAATCTGGAGTATCAGTGCCCCAGTGGTGATCCCCAGGATCCTGTGACCTTTACGACCCGTGAATCGCATTTGGTAAGTGGAAATCCCATTTGGTAGGAGTTCTCTTTTCATCTCATCCGTTGGGGACCATCCTGCATGCATGCTTCAGGTTCTGCCGCCTTGGGAGACCGGTAAGCAGAGCTCCATCAGCTTCAAGTTTCGCACCAAGGAGCCCAACGGCATCATTGTCCTGGCCACTGGCTCCAAGCAACCGCGCGCCAAGAACGTAAGTTCATTTCTGGGGCACATTCGAGTTAATTTTGAGGTGACCCGTCCTCCCACTCCATAGCCCGTGTTGATTGCCATTGAGCTGCTCAACGGACACATCTACATCCACCTGGATCTCGGCTCGGGAGCCTCCAAGATCAGAGCCTCGCGTCGCCGTGTGGACGATGGGGATTGGCACGACCTGATTCTCCGCCGGAACGGACGCGATGCCAAGGTGAGCGTGGACGGGGTCTGGAACGATTTCCGCACGCCTGGAGACGGAACTATTCTCGAGCTGGACGGGCACATGTACCTGGGCGGTGTGGGGCCGGCTTACAATAGTGTGGCCTGGCCGGCGGCCATCTGGACGGCCACCCTGCGCCAAGGATTCGTGGGCTGCTTGCGTGACCTGGTGCTGAGTGGCAAGGCAATCGATATAGCCGCCTTTGCACGCGTTCAGGATTCGGGTAAGTAGCGTAGTCACGATTTCCCTGCCACCAGATGATGGAGTGTCACTGATAACCCACTTGGATCAGCCTCCGTCAAGCCGTCGTGCCATGTGCAGGGGAATGTATGCACCGGCAATCCGTGCCTCAACGGTGGCACCTGTCTCGAGGGCTGGAACCGCCCCATCTGCGACTGCTCGTCCACTCTCTACGGCGGACCCACCTGCGGCCGGGAGCTGGCCACCGTGGCCTTCAACGGGAGCCAGCACATGACCATCTGGCTGGGCAATGGACAGGGAACCAAGACGCAGACCGAGGAGCTGGTCATACGCTTTAAGACATCTCGTCCGGCGGGCTTGCTCCTGCTAACCAGCGCCGAGTCCAACTCACCGGACCGGCTGGAGATCGCCCTTGTGGCGGGTAGAATTCGTGCCAGCGTGCGGCTCAGTGATAGGGAGAAGGTGAGTCCTGAATGGAATGGGGGCGAGAGCAGGTATGACTCTGAGCATAACCACCACCAACCACATGGATAACTTGCAGAATCTCCTGGCTGGCCAGTCCGTGCTCAATGACAATAATTGGCACACCATCCGGTTCTCGCGCCGGGCGTCGAATCTGCGGCTACAAGTCGACGGGGCTCCCCCCGTCAGGGGTATGTTATGTATGTATCAACAGCACATCTATTGCCCTACTACGTGTCGTGCCGTGTCGTTTTTTTTACCAACCAACCAAACCAACTCTCCTGTCCTGACTGTCTCCGCCTCAGCAAAGCATATCCATCCGAGTAGTTTCCAGTTCGAGTGCTTCACGCACCACAACAACGAGGTTCAAGTTCAAAGTTCCCCACTCAGTTCCCCAGCCTCCAGGAAGGTGTGTGAAGGTGCTTCAGGACAGTCGAAAAGAAAAACTATAAAGAAAAATCACGAAAAAGTTAAAGAAAAGCAGAACAAAATCAATGAAAAACGACGAAAGTGCAGTTAGTGGCGCGTTATCCACTTTTATGTTATACTTAAACTTTTCATTTGAGAGCTTTTCAGTTAACTACTACTACTAAACACCACACACACACGCACACAGACAGAACACATACAAGCACACGAAAAGAAAATGCAGCTAAAAATCGACAAAAGAAATTAATTAAACCAAAAGGAAAAAGTATTTAGCAAAGTTTATTTCTCTATCAAAACATTTCTTCGATACTCATTTCTCATGACACATTTCTCGAACTTCTAATGATGATGATGATGACACCCGATTTGATCTAGACAGCTCTCTCTCTCTCTCTCAACCTATCTATCTACCTATATCTGTATCTATCTCGCTCTGTATCGCTCTGTGAACATCGTTAAGCATCTGCAATATACAAACATAGTTTGAACATCATACTCGTACGACACCAAGCTCCACATCCACCATACACCATTCCACACATTGTACGCCTCTCTGAAAATTTGTTTGATTCATGTCCTTCCTGCTCCATACGACTAATACATCCAATCCCCCATTCTATCCACCGATTATGAGTTTCTTACCGAAGATAAGCCCCAAAAATATTCTACTAACTCATTCGTAATTTTACATTTACATTTACATTTGTTTTGCTCTTTGTAAGTTTCTCTCAAACCTCTTTCAAACATCTCGATGTTGTGTTTTCATTTGCGATACTTACTTACTTACTTACTTACTTTGTTTGATTTCCCAATTAAGATTGCCAATTCCAATTCCAATTACAATTCAAATTCCCACACAGTCAACAAATCGTATTCGTATTCGTAATCGAAAGTTATGTAATACTCCCAATGATGAATAAATAAGGACCAAAGGACCATTGAAGAGAAGTTTCAGTGTTTCAGCGCCTCTCATAAATAAATAGCCTTGAGGGTTCTAAATATGATTATATTGATTGTCTTGTAAATGGTTTTGTCCCTTGTGATTTGATTTATACAAAACAATGTCTCTAATTGGGTTACTACTTTTAATTATTTTAGTGTGTTCCTTTTTTCATAAATTTGAAACTAAATAATTGATTTTTACCACCTTTCGAGTGAACAATTTCCTGAAATTACTTTGTATTATAATTTCATGTAAATATACCTAAATATACATATGTATGGACAAGAGTTTTACAGGCATCGTAATATTGTAATCTAAACGATAAAAATTCATTTAAATAATTGCTGTACCATAAACCACACACGTGCCTCGCGGTATGTTTAAAGTATTTGTTTCAGACGACGGTCTTCTATGCAAATAAGACCTCAGAGAAACCAACTTCTATCAAAACATCAAATATGTGTACAATACAATGTCAAATGCAAACGCAAATGCAAATGCAAATGCAGTTTTCTAATCACAAACGTGATCTAAACGACCTTCTGAAGAGAGAATAATACCCCACAGAAAAAATACCCCACAAATACTACCACAGAGAATAAAAAGAAAGAAAATGAAACCACGAGCGAACCATGCAAAATGACGGGAGAAAGCCAACGTAAATGATTTAAATGTACAATATTGTTTTTTTGTTTCATGTTTTAGGCGAGAGAAAAAAAATCGACACGCAAGAACGCGGGGAAACATTTTTTTGCCCGAATCGCTCGATGAAAGTCACGCCATCCCGGAGAAAAGCGATTGAAAAACAGCAGAGACAGAGACCGATATCGGTACTTATATCGCGGGGGGCGGACTTATTGAGACGAGAAAGGGCAAAACAATGTTTAGAAGCGCCCAGGGCCGTAATTTGCACCACTTAATATGTAATTAGCTTTGTGTTAAGTAAACTCAACTAAACTATCCGCAACATCAGTCCAACAATACAATTGCAAGCCAATCAATCGTGTGCCACGTAACAAATTAGTTTTTCCGTTGCGCAAGTGTGCTCCGAAAAAGTACCGATACTGAAGCGGTGGGCTATAGCGAGGGGGCGATGGCAATCAGTGGAACCAATCTTAAATGTCCTGTTTGCCAGAGTCCGCTCCTGGCCAACACACTGCCGACACCCACACCTCACCTCTAGCACAACAGAGCACAGGCACACACGCGACACTTAAGAGCACAGGCACACACACATCCAAGTCCACTCCACACACACACGTGAAGCGTTTGCATGTGAGCACCGCACCTCACCTCTGAACGATAAGCCGCAAAAGCAATAATTTCAGGCCAAAACTAATAACTGTAAAGGAACAATAGTTAAGCGCATGACCTGCTCATGAACTATGTATACCGTGTACCGTATATTGCATATCGTATCGTATCGTACCGTATCGCCATCGCCATCGCCTCGTATCACTCCAGCAAATCACCCAGCAAATTCGAGTGTACCAAGCGTCCTAATTCTGCTACTCGTACTCTCACTACCACTTCTCTTCACTCTGACCCACCTCTAGCCCCCCTCCTTTCTCTCTCTCTCTCTCTCTGTCTGTCTCTCCTTCTCTCTTTAGCTCTAGCAGTCTCTCTTTCTCTCTTGCTATTGCTCTGTCTCTGTCGCTGCAGTCATTTGCATGTAAAGATGTCAATCATTCAGCGGGCCAACGCGTCGTATGCGCAGTGTGGTCGCTCGTTAAGGCTAATGCACCGTTATTAACTTAGACGTAGTCGCCGCACACACACTCACACACACGCTCATACACTCACACACACTCACACACAAACGTACTCAGAAGACTCTTTAGGTCACAGATTAACACACATTTACAAGAATAAAACCCAAACACATGCCACATTGACAACTAACGAAAACCAATCGATGTTTAGTTCAATGTCGTTCAACCAATCGCAAAAATTACTCTTTTTTTTTTGGTATCATTATTATTGTTTTGAACCCCCCACCCCCATATGATTTCGAAAATGATTATCTGTAGGTTAGCCGAATCCGTCTTCAGTTGTTCTTTATTTCAACTTTGAGCAATGCACAGAAGATGTATGAAAAAAATCAAATTGAAATGAAAATTAAATGAAATGTCACCGCCACTGTACTCGTATTGAAAATGTATCTCACACACAAAGATACTCGTATCTCTCGTATACTCGTACCATGCCAATGAAACCAGATCTAAAAGCGCACCAAAACTTGCATACCTAACTCTAACCAACTTTAGCGAACTCTTTACTTTACTTTAACTAATTCTAATACTACCTACTACCTACTCGTACTCGTACTTTCCTTTGGTTTTGCGCTGAAGCGGCGAGAATTACCTTTGGTTTTGTCTTAATCAATAACTACTTAAACTTACTACTATCCGTACCAGTACATATGTATTGTATTGTAATCTGCACCTTTCTTTAGTATGTACCAAGCTGCAACAAAATCGAACAAAAAATAACAACTCAAAAAAAAAACCAACTACTATAATACTCAATTCAAATTCCAACTACATTCAGCCACTGTCGAGTGAAGACTACAAAATGCTTGAAAAAAAAACCAAAAAATCTTTTCAACCAAAACTTAGATAAATGTCTACTAAAACCGCATACCTATATCTACTCTATATATACCTACTACTTATATACTCTACTATATACTCTTTGACTACATATATATGCGTATGTGCTTCTTGTCACCAACTACTCGTATACTCCATATCTACCAGTACCCCAATAATACCCATATACTCGTATACCATAAAATAACCATATGTATCCAATGTTAATGGTACTCTGCCTAGTCTTCAATAGACCTTAGCGCAAAGCCGAGCCTGGCTTGACACCTCTGGCGAGGCCCCGAGTTTTATCCATCTCTTGTTTTTGGAAATATTCTTTACGCAGCCGAAACGATCCTGGGACGCCACAGCACCATGGAGATACGTTCCATCCACCTGGGCGGTCTCTTTCACGCGGAAGAGGAGATCCAGATGACCTCGACCATGCCGAACTTTGTCGGGCAGATGCAGGGCTTTGTGTTTAACGGACAGCGGTGAGAGTCTCCCACCTCCTTTGAAGATTCACACACCATTTTCGTATTTTCCATAGCTATTTGGACATTGTGAAGAGCCTGGGACCGGAGTTGTCGGCTCTTCCGAGCGCCACCTTCAAGCTCACAGCCCGCTTTGTGAACTCGCCAGCGGGACAGCCCTACCACGCGGCCACCTTCCGCTCCAAGCACTCTTACGTGGGCCTGGCCATGCTCAAGGCCTACAACAGCATCTCCATTGACTTCCGCTTCAAGACGCTGGAGCCGAACGGGCTGCTGGTCTTCAACGGCGGTCGCCGCAGCGATTTCGTGGCCGTGGAGTTGGTGAATGGCCACATCCACTACACCTTCGACCTGGGCGATGGCCCGGTGACCATGAGAGACAAGTCCCGCATCCATATGAACGACAACCGCTGGCATCAGGTCAGCATCAGACGGCCCGGACCCAAGACCCACACGCTGACCGTTGACGACTCCTTTGAGATCATCACACTGACCGGCAACAATATGCATCTGGAGCTGGCCGGCATCCTCTACATAGGTGGCGTCTTCAAGGACATGTATTCCAAGCTGCCAGCCTCCATCTCTTCCCGTTCCGGCTTCGAGGGCTGCCTGGCCTCGCTGGATCTGGGCGATGCGTCGCCCTCGCTCACCAGCGATGCGGTGGTGCCGAGTTCTTTGGTGGTCAGCGGCTGCGAGGGACCCACCAAGTGCAGCCAGAACGCTTGTGCCAATCGGGGAGTGTGCGTGCAACAGTGGAATGCCTATGCCTGCGAGTGCGACATGACCTCGTACACAGGACCGACATGCTATGATGGTAACACACATTCCACATAGTCAATGGGACATCTACAAAACCCCATGCTATGCTTTATTTCCCCCTAGAATCCATTGCGTATGAGTTTGGCAACAACAAGGGCATGGTACAGTACACCTTCCCCGAGAACGCCCAGGCAGACACGGAAGAGGATAATGTGGCCATGGGCTTCATAACCACCAAGCCGGATGCAGTGCTTCTGCGCATCGAGAGTGCCACCACCCAGGACTACATGGAGCTGGAGATAGTCGAGGGGAACATCTTCATGGTGTACAACATTGGCAGCGTGGACCTGCCTCTGGGCGAGATTGGAACCAAGGTCAATGACAACTCCTACCATGTGGTGCGGTTCCAGCGCAAGGGCGGCAACGCCACCCTCCAGCTCGACGACTACAATGTGCAGGCACTGACTCCGCAGAGTAAGTGGATGACTGCTCAGCTTTTCACTTCCAAGTGCTTCCAAGAAGGATTCACATAATAACACAATTTCCCCGTGATTCCGATTGATTCGCAGGCCACCATTCGACCGTTTTCAATACCATGTCCAATGTCCAAGTCGGCGGCAAGTTCAGTCGCAACGGCCGCAGTCGCATCGAGCGGCCGTTCGCCGGAGTCATTGCCGGACTCTCGGTGAACAAGTTGCGCATCTTGGATTTGGCCGTAGAGCGCGACCCACACATCACCATTCGAGGAGACGTTCAATTGGTAACTGGAGTATTAGATAGAAATGATCTGCAGAGAATGCAGCAGGTTAGGGAATTTATTTGAAATTTTATTTGAATTCCTCTCAACTTTCAACTTTCCAAGTATTTTTCTCATCGTATCAAAAACCCAAAGTTTATTCAAAAAAGTCTTTCTTTAAAAACCCTAAAAAAACGAAAAGTTGTATCTAACCAAAAATTGTATTGTAATAATCCGCTTCATGAGTTGTGGAACCCCTTTTCCCTAACCGATTTGAAATTAAATGATGTGATTTGATTTGATTGCACCAACATTACTCCACTCAACAATAATCCCGCAATAACCGAATCGAATGTTGTACAGCTCCCCAAGCACTCACTCTCCATTTAAAACTAACTAAAACTAATCGTTAATGCATTATCGTTAACCCGTTCGAATGCCACTTCATCATCTGTATTTTGAAGTAGCCAAAGCCAAAGGCATCGTCATCACAATCAAATCCGGGAAATTCGGTTCGACATTCAAGACAAACGTTAACCGTTCTGACTAAAACCAAACCAAACCAAAAAGTATTAGCTACTCAATGTATAACCCTAGTGTAAATGCTGCATTTGAATTGATTTTATGATTTACTTTCCCTTGGGGGCGCCTTGATTTCTGTAACGCTTTTCACGCACCACCTACTAAAACGATAAATCCAATGAAATATTTATCCGAATTTTCACTAACCAGCTATGATTTTAGTTTCTTTCGATTTGTTCCAATTGCTGCACAGCACCTACGAATTAACATTAACCGAATAATTGTGAATATACATACATATATATATAGTATACATATATACAGCAATAAACTTGTACTGATAAATGTGTATATATGATTTACTATGCACTAGAACTCGTCCGCACTAATGCTGCATGACTCTACTCAAAGCATTCACACAAACAATTCTATACTAAACACCACATTAACGCTTTAATCTGAAACTCGCATACCAATGAAGTCACTGAAGAAATAAATAATATGTTCCCCAAATTGGGAACTTGCTTCAAACATATCTTAATTCCACAAAAAATTCAGCGGAAAACTAAGGAAGAGAAGACATGTTGTTTCTACATTTTAACATTTAACCATTTATTACTGAAAAAATTAAGTCTAAACAGGGCAGATTGACCTCTTCATAGTATGTTTTATACGAATTCTGAAACCGCATTTTGTGTAAATTTAAACATCATTTTGTAACAAGACTTCATATATGTATGTAGCTCAAAAAATGCGTAGAAATACTCTTTTGCCTTTCATTAAAAATTTAATTTGTTAGGATCTGGGCCCAAATTGGAAATTCTCCCTTTCATAGTGTTCTCAAACCTTGGTGACTTCATACGCAAACACACATAATATACCTAATCAAACCTAACGTCACATAATACACGTATTTCAGTACAGCACATAACCAACTAACTAACTAATCGATTTACCAAATCTTCATACAATAACCGCTTGGCAGTCTGGCCACCAGATCACTGAAGTAAAATTAGACTTTGAACTCTACTCGACAGACGCCGGCCAGCGGCTATCCCGGCACCATTGACGATCTGATCTTCTCCGGAGCCGGGTCCGGGTGTCGTGGCGACGACGAGGACGAGTGCACGCCGCCCTTCGAGTCGGGCAGCGGCGATGACCTCATCACCCCCGTGTATGTGCCACCCACCAAGCAGACGACCACCTCCCAGCAGGGCGGCAATCCGAGCACCGGCAGCAATAGTAATGGGAGTGGCACTGGCGGCGGCAGCAGCAACAACGGCACGGAACGAGCCTGCGATGACGAGGACTGCGTGCACGGCTCTGGGGACTACGGGGAGACAACGGAACAGTTCACGTCGACCAGCACCGCCAGGGGCGCAGGTGAGTTGGCGGGGCCATTATCCTGTGGTGGTGGTGGTGTCATTATGTCATTGGCATTTGGATCGATCACAGATACACACTGCTATACACACACACACACACATCATCCCAGCCAGACATTAGCTAGCAAACTCTTGAATCAAATTTACGATATACATATACATACGTATGCAGATATACCATCTACATATATGTACAATAACATTATATAGATCTATGTATATAGAGAACGTTATAACCATGACTCTGTGGGTTCTGTTGTTCCAGTTAACCTATACTCGTATAATCGATTAGCTAGAGACGCTGCTTTGCTTTTTATCGTTATCGTTATCGCTCAATGTTCGTTCAATGTTGCCGTTCAATAAGTACAGTCGACCCCAAAGTCAATGGCAGAAGTTAGGTTAGGTGTGTGCGCGCCTTGAATTATGCAATGCCACTGCTTGAACGCTTACACCACCCACTCTCACATAGAACAGCCCAAAACAGCTCTGAGACAAATGTAACTATATCGCCTCGCACCTCTCGCAATGCATCAACAACCCAACCAACAACCAACAATCAACAATCAACAATCAATAACCAACAATCAGCAATCAAAGAACCAACCAACCCAACTCCAATTCAGATCGCTCGCTCGCTCCCTCGTGTCATCTTCAGATCAGATCAGCTAAAATCAAATAATATCTCAACAATCGCCGCCTCTCCATCATCATCATCAGCATCAGTTGTTGATGATTGTTGCCTCCTTGCCTTCTAATTTGAACTGACAATGAGTACGCCTTATGTGTCTCTTTCAGAATGTGAAATCGTCTTCATATTTCTGACTGTGATTGCGCCTTGGATACTCTGTAAAT
Organism: Drosophila athabasca; assembly: GCA_008121215.1. Classification (NCBI taxonomy): domain Eukaryota; kingdom Metazoa; phylum Arthropoda; class Insecta; order Diptera; family Drosophilidae; genus Drosophila; species Drosophila athabasca. The sequence continues at coordinate 13,764,939 of CM017793.1, forward strand.
TTCCATAAACCAAATGCAACGCAACCAAGAAATTACAACCAATACAGAACGCACTTAGGCTATAAGCTTCCAACTAGACCATTGTCTAAATGTATAACTAACTCTAGCATTACGAGAGCTAAACCACCAACAAACAACAACAAAATGCAACTACTACAACAACCAGAAAACAACAACAACAACCAGACAACAACCGTACAACAACCACCACACCGATCACAAAGCGTATGCACGCAAGCATTGCGAGGGGTTCGTGTTCGTGTTCGTGTTCGTGTTTATCGGTAAAGTTAAGGGTTCAAGATTGAAGGTTAGGGTTACGAAGGGTTAGCAAATGTACTATATGTCTTGTATATAGTAGCGATGTGTAATGGAGCGTCTGTTTGTGTAAATCAATCTTCCAATTACGTATCGTATTCCTGTTTCCACACTCCCCCACATCTATATGTATTTATTTGAATCCTCTTGATTGCATAGTTCTCTAGTTATTCGAATTCCAATTTGTACATATCAGCAGTACAGTAAAGTACAGTACATATGTATGTATGTATGTATATCAGGCAAGAGTTAAGCAAAGACAGTTATACCTTAAAAGCCTTAAAGCCATACACCAGCGCATATCTCTCAATATCTAAATCTCTATCCTCTCTATCTGTGTTGAATAAACTATCAAAAAAGCAAAGCAAATCGGGGGTTCCAATATTTTCTGGGCGGGCACACGCAGATACACGCAGATATGAATAATGCACCCACAAAACACTGCTTTCGGCACCAGAATACCAGAATACCAGAAAACGCAACCAAATACCAAATGCCAGACACAATCACAATCGAACACTTAACTCACAAACAACTGCCTAACCATTTGCAGAGTCCAACAATGAGATGGTTACGGCCACCACCACGGGACGCAGCGATCTGACCACGGAACAGCAGCAGCACGGTTCCAGCAGTGGCAGCACGCCCACCTACATAACCACCCAATCGAGTGGTGGAAGTAGCAGCAGCGGTAGCAGCGGGGGAAGCAGCAGCAGTAGTCCTCCGAGCCAGACGAGCACCACCAGCAGCATGGGGTCCACCTCTTCGACGCAACGAGCCACAAGCAGCAGTACGAGCAGCAGCACCAGCACAACCATCACGACCACGTCGACAACCACGACGCAGGCCACGGCACCACCGGAGACTAGGAGCACCGTCACCGAACGGGAAACAACACCCTTCGATATCTACGTGGCCGGAGGTGGCATGGGTGGTGCGGGCAGGAACGATCACGATCGCATGCAGCTACCCGACGAGCACCACCCGTTGCCACCGCTTCCGCCACCATTGCCGCCGCAGGATCCACCTCCGTACGGGCCCTATGGCGGCAATACGTATAACACGAACGTGAACAACTACCGACCCAAGGCCAAGGGCGGCCGCATCAACTCGATCGAGGAGGAGCGCACGGCCATGATCATCGGCATTGTGGCCGGCATACTCATAGCCGTCGTCCTGGTCATTCTCCTGGTGCTGTGGCTCAAGTCTAATGGGGATCGCGGCTACAAGACGGAGAGCGAGAAGGCGGCCGCCTACGGATCGCACAACCCGAACGCCGCGCTGCTGGGCAACACCAGCACCAATGGATCCTACCACCAGCAGCGCCAGCACCATCAGGGTGGGGCCGGAGGGCAGCAGCAACTCCATGGCCAACAGCAAATGCACAATGGACACAACGGCAACGGCAATGGCGGCGGAGGAGGGGGCGGTGGCGGCATGATGTCCAGTGGCAGCGGATCCCTCGGCTATGGCAGCGATGGCAGGCCCCAGATGGCGGGTCTCGTTCAGCCAAAGGCCAAGAAGCGCGACTCCAAGGACGTCAAAGAGTGGTATGTGTAAGGTACAACAAGGAAAAGGACACAGAAACAGACAGAGAAGCGGAAACAGGAGCGAGGAATTATCGTCAAATTAGCAATAAAATGCATGTAGTGCAAAGCGAGCCGAAAGTGAAAGTCCCCCCTAAGAAAATAATACCCCACATATGTACCCATAGATGCATACAACCACATATACAAACCCATATATATACATACTATATATAAATATGAATATATATATATATTTATTTAGCAGCCTCATAACGTTAATTAAATGCAGACTCAGTCAGAAGTCAGAAGTTTGAGTGTGGAGTGTGACGGGAGTGTACAAATGAATGGAAGGATAATAAGAGAAGCGCCATGCGCGAGTCGGATCGGTCAGTTAATATTGTTAGCCAGCAGATATACATTTTGGCAGAGCATCTAATTTATCAGCGGCAATACCAAAGTAAACTTTAAATTATGCCTAAGAAAATATAGCTTCAAACTCAAGACTTGCTAAAGATCTACAGCCACAGAGCCACAACCATCAGCGTATAAGCATATACATATACTACACTATATATATTTACTACATATGTATGTATAGATATATACTATGCATATTATATATCACTACGTTATGATAAATTATGCCACTAGCCAATCAAGTAATTGTGTAAAATATTTCGCCACAAAGTACGCTACGAAACGTGTCAAGAAAACAATTAAACTGCAAAAAATCTACTAGAGAAGCCACTCAACAATTTAGAAGAAATTCAATATAATACGAGTATATATAACTATCAAAAAAATATATTTATATACATACGTATAGAGTACATTAAATGCATAAAGTAATGAGGTTCTGCATGGGTTATTTTCCTTTGCCTAGGCAGCGTGTAAAGTAACAAAATGTGGTGCTGTAGATGTGTTCCTGCCGGATCCTCCAGGATCGGATCGGTTCGGATCGGATCGGTTCGCATCGGGTTGGGCCCGGGGAATGCGTTTACAATTATGATAACGAAGAATGCAAGAATTTAAGCTACAGATTGTTTGTTGAATTGAAACCGGCTTTAATTAGTTAAAATGTAAATGTGAATCGAATTCGAAAACGAAATCGATTAACAAAATGCTGAGAATGCAAACATGAAGATTAGTATTAATGAGAATGCTAACTTGGAGATAAGTATTAATAATGATCGTAATACACAAAAAATACACGAGAATACCCAGTAGACACACTCGACACTCGATTTTGGTTGACGTACTACTACGTGCGAGTATATGCGTGAGGCGACTTTTTCGTTTGCGTGCAGCGTTCGCGACTCGATGCGACTTTGAGTTGGTCCCAACCCTTCCCAGACCCAACCCACATACTATATATACTTTTTAATATGTATATGTATTTGAGACTATATATTGCCAGCGACTTGTATGCAATATTAACTCAGACATATCAAGTGACAAGACACCAGAACACTAACACTAACAATGTAACACACACAGAAACCAACACACACATACACACTCTATGACACAACACACTCTTTGACACTGCACTATAGGTCAAAACGACTATTTTCTGATATAAATTCATTTTTCAAAAGTATTCAAAATATCTATCTTTTGTTATGTACCCATTAGGAATACATCAAACCGTAATGTTGCATACCAGAAATGTTAACATTGTGTTCTGATGCTAAGTTAACAGCTGTTAAAACAGCAGATTCAATTCAACAGCACGTAATCATAAATTGTGCACAAATTTTTGTCGAAATTCAAGTGGCTCAATTTTTTTTTAATTCAAATTTGTTAATACAAATTATGATGAATATTGAACAGTGGGGTTTGTACTTTATGTTGGTAGATCTGTGTTGTTGGTATTGTTCGTGTTGGCTGTAATATGTGTTAATAAAGAGACGTCCCAAAAAAAAATTTTTTGGCACGAAACGTTATCTTTGGGAAGGCTTTTAAAAAAATGTTAGCACATGTTAGCCAAGTGACTATATACATATTGTAGAGTAATCTTTTGTTAATTCAGAACAGTTAAGATAATTTGCTCATTTTGTGCACTTTTCCCATAATTTAACATTTTATAGAACATAACCTATATCTAAGCAATGCCTGTCTGCATGAAAAATGGCGAAAACTAAAGGAAGAACTGATGGAGTGGATGCTCGTCTCCGTTATTTTAGATCGTATATCGATGTAAATGTGTCCGTCGTATTTTGATCATATATTGATTAGTATTTACATGAAAAAAGCCGTATTTTGTCTGAATTTATCCGAGAGATGGAAAAAATGTAGATACCATCTAAATAATTTTCAAAAAAGCATGCTGCTTGGTTAAAAGGAAGCTCTTGCTTAAATTTTCGTTTAAAAAAGTGTCGACGCACCAACCCACCTGGACATCCCGACAGAGACAGCATGTGAGACGGCATGTGCCCTTTCAAAATTTGCTAGTGGAAATGTTCGTTTGCTGATTCAAGCAGCAAGCACGGCTGTTCGCAAAAGTGGACAGGCTGACCTTGCAGCTGTTCTAAAGCTACTTGTTTTTAGCCCAGGCAAGGCAAAGCATTTCAGGCAATCTGTGAAGAAGCCAAATGAGAAGCCTGCACAAACTCCACCAGACGATTCATTGGCTTTAATATTAGAGCAATGGCTTACAAAAGACCAATACGTAGCCATTAGAGAAGATACAAACAAAGAAAAGAAATTGTGATATTTATCCTCACTATAACGAACTGGCTGAAAGAAATAAGGAATGCAGACCCCCCGATGATGTCTACAAAATCTTCTGAACCATACCGTTGTAGACTTTTTGCTTAGCAAGAAGATATTATACTGCACGTGATGGCTGATCAGAATACTGATTTTCTGTTAGTTGATCTTTCGATGGATGTACTGATCTGGCAAATTACCTATACGCCTATACCTATACGAGTGGTTCCGATTCATGTCTTTTCGCCACAACATATCCTCCACTGCGCATGATGTGTTCCTAATGTTGCATTAATACATATATGAAATATAAAATATACCTAGAATGGATATTAAAACATTATTTTAATATTTATTTGAAAAACAAAATTTTTGAAAAACAAAATTTTTTTTATATATTTTTTTAGGGGCGTTGATGGGCAGTGCCACGCCCATTTTTTTCAAAACCCTTTTCCAAATAAGATCTTTAATGGTATCCAAAAAACTTTTCAGGAAAAACTTGAAAAACCTTCGAGTTATTAATTTATATCAGAAAATTGTCGTTTTGACCTATAGTGCACTGAAGCGAACCTACCTAGCTTTTTTACAACAACTGCTATCAGATGTGAGCGAAAGACATTACTTTACTGAATGAACAAACCCGGAAAGGAAAGAACAACCAAGCAACAATTTTACAGTATTAAAGCAGCTTTAAGCGTATTTTTCGAGGCGGCTTACGTGACGTATACACAATCAGCAGCAGCAGCCAGCCATGCTTACACCCACACAGATACTTTCACACACACACACACACACGTGACACACAGACACAACACAGTTAGAAGCGAGATTTTGTTGTGTTTTTTTGTCCGTTTAGTTGGTAACTGTATCATGTATACCATAGCATACATATATAATCACATATGTATATCATTTTGATGCGCTATATTAACACTTTTTGCCACGGTATACATACTCGTATATATCAGTTAATGTTTCATTTTGGACTCTATATACAAGACAACCTATATACACTTACTTATACACGCACATGCACACTCACACACACACACACACACACACACACATTCACTCACTAGCGAAATTACTTGGACATTCAATACATATTTCTCTCAAAAATCTTAATGGAAGTCCCTGGCGATACGATACATGGGAATGAAAGAAAGTACTATACACGGACAAATATATACACACACATATGTATATATAGATATATATATATTTAACAAAAATACTACATATATACTGCATTTCAAGAAATTTTTGATATATTTTCGAGTTTTTTAAAACCCTCAAACTTGTATACAAAAAGGAGAACCGAGGCGATACCAAACAAAAACCACAAAACAAATTAGCGAATCTAGCTGGACACCTAGGACAATTACAATCACAACTACAAGTACACACACACACACTAACACATACAAACATAAATCTATTATACAAGACATACATACATACATACTTACACACAAACAAAACTATACTATTTATACATATACATATGTACATCTATACAACATATACATGCATACGATAAAATGTATAATTAACAAAAAAAAACGGAAAAACTATTATTATTGTGTATTACGTCCCTTCGATTTGATATTGGAAACCAAACGAGAAGCAACAGAGTTTCGAGTGAATGCTGTTGATAGGAAAAACCATTCCCACTTAATGATTAATGATATATTATATGTATGTATGTAACACTCTCTCGCAAATAACTTTCTCTCTATCTCCTCACAATGTTAATGCTGCACAAGGAAAACTCTGCATTTAAACTACTCGTAAACCACAAATGTTTATTCATTTCGATTCCAGAGAAAACCAATTTCAATATGATATTTAAAAAAAGATACTATATACAAATTTGCTTTGCATTCACACCCACACCACACCATCACACAGTCTTGATAACGAAATCAAAATGAGAATTCACGTATATTCCGAAACTATTGCAAAATTTCACACGCCATGCAACCTACGTTTCCAAATAGGATACAATATACATATTAGAGAACCAATCCAAAAACGAATTGAAACATGATAAATGTTATGTGTATGTATGATATATGTATGTATGGTAAGGGCGAGGCAAGTACAGTTAGTTGTATGGGTAACAGTAAATAACAGTAAATAGTTAAAGCATGTAACGTACGAGAAAAGTGTAGATCAATGGTCATTAGAACAAGGGATGGCGATTGCAGAGAGCGAGGTACGAATATCAGTACTAAACCTTACTTCTACTTAGGCTTAATATCATTGTTATCTAATATATACATATATAAACCGAGAACAACACCCAAACACCCACAAATATATATATATATATATATATATATATATATACCTACTATATATATAACTAACAAATTGTAACGTGTATATGTATGTAGCGGCAGTGATTGTTAAAGAAATTGCTTTGTTTTATGTTAGATTTTATAATTTACGAGAAAACAAAAAAGAAACGAAAACAGTAAAAATGCATACAAATACAGAATGACTGACAAAACACAGAATTATAACATTGCATATAATAAATACAATAAAATATAATTGAAAAAACAACTAAAGATTGAGTTTTACTTGGGTTTGGTTCACGTCTAGGGTTCTCTGAGAAAAGGAAAATTTGTGCTCTAAACAGTATCACTTTTGTACCTCTCACCTTTTAATTTTAAAAAACTACATATTTTTATAGAAGAAGTTTAGATCTCTGATGAGGAAGAGAACAATCATTTATTATTCTTACAGCGTACAATTTTCCGACAAATACAAAAGATTCTGTTTTGCTCCAAAATCGTATTGCATTCTATAACATTTTTATTTGCCATATTGTGTAAAAATATGGACACACTGAAATAACCGTCTATTATAGTTTTGGGTCGTTGTCGCCGGAAATTTTATTTGGCACACGAGTGGTGAGAGTTGTAGTATACAAATATTTATATATCGCTGATATATGTCTATACATACATATGAACTTATGTACATATACAGTAGCAGATTCTGTATATGGATCGGCAGCCTTTATGGAAGCTAATATGAGAGCCAAAGAGATGATTTTCGGGTAGATGCTTGCGCTACCAAATTGGAGCTAAAGAGCCAGCAAGTCATGCGACTCATCCAGAATATAGCTCTATGCTCGAGGCCTGCTTCGACACTCCCCACACTGGAGGCACCTACACATTTTCGGTAAAAAATATTGAGCACGAGCTTAATCGTGCTTGCGTGCGCTATGTGTAGAATTTATTCCACTTGTTCTCAATCATACACTTTCAAACTTAGGCGCGCAACTATAATATCTAGTCGATAGTATCGATAGCCGTTTGGTGGGATTTGCTCATTTTGATTAAACCTTATTTTAGAAACAATCCAATAAAAAGGAGTCATTAAAATTAATCAATTATGTAGAAAATTGATTTCTCAGTTGGAAAATGTTTACATGTTTAGCCCCTGAGGGTCCGAAAATTAGAATCGAGTAATTTGAAATCCAATCATGTACTGGAGAACGATTAAATAAGGGGGTTAAGTGGGCTAAGTTAGGTTTATTCACAAATGTAGTTAATATGTAGCCAATGTGTAGTTACCATGGACATTTTTGTTTAAATGTTATTTATAAACAATCTAAAAAAAATAAGTCACTAAAATTAACCAGTCTTATAGACAGTTGATTCATCAATCGTATGAAATTATGTGTTAAAGCTTGAGGGTCCTTGTTAGCTAGTGATATAAGACGGGATATCGAAATTGACGAATATGTTAGTTCAGACCGTATATATTATTGCGGCTTTTTGAGGGATTTTGTTGAGTGATTTTGTGGAGGCAACATCATTGCAACAATTTCTTTTTTCATCCCAACAATTTCCCTTACCCATGCTCACTTACGTTTTTTACCGTCACCAACATTTATTTGTATGGACCAGCAACATGTGCCGCGAAATGAGCGCGGTAGTATTTTTCACATAACTTAAGTTTCCTACAACTGGTTGTATTGAACTTTGCAGTTTTGAAAAGCTGACAAATGCAGCTATAAATCCGACCCAGACTCTATGTAGCTGCAACTTAACGTCTGGAAGATATTAAGCTTTCAAATTCAAATTTCATAATTTTTTTTTTGTATTTTTTCCCGAAATTTTGAGTTTGAAAACTCAGAAAAAGTCGAAAAAAGGTAGTTTTAGAAAGACACATTAATTAGGCGTCGTTTAAGGTATCGCTTATAAAAATCAATGGATAAACGGCCAAGTTGCAGCCGTTTGACCAAAACTTCATATGCCGTTTGGCACCATCCCAAATGCCATTTTACCGTTAAAAACTCTTACAAACACAGATTTTTGGTATTTTTGTAGGAAAAAAAACGGTTATACGTCGGCTAACGGAATTTGTCGGCGAAATTCGGCATACGAAAGGTTGGTCAAACGGTTGTAACTCGGAACATTTCCACGCAACATTTGAGTATTTTAGATTTCACATTTTACGGTAAAAAAGTAGTAGGTACTAAAATAGACCGAATCCAATATACTGGGTTTTTAAAATTGGTTATTCTTGTAGAAAATTGTTTCATCTATGAGTTCATATTATGTGTTCAGGCCTGAGGGTCCTATTCAGCTAGTAATATTATAGCCTTTACACTACAGTGAGCTACCACATTTATCGATAGGTAACTCAATAACTCAGAATTTGGATTTACACTATGCCAAAGTTGAGTTATTGAGTTATTGAGTTTCGGCTGCTGGCACGTGCTTGTCTCCGAAAATTTGTTTTATTTAATTTTATTAATATGAATACCCAAGAATTAATGATGCTCTATGTGGCAGAGCAAGAGACGATCACGACGCTGCAATGTATGGAGTTGGCGACGATGTCTGCAGCAACTGTGGAGTATTTGGATCAAATTTCCAAGAAACGCATTTGTACATTGCGAATAACCTTGGAATCCATTTTTTGAGGAAAATTTCCGCAAGGAATTTGCACGGCTGCAATTACAAATATGTTGAATTTTGGCTACATGTATATGTACATTACATACATACATATGTACAAAAATTAAAATTTTTTAAATTGGCAATTGCTTATAATTAATTATATTATATTATATAATTATAATTTATAATAATTCAATTTAGCGTTTGGCTAAGTTTTTCCGACCGAATTTTAGAAATCGACCACATTGTTTATATGGTTTTTAATAATAAAATTGGTTTAAAGTATTGGTTTTAACAATTGTATGTATGTATTGTTAGCCATATTGTTTACGCGCCAAAATTTAAATTTTGAGCTGCCAATTTTTGTTGTAACTAGTGGTGATAATTCCACGACAGGCAGATCAGGGTTGAAATATTCGGAAAATCGGACAAACTCAACTAAACGCAACCAAAACTCAACTTTTTCGCCACCTCTAGGTCCCCTATGCTTCCCCATGTAAACGAAACTCGAGTTTTGCCCGAAACTCAATAACTCAACCGTAGTGTAAATAGGCTATTAAACAGAATATCAAAATCGAGGAATATGATTTTTGTCAGTATTTTTACGGTATACTTTTAAAATGAGACCGTACGGTTCGGTATATTTCTGATGGTCAGACGGTATATTTTATCGATAGCCCCGCGGTCACACTGGCCGCAATTTTTGTCAAATTTTCCAATTTTTAAATTATAAAATAAATTAGTAGAAATGGCTGGTACCTCAAGCGCATCTGCAAAGCCAGAGATGATCGATCTCACCAAGCTCAGCCCGGACCAGCTGATGCAAATCAAACAAGAGTTCGAGCAGGTGAGTCGCGCGTGTGGGTGTTGCTGGCTAGCGGCGCGTGTGAGTCAGGATGGTTGGTGCGGGGCGACGGTGTGGGAGAATGGAAAGCAGCACATGCTAATAAAACTCGCCTTTGCCTGTGTTTCCGCAGGAGATGGGCAACATACAGGAGTCGCTGTCGACTCTGCATGGATGCAAAGCCAAATACGCTGGCTCCAAAGAGGCGCTGGAAACGTTCCAGCCGGACTGGGAGAATCGTCAGATACTGGTGCCGCTGACGAGCAGCATGTACGTTCCCGGACGCGTGAAGGACCTCAACAACTTTGTCATAGACATCGGCACCGGCTACTACATCGAGAAGGTACTTATACCCCTACTTTTATACCAGACTGGCTGTTGGAACATCTGTTTTTTTTTATAGGATCTAGAGGGCTCTAAGGACTATTTCAAGCGCCGCGTTGAATACGTGCAGGAGCAGATCGAGAAAATTGAAAAGATACACCTGCAAAAAACGCGCTTCCTGAACTCTGTGGTCGGCGTGCTGGAAATGAAGCAGGCCGCCGCCGTGAAGATGATGCAGGCCCAGCAGCAGCAGCAGCAATCCAACCAGAGCGCCTAGACAGGCGTCACGGGGACAGGACTAGACTGGATTGACATGATCGGGCAGTGAAGCAGAACAGAAAGAATTAAATTATTAAACTTATAAACACGACTTGTGCATTTAATTAACATAGTTTATTAAATTTTTGCACTATTTTTTGGCCTCCTCCAATGCAACGCTCAGAACCTTTAACTTCTGCTCGTAGGCGGTCCTCAGCTCCTGCAAATGAACCATGGTAAATGGACTGTAACCCTAATCTCGGTATTCATATGTTACCCACCTTAAATATCTTCGACTGTGTGTCGTACTCTGCCCGCAACTTGTCGTACACGCCCTTGGATATGGCCAGTTTCTTCTCGGTCAGCGCACACTTGTCCTGCTCGGCCTTGATCCACAGCTGGCTCTTCTCCAGTCGCTCCTGTGTGTGCTCGCACTCTGTCGTCTTCAGCTGCAGCATGTCTTTGGTCACTTGAACCACCTCCTTCACGGACTCCACCTGCTTCTTCAGAACAGAGATCTGCTGTTCCTGCTGCTTGTTAACCTTGGTCTTCTCGAACAACAGTGTCTTTGCCTTGAGCAGCAGCTCCTCCTGTTCTTGGCGTGACTTTGGCGCCTCTGTCCCGCCCAGCATGACGGATTGCTTGAGGGACTGTTCCAGCTGAACCACACGCTTCTTCAACCGCTCATTCTCGAATTTCGCTTCCTTGAATTGGAGGGAGGGGGTTCGATGCAGATTCACTCAATGGATGGCGATGTTCGATACTAACCTCAAAATCTTTTCGAAGTGCTCCGATTCTCTTGCGAGACTCCTCTAGCAACGCCTGTTTCTCGCTCTCCAATGTGAAAACCATATCGAGCAGCTCATTTTGTGGCTGCTGCTGCTGCTGCTGTGGCTGCACTTCCTCCTGCTCGTTGGCAGTGGCCAGATCTGTGTCATTATTGTTCACATCGCCTCCAATAGCGCCCTCGTCAATAGTTCCGGACATTTTATTTTGATGGAAAAATATTACCAATTCTCTGAACAATGTGCGTTATGGCTGCTCTGACTATTTGATGTTTTCTTTTTCCGTATTAATAGACGAAACGAAACGAAATAGATGCAGACGCTATTTATAGGAACTTTCGACGAAAAATCGACTCTCCGGAGCGGAGCGCTCTCTCGGGAGCCGATTGCTCTCCCGAAAAGAAACAAACAGTTTAGTTGGCGCCTCAGATTATCCTGAAGTTTCATTTATTGTGCCTGAAGCGTGGATGAGAAGGGATTACAGATTACATATGTGCGGTATTAATACAAATCGCAATTAGCAAAACAATTCAATTGTTATTACATGAGATGGGAAATGTGGGGGCGACAATTGAAAGTGAGTGGCGTGGGGTAGTTTTGATTAAAATTAAATGCCTAAACAAAGTAGAAGTGTCATTTGCGTATGCCTTAGCCATCCAGCTCGCCGGCGGCACAGGCATCGGCATAGCTCTTGCCGCTCTTGTCCTCCGGATTCAGCTTGATCATGTCATCAATGCGCAAGATGGTGATGGCTGCCTCAGTGGCAAACTTCAGGGATTTGATCTTCGACATGGCGGGCTCTAGGACGCCAGCCTTCTTGTTGTCCCTAACTACACCCTCGATCAAATCCAGGCCGGTCCACTTGAGCTCAGAGTGCTCAGACTTGGTCTGACTGGAGTTGTGGTAGGAGCGCAGCTTGGCCACCAGATCCGTGGCATCCTTGGCCGCATTCACGGACAGTGTCTTTGGAATGACCAACAGCGATTTGGCGAACTCGGCAATGGCCAGCTGCTCGCGGGAGGCTATCGATGTGGCAAAGTTCTCCAGGTAGATGGACAGAGCGGCCTCCACGCAGCCGCCGCCAGCAACCACCTTTTTGCTCTCCAGCACGCGCTTCACCACGCACAGGGCATCGTGCACGGAACGCTCCATTTCATCACAGTAGAAGTCATTGGGACCACGGAGAATGATGGAAGCAGCAGCGCTAAACATGAATTTTTTTATATCAAATTGCTTCCATTTAAGGAGTTTTTAACTCTTTCACTTACCGAGCCTTTGTGCCCTTGATCAGAATGAGCTCATCATCGCAGATACGCTCCTGTGCGATCTCGGCGGCTTCACCCACCATTGAAGCATCGAAGCTCTCCTCACCATCCATATTCGTCAGAGAGGTAAGGAATGCGGCACCAGTGGCCTTTGCAATGATCTTCAGATCACTCTTCTTCACGCGGCGCACAGCCATGGCCCCGGCCTCAACGAAGTACTTCATGCAGAGATCATCGACGCCGCCGCTGACCAGAACCACGTTTACACCAGTGCCCAGAATCATGTTGATGCGCTCCTTGGTGATGTCCAGCTCACGCGCACGAATGGCCTCCAGCTTGTCTGGATCGTTGATCAGCACCTGCACACCCATCTTCATTTTAGTCTTCTGCAGCGAAAAGTCCAAGCAGGCAATCTTTGCATTCACAATCTTCTTCGGCATCTGCTGGGATGCAATGGTGCAATTAAGGGCGTATCCAGGGATCAGCACCGATTCTCGGGCCGACTTTCCATGGGCCTTCAGCACATTGATGGCCTTGATCGAGTAGGCGGTCTGGCCCCTGGGATCTGTAATCTTGACGGATTGAGCGGCATCCACAACCATGGTGGAGAAGAAATCGGCATCAGCGCCAATAATCTTGGAGCTCATCGAGGTTTTGGCGATGTTGATCAAGGTATCGCGACCCAGCTCGTCCACGGGGGCAGTCAGGTGCTCAGAGATGTACTTGCAGGCCTCCTTGCAGGCAATGCGGTAGCCAGAGATGATCGAAGTGGGATGGATCTTTTGCTTGACCAACTCGTCAGCATTCTTCAGCAGCTCGGCGGCCAAAATGACTACAGATGTGGTTCCATCTCCGACCTCCTCGTCCTGCAGCTGAGCCAGCTCAACCAAGACCCTTGAGAGACCACAATTAATCATCATTCACATGTGCCTGTTACCATCTACTTACTTGGCGGCTGGGTGCTCCACCTCGAGCAAGCGCAAGATGGTGGCTCCGTCGTTGGTTACCGTAACATCTCCGATGTCGTCCACCAGCATTTTGTCCAGGCCAACCGGCCCCAGGGAGCTTTTCACGATGTTGGATATGGACAGGGCTGCCATAACTAAAGAAAAGACAGGAAGGAAAGTGGAATCATAACCTCACTTTGCACTGTTTACGGGAGAACTCAATTCATCTTCATTTATACTATGCATTTGCTAGATAAACCATCACTTTTCATTTTGAAGGCCTCCCACAACTTTGTTCGGGAACATTCTGGGACCGCAAGAGACCGCCTGACCAGAAACGTGCTTCGCCTTCCCACCGGCAGACAGACGCGCTCTGCAGCTGTTGTTAAAAGCAAATGTTTCTTACCATTCTGTGTGCGCACCGGTGCTCCAGACTGACGCGTGCCCGCAATAGATAAAGGACTTGCCATGGTCGACATTTTGCTGTGTGTTTTTTTATGACTTTTAATAGAAAAAACGAAATAAATTAAATTGCAACCGCACGCTGATGATGAACCGCCTGACTCACTTTTAGAGCTGGCAAAACAACGATAGTGTCAATTATATCGATGGTTATCTCACTATCGCGTTTTTTAAAATACATTTTTAATTTACTTAAATTAAATTAATGTGTAAAATATTAATCTGAAACGTACGAGTTCTTTTTGATAGTCGTCTTCGAATGACTTCTCGCCTTTCTCGGCCTACGAACAGTAACGTCATATCGTTTATATATATATCTCCCATATAAAACTATCGATAAGCCCGCTATTGTTTTATTTTAAATCTTCCACTTCTATTCGTTTGTTATAGAAAAATATTGCCTGAAACGGGCCAATTTCTAAATTTTCACAGCAGTAAGCTTCCTTTCCTCATCATTTTATTCAGCAGATAAAGTTTCTTAAAAATTTAAGTTGACCCTGAGATAAGGCTCTTTGGCTTGATAGTCGTGTTCGAAGTAACGCAGGAGCAGGAACATGATGGCGAGTAGGCCTGTGCCGAGGCTATCGCCTAGAGCTGTCAGATATGGAATGGCACAACTGTCGGGATCGATCCTGTACCTCCAGAGCAGATGCACCAGGCAGTGGGCGATCCACAGGAGAATGAAAAGCTGCATCAGGCTGATCAGAGAAAAGAAACCCACGAACACTGCACCAACAGAAATGTGAGCCTTGTAGATATAATCGGCGACATATACGAGAATAACGTTGCCCGGAATGGAGACAATAATCAGAATACGCGAGACGTAAGAGTAGGCAGTGCCATAGAAACAGATTCTCTGCGGCCACTCACAGATACGCGTGTCCTTTGGCAGCTGGCCGAGCATGGAGCGTCTGTGCAGGATGGTTCCCATGTTGCTGCTCTGCACGCAAACCAGATTCCCGCCGATGCCATTAATGATAGGCGAGAAGACGGCAAATCCCCCGAACTGCTCCACCGACGAGGAGAGCACAAAGCCCCCAAACTCACTGATGAACAGCGCCCCCAGCACTGGTATCCAGCTCATCAGGAGGAGTGGGCGGGTGTAGGTGTTGCGGAGTCCCACTATCAGCCAGAAAGGCAGAAAGACCAACAGGTAGCAGGACATTACGCTAACACTAATCCATTTGTAAGACTTGTCCAGTTCGTAAATGTAGGCTGCGCTGAAGGAGAGCAGACTGATCACGGTCACATCTCCGATGGAGGCCACAATCGGCGTGGCCATGTAGTCCGGATTGAAGCTGGAGAACTGCGAAAACAGGATCATGACCATCAGCACCGTATCGATGACCATGCACGATGTGCTGGACGTGATCATTGCCGCCGCTGTCAGAGTGGAAAAGTGTTCGAGCCTCAGCTTGTGGTCCACCGCGGAGCTGATGGCCACCGTGACGGTAGAGAGCAGCAGGGCGCAGACAATGGCCTGCACCTGTACCAGCGCCATGTTGCCAACGACTATCTTCCAGATGTCACCTTTGTTCTTCATGTGTCCCAGACTCGAGTGAGTGCAGAATCGCGCTGCCACACACATGTCCAGGTTGCCCTTGAGCCCGCATAGCACTGGCACGAGCACGAACAGCTCGGACACATTCTTGTACACGGACCAGTGCTGGACATTGCCCAATATAATGCCCGCCGTTATGGTTCCCATGCCGGCCAGAAAGAAGGGTATCATAATCTGCATGAATGTGGAGTACCAGGGCTCGCTGTAGAGTGGATCCTCGCTCTCAGCCTGAACCTCTGGCTGCTCCTGTGGTTGGTTGACAGTTTGATTCTCTTTCTGGTTTTCTATTGTTGAAAACATATTTTGAAATATGTATGTATGTTTCGACCAGCTACTAGATACCAAATTAAATGTTTATAGATTTTATACATATGTAATATGTTTTTCATTTTTGTGTGTGTTGCTGAAAAGCATTTTGTTTAATTAATATTCAAATTGTTAATCGCCTTGAATCGAAATCGCCTTAACAAAATAGTTAATACAAAAGCTGCTTTGATTGATACTTAATAATGCCAAATGCTTAAAGATCAACGCCGTAGAGGCTGTCTATTAAAAAGAATACTTAAAAAGCAGTGACTACAAAATTGTTTTTCTTGTTTTCCTCAAAGATTTTTGGTTTTCGCATAATAAAAAGAGTTCCGCGGATGGGACCAGAATCGTAAAATATGTACGCATACGATGCCGTCCTTGAGGGCGAAGCTCTCTTCCAACTAAAGGTAAAAACTAAACCGAATTAAACCTCTCTCTGAACAACAATATCTACCGAATATATAGCAATTACATATGCATTAGTATATATATTGTATATAGGGGAGTTGTACACGTTTGAAAGGCCTGATATCTAGTACATTTGGCTACACACGAGTCCCTCTGCAGGGAGGCTCTGACTGTGATTGTGGATTAGTTCGAGTCACTAGGAGTTTGCGCTATCGCTATGCTAGACTGGTTGCTTACAAATTCATTATTCGCTAGATATAAGTACATATGTATATATATAGGTATATTAAGTAGAAGGAAAAATGTATATATAGTACTATATAGTGGATATCGTATGTATATGTATATTGCGTTCTAGCCTATAAACTCTTTGATTTTTCCTCTGACTCTAGCGTTGCTTCTGCTTCTGCTTGTGCGTTTTCCGTTCCCAAAATGCTATACGAAATACAGAAAAATGGATCTGGGGATCTATTTCCGTGCACCCACAACGGGTAGCTTGGACTTGACGCTGCCTCCAGCCGGATCGGGAGTGTTATCAAATGTGGAGCTGCGCAGCAGCGTTGGCTTGGGTTTGGGCCCTCCTGCTCCCGCTCCGTTGAGCGTATTGGAAGATTTCGTTTGCTGTGTCCTCAAATTGGACGATTGCTTCGTTTTGGCTTCGTCCACGCGCTTCCAGATGTTGGCAATGCGACTTTGTGCCTGATTGATCTTGGCCGCCGCTGCAGCGGCTGCACTGCTTCCGTTCAGATTGGAATTGCTGCGAGAGGGCGGTGTTGTGGTGGACACGCGGGTGGAGGCCACCCGCGAGGTTCCCGCTGACTTGGTTCCGGCCAGACGGAGGCTGGTATTGGCCCGCTGTGGCGTCACCCGTCGGGCAGAAAGAGCTGTTACAGTACGCTTCGGAGATCCTGCAATTGCCTTTGGACTCTCGCCGCCTGTGGCCTTCTTTGTGGGAAGCTTGGACACACGATGGCTGGGGCTGGTGTTGGCCGGCTTGGCCTCCACGACGGGCACCTGGACATTGGTATTTGTGGGCTCATCCTTGACAAAGGTTCCCTGGCGTTCCAGGCGAGCCGGAGCTGCTGCTGCTGCTGTAGTGGAGTCTGGCGGCGGTGTGGCCTTCTTTTTAGTCGGCAACACATTACGCTTGGCAATGGTGGGGGAGAGGGTCTTCTTTTTGGTACTAGCGGCACTGCTGCTGTTCCGCTGACTCTGCATGCTGTAGGGCGAGACGTAAGCAGGTTTCTTGCGTCCTCTCACCACCTTTACGGCGGTGGCTGGCTCCAGGATTGGGGGGTGGGGGGCAATGGGTGATTTTATATCCAGCACTGTTGGCGGAGGCGGCAGCTCAGGCTCCTGGCCATGACACGACTCTGTCTCTGAGTTTTGATCGCATTCCGGGTGATCCTCCTGGTGCTCCTCCGCCGCCTCCTGGGCCTGTCCAATGTTGATGTCCGTGATGTACGTAAACTGCTGCATCATGGCGCGAATGGAGGACAGCTGTTCGCTGGGACAATCGTCTGCCATGGCCTGCCCCTGGATGAGCGCCCGGGGACACTCAATCAGTTGGGTCTTGTAGCGCTCGGCACTGCCTCTCCGACGGCCATTGGTGCGTGGTGGCGATGGTGTGGCCACATGGGCCGTGGTCTCCACGATTTCAATCTGCAATGTCTCGTTGAACTCCAGACCCTCCAGCTCTTGGCTTTTGCTGGCAATGGTGTAGGTCTTGAATCGATCCTTGGCCAGTCGTCGCTTCTCTTTGGGTGTCAGCGAGCGTCGATTGGGCGATGGCGTGGAGCCCTGCTTGGGTGTGGACTCGGCAGAGCTAAAGTCATTCATGGTGGCATCTTCGTCCCCGTCCTCCTCGTCATAGCAGCTCTGGAGAACTGTAAAAGACTGATCGTCGCAGGCGGCCGTCTCATAGTTCGACACCGAGATGGTGGTAGCCATGCTGCAGTCCTGCTCGCCATCGGCAACCTCTGACTGGATGCTGTCCACGCTGATCATCGAGTCGAGCAGTTCGTCCATCAGCGACGGCGGCTTGATGTTGTCTAGTAGATTGCAGCTGGAGTTCACGCTCTCCGCGCTACCAGCCAGGTGGCCGAGGGCCCGCCGGGCCACCAGATTAGCAGGGAAAACCTTGCGGGCGAATCTTGGCGATTTGCTGGGCAGCTGCAGGCGCAACGAGCTGGGCTGTGAGTGATCCTGGTAGCAGCTGTTCAGTGATTCCATTCCCGAGGGCGGGCGCACGTTGTCCAGATCCAGGCTGTTGATGCTGAACGTCTGCTCAGTGTTGTCCTCCTCTCCATTCTGTAGATTCTGGAGCAGATTCTCGGCCACCGCACGCGCCTCAAAAGCAATTATCGTGGAGTTTGTCATCATTGAGGAGCTAGTGCCATTGAACAGAAGATTGCGCTGCGGCACACCAGCATTCTGTACTTGGCCTCCCAGCTGAAAATTCAGTCCGCCGCCCGAGGAGCTGCCTGAGTGATCTCCGTTCATTAGGGTATGCGTTTCCGTTTCCGTCTTCGTTTCCAGGGATGCCGGTTGCGATGGCTGCTCCTCGTTGGTGGGCGTGATCTCCACCATTTCGTTAACCAATGACTTGGCATCTGTGGCATCTTCATCGTCCACATCCACATCATCATCGCCATCGAAGCTCAGCGAAGCCTGGAGTACGGGTGCCGTTTGGCTGACACTGGGAAAGGACACATCATTCGGACAGGTGTTTTCATTCCAGGTGTTGTGACTATTGGTATTCGTAGGGTTGTGATTCTTGCTGTGGCTGTGGGTGTGGCTGTGGCTCCTTAGCTGTTCCGCTGAGGTGACAAACTCCAGAGTTAATCTCTCAACAGATTTGAGCATCAAATCTGGATCCTTGTGCTTATCATTGGCCGACCCCGAGCTGCAGCTGGCACTGGGGGGCACACTGTCCAGCCGCACCATGGTGTCCATAATAAAGGATTGGTTGGACTCATCGCTGGATCGATCCGAGTCTAGCTCCAGCTTAGACCCAATACCTGTCTCGAGAGCGTTCCCGTTCGCGGTCGCGGTCGCGTTCTCTCGACCTGGAGCTGGAGCTGGGCTTTTTGTTGTGTCGATGCCTGTGCCGATGGCGACGGTATGACTGCTCGGGGGCAGGCTGTTCGGGCTGGGAATGCTGATGCTGCTGTTGTTGCTGCTGGTGGCGTGCGCTTTCTGCTCTACGTCTGGAGCTGCTGCTGTGCTGGGGGCACTTGCTGATGTAGTAGCTGCCATTGGGTGACACGGTTCCAATGCAGCTGCAGACGTAGCCAGGACGTTTTTTGGCACGGCGTTGATCTTCTTGGAGATGCCCGTATTGATACACTCCTGCAGCAGTTTCTCGTCCTTCCTCTCGCGCTCCCTCTCGCGATGATGATGATGATGATGATGGCTATGGCTGTGATGGTGGTGGCTGCTGCGTTGTCGCTTTGTCATCAGCTGCTGCTGGCCACCGGAGGATGGCAGTTGCACGGGCAGCGAATCGAACTGCTTTGAATTCGATGTCACTGGCAGGGGAGGCGGCTGCACCGACTGCGCCTGTTGCTGAGACTGCTTTGACTTGTACATGCCCCTGAGGATGCACAGCTCAAACAGCGACTTGGACTGATTGTCGTTCGAGTCGCTGGAGTCCACTGAGCTGTAGGACTCCTGCTGGTTCTTGCGCACCGTCATCGCTGAGTTCAAAGAGCACGCCGAGGTGGCCGCATTTATAGCCATGGGCTGTGAGGAGGTCAACGAACTGGAGCGCTTCCCGTTCGAGCTGAAGCCAAGATTCGATTTGGGTCTATTACAGCCAGCGGCAATAGCCTGGGAAACAAATAGAGACGAATCAGTTACTGCCAAAAGCGGAAGCTGATCGAATGATTGGCCTTTACCTGACTCAGCAAATTGGTATCGTCTTCCGAGTCAATGGAAAGGGAGCTCAGGGAATCATCTTGCCAATGCGGTGGCCGGGATGAAGATTGCACTGCAGGAGCTTTGGGTTCCGTGCTAGGACTACAAACAAGCAGAAATTACACAGAGTCAAGAAGAGAATCATACGAGTAGTGTACATACCCCAAAGTTGTTTCTTTTAGCTTCACCGCTGGACCCACCAGACTGGAGCCCACAGTGAGATTGGACAGACCAGAGACCACCGAAAAGTTGCAGGGGCTGTCCTCCACCAGATATTTGCTCATCTCATCGCTGGAGGGCAGATAACCGGGCAGCAGGCTGCTTCCTCCACGCCGCAGCATGGCAATGGGATCGTCGGATGTCGGCGGCTGCTGCTTCTGCATGCCATCACGTATGCATTGCTGCAGCAGATGCTGCCCTGCTGCCCCGCCACAGTCTGAGGTATTCGAGGAGACTCCGTCGGCGGAGGAGGGGGGATCGGGATCCTTTAGCTCGTTGCAGGAGTTCACAGAAATGGCCGAGAGATTGGTGTGGCTGCCCACCTTCGAGAGCAGGGCTGGCGTGTCTTCGGTACAGTAGCTTCGGGTGGTTTCTTCCGCCTCCGAGGCCGTGGGTTTCCGTTGCATTCCCATGTTGATGCAGTTGGCCAGCAGCAGTTCGTCCTCGTTGTAGTGAACCGCCTCCGGTGCCGCCTCCTTTTCATCGTCCACGAAGCTGAGACCGCTCAAGCTGGTGGCCGTCGAGAACTGGGCCGGGGTGTGTTCCACATTGAAGCTGCTCAGATCGTCCTCAAAGACGCTGCGCAGAGGACGCATGCTGGCCGCCACGGGACCCGGCGACTGTCGGTTCACACTGTTGCGCCTGGGGGACTGCGGCATGCTCTGGGTGGGAGAATCCGGCAGTTCTGATGGGGAGATTACACCACTTGCCAGGCGACTGAATTCACTGACCACCGAACTCTTGTCATCGCAATTGGCCACATCCACATCGGGATCGTGCACGAGCGAATCCATGGAGCTGCGTCGAGAGAACATCAGTGGGGTTTCCAAGGCAGAGGAGGGCTTCACCAGAACTTCCTGCTCCTCCTCCTCCACTTGCGGCTGCTCCTCCTCTGCACGTAGCTGCTTAACAGGTTTGGCTTTGGTGTCTGTTCCGAGTGGACCAGCTGCCAGCTGCATGGCCTTGA
The DNA here is from genome assembly GCA_008121215.1 of Drosophila athabasca. NCBI lineage: Eukaryota > Metazoa > Arthropoda > Insecta > Diptera > Drosophilidae > Drosophila > Drosophila athabasca. The sequence goes on from CM017793.1 coordinate 13,786,687, forward strand.
TTCCCGATTCATCCAGACTGCTGAGGGAATCGTAGCGACTAAAGTAGCCCGGTGTACCCTCCTCGCAGTAGTTGATGGGCTTCTCCGGCGTATACGAACCGGAACCACTGCACTGCGACAGCTTTGGGAGTTTCTTGGGTGCAGCAGAGGCAGCGGGAGCCTTTGCTTCCGGCTTTACCTCCGATTCGACTTCAGTCTTGGCCGCCAGTCGCAGATCCGTGACAGACGCCGCATTGGAGATTACATACGGCGTGTCCTCGGTCTGGTAGCACTTGACACTATCGTCCAGGATGAGCAGTATCTCCTGTCCCTCGGGTTTTTCCCCGGGAGTCGCTGGCTTCTTCGTTGCTGTGGTCTTTGCTGATATGTCCAGGATATCGGCTTCCAGCTGATTCTCGGCGTAGCGCAGACTGAAGTCCGTGGGCTGGTCAAGGTCCGTCTCCTGATATGTCGATGCGGCATGTGTTTTGGTTGCGTTTTCGCTGTACTTGGCCGAGTAGTCGATGGGCTGCTCCTCGGTGGCCTCTGCATCCTGCTCCATTTCCATCTCGAAATCAGTTATCTTCGGCTGCCCCTTGCGCTGGGCATCCGAGGCAGAGGCCGAACGCATCAGATGCTCGTAGGCAGAGTCCGACTTAGCCGAGTAAACCGAATCCCGGCTCTCGCTCTTCGTCAGCATCGTGGATCGGGTGAGCCGTGGCACTGCCGGGTGACGACGTGACGAACTGGAGGCTCGTTTGCCGCAGGAGTCCAGATTGTCGCACGTTTCCGAGTGGCGCTCACCCAGCTCCTGCTGCAGTGCCTTGGCCTTGCGTGCCTCCAGCGTGGGCAGTGCCTTTAGTCCCATGGAGCGGGCAATGGGATCGAGCTGATGCTGGTTCTGCACGGCCGGACGAAAGTTCAGCAGGTTCTTGAGGGCCGAGGAGCTGCCCTCCGAGATCATGGCGTGCTTCGAGTGGATGAGTGAACGCAGCATCGGCACAGCCCCATTGTCCCACAGGAATTTCTGGTCCTCCGGGCAGCGTGCCGACAGATTCCACAGAGTGCCGCAGGAGTTGCTGACGACCGTCAGGCTCTCGGACTTGAGCTGCTGCAGGAGAATGGCCAGACAGTTGTGCTGGCGCAGCACCTGCCGGTACGGTTCGCAGACAGCAATGTGGCTGGAGACGTTCCGGAGAATGCCGCCAGCGTTTTCGATGATCTTCAGGGTCTTGCTGGGTCCCTCGTAGCTGAGCATTCCCACCAGAAAGGCCAGGGCCCCGTCCACGGCACAGAACTCCGCCTTGTTGGTGCTGCAGTGGGCAGAGAGATTCCAGAGGGCCGAGAGTATGGCCTTCAGGGTGTTCTCGCTCTTGTTACGCATGGCCGCCAGGGCCAGGGCCGTCACCGTGCCAATCTCGTTGAGCACCGCCTTCATGTTGCTGTCCGCCCTCCAGGAGAGGTTGCGTAGCACACTGGCCGTCACCTGGAGGAGATCGTCGGGCGCAGAGTCCAGCTGGGCCACCAGGGCCTCCATGAACTGCTTCTGGCCGCAGAGCAGGGCCTTGTTGTTCTCATCCCCGAAGGTGAGATTGGTGAGGGCCATCAGGGCGTAGCGACGCAATGAATTGCAGCACTGATCCTCGGGCTTGGGCCCATGGGCGGCATGGTCCAGGTGCACCAGATTGGGGATGGCATGCAGGGCCCCCAGGGCGCACATGGCATGGCGATGGTCCTCGTCGAAGCTGATCTTCATCAGGGAGGAGATCGCGGCCAACGGATGCCTGTCCGAGTCGTCGGCTATGGCCTCGCCGCCGCTCTGGAGCAGGGTTTTCAGGAAGGCGCAGTAGTCGAGGATCTGATCGAGCAGGCGCAACACCTTGGCCTCCCGCCGGCCGGACTTCTCGTCCGGATGCGTGTGCACCACATTGTGCAGGGCCTGGCTGGCGCACTTCCTCACCTCCGGCTCGTTGTCGGGGGCATGCATCATCTGGACGAGGAGCGGCATGCAGCCGGAGCGCCGCAGCGTGGCACAGCTCTGGGCATTCCCCGAGAGCTCCAGAAACTTCTTGGCCATCTCCAGGGGATCGTTGGAGCCCAGCATCGAAAGCAGCGAGTACACACACTCCACCTTGGAGCCCAGTGTGGCATCCACTGCTGCAGCTGCTGCCGTGCCATAGCGCTCGTCGAAGCTTGTGGTCCAGGCGGCTCCTTTTGGCAGACGCGGCGGCATGGGATTGTCGCCATCGAGGAAGCGCGACAGCGTATAGGAGGGCTCTTTGCTGCGTGAGGCCCGTCCCGAGCTGGCCGGCGAGCCGCCGTTCCGCTGTGGCAGCTCCTCCAGCTGCTGCTGCTGGGCGGATTTTCGCTCAAAGTTCCTGTCCAGACTGCGGTGCTCCCGCATCTCGCGCAGCTCCTGGGCCAGCATGTAGTCGGGCGGAATGGGATTCTCGTCCAGGAAATGCTTTGCCCCCGGCTTCTTTCCCACGACGCCCACCGCCCCGACGCCATTTTGTGTGAAATTGAGGGTGTTGTCGTCCTGCGTGAACTCCTTCTTGGTGTACCCGCTGGCGGCCAGCTCGTAGTCGCTGATCTCCCCATCGCGCTCGTACTTCTTGTCCATCTTCAGCTGCTCGCCGGCAGCCCCGAACCCATCCTCGTAATCGGGTGGCGGCACTGCATCGTAGTCCAGGAAGTGCGGCTTGCGCTCTGGCACATCGTCTATGCTTAGGCCGGCAATGGCTGCCGTCACCAGACACGTGCCATCCACATCCTCCAGCTCGGGCGTGAGCGTTGGCTCCAACATGACGAAGGCGCGGAGGAGATCTCTGTTCGTGCTGTGCTATGCTGTGGCTCTTGCTTAGACTGTGCCTCAAGTCAATGCTCCATGGTCTGCAAGTAGTGGAAAGGGAAGGCGATGAGAGGCGGAAAATGAGACGTTTTTTTGTTATAAATTTAGTGGCGAGTGGCCGGACCATGGCGTGGGATAATTATAGTCAGCAAACGCCTTTTATCCGCGTCATCACTTGACGGCTACAATAGAGTATTCCCCAGAGCGAAGCTGAAATGGAGACGAGACGCGCTGACGCCCCCGCCATATCAGGTGTGGGCCGGGCTCAGATCTGAAAGCCCAGCAACATTCACTGGGATGGGTTTGATTTTTTTTAGTTGAACTCTGAGAAACCGATTATTGAATACAGCCGTTGAATCGAACATGAATTTTGTATAGTATGTACAGGAAAGCGAATTTTCTATGCTAAGAATAATATTTTGTTTGGATCCTATCCCTGCAAATTGTTTACATGATTTATGGAGACAATCACACGAAATTTGAGAGTTTTCCCTGTCTCTGTGACCATCAACGAAATTACTATGCATTTTTTCTTAAGGTGCGACCCATCGCACAATAATACTGGGACTCGAGACGCACAAGCGGATGTATCAAAAGAGATTGCTCAGGAATGTGAAAACAAATCGCGCCTTTAAAAGTTCTCGAATTTCGTGTCCGTATCTACAAGCCACTGAACGAAAGTATTTTGTACTAATATTTAGCGGAATGGAAAGATAATTTAGAGCCTTTGAAGACAGATCTACATTTAACTCTTCATAATTCTAAATTCTTACATGTTCACTTGAACCTAGTCTGGTACTTTCTGTTAACAAAAATCAACCAATCTAATTTCGCAGTCATAAATTGAAGTATTTTTGCATCGCGAATTCGATTTTTTAAAGAAAAAACAGGTTATAGTTGCTTGGTCCTAGATACGGACTATCTAGTGGATATATTAAATTGATGTGTGGCAATTCGGGTCTCGTCTGGAAATATAGCAATCTAAAAACAGTCTAGTTGTCTAATCCGAGTTGAGTGTTTGCCCATATAAAAGTAACTCATGGTATATGATTTCCTTCCAACAAAAACCTCCGAAACCAAAATTGTCCATTATTAACCGAGACAGTAGCGGCACCATAGGCCCCGTACTCCCCCTTATCCCCTTTATCGTAAGGAAATAGTAAAATATAGCCGATATATTCTTTGTAGGTCTCTATTTTTACGCAATTTATCTCACAATGGAATATTCCTATTAGAAATCTGACCACAGATAATGCCCAAGTATAAATCAATGTCACCAAAAGTTTACCAATAGAAGCACACAAAAGTTGACACGCGAAAAGCAAATGGATTTCTTTTCCCCCAGCCAACATTTTATCCCTTTATTCAAAAGTTTTGCATTTGTTTTAAAATTAAAGGAAATCGAATTACAATTTGCCTAGAATGAAGAAAGCTAGTTCCTCTATGCTCTAACCTCTATCTATCTATTATATCTATTCTATTCAAGCATTTCTATTCTATAAGGTTCCGCATCAACTTTCACGAGAACTCCAATTGTTTTCTGGCCCCAAAAGTGTCTCTTCTATTACGAGTAGTCTGCAACATGAAATGATAAAATGAATGCAACTTTCAGCTATTGTGCGACTACTATATCTACTGGCAACAGCAATAATCAGCTTAAACATTATCATGATTAGCTGCTGCTGCTACTGCTGCTGCTGCTACTGCTGCTGGTGGCTGCATCTTTTAGAAAGTTAGCGGCACACGGCGTCGTCGTCGTCTTTGCGGAATTTCCAGTGCATGAAAAAGATTCAGATGCGTTTCAGCTGTTCCAGCAACAGAGGAGTGTGGAGTGGAGTGTAAAGAAGTGGAGGGGTGTGCATGGAGTGGATGCTACACTTCTGTAGATGCTACACATACTCGCACTCGCACTCGCACTCCGATATGAGTATTTTTACATTTGAGGCTACCGTTTGAATTATGCGCAAATTGCAATTTGGAGCTGCTGCATTTTCTTCTTACATATTTCTTATTTGCAGCGGCGCATGTGCCGTAAAATCGAGCATACACACACACACACTACTGTACACAGATGGAATACACTCGTATACGTGTACGTATACTCTTAGAAGTCAGTGTGTGATTTGGGGAATGACCCGTGGAATAGTCGTGTACTGCGTATACCGCGCGGTGTACCGTGCCAGTTCTCTCGTCAACAAGTCTTGTTTCAAGCTCCAATTGGCAAATTAATCAAAATTTAATTGCCCGAAGAACGAAAGAGCTTGGAAAACCAACCACAATTCGAATGCAAATCCGCCAATCGCTTGTGTAATATTGCGCCACAGAGGAAATGCATCGGAATGGAAGTGGTAAAGGAAACGGAATGTTGGACTGTCCAAACCGCGGGCCAATCGATTCGATTGTTTGCCTAGGCCTTCAAACTTAGTTGATATCGCCCCCCTTCCCTAAGTATTCCTTATCGTTGATAAGGTGTGGTAGCTCCCTAGATTATGATGTGTCATTTAGCTGGAGACTCAGATATCAGTTTCCTTGAGCAACTAGCCAGATCTCATTCGATGAATCAACAGTCCGACAATTGGACAAAGTAGAGAAGGAATCCACATATAGTTTGTATCCGCCTTTACATACGAGTACGCCTTTTCGAGTATATATGTATGTACGTGATAGATGGATGGATGTGATGTGTGCTGTGTGCTGGCACCCAAGTACCGCCACGAAGAATGCTAAAATATGCGTCACTTGTCTAGCCGCTAGACATTTCCCATCCTCTGGCCCCCTAGCCCTCCCTCGTTGTGTCATTAACCGCGGGGCACAGCCACAGGCACAGCCAAAAGCCATTACGGAAAAGGAATCCACCGCCGCACAGTGGAGTTCACTGCCCAGTGCCCCAAGGGGATACAAAATTGTCATTTAGGGGTTCCCCAAAGACCAGAAAATGAATTACTCGACAAGCCAATAAGGCAATAAATTAATGGGGAATAGGGAATATTTGAAGTATTATCAATAAACCTATTTAAATCATGAAACATTATCATTAAAAGTGTGGGGATTAGATGGATTTTATGTCTTAAATGCCATTCCTATGGCAGTGACTTGCGAGGCTGCTTTTTATTTTGTTGGATTCTTTTCTTTTATAAAAATCTTTAGGGGTATAACAAACATTCAATGCAGATTGCTACTAACTTATTTTAACCCGAAGAGAGCTATTATCAATGGAACAGATTTTCCTGCTTTGATTTTTTGCTGGGGTTTGGGTTTGTAATAGTCAATCTTCAATTCTGTCACCGAAGTCCCCTAAATGATCCCACTGTACATCATTTGGTTGTTTGGCACACATTTTGCATACCGAATACACATGGCAAAGCAAAGAATTATCAAAAGAGAGAAAAGAAAGAAACCCCCAAGGAGAGATGAACGGGAGGACAGAATGGATTTGGCTGCCATGGAATGGCTATGGCTATGGAACCGAAGGCAATTAAACAGGCAAACAGGGAACATAAATAATAAAACTATCTTTCTGTCCGTCCGTCCGTCCGTCTGTCTATCTATCTGGTTGGTTTTTCCGCATGTGTGTGCGTTAGTTTAATGAACGACGCCACTCCGCTGTTGTTTTTATTGTTGGTTGTTAGTGGACGTTGATGATGTCTTTGCGGCACTACTGCTGCTGCTGCTGACGATGATGATTATGTAAATTGTAGAAAAGTAAAAGGGAAACTAAATACCATTGCCTATCATATGGAATGGCATGGTATGTTATGGTACTCTCGTATTGTGTTTTATTGTTTCTTTGGTATGTGGTGCTGCTGTAGCAAAGGAATTATGGATTTAGAGGTCGAAGATGTTGATACCCTATAGATGGATAGATACTACTTCTATGATATGGTAGGAATACGATTATCAGCAGTAACAAAAAGGATTTCCCTTCTGCCAAAAAAACTAGACCGTTCTTATATCAGATATATGTACACACATACATATGTATGACATAGTAATTACTTTTGGATCATATTTTGATGAGATATTGAGATGGTAATATTTTAGTGCACTTGTACAGTAAACGTCATGTACTGCATACCCTACAAAAATCGGCTGCTGTTCCATACTAAATATCTTGATAGTTAAGTGGCTTGGCTACCCGTGCAACACAAAGATAGAGACACATAAATAAGTATGGTGCGAAATGTAGGCAAATGATTGATTATAGTATGCTTCGAGAGAGCGGGAGAGAGTGTTATGGGGAAATGACTAAAAATACTTATCAGTTAGGCGTGCCTCACAATCACTTTGCTGCTGTTGCAGCAACACAAAAAGGCAGAAAAGTAAAAGATAATGCTGATAAAGGAGTATACAATCGCCATCCATCCCTCACAGACACCCACTGACACAAACACACACATACACCAATTCATGCATTGTCCCAATTGGACTTTTATTGATTTTTCCTGTAAAAGGAATCTGCGCGGAGAGCGAGAAATCGCCTAAAAAATACTCGCCACCAAAATTTTCAGTTATAGAACATTCACCGCCACATAACTTTTGCCCTATTTGGTTACGTTTAACAAAAGGCGGTGCGAAATATATAGTAAACATTCTACGTTTATATTCATAGTTTATTGTCACGAACACTCACACGACACACACACGCACACAAAACGGACGTCCAAAGAAGACGATTCCAATTTGAGACTCCCACACAGGGCTCAGTTCTGAGGCCGTACCTTGACAGTTCTATGGAAGCGGTGCTGCTGTAGCCAGCTGACACATTTCACGCTTAATCACTGCTGTTTACTCTCAGATATTGCATTCAGTTATAATCATTACACATTTCGCGATAAAAACAAATAAAAACGAACCGCTCCAAGTTAGGGTTGGGAAAAATTCGATAGCACTTTGATATCTATAGTTAAAAATTAGCCGACTATCGATTGTTTACGAACTTAACCCACTTAACCCCCCTCTAGTTAAACAGGTGAACAACTTGCGTTAAGCCGCGGAAAATAGTACAGTTTGTAAATTTGCTTGTAAATCTGTTAATTTTCATTACTTTAAAAAAGAATAGCCACGATATGTTTCACCTGAACTGCGCTAAAATTCTTCCACTTTCATCAAATTCGTGGAGTGTATTTTTATACCCACTGGTCGACAATGTCTTGTCAATGATCAGAAATCATATTTCTCGATTTTGATACTCTGACTAATATAAATAGCTAACTGTGACCACAGGCCTGAACACATAATTTTATACGATTGATGAATTAATTTTCAACAAGATTGGCTAATTTAAAAGACTCTCTTTATGTTTTTTAAATAAATTAAGAAACCACGAGTACCCCGAAATTAGAAAAAGAAATGAATGCTGTAACTGTAACTGTAACTTTAATGGTCTGAACAGTAACAATATGTAACGTCGATTTTTTTTTGGTATTTCTTCATGTAAAAATGTTACCAAAAATATTTTATCAAATACAACATTCATCAACATTAGAAGCGAGAGTTGTGTACAAGTTTCCTCAAAACTTTCAATAGCATTCTCGATGGTGCCACGGAGATTTAAAAAAAACCATTTCGAAAGTCATCGTTCCCTCTCGCTCTCTCTCACACGCGACCCTGTCTGTTTTGCCTATTCGTCCAAATGAGCGCCTAGATCTCAGACACTATAACAGCTAGAGCAACCAAACGTTCTATCCAAACTCCTGTGATATCAAACCAGCAAGAGTTTATTTCAAAATTTTGCAAAGCCTCCTTCCGCCCCCACAAAGGACGAAAATCTGTGGAATCCACAATTTTTAAGGTACGAGAAAACGAAAAACGCAGAATCACGCAAATTACCGTGTCTAACAGATTGCCGAATCTGGATTAGGTCGGATCATTATTATGGACAGAACAAATTAAATTTCAGTGGCTACGCAACGCCTGCCAAGCGCTTCTCATTCCCTCTCTCTCTCGTACACACTTGTACGTCTCGAATATGTATACAATATAAATTTATATTGTCTTTGCTTGTATGAAGTTATACATGTGTATGTAGAAATGTTGCAGCCGATGTACAAATTATATGTAAACAAACAAATTTTTTTTTTTAAATGTTCTTATTTGGCCAAAATTTAATTCGTCCCTTTTGCGAACATATAATAAATTACATGAATCGTAAGCTCATACATATATGTACATATGTATATACTGACTGAGTACCGGGTATAAAGTAGAGCCGCGCCTTTGTTGAGGCTCACAACGTTCCCCCCATGCAACATTTTCAGCTCAATTTTTTCTGCCGGGAATTCATTTAAATTCCACATTGAGATAGAGTCAGGGAGAGCGCTCTAGACTTTATAAAGTCAACCGCTCTCCCGTTCTATCTGTGAGGCTGAGATTTAACTGTATTTGCTCACACATTTGAGGAGTAATTGTTTTTATTGGTTTTGTACGACACCGTTGTCGAAGAAAACACCCATCCACACCCAAAAGTAATTTTGGACCACACCAGAAATGTCTGCGTGTATAAAAATGTATAAACAATTTCACGATTTTAATTTTTTGGACCACTAAAAAAACTATATTTTCACGAGGGACATTTTTTAGGTAACCCCAAAAAAATTGTGCTATTTGACAAATTTCCTTGTAGAAATATTGTGATGTCTCTTACTAGCTCAGCGCAAAAATTCTTCAAGCTTCAACATTTTCATGGGTATTTAAATACCCATTGGCCCTTAATGGGTTAACCCAATGCTTTAACTGCATCTTATAAATCAAAGTCCCGTTCGAGTAGGGCACATTCGTCGAATCCCGTATCTATGCTGTAGAAATTTTCCTTAAGCAAAACTTCTTCGCTACGATTAACATAAACATAGGGATTTTATATTTTATAGCTTTTTTACAATTAAGTTTATTTACCTCTAGCATTCAATTAAACATTATTTTTTATCCCATAGAAATGGCCCAGAGTAGCGACATATCTCCGACGACATATGTATGTATCTACGCCGTTTCACAAACGACATACACATCTCCGCGCGAAATTGTCGTTTTGAAGCGTCATACCTCCGCGCGGAGATACATATGTCGTCTGAAAACGTCATATCTCCGCGCGGAGATATGTCGTTTGTGGAACGGCGGAGATATGTCGTTTCAAAACGTCATATCTCCGCGCGGACTTACATATGTCGTTTTGAGACACGGCGGAGATATGTCGTTTTCAAAAGTCACATCTCCGCGCGGAGATATTCGTTTGTAAAAGACTTAAGTCCGCCAGAAAAAATTTAACAAATTTTGAAAGTTAAATACACTTTTTTTACAGAATTTCTTTTGTACCATAATTTTATTGAAATTAAAAAATTAAGTAATTAAGTAACGTATGTAAGTAAGTAAATAAGTAAGTTAATAATAAATTAAACCATGGCGTATTGCCTTTTCCACTCCTTGGTTGCAGCTTGGAAATTTTGGCTTTGTATATTCATTCTTCTCCATGTCGTTTTTTGCTTGGTTGTGGGCCACAATTTGATCCCAATTGAAATTAAAAAATTAAGTAATTAAGTAAAGTAAATTAAGTACCTTAAACGACGCCTAATTAATGTGTCTATCTAAAACCAAAAATCAAGGCATTCAAATATTTTTTTTTCGACTTTTCCTGAGCTTTTAAAGTCAAAATTTCGGGGAAAAATACCGAAAAAAATTATGAAATTTGAATTTGAAAGCTTAATATCTTCCAGGCGTTAAGTTGCAGCTACAAAGTGTCTGAGTCGGATTTATAGCTGCATTTGTCAGCTTTTTTAACTGCAAAGTTCAATACAACCAGTTGTAGGAAACTTAAGTTATGTGAAAAATAGAAGCACTACCTATGACAAAAAACAACAAATTTTTTAAAATTCTTTAAAAAAAACTACTCCATGAAAAAAAAAACATTCTTTAAAAAATTTTAAACATCCAAATCTATCAGAAAAAGTCATTTTTGGCGACAGCGGAAAAGTCGTGTCGACTAGTGTTATCAGATATCTGGCTTGAATTGGAATCATTCGATGAAAGTGACGATGTGGAAGATTTCAGCTCAGAATACATTCTAGTTAAATTTCCTTCATTATCCACACCTTCAAGGAAGTCTTGCTTTGAAAAGCGGTCAGCTGAGGAAACAGTGCATGTCAGAAATCCCTGTATATCTATTTCACCTCTTTCATTATTTTTTTTTATCGATCCTGAGAACAGACATAATTGTGTTAGCATATTATTTTAAATGATTAACTTAAAATTTTTTCAACTTACACGACAGAGATCTGCAAAATTCACTTTTTTCTTGATTTACTCATACGGTAAAATTCTCACTCAATTCCACTCAATGAACGAAAGTCGGCGTTGAATGAAAATCAGCACATGAATTGTGTGTATGCACAGCCTTCGGTACACATTTCGGCTTGGCCGAATAATCGTGCCATTCGGCTCAACCGATCAAACATTCATATGTACACGAACTCAGTGTTGATTTAAATTCACTCTAATGCGCTCATATTTTTTCTCTCCCTGAGTTTATTCATGCTCAATGAGCAAACCGATCATTTGGGCGTATGTTCATTCGGCTCAGCATTGATTGAGTTGAGTAAAGAATAAAATCAAAAGGCAATGAATCAACGCGTATGAGTTTGTTCATGGGCGAAGTCAAATGTATAAATATCGAAATTAATATCAGCGGGATGGCAAACGTGCGGCATTTCCAGAAAATAAAAAAAAACTAACAAGATTCACAAAGAAATTAATAAAGGCTGTCGCGAAGAGGGAATTGTTATGACACTTAAGGGGTTTAATAGGGATCAAAAATAGTTGATTGCATTTCCGTTCAGCAAAATCGGATTTATTAATATTGGATATTTCACATTTAATTTAATTAATTAATTTATTTATTTATTTAATATTTAATATTGAGGTGCTTTACCTGAGCATTTACATTCTCAAGCGTCACAGCGCCTGCAAATCATACACTCCTGCTTGTTTTGATACAAAATTTGAATTTTTAACTGATTTTATTTCTATACAGTGATACTGCAGGGCATGCACACCTGGTCACACTCGGACGCTTGCAGCTTTACATGGTACATTTAGCCAGCAAATGTGTTTTTGGATATGAGTACTAGGCCATACATGGCCATACATACACAGTAACTACAGAATTTGTACGTGTCAACAACATATCTACGGAGTATGGACATTATTTCTGAATTAATGTTAAAGTTATGTTTTGCAAGCACTTTGAAACATAAGTTATAATGAATTTTCTTGTATTGATTTGTTTTTGACTTATTCATGCATTTATATAATAGTGTATTTTTATATCTCGATCCCGATACATTGTCGGTATCTGCTAGAATAACATAAACAGCCAAATTTCGAACTATTCGAACTACACTAAATATAACAAAAAAAATTCATTAAATCGGATGAGAACGATATACAGATGAAATATGTAAATAATAAGTGAAATACACAGGAGGAACTTGACGACGAAACCCGGATCTAGTTATGTAGCAAATCATGTATTGTTACACACACGATACATCGTTGTCTTGAAAATATCGATAGATTTTAGTCGTTCTTAAAGTGCCCGCCAAACATAATTTTTTAAAAGTTGCTATCGGAGAATATTTTTTAAGAATTTGTGAAACGAATATGGTGCTGCAAGGGCTCCAACCTATCTGTGATCAGTAGTTTCAGATTCCTCTACACATAGTACACGAGATAGTTTTCGGTTTTCTTATTCCAAAGACTGCAATTATTTTCGAACTGCATTTTTCTTCGTTTCCCCGTTGACCTCGCGCAGTTAATCATCCTGATCGATAATTGGATAGTAGATGTCTCTATTCGTTCTCTTCCAATGAGTAAAAATTTATAGCGTGCATTATATTCGGACAGTTTAATTGGGTATCGACGTTTATTAATTTGTTCAGCCTGTTTTATTATAATGCCCGTCTTTTGCCGGCCAATCTGAATCCTTTTGCCCACTCAGGGCTTTCAACACTTTCCGTATACTCTTTGGATTCATCGGCGTCTCGTCTTCAAGGGATCTGCATGCTAAAACAGAGAGGAAGAGAGCCGGAGACAAGCGTCAGCCATGCACATTAATTAGGCTGGTTCATTAGACACATGTCCATCAAAAATGGCCCAGGAAGAGGACCAAGCTGGACGACTGCGCCGGCGGCAAGAGAAGCGAAGCTTGAACGAACCTCGGCTGCATCTTGTGTTGCCTGTTTTATGTAATTAAGCCAGGCGCTCACTATTTAAATTGCTGCTGGACGAAACAGAGGGACTGACTGGGACTCTGGCCCCCATACCCATACGCGCCTCGGTGTATCACGAATTGGCAATTGAGGAGCCAACAGAATCAGTTTCAAGCCCAGGTCCAGGCCAGGCCAGGCCAGGCCGAGTGCAATTTGGACGGGCCCAGCAGCCTTGGATGGTGAGACAGAGTCAGAGCCACAGCCAGAGCCAGATCCCGATCCCCAGCCAGCCTCCTCATCAAGATCCTCCAGCAGGCAGAGACGTTCGCTCGTCAGCGCTTGAGCCAATAATTATGGTTATTAATCGGCCTGAGAATTGGCTGCTAATTTGCAGTTTAGTTACAAATTCTGGCCGCTAGCGTGCAATTACCCGCTTAAATTATAGCCTCAAAATAAACAAAACACCGCAACGCCAACCAACGCGAATCAGATCCTGTTCTACCTCTCCTATTGGGGGGGACTAGTCTCCATTTCAATCCTGTCCAGCAACCGAAAAGGTCACACCAGTCTCCACGCACATTGGCTTTTATGTGTGTTTGCTTATCACGGGCCTTATCGGCGATTAGACCGGGTCAATGCAGCACATCAGCTAATGATGCTACCCATCCGTCAGGCGGTGCACAACCACGGCCGCACTGATACAGCTGTGCTCCATTCCGATGCGGCCGCTGCTGCTGCTCCTGCAACTCATAATTAGACGCCAGTTCTGGTTCTGGGGCGTTACTCAATCAAGACTTGATGGCACAACCCTCTATACAGTGCAGGGCAGAGCAGAGCAACAGCATCATCATCATCATCAGAGGTAACTATCCTCCTGCGCCTGGCCCTGGACGCAGGCCCAGACGCAGACGCAGACACAGTCCTGAGCTTCAGACTGAGACTGAGACTTGCGCATGATCAGAGCAACTACAACATAATTTCAAGACGTCGACGCGTCGCTCTTCCAATTTCGGAGGCGCGCTGGCAACACTTTTGGGCCGCCAAATCAAATCGTGTGCTGTTTATTTAAATAACCATAATTTACAGCACCATCTGCCCCACTGCACTTCCCTCTAGCACTTGCTGTGGTTCGGTACGGGTTCGGGGGCTATTTATTAACCCACACACTCAACCTCAAACCCAACCCCAACCACAACCCAACCGAGCCGATGAAAACTGAGTCCGTGGCTGGCTTTTATGGCCTGGCACATGATTTTCCAGGGCTGTGAGAACATAAAAATTCAATTTAATATGCTCACCAGATCATCCTCTTCCCAGATCTCCACATCCCACTCTTCTTAGTTCGGGATTTAGCTGGAAAACGTTTTGTCTTTTGATCGTATTGAATGCTGGTTATGGAAGCATCCGGTTTTGTTGTGCCTTTTGGCCGTTTGCCAGATCTGCGACAGTTTTTTTTGTATACTTATGGTATCATTCTCTAGGTGTAGACACCTTTCAAAAAATGTTTGAAATACATATTTTGAGAAAACTTTATGGGGATGGGGATAATCAGAAGGACTACGCCCTAACTCTGATGAAGAAGAACGATGACACGAAGCCGAGCTGAGGGAGGCCATTGAGAAGGCGTCGAAGAGGGCAATGGGAAGCAGAAGCGTATCAGAGCCATCATGTGACAAAAATGGTCCGATGTCAAAGATGAACTGTGAGCATAGAATATCCTTCCATTAATGGGTCTTAGTGCTTTCATTTCTGAAATATTTATATGTCCAATAAAGTATAGTAGATATTAAGCCCACCTTATATTGATATCCAGCCAAGTGCCAGGGCATAACACGCTCAATCCCATTATAAACAATTTATGATCCAACCACTGGGAACGTCACAGAATGGCCAAGCAAATTGGCTTAGCCACCGCGGCCGAAGATCGCTCAAGATCTTTTGCCTAAGTGGATGCTCCGCTGGATGATAGTCTGGTTAGGCTGGATCGTTTGGTTGCTTGGTTGGTTGGTTGGTTGGTTGGTTGGTTGGTTTGTTGGTGGACTCAGCACGTCAAGTTTAGAAAAATGAGCTTGTTAACGCTCCATGATGAGCCCAGTTAGTGTCTGCTGCCATGATCTAAACCATATAACCCGGAGCCAGATCGATTCGATCGTTCGGCTGGATCGATGCAGATGGAGATGGATGTGAATGTGGATGCAGGCAGCTCCGACTCTGACTCCGACTTCTACTCCGACACAGTCCAGGGCCCAGACTCATCATTAGGGCTTTGTGTAAAATTACAACACGATAACACGTAATCATTAGCGTGGCTCCGAGACGAAGCACAGGAGGGTACGCTGGGACGCTAGGACGGTGTGAGCAAACAATTTGAGGGGGCCACAAAGCAACATAGCAACAAAACACAAAAGGAACGGAACACAGCCTCAATTTGCAGTTTCATTATCAAACGAGCCAAAGAACATAATTTGACTAAGGCCAAACATTTGGCAAAAGCAGAGGCAGAGGCAGAGGCAACGGGCAACTGCAGTTGGCCAATTTGCAGTTCTTGTTGCTGGATGGCAATGGCTGCCCGGGCTGGTAGTCTGTCTATCGATCACGTTTCAAACTGAAAGGCACGACCATGACAACGAGGCAGTCCGCACAGTGGTTATACGATATCGAAGAATATATATTTCACCTTCAAGAGAAAAACTAGTTTAACATTTATTTGTTTTAAGAATGGCTTCTCATTATCTAGAGCACAATAGACAATCATAAATTGATTTGAATAGTTCTATTTCAATTCAATCAGACCACCACTTGGACTTCAATATCTTTCCCAATTAAATATCCACCAGTTTATGGTACCCTCTCGTGCCACTGTGCGATGCGTCTTCGATAATGCGGCGCTTGGCAGTTGCAGTTGCAAAGTTGCAAGTTTGTCTAAGAGACGCCATTGTGCTGCGGGAGTAGGCGCAGGGAAAGGCGGACAATTTAGAGCTTTAATGCAATTAATTGCAACAGTTTTGTGCCTGGAATGCGCCTCAGAGGTTCCACTTTCGTGCACTTCCCTGCACTTTCCTGCACCCACATCCAAGTCCACATCCACGGAATCCATTCTGAACCACTCCAATCCATTGCGAACCGTTTCTGCTGCCGTTCTAACCACTTTTGGGCCGTTAATTTAAAAATTGTGCTCACGT
Source organism: Drosophila athabasca (assembly GCA_008121215.1). NCBI lineage: Eukaryota > Metazoa > Arthropoda > Insecta > Diptera > Drosophilidae > Drosophila > Drosophila athabasca. Next base: position 13,802,895 of record CM017793.1, read on the forward strand.
TCTGGCAATTTGCCGACCACCCACATGCAAATCCACTTCCACTGAACCACTATATATCTTCGATACTTCTGGGGGCTTTCCGAACGCGATTCGCAGAAAATTAGCAGCCCCTCTAATGCCCGCCAGCGAGTGTGCCCAATGCAATTTGCATTGCACATTTGATTTGATTTGCTTTGCTTTGGTCTTGTCTTTTCTGGGATTTTTTTCGTTTTGCTCCGAGTTGGCATTCAGTTTGCTGTTTGTCTAATTTGACACTCGGGGCAGTTGCACAATTTCGCTTATGGGTGGCTAGAACAGAGCTCTGTGCTGTGCTGTGCTCGTAGGTGGGTGCGGGGCTTTGTTAGCATTTGGTATTCAAAGATTGGCTATGGCAATGGGTGCTAATGCTGGGTTTTGTCTCGAATTGGCCATCTTGTGTATGATTGAATCACCTTGTTAAGTCCATTAAAAGTCGCATGATCTTCGATCTTGCTGGGTTTCGGGCTTGCAAACTTGTTCGGCCAGTTGTTGGCTGAAAACTGCCAACCAAAATGTCGATTAGATAATTATTTTTAATGAGTCAAACGTTCGTTTGTTTGTGTGCAAAATTCAATTTGGATCGGTTCAAAATTGATTGTCATTTGATGGGGCTGTCCTGTCCTGTCGAACGCCAAACTACATTCTCCAATCGATTCGATATCTTATCCCCCCAACCCTTCACTACCTATTCCTTGCAAGCCAAGCCAATCCCAGCTTAGAATTTAGCTTGCATTCAAGCCATGCGTTAAAAAGCAAATTTCATGACAAATTAACAAAAGAGTGTCAGTCCAGAAACCAGAAACGCTACAGTCCCACTCCCAGTCCCAGTCAAAGTCAGAGTCGAAAGAGCGACAACAACACCAGGACCGGGAACGGGACCGGGACCGGGACCAGGACCAGGGATTGTTGGTTAGGCTTCCTTGTATGGGCTGTCAAAGCTAGTCGGAGTCGGGGTGGTGGCTTATGGAGAAGACATGCACACAGGCATGCCAAGGCACGGGGAGAGTGTGTGCCAGTGCCAGTGCCAGTGCCAGTGCAAGAGTGAGTGCCAGTGCGAGTACGAGTGTCCAAGTCCGAGTCTCCTGCCCGTCTCTGGGCTGGGGAGTCCGAGTCAATATATATTCCAAAAGGAATTCCGCAAATAATTGCAGAGCGGCCAAAACTTATGGCAATTGTGTGGTCAAGCAGGCAGGCAAGCTGCCATGGAACGCTTTGGAGCTGGGGCGGCTCACGTCGCATACATCACGTGCAGGAGCAGCCACCAAAAGCAGAGAAAAAAAAGGTAAAAATTTCGAATGCAAATAAAAAGTCGCGCCAATAAACTAGACTTCGCGACGGCGGCGCAGACTCAGACAATGACAATGCGATTGCGGCTGCGGCTGCGACTGGGACTGGGAGCAGTCGACCCTGCAAATCCACGACGTCATGATGTCTCGCTGGGATTTGGATTTCAGCTCGAGCTCTGGCTCTGGCTCTGGCTCTGACTCTGACTGGCTCGAGCTCACCCCTCATCCCAGTCTTCTTGATCGCAAAATTGCATACAAATCGGTTGTTTGGTAAATTTAACATAAGCGCGTCAGTAGCGCCTCTGGTCCGTGTCCGTGTATTTCTGTGGCAAGCTTGGAATAATTTAAAGCAGCCGAGAGGCAGCCACAGAACCAAACAATCAGGCAATACCGTGGTTCAACGATTGAACAGGAATGCATTTAAATGATTGAGATTAACGATGGGAGAATGCAAACCCATAAAAGTTGTATATATTTTAAATGATTGTCAAGAGAGGTATCTCTCTGTTGAATTCCATATTCATAGTTGTATCGCGTTGAAACACACAGAATGTCCATCACCTTTTCAATAATTTCCTTAAAATTTTCAGCTCTTACAATCCCAATTTGAACCACTGTGCGATGGGGCGCGGGCTTATCTTGTTAAGCCGGCCGGTTGTCTGAGTGGCCGCTCCTGTCCTGTCGTGTAGGCATCATGTAAAACGCATTGGCCTGGCCTGGCCTGGCCCAAACCCTCTCTCCGGATCCCCCTTTTCCTTTGCTCTTTCTCTGACTGGAAGACTTGGACCCATCCACGTCGCCGCGCCTGTTGATCAGTGTCGTCGTCGTCGTCGTCCGCGTCTTCGTTCCTGTTGCAGTTGTAGCCGTTGCCGTTGCTGTTGCCGTTGCCGCCGTCCATTTGAGTCAGGTCAGGCGTTTGGGCGCTGCAATTTGTTTGAGTTACGGCGCTTGTAAGCACACTTTAAGGATCCATTGTATTCCAATCAATAAGCCGGGCATGACAATGAGACAGACCGGGCTACAAGCTCCATTGAATGTCGCAAATGTGTGTCTTTGTCTTTGTTTTTGTCCGCGTCCGCGTCCCGGTTCGTGTTCCTATCTCTTCTGGTGTTCTGGTGCTTGTGCGGAGCGCCGATGTCGCCGCCGTCCTTTGGGGGTTGTCCTGGGCCCTGGCTTTTCTGGCAGTTTCTGGGGTTCCTTCTTCGGGAGTACTCGTATAAAGAATTTTTGAAATATTTCAGAATTTAATTCAAATTAGATCTCAATGTTTGACCGATCGCAAAAGATATAGCTGTTTGGAATTCTGTTTCCCTTCCCTTATAAGGTGTCTATAACTGTTATGTGTGATCCAAATGAATCTGTTAAACTTTTTTTGTCTTATTTAAAACCTCAATTAATGGTATTCCTACGATCGATACCTCTTCGTCTGGCACAGAAAATGGAATTACTAATGAAAGACTCATTCTTTATTACTGATGCATTCGAAATTTGCAATTCTAATGCATTGATAGTACATAATATTTCAAGCGACTTCCTTGATCGATTAAGCGATTAACTGGTTCGCCAATTCCCAGATATCGTACTCACATTAGCAACACCTTTGTGGCAATGCCAATTGCCACCTCAGCAATCACATCAATCCGGGCCAAACCAATTGACTTCCAATTAAATGTGTCAAACGACACAAACCGTTAACACGCCAAGTGGGTGGGAGTCTTACGAGTACATATGTGTGACTGATTCCTCATGCAAAGGAATCGCTCTCGAACTGAATTTCATTAGCATATCATCGGAGGGGCAGCCACAGAAGCCCCAGCCGTAACAAAGACTACAATCGGAGTCAAATTTATGTGCGTCTGTGCGAGGCACAACAGTCAAAGGGATTAACGAGGATTAGTAGCCTTGGCAACCGCAAGCGCAACGGCCAGACCAGACCAGAGCCAGATCTAGAGCCAACTCCAGCCAATTGGCCAACTCTAGTGACTAGCTGACTGACGGACTGACTGTCTGTCTGTGTGTCTGTCTGTCTGACAGTCGGCTCAAGTGCCTGAAGAATCTAAGGAGAGGAGACTGGCTCGGCTCGGCTCAGGCTCAGGCTTCAGCTGATGGCATTTACGATAAATTTACGCAAGTCATTTGACAACGCTGCAACTGCTGCATCATTATAGAGTCGACTGCAAGGCATCCACAAATATGCAAAGCAGCTACTGATGATTGTCGAAAGTTGTTAGCAGAGCCAGAAGGAACAGCCATGGTAACCCGCAACAAAACAAACAAAATGTCGCACATTAAGCGTCTGAACATATCTCAAATGTCACGTATACGTCATGTCTGCCGCTCTGCTGACGAGGCAGCGGCAATTAATTAATCCTGCACTCGGCCACAGCTCTGCTAACTGGCCAGGCTAACTAGACAGTGTCTAGCGTCTAGTGGCTAGCAGGCTGCCCCTAGCCCCCTGCTGCCTGCCCAAAGTATGGTTCAGGCCCAGACCCACATCTTCATTCAGATCCCGATGAAGCCTCTGTGGCTCATTCATGACTGCAGTCGAGAGTCGCTGGCATATTAAAACGTGTCTAGGAACAGGTGAAGATGTTCACATAAATTACCACCTCTTCATTAGTCGCGCATACGCGAAACACTGCACAGTGGTGGAAACGGGAGTTACAATGGGAACCTTTTCAACAGGAGTACCCAAAGGCAGCTGCACTCATGCGCGCAGCATGTCATACCACTGTGCTGCACTGCCCGACTGGGGCTGCTCCTCTTTGGCTTTGAGCGGGCTTAATGGAATTTAATTTCTTGTTAGCCGCAACTAACTGCAACTGCAAGCACATCGAGATAAGCAGGAGGAGAGTTCTGTTCTCCGGGAACCAGAGTGTGTGTGCAGAGTGTGTGCACGGTCTGCGTGCCTGACCTCACAAGCCCCGATAGCCGAGATCCTAAAGCCGTGAGCCGAGTTAGTTGCTTGGCTCGTTTCCTGTGACACAGTTCTGGCAATTAGTCATTGGAATCACGTATACGCCTGCGTGTCTGGGAGCCATTTTATGGCAAAAGCCTCAACGTCAACGCTGGGCTTTTGTAATTTTAATTACTTCCCCTTATGGCTTGCTGAGTTATTAGATGTAGATGTAGGAGTTGGGCTAGTACGCGTACAAGGAGCTGCAACCGGGGATGGAGCTGGAGCTGGAGCTAGGGCTGTGGCAGGACCTGTTCAAAGTGACGGCTCGGCAGATTGTTTTACAACATAATTAAGCAGCATTGTTGTTGGCAACGCACATACTACATACATACATACATATATGCACTCCCGTACGCGTACGCAGGCAAATTATGAAGTGCAGTCAAGTGCATGTTCCTCGTTCCTCGTTTCTCTTCTTTTTACCATTCGGTATAGGGGCAGGCATAAAAAACGTCACTCATGTGGCCAAACAACGCCCCTGTCATTGTGCGAAGGAGTACTCGGAGCAAGGTGAGAATCGAGGAGATGTTGTTATGTGGCTGCTTGCAACTTTATTTTCATGCCCCAGAGGCGTGCGAGAACAGCAACAGCAACAACGCGAAGCAAAAGCGACAACTGCTGCAAGTCAACAACAATTCGATACACACTTGCCACTCTGGGGCAAGCAGCACTGGCCACTTGGCGACTGCCTGGTGTGAAAGCGTGTTGCCATCCTCCGATCCAGATTCCGATTCCATTCGACATTTCCTACACGCAGAGAAATTAAGTATACAAATTTAAAACTAGGATTAAATTCGATTTGGAATTGTGTGACCTTGATGATATCTACATATCTATACATAACTAGTAATAGGCTGGTAGAATTTAAATTTATGAATCTTTTACGTTGCACACTTGAATGTCGCTTAATTTTCTCTCTGTGCAAGCAATTCTCAGGCATCTGGAGTGTATGGGCCTTGGCTTCGGGCCTGGGCCTGGGTCTGGTCCTGGGCTCAGGTCTGTCCGTCAGTCTGGGCCGTCTGCTAAAGCGTTCAGCATCGATTCGTTATGATTGCATGTTAAATGGCTCCCGCTGAGTTATTACGAGACAAAATCCTTATTTATCGCTTTCTGATTTATTTGTAAACGATTTTCATGCCCATCGCCCATGGACGTGGATGTGGATGTGGACATGGGATGTGGATGCGGATGAGGATGGACAGGACTTGGATGTGGATGTGGACTCGGACTTGGACTTGGAGCTGGACTTTTGCTGGCATCGGACTGTAGAATCTTGATGGGCTGGCCAGGTTGTTTGCTCAGCAGAATCTCAGTTGGTTCTTGCCAATTTTTTGTTGTTTTTTTTAGTGATTTCAACGCCTTGTTTTATGGGCACCCCCTTGTTCGTCGTGTTTTTCGCACTGCCTCTCCCTCTCCCCACTTTCCTCTCTCCCTCTTTATTATTTCCCTTGTGTGCGTTTCTTATCTTTTTCGAAATTGTTGCTGCTTACTTAATTTTGACATATTTATTTTTATTATGTGCTGCATTCTGAAGGTGGGAGTCGGATGCGGTATCTCCTGCACTGCACTGCACTGCACCTGGCCCGTAGTCCTCGTACTCCCCGCTGATGATTAAGTGCGATTTCTTGGGGGTCACGCTGGGGGTCAGGTGGGTTATTTGATTTGCAGCCAAAGGAAAGTGTTTCTTGTTTGTTGGTTTTCTAATTTGAGCCATTCAAGTGGGAACTTCATTTTGACTGTGGGAGAGGGCGCTTCCATCCGGATGGAACTTTAATATGATTCGTGAGGGAGAGAATGCCAAGTTTTAGAAGAAGGTCTGTTTTGATTTACATTTACTTATACTATTAAAGATCTTTTAGCATTTGCGAGACATGCTAATTTATTACTTTTTGGACTAATCCGACTTCTACTATATGTATATCTTCTATATCTTATGCTCCGAACCCGCTCTAGTGATCCCTTAGCTACCATTAAGCCCCGTTAGGTTTCAGTCTTGCGTTCCATAAACCAATGTCACTCAATTGGCCAATTGCTCGACACCAAAACACAACTCCAATTTCTCAGTTATGCCAAAAGAATGCAGAGGAAGCGGCAGGCAGGGAGAAAGAATGAAAGAACGAAAGAACGAAGGAAGGAAAGAGAACGAAAGACAGAGTGAGAATGAGAGGGCAGGAGATGGTGAAATGGTCGACGCCTTCTGTTAACAACCGAAACGAAGGAACCGAAGAACATGGCTTATTAAAACGCAAAACGGCTTTTTACGATGGCAATAAATTGGTGCCGAAGCTGAAGCTGAAGTTGGAGCCGGACCTGGAGCCGGAGCTGGAGATCAGGCTGAACCTGAAGCTGGTTCTGCTGCTCCACAGACTTTGACCAGTGTCCAGAGGGATCCAGGGTATATGCAAAGCTAAAAAGGAGCTGCAAACAAGCAACAAGAGAGGGCAACGTTTATGGCTTAAATTAATAAAATAAGCTTTGTCAGACAATTTACAACGCGTCTTCAGCGAGCAGATTACGAGCACGCGGACGCGGACGCGGACACGATCCAACTCCATGTGGAAGAAGAGCAAGGAGATAAAGGAGCAGCCAGAGAAGATCCACTCCACACAAGGCAAACAACAGGAGGAGCAATGGGAACAGCGGGAGGAGGAGAGCCCAGAGCCCCAACAGAAGGAAAATGTTGTTATAGCGACGAAGTTTTGAATACCCTGTGCAGATCGATTGTTCCAATGGATATGGCGGTCTGTTCCTACGGGGATAGAAGGAGGGATATTAATGGCGATGGTGATACGGTAAACGAAGGCCTCAGCTAAAATAATGATCTGTGTCAATGGATAACGCCGGATAGTTCCATAATAGAATCACTATATGTTTATTCTGTGGATGTCTTCAATTTGTAGAATCTAAATTCGAATCAAAACCATGAGACCTTCATGTGAGGGTATTAAAAACCGCAAACAGCGAACAGCGCGACATTGAATGCTGCCTGACTGTCTGCCTGGATTCTCGTTAGTTAGAAAGAGAGACCCGGGCAGAGATAGGAAGAGATGGCTAGCAGTGGCCGACTACTCCAGAGAGTTGCGGTGTTTGTTCGTTAATTAGTGAACATATTTCGTATAATCGGTGTCATATTAGTTATAAATTGGATAAAAGCGCAAAACGACAACTTAATTAATTTTAAATTCCAATTTATAAACAAGAAGTGCAAAAGTTGCTATGCATATAGTAGGCTCTGCCTGTTGCTGGGGCTCTGGCTCTGGCCCTGTAGGTGCTGATGATGGTGCCGCACTGATAACGATTATGGAAGGAAGTACCCAAAGCAGGGCCCCAGACCCAGAGGTCCCTTGTTTGCTAATCATGTGCAGACAGAGAGTTTCTAGAGATGGGCATGCCTACGTGTACATCAGAAGGAGGTTTGAAGCCATCGTTAGTGAAGACAGAAGACCTCGCTGTTCTGTAATTTCTGATTATTTTCCTCGCATTTCTGCTCCCATCACTAGAATATAGAATTAAGCTGCTGCCTCTCTAAAATCCCCTCTTTCTTCCACTATATCGCTGCCTCCCCACAGCTTCATTTAAATTTCTTTACTCTTCTCCATCTTCCATCTTCCCTTTTCGCTGCTTCTGCTGCTGCTTCTGCTGCTGCTTCTGCTTCTGCTGCTGCTTCTGCTTCTGCCGCTGTGGCTGATGCAGCATCCTTTGCCGATTCCGAGAATTTCATGTGGACTGGCGGCTGGTTCGGTGTGTGCCGGGCCCACAATTCGATTAGGTCGGAGAGGCATTGGAGGCCATGTCCGCCGTTGATATATTGCCAACGATCATCAGTGATCATCATTTTGTTTCGAGCAGATTGCATTTCGTTACGAAATGGAGTTGGAGATGGAGGAGGAAGAGCCTCAACAGCGACTGCAAAATTACCTTATAACTTAATTCATTAATAAATTTATGAATTGATCGTTGTAAATTGCTGGCCAAATTTATGGGCCAAAGATCTGTGGCATTGGAATGGTTAATTTAGCCAGTCTAAGATCTTCTGCTTCTTTGGGGCCGAGCCTGTGAATGATCTGGCCATTTGTCAAGCCCATTTCAAATGTCCAATGATCGTAACGCTCCAAAGACATTGTAATTAATGTGGCATTGGGCCTTAAAGACGCTTTGCCTAATTTATTTTGATAAATTTCAATTATTAAGCCATCATTATCGGCCTGAGGCTAAACTCCAGACCCCAGACCCCAGCCCGGACAGAAACGCAGCCTGTGGGCAGAGGCCATACAATGAATGAATCTGAATGGTTTTTATTCACCCATGGGCACATGAATGAGCGCGAGTTTCACTTCCTTCTGAAGCGACTCTTTGGGTTGACAAAAAACAAGACCGTCTAAAGACACTTGGGCTCTCTTAAAATATCTTTCAAACCGTTGGGGATATCAATCAATAAAGTTTTTGTCGCCAGACAATAATAATGGGAATTGGGGGGAAGACGCACAACAATGCTGCCTTGACAAGGGGTTTGCTTTAGATGAATGAAATGAGTTTTGTGGACCCATTGATTAATGCGAAGACTTTAGGAGATGATTATTCGATAAACAACCAACTCGAGTTTCAAAACTCTACGGCAGTGGGAAACTGAATTATTTTCGGATGATATTTTTTAATTTAACTCGAACGTTTTTTCGCGAAATTCATTTCATTGAAAGTTTTTCTGTGGCTTCTTCGTGTTTTGATGATAAAGTGAAGACCTGAAGCGATGACAGCTTGGGATTCCAGCAGCAGCCGCAGTCTCCGACTTGCCGCATTAATTTTGCTAATCCTGCCTGAGCTGCCCGACGATGATGGGGCTGACGATCATGGGAGGAGGAAAGGACAGGCCAGGAAACGTGGGCTGGGGATAAAGACCGAGACAGGTCAGGAGAGGCCCCAGCACCAGAAGCAGCAGCAGCACCGACTCCGGCTCAGTGGTTTTGGCCGACTGATTTTATATGGTTATATTTCTCGCTTTTGACAGCAACAAGCCTCGTTTGTCGTGCTGAAGAGTGTTGAAGCTGTTGTTGACCATTCCCGTACCCATTCCCGTACCCATACCCATACCCATGCCCATTCCCATTGCAATTCCCGTTCCCAAGGAATGTCAAATTAACACACAATGCGGCAGCTAATACATTAAACAATATGGGAGAGAGAAAAAATGAGAGATATATTCAACCAGCATCCAATTGCATTTTCCCAGAAGTTATAGACAGACAGCCTGCCCGAGTGATTCTGTTCGGGTCGGGATCGTAAATTATATCAATCTTGTAAGTAGCTGCCAACATTTAGGAACAATTCTGTTAATCACTTAATTTATGCAACTGCTACAAATCGCAACCTTGTTGCACAAGCAAAGCACACTACATACGTGAGGATATCCAATGCCATAGGATGGGATTGGTGCTGGAGCTTATCCATTTTGGGAGTGAACCTAACCGCTCGGCACAGAACCGATGTTGGCTGGGGCTGGGCTAATAAACGATCATTTAATAAGCGTTTTAATGCCAAATTTACGATCGTTTTATTTGCATAAATTACCAAAGTTGCCAACTGTAGGCACATTAATTTCCCAACCAAATTGCCAATAAAATGTAATTTATGTTGCTATGCGAAATGCGAAAATACACCAAGCAACCGCAGAGGCAGGCCGCGAATCCACGCGAAATTCCTTCAACGCGCTTGGAAGATCAGCGAAAAAGGGAACACATGACGATGACTATATACAGGCATACCCGTGCCTCGTATATTTGGCCGATCAGTTGGAGTCAAAGGTAGTAAAGTTTATGATCTTTCGGTTGGCATTTTGCATCGTTTGCCTTTTTGCCCTCCGTTGCGTATTCGGCTCTCCCTAATAGAGTCATAAAATTCGGCATTCGACAGAATTCGAATGCATGGAACGCTTTTCAGAAGCAATCACTCGAATACCTCTCTGGTATTACCCAGTCACGAACAATATGGGATATCCTATCTATAGTACTGGGCAGAGTCGTGACAGTTTCTGGCTGAATTTTTCCTATATAAGTCTGCTGGGGTGTTGGAGTTTCCAGAGCTATAGTTCTACTTTAAGCACCAAAAACCTTAAGCATGATTGCAATTTTGAATACGGGTTCGATGGCCAAGATGTTTTGCTTTGCTGTAAGTACAAGTCACACTTAGATTCTAAATAATCCACTGTGTTGTTATCCCTAGGTCCTATTTCTACATCTAATGGCTCCATCTAGGGCTTTGCTGGACGGCTTACTGGGACAATCGACTTGTGTGGAGAGTACTGTGTTGAATGATGTTGTTGACTTGCTCAAAAGTTTGACGGGATCCCTAGTACCAGCTTTGGTGGAGGCTTTATCTCCAATATTGAATGACATTCTTAGTCTACTGAAAATCGTATTGGGTGTTGTTAACTCCATTTTACAAGCCCTTAATGTTGTGTAAACCCACAATGAATATCAATAAAGTTTCAATTACTTATTGAAGTGCATCATATATAAAGTACCTATATTTTAATTTCTTGTGCATTTAACAACAACAGCACCTGGAAGATTTCCCTTCGTCGTTGGAACGTCCTCTGAACTCGGGAATACGGGTGACCATCATCTCGGCCATGTCGAAGACCTCGAAGGCCGCGCAGAAGTCCTGGAATGATATTTGATTAGTGCCCGTACGGTCCATTTCCGTCATTATTTTGTCCACTATGTGCATGATTTGCACGTGATCCAACCTATGCGCCAATAGTTTGTGCACTAAAATCACCAGGTCCACCTGTGAACAGGTTATTAAATTGTAATTTATGTTATTGCTTAATGATATATATATATATATATATCTACCCTGGTGATGCGCCCATCTTTGTTGTGATCATACATACTGAACAGATCTGTGAGCGAAGAGGAAAAACTCTTTTGGACAACTGGCGATCTTACAAGGATATCTCTTACAGTTCAACTTTTGGTCTTTTCCCTCGATCTTGACGTTTGTCTTGGTCTTCAGTGAGTGCGCCTGGAAGGTGCTCAGGAACATGGCATAATCCACAAAAGTGATCACATTCTTATCAGCGAACATGCAGTTCAGGATCGTTGGCAGCAGGGGATTCTGGGACAACAGGCCCGAGTAAAAGTTGTACTTCTGCACCTGATTGGGACGGTATTCGCCAGAAATTTGACAGAATCGATTGTACAGATACTGTATCTGTGTGGGCTTAACTGGGGGAGGTGAAAGTCCTTGCTGAGACTCCTCGATTACTTTCGCCACTCACTTACACTGTGTCTTGTTCTTCAGGGTTTCCATAAACTCCGCCGGGACTGTGGGATACGGAGATCTGGGATTTCTGCAGCAACAGCAACAGCAACCCATTCTGTTCGAATTTCCTGCGTACAAACAATGCTCATAAATCTGACAGAATTTACTAGGAAAGAACGAGGCACTTGCTACTTAATTTTCAGTTTTTCCTGTACTTGATAACCGCCTTTCGAGATCAGTTAAGATTACGCCTGAGCCTAGTTTTATGTGCTGCTCTCTATCGGTCTGCCCGGACATTTCTCGTTGTCTTTTACGATTGCGTACACCCATAAAATCATTGAGATCTCAAAAGACAAGAAGCTGCGACAAGTGACATTCTGTGTGGAGCAAGTCGAGCAGTCATAAAGCATATTAGTTCATTAAAAAATGAAAATTAAACCGAACTCGGAGTCGGATTTGGATTGCAGTTCTGTCTGTGTTGTGGCCGCCTTTAATGAGGCCTGCGTGTCCGTCTTTGGTTTTATTCTTTGAACCACGAACCGGTTCAGGGGTTCTTAAGGGCGTAAAACTGTTTATGAAAAGTGTCTCTTTACATTTTATAGTTCTCCAAATGATGAATATATGAATGAGGGTTATAGGTTTTCATTGAGGGATATGGGAGTGAGAAGATTGTCCTACTAGGACACCACCGTTTTCTAGGTGTGGTTCATTGATTTTTAGTTGGAATCCGAACGGATTTGGTTACTTATCTATATCTCATTTATGTAAAGATACTTTCCAAAAGCATCGTAGCGTCGTTTATACCTTTCTGAAGCTAGCTTACATAATTTGTCTGACCGTCACAAAAGGCCTTGGGCGGAGTGGAAGATCATATACTTTTTTTTGGCTGTCTTAGAACAACATCAAGCGTTGTGTGGTCCGCGTGCCGGGGGTCACGTCTCGCATATCTGGCGGCCAATTTGTGGCAAAAATGTGTGCCACATGACAAGCAATTAAGCTTGGACTACGACAAAGTACGTGCCCCGATCCCGATCCCGAACCCGACTCTTGTCTGTGTCCAGGGGACAGTGGAGGTTTAGTGAACCCGGTCGCGAAAGCGATAAATTTATGACAAATTTTCAAAAGAAATGCCAGGCAGAGTCCGACTGGACAGACTGTCAGACTGGGCAGACTGCGTGTGGTTTAGTGGTTCTCCACCAAGAGTTTCGGAACTCTCTCGACGTGGCGGCACTTAACACCACGCATCATTTTAATTATTTATTTGGCCATAAAACAGTCGAAGCCGGGGGAGGTGAGTCGGTGCCGAGGGCCGAGGGCTGAGGGCGGAGGGCAGGAAGCGGGCAACTTTCGGCACAGTTTTCGTTAGCTTGAGGTTGAAAATCGTTAAATTTAACAAATTGCCAGCGATTTTTATCGCGCTCCAAGCCCACAGCCACAACCAAAGCAGACCAAACCAAACCCAACCCAACCCAACCCTGTCCAGTCCTGTCCTGAACGGCCCTGCCCCATAGATTGTCAGTCGCTTGTGTTTTCCTTGCACATATTTTCGGACTGGCAAATTTATTTATGACCAACGGCAGAGATACAATATTTTCAGTTTCAGTTTTGCGCCGGCCATAACGCATAATTGGCCAAAGAGTTATGAGAGATGACTCAGGTACTGCTCGAAACTTTTCTCTTAATTAAGTTGAATGAAATTCCTCCAAAATAAAAGATTCCTAATAACTTGTTCTGGCACTGAACCTCCCTAAGGATACCAAGTTGTACCATCCTCAGCAGAGAGATACATTTTTCAGGCTTTCAGTTCGTTGCCTAAGTCTTTTGTTTTCGTCAAAATTTGGGCCAATGTTGCCATAATTATTTCTGCGCATTTAACTAATTGAACAAGACATCAAAAGGCAGCTAATTATAAGGAAAATGTAATTAAACTGCAAAAACCACCAAATTATTATTACCAAAATATATTTGTAGCTCGAAAAGAGCCTATTAGTTGCCTTCAGCATACATATGTATATATGTATGTACATATGTATATGTAATGGCCGGCCAAAAAACGAATCTCAGTTGTGGCCAGTCGACGTTGACCGGCAACAGCGGCTACAAACATGTTAACTGAAAATAAACTGTAATTATAATAATTATCTGTAAATTATATGGCGCACTTACAATTGCACACGGACTCATGCGCCTGTCATAAAAATCCAAAGCGGAGGTTTGAGTAAACTTTTCTGTTTAATCTTGCTCAAATTTCAGCCAACGAGCCCCGCATTTCAGCCGGCAGTATGAGACCAGTTACCGACCAGTTGCAGTCAATGGTTAACGGTTGTAAGCTACTGGCCAGCAACGTTGCCACTACAAGTACTCACTCGATGCACACTGAAACGAAATTTGTGGCACGTTTCATTGGTCTCTCAATCTCTCTTGAAGGGAAGCTGGTAAGAAAGAGTAGCATGAATAGATATCGCTTGTTTATTGGTGTTCGATAGGTTTAGAGGTGTACACATTGTTTTATTAAAATATATTCGGTAATTTCAACAAGCTATGAATCTACAGCAGTGCTCGGCACGGCCCTATCTAATGTGGATAGCAAAAGTCTCTTCTGCTGCGCTGTCGCTCACGGACAATACAAAAAGCAGCAAGCTTTTGGTCGATTTCTCCCGCAGTCGTGTTCGGGTTTTTGCTACACACACCGGCGAACTTGAGTGTATTCTTGCCGAGCACTGATCTATAGGCATGTTTTAGGCATAGTAAAAAGAAGATAAAAGCTTAGATTCATATGAGCATTGGTTAGGTGATATATTCTTACGATACCCTCAGATTTAAGGCATTGTTGTGCGTGTGCGTACTTTTCTTTCAGTGTAATTTTAGCCAAGAGACAGACAATTGCAGTTGTATGCCGGCGGACATCAGAAACATGATCACAGCCTCCATTTAGACGAAAATTAAATCAAACTTCATTCGCATGTGTGAAACTGTCGCGCTATCGCATAATATACTTTAATTCCGACTCTATCCGGTTGTTGTTGGTGTACTTTTGTTGGTGTTTTTTTTTTTGAGTCTTTTTTGTTGCTTTTGATTTATTCTTTTTGTTGTGGAACTTTTTTCGTAGATGAGTTTGTGGTGTACTGTTCTTGTTTTAGTACTTTTGTTGTTGGAATACTGTTGGTGTGTTGTTTTTGGTGTTGTTGGTGTACTGTAATCAGCACTCGCTTAGACCGCTCGCGCGATTCTTCATAATTGAAACGGGTTTGCCACAAGTGAACACGTTTTTTCTTAGTTTTATTTTCGTCGGGGGGTTGGGGTTAATTCAACATACAACATTGTCAGATGTTACGCAGTTGAGTGTCGGTTATAAAGTAATTAGCCTCAATTTAATGTTTATACTTTGTTGATTATGATTATGTTAATTATATGAGTTTATGTGACGGTGAAAACAGGGAAACATTCCGGTTGCCCTGTCATCATCATCATCGCCGCTTCTGACACTGATGAACTCGAAAGTGTGACAAGCCAAGAGATTGCTTAATGTCCGAGTTACATGGAAACTTTTCCATCCGTCTGCGGTCGCCCAATCCAATCGCCCAACCCAGTTGCCCAGAGAAATGATCCAGAGGTGGGTGTTGAGTCAGAGGAAAATTCTGAAGAAGCTTAATTCTGGTTTGCTGGCTGCCCCGTGGCCACTGACTGTCTAATGGCGTTCTATTAAAAACCACTTTTATTAATTAAGCAAAACAACTTAATTCTCATGTAAGATGCTGCATCACAACCATCCTCAAATCATAGGCAGCTGCTCAAGCTATCCACGCTAATTGCACTCAAGCATCTGCATCTGCATCCCGATCCCGAGCCCGAACAGAGGCAGAGGCAGAGGCAGACACGGACACAGTCGCGGCCACGGACACAGACACGGACACCTGAACACTTTGAAATGAAAACACGATAAATGAGTTTAATAATGGCGGCAATTAAATGGATACACGTTGCTACACTCGCACCGAGATCTCACCGATCCAGGCCCAAGAGCCCAGAGTCGCAGCGTAGCAGCGGAGCAGCGTCGCAGTCGGAGCCCGATCAGGCAGCATCTCAATTACCGCTGCTCTGCATGGCGCTTCACGGTTGAGAAATTCGACGCCACTTTCAAAAACGCATCACTCAAATGCTCATCTTCCCGGCTGCAGTGCACGGACGGTGCCGTGCCCCCTGGTAGCCAAGGCGTTGATTCTGTCCCCCGTCCCAGTCCCCGTCCCCGTCGCTTACCAAAGATATTGGTATCTCTAACAGCCAGCCGCCATCCCCAAGTCGGCCAACTCATCAGCAATTTATTAAAACTCATCAATACTCATCAGAAACAAAAACAATGCCGAGGCAGAGACTTCAAACAGCGAGCTGATTCGAGGCTCGAAAAGAGAAAATACCTAAATCCCAGATTCAAAACCGAAGCCCGAAAACCGAAAACCGAAAACTGAATGCCTGCGGTTAATTTGGCGCAGCTTCAGAAATTGAAATAGATTTGTTTAACTTTTGATTATTAGGGGTTTTCGGTTAGCCAGAGTCCGTGGGTTGGGGCAACTGCTTTGCTGTTTGATTAGATCTGAAGATGCCTAATATGATTCCTGGGATTCTGTAGGTTTGGGCTGATATCATCTCATGTTATCTCTCATCTTCTGTAGATCATTGCCTAGTCGACGCGACCCGCAACTTTTGGATCATCATCTCCTTGTCTACTCTGCTCAGCTCGAGCTGGCAGCTTTTTCACCTTCAGCGTCCGTGATTTGTCTGCATTCTCAGCTCATTCATTTGGATACATTCGTACCTCCGAATGGTGTAGCTCTGTAGCTCCTCGAGATCTCGTCCAGTGTACAAACAAAATGTTTTGCATATGTCAGAGAGCCACAGAATGCTCACAGCCATCAATCCCGAGGGCATCAATTTGGGAAATGCATCAAAGATGGCAGCTGAAACAGCTTGATTAGTTGTACAACCATCGCCGTCCCCGGATCGACAGCAGCCCCAACAGCAACGGCAACGGCAACATCTTGGCTGACCAAGTGCATGTTGGCTCATTAGCTGCCGCCGCTGATGAGCAGCCACGGATAGGGTTGGGGGTTGGGGGAGTGAGCTGTGAAATTGGTAATCGAAAATGCTGCGGACTCCGGCTTGGAGACGCAGTCTCATGTCTGATGCCTGATGTCTGATGCCTGGTGTCTACATCAAAATTAAGTTTTAATAATTGGCTCACATTTATTTGCTGCCTTAATTTGATTGTGCCGTCAAATGGTCTTATGCATTCGAATCATCAATTAATCATTGCTCATTGATCGATGTGCCGTGTGGTTGTGCCTGATCTTGTTGGGGGCGTGTTAGCCTTAATGAAGCTGGCTAATGCGGAGAAGGATGATGGAAGATGATTCGTAGGAGCATTCTACAGTTGATTGAATAAAGAGAACGTAAAGGGCTGAAGACAGTGTCCATAAGACAGGGAATAAAGCAAGGGAATGTGAAAATAAGATATCCAATAACTATCGAAATATACACCATTATTTATTGATTGTCTTGAGAAAATATTTCAGTTGGCTAAAAATTCCTTGGTGTCAAATCGCACACCTTCAAAATTCGATTAAAACAGAACCTAAGCCCTGGGCACGCGCAAAAAACGCAGAAAAAAAAGAAAAGGAAGAGCTAAAAAGTATAAAACTTCATTAAGAAGTTGGCAAGACTTTGGCAGACCTTTTGTCGCCTTCGCGATACAAAATTGAAATTGCGAATGTGGCCGGGAGACGGCGAGAGAGAGGCGAGGGCGAGGGAGAGAGGGCTGTCCAGCCGGGTTGGGTCCACTCTGGGTCGTAATCTGTGTCGCCGGATCAGCGGCAAAAGCGTTTGGATATTTGTTTAATGAAAAGCGAAACCAACGCGCAGCGAAACCGAACGCGACTCCAGATGATGCCCTTTGGGATGTCCAGCAACGATCCAGAGGCATCCTATCGTGCGGCAAATATCAAGTCATTGGCTTTAGTCACACTTAACCCCAATCCCCAGTCCCAATTCCAATCCCACTCCACTCCCAGTACCACTACCAGCTTCAGCTCCAGTTCCAGTCAGAGTGAGAGTCGCAGGCCCCGTCCCAGTCCCAGTCCCCTCGCAAGGGTCTCTTATCCGGCATTTGCTGTGCAATTAATTAAGTTGAGCATTTTTAAATGTGTGTGCTGGCTGAGTTTCGGGCCTGTTACCATTTTAATGCCCTGCCGAAGACGAAGACTCCGAACATGTTCCTTAACATGTCTAATTAGTTGTTGTGTTGTTCCTCAGCATCAGAAGAGGCTCTTTTTTAGCTGGGATTTTTGTCTCGCTGCTGCGTGCGATAAAAAAATGCATGGCACTCATTTAGTGTTTTCTTAAGCTGAGACATAAATTTGCAAGCAGTTAAAAGGCCTTTGCCTGATGGCGATGCCGAATCCCGAAATCTTCACTCCCAGATAAACTCTTTCCAGAATTGCTGTGGCACACCTGAGAGGAGTCTGCAGTGCGAAGATAGCCTTGAAATGATTCCTCAAGGTGGGTGAGTATCGGAGTTGCAGTCGCATCGTCTTGAGGGGAATTAAATCTAGAGACAGTTTTGGATAAGAAATTAAAAATCAATATTCTTAGAAGTGTTAGAAGTCTTAGAAGTTTTTTTAGATCTCTAGCTACCTTTGTTCTAGGTCTCAAAGAGTCCTTTTCAAAAACACCCTGTCCTCACCAATTATGCTTCAAAATGTAAAGTAATGACTTTTCATCGCACCAGTGCCTTTCTGGTTCCTGACACCCTTTGTGGTGGTTCTCTTGAGAGAATTACCCGGGTTCTTGATCATGGTGTTCTATTAGATCCCAAGTTAAAGTTTTCGGAACACATTTGGAGGAATTTGACGACCCCTATATAACAAAGACTCTCTACATCTCTCTAGTTCGTCCGATTTTAGAATACGGCTCTTGTGTATGGTGCCCTCAATACAACGTATACCAGGATCGTATAGAATCAGTTCAGAAAAACTTTTTACTTTTTGCTCTACGCGGCCTTAACTGGGATGCAGATGTGAGATTGCCATCTTACCCTAATAGATCGCTTTTAATAAACCTTCAACCCTAAGCAAATCGTAGGAAAATGCTTGATGTGATTTTTGTGCACAACTTGATCAAGGGTGACGTAGATAGCCCTGACCTGTTGAGCCGCATAAACTTCCTATTAGAAGCTCTAGAAACTAGATACCGTTGTTTCTTCCGCTTTTTAGATCAAATTATTCCTTGCACCAACCGTTTAGGGTCCTATGCTCGGATTATAATTCCCTCTACCATATGCTATCTACTACTAACTCCCTTCCTAGTCTTAAATGTCGCTTGGGCCACTTGATGGTGCAGTCATTGCATATCAACGTCCTAAAGAAAAAAGTGTTGCATTGAAGATCAATTACATTTCTATGAAACAATTTTCTGTTCTATTCCATAGTATTGTGGCTTCCATTACACTTTTATTTGGATATTTTCCATAGGAATCCCGCCTGAGATGCAGAGAGTCTTGCTGTGGCAAATGGTGAGCGTGGCTCTAAGCAAAAGCCGTGCAAATAAACTTAAGTTAATTAACTTCTGGTTACATTAATTTATGCAGCATGATTAATTACCCCAAAAACGAGCAGCGCAGCGTCTGTTATGCTGGCCTCGAACTGCGACTAAGAGACGGCGACTGACACTGCAGTGAGTGCAGGAGATGGAGTGCAGGAGGATCGAGACTGAGGACAGGGGACTGGGGACTGGCCAGTGGCCAGTGGTTGGCACGTCAGCCGGCGGCCTGTCAGCGTTGCCTGCTACCGGGAGGCAAGAGACGTCTTGGCTGCCACAACTCAAGCTGCTCGTCGGATCGCCGCCTCGACTCGCTTCGTTGCAGCAATTTTGCACGCAGTTTCGTTTGTGGTGAAGGCACGAGGGAGGAGGAGGTGTGTGTACAGCTGCAGCAACCAGTTGAAAACGCCATTGGTCATTTGCAGCACCAGCAACAGCACCAGCAACAGCACCAGCAACAGCAGCGCCGGCCATTAAAATGACATAGAGCCAAAAGACAGAGGCACGAAGTTCCAGAAAGGAGTCATCTGTGCTGCAGGGGGAGACAGGGGGTGCTGCACAAGGGGGCAATAGTCGTGTCCACTCCTGGCATACGATATTTAACCCAAACACATTGCTCCGAGTCCGAGTTAGAGTCCGAGTCCGAGGCGCCTTCGCGAGCATGTGTTAATGTCCGCCGCTGACTCCGGGTTTGGCCAACAATTAAATTCAAATTAACACAAATGCAGCCACAGAAGAGAGCCACAGACAGCACAGAGCCAAAGCCAAGCCCCTGGCAAAGACTTTGGGCCATTAAGGAGCGAATAAAATGGATTTATTTACTTGCCAGAAGCAAACAGCTGCTCAATCGAGAGGGATGCCATTAATAATTGATCCAAATTGAGCTTGATCTTTGGGCCTAATCTATTCGGCATTCAGGATGGAACTTGAGGATCATCTTACAGTCGCACTGAAGTATCCAAACTGAACCCCAACCCCTATAGCCAGGTCCTACTCTCCCTTGCAATTGTTGCAGGTGGCAGCAGCGACAGCGTGCCGTTCCCTTCTAAGCCCCCCTCTAGATCCGAATTTCCTACCAATTTACCAGATTCCTTCAATCTGAGCAGCAGGCACGGAAATGTGTTAATTAACTGCCTCATTGTGGCAGCTGTGTTGCTGTTTGGATTTGGGCTCAGCGAATGGCATTCACAGCCCAATATCGATGCCACAGAACGGGGACAGGTGTCAGGCAGTCTCAACCATAAGGCTTCGCCCCCCCCTAGCCCCGGGAAACGCGGCTATTTCCACTGCGACCCCATAATTTAGCCGATTGTCAGCGGCACCGGCAGCGAAAAACTTGGCTAACTTCAGTTGGTGGGCCGCACCCATTAATTATTTTAAAGTAGTTGGCCGACGCGATGTTGCCTTTGCAACATTTTCCAGAGTCGCCGCAGATTTATTGACTGTGCCACAAAAACTTTTAGCATACAACAACTACGTATTTGTTCCCCCTCCATGCCCCTCCATGCCCCTCCATGCCCCTCCGTGGGGTTCAAAAAGGTTTTAATAGCAAATGTCGGCAATTTGTCGGCGGCGACAAAGCGAAATGGCTTTTAAATGGAGGCCCCCTCATGTTCGAAGGCGTAGCCCGCCCCCACATGCACTTATTGATTCTGTTCACCGGGATGGGGGATAGGGGGGTGGGGTGGGTGGAGCACATGGATATGGGGCCAAAGGTTAATTAATTAATTGGCTGGGCAGGTGAACTTTGGAAGGAAATTGAAGGCAGGTTTGTAGAATTTCTGGCATGGAGGAAGCAACGCAAACAGTGGGAGTAGTCGATGGGTGGATTCCATGGGAGAATGCGGCTGTGGGTACTCCATGGGAGCTGATAGATGTCTATTAGATCTATCTTTGTCTTCTGTGTAACTGATCCTATAGATCTCAGAATTTGGGGCTGGGGAGGAGTCTATTTAACCCCTTATTCTTCATAGCTCTATTCTTGTCCCATTATCATCATAATATATCTTTAAAAATCCGTATACCAAGCTAGCCACGCTATGACTCTGTGACTCATACTTCAACCACTCATCAGAGGATGGTCAACAATCACTAGCCTCATCATCATTATAACCCAACCGATTTCGTATTTCTTTTTCAATTTATTTCAAATTCACAAACCGAATGTGGAGCACCACTTGCCACACCCCGAAGCAGAACACAAACGATTTGAGGGGTTCACCTTATGTACGAGTAGGTACATATATCTGATTCATGGCCAACACACACCCACCTCTAACCCTCCTGCTGCCCCTCGGGGCCACCAAGTAAGTAGAGCGAAGACACTTAACGAGGTCCCGGCGCCCAATTCTGTTCCCAAAAACGTCTCTTAATACAAATCGTTTGCCATTTATCTTGGCCCATTAATTTATAAATATAACTAAGGCAGATTCTCTACAAAAATATACAAAAAAAAATACAAAAAAATTAAGCCCAGAGAGCAACGAAACGAACCTGAAGAAATAAAGTCTCCATGGTTTGCGTGCGCTTTGGGGGCGTGGCCGGGGAGTGCGCCAAATGTTCGCTCATTAATTTCCACAAAATGAGAAAATTTTCAAATAAACCCAAAATGCATCAAATTGAATTTGTTGCCGCTGCGATCGGTGGCATGGCGTGGCATGCTCGGAGCAGGAGATTCGTGCCTAATTAATGTTAATTTCCTCGCTGCTCCCCTCGCACGGGTAGCCACATAAATTTTCCACTCCAGCAAATCCACAATTATACGAAATTAACAAATCATTTGTGTGGCAATCTGTCAAAGCTTCTCCCGCGCAGGTTTTGTAGATTCTCAAAAAAATGAACATTGGAGAGTATGAACAGTTTTTAGATTCGATGTACAGGTAAACTTCCATATAGCGAATCTCAAAGGGACCTAAAAACATTCGCCATACGGAAAAATCGTAATATAGAAAACTTCGTCTTACGAAAGAATAGAGAACTTCGCAATAGAGAAGTTCGAATGTATATAGTCTTATAGTCTTTTGAATAGCAATTTAACTCAATTGAAATTTAATAGGAAAGAAAATGTGAAAATTGTGATACTCTCGCTATGCGATCGGTATGCGCCCATAGAGGATTTATTTGCAATTGATAGATTGATTGATCCTAAGCCTCTTTGCAAGGCCATAAAGGACCTCATCTTGGGGACTTACGAAGAATTGCAGGATTTTACAAGTAAAACCGAGAAAGCCTGTAGCATGTTAGCTAAAGGTGGTTCCTAGTTTCTCATCGCAGGCGCTGAGATGGATATGCTTGTCAAATGAAATGGATAACTATTGTTTAAAGGAATATCAATATTAATTAATATTTACCCGCATTAACCGCTCAGGGCATTGCAGCTTCGTCACGGTGGATCATTTATTACTGCGACTATTTGCGGTTTGTTTTGCGAGGCGATCATTAAATTGCAATTACGTAATTGCAAAACAGGCAGTAAAGTTCGAGGCGTCATCAGCCGGGTCGTGTGTGTGCATTTCCAATTAAAAAAGCATTAAAAATCTTTTGCCCATGGACTTGGCCAGAATTGGAATTGGAATCGGAATGGGAATCGGAATGGACTGGTGCTGGAGCTAAAGATGGGCTGAGTAGCACCTCACCTGCCAGAGGAGATCTTTGGAGATAGATAGGAGCTGAGTTCCAGAGTGGGAAAGATCTTTCCTTGGCTTAGTTCCAGTCGGTCAATGTGGGTTATTTATGGCGGCGAGAAAATTAACTTTTCCTTCTGGCTGACATGGAAACCAATTTGCCAATTGACGCCTCAACCACTTCCAGGCATCTTTGGCAACGACTTGACTTTGGTTTGGGCTTGGGCTTGGGTTTGGGCTTTGGTCCGTCTTTCAATTAAATTTATGTTCGGGCAGAAGGCGCCAGGCCAGAGCCGTCCAGGTCCAGAGCAACGTTCAGAGCCACGTCGAGAGCCCAGAGCCAGAGCCATAGCGACTGAGCGACTGAGCAATCGCTGATTTATGGCCTGGAAACGAAGGCGGCAGCTGAATGGAATAGAAAACACTTTGCAATTATTATTGAAAGTATTATTTTTACGGCTGTTGCCGTTGTTCCCGGCTTGTATCGACCGCCCACGACGCGTCGCCAATAGACGGTGGCCCATCGAGTGCGCCAAATGAGGTTTAAACTGCAATTCCGTTTCCATTTGGCAAACTTTTCCACATACAAATTGCCGCTAAATAGCTGAGGCCTGACACGGCCTACGCCGTTGCCAGCACGTCCGCGCCCCCAATGTTGCTGTTTCTGTTGCCGTTGTTGCCACTGTTGCCGTTGCACTGCGGCAAATGTCAGGACCATCAAATGTCGTCACTCTTCCCCCCACACCTGTCAAATTTGCAGTGCCTGCCGCACTAATGACGCCCTTAATATGCTCCAAGTGCCCTGGCCCAGGCCCGTCCCGGCCTGGCCCGGTCTGCTGTCTTGGCTGAGAGCCATTTCCCTCTCATTTGAGCAAAAATTTTGTTTTCAAAGTCATCGTCGTCATCGTCATCCACGCTGGCAGACATGCCAAAATCAAACGAAGAGGTTGGCCAAAGGAAAAGCCAAGAAACTGCTCTGGCAAGTCGGTTGGCAAATACACTTTTCAAAAAAGAACTTGCCGAAAATTGCGAAAATTTTATTGGTGTGAAAATTGTTGAGCTACAATTAGAGCTTTACAAATTTTGGGGAAATTATTGGGAATACTTCAGTTCCTTATTCCATATTCTACTTTGCGGAAGAATCTCAAAATCTTTGCTCAGAACCAATGAAGGTAAAAGCCCATAATAGCTTTTCTTTTTTGATTTCACTCCCTGGTAATACTCGTACTTTGTTTGCTGTTGACTAACGTAACCAAGAACATGTTGACCAAATTCGACTTTAGCAATCAGCCATCTAATGGATACACATATTTGTAGATATGTTCAGCTATCAGATACATATGTACATACATATACATATGTATCTGAGTGGCAAGCAAAAGGGATTGACGTGACATTCCCCCGTATGGCCCCGAGCAGGTGTCTGCTGCCGTAGACAACTTCATTTTGTGGGTCGAGACTAAAGACTAATAAATTTCCCGCCCACAGAGGAAAAGCAGAGCCAGCTAATGTATATTTATAAGCGTATACACACAAGTGTGGATGTGGATGTGGCTGTGGATGTGGATGTGGCTGTGGATGTGTGTGTATGAAGCCATTGCAACTGCAATTAAGTAATTCTCACATCGTTTATGCAAAATACGTAAATTTTCCAGGCATTCTCCTAGTGGCAGACACCCTCCTCATAGGTGGATGCAGACCCCATCCCACATCCTTTCCAGCTGGGTTCTGTTCTGGTGATTGCTCGCGTGCAACCTCAACACCCTTTGCTTGTATTCAAGTGGCCCATAAATTGTTGGCCAAGTTTTCACGGGGTCCGCCCACTTTTCGTTGCGCTGCTTTGACAACGGCAATTACCTTGAACTTTTCGCCGTTTCGCTGTTGCGCGAAAGCCATATCGCAAATTTATTTATACTCCACATATTTTTTGGCCATGGCCAGGGGTCGTTTTCTGATCTCTTCGCATTTTGTCAGTTTAATTTTTGGTTTAGTTCGCGTCCCGCTTTAAATGAGCCCAAATTGCTGGCCCATTAGTTCGGTTCGGTTCGGTTCGGGGTAGCCGCTGCCGTTGCTCCATATGCATATTTCTTGAATAAACTGACAGCCCCGAAGCGATTCAAAACGGGTATCTCTCGTACTATATACATATAGTAAATATACTTTATAGGCAACCGTTTGCATTTTGAATATCAATTTCAGCGGCTCCTCTCGCCCTGCAGTCGGCGGTTGGCTCCCCAATCAATTTCGGCCTTTAGCTGCTGCTATCGACTGACATTTATTTTTTGGCCGCTTTATGAGACCCTAATTCGTAATTGCTGATTGAACTTTTTACTGTCAACGTTTAGCACACAACATTCTGGTCGTCGAGGCTCTTTTGGCCCATCGACAACTCAATAAGGCGGAAGCCTTGTTAGCAATATATTTTCGGAAACGAATTGGATTTCCTATTGTCGCTGTCCTGACAGCTGATCGATAGTTATTGTGGATTTGAAATGAGTTTATCATGCAATCATATGTGAAGCTATTGGGAGAAGGAGAGTCCTTGGATGTCCCAAGTACTACTCATCATATGTTTGGTCTAACCTTTGCTCCTACCTTTACAAACCATTGACTCTTCTTATTTCTTTCATATAATAATTTTTGTTATTTATGCTTTAAGTTTTAAACAATTTAAATTAGTTTATACAGATGACAAATAATTTACAAGAAATTAAAGGAACACAAAATAGCGGAGAATTCTCTCCAGCAGAGCTCTCTCTCTCTCTCTCTTAGCGATTACTTCTCCCTTTCTCTGTCCAGGGATCTCTCCCGCTCTCTTTCCCGCTCGCGCTCTCGCTCTCGCAGATACATCTGCTGCTGCTGGATGAACTGTTGCTGCTGCTGCTGATGTTGCTGCTGGAAATGTTGCTGGTGCTGTTGCAACAGTTGGTGCTGCTGCTGGGGGGTAAGTGCGGGTGGATCCCCAGGCTGCTGCTGCTGCTGTTGCTGTTGCTGCTGGAGGAACTGCTGCTGGTGCTGTGCCAGCTGCTGCTGGAACTGCTCTCTCAGACGCTGATGCTCCTCGGCATCCATGTCGCTGCCGTAGTCCTCCATGTCGATCACTTCGTCCTCGTCATCCTCCTCTATATCGTCGTCGTCCTCTGCCTCCTCGGCATCCTCGTAGCTGTGCTGAGAGCCATCCTTCTGGGCATCCTCATCCCCATCGCCACCGCCGCCTCCGGAGGAGCTTCCCTTGTTGCTCTTGGTGTCGCTGCCATCGCCGCCCTCTTGTTGCATTCGCTTGTGCTTCGTCCTCCGGTTCTGGAACCATACCTTAACCTGTTCCGGGAAGAGAGAACGATACGGAATTTAGTTGGGGGTTATCTGCTGGGGGAGGGACTTCTTGCGAACCCTTCTTCCATTTTATATTGCTTCCTCTTTTTTTTTGGCAAGTCGTAAATAAACTTAACGAGTCTTTTAATTCTATTTACGGCCTGCCTCTTAGCTATGCCCTGCCATGGAAGGGGTGTTGGTTGCCCCCGGGGCAAGTGCCCGTTGCACACCCCCTTTTGCACCTCCTGCCCCCTGATTGTGCTAATAACTCAGTAACTCCCGGCACTACTTGGGCTAACGACCAGACGACATGCAATCACTTAGCTCCTGGCCAAGGGGTTGAAAGAGTGCAGGAAGCAGCAGGAAGAGTGGGTTTTCGGTGGGGGTTACTTATTGAATTTGATGCGCATTAAGGGAGCAAAGGGTTGAGCTCGCCCATGGTCTCCCAAGGTCTCCCACTCACCTGTGTTTCGGTGAGGCTCAGCCCTTGGGCCAGCTGCTTGCGCTCGGCCCCGACCACGTAGTGATTCCCCTCGAAGGCGTGCTCTAGCTTGAGCAGCTGCGTCGGCGAGAAGGCGGTGCGAACGCGCTTCGGCTTGCGGAAGGGCTGGAACAGGAAATCTGAAAGAGATCAGGAGGTGGAGTTGGTTAAATGGGTGGTTTTTAATGGGCTGGTACTTAGATCTATGACGGATTAAATGGCGACAAGGAGAGCCCTTGCTTAAGACATTTTCCATCTCCTGTTCAGATGATTGTTGCATCTTTCTAATGATCGTAAACCTTTTTCCCACACCTTCGGCACATTCCATCCTTGATTCCTCGTGAGTTTGATAGTTGTCATCCCTCATCTATGGCTGACTGACAGCGTGACTGACACATATTCGGTGGCTCTTCAATTGGGTAATTATTGCATGTACCGCCCCCAGGTATCGTCCACAGTAAGAGCTTCTCCTTTCGCTTGTTGCAGCAACGTTGGTGGCTCTGCCAATTAGATGACGCTGGGACTCAAATTGTTGATTATGATTTCCGCGAATGCCCCAGGCAAAGGGGCCGCACACACATATCCCACACACTCATTACAAAACAATAAACAAATTTCCAGACATGGCCCCGAACACAAAAGGCTTCTGGTTCGTGCCGCTGTCGGCGCTGTGTCTGGGCCATGTCCCAGAATCGCTGATAAGGCCAAAACAATTGCCAGGCCAGGCCAGACCAGGCCGAAGCCAACGCGGCTAAGGCTCAGCTGTCCGGGCCTGCCCTGGACGCCAAGTCGAACACTTTAGCGCGCCTAAAAGCCGCCTCCTTGGCCCAGGTCCAGGCCCAAGCTGAGGCCCCATTGTTCTTCCTTTTGGCCAGGCACAACGTGATATTTTGACGTTTATCACGATTTCTGGAAGCGCAGACCCCTGCGACCACCACTCATCTGCTTCTGCTTCAGCTTCTTGTATGTTTGCCAGTTAACAAATTTTCAATTGAGCCACAATTTGAATATTGATATGAGGCTACTGTGCGAGATGCAGCTGAGATTCAACCCAAAGGAGAAACAGGGATTGGAGTGGGGAAGAGATGAGGGAATGTTGCCAATATGTTATTACAAGATATCTTAAGAACAGAGAATACTTTTAAGAGCCTTTCCATCCACCTTGAATTTCTGTGACTCATTTGTGTGTAGCCGGAGTTGTTATGATATAATTTTGTTAAAATATTAAGCTACCAGGCATCGTTAGCCACAAAGTGTGACATGGAACCCTTCTTCTTCCTGAGTTCTTTCTTTGATGTCTAATACAATACTCAGTGGAACTCTAATACCAGACTTGTTGTGATACCATTTGGCAAACATGTTAAGCTACCGGAATCTATAGACCTCCACAAGGTGTGCCAATTACAAAATCAATATTGACATAGCAAAATGGAATCGGAATTCGGGGACAGGACAGACTTTGGGTCTGGCCTAACCACGATGCCTGTCGGATGATGCCTGATCCACACACACACAACAGAAGCTAAGCCACTGGGAAAATAAACAGCAAGTAAACGAAAGGTAGCCGAAAGGGCGCGAAGCTATTAAAAGTCAGAGGCAGTGGCAGTGGCATTGTGGCAGTGTGGCAGGGTCTGAAATGTATCTTGTAACTCGTGCATTGTATCTTGTTAGCGTGGCAGGGCCTAGAAAAACAATAGCTGCTGCAGCCAAAGAAAACCCTCCCAAAACAGAAGGGAGAACGGGACAGGGAGAACTTGTCAATTTGACACTTCATAAATGCAGCCTCGGGCCATTGATGGCCATGTATCTGACAGATGCAACTGACTGACTGACTGACTGACTGACTGAGTGATGCTGTTACTTCGTACTGTGCCTGAGCCTGTGTCTGGGTTCGGGTTCGTGCGTGCTTGGTTTTTGCTATGAACTTGACAAACGATTGCTGCATGCAGCATCCAGCAGCTTCAAGCTGACACTGAAGCACCAGCACTCGTAGAACGATCTAGTTTTTTATGAACCCGGGCGATTTCTTGACATTTGTTACATTTGACAGCTAACAATGTAGCTACAAGATACACGACTGCCCATCGCCTTAGATGTGCGATGGTCTAGTATCTCTGCTCGGTAGCTCGGTAGCTGTATAATTGATAATGCCGCCGCTCACAATGGCTACTTAATTATTTTTTCCTCTTGTCATAGACAGACATCGAAGCAGGGAAGGAGAAACCCACTCTTCAGATCTCAATGAAGTTCGCTGATGGTTCGCTTCGGTTCGGTTTTTTCCTCCCATTTGGTCACAAAGGAAACCGCCGTGCGAAAATACGCGCAATTGACAATTAATTGATGTGTCCGCTCGGCTGCCAATGTTGCATGTATTTCTGTTGTTGCTGTTGCTGTTGTTGCAGTTGCTACTCTTGCTCACACCCTTGTCAGCTGTCATTTTTTTATACACGAGTGTAGATACAGTGTGTGTTTTTTGCCCATGATTGAAGTGCTGCCTCCATCGATCGTTTCGTTTCGTTTTCGTTTGTTCTGCTGTCCTGGCTCTTTTTGTTCGCCTTATTATTTATCACTTATGTGCAATTGTATTTGTTTGCTTTTTTATGGAGTTAGGGCTTAATTTTTATGCTCTCATGATTTTTTCATTAATTTATTGCATTCCTGGCTTGCCCCGGGCCTGGCTTTGGCTTTGGGCTGGAAAGGACATTGACTGGGAATCGATAATTGAAATCAAATGTTCTGACAGTTGTCGGGGATGTTTGGCTGATCGATTCGATTGGGTTTTCCCATTTGCAGTTTCGGCATGAATGGGATTTTGTGGGTTCTTTGCTTGTGAAGATGATACTCATGAATGGCAGGATAGTAGAGGACTCTGATGGAAAATGATCAATCAGAGGGATTTGTTTGCTTGGCAGTGCCTAAAAAACCAATGGTGCCAGATAGTAAATCTAATTAAATACAAATAAATTGACTAGATGCTGAACTTACGTTATTTAACGAGTATGATCAACTGGCGAAGCAGTTTAATTATAAATTTCAGCTAGTACACAAAATGTTTACTAAAACTAATTGAAGCTGTCAAACCATAGATAATGTTCTGTGCAGTCAAACCCTAGTCAAGGACTAGATCTTAGGCCCAACTCTACCCTTTTCCGCCTCCGCCTTTTTGGTACATTCACCTGCATTAGAAGGGCACGCCCAGAGAAAGGGAAGCACGTGCAACCCGAATTGAGTTGTTGACGCATCATCGTCGCTATCGCCATCGCCATCGCTATCGTCATTATCATTATGATTGTAGTCCCCACTCCTCCCTCCTCTGATCTGTGTAACCGGGCATTACTCACGCGACTTACAAAACAAACGAAGAGGAGAAACATTTACAATTAATGGAATCGTTATGCGAAACATTGACATTTCACGTTCATAAATCAAGCGAAAATTGCAGCCAGTCGAAGGAAAGAAAGAAAAAAAGAAAGATCGGGAGTGTGCGAGTGTGAGAGAGTGAGAGACTGGGAAACAGCGCGGGAAATGGGAAAAGAGAAAAGGGAGAAAATAATGAAAGAGTGCACAACATAATTAAGGCGTAACGGGGATACGTACGTACTCGTACACCGAAAGCAGGTGAAAGGCGTGTGAGTGTGCCGAAAATTATGAACCAACCCAACCCGAAAAAAAACACAACAGGAAAATACTCGTAACATGTGAGAGTCGGTAAAAAAAGATGGCATGAAAATTCAAATTATAATTATGGAAGCGGGGTACAAAAAAATGCTTAAACAGTAATAAATGACATTGTTTTTTGAGAAGCGATGCGCTCTCTGCGGTCTGGTCGCCCTCCCCCCCCACTCTACTTATCATTCTGTATAGCCATCTCTACTGTTTGGTTCGTTCTTTGGTTGGTTCGTTCTTTGGCCCAAAACCTCAATTAAAAACGCATTAACATTTCACTCCTTGCACTTTTTAGCCCGGCTATGTTCTTATGTGTGTGTGTGAGAGTCTCATGTGTTACACATACGCCGCATGGGCCCAAACTGGCGCCCGTCTGTGTCTGTTGGCCATTAATGGTAATTCCGACTCCAGAAATATATACATACATACTAGTACATACATACATACATACATATGTATGCACATATGACGGGCGGCACACATGGCTGGCCATTTAGGTACGCTGCTTGACCTAACGATGTGTGTAATGTTGTTTAAACAATTTAATTAAAATGTAATTTGTTTGGAAATAGTTATCAAAATGGGTTTGGTTTTCTTTCCTGGCTTTCTGTTCGGTTCCCCATATTTTTCTCGCTCTCTCTCTCTCTCTCTCTCTCTGTGTCTCTGTCTTTGGTTAGTGCACTGCTCTGCTCTGCTGATGATGATGAGGCTGATAGACGTCTAATTAACTTGTAATAAATGTTTGCCAATTGCTTATTTAACTTTAATTATATGGAGCGGCGGATAGCAATGGCAACAAGACCGACTACAACAGCGATAACTGAATAACAATTGCTTGATTGAGGTTCTCCATATAATGCCAGTGCGCGATGGAAGGTTGGGAGAGGGTTAGGAATATGAGTTTGAGGTGTGGTTTGGTTCGGTTTGGCTTCTTCTTTGCTTCAACGGCCTTTTATATAGGAGTTTATAAACTCAAAAGCTTACAAATTCTTGAGCGGTAAATATTTAGATTTTTATTATATGGATCCACAACGAATTTGGGAACTATAAACACTAATTTCTGAGACTATGGAATACGGATGGAATCGAAATTGCTGAGGAATACTTAAATAAAAAGTAATTCTTCTCTATTCTGTTCTTTCGTATTTAAAAGTTTTCTGAATAACTCTAGAATACTATAAAGACTTTTGTTTGTTTCGCCAGGTATTTTAGTATATTTTAGAAACCCTAAAAACTAATAGATTTCTTTATGAAAGGCCCCCAATTAGTCTTGTTTGAAATGTTCTACGTTTTTTTCGTATTAATTTCATAGTTTAAAGCCTTTAAAATGTAAAACTAGTTTTTGTTGAACCGGTTGGCAAAATCTCATTTGGAATTGACTTTTTTCTCTCTTTAAAGAAATAAATCATTAACGAAATCGTTGATATAGTAGTCTGATAAGCATACAAATCCCATCCATCAGAATCGATTCCGATTTTAAAGAACGTTTAGTTGTGGTTTTGCGAAAATCAGTTAATTTAACCGGTTTACCGCCTAACCGTTTGATTACGCCCCATAACCGGTTCGATAACTCAGAGCTAAAAGTACTTACTGCCTGGAAAGCGTGGAAATATGCGTCCATGGCGACTCAGCAGCCAGGGATACAGCGGGTAGCTATCACGGATGAGATGAGGAGCCGCACCGAAGGGATGGTGGCCATGCGGTGGGGGATGGCCTGGATGTGGCCCGCCCGGAAAGATGCCCAATGGGTGGCCGGGAGGCAAATGCGGGGGCGGACCATGCGGCGGTCCTGTTGGCACGGGCGGATGAGGATGCTGTTGTTGCTGTTGCTGCTGCTGCTGGTGATGGTGGGCCAGGGCGGCGGCCATTTGGAACTGGGCGGCAAGGAACGGTGGCGGCGGCGGACCCGGTGGAACGCCAGCCGGCGGTCGGACCACCACGGATGGGGGTGAGGTGCGGGCCTGGGTGATTAAAGCTAGATTTGGCGGTGCCGGCAGTGCTAGTGGACGGATCAGGCCTCCCATGACGCCGGCTTGGGGTGGAGGAGCGCCTGCAGCGGGATTTGCATTCCCATTTGGCGCTGGCGAGGGTGAACGACTAAGGGGCGAGCGCGGCGGACTCCGCGATCGATCCAGGGAGTCACGTCTCCGGCAGTAGATGAATCCTCGCGGAGTCCTCCGGCCGCTGGTCGTGGGCGACGAGGGACTCTCGCTCCGCGGCGGCGAGGCAATCACACTGACTCGCAGGGGAGCAGATCGCGTCGTGGATTCGCCCACTATGGAGTCGATGCTGAAGGCCAGCTTGGGCTTGCTGGTGGCATTCGTCGCGGCCGTGGTTGTGGCGGAGATGGGCACGGATACGGACACGGATACGGCGACGGCGGCGGCGGAGGCCGGGCCTGCTGTGGCTGCCGTGGAGGAGCTGCTGACAAAAGGACTTGTCGGCGCCATTGGCAGCATGTTGAACGTTTGACGGCCGCACGTGACCATTTGGCGTAACGGTTTCCGATGGCGCGATTCGAGGGAGTTTTTGGCGGGTTAATTGAATATTGGGAACGGATCGGAGTCTCGTTCGAGTACAGTAGTCACTGTCTAATCACAAACACACACACACGAGCACATGGGAAGATAGGGTTCAGCGATTGGCATCCGCCGGACTGACATTGATAAACTGGATCACCGGAGAATGTCGTCGCTTGTGGCTGGGTCTCGAGCTGCGACTGCTACTGCCACTCGGACTCTGGGATGTGGGTTTGCCGTCGCTGGCAGATGGAGCGTAACGGTGCCGCTTCAATGGAGATGCGGCGGCGGGCTGAACGTGGACGACGTCGATTGCGGTTGCCGCGATGATGAGCACTGTCAACGCCATTAGCATTATGGAGCGTCTAAAGGCGTCTAATTGTCCACAGCGCTCGGCCGCTCCTCTCTCTGCAGTCCACAGTCTGTATCTCTCTCTCTCTCTCTCTTTCTCTTTTTCTATCTACTGTTCGTTGTCTTTCTCTTTCGCTCCGTAAGTTGTGGGGGCGTCGGCGAATCGTTCGGAATCTCGCGGTAAGCGTCGCGTGGATGCCGCCGCTCGAGTGTCGTGGGCACACAGTCACAATGCCCGTCCAGGGCCCGTTCACGGGTTTCTTTCTGCTTCTTTGCCTCTCTGCCGGGCCGATGCCTTCCAGTGGAGCAGTTGGGGAGCTGCTGTCGGCACAACTGTCGTCTCGCTCGCTCACCTCTGCACGGACGCATGCGCCAAAGCAGCGCAGATGAAACTCAGCGAACGACTGAAACCTGCTCCCCAACTGCTGTCCCTGTGGATGGGGGTCGTGTCTCTCGCCCCAACTCCCCTTCCAGAGACTAAGTTGTGGCTGGTGCTGGTGTTGGTGTTGGTGGAGTCTCCCGACCAGACTAGTCTCTCTCTTTCTCGCTCTCTTGGTCTCGCTCTGACTGTGGTTCTGGCTCTGGCTTTGGCTCTGATGCTCGCTCGCTCGGCTTTGTTGGCTCTCTTGGCTCTCTTGGCCATTTTTCGCACCAGTTTATGACAGCGAAACAAACAATTTGCGCTAAACAAAACAGCATCATTAAAGCGTTTGTGGTTTTAGTGCCAAGCGAGCTGGCCAGTCGGCAGGGGTCAGGGGAGGGTGCGGTGCAGGCGGGGCCAGCTGGCACAGTGGCAGGAAATTATTGGATTCACTAATCTTTGAAAAGGAGAAGGCGAATTCGAACACTATTTGTCCGCTGGGATTTCGAATTTCTATTCTAATGTTCTTTTATTTGCATAGCCCACGAATATTATTTTAACATTTTCAGTATTTGAAGTGCTAAAATGACTCAAATTTAAAGATAAACCACATATGTATTTACAAAGATATGTACATATATTCAAAGACATATTTTACTGAATTCCTATTTTTCTCATTAGAAATAGTTTCTTGTTTCTTCTGAAATTTTGAGACAATTTTACGAACTTTCCTAAGTGGATTTTGCCTAACTTTTGCCCATTTCCCAATTTTATGTATTGCCAGCCACTGTGCCTGGGCATCAACGTCATAGCTTATTCGCATAGACGCCCCGTCGTCAGTGGTGGCTACCCTATCCCCAACCCCTTTTCCACCCAAACCCTACCCAGCCCCACCACTTTCCCCACCCCCTTTGACCGTTTGGCTTGCCACCATTCTGAATTGGCTCGAATTGGCATCTGCATGATGTTGGTCGAGCGCATTTGAACATGAAAATGGGCGGTAACTTGGTTTCTTCACCTTCCAGCAAAGCTGCAACTGCTGGCGCACACTCACACAGATAAAGATACAGATACAGACACAGATACAAATGAACGCTCTCAGAGAGTTGCAGTGGATGGCCCAGTGGATGGTCATCCTCATCCTCTTCTGGCTGGGAGTTGTGAAAATAAACACCTCGTTAAAGATGCAGGAGGAGGCATAAAACATGCAGCGCCAACAACGCTGCCTCTCATAGGTAAATACACCCAGACATGTGCAATATACGACCGACCGGCCCCACCCCTAGCGCCCCATAATCTCCTGGCTGGCTCCATAGCGTGGTAGGGGCAGGGGCAGGGGCATGAATGGAGCAGGACACAATGGGGCAGAGTGCTGCAGAGTGGAGGCTGGCAAATAAATTGACGTGCGCTCGGCTGGATTTGTATGCATCTAGATAAGGTTTCCCTGTCGATGGTCCGATGGTCGATGCTGCCGCAGATGCTGCTGCTGCTGCAACTGGAGTTGCATCTGTATTTCTATCTGTGTATCTGCATGGCTCTCCTCTTCTATGTATCCGTGTATCTTTCTGTGTGCTGTGTGGCACCTCTGGGTGCGGTAATTGTAATTGGTTTTTATTTTTCGCGTTTGTTCCTGCCTTGTGGCCGAGAGTGTTTGCCGGGGCTGCCTCACGTTTCGGGATAAATCATTTAATTAGCCAGACAATGAGTTGGGGCGAATGGAGCGAATGGAGCGAATGGAGCGAATGGGGCGAATGGGGCTCTCCATCACAGCTAAAGGTTATCGATCGCCAATCAGTGATTTTCGGGGGGCGTGCACTAGCATTCGGCATTTACGTTCAATTGAAATATGACCTGGAGGTGGATCCGTCGATGAAACGATTAGAAATGCCTTGTTTATCAGTTCATAAATTTATGCGAATTATGGGAATTTTTTTGGTTGAGAATTAAATCTTAAATTGTATCCTGTATTGCCAATAATCAAGAAAAATCAACTTTCTTATAGAAAAATGTTATTGAATGTATCATTCAAATAAATATCTAAGGACATGCTCATTTCCATGCAGCCTTTTCCATTAAAAATTTCAGATTTTAAAGAATTAAAAGCATTTCAAGTTGTAAATTCTTTTTAATAATATTTGTTTACCCCGTCATAAGAAAAGATTAGTCTGAATTCTTCTCATCACGGGATCTGGCATTTGAAAGAAACTATTTTAGTCCAAAAATAAAGATACATTATGCTTAATTATAGATAATTTCAATAGTAAACTCTCTATTGTTTTTTTTGGTACTTTCATTACCAAAATATTATATTTAGTTCAAATATTATAATTCCGTTTCAATGAAATCCCCCAGCCACCACAAACTGTCTAATAAACTCTTCTAAGACCTTTTCCCAAACTAATTAAAGTCGGTTTCAGGCAAAGAATTACATTCTTCTAGTGGAGGTTCTCCCGATGATACCCTCCTAATCCTATGTATCATCTCGTATATGCAGGAGCTAACTGCCTTTCTTTCTTCTCTGCACATAAGCGGCTCGGCCCTGCTCGGCTCTCGCTCTCGAATGGAATCCACAAGATTCCATGTTCCACAGGCAACTGGCAAAGCGAGATACAGCCGCAGCTGTCGTTGATTGGCTGTCCGCTCTACTCAGGCAGGCCAGAGTGAGACAACAGTATGGGCCAGCTGCTAGCAAGGGGTTGGACTGTTAAATGAGTGTGTGCCTGGGAAAGAGAGAGGGAGGGAGGGGGGCGGGCGACGCTGCTGCTGAGAACGTATAAATCCAATTCATTTAATAATTGCCAACGAGATGGAGCTCATTATCACGAGTACTTTGCACGGCTTTGCCTGAGTCTTCCCGGGGAGCCAGAGAGGGGGAATGTGGATGGGGATGGTGATGGTGATGGTGATGTGGAGAGGGCTTATGTGGGGAGGCTGTGCCGTCCCTGGTTGGCTGTGGTTGTTGGTGGTGTCTGTGTCTCCCCAGTATTACTTATTGCAATACGTATATAAATCTAACAGAAAATCAGCTAAAGTTTCGGTTCGGTGGATACCCTGTGCCTGGAAGGGATTACGGGTCTATATTCTTTGCAGAGTAGTACATAAAGTAATATTTATATATACTATTATATTATTATGAAATATTATCTTAAAAAATATATGAATAGAATAAAGATTTTGATTGAAATTTATAATATTATAATTTATTTTCGATTTTGATTTGGACAAAATCTTAGGAGTTTGGGATAGTTTAAATGGAATGAATAGCTGCAAATTTTAATAGGTCCTCTTGTCCTTTATACCAGTATACCCTTAGCCATAAAGTGGTATGGGCTAAAAATTGATTGCGCCGCCTAAGAGTTTTGTGCTAATGCTCCACTGTTTCTGTCTTAGTGTTTGTGTGTATCTATGTATGTGTTTCTGTTTATCTGTGTGCGTTTGTCTCGTTAGCGTTTTTATTAGACGCGCAAATGGAAGCCCAGAGCACTGAGAGGCTGAGACCTGGAATGGGGATGGGGCTGAGACCAAGACCGAGACCGATGCCTGATGCCTGATGATGGCGACGGCTTTTCATTGTCAATTAAAACAGCTTCTTGTCTGTGTGGGGAGAGCTGATGGACGATGATGCAGGGAGGATGATGACGGCGGCTGGTGACTGGTGGTTGGGGGATGAGGCATGCGGCATGCCGCATGGCGGATGGAGATGAATGTCTGACTGTTTAGCGAAAGCATAATTGCCACAAGGGTTGGACCCGGCCCGGCCATCCGACATCGCCATCAGACATCGCCTCGCCTCGCCATCGCCATTTCCATCTCTGCCGCACTCTGGGGTCCGTGTTGACACAGCTAATTGGCTTTATTTGTTTTAATAATTGAGCATTTTTGGCATCGGCCCTGGGCACTGATTTAATTAAAAATTTCCACGCTCATTTCACTCGGGAGTCGCCCCTTCGAAAGGGTTTTCCAATGGTGCTCTGCTGTCGTGACACTTTCTGTTTGTTTGGCTCTAAGGAAATTGAAATTGAATTTTAATGGCGCGGATTTAGAATCCGATATTCCATCGGAGTGAGACGCGTCGGGGCTAAGCGAGAGACTTAATTAAATGCAAATAAATATTTTGCAACTATTTGGAATGCTTAGTCGCAGATCAGGATCCGTGGATCAATGGTGCTACAGCTCTAGAGAGATCGAAGCAAATCCCTAAACGTAGCCCCGACGGAAAGCCTCTAAAAATCCAGCGATCAGTGCAGAGATCTAGACGTGGATCTGGATCTGGCTCGAGGATCGGCGCATTTAATCCAATTATCGATGCCTGCGCCTCTGGCTTTGCCTTTGGCTTTGGCTTTGGGTTTGGGAAATTGTGACCTCGTCTAAATTGTGGGCGGGTGGAGAGGCTTAGCCTTCGCCCAGGTAATACTCTCATTCCCAGAAGGAGATAGTGCTTCGAAGAGCAAGAGAGAGAGGAAAGAGAGAGGCAATTCGTTGATTAATTAAAATTTTGATCAGCTCTCCAACGAGGGCCATTATTTAATGAGCTTTTTTTTATGAGATGCCAGGTGTGGCATGTCTGTGGCCAATGGGTGTGGCAACCAGTCTGAGACGGTGCTTGTGTGTGGGTGTGAGGGGGGGGATACAGTGATTCCGATGCCGATCGAGGCGCGACAACTGCCGCAAATTATCGCAAATTTGAGGGGTTCGTGGGATGCAAGCGAAATATTTTATTGCCTCATTATGCAAATGCGAATGGCTCTCAGCGGCGGGGCAGGGACTGCCACCAGGAGGGGACACAGCCATACAGGAAGGTGATAAGGTTTTTGGTGATCGGTGATCAGTGATATCTTGTATCAGGTCGTCAGGTCAGGTAGCGCAGCAGATCCCTTAATTGGTTACGCTTGCCGGCGGAAAACCGCATTGAAATTACGGCAGGACCTGCCCGAGATCCATAATTGCGGTAATGCCAATAATCTGTTTTCGACCAGCGACCCGACCGCTTTCCACCTTCCACTTACCCCTTGACCCTCTCGCAGGCAGCACAGCCTCTCCTCTCCGCTCCTCATATACATATCTTGCGCTTTCCGCCTCTTAATCCCCGCGAACCGCCTCATAAGCCTGAGTCAGCCTCTAATTGTTGGCCCTCCGAAGCAAGGATTCTCCTTTGGATGGACAGCGGTACGGCCTGCCCCTGGCCTGGCCTGCGTTCCATACTGG
Organism: Drosophila athabasca; assembly: GCA_008121215.1. Taxonomy (NCBI): domain Eukaryota; kingdom Metazoa; phylum Arthropoda; class Insecta; order Diptera; family Drosophilidae; genus Drosophila; species Drosophila athabasca. Next base: position 13,841,526 of record CM017793.1, read on the forward strand.
TTCCTGTCGCGCGCTCTAAGCAGCATCGATAATTGGATTAAATCGGGGATGGCTGCTTCCACGCCAAGATGCCGCGCTAGTCCCGCGCTGATCTTTGGATTTCCAGCGTGGCTTTGAGGCGCACAAATTCCGAGTTAAGTTTGAGGATTTGCTGGCCTAACACGCGCTGATCATGTGTGCACTATTCGGATTGTCGGATTGATTCCCTGGAAAACAGTCGGACTATATCGCACTGATCCCCCCCTCGATCTCCAGGCTCTCTCTCTTTCCGTCCTACTCCTAGACTAACTTCTGCCTTGATCCTTAAGCTTGGCAGATCTGGCAAATCCAAAATATTTAGTTCCATTTAATGGGGGCTCTATCACCCAAAACAGTTGATGGATCAGAGGGGATCAGATCAGAGGAGAGTGATTTCAATATATGTATGTATATATTTCTATAGATTATGATTCAGAGAAGATTGATTCCAATACAAAGATGATCGCAGCGAAGATATTTTTGGGAATGCATAAATCTCAATGAATTGGATTTGGGTGAATATTCGGTTGTAATTAATGAAATGATAAACAGATTTTCCCCATTATGACGAACACTTGAGAATTGCCATTAGACAAATGGCCAGCACATGTATCCCCCCACCCCAGAACATCCCAGAACTCTTCCGCCCCCTATCCTCTCTCCTGCCGCTCTTGGCCTTAGACAAATCGCTGCTCATTAATATATTCACTCATCATCGCCGGCAAATGCACAAGTCATAATTGCAATTGCACTCTGACGGCGCTGATAGATACAAATGGCCCAGAGACCGAGGTCTCGTTCCCCTCCAGAACGTAGTCGCTGTCCTGCCCCAGCCCCTGCCTTTGCCCCTGCCCCCTGTGTCTACGCCCACGCCAGAGTGGAAAATGTTGCGTGAAAATTACCAGCAGCTGCCCCCGAAGGAAGGGACAAACACAAACAGAAACAGAAACGATACACAACCGTGTCAAGGGTAGCCGGGGGGAGAAAGAGCACTGTACGAGTGTCCGTATCCGAGACTGCATTCCCACAAAAGACATTTGTCAACACCCCCCACTTAAGGCCACAGACGCCTCCCCGCTCGATCCCCTTTCAATATTTTGACGCATGAAGTTCAATCTTTAAAAAAAGGAATGCTCTGTTCTGTATGTAAATCATAATTCGTGGAACGCACTCGCACAGTCCGTAGATGCAACTGCAACAGCATCTGCTGGCCGCAAGTGTTGATAGCTGCACTTATCGGTTGGCTGGTGGCTGGTGGCTGTTGGCTCTGCGGATTCAACTCGTTGCTGGCTAATTGGGTGCGAACGTGCGTCAATTAGTTGCACTTGGAATGGCTCACGAATGCAGCGAGTAGCAGCCCATCTACAACTGAAAATCCAAGGCACGACATCGTGATCATAATCCCAGCAAGGCGCCATGCTGATCCACCGATTCAGCGATCCAACGATCCAGCGATCCACCGAACATCATCGAGTCTGATCTTCAAGCGATTATCGACACAGAAAAAACCGTGTAACGGTTCGACCATTTCCCATACCCATACCCCAAAAGAAAGCCAAAAGAAAGTGTCGGACAGACAATCTGTCTGTCTGTATTTGAGTCAGTGATTTGGTTAGTCAATTGTATCTGTTACTGCTGCTGCCGCGGCTATTGTGTTGGCTAAGCTCTTTGGCGCCATGGCCAAAATCCACCTCGTGGCACTTTTGCTTTCTTTCCCATGATTTATTGTCGCACATGTATCTCATGGGTGCGTGCATCCAAGAGATACACTGATTCAGATTCAGATTTATATTTGTTTTCTGTGTTCGACATTTACAAAATGTTTTGCTTAATTTGTTTTTTGTCTCTCTGCAAAAGGGGGGGCGCCACATTGTGGCAAGGAGAACGATGAGGGAGCTTTGTGGGTGTTGCATGACAGCATTCAGGGCTTGTCGCTCATTACTTGGGCTTAAATTCGTATTTGGGGGGTGGGGAGAAAGTCATTCTGTGGCACAAGCAAGTGGTTGCTTCTGGGGTTCAGTCGTTCCGTTGGGGTTCCGTTCTGAGAGTTCTGTTTTTGAGGGAGTGTCGAATGGTGAATGCTGAATGCTCTGGGATTGGGCCGAGAACCTTCCTGCTGTGGCCTGTTGTTTCCGTGATCCCCAGAGATTGTCGTCATTATCCATACCCATTTCCAACTATTTCTTTTGACAGAACCCTCTGGCTGATCTTTGACTTTGATATTTGTGGGTCTCCTCTCAGTCTCTTGCCGTGTCAGTGTCACTGGCATGGGATGTATTATTCTTTCATTAGGCTGCAAGTTGTTGCAACTGCTCGACACTCGAATTGGGATACGGATTTGCATACCGCATGTGGCATACGGCATACGGCGTTCGGCGCTCCCTCCCTGCTGTTCTGTGGATCTCTGCTCGGTTGCTGCTCTCATTTCTCCTGACAGAAGAGCCGCGAGCTGTGAAAAGTAACTCACTCTGCGCTGGACAAATGCAAATTATAGATCAGGTGCAACATCAGTAGTTGCAACTGCAACAGCAGCAGCAGCAGCAGCTAGAGCAAGAGCAAGAGCAACTGTAATTGCTGCCATAATTGCAGCAAGTGGATTCGTTTTCCATATCATATACCCTCCAGTTATGAGCAGGTTAAACTGAGGCATTTTTTTGCATTTTGCCATTTTAGCATTTTGCCACTGGTTCGGGAGATCTGGGGCGCTGCGGTGCATGCAACACATCTTCCAGCCTCATCTGGTCCAAATTGTAGCTCCAATTGCAGTTGCAGTTGCAATCTGCATGTGTAATAGAGTCAAGACGACTAATTTTGCGGCAATTTGTGCTTGGGAAATCCATGCGGAATGGATAAACGGTGGCAGGCAGGCAGGCAAGCAGGCAGGTAGGCCATCTCCGTCGTTCCCCCTCCCCACTGGGTTGGGGTGGGGGGCACATGTGGAAATTAAACGAATGATGGACAGACACACATCCCAGACGTCCCAGACGTCGAGTGCATGCAAACTTGGGGGGCGATATCTCTTTGGCTGCACTGCCTATCCCCATTGCTGTCTCTCTCTCTCTCTCTCTCTCTCTCTCTCTCTCTGTTTCTGTCTCTCTTAGCTTGTCATGTTATTAGCAGCAATTTAAGCAAATAATCAGTGCAACTTGCCATCTGAACAGGAGAAGAGCTGCAGTCACAGGAGGGGGATTCTTGGCTAGAAGTTAGTGCCAGGCCAGGCCAGGCCAGGTGGATGGCCAAGGAAGGGGAGGGGTGGAGGGGAAGGGGCGGGTTCAACGCGTGACTTGCAGGCAGACACATCACAAAATTGCAGACAAGTGTGTGGTTCTATCCGAAATAAGCAGCCAAAGCCAAAGACAGAGCTAGAGTTAGAGCCACATGCAAATGCCAGCGCCAGCAATATGCTGCTTGCAGCATGCTTAGACGGGTGTAACAGAGATAGCTTCTAATTAGAGATGGAACACAGATGGAAGCACGCACGACCAAGGCATAAACAAATGGATCAACGCACAGTCCCTATGAATATTTATGCTTCGTAATTGCAAAGAACAAGGTTACTCTGATGCTAAACAAAACACCCATGTTCCTTGCAATTACCGCGCATAAATATTCATAAATGGTACTCTATGAAGAGTAAATAGATCCATCATTTTATCCGCCTTTGCAGCACCCATCATGGTTTAGAAAATTCGTGTACCGTAACTCTTTGCTGAAACTCAAGAAATCCCATCCCTAATTCTAATGTTGGAAAGACTTTGCTGAGCTTTTTTCGGTGCTGGGTAATTTGCATTCCGTTGCGAAGTGCAACTGTTGTTTTGCGCCTGGCTCCTCTCACGATTTGCCAGCAATTTGGTACAGTTTGTGGCCTGGCCTGCTACTTTGTTGGCTCTGGCTCTGACTCTGGCTATGGCTGGTGAATTTTCACAGTTGATTTACCAAGATTGAGGTGCCTGGTAGATCGGTAGTTTTATTTACAAAAATTAGCACAGCTTTTGCTTGTTTACTGCCCCAATCGAAGCCAGGCCCCAGACTCCGACTCCGGATCCGTATCCGAACGGACCCCAAACCCAATCCCCGACTCCGACTCCAATTCCCAATCTGACTCTGAGGTGAACGAGCGTTTTAGTTAATTTTCCAAATTGCTTTTATTAGGTTTCGTTTATTTGCATTTTGCGCTTTAATTTTACGGTTGATTTTCCTTAGCTCCCTTAACCCTCTGCTGCTGCTGCCTTTGTAATTGCAAAGCGTTTCGTTTTTTTCGAGTGCGAAAATTAGCAGCCGTCCCTTTCGTGCTGTTGCTGTCTCTGTTCCTCTTAAATGTTGCAATTTTCGAGTCGTAAAAAATTTAAATTTCTGTTTAAGCTTAACTGAAAAACAAAAACAAAAAGTTGGCACAAAAAAATTGCAACAAAATGTTTGGGATCTTATGCAATCCCTTCTTTTTTTGGGGGTTTTGCTGGTTGAATAACCGTTGAAAAGTTTTGGCTTTGGAATTGGGTAACCAGCGGAGAAGAGGCGTGTATTTTTAATCTCAAATGAGATCGCTCAACAACCAAAAGTGAATTCAGTTTTGTAATTGCCAAGCGGACTGCTATGATTGCCTCCAGTTGGGGTCATCTATGGCCTTTTGAACGATGGCTCAAAGATTTGTAGTTTTTGTCCTTGGTTTGATTGAAATTACGGCTACTCTTTGTGGGTTGGGTTGAGGTTATCCATAACCATTTTGAGCTATTAATCCTTATCATATCACAGATTCTCCTTCCAAATTCATTTAAGATCAGACTTGATTTCAAGTTTTTCCTGTGAAGTCTACTGTCACTGCATATCATATCCGTATCATATCAAGTTCTTCCTACTGTCACCTCATTCTACCCATCATCATCATAAGCATCTGCTTATTTATCATTCATATGCAATCGGCTATCTCAGTGGCTCAATCAGTCTCCTGCTCCGTCTATTGCCACAACCCATACGCATGTAAATCAACACATAATAACATACTATAATGCTCAACAAGTCTTTGGAAGGGGGAGCCCCAAGACCAGAACTGCGACTCCAGCTCCATCTCGAAGCGCGTGCGTGGAGACTTAATTGCTGATTACAAATTAGCGATAACAGACAGTCGTCTGGTCTGAAGGGAGAGAGCTTGGATGGATGGATAGGAGAGCAGATAGTCGAACCAGGGCAGCCCTTGAGTTAATTAAGACATTAACCACTGCCAGCACTGACTGATTCCTCTGTAATCTGCCATCATCCCGAGCCAGCGACAGACCTAGAGGAAGATGGCAACTTGCCCCCAAATCACTGACATCCGCCTCCCCTGTTAACGTAATTGGTGCTGCCACCTTATCAGCGCCCACGTGTCGCCAGCCTGCCGCTTATTGTCGACCACTTTCCGGCCATTATTGTGCTTGCCACTTGAACTTTCGGCTTGTGCCGCAATTACATTGCCTCGACAATTGTGTCGGCTTCCTACGGCTTCGATCGTTTGTCATAATCCCCATCAACCACCCCTCCCCCTCACGAACACCTCCACTGACAGAGTTATCGATTACCTTTGGGGGGGCTTATCCGCCTGTCCATCGAACAGCAACGCATCGACGGAAGTACAGCTGTCACTTTCGTTCCGTAATTATGATCGACGCCATATTTGTCCCGCTCATAAAGTAATTGTGCCTACCTACCCACCAATCTCCGAGGCGTAAACATAATTAAAGATTCCGTGCGGTACACACAAAATATTTTAATTATTTCCAATTTCAATCGAGACAATCGTGCGGGGGGGGGAGACAGTCCAATGCGTTCTTTGTGAGATATTCGGATGCGTGACAGCGGTCAGGTAGGCCCAAGGAATGAATCTATGAATGTCCAAGATGACTTCAGATGTTCCATGGTTCATGAGAAGACTGATCAATGCTGGAGGAGGCCAACGCTACACCCACAAACGACTCCATGGCACACCATATGGCCATCCCAGTAGCAAGGGACCCCCTTCGATACGAATCAAAGGGCTAAATTCATTTGTAATTCGATATTTTCGATTTTCCACAGATTGCCAGCCCATAAACGGCTTGCCGATTCAGAGCGGGCCAAAAACTCCAATCAAATATCCGAGGGTCTATAAAATTTGCAATAAAATAAATTGACGCCATAACAGCATCGCGTCGAGACACCTACAATGTTGATACTGAGCGCCAGCTCCAAATTCAACTCCAACTCCTTCTCCGGCGCAGAGGTGTAAGACAATTTTCATTTTAGCGCCGCACATAAAACATTTTTTATTGCTTTAAAATCGACGAGGAGTAAAAGTTACACTTTCTCAATAGAAAGCCGGCCAACGGCATTGGCATGGGCATCAGCATCGACATCGACATCGGCTTTGGTGAGGAGGCCTCTCTGGGGAGTGCTTAGGGCCCAAGTACTCTCTAGGCCGAAGTGTTAATGGTGCGTGAGGGTCATAAACCAAAAATACAGACTTTGAGCAACTATGTAAGTCGCATCCCCCAGACCGCCAGACCGCCAGACCGCCAGAGCCCCAGCCAAATGATGAGCCAGTTACAGTTACAGTTCCACTCGAAATGGGGTCAAAATTTATGGCTAAAAGTGCAATATGTCTTTGCGGGAATAGGGTGTCGAGTGGGTTGGTGGTTTGGGTGGGTTAGTTGGAAGGTGGTGCGGCCACTCAATGAAACTGTCAAGACATCGCATTTTAAAACAAATGCGAGGAAAGTAAATAAAAACTGGACCGTCTTGGATTTCGCACACGCAAAAGGTCAAACCCCGAAAGAAAAGGAGATGACTCCGCCGACCAAGGGGAGAGATCTGGACAACTGACATCTGTACATGACTTTGGTGGTGTGGTGTGGTGTGGTGTCCAGGTCCAGTTGTATAGCTGTGTAGCTGTGTGGGCAACATTACGAGTACCGTACCTCTCCTCCGGATGCCTCTCCTTCTTTTGTGTTGGTTGTGTCTTTTACATTACCTCAATTCGACAGGCAACAGCGGCCCCTTGGGCAACTTTAATTGGAATTGCCTGCCCTGCTCTGCTCTGCTCTGCTCTGGGGGTTCCAGACATCTCAGAGATGGAGACTGGGTCTTGGGTCTACAGTCTGCAGTCTTCAGTCTGTCCCTGGCATTAACTTTGTGCAATTGCAAATTTACGAGCCAGGCGTCAATTAAGTATCGAATTACAACTTGTTTAATGTCAATCTGTCGGGGCTGGTGCCTGTTACAGTGAGCTGTCCAACGATCTGTCTCTGCCGCTCTGTTGCTGTCGCTGTAATGCTTTCCCCCTTTTAGTGGAAGAACCCCTAAGTGCAAAGTGCAGAGAGGGGGGAGGGGATTTTAGGACCACTGATCCGATCTCATTGGTGCTGTCAGAATTCGCATAATTATCCAACAAATTAGCTTGTCACAGAGTCGCGTCGCAGTCAACATGGCGGCAGCGTCACCTTGTCTCCCAGCCCACTCCTCCCTCCCTCAATCCATCCCCATTAATATGCCACACCAGGGGTAACGCGTGGGCAGTTGACAGTTTGAAATCCGAGTTTTGACAGCCCGTTGGCTACCATATAATATCAGAAAAGAGACAGAGAGAGAGAGAGGGAGAACAAGACTTATTAACTGCATATATTAACATTCAATTTGAGCGGCCATTGCTGCGTACCCTACCATACCCCTCCACCCCCTCCAGGGGAGGCATAAATCAAAATATCGAAGAAACCTCTAAAGTCGTTTATGAATTGACAATTGAGACAACACCCAAGATCTAGGGTCAGCGGAGAGGGTCCCATGCGGGGAGGGTCGGAGCGGGGCTCTTGTCACGTTTGGGCTGTTAACGTGTTTCGTTGACCACTCTCCGAGAGGGGAACCAGGGGCACCAGGGGAAGGGCACCAGCAGCGGGCTGGGCTCTGGTTGAATGATGCCTGCCGATTGACACTCGCACTTGTACAATTTTAATTAAACGCCACTGGTTTTGATACAGTATCTCCATCCATACGCTACAATACGATACGATACGGTTCGAAACGGTTCGATTCGGTTTGTTGGCGAGTGCGTGCACTGGGAGAAATGAATGGGGCATTGTAATTTATCTTCTAGAACTTACAATTTCAATGATCCATTCTCTTTAGATACATTTTTATGCACATTCCGCGTCAATTCTCATATTAATTTGTTCTTCCATACATCAATTTCTCTCAGTGTACTTAGATATCTTTCCCTTGTCCACTCTTCTAGCCAAAACCCCACCCCGCCCACATGTGTGTGTGGAACACATGTATGTTCTCAGTTGCATTGACTTTCGATTCTAGGAAAACTTTTAAGCCACAATTTATGCTCGTTTAAGGCGATAAATATAACAGAACCCAATGTGATTGAAGCTGATTGCATTCCAGCAACCACCCGACCCCGACCCCGACTCCGACTGCACTACCGCATTCCGTTCCCCATAACCCCTGCACCGTTCCCCCCATGCCCCATGCCCCGTTCCCCGTTCCCCGTTCAGAGTCATGAGTCACTGCCCCAAAGAGCAGCTGCAGTGGCGGTAATTGAATGCGTGTCAATTGAATGGCGTCTCTCTCGGAGTGGAACTCGCATTCGCACTCGGACTTCGAGTTCGACTCCGCATCGATATCTGTATCTGTATCTGTGCCTGAAATCGCCCATAAATAAACGCTAAAAAGCATACAGCGGCAATTAATAACGCCAAAAGATTTGCAAAATGGCCGCCACTTCCATTGGCAGTTGCAACTTTACGAGCTGCCATCGAACCCGAGAAAGAGAGAGAGAGAGGAGAGCGGAGCGGAGCGCCAAAAGCTCTCGCAGATGGCGGCTACCGAACCGAACGGATCCCAGGGCCAAGTCGACGGAGTCGGCCATTGATTTATGCATCCCGTTCGAGCTCGAAATTGTAGCTCGAAAATTGGCGAATGATTTTGTGCATTCTGAGAGTGTTCAGCACACAGAGAGAAAGAGGTAGAAAGAGGGAGAGAGAGCGAGTGAGTGTGGGAGGAAAGCGTGAAGAAAAGTTGATTGATGAACTGCAATTAAAAGCGCATTTTCATTCAGGTCTCGAAGGTGGCAAAAGATGCATCCAAGTGCAAATAATGTGAGAGGAGGGATGTGTGCGGGGTTTGCGTATGTTTCCATTAAATAGATTTTTAATTGGGTGTTAAAGGAATGTAAGCAATTAGTTAGATATGTACAAATGTTATAAAATAGGAGATGATTAAGGGGGAAATACTGCTAAGGGATTGGGGGTCAAACGATATGAACTACGTAGAGGGTAATGGAAAGGTTAAACAGTACTCTATATATTCTACAGAATGTCAAGGAATATCATTATTAAAGGAATCATTAGAGAATCATATTTAAGAAAACATTACGGAAATATTCATCTACGAAAATATGAACTACTTTTAGTCTTCCATTTGAAAACTTCTACAACATAAAATAAATGATTCATGGCACAATATGGAAATCTTACAAATGAAAGATTATTGTTAAATACAAGTGATTCATAGTATCAAAGAAAGTTAGAGAAGTGCTCAAGAAAGGTGACTAATTTTAGAGTTACTTGAGATGTAAGTACTTCTGTTTTCACAAAAAATCATCTATGATTCATAGAAATCCAAAGAAAGCTCTCTCTTCGTAAATAGTCATTGAGTTTGCTTCTTCAGTTAGGGATTCCCTTTGGCATGGATGGTTCACACACCTCTAACCCACATCTAGGCAACCAACTTTCCACGACTCACTCACCTGTCCCAAGACCAGAGACACAACGAATTTCAATTAAAGCGACACGAAGAAGTCTTCGCCATAATCCCTTCAACCTGGACAATCATAAAGTATGAAAAATATACAAAAAACCAACTGATTATCATCTTTCAGAGCTGAAATGCGAGCCATTAAAAATTTCGCACTACAAAGAGCCAAAGACAAAGCTGCCGCTGCCGCTGCCACAGCCGCAGTCGCAGCCATATCCCCAAACCCACATCCATATCCACATTCATGGCCAGGAAAGGTGTGAGCCGCGTTGAGTTTCAATTCCATTCGGGCAGCTAATTAGCCGGCGGACACTTGCTGGGGCCAGGGGATGGGTTGGGGAGGAGGTTGTTCGGTATTCAGCGGAAATGCTATGACAAAGTGGTGGCAGCCTCTGCTGCTGCTGCCTTTTCTTTTGTACATTTTTGTTTCTTTTTCGGGGGCTGCATTTTGGCCAGCGCGATGCTTATCCCAGAGATGAAATATTCGAGCAGACTGGAGAGGCAGCATAGAGGCAGCAGGCAGCAGCAGCGTTGAAGATGAGTCGCGTTGGTAAACGCTTGTCAACTTTGCTTTGATTGCGCTGCTAACGGGGAGAAAATTAATTTTTATTGCAGCCCACGGGGCGTATCAGCGATGCGAGGCCCCAGCACTTCCTCCGACCTTTTTTCGCCTTCCTCCTGCCGTCCTCTGCGTCTTCTACTGTCTTCTGCTGGTCGCACATCTCTTAGATTCCAGTTGTCAGATCTTCGAGCGACGCAGCTGAAGTATGGCTTCCGTTAGTGCGAGGGGCTACTGTGGAGAGGCACCATCGCTACCGTGGCAAAGGCGAGGCCGGACCGACACTTTTCAGTTTTCTGTTTTCTGTATTCAAATGCAGTTGGTCCGGCCCGGCCCGGCCTGGCCTGGCCCGGTCCCGGTGCGGCCTTCTCGGCCAGCTTAATTAGCCAAAACGTTGCATGTGTTTTGCACTTTAGTTGCTGGCAAAATCTTTACCAAATTGCCAACTTCTCTGGCCCCAATGATGATGAAGACGATGAACAGAGCAGCGAGGTGACGGCGATAATGGTGATGGTGATAATGATGATGGTGTTGACATGCGAGGCCATTGGGTCGCCAAGGAGTTCAAGTCGTGGTGTCAATTAGTTGTATTCTTTCAGTATTTACAAGATACATGCAGAATACAGGGATTGAAGTTCAGAGAATTCTCCCAAAAAAAACCTTAGAATTGTATAAATATTCTTTCCGTTCATAGCTATGAAACATCCAATTTACCTCAATTATATAGGTACTTTATTTATTTAAGGAATGCATGCCTCCAATAGAGTCTCGAGCTCTCATGAAAACTTTTAACCTTTCGATGGATTGGGAGGGGCAATGGGAGTTACAAATGGAGCTCGATAAATGTTCTCAGTTCATAAAATGCAATTGAGGAATTGCCTTTCACATTTCATCAAAACTCATCGAATAGCTCAAACATTTTATGGCACTTTCAACGCATACTCTAGGAGGCGATCCGATCTCCGATCTCGGTGAACATTCTCCCATATAAATCACAATGGAAAACCTCAGGTCGCCTCAATAAAAATTGTAATTAATTGCGGCTCTCTTACAGAGTTCGGGGCAATGAAAAACACACAAAACAAATAAATAAATATGTACAAATATTTTTCAGGGCAGGCCCCATCCCCAGCCACAGCCGCAGCCGCAGCCTAAGGCACAAAGTGGAGCGTTCACGTTTCCCCCTTTCCAAAGAGCCGTGTGCTCCGTGAATGCCTAAAAATAAATTCAAATTAATCACGCACTGAGCGATCGCACAGTTTTCCCGCTTTTCCCACAGTCAGAGGGAGAGAAATCATAATAGAAGGATACCCCCGATATGACCCCTTGAAACTCCGTCGATTCCGATTCCAGTGGCTGGACTGTCTATAGCAAAACAAACTAACTAAAATCCGAATTGATCAACTAAAAAGCTAACTAGCCGCCAATTATGCAAAGGCATTTGGACGGGGCTTATGCTTATCTGTCCAGCGATTTCTCTGGAATCCGAAGGGGTCTTTGTAGATGGCCGCCGCTTGAAAATTATGAAAAAACAATTAAAATTATGTGCTGACCTTAATGAGCTGATTAAGTACAAAGACTCAAAACATAGCGATGACATTGTCTGACTTTGGACTGGAAGAGGTTGCTGACTGTGGAGCACCACTGTGGAGGCTGCCACTTATCAACGGACATCGCATCTCATCGCCTCAGCACTGAGTCACTTACAAGCTTCGGCCATTACGACGGGGCCATGTAAAGTGTACCAGAGTACACCCCCTGAAGTAGATCGGAGTGAAGACCACACACACGCACAGAACGGAGAGCGGAGAGCGGAGAACGGAGATCTGATGCGAACATCAGGCACTTGACATGCGTCAGGCCATTTGTCGCAAATGTCAACGACATGACGCCGGAGGCGGACCACACAGGCGGCCACCGAATCCACTTAGACTGGCCTACTATAAACACGTCGTCTATCGATGCTATCAACCGCCGAACGGGGCCGCATTCCCTTGACTAACCAACAAACAAAAAACGCTCAGATCTTACTCATATTTCAGGAATTCCAACGGCAAGGAAAGAGATAGAGCTAGAGGTATGGAGAGTACGGGGGAGGGGACAGACTTCAACTCCAAACTGGCAAAACTATTAAAAAATAACTGCGACGCGTCGTAATTCGCTCGAAACTGTGATAAGTCATTGGACATTGGAAGTCGAGGCGATCCTCAGCAGAGTAGACTCGAGTCGAGTCGGACAACCACTGAAGGAAAGGAAATAAAAACCCTCATCAAGCAACGAGTTCATCATCTTTTTGACAGCCAAACTAATTGACGAGACGCGCTTGCGCCGTGGCCATAACAAGATATATGGCCGAGATGACAACCCAAAGCATCAGCATCCAATATGGGTCTGGTCTGGTCTGCTCGAGTATCTGTGGTTTTCATATAATTATGAGCTTAGCGCCGGGCATGGCCAGTCCAGGGCCAATGCTAGGGCTCGCCCTAGAAGGGATCTCCTTAATTAGCGTGCAGCCCTCACTCGAACTCTGACTGGAACACTATGCTCCATGCGGAGAGATGGAGAGATGGACAGATGTAGGGTGGAGGGAGATCGGTTAGCTCTGTATCGGTTTCAACAGAAATATCAATCAAAATGTGAAATTGAAACGATTGAGCAAATGATTGGCTGACTGGCTGGCTGGCTGGCTGGCTGGCTCACTGAACGACCAACTGACAGTGTGAGTGGCGTGACGAACAATGCGGCTTTGATTCGGCTCTGATTCGAAAAAACCCAACACTAGCAACACACAAATATCGGGTAGAAAAGTGTCAGTGAAATCAAATCAATTTTAATTAGGCATTCGACTCAACTCCGGACTCGTCTCATGTGTGGGGTCTGATCTGTGGCAGTGGCAAGTGGCAGCTGATTAAAGCACACAAACTTGCCGCTGGCTCTGTTTAAATCTATTTTAACCACATGACCATACACTGGGAGAAACGAGAACATACATATAGTGGGGACAACTTAAAAAGGAATGAGAGTCTTTAAACACTGGCTGTAATCCTTTGATTGCCTAACGCATTGCTCACATTATTCATTAGAATTGCCTGAAAAAAGTTTGCAATTATTCCCTGGGGTTGTCTGAGTATACCCCAAAACATTTTTCCATTTGAAATTGATTTCACCATGTGATTCTGATTCTGAAGCACAGCTCGAAAACATTTCCACAGAGTGCTTGACATACCCGAACGTGCGTTGACACCAATTGCATGCAATCGAATTGAATCGAATAGCCTGGAATCGACTCGAATTCAATGCCCTGGAATTGTTCGATTGGGCTTCGGCTGCGGCTGCGGCTTCTATGCAGAGGCATTTTAATTGTTGCGCCTATAGACTACAGAGAGTTCGGCACGGGCCGATGCTTTTGTCGGCCAATTAGCTTTAATAAAAAGTATTTCAATAAATTATACGCACTTGCCATAAGCGCTGACAGTCCCGAAAAACAACATCATAATCGTAATGGCCGCAACAGCATTTGCATTGATAAGAACCGTGCGGGGCACGGCCACATCCAAGGGGCCGCCGTGGAAAGTAGCACAAATCTAATTACACGGCCAAGTGGCACACCAACAAGAAAGACACCGCTCCGCTCCAGTCCAGTCGGAGGCTCAAAGCGGAGATGCCGCCACGGAAGGCACGGCTCTGTTGTTGCACATGCTGGGCAAATTAGATAATGGCATGCGCAAAATGCCCGTAACGAAGCTACTGTTCAGGAGCAGTGGCAATCCACTCCACTCCAGGATTACGCTGCGGATGTGGATGCAGTGCTCAAGTGTTCCTCAAAAGTCAGCGACTTGCGGGTGTTCCACTTTTCCCATGGCTAAGCCCTGGATAATGCCACATGTGTGTGTGAGCCGGTGTGCGAGTGTGTGCCCTTGGATGATGATTTTTCCCAAAACAATTACGGATCAGGGAGACTGACTCACTTGTGTGATCCTCTGCCGGTCAATGGGCATTAAATTGGCTTAAATTAAGTCAAGTATGTGAGGCCATGGCATCTGAGGCATTCCCTATTATCCCGATGAAACTCCCATCTCTCCCAGCTCTCCTTTCACTCATCTAATAATGGACGCATATGAGTTGCATTATCCTTCTTTTGCTCTGCCTGCTTTGGAGTTCTTCAAGCGAAACAATGCCGGCTCTGGCTCTGGCTCTGGCTCTCTGGGCCCTTGGAAGGGGTGCTTCAGCCAGACTCTTGGCTTCTTGTCATCTTGTTGACTTTTTGTTTCGTAATCCTAATAAATTTAAATGACGTGCAATGTGTACACGCAGTCTCTCTCTCTCTCTACCAGGAGCTGTTGAAAAGGGTATGGAAACAGAGGTGTACAGAAAGAGGGGGATCAGACATCCCAGAATCGAAGAAGCATATGTTTCTCTTAAAAGAGAATATATATATATGTACTCAGTTTTGGCTGAAGCTCTCTGCATTACCTTTCCATAAGAATCTATAGAATGGGAGCCATTTTTATGTGAAATTCAACCCCTTTCTATAACATCTACACCACTGCCCTTTAGACAACTGAAGAAACAACTGAAGGCTGTTAGGCAACCAGGGAAAATAGTGTGAACCCATTAAAATTTAAATACAAAAACAATTATAAGTGGATTTTTATAATTAAATTCATAGAAATATGTTGCAGTCGAAGAGCTGGAACTAGAACTCGTCGGAGATGAACCCCTGGCCTGGCCTGGCCTGGACAGATGGGTGGCGGAACAAGAGAACATATTTTAATTATAACTTTAATAAGCCCAACTTCAACACGCACTCGACTCGACTCGTTGTCCACAATGGCTGAACCGGGTCCAGAACTAGGGTCCAGGTCCGCTGTTCGATAGCAACCCTGCTTTTTGGGAAATCTTGCACCTTTCCACGTTTCGTTTCCCTTTCCCCTGGGCCAGAGGCGGCACTTCATTATTTCCCACTTTGTATTTAAATCCGTTTTGATCCTCTTGTATGTTTGTGGCTTAACTTTTTGGCTCTTTCCGCTTCTGCAAGATCGCAAAGAATGGGAACTGGAAAATGCTTTGTTCGGTCTCTCACCCTCCCCGATCCGATCCGTGTAGGAACACCCGCACGTTGCCAGGTCCCAAGTCCAAGTCCGGGCCTGACTTTTGTAACAAGATCAACATGTTGAGATCGTCGGCAATCTGCCCGGGAGCAACCGGTAGCAACCATTGTTTGCATCTCATCTCCGGAATCCTTGGGATTGATTCTTGCCTTGATCCAGTTACAGTTACAGCTACAGTGTGTCGGCTTGTTTATGCCCTGAAGTTCATATATGTCGGCATTATCTCATTGTTGGATCAGTTAAGATTCGCCTGATAGACGGCTACCGTATGACAGCCCACTGAACCCATCATCTAGGTAGTGGAGAAAGCGGTCCATGAGTCACATTTGCCAGACCATTATCTGGCAATGTTTGCAGTTGTTTTGGATTAGCTGGAGAGCAGGGGATATAGCTGGAAACTAGAAGATCTAATGAAACCAATCCACACCGAACTCCATTCTATCTATCAAACTCGATGCGATATCCTTCAAAGTTCACCCCTTAACCACTACTCCAACCCTTCGCTTTTATTTTTGAATGCACTTGAATGCTGCCCATGCACTTAATCAACACACAAATCCTTTTAATTTAACACGCGCTCGGGTTCCCATTCGCTTACTACCAAAATCCTTTCATTCTGGCCGCCATTTTGCAGTGAGAGAGACAGAGAGAGCACCCCTTAGTCCTGGCAGCCGCTCTCACAGGACAAACACAAAGTGGCGGCATTATTTGTCGCAATCAAATGCTGATGATGTGCCTTGATTATGCGCGGCAAATGCCTGTGAAAAATGGCACAGACGACCCCGACCACTACGACTATGAGGACTATGAGGATGAGGACGAACAAGAACAAGAACAACAATGACAATGACAGGGACATGATTTTTGGGGTGAGTCCCGAGTTCCGCGTTTCCCTCTGGGGCTGGGGGCTGAGGGTTGCTAGAGGTCTCGAAAACGTGCCAGGCGACATCGTCGCAGCATGGAAGCGAATATTATTTAAATGGCGTATAATAATGGCAGACGCTCAGGATGCTCCGGACGCACTGGATCCAGGACAGCGGCCTCATAATGATGCGCCTCATAAAATGTGCAAATTGTTGTTGCCTCTGTTTGCCGCTGGCTGAGTGGCACTTTGGAGAGCTTGGCAGGCGTCGCGTTGCGTCGCGCTGCGTCGCTTCAGGCAGCTGCCAGCCAACGCCAACCCACCCAATCAACCCACCCATTCTTCAGCTTCAGCTTATTATGGAAACCCATCTAAAGTGACATTGCAATCAGGCGACGCTTATGGCAATTCATTTGTTTAACGACCAACGCTCGAGGATCAGACTCCGACAAAATCCTGGGAGTGGGGGTAGTCAAAATGGCGACGCATCTTTTTATCGCAATTAAGGGTTGCCATTGCCTAACTCAAGCAAAGCTTTTGTACTCCGATTTTCAAATTTCAGGAATCCCTAACAAATGAAAGTCTTGGATCTTTGCATAAAAGTTATCCTTCTCTAAGAAATCTTTCAGATCCGGACAGTTTCCAAGCGATTGAATACAAGTATCTTGATGTATTACTCAACATCCGCAGATATAATTTACTCGCATGGATTCGGACACTTTTAAAACACCCCTCTGTACGGTAACGGCATCCCTCTCCTTTCGCCAGCTAATTTCGCTTTTATTAGGTTTGCCAATTTGTAGCCGAGTCCTGGATTGGCAGGGATGCTGGCAGTAATGGTTGGGTGGATGCTTGGCTGGGAGGAGGAGGGAAATCGGGGATATACATTTCATTTTTACATTTGACATTCGCGCAATTGCCAGAGGAAGAGCCAGGCACGAAATGAGGCGCAATTTGCAGAGCTCGTTGCGTGTAAATTGAGTCATCTGCCAGGGCACCCCGCGAGTCGACCTCATCCCCCTATGCCAGCGTCGGGTCGTCTCTCATCCCCTTCCCCTCCAATGAGCTACCATCCTGGCAATTGCTAGGATTCCCTGCTCCTGCTCATTCCCAGTTCGTGTCCCATTTTGACTTCTGTTTTTTTTTGTTTGGCAGCGACATTTTCGAGTTATATGCACAAATTTATTTCATTTGTTGTTCCCAAACCTCTCCTTCCACTCCACTCCATTCCCCTGTCAACCAGACACCAGTCGACCATGTCCGCATATCCCTATACCGAACCCCTCTTCTATCCCTACCCACCCCTCTTTTCCCTACTCTACACTCTGTTTTCTTTTCCATTCTTTTTTTCTTTCTTTTTTTTGGAAAAATTTACATTTTTATGAAATTTCTTTTTTGTTTTTTTGTTTTTTTCGTGCATTTTTACAAATTTACACATTTGTTGGAATTTTTTATTGGCTGTCATCATTAGTTTCGATATGGCCAGGGGTGGGGGTGTTGTGGCAGTGACTGGGGGTTGCTTGAGCACTGGAGGAGAGAAGTGTGCAGTGACAAGTGTGGGCGTGTAATTTATAAAGTGTTTGCCATGGGGGAAACATTCGGGGGAGGCATACGGAGCGGGAAGTGGGAAGTGGGAAAAGATCTGCGATAAGAAGGAGACGACAAGTAATTTGGTTCGGCTATCAAGTTGATTGGGGTGGCATATGGATGAAGATGGCTGGGGCGTGGAATACTAAAGATGGAAGACCTGCTGAATGCTGAATGATGGTTAAGGGTCTCAAGGGGATGCCTAAGATGGTTGCAAGATGATTTAAGATTTCACGGATACATGTACACATATAGAGGCGATTAAATACTTTATATCATTCGGGGAATGAGTAAATTCTAAACCCTCCTTGTATCTTTATCAAATACACCCTGAATCTGGGCTATCCTATCTACCAAACCAGACCTTATCCCTGCTCCGATCTGGTCATATCATGCCGCCTGCTCATAAATCCCGCCTTGTTGTCCGGATCTGGGCAAAACGATAATGACACACGAACAAAAGTGCCTGTCAGCCAAAATATTACCCAAAACGAAAGTGTCAACAGGACGCGGGACAGAACCACAAGGCCGAAAGGAGGAGTAGAATCAGGAGCAGTGGCAGTGGCAGGAGCAGGAGTACAGGAGTACGAGGAATACAACGAATGTACCGGTAAAAAGTCATAAACATTACGTTGATTTTATTTCAGCAACTATTTTTTATGCCCATTCCGAAAGGATTGTCCTTCTGTTCTGCTACGGAAAGTGTAATAAAAACGACTCGGATTTTGGATGGTTTTCCACTGTTTTGCACACACACGTACCAGTGCTAGTGCCAGAGCCAGGGACGGGAGGGGGTGGGGAAAAGAGGTTCCGAGAGGGAGTCAGACATTTTTATGACATTTCTCTGACTACTGTATGTGCTCTTACTCTCGTTCTCTGCCCCTTTCTCCAGCTCTGTCTCGCCCTTTGTAATTTTCGAGCACTTTTCCGACATTTTAAACATTTTCTTGCCGCTGGCAGTTTGCCTTTTGTCAGTTTTCCTACAGTTTTCCTCCGCTCGTACGGTCGTATCGTCGCATCGTTGTATCGTGTCGTTTGTGTAATTTTTATGATTGTCAAGGATTAGATATAAATGTTTTATGATGTTGGCCCGCTACCGCAGCTCCCCTCCATGCCCCCTGCCCCATGCCCGATGTTCTTGTTGTCGACCAGAAATTGTGTTTTAATATGATTTTATGGCTTTGTAGTTATTCCGTATTTTCTGTACTTGATTGGCTCTGACCCATCCTCGACGTGGCGTGCCTGAAATATCAAATATGCCGTGCCCCGATCCCAATTCCAATTCCAGTCCCTGTCCCGATTTCGATTCCGATCCTTCGGTCATGCACCCCTTTGTGGCGTTCTGTAATGGGATTTCTCCTGGTTAACGCTAGCGCTCCTCTCGAGTTCTCAGAACTCGGCAGGCTCATCACAGTCCAGTTGTTTGATGTTCTTATAGCTGACACGCCCCTGCCCCTGGAACCGCTGTCAGTTTCTCAGTTTCCTAGTTTTCCCTGCTACCATCGCTTGATTACAGCGCGTGAAAATGCAGCCACAAAAGTTGATGTCGATCCATCATAATTTTGTGGGTCGCGTGGATTTACAAGCGTTCAAATTATCAAGAGATCGTTGGGAAAATATGAAAATAATGAAGAACTGTGAAATCGATAGATCTTCGTCGCTTTTCTGGGAACCCACAGACCCACAGACGACCATGCAGCGATGGCGCTTGTCCTCCAATCGAGTTTCCAGAAATTAATTACATTTAAACGGCTCTGCCTGTAGCTCTGGCTCCCCCACAGACTCAGAGACTAGAGTCTCTACTGTCCCTCAAGATTTCCCTGTGCCAAAAACAAGGAAAAATGGATGGGGGAAACATACAATTCAAATGAATTTGGTGGCACTCTCGAGGAGAGCGGAGAGCGGAGTAGAGCACTCCTAACGCATTCTAAACGCCAACTCATCATCATTAAAGTCAATTTTTCTCGTCTTCTGTTGCTGTTGTTTTGTTGCTACTCAACAATTTCTGGCCATCGAATCGGACAAAGGGAAATTTGCCACGTTTTTCATTGTTTTCCCGAAAGAAATGCTCGTACGTACAACAAAAAGTGAAACTGCTGTTTTTTCTCTACCATTTTCAGCTGAACTCGAAACGAAATGAAACCAAACGAGGATTGGACTGGGAAGAGGTGAAATTGCATCATGCTGTGCCTCTGGCTGTGCCTCTGCCTCTGCCTGGGCCTCTGCCTCTTGGGTTCTGTGGAATTGTTCGCAGGCTGGAAAATTGTTGATTTTGACACCTTGGGCCATTGTCTGCCGCTTTATTTCCATCTAATAAATACATTTGTGCTCATTGTTTCTCCCCAGACTCCCTTTTCTTTTCCCTGTTTCTGTGTTGCATTTTTTATGGTTTTCATTTTGCGGAGCCTTGCGAACCCTGGCCCTGGCCCTGGCCCTGTCCCCTAGCGGCGGGGGGCACCACTTGACTGCTGCTGCTGCTGCTCGTGGTGCAGGATATCTTTATTCGCTCATTAGCAGCACAATTCTCCTGCCTGCAGGTCCTGCAGCTCCTGCGGCGAGGATATCGCAACGGTGGGCGTGTGAAATGACCAGAAATAGATATACAATTACATTTTAAAGCAAAATTAAAAGAAATGTTTAGATTGAATGGGAAATTATAGCACTTATAGTACATATTGCTTGGAAGATAATTTGATAATTTAAAAAAGTCTACTATAGAGTGGAGTTTTGGATGCAAAAAAGTAAATTGTAAATTTGTACTTTCACACTGATCGAAACTCAGAAAAATCGAATAAAAGTGTGAGCTTCGTACACGTTTCGCGCATTAAAGCGCAAAGCAAAAGCTCGGGGGGAGAAAACCTCTGAACTTTCCACGGCATTTCGCCTTGTAATCAAAATCCATTAGTCAACATAATTACGTTTTAATGAACTCGAATGTTGTTTTTGCCTCGCGTCGAGTCGCGTCGACTCGGATCGAATCGCATCGGATGGGATGGAAATTGTGCAAATATGCGTGGCTTAATTAGCGGCCATAAAAATCTGATAGATTTCAATCTGACACGCAAATTGTCGCCGGCTATTTATAGCCACAGATTTCTGGAGCCGCACTCGCACTTGCACTGATAAGCGAGTGTGAAAAACATAAAAAACATTATTTGCTGATTGCTAATTGAGGCGAGGCTTGTGTCGCAGTCCGAAAAACCTTTGGAATCGTGGGGTACGGGGGAGGGTACGGGGGTACGAGTGCGAGCCTTTTATCACGTTCCGGCAATTGCTGGAGCTGCGCTGCTCTGATTTAGATTTTGATTTCGATTCAGATTCAGATGCCGATCCGAAAACATAAGTTATGCGGACTTTGTCGTGTGCCAAAAAAAAAACTAGTACTCAAAAATTAACATTTAAATCGTGGCGAAACAATATAAAAAGCTATAGCAGATGCTATAAAACTGTCCCGATCGGCGCTCGAGTATGATTTATTGGAGTAGTACCCAATGGCGCTTCATTGAAGTGCATTCGTGGTGTGGAATCGCTAATGTGGATCGCGGATCGGCAGCTGTGGATCGATTGGAAGCTGTATTCGGGGAACGTGAGAGAAAGATTTGATGTTCCCTTAAGCTTTCCAGAAACAACAACAATTTCTTGTTTCCTAGCAAACAGTAAACTTCGAGGCAAATCCCAAGTAACCCGCACAAAGAGCACCCGAAAATTGTTCAAATTTATACGCAGGATTTGCTGTGAAACCTTCAGCGTGACAGGACAGGACAGGGGCACATTTTGCCACCTTGCATTTGATTTTCATTTAACGCTCGTTTTCGGAACAAAGTCTAACCACAAAAACTATGAATGGCAGTTTAAGCCAAATTACACAAAGGCCCTAACAAAGCGAAAGAGAGAGAGAGAGAGAGAGGGAGAGCAGCAACAACCACCACAGTGGAACGGAAGCCATATGCAGAAAAACTACAAAAACAGCAACAGCACTCATAAGGAGAGAGAAAGAGGGAGAGACAGCGGTAAATGTACCGCATTAAATTGGACCCGCCCCGCCTTTAGAGCACATATGTATATGCAGACAGATAATGAGACAACATGCCCGTTTCACTCACTCGCACGCAGGCGCATATCGGAGCAGATAAAATCCACAAGCAGGCGAGAAGGCGATGGCAGCTCTAGACCAACACTCTCTGTCGCAGTCGCACTCGCACTCCAGCAGGGGAATAGCAGAAAAACGAGTTTCACCAGTATATACGCTGGTGTGCGTGAGAGTGAGAGGTTGAGAGAGCGCGCAGGCCCAAGAGCAGCGCTACAGCCACTTCCCACATCGTACACTTGGTGGTGGTGCGACGACTCTCCGAATTATTCAAACCGCAACCGTCGTCGAGTAAGCACCGTTGTTTCGAAACCGAGCGCGTCGATCGCAAACGAAACGAAAACAAAACAAGTAGAAAGTTGTTTCGTCTTCCACGGGATTTCGCCATTCGACACAGTTTCCCCAGTGTTTGCAGTGATTGTGTGTGAATAATATATTCAGTGAATATACACAGCGACCCGATGAGGCGCCCCGTATAAACTCCAACAGAACGCAGAACCCAAGGAAGTCCCCAGAGTGGATTCCCCCCACAAAGAAACGCTTCGCAGAGGATTAGCCAGAAATACCAAATACAACAAATAAGTGTACACCCGTGTCCCAGAGAAGCCGCCAACATAGCCGAGCTACTAGCCGCCTCGCCACCCGCCAGCACCACGCGCGTATTTATGACTAAGATGATTCCGCCGGTACCCACCTCAGCCGTCATGATGCCCACGCCCAAGCAGAAGATCGGCTTCAGCATCGAGTCGATAGTCGGCAACGATGCCGCCTCGATTGCCGCCGGCAATCAGCAGATGCGTGCCACCTCCGACCACAGCGCCAGTCCGCCGCCAGGAGAGCGCAACGGCCCCGGATCGCCGCCCCAGACCCCACCGGCGGCCATCACCATGCTGCCCCACCACCTCATGGCCCCGCCGTCGCACGGCATGCCCCTGCCGCACCACATGTCGCCACATCAGCTCCAGCATCAGCATCCCCATGCGCATCAGCACCAGCATCCTCATCCACATCTATCGCCGGCCCAGCAGCATGTTCTGCACCAGCACCTCCTCATGCAGCAGCAGGGCACACCCAAGACCCACCAGGACATCCAGGAGCTGCTGCAGCGGCTGCACCACAACGCGGCCGTGGCCAGCGGCATGAGTCCACTCCAGACACGCCTTTCGCCCGAGTCGGATGCAGCGCCCGCTCCCGTGTCCCTCAAGCGCGAGCGTTCTCCGGCTCCACCATCCATGGAGCAGGCCGAGAATCCCTCCCAGCGCATCCAGCCACCACACACGCCACCAAAATCCGTGTCACCACAGTCATCGCAGCCCTCCTCCTCGCCCAGCCTGCTGGTCAGCAGTCCGCACAACACGCCCCCTCAGCAGCAGCAGCAGCCCCCAAACTACCCCAAGCCGGGAATGCATCCGGCCGGAGCCATGATGATGCAAGGAATGCCGCCAGCCGGCTTGGTGCGACCCTTCCCCGTGGGCCCAGGCGGACCCCCGATGGCGCCACAGGGACAGCCCGGCATGCCGGACATCAAGGCCCTGCCCCCGTACATCAATGCCCCACCAGAGATGCCGCCCCAGCACAATCCTCACCTGATCGCCGCCGCCCAGTTCCAGATGGCTGCCGCCATTCAAGCAGGTCATGTCCTGGGTCCCGCTGCAGCGGCCGCTGCCGCCGCAGGACTGCCACCCCATGCCGCACAGTTCATGCCAAATCCCGGCATGGCACGGGATAGCTACCAGCTCTATCCCTGGTTGCTGAGTCGTCATGGACGCATCTTTCCACACCGTTTCCCTGGAAGTAAGTATCTCTCACTTGGCTGTGCCCTAGCTACCACTTTCTCCCACTCCTCAGTCGACAGATGACTAACAAAATGCTTCTCTTCTGTTCCTTTAAGGTTTCCTAGTGCCGCCATTCCGCAAGCCCAAGCGCATCCGCACCGCCTTCTCGCCCTCGCAGCTCCTGAAGCTGGAGCACGCCTTCGAGAGCAACCAGTATGTGGTGGGGGCCGAGCGCAAAGCCCTCGCCCAGTCCCTCAACCTGTCGGAGACGCAGGTGAAGGTCTGGTTCCAGAACCGTCGCACCAAGCACAAGCGGATGCAGCAGGAGGACGAGAAGGGCGGCAGCGGCAGTTCCGAGCGCAATCACCACAACGGCAGCGGGGACGAGGACGACGATGAGCTCATCGATATGGAGATGGACGATTGTCCCAGCGATGAGGAGCACGATCTGGATGCCAGCCACTAGAACCACTAGGCTGTTCCATCTGTGAGTTCCTTACCCAGTCGATGGGGTCACCAGTTCCCAGAAGCTCTCCCGCGAATAAAATAGTTTGTTTTTTGTGATATATTCTTAAATGATGGCGATGGCAAGCAGCGTTAGGCGATAGGCGTTAGGCCACTTGTAAATAGCAGGCGATAGAAAGTATTAGAGATTTCAGGCCCCCTCCAACACCTACATATATCTCACATCTATAAAATATCTCCCTCTCAAGAACAGTGCCAAATCTTATGCTAGGGGCCCCCGAAGAAAACAGAAGTTGAGTAGAGCTCAAGGTGGGAAAACGTTTTCCTCTTCTTCGAAGCTTTTTCTCTTTCCAAAAACTAAACACAAAAAAATCTATATAAATTATAGTATCTATAACTGTACAAATCTAATGATTTAAGCCTGTAAATATTTATGACGAGCAGCGCAGAAGCAGAAGCACAAGCCGATGCATTAGTTTTAATTAGTGAATTCCTTGAAGAAAAGAAACTATCCCCTACCCTACTGTATAATTCTTGTATATTGTATGACGATCTAGCATTTATTTATGTCTAGCCATAAGCACGAACCTCTCGAGTCGCTCAACTGCAGCTGGATATTACTTAAGCCCGATGATTAGTGTAGCCTTAGTCGCTAGCTAAGTACGAGTACTACTTCCTAAGACCCGATACAACCACATGATGATTTTAAGCGAAACATACAAAAATAATATTATTATATTAAATATAAAATATGCATTATGAAAAAAAACGATTGAAACTCTTTTTATTTATTTATTGGGAGGAAAATAAGCGAGGCTCTTGGGACTTAATAGTAAGAAAACTAAGACATATAATGGAAATTTCTCAAAAACAGAATGGAAATCTTACAATGAAATATAATAAAATATATTTATTTCTCTGTCATTTCCAATGATATGTGCCCACTGTATGACCCTACATAACAGGCTCTGTTGGTTTCTGCGGATTATAGAATAGTTTGGGAATAAAGATGGATTGCTTCGGATGGATGGATTCTTAAAGATGTATATAACCTTTTTAATACGAAACTTACGTTTGAAATGGACCTTGCTCTGAAATATTTCCTTAAACACGTCTCTCAATCTTTCAAAGTCTCTCCAATTTCCGCTTCCATCAACGTTCAATTTCTCCACATGTCTTCCAGATTTGCAGTGGTTTCGTCCCACTGTGTGACACTGTGACAGAGTTGGAAATTATGCGCCGTCAATTAATTAGCGTGTGACATTTAACATTGTTGTTGCTGTTGCTGTCCGCTCGATGGCTGACAGGTGGGGACAGGAGGAGGTGGACGAAGGAGGCGACTATAAAATGCATTTAGCGATCGTTATTTCTTATAGATTTCATAAGCATTTTAATTGCACAATTTAAAATGCAAATCGTGTTTTATTGTAGAATTTAATTGAGCGCAGCTCGTGAGAGATCAAACGGAAAGGCAGACTGGAGAGTAGAGGAGCAGAGGAAGGGGAGGGGGCTATACCACAGCGAGGTGGGAGGTGGCAAGGAGCCGCAGCAGAAACTGGTTGACAAAATGTTGTTGCTTTGGCTGTGGATCAAGGTGTGCTAATGATTTAAAATCAAAATTTATTATCATTGGGCCACAAATTTATGCGACAGTTGGTGGACAGCCGCCAGTGAGGTATCCTTATCGGAACAGCATTGCATCGCCTCGAATCGACTCAGATTCGACTCAAAACTAATGAATATGCAATGGGTAATGGGTAATGGGTAATGGATAATTGCAATGCAAAGTAGAGCTATTCACATGGGAGTACGGGTACGGGTACGATGCGATTCAGTTCAGTTCGATTCGTCGGTCAGATATGGTTAATTAACGGACATAACGAGTCTAATTACTAGCTGTTAACAGCTCTAAATCGTGGCACTCTGTCAAAGGTCCCCCCTCCGCACCAATCCGGACCAATCCGCGCCTGCAAGTGGCGGAAGTGCGGCAGCAGATACCTCAGATGGCAAAGTTTGCAATGGCAATAGCAATTGCAAAGGCATAAATCAGGTTAGAGCAAATTATATGCTTCAACCAAGATCACAATCGCACGATTACCCATAAACCCCACAGACAGAGAGAGATAGAGAGAGAGAGGGATGGGGTATCTAATGGCGATTCTTGTTTGCTTAGCAGGCACGCACATTCGACGGCAGTCCAGAGATACAGATAAAAAGCTCTTGACTTTTGCCCATCAACAGTCGGTGCTGCGCTGTGCCCTACTGTAATTAATAATGGGGTTGGGGCTGAGACTGGGGCTGGGGCACGCCCCAACATTGTATAACCGATTCAAAGCTGAAGTTGGAATTGGATTTGGAGCCCAGGCTTATCTCTCCCGCTTTTCAATATCGTTTCAAATGTTTCTGTAGAACGCACACACAACGAAACTGAACTGAAATCCCTTTTTGATAATTCTCAGAAATTAAAACACAATTTGGTAAGTTGTTGCTGTTGCTGATGATGTTATACATATCTTTCTGTACCTACAGACATACCTACAGTCAGACAGACAGACAGACAGACAGACAGACATATGTTTGTACAACTTGTTTTGCCTCGTGGCTTCGTGGTTTTTTTGAATGCCTCAAAAGGTTTGTTATGCGGCGCGCCCCAAAAAAAGATATAGAAATAATATTACCACAACCACACGGCATTCACTTTATGGGCACCACCGCACCAGCACCACGCACAAATTGTTGTTGTTGCTGTTGTTATTAATCCCATAAAGTTTATTAAGTAATCCAATTTGGTTAAATTAGCTGTGTCTCGTTTCTTCGTTATTTCAGATTTTAATTGAGTTTCATTTTCAGTTTTGGTTTCGGTTTGGCGTTGGAGTTGGAGTCGGAGTTGGGGCCCCCACCCATGGACTTCTCTTGTTGCGCTCATTATCGGACGGGGTCTCACCGATCACCTATCACCGATCACTGATCGATGGCCAGCATAATGCAAATTGTCAAGCCAGGAATTCTTCTCCGACTCCGAACCGATGCCAAACTGATGCTCGCTTAATGATCACACGCAGTCATCCTCAGAGTCAGAGTCAGAGCCAGAGCCAGAGAAAGAGCCGTGAGGGCATCGCAGAGTTCAAGATCGGAGTGGATCGGGACGTGCCATATCGGCGAGTGTTCTCTCCATATCTCGGTGTTCTGTTTAATGTGTGTTTCCTGGAAGATTAATACGGCGAAATTAAGGAAAATAAATAAATGTCAACGCTGTACAAGATCGTTATCTCATTTAACAATAATTACCCTGATATGGGATATGCTAACTAATCTGTTATGCCCGCGTCTTTAGGCCCAGGATCGTCTCAGATATACACACACACACCCATAGCGATTGTGCATACAGTGGTGGATGTGGATGGCCAACAGGTTTCGGCCCAAATGAATGTTTAGTGCTTTCCGTTGTCGCCCGACTGGAATGGAACATCATCGAAGGTGTCGCTGGCCGCGTGTTGTGTTAAATTAAGTAATTAATTTTAAAGTCCATGTTCTGTCCATTTGTCTAAAAGACAGCCAGTCGGAGAACAGAATGAACCAGCATTCAGTCCGCCCAAAAAAAGACTTAGGCAACGAACTTTTGTCCGGCTGTACGGCTGTCCGGCTGTACGGCTGTCCGGCTGTCCGCCACGCTTGTTAGCTCCACTTCCGTCATCATCTCTGGGATAAAGAGATATCGGATCAGGAGATCCAATTGCTTGTAATTTACTTGGGATTGTTCCCGTTTTCGTATTTCGGGGCACTTCCTGCGGTTAGCTAGATTGGCATCACTTTTCCATGCCACACAAAGCCCCTCTCGACATTTGTTTGTCATAATAATAATTCGTAAGCGTTTTAATTGAATGATTCGAGGGTGGGCGTGGATCTAGCTATGGCTCTGGCACTGGCTCTGACTCTGTCTGGCCCTGGATCTATGTATCTCGGTCTCCGTCGCAGGCTCTGCTCTCAATCCGCCAAGTCATTGCCAACTGCTTGAGTTTTGGGCCCGGACCCGGGGGTAAACATTTGGCCGGGCTTAGGCCCTCAAGTGCTTAATTAAGAGCCGCAACAGCATTCCACTTGGCGTTTATTTATTTAACAATTTTCTGTGGCCAGGGTCCAATATTTTGATGTTTTCTAATTGCCTCAATTATGCTCGACTCTGGGACTGTTTCTCGGACTGTTGTTGTGTTGCTTCGGGGCCCCTCTCTGCGAACAACCTGATCACGATCACTGGCGCCAGACGCCGCTGACACAGCGCCGTCTCTTTCATATGCAAAGTGCTCCTCTCCTCCGATCGAATATCGAATGCTTTAATTTGGTATATCAAAGAGAGACATTATGCTGCTGATCCGCACTGCCGCACAGCCGTCCACCGATCGCCGCTTGGCTCGTAAAAGCGTCAAATTTCTCGATTCCCAATTCCCAATTCTCAGTTCTCAATTCTCGGTTCCCCATTACCCCATTACCAATTCCCCATTTCGTGGCCAGCTCCATGGGGCGTCCTAATTGTTGATATGCATCTCGGTTTCTCAGTTTCAGTTATTCGGTCTGCTCCAAGACTCTTAATATTATTTGGTGAGTTTTATGTTTTATTTCGAATTAGTCACATAAATATGCGCTCTTTATGACAGCCTGATGTTTTGTTGTTACTGTCTGCCCCGAGCGCCCACGCTGCGTATGATTGTTAGTCCACAGTGGGTTAGGGCACAGTGGTTCGACAAGGTGTGAAAGTGGGGAACGGGTTTCATGTCCAAGAGCCAAGTTTCTTTTAAAAATGATGATATTTCATGGGGACTTCAAAGATGTTGCATGGATTTCCTATAGATCACTGTTCGATTATATAAATTATATAGATATAAAACGTATATCTGCAAATATCCAATCTTTTCAGTCTGCAACTCATAAAAAACCGAACTTGAATAAACAAGTTTAACACTTTTTATCCCTCCCGCCCCACTGTGCATCGATCAGCGCACAAATTGAATGCAGTTCCACACCGCCCGGAGTGTCATGCATTATTCAAATGCTGGAGAAAATCCCGCCTTGGACATTTAGCTGTTTAAACAATCAATTAGCGCTGGCCGCAACTGAATTGTTTATGCCGTTATTGAATTATACCCGATGCGACGCTATCAAAGGGCCTCGAGGACCCATTGCCCCCACCTGACGAGCCCGGGCTCCGGCAACGGCTACGGCTGCGGCTCTGACACGCCTCCGAACTGACAGAGCAACAAATGCCCGGATTGCGTGCGGGCTCCAAGTCGCTCAGTGTACGATAATTATGGGTTTGCCATTAGACGCCGCCCGTTTGGGAGCTACGCGGCACACGAGTGGGGTGGGGTGAGGTGAGTAGTGCAGTGTAGCCTGTGTTGTGCAGGGCAGTGTAGAGTTCAGGTGTGCCTCTAGTGCGGCGGTGGCCCAATGAGGCGTCGTCTAATATATTGCAATTACCACTGGCAATTAGTCAATTGGCTTCACTTGAACACGAAACGCTTTTCGC
The DNA here is from genome assembly GCA_008121215.1 of Drosophila athabasca. Lineage (NCBI taxonomy): Eukaryota > Metazoa > Arthropoda > Insecta > Diptera > Drosophilidae > Drosophila > Drosophila athabasca. Next base: position 13,871,279 of record CM017793.1, read on the forward strand.
TTGTAATTAAAAGCCAATTTGAATATTTATTATGAAAATTGGCCAACAAATGTGCATAATTGAGCCAATGTAAATTTGTTTAAATTACAGGCAGCTTGGAAGCCCAGTTATCGAAGTTGGAGTTGGTAGCCATGAAGTACTCAGAAAGTGGGGAAAATATCTGTGATTCACGCCCATTTGCACGGTTTTCCATAATTGAATTACGTATTTCCCATGCCCCCAAATACAAATTAATAAAAAATGTTTGAAAACTGTTGTTTCATTAAGAACTTTGATGTATGACCTTCCACTTCTCCCACTTTGTCCGGACTGCTGATGCTATTGATGTTACTTTCCTCCCATATTGCCATTCCCTTAGGTCTTTTTTAACAGCTTCCCAAAACAAGTTTGTGGCCTGACCCACACCTTCCTCTGTTATCTGCAGTTAATGTTTAATTTGTGCTAAAGAGACTTTTATTTATAAACAGCTAATTCGTCACACAGCTGGCTACTGGCAGAGCACACCCACACCTACGCTAGGGGACTCATCTATTCACACTTGTATTCATATGCTGTGGGGGTCAGAGCCAGAGCCAGACGCAGCTAATGCTCAAATATTAATGAATCAACATTTGTCACACACACACGCAAACGGACGATGAAAATATTGAGAAATTATGCAGCCAAGGCAATCAAACAATTAAATATAAATTTGTGGTATTCACGCCCCAAGAGCAGGGAAAGAAAAAGAGGCAGAACGAATCGAATCGAACAGAATCAAACAAAACAAATGAGTGCGTCCCTGATGTTGATGTCGATGTTGATGACGATGTTGATGTCTGATGGCATTCCTTGAGCTGCTTGAACTGCTGCTGTTGTTGCGATTGGAAATGGAAATTCTTTGGAAAATATTGTCAGCATAATGCTCGTAGATTATCAGGGAGGGAGCACACCCAAAACGATCACCCATACATTTTTGACAGCGTATTTCGTAATAAAATGGAAAATTCATTGAAACTGAAGCCAGCAGCAACGGCAAGTGCATTTCAATTAGGGACCTCTCTCTGGGACTCTGAGAGTGGCTTCTATTTCCATTTCTAATTAATCAGACAGACAGACAGAGAGAGAGAGAAAGATACTTATTGTGGGAGTGAGAGAATACTGCTTTATTTTGACATTTCCACGGATATTAGATTATCATCATTTTAAAATCAAATTAAAACATTAGACAGGGCCCACCCCTGACAATGCGTATAGGGTATTGGGTTGGGTCATTGCCAGATCTAGGGTTCGATTCGGTTTGAGTTTGGTTTTGGGTTCCTCTGTGCCACTTGGCTTCTCTATTTATCACCGTTACGGCAACTGCTGTTTTTGTTTTGCTTGGCGTAATTTAGATAACAGGTACAGCAGAAGGACCCTCTTTATGAACAAGTGGCATTTTCCGGGAAAACTCACACAGAACACAGAAAGAAAACCTCATTCGATTGCCCCGAACATTTCAACAGAGACCAGTCCAGTGGAAGGGACTGTGGATGGCGGGAGACCAGTGCCCACGCACAATTTCGACCAGGCCAGGCCAGGTCGGGACAGACCAGGCCCAACTGGTCAGCCAAGTGGTGGTGTCAGGCGATCCTTTCTGTCTGTTCGTCCCTCTTTCCACCGTCCCGAGGCCTCCTGGTACGTCTGGTCCGCCCGGTCAGCCTAAAACAGTTGTCAAGCAACAACGCATGTCGCGATGTCAATGAAGATAATGCCAAACGATTTAACCTGCTGTGCGTGGGCGTAAGTGTAAGCGGTTGTCTCTCCATCACTACCTCTCCTTCACACACACTCATCGGTCTGTCTCTGTCTCTTTCCGTGCCAGTGCCAGTGTTTGCTCTTTTTAATTGGAAATTAAACAAATGCCTGGAGTCTCGAAACTTATTGTCCGGCTTATGGTTTTGCGTGATTTTGGCCCGGCCGGGGGGCACTTGAGCACAGCAATTGTTGTGGTCCCTGTGCTCGATTGTTCGGCTGATTTCTTTACGAGCAGGAGAACCGTTAGCAGAGATACATAGATTGCATTGCAGAGGAGAGGATCTCGATCCCTTAGGAGAGGAGTCATTGTTGTGGGCTGTTATAGTGTAGTCCGTTTTGTCCTTTTTATGGTGGGAAACAATGGAAATCAATCTAATTACTTGGAAATTTCAGAGGTAATGATGTAAGATAGAACAAAGAATAGTTTTAATGCTAAGTTTATATAATTATAAACCTATACAGATGTGGATACTTTTAGTATAGCTAAAATCAGTTAGTTTGGGAGAAGTTACTCAACTGTCAGCTGAATCACATACATATGTGTATACTGTCGGTATATGTATATCCCTCATAATCAACTCATAAACTCTTTTCAATCTTCCAGCAGCAAGTTCGTAGCTTAAGTCTTTTGTTTTAGCCCCTCTATCGCTGGTGATTTTGATAAACATTTGTCTGCCGAAACACAACATTTATCCCGAGGCCCGGGCTTCCGTTGAATCGTTAGTCGGAGACGAAGTCGGAGGAATAATAACCCCCCAGCCCGCTGCGAAGAAAGGCCCGAGGATTGCCGGACTAAACGAAGCTTTGCCTGGGCATCGTTCAAATTTGGAACAATGAGCCAAAGTCTCAAATGACATACACAGAGAACAGCGAAAGAGGTTGCCTCTTTGGCTGGAATTTTTGAAGAAATTCTAATCATCTGTTGGCACGCCCACCAACCGATCCCAATCCCATTCCCAGTCCCAGTCCCAATCCCGATACCATTGCCGATCCATGGCCCAGGGCTAGCACAAACGTATTAATTAAATGTGCGCAACGCCTCCCAGTTTAGAGACGGTACGTCTGCCGTCCGTCCGGTTCCTTGGTCTCCGGTCATTGTGTCAGCCGTGGTGGAAGGGATACGGAACAGAACCCTTTAACGGTATCCCGCTAGTGCGGAGATGCAATGGCCGAAGTTCGCTGTAAAATCATGATTATTGCCATTATGGGCTTATTAAATATGAATTGTGATCCTGTGATCCCCGGCAGAAGTCCCGGGCGAACCCCTGACTCGGACTTGTGACAAAAGGCATAAGTCAATGCGGCATGCAAATGTGTGTGGGCGTGGCAGGGCTCCGAGTCCATAACTCGACTACAAACAATGACGAGGCTGCAAAGAGAGAGAGAGACAGAGATAGACAGTAGAGTCCTAGAGGAGTCGCAGGATTACAGCCGCTGACATTCATTCAGGGCAGGCAGCGACAGCAGCAGTGGCAGTGGCAGTGGCAGGATCCCTAACAGGATTTCAAAAAGTTAAGCCACAAGTGCCTGCAGCTCACCTCTAATCCTGGCCAGAAGCAAAGGAAGCAGAAGCCAAAGGCAAAGGCAAAGGCAAAGCCAGCAGATACAGAGTCAGAGAGAGGGAGCTGGGAAAATCCCAGTGACTCTCTCGGCTCAGGTAAACCCAAAAGGCAGCAATTTCCCAAACAAATAAACATCATTTGACTGTGGAAATGGAGGAAAATGTGAGCCAATTATGTGGACTGACATTTGAAACGGCTGTCAACGGTTAAATTTAAACTAAATATTTATTTAGTCCATCCAAAAGGCAACTCCGAGCCAGACCAGAGCCAGACCAGAGCCAGACTGATGGACAAACAACATTTCATTGGAAATGCTTTCTTTTGCTTTCTTCGTAGACAAAAAAGACAGTCTTATCGGGTCTGATCGCGGGCCCGTGCTGTTTCTGTTGCTCTGATGCTGGCAGGGACTGTCTTTTATGGCCAATTTACCAACTAAATAAAAGTAAAACGTAACAAAATCTCTTGGCCAAGAGATGCGCCATTAATTCCAAATATATTACCAAAAGTAATTTGATATTTTCACTCTCTGTCGGAGCAGAGCAGAGCAGAGAAGCGCGCGCGCGCGCCAAACTACACAAAAACTTCAATGTAATAAAATTAATTTAAATTCTTCTCTCCCACAGATACAGATACACACAGATATGGGATACATACCTTACGGAATGAGTAAGCGCCTCCATCTTCGGGCCGGCAGTTGGAGCTGTGGCTCATGGGGCAAGCCAGGGAGAGCAACAAATATCTGTCGTTTATTTAAATTTAGCTATCAAAAATGTTTACGATCCACATAACTGACTAAATCACCATAAACACCCTGTTCCGTGTTTGGAGTCGCCTCACCTCTGGCACATGCCCCGTACCCGTGCCCGTGCCTGTGCCCCTGCCCCATGCGGCGCTATGCACTCTCTGACCATCCTCGGTGCTGGACACTGGCTGAGGCCACATCATGATCATGATTGTAGCCTTGCCTACCCTAGGTGGTAAGTTGTGGCAACAAGTGTCTGTCTGCCACGCCACTACCTTGGCCCCCCATGCCTCCTCCCCCACTCTATGTGGCACAGACTCCTGGCTAATCTCCACACACCACACCACACTCTCAGACACACATACAGGCCCATCTTTGGCACTTTAGCGTGTTGAATGCGCTCATTTATGTGAAATATGATACCCGCCATAATATGCAAAAAAGAAAAGAAAAAAAAAGAAAAGAGAGAAAAAGGAAAAACATTTTAATCAATTAATTATCCAAAAGGAGAAGAGCTGCGGTTGGACATGGACTTGGAGTTTGAGTTGGAGGAGCAGGCGCAGGCGCAGCCTGGTCAGAAGGTGTTCATGTCTGTGTGGTGCATGTAAATAATTTTAAAAGTTGCTTATGTGAAATGTGGCACTTAAATAACACAGCGGGAGCGATTCGGCACGGCAAATGTGCGGGGATCCCAAGACAAGCCATCATCGAATCGGGGACGGGCGCAAGGAGCACGAAAGCTAACAAGGATTACTGTTTAGAGGTGGCTTGAGAATCACTAACCTCATTCGAGCATTCCATCAATAAAATGCGGAATCGAATGAGTAGAAGTTGTAGAGCTAGGAAAGAGTTTCGGCCTAAAGCTCAGACGGTAATCAAAGGTCTCTCTTTCTCACTCTCTCTCTCTTTCTCTTGATTCCATCAATTGGAGAAATATGAGAACTAACAAGGATCAGGCTGTGAGTAGATTAAAAAAGGATTTAAATAAGGTTCGGGAATCAAATGTTTCACACTCACCGATTTCGAACATTCCTTTGAAGATATGCCAAACATTCGAGGGCACTTCCCCCATCACCCGCTTCCCTTTTTTTCAACATTCAACCATTTGATAAATTGTATTCAATTAGTCAGCCTTGTTGAGAACATCGCTAATCGCATTTTATTGATTTTAAAACGCTTGCCAATCTCATTCTGAGCAGATTTCCGACCCGACAAATTCCTTCAACCTCTTTTTTATGAGCGTCTACCTCTGAAGTTCTCCTTCTCGTTTCGGCTCTATAGGAAAGGCATTTCTTGGCTTCTATACGATGCTCTTCTTAATTTATTAATGAACCCCTTGAGCCACAGTTTTTTTGGGGTTTCTTTTGTTTTTGTTTCAGTTCAGATGCCTAATTAAGTTTTAACAAAACTTTATAATTTTCGCTGTGCATAATTTTGGCCCGAGGAATGGCGGGGCTGGGAGCGAAGAAGAGGCATTTGATTGCTTTCATAAAATGTATTATTTATTTACTTTTAATTGGCTTCATTTAATGATTTTAATGATGCGCAAATATCGGCAGCAACAATTTTTATTCACGCTAATAATATTCATTGTCGGGGGACAGGTAGAAACGGGTTTCGCCAGGGGATGCGCCACACTAATGTGTATCGGGGAGAGTCGGGGGCAAGGGAGCTAATGATATCACACCCAAAATATCAGAAAATATCAGAGGAGATGGAAAGGAAAGTGAAATCCATTTGGGATCGCTCGACCACTGACCGCTTCTCTCACCTTCACCTGATGCACTGATCCCCAGACCCAGAGCCAGAGCCAAAACCAGGCGCAGGCCCAACTGGCACGCAACAGGAGATCGAACACGGCCGATGCGGCCCCTTCCCCCCTGTCTAACAGCCCCCCTGCTGGGGCAAGATGATGCCTCAATCGCTGGACGGGCTCTACAATCTCATCGGAAATCACTTAGATCCCAATAAATAAACCTCGCATACGTGGCATGACTTGCCCCGAACGAACTGTGCCTCCAGTGCTCCCCAGACCTTCTCCATCCACTCCCATCCACTACTTATCCTCGTCTGGCAACATTAATTACGCCTTACTTAAATTCTAATACCCTGCGACTACAAAAATTAAGTTGTTGCCTTTAACATTGATGCGAATTATCGTGCTGTGAGGAATCTCTTTCAGAATCTGATTATGACTCTGATTCAGCTTCAGAGTCTGATTCCCCCCCATTCCCATTCCCAGTCTGACTTTGAATCTGATTACTGGCCAACCAGTTGGGCACAGCAGGCTCTTTATATATGTAAGAGTGGGAGAAGTCCAACAGAAATGCCAATTCATCGACGAGAGAGTGAGAGAGAGAGTGAGAGAGAGAGAGAGAGAGACCGATGAGGGACAGACGCCCCCGTACTCGTACTCGCACTCCTACTCGAGCTCCGCATTAACGGGCATTACAATAAATATGAAATTAATATTAATTTCAATTAATGTCAAATATTAATGTCCACAAAAGCGTCGAACATCATTTGTTTGCTGTCATTTCTTCAAGTTGTTCGGTTGTTCGTTTCGGTTGTGTCGTTTCGTTGTTTGGTTGTTTGATTGTTTGCTTGGTCGTCTGGGGGTCCCTTTTGTAAGCCTTTGTATTTGGGGGACTGGCGATTTGATTAGCTCGATAGTGTCACAAGAGTCGGCATGATTTATGGGCCCGCTGGCCCGCCAGTTGGCCCAAACAATGTGGTATGTGGTGAATCAGTCGTCGTGCTGAATGAATTTTTAATTTCTTTCCAATACACTCGCATGGGTATCTCTCGTTTTTCGCCAGATCAGATAAGTGACCACTCATTAGGCCCTATAACGGTCTACCATGCTGATATCCATGCTGACTTTCCCACCGCAGTTTTTTGTCTGTTTGCAAATTAGCAACAGTCTGAGATCAGCGCTGGTTCTTTCTCTCTCTCTCTCTTTTTGTTTCTCTCTTTGAAGATCGATTGCTTAATTAAGCCGCGATTTGACAATGTCAAGTGTCGGTCCCCAGCAAGGGGGCTATCTCTCAAGACCAGCTTCAAAGACAAGTTTACCAGGTATCCCCCCCCCCCCCCCCCCCCCCCACCGCTTCAATGCTCCCTCGATCTCATGCAAATGAGGCGTTGGCGTTATCGATCGCAACATGTGTAGAAACGTATTTTGTATTTTGTTTTTATTACTGTCGATAAGTCGTTATAAATTGGGTTAGAGGTGCGTTCCGATCACAATGTCTTATCCATCCATCTGTGTATCCATCTCTTTTGCACTGCCTCACCACCGCACCACATCGAAACGATACGATACGATACGTTTTAAAGGTCTTAAATGATTGTCAAGAGATTTGCATAATTTTGTGTGGTGGTTTCTTTCTGTATCTGTATCTGTACCTGTATATGTGTCTGTGTCTGCATATGGCAGCCCATGGAATCAAGATATATACCCGCAGTGTTCAGATTGTATGTTGGAACATTTTAGAAACATGCGTCAACATAATTTTAACGCCAACCGAACTTAGCATAATCGATCTTATCTAGGTCCCCGTCCCCCCACTACTCGTACAGTTCTTTAGTGTGTAATTTATGTTGTCTTGGCCCTGGTTTCGGCCTTAAATCAGCCATTAGAGGAGCTCGAATCCAGGCCATAGCTGACTGCGATCGTTCCCCCTTTGCCCGATTCCCTGTTGCCCACTCTCTTTGACTTTGGGTTAGAAGGAAGTCATAAACCAATTTGGCCCCTGGTCCCTGGGCCAACTGGGCTAACTGGCGCTCGATGCTCTCGTGCCTGCTTAATATGTTGGGCATGTGGCTATATTTAAACAGAATCTCGTGCGTACGTGATGAAAATTCCGTGTGTATCGGGGCATTCGAGGCAGTGGTGTGGTTCAAAAGGGTATTAGGGCTTGGGCAATCCGAAAAGCAAGAGTACGAAACACCTGAGCACCCCTTCTATGCCCCTGTGCCCCTGTGTTCTAGCATCTTCCAATGAAAGTCTTACCCTACACACTGTAATTGGCTTCATTCACACTTTTCTCTCGTTTGGTTTTTACTTTTACAAAGAAAATGTCGATTAAAATCAATTTTCTCTCTTTCAGAACGTTTGTTAATGAACTTGTTCTGATTTGACATTCAACCGATTACAGATTCATTCATGAAGATCGGACAGCATCCCCTGATTGCCATTGATAAGCAGCATCCTGTTTCCTCGCCAGATCTCCGATCTCCCATCTCCCATCTCCGATGCTCACTCGCTCACTGAGGGGCAGAGTGTCACGAATATTAATGAGAGATCGGGAAAGTGCGGCTGCAGCAATTAGCCGGGCGGAAATACCATCCACGTACCCGTACATACGTACGAGTACGACTGGTCCAAATGGGAGTTGGGAATTGGGATTGCGGCGCCCACATCTGACAGAATAGAAGAAGATCTGTCAAGCTGAAAGCTCGAATTAGTGTTGATTAAATTATGTTAATTTTTTCACTCTTCTCCAGCTCGGTTTCTTCTTTTTTTGCTGGAGCTGGGCTGAAGCTGCTTATTGGATTGGTTTTTGTGCGTTTTGTTATTTTTAACTCGCCAACTGTCAGATTTCATTTGTAAGACACTAAAAACGTTTTGCTCTTGCAGCCTCCAGCAGACAAGACATCACACGTGTACATGTGTGTGGATAAAGTATGTGTGGGATATACGCTGCTCCGAAAGGGGTACATGGGGAATAGAAGGAGTGCAGAAGAGTATCTTTGGGCTGACTCGACTCTCAGTCTACAAATAGTACTCCTCGCAGCAGATCTTTCAGGTCAAAGTCTATGTTTCCTTGCATAAATAATTCTAAAATATACGGAACATACGCTCTCCTTTGGTAGAGCATTCCCTTGTCGTTCACGTCAACTGCAGATATTCTGCCTTTTTTTATGATCTTTCGCTAGACCCGCATCGTGTTGCAAACAGCTTGTCCTTGTCCGAACTGTCCACAGCCACAAGACAAAGAGCAAAAAATGTTGTACGCAAGTCCATTTAAAATGCATTTACATTAACATTATGATGAGGACGGGGCCTTGAGAGTGGAGCTCTGGATCTGTGGATCCGTGGATCCGTGGATCTGAGCCGAGCCGAGCCGAGTGTGCTCCCTCTGTGTGGCCCCCCCAAAGGATGCGGATGCCTCTGTGTGACCGAGCCACAGACTGGACTGGAGTGGACTGGACGGGGGCCCAGGCGAAACAATTACAATTGTATTGGGCCACGGATGGGCCACGGGATGGAGGCCCTTGGCCGATCCCCGATTCCGATCGATCGCAGCGATAGCTTTGATGTCGTATTTGGTGTGTTTTTAGTGCAAGATTTGGCGCTTTTTTGCTTGGCTTTGTTTGCTGATTTTTTCTTTCTTTTTGTCCGCGCTCTTGGCTCTTGGTTCAAACAGAGCGACAGCACAGGCCGCGGCCGCGGCCCAGGCGATACTTTGTAGAAATTATTGTTAACAACAGAAACGACAGACCTGAAGCAGGGCCACGGGCAACGGGTAAAGGGTAAGGGGCAAGGGGGGCTTGGGCCAAAGATTTGTGCACAAAGTGAAAATATTTACGAGCCAATCAAGCATTTAAGTATCACATTACAACGTGTTCAATGTTCGATGAGTTGTCAACTCGTGTTTGTGTACCCCAAACTGGACCCATTGGCCATGCCTTCCCCCGTCTAGCCCCTACTTCTCTGCGCTCTCTCTGCTCTCTGCTCTCTGCAGTGCTCTGTGATATGTGAAATGTAGTTTTGTAGCTTTTAAATGCATTTTGTTTGTCTGACTGGCCCAATAAAGCACCGCTCGGGCACGATTCTTATTTAGATCGGTTTACATGCGCAGAACATGACGCTTGGACACGCCTCGGCCTCGGCCTCGGCCATGGTCTGGTCTGGAACAAGGACCATGTGGCATGCTTTGAATTGAAGCCATCTCTGCTGGAATTTAATAAGCGTGTTTCGCTAATTTCCCACTTGTTATGTTAGACGACATTGAACTTGAAATGTCATCAAGAACATGCCCCAACTCCAAGTCACATTCCCCCCCGGCCCCTCCCCGGTGGATCCCGTTCTCGCATCATCTAATTTAGCACCGTGTTGGCTGTCAATTTGCGGGCAACATTTTGTGTTAATTTCAGCGAAATCCATTTCAAAGTGCGCCGCCTGGTCAGCAAGTGTCGCCCTCCGCTCGTATATTACCCTCAAAGCCGCGCGCTGCCGTGCCGCAGCATTCGTTCATAACTCATACGCCGCGTTAGCCGCTCACTGCCCACGATGCGGCGCGGCATCTGCGTCGCACTGATTCTGATTGTCAGCCAGGTTTGAGTCTCTGCCAAGCAAACAAACAAACAGCCAATAAATTTCAAGAAACGCAACCAATTGAGGATCAGATGCAGGTAACAGTGGGGCGGAAACTGAGAAGAGTTGATGGAAGTTGATGAGAGATTTGAAGGGGGAAATAATTGATAAATTGGTTCCTACAAAATAAAGCTAAGAAGAGTGTCCCAATAAGGAATAGGCTACCTCTAACCTCTATCATATGTATATTTTGTTCCCATTCAGATCGCTCGTTCTAATCAATTTACTTCAGAGACCATCAGTTCTCGTCCCACTGTGCAACTAATTTAACCAAGAAGATACAAAAGCTAACACTTTCACGAAATTGGCCAATTAAATTAACAATAAACTGCGCCTCCCCCCCGCAACCCTTGGATATCCCTATCCTGCCCAAGCACACACCCCCGCCCACCAGCACTCTGCTGATATGTGGCCAAGTCGCCAGCAAAGTGCTAGCAAAGCTCCGATGTGGCCACAATTTATATTTAGCCAGCCCACGTTGGAGAGCAGAACAGGAAGCCTGGCCAACGACGACGCTGACGCTGACGACGACGACGACGATGGGAGCGTAGCGATAAGGAGCAGAACTGAGTACGGGTACGGGTATGGGTATGGGTTTGGGTTCGAGGGCGTCGCACGCTCTACGCGACTTCCAGCTATAAAGCCACTCTGCCAGACGATCCGTTCCGTCCCGCTCCCCCATCCCCCGTCCCCCATCCCGTTCTGTACTTAGTCAAAACAATAAACGTGGAAGGTGGAACCTATTGCGAACGTAAATTAAGTCATTAAAAAATGCTAAGTTACCAAGTCGAGGCGATTGGAAACGAAACCCAGACCGAAATCGGGATCGGGTTCGGGAAGGGGAGGGAACTAGGCTCCAACAGGCTGTCGTTTGTGGCAGAAACGAGGCGGAGACTTTGTCGCCCATATACCATATAGCTTATAGAAAGAGAGTGAGAGAGAGAGAGAGAGAGAGAGTGTGTTGCAGTTTGTGTGGCTGTGCCTCACTCTCAATGAGGTTAAGTAAGTCATTAAATTTGTCGCTAGACACGACCATGTTGGCCACAATGGCGACAATCCCCACCTCTGATCCAGTCTGATGGCGGAACTGGATAATAAAATTAAGCAGACGTCGAGGCAGCAACATGGCAACATGGCAACACGGCAACACAGTAGTGGAAGCTCCTCCATTGAGGAAGGAAGTGACAATTGCCACAAGGCAATGAAGACATCGGAGACATTCTCTGCCCCTTCCCCTCTGCCGCTCTACTCGTATTTCAGATCAGTTTCCCGTGTGGGTGTGTGGATATACCTATCGCAGTCGAAATCTGGCAAAAGTCTGTGCGCTGTTTATGGCCAAAAGACATAAAATTAAGACCTTCGCGCTGGCTGCGACCATAGTTGGACAAAACGCATAAAAAGCGCTAATTGAATAAGCAACCCAATGGATCGTGAATCATTATTAGACATTTATGTTTGGCTAATGTCCAGAGATCGGGAACAGACAAACATACAGCTCTTTTCTCGACAGATTGTAATCAAAAGATGGAATAATAACTATAAAGCTGCTTCAAATTTATCGTCGTATCGAACTTTCGTACAAGTTCCCACATTCATGGCTCCTCATTAATCGATCTTCAAATTAATTATGCTAAGTTTTTAGCTTAATTGCAAACAGTTTCTCAGTTTTTCTTGGCTTTATCTCAAAGGCCGAATCTCCCATTTCGTCTTCGAGCAAAATTTAACAAATGTACAATTTAATAAAATTAGTTAAACTCTTCGCAGGCCAGATGGAAATTTGAATTTCTAAAGAGACTATCAGTCGGTACACCATACACCATCTGTTTGGGTATCTGTGTGTGTGTGTGTCCGTATCTCAGCTTCAATATCTGAAACCCATAATTTTGAACACACAAGAGATTTATCTCAAGTGACTTATCTAAGCAAAACGCTCGCCGCTTGATTACTGCTCGTGCGTTCCCCCCCTGCCCTCGGGGAGACACAGACGCCCTCGCAGAGATGCCCATGCCCAAGTATCAGATTCAGATCGAGATTGAGATTGAGACTCGACTCAAGTTTTATGTACGACATGACGATTGTTTATGAAACATTTGGCTTAATAAAGTAATCATGGCATGTTTTACGATCACTTCGGCAATGGAATGGGAATGGGAATCGGAATGGACCCACTCCCACCCCGAGACCAAAGAGAACCACTTTCTATGCAAAAAAAAAAGAACAACTTGGGGTATATGTTCGATCGGATCGGCAAAGTGCGAAGCCCATTAATGTCCCGCTGTTTCAGAAAATATTTCTTCGGGGATTAATGAGCTTTAATTTGCATTTAGCTCGAGTCTCCGGCTGAGAACAAAAACTTCTAGACCTGGGATCGGCCCCGACCTGGTCCCAACTCTGGTCCCGACAATGATTATGGCCAAGCGTGCACAAATTGACATTTATTTATATTTGAATGGCGTTTAGCATTCGAGCGACTCTATAAGTTGATATTTTATGGCTCTGCGTGGGCCAAAGCCAAAGCCAAAGCCAGAGCCAAAGCCCGGCAAATATATACGATCATGTCTCTGGCGATACCGAAATAAACGAAAAGAAAAACAAAACCAAAATCATATTTAATATTTAATTATTTCAGTCGATCGTCGGACAATGCCAACTTCCGGCACAGCCGAATTATGAATAATATATTGTTGTATCTTCTGCATAAATTTGTGCCAAGATTGGGTTTCTTACAGAAATCCGCTGTTTGACATGCAAATGTTGTGTTTTATGGCCAATTTGGCATTAATTACAATAACTCAAGAGCCCGATTTGAAAGTCCCGCACTCAAATGCAAATCAACTTGACCTAATGCCCTTCACAAGACCGTTCGATTCCGATTCCTAGCCACATAAACATTCAATTCATCTCCCTCTCCCCCGAGTCGAATGAGTCGCACTTTCCAATTGAATCCGAGAGATGCGAATGTATCTCTAATGCCCGAATGCTCACTCAATTTATGCACAATCTTACACCTCTTCTTCCTTCTCTTTTTCCCAATGGAATGCGATAATCCCCCCTCGGTGTGGGACAGCAGGGGCAGGCAGGGGCAGGCAGGCAGGCAGACAATTGCGTGTTGGTCAAGTTAAGTAACAAATTCGCCCATCAAATGCCACAAAGACTCTATCAGTGGCCGCCGGGCACACACACAAAAGGCAAAAGGATTGCACCAAATTTCATGGGTCCAGGGGCAGCCACCGCCACCGAGCCAGACACTCGCCACAAGCTTATTGTCACCTCAAGCTGTAAGCTACGGGCCCCAGCCCCAGCTTCAGCCACCGACACAGACAGAGCCACAGCCACAGCAACAGCCACAGTCCCAGATCCAACTCCAACTCCATCTCCAATTCCGATTCCGATTCCGTTGCCATTTCCATCTCCATTGTGGGGACCTGTGGGCCGTTTTTGCCCGGTAAAGGTGCTAAATAAGTTGCTCTCGTCTGTGTCGTCGTCGTCTGTGTCGTCGTCGTCGTGGGCCAATCTAAATATCTTAATCTGGGACTGCCTGAAAATTGGATGCCCGACTCGGTTCAGGTTCGGGCTTGGGCTCGGTTTTGGCTTGGGCTGGGACTCCGGTTTTTGGGACGTTTGTTTGTGCGTAAGCTTTTTGATAGAATTGAACGATTAGAAGTCCATAAAGCGACAAAAACATGACAACTTACGCGGCGGCTTTGCAATACAAGGCGTTGCCAATGCAAAGGATTAATGATGCCAGAGCCCCAGCCCCAGCCACTGCCTGAGAAGTCATCGTTGTCGCAGTGGTCGTCGCTGTCTCTTCTGTGGTTTTTGTCGTTTGTCTCTTCTGGGGCTGTGGCTGTGGCTGTGGTTGTTGTCGTTGTCGCTGAATATCAAGTCTGGCAGTCGCTCAGCGGCAGCTTCCAACTCTCTTTGCTCCATCTCCAGCTCCAGCTCGTTAGTCGTTTTTGGTCAAACGAGATTGCTGCGACAAAAACTGAACAGAGGAGGGAGCGGGGGAGCGGAGAGAAAACAATCTGTGTATAAGTTTTGTATCTGAGGGCGCAGCAGCTTCAGCTAGAGATGAGAGAGTGATGATGGGATCGCAAGATGTGGAGTGACAGAGCTACCAAATCACAATTCTTAGGTCGCTTCGTGCGTGAACATCTCACAGATAGGGTACCAATATGATCACTACTTCGTTACCCTCGTCCCAGCTGGATACACGCTCTCATCCCTAACAACCGGCATCCTACAAGAAGAGGTACAAATAATCGCCATGATCATCATCGTCATCATCGTTGCCGCATTGCTTGGCGGATTAAGGCAGCCGGGCCAGACCCAGCGACGACGCTGGATCGTCCACCGAGTGTCACCAGAACACTCCTCTCTCCAAGGTGCATTGTCCCAGCCATCCAGCCATCCAGCCATCCCAAGACCCCCGACCACTGTGCGAGACGAGACGACGCTTCGGCCCATTTAAAATGTGCGCAAATAGTTGCGCATGCGCGCAGTTAATCTGAAGCTGATGTTGGATCTGATGCTGAATCTGAGCCAGAGCCTGAACCTGAAACTGAACCTGAACCTGGGACGAGGAAGCTGATTCTGAGGCTGCGTCAGACTGTCTGGTCTGGTCTGGCCTGGCCTGGTCTGGTTGTGGAAGTTGGCTTGTTAGCTTCGGCCAAGTGGTCAAGCCGGGTGCTTTCGTCGGCCTGGCACTTTGGAGTGATAGTGATGGAAAGTGACGCGTTCATGTTTTGTGTCATTTCGCAGCCATTTGATGTATTGTGACAAACATTCTTTGCCAAAGCCCCTCCCCTTGTGCTGCCCGTCTCCTCTTCCCGCCTGTCCCTGCCGCTGAGTAGGAAGTTGATTTCTCATAGGCTTCTCAGGTCCATGGCGGCCAAGTTGTAAAGAGTTCCCCGAAGAGGTTTATGATCGCACAAAGACCGGTAGCTGCAATTCGTATGTGATTAGTGGAAGTGGGAACGGCAACATTGTGGGAGCGAATATCGAGCGATGCAATCGCAGTACAAGTACAGGGGCCAATCAGGTGTCAAAAACCTTTATTCGCTTATCGCACTCTCTGGACCACTTTCAAGCAAATCAGAAAACAAATTCGTTGAAATTTAATAAATTTACATACATAACACTCGAATTGAGTTTCCAATTAACTTATTTCACGCCAGCCTCACATCCGGCGGGGCACATGCCAGGACAAAACCAATCCCAAAATGGCCAACCGAAAAAGGACCAACATTGCATCATTGCAGCGGAGGGGAAACGTTGAGGAGCGAGGCCTGTAAAAACCCCAAACCAATAACAATATCAGTAACAATATACACAACAATAAACGAACAAAAACCAATTTACAATTTTATTATATTTTCGCACACGTAGAAAACAGAAAACAAAACCAAAACCAAAAGCAAAGGCACTCGCTGGAGGGAGAGAGACGGTGCGGTTCCATGAAGGTCCTACGAAAAACAGGACAAGCAACAAAATGGCCGAGTGACAGAAAAGAGAAAGGGAGAGCAGCAGAAGCGAAAGAGATGGCAACAGAGAAAGAAAACCAATAAAAATCGAAATTGTCGGATGCGAAACGGCGCGGAATTGAATGGGAATCAATTTGCTTGCGACTCATTGAACAAATTGAAAAGGACAAAACCAGAGCCAGAACCAGGGACCATCATGCATGTGGATATACACAGGATAATGCACACACACTCGCAGCTCAGAAAGAGACGGAGAGTGCTGAAATTGCCAGCAGAGCAAATAAAGAACGTCATGGCCGGGAAAGAGACAGACAGACAGCGGGTGCCGGAATGGAGGCAAAAGTGTTATTGATCCTTAACCAGGGATGGGGGTCTGAAAAGGGATCACGGCCCAGAGCTGGCGTTGATGCTGGGGCATGCAAAAAAGCACGTTATGCGGCCAGGATAAAGGACCTGCCTCTGCCTCTGCTACTGCCTCTCTGTCTGTGTGCGTCTCTCCACTGCGATTATGTTTGCGCAGCCATCTTGATTGGCAATGTTATAAAATAAATACACTACGAGCGCAACCCTGGATGCGGGTGTGGGGCGACGAGGGCGGGGCACATTCCGGAAACTCGTGTAACGTGGGTACAGGACAAGGGCAGTGGCACTGCCACTGCCAGGGGTGGCAGGGTCGTTGAGTGGGTGAGTATGCTTTCGGATTAGTGCGCATTGCCAGAAGCAATTGCTGTGGGATTTAGTTGCCAGAGCAGAGTACCATGGGCCAGATTAGAAAGAAGTGGCACATATAGCGATTCCATGGATTAGTGGTTCAAGAAAGAGTGATTCATGGAATGGATTCCAAACAAATAGGGTGGAGAAACGAGAAAGGCCATACCCCATACGAATACAACGAACTTCGTTACTTTTCCCTGCAGTCTGCCCCACTGTACCACGGATAGATGATGGTTTTGCTGGCTGCTGGTGGCTTATTGGTTTTCAGTGCCGTGCCAGCGGAAGGATAATGTCAACGGCTGACTGTTTGCCAAATTGAGCAGCGCAAAGTGCGAGGAAGACAGGGAGGCAGGCTGGCAGGATTTCGATTGGGAGTTGGGAGACTGGTCATGACGACGACGACGACGACTATGATGATGATGATAGCGTAAGGGAGGAGGGAGGGAACACCAGAGGATGGCGTTGATGAAGTTGTGGAGTGGGGCGTCAGGCAGCGCTAGGCCAAGCGATGATGACAATGGCAATAATAATTTCACAAAATCGTTTGTCATTTACGCATGGCAAACGGTTTTGAAAGTAAACAGCCGGGTCGTCATGGGTCCCGGACACGCCGCGAGATGGGGTAGATGTAGATCCAGACCAGAACAGACGGGAGTGGTGCATGTAGATGGCAAATGGATGTGGCAGCACCCCAAGGATATTTATGGCATATAGATATTGTTCATTTCACTGTTGGCAGGCAATTTTGTGACTAATGTTTGTTTAGCTGTCGTTGGGCATTTGCGACTCTTTCCTGCTCTGCGGCTCCGTGGGGGAATGGCAGTAGAATGGCTGTAGAACGGGAGTGGAATCGGTCGAGGGTTTTAAGGAAGTGCGGCAAAGAAGGTAAGCAGGGGATTAGGCTTAAGATATTGTCAAAATGGAAAGGAAAGCGCTGGATGGGGGGGATGGGGGAGGGACAGCTGTAAGTAGAACATGGAATCGATACCGAAAGAGTTCATATAGTACGTCATTCTTGAAATAATCTAAAGTTCTCGTGCTAATTTTAGCACGATTTCGACAGCTCGGCCCCACCCCAAAAACGTAATTCTATACGATACAGATTGAAGGAACCGTTGAAACATAATTATGATGATTTATGGCAGCCGCACGAGCATCTCGCGTCGGAACAAAGCCAGCGCCCACGCCCACGCCCAGGGGTCCGTCCACACTTCACATAGTCGAAACCGAGTGTTTAGCTAAAAGCTACACACAAATAATATAATATAATATTGATTTATGTGGCAGATCTGCACATTCAAACGTTCGAAGGAGAAGCCTTCGGAATTAATTTCCTGTCATTAGGAAAGCATTGTGATAAAACACAGCAACGAACTGTAGATCAAATTTCCAAATGCCAGACCAACACCAAAGACAAAAAAACTTCCAAAGCAAACAAATCTGAAATCCAAAATCTGAAATCCAAAATTCCACAAAATTCCACAAAGAGTTACACAAAACGCGGCCCAAGGCAAATCCGAATCGAGTGGATCTCAAAGCAATAAAATGGATTTTTATAACAATTTTAGTTAATTTCGGTTTATATGGCCCATCATTAACAAAATTGGTTCCGCCAAGTTGACAGCTCCGAAACTCTGAAACACTCTCGAAAAAAACGTGTCCAAAATGGATTTCTTTGCTCTCACCATGGAACTGTTGTCCATTGTTCTGCTGGGCGTTTTATGTGGGGAATGTTTATTGTTTTCCCCCGCTCATCTCTCGGAGTTATGCAAATTAGATGACTGCGACATATACATAGCTAAGATCTTCCATACGTATGAGTATGGTGTCATAAAATTGGGTTTAGCTCTGCTCTAAACACGGTTTTGGAGCGAATTCCAGCCGGCGGCAACGAGGCGTATGCTTAATGTGCCATTAAAGTCAATGACTTAGCATGAGAAAATAGCATTACCATTACCATAGGACCAGTCTTTGACTACTCGAGCGTTTAACGAGCTGGCACTCATTCATGCTGCTGCCCCTGTCCCTCTCCCTTCCCCTGCCATACACTTGAGCAATTTGGTTTATCACTTCATTCTTCGCTCCACGAATGCCTGTGTGGTCCAGGGTCGCTGCCTCAAGTGCCCTGCCACCCAGCACCCATTTAGCATCCCAGCAAAACAAGTAGCTCGAAAACACATGTAATGCCATGCCATGCCATGCCATCTCGGATGCCGCTGCAGTTGCAGTTGCAGTGGCAGTGGCAGCCGCAGCCGCAGCCGTCCTCAGCCTTGTCCTTATGTAATTATGCATCCTTTGTCATGCCAATCAAATATAGATGGAAATGGAAATGGGAATGCCTCTCAAGTGGCGCACACACACACTCTGTGCCACCGGCTGTGTGTCCTGCCCGCACTTGAAGGGATATTTAAATTTTATGCCCAATTAAAAATACAATTTCAAGGTTCATAAATATACAAATTGGTTGACAGAGGGCCCAGAATTAGCATTGGTTTGGGTTTCACTTTAACGAGAATCGGTGAGTGGGGAAATACATACCATATATCTGAGCTACTTTAGGCATTGATTATAGGATATATAGGATTGTGGCACATTTGATGATTCTGGTGTTTATCTGCTCATTAAATCATTGGAACCCCCGATGGGAATCTATTACGTTCAGCTTAAAAAAGTAGTTACACTTTAGGGTCACCCTAATTTTACTCTAAAACGTAATTTGATGATTACCTTGTTGGCTCATTTGATATATGAATATTTTCTGGGACTTCCCCTTGTGGTTTCTATATTTACCTGAACTCGAGATCTCGTGATTGACTCCACCAACAATTCATTAGTTAACAGTTTCAACTAAAGAGAGGGAAAAAAAATATTGTAAATCATTCCATTTGAAAACCCACAATTTGTGTTATATATTTCAACCTTCCTCGCGCTATATACAACTACATATATGTGGACGTATATAGTGGCTATATCTGATACCATCCACTGCGCAGTCTCTGAGTCTGGAGAGTAAACCGATTATCTCAGCTTCCAGTCTCCCCTGTGGGCTTGGATGACTCGCAATCCACACGTGAATGTGGGCGTTGCCCAATGTCGAGGTCGAGCATTGCGAGGGCACTGGAAGGAAGATGCCCTCCCCCTGGTTGGGCTTATGCAAACGTTTAGATAATTGTGTCGCAACCGCAGAACTACAACAAAAAAACTTCCAGCTTCTAATTTATGAACGGCAAGTGCTCGCTTTGGCGCTCATTTAATAATTGCACGATGCCTGGAGGTCTCATTACACTGGGCCACTCTCTGCCTCTAGGACGCTCTACTACTCCACACTATGCGTGTGTATGTGTGTGTGAGTCTTTTTACGTAATTAACTGAAATCACGGGACAAAAGTGGGGCACACGGAAGGAGGTAGAGAGCAAGAGGGTGGGGGAGATTTACGCCCATTTGCAAATCACTTTTCAATTATGGGGAAACAAGCCCAGCTAAATGGGTTTCTTAATAATCGAAATTAACACGCGACTCGGAATCGGAGTCGAAGTCGGATTCCGATCTGGAATGTCGGAAGCTGTCCAACAGAGGGAGATGGAGAGACTTAAGCGCCTGATAAACGACTTCAAAACATACAAAACGTTCGATTTAACTCACAGAGTTAATAATATTATCGGCTTAAGACATTGTCGCCGATCCGCTTGCTTGTATGCCAATCGATTTATTAAAATGTCAGAAACTAGTTTGTTTAGTTTCCAGCCAGAGCCAGAGCCAGAGTCCCGCCAGAAGACTGGGCCAGGTCTGTCGCTGTCGCTGTTGCTGGTGCGAGCCAAGCCAAGCCGAGCCGAGGCTTTGGCGTGATATATATTTTGATTTTAATGCGTTATAATTTCGCTATAAATCAAATGCTCGGCTTATGACGAGCCGCCGGCCAGCAGCCGCAGCCAACAGCCCCAACCTGCTGCTGGCTGTCGGAATCGGTTTTCGGGTTCGTTATTATTATACTCCTATCCGTATAGCGTATAGCATATGTGTGTCCCCCCACCTTCTCCGATAAGTCAGCCCATTTCTAACACTTTCATTAAGCAGCCGAAATTTATGGGCCCAATCCTCAGCCCCGGCCATATCCACTCCATTCCACTTCAATTCGAATGCAGATTCCGCTGCCAACAGTAGCCTCCTATTCATTTCTGGGGAAAATGTATCAAATGGTTAAGCTCCGATAATGGCTTTTTAAAGAATTTCCTCCAGGTGGCAGGTGGCTTACGGCAGCCGTCGTGTGGGGGCACTTTTATGGGCCACAAAGACTGGAAGGTCTCTCGCCTTTGGCGGGAGCCACCCAACTAGAAAACGGTTTCTTGAACACAGAAATTCCAGCAGCAATTTGCATATGACACGAGGGATTTTCCCATTTTTATGGAACCATTTCACTGACTAATAAGGCTTGTATATTTTGGTATTATTACAAGATCATTGGAGAAGAAGAGTTCTTTTGGGACTGGTAGTATAGGCAGGGGAGAGTCAAGATGTTTAAACTATGTTATACATAATAATTACTATATATCAGTAGTGTACAAATGTAAAGACTTAGAGGGAATATTCTATCGAAAGTCGATCTTTTAAGTGGAATAAGATTGAAAAGTCTCATCGTTTTCTGTATAGTTTTCTGTTCAGATGTAGCAATCATTCCATGACTAACAATCTCTCAGAGCTCCTTTCAGAGAAATTTCCCAGCCTGTTTGCAGCTTCCCATGGTCGAGTCCAACCCCTTGCTGAGTGCCATTAGCTGCCTTGTGCGTAGCGTATCGCACACTCTGCCGGTTAGCCAGTAAGTCAGTTAGCCATTCAGGCCTTCAGTTTGCCAGTCCATCCATCAGTCCGTCCGTCCATCAGTCAACCCCGTTACGCCGTTTGTCGCCGTTAATTAGAAACTATTCAAAGTCTACTTAAGTGCGCACTTCCTGTGCCGGGAGCCCAGAGCAGAGCTCTGCGGAAATTCTGTGGAAATGTTCCATATTCGGTGAGTGCGTGTGTGTTGATGCGTAACTCCTTTGCTCTGCTCTCTATACCACCATATAAACATACATATGTATATACAGTACTATATACATACATATATATACAGTATCTTGCGGGCAATTGTAATTGCTGCCGGGCTGCCTCGAAAACTAACGAGACAATTTGAAAATAATTGCCTTATATGGCGGCCATTAGGCGGAGTCTGCTCATTGGTTGGCTGGTAATTTTTACAGCATTCACGAGTGTTTGGGGTTCGCTGAACTTTTATCTGTCAACGTTTTGAAGTACTCCAATGATTTCTCATGGTGTGGGGTCTCGTCTAGACATAGAAATGGCTGCGGTTTCCCTCTCTCTCTTTCTCTTCAAGTATTTAGAGATCTCCAACTAATTGCGGACTTTGTTTCAAGTGATTTGTTTGTTGATTGGCTTTTTAGGATTTAATTAGGTGTATCTACCATGTATACTATATAAGATAATGATGAAACCAGCTGCAGCGGTGCCTGGAGAGTAGGTTTCGTGCGTTGGCCTTCCCCCTCCGCTCGGGTTTCACGACAAACGTCTCCAATAAGATTTATTTACACAACTCAATCAAATGCCTCGACTAACTCCGCTCTGGGTTAATTAATTAAAGTCAATCTCGATTTGTGGCCAATTAGTTTTTGGTTTCGTTTTGGCCTTTTTTCCATGCCAGACCCCAGCCCCACAGCCCCACCGCCGACGGACATTTGGCTTTATGTGGATCAGGTTAATTAGCCAAGCAGGCTGTAGCCCGATGCCTGAAGCCCGTAATTAACTCTATAAATAAACATTCAATTTGGTCTCTCGGCCATAAATTGATCAATCTCGAGTCGTCGACTGATGAACGCTTGACTTTTGAGATTCTTGTTCTTTTTCTGTGCCATAATTGCTTAATTTGGTTAATCGAGTTTGCGATGGTAAGTCATGCAATAAGCATATAAATCAAATGATTTGAGTGGTTCCCATAGACACGACACCACTAGAGCAGAGCTCCATCACATCCTAACTCATCCTGGAAGTCATTCTCGCAGTCAACCACATTCTCATGTTCACATTTCACCCCAATTACCTTATCGCTGGCGACCCACTTAATTTATAATGTTTAACATCAACCCCCGACCAAGTGCCAGCCGACCCACCCCAGAATGAGTGTTGTTCCTTGTGGTACGGATTCCCATTCCCTTCCAGCATACACCATACACCATCCACCACCAGAAACCAGGCACCACCGACAACGACAACAACAAAAACAACAACGACCGAGATTAACGGATGAAGTCAGCGCCTCACTTGAAGTCCGACCCCGGCAATTTTTCGGTTGGCATCTATGTAAGTGTTCCCCAGGGTGAGATACATTTTCAGTAACAACC
Organism: Drosophila athabasca; assembly: GCA_008121215.1. Taxonomy (NCBI): domain Eukaryota; kingdom Metazoa; phylum Arthropoda; class Insecta; order Diptera; family Drosophilidae; genus Drosophila; species Drosophila athabasca. Next base: position 13,894,331 of record CM017793.1, read on the forward strand.
CATCGACTTTACATCATTTTCATGGTCGTTTTTCCATTTTGTTGCCGCTGCGGTTAGAGCGGGACAGAGAAGGGAGAGGGAACAGAAGAGGGACAGGGGGCCGCTCTGTCAAATATTAAATTACGCTTGTTAAATTGTCTTGTTAAAATCAACTGCACTGAATCGAAGCAGTTTATCATATTTTAATGGGGTTCACTTCGAGAATCGAGATTCGAGTATCGAGAAATTGCTGCTTATCGATAGGGCTGCAAAGAGAGAGAGAGAGCAAGAGCAGAGCCCGAGATTGTGGAGGAGCTGGGGGATCCGATCGGCCTGTGGAGGGAGGGATGATGATAGTGTTGCCTCTTTTGGGACTCTGGCGCTGTAGCTGCCTCCGCCTCCACCTCCACCTCCGTCTCTGTGCCTCTGTGCCCCTGAGCCGATGAGCAATGAGTTGTTGATTTCATTTGTAATGGACTTTTATTTCACTCGCCTAATGCCAGCCGTATAATTTTCGAGTTCGGCCCCGTTCCTGCCACCCCACTTGGTGCAGTCCGCACCTAATAATTGAGCAATTGAGCTGGAACACGAAAAGCGCCTTAACATTTGAACCTGGCCACCATCCCAGCCAGTGCTGCGCTGCTCTGTTGCTGTCGCTGGGGAGCAGAGTTCCGCAGGATATCAGGGCATGCTTATTATCACATTATGGCCACATAAATATTCCTAGGCCAAGTCCCAGTCCCAGTCACAGAGCCGGCCCAATCTCGGGCATTCATTATGTGAAATATTTATCGGGCTGTGCACACAGCCCGATGCAGTGCGATGGACAACCCAATTCTAAGCCCCATGGAAAGCCCAAGTTATTGCGCTTTTTATTGCCATCTATGGATTTTGGATCTCCGGCAGTTGCAGCTCAAAATTAAGCAAATTGTTGGTGGCGAAAAGCCGAAGATGAATTGGTGGGTGGAGAGATCTGTAAATGTGTGGAATATGTAGAGATGGATACGTGTATTTATAGATAAACACATAGGACGACAAACAGAAAAATGAATTATCTGTTCTAGATAGATAGCAAACGATAAGTGAAATGGATACATGCTAGATTATACACAAACAAAAATATGTGCATAATGGTTTTATTTGGTTCAGGTGAGTCCTCTAATGTTAAGGGATCTTTTACACAAAATCAGAAAGAGTTAAGTGTTTTTTAACGAGTCAAATTATTGTCCATCAAGATGTCCGCACTCTCTCTCTCTCTGTCGGAAACCAATTGAAGCATAAAAAGTCAATGCCATAAAACATTTAAATAGATACATACATTTTCTGTTGATATACCCGATGAACAACACAACCCATCAACCCATCACGCAAGGCCTCTCCACTCATCCACTCATTTGAGGGCACATCGATGGTTCAGTTTTTGGGCTGTTTATTAACGACAAATTATAATTAATTGCATCGATCACGTGATGGAGATCGAGCAGCCTGCAGACACATTTCAGCAGGCTCAATTTATTTTTGGGCTGCAGGTGTGAATAGGCCACGCCAAGGCTCCGGCCAGGGCCTCGGGCCTCGGGCACCCCACAACCACCGCCAAAAAATCCGAAAGAAAAAGTGCACACAAATGTATGGCTATGGCTATGGCTATGGCTACGGCAGACCCAAGTGGCCACTCACATACCCAGACATGCAATGGGGAATACGTACGGGACGGGACGGAGTGGAGCTGAATGGATATGGATGTGGATGACGTGCCAGGCACAGCAGGACTTTTCTCAATTCGGAGTTTTGGAGTTGAAGGCAAAATGCTGCACAAAATTATTAACACGATTTAAAACACTTTTATGGCATCGCCCGCTGTGAATGAAGTTGTTATGCATTTTATCGCGAGATTTCGCTGAATTTCCAGCAGATAGCAGCCGATATGCAGGGGGACTCCAAGAGGTGTCCAAGGGGTGTCCAAGGGGTGGGGTGGAGTGTGGACCATGGACAAACCAGTTGAGCTGGCCAAAATGCATGGGCATGCAAATGAAATTAACGCTTTGGCCGGCAGTTTTAGCAGCATTTACTTGGACATTTTTTCGTTTTGCCTCGTTTTGCCTCGTTTCGGCTGATGCCTGGTCCCTGGTCGTTTGCCAAGGCGTGCAAATCAATTTTTGAAACAATGTTGTTCACTTTTGCGGTCCTTTTCTGCCCGGATCGACACTGGATGATTGTTTTCTATTGGCTTGTTATGACTGAGTGGATTTGACGCTTTAAATTCCGTAGAAGAGCACCCCCGAGCAGGGCCCGCAGGACAATGCCAGGGGCATTCAATTTGAAAATTTCGTTTTAATTGTTCTTCTGTTTTCCCTTTTATTGTGCGAGTATTCCATTATTTTTTGGCTTTGTACTCTTATGGTTATGGTTTATTGTTGACTCGGCACAAAATGTGCTAAACCGCCATCCCATTACAATCCATTCCGTGCGATTGCCTTTTCACGGAAGCGTACAAAGGGAGACAGAGAGCTGGAGGTGCCACTTCTGGCGAAATCAAAGGAGCAGACCAGATCCTTCGGTGGCAATTGTAAGACAATAATTGTACAAAGGACTGCCTGCCAAAGCACGCGTGAATATTTGTTATAAATTTGTCAACCATCTCCCGAAGGTTCCCTCCCTCTGCAGTGCCGCAACATCTGCCATCCGAGGGTCTCCTTGCGTCCCGATCCCTCGACACTGATAAGGCGATGGGCAACACCAACACCTTCGAGTCATTGCATTTTCATTAATTAAAGGAAGCCCGGTTTTATTGGGATATCTCAATCTTCTCGTACGAGAATGTACTCTACACACGTATACGTATGCGTATATGTATCTGCCACGCCCCCGTTCCCCCGATCTCCTTTCATGCCATTGTTCGCCTAAGTGGACATCGTTTATTGCACGTTTTTGTTTGGCTGCCTTTTCAAAATTAGTTGCGCTATTCAGTACTCCTGGCCTCCTGTGACTCCTGGCCAGCGCAACGTCAGCGGGCTGTAAATTAGCCGGCTGTATAGATACCTCTCCCCTCTCTCCTCCCCCCTTGGACGACGAATCCATTTCTGCTGTTGATTGCACCCACACGATCCATTGTCCATTGCCACATATGTGTGTGTGTTCCGCCGAGCAATGGGTTCACTTCGGTAAACGAGTATTTTTGCATTTGGCACATGCGTTGTGTCCCCTCGTTTAGCAGCTGTTGCTGCCGCTGCCGCTGCTGCTGCTGCTGCTGCTGTTCCATCCCCTCCATTCCCCAATTATACAATCGTCGCACTCTGGTAGCGAAATTATGTTAAATGACTTAATTTATAATGTTTTGTTTGGCTGCCAAAAGTGCGGAGGGAAGCGTGCAATGCATTTGCAATAAAAATGGAATTCCATTGCGGAGTGTAAATGTGACACACACACAAGGAGTGAGTATGTACATACATACATACATTTGTGGTGTAGCGGGGAGAGAAAAGTGTCACACATAGCGCGGAATATGTAAATTCGTTGTAAATTATTATCTGGCAATTGGTCTTCGACTTAAGTACATACATAATATGTACATACATACATACATATACATATGATGTTTGGTAAAAGTTTAATTAGAGTTAACCAGTTGACATACATATGTATGTATGTATGCCACAGGAACGTGAAATAATCTGTACAAATATACAGAATAGACTGATTATACTTTCCACCAGACAAAAATGATGTTATACTTGGATTTTTCAATTCAACCCAAAATCTTATTTCTATTCGGCATCTGCAACGAGGATATCCACAAAAATGATCGAATTGAAAAGAGAAATGTACGATCTTTTACATGATTTTCGATTCGTGTCAATAGAGGAGTGGATATACCTGAATATATACCGGACGAAATTTGAATTTGTTTACAATTTTTAAGGTAAGTTTCGCTTGGGCCACTTGATGGTGCAGTCATTGCATATCAACGTCCTAAAGTATATATAGGATAAATGAATAGTCAGTTTTCTAAAGGTATGCGATACCTTTATACGATACTTTTACTTTGGTTTCAATGGCAGTGATTTCACATGGGTGTCGCCTGGCAATTCGTCCTTCTGTGTTGAATAATTTTGAATCACTCCAAGCGAGTGGTTTCTCTCCGTGTGATTCGTAGCGAATTCCTCTTAAAATGCCAGACTTCCTGTCCACACAGCTGATGATTATATAAGCACCAGTAATCTATAATGAGCTCACCAGAAAATCGGGATGGATTAAGTTTAAATCTGGGCATTTCCCTTTCGGGTTCAACTTTAAGCAGCTGGACAGACTTTCATTTCGCTCAGAGTTGATCGTTTTATTGAAATCGTTTTGGCAACAGGAAAGCACCTGCTCGAATCATTGCCCTGCCTCGGAGCCACGGTCTCCCCAGTTGCGCCGAATGATCTTCCCAAATGATCTGACTCCTCCAGTGATCCACGCAGGCTACAAAGTTGTCAGGCCATTAAGCTGATTGAGTTGAAATTCGGAGCTCATTTCCCATTACGAGCTGATCAGTTTTCTGCCTTGGCAGTGGTACGGGAAGAATGTTTGGGTGCTCGGGGATGGGGAGAAGGGCTTTAATTTTACTGCTTGTTTGCTTTCACACTATCATTGCGGCAGAATGAGGCACTGCTCCACTTTCGTGAGTCGTTCTCCTCGGGCCACAATCTCGTCCCGGCCTCCCCTGTGTCCTTGGTTCTGGGGGGCCGGGGGAGCGTTTCCCGTTTGCAATTTTCACTCGATCCCGGCCTGATTATTATATTGTACGCACATGTTCCGCCATTATGGAGTTATTATGATCAATAAGACAAGTTAAATGCTGCAATTAACTCGGGGCCAACGATTTCTTCCCCTTTCCCCTCTCTGAAAGAGTCCGCTGCCCTCGCTGCCTTCCTCAATTTCTGTTCTTGCGTCCGCGTCCCAAATTTGAGACTCTGCAGCGCCAATGGCCAACATACAATATACTGTACGAGTCTGTATGGATGGGTGTATACGTACTTCTTCGTACTGTCTGGTTCTCTTATTTTGTCGGGCTGGCTGCGCGTAATTGGCGCTTAATTCTCCTGCGGGATCATTTAATTTTACGAGCCCGGCCAATTGATTATAATGGACGCCATCAGACTTTTACAACATGCTAAATGCACGCGTAAACATCGCGATCGACGGAGCAAAAGAGGAGAGGCCGAGGCAGAGACGGAGACAGAGACAGAGGCCTCTGCCCAGCAGCCGAGGATCGCTTTGGATCGGGGATCGGTCTCTGTCAATCAGGGTAGCCACGATGCAGATGCGATGCTATGCGCCCCGGTCCAGACCAGACTGGAACTGAGATTGAGGATCGATCGTGGGTCCCGGGTACCGGGTACGATCGGTGTTTGTGTTGAGTGGCCGTCGCCATTAGGCAAATTCAACGATCGATTGCCCCGCATCGGACGATGATCGCGGATGGGGGGTGCGCGCTGCAACCAATTTGGGTTTTATCGACGGCAGCAATTTGCAGTTACTTGTGAACTACCTGAGAAGCCGTTGCAGATCGCAGATCTCAGATCCACTCGGACCACAGCTCCCAGCTCCAGACACGCATCCGTATTAATAACCACAAAAAATAACGATCGATTGCGGTTATTAGAGGCAATTTGGCCAACAACATTTTCTGCGACCGCGTCTGCGTCTGCGCCTGCGTCCTGGCCTGCACCGTGTTCCTTCTTCTCCGTGTGTTATTTTTTGATAAATCGTTCCAAATTTATTGGTTGATTAAAAGTTATTGCACTAGCGCCTAAGTGGTTAATGATACCCGTACAAATCCCGATTCTGCTGCCATGCCATGCCATGTCCCGCGATCCACCTCTCAAACATTTGCTCTAGCATGAAATGAATTTGATTTTAATTGACAAACGCGTCAAGCAAGTTGCAGCAAATTGGCTCGCCCGATCGTCTCGATCGTTTGAGCGGTGATCAGTGCAACAACTTCATCATGCATGTGCATGCCGATCCGTCCGTCAGTCGGTGGATGTATGGGCGGCAACCCGGCGGCCCCATTAGTCGACCAAATGGCGATCTCAAGCTGCGCTGCGCTGCGCCCGCTTCGATCCACTCCCGGTCCTAGCTGACAGCTGCTGTTCGCTCTGCTCTGCTCTCCACGATCGACAGAGGCAGAGGCAGAGAGTCGCCTTAATTTCGCCCTGACTCTCCGGCTCTTCCCTGCTCTGTGGATGTCTTAATGACACATAAATGATCATCGTGTGTACTCGGCCACGGGGTTGCTCTGACACATTTGCAAAAACTGACATGCCGGACCACTCTGACTCCGATCCGACTCCGACTCCGACTCCTCTTCATTGTCCTAGTTCTCGTCCCGCTCTGGCCGGTGCTGGTGCTGGGGTGTCAAAAGAGGCAACCTTTTGACATTTATACCCCTCGACAATGGCCAGTCATTTATTAGGCAAACAATGAGCGGCCTGAAGTGCCACTCGCCAGCACAGAAGGACCGCTCTTCAAGGGTCTCTTTGTGCGGCAGCTGAGCCACAGACAGGCTCGAGGACAATGCGGGGATCGCCTTGCCCTGGCCTGACCGCTGGCTATTTACATATGGTTTAGGCCCAAGTGTGAAATTCTTTTTGGGTTTGGCTTCGGGTTTGGGTTTGAGCTGTAGCTGTCGTGTCGCCATCTAAGAAGTTTGTCGAAAAATTGATTTGCCATTATGGTACAATGAACAGGACCGCAGGAAGTATATATCTTGACATGATCGATCGACCTGATCGATCGTATGCTTCCCCTAAATATTTGCATACCAGACATTAAGTTCAGAAATTACCAGCTTCGTCTCTTCTGGCAATTTGCGATCGTGTCGGTAATTGCCGAGTAGCTCGAACTGAAACATAAACTGGGACTTCGACCGAAACCGAAATCTACCCGACACTAAAACTGAAACAGAAACGGAAACTGGGGCCAAGCTTTCCCTTTATGGGTAGGCTATAAAAACTTATTGACAGGCCAAAGACAATTACCAAATTGTAAACGCTGACCAGGCCCCCTTGGCCAGCACGCCGTCGAGGCAAGCAGCAAGGTGCAACTGGAGAGCCGAGACGCTCGGATCCAGAGAGCTCATTAAACTGCACTTAACGAGTGGAGCAACGCGCTGGCAATTGGCAATGATCTCGATTTATGAGCGACAAAGTGGAGCCTCGATAAAAGGGCGGCCGGCGAGGCGAAAACTGGGCTAATGAAAGCGTTAATGTAACTCTTGGCCGGCCAGCCGGCCGGCCGCAGACGACCATCATCATCATCCACCATCATTCCACCATCGTGGTCGTAATGCTCCACCAATGATGATGATGATGGGGATGCTCCGTCTCGGCCTGGTTGTGTCCCTGCCTCTCGTATTTGTTTTAAATCACTTGGCCAAATGCCAGACATAATTCATGTTCCTCTATAGGTTTGTTTTCGTTTTTTTTTTCGTCTGGGTGTGCATATGAAGCATACGCCTCCGTGTGCCACGTAAGTCATCCGCTCAGGTTCTGGCTTCGACTCGGACTCGGACGCGGACTCTGGTTCTGCTTGTGGTTCTGGGACTGGGAGCTGGGCCAAGATTTCGTTTCGTTTCGTTGCGTTGCAAGGAATTTGAATTTGAACGCCAGACATTTGGGCGTTGCACGGTTGTAAATTCATTTGTTAAACGATGCGCTCATAAAATTTGCGCCCTTTTTTTTACGGCCCCGAACTCGAGTTGCCAAGGCCCCAGAGCTGCCAGAGCTCCCAGAGCACACAGGACAACAATGGGCGTGGCCGACTTCCATCTCTGGCAGCTCTGTGGCAGCAGCAGTGCCATTGCGCCGTCCATGGCTCTGTCCTGTCCTGTCCTGCCCTGTCCTCCCCGGCTCTCATCGTCGTCGTCGTGTCCCTGCAGGCAGATAAAAAGTTCAACAGCAGCGCGATTTATTTGCCAGAGTCGTCGTCGCAGACACGGCGCCAGCTGAGCGGCTTTTGGGCTGCCAGGAGCTTACCCTCGCCAAAAATTCTACTATAATTATATATCTCACACATACTTGTACCCGCACACACACACACACACGCACACATGCAAATTGCGAGAAGAAATTTCAGCTAATTTGCCAACATTTAAATGTACAAAAAAGCCTGGCTGATGAGGCACAGTCCCAGTCCCAATCCCCATACCCCAACCCATACCCATACCCCGTACCCATTGCCACATCCCAACCACAAGCACTCATCCAGCTGCCCCTTAGAGCGTGTTAATTCGACGTGTTTTTCGCCGTGGCCAGCAACAGCAGCACAGACAGAAAAAGTCAAGACAGAGGGAGAAAGAGAGAGAGCCATTTAGGGCCAAGTATTTGCACTGCGTGCGATGCTGCGGCTGTGGCTGCTGGTGCGACTGTGGCTGCTGCATCCTCATGAAATTCATGCGGATTTCATGGAATAAAAACTCGCGTAAAAAACGTCAAATTGCAACACCTTGAGGGCACACACAGATACACAGATACAGATACTCACACACAGCCACAGCCACTGACACCGAACCAGAATCGAGAATCGGGAATACAGAACCAAGCGGAGCAGAGTCCCCAGATCCACAGAGGCGAGGCCACGCCACTGAGGGGCTGTCTCAGTCCATAAGTTAGCCACGTCTTATCCTCTCCTTGCCATCCCAGTCCCAGGGCCTGCCCTCATAATAATTGCGTATCTGGCAGATGCAATTTATCCGTGAATTTGTTTTTAATTTTCAACACATTCGCTAATTTGATTTTTAACTTCGTTTCGAGCACTGCCTCGGTCTCAATCACAGACAGCCCCAACCAAATTGCTGCACCTAATCGTGGACGTGGATGTGGATGTAGTCCCTGGATATGGATGGGGGATTGGATTGGGAACGGGAACAAGAATGGGGATGTGGATGATGCTACGAGAGAACGAACAGTGTCCAACACCCGCTTTCATTTATAATTTTGTGCAACTCACTTTGGTAAGACCCATGCCAATGCCAATGCCCATGCCCATGCCCATTCCCATTGCCTGGCTCTGGATCTGGCCCAAGACGTTAGTCCCCCAGGTCTGTTCCCAAGTATGAAGTGTTTTTTTTTTGTCCTCCTCGACCCCTCCGCGAGGTTTTTTTGTATCTTTTTTAGCTGCACGGGGCGCTGCTTGTTAGTCGCGTAATTTATGTTCCACCAGATACTCGTTGGCGTTGCTTGGACCAAGGACTGAGGACCGACCGACCAGCCAGGCACAGTCCGCTCTACAGCTACACTACTGCTCCTGCCCCTTCCTACTGGGCACGTTTCGCGAGATAGTCCACCTCCTGGCCGGTGCGGTGCGGTGTCTTGGCTTGTCTTTGCTTATTCCCTTATCCGTTGTTATCCATGGGACGAGTTGTTTGCGCAGGCGCAGCCCAACGCAACGCAACAGCTACAAAAAATGGTAGGAAATAAAAATACAAATCGATTTTCAACGCAACGATGCAGCGCGATCCCGAACCCGATCCCGATTCCGCGCCCGAAAATGCACAGTGAGCGTGAAAGGATTAAGGACTATTAGTGGCCACAGACATAACTGTCCAAAGCAGTTGCTGAACAGAGGCATATGATACGGATAGGAGGACCCCTCGCATCCCCTCCAAAAGTGGATCGATATGCAGTTCGTAAAATGTATAAAAATGCGTTTGGTGACCTCTTCAAATGGTGACCCTTCATAGCCGCAAAACAACGTCTTGGTAACCCTATAGCATATGCCATATCCAAGAGTGACCTCATCATCTCTCTCCCTTGCTCGTTCCCAATGACTTGGCCTGGCTTGACTTGGCTACCACTCGCACTACTGCCAGCAACTATAATCCACACCTTAGCTTTATGGCCAATAATTCTGCTGGCAACAAGAACATGAACCGGAAACATAACAAATCATAAATTAAACCCTCGTTAAGCGAACTTATTGCACTGGCCAGTGGAGAGCGGTCTCGCCCATGCGCCATAACTGGGTTCGAGTTCGAGTTCGGGATCGGGATCTTTCTCCCTCCCCGTACCGCCCGTGCCGCCCGTGCCACACCGCACTGCATGCCACTATAGGAGTGGAGTCCAGGAGTTCGAATTCATTCGTTGTCGATGTCTGCTCCGTTCGGTTCGGTTCGGTTCTCTGGGGTAATTTGCTTCTTCTTTATGCCTTTCAGTTTCAGTGCGTGGCTGTGAGTTTTATTTTATGTTACTACTTGTTTAAATTATATTGCGCTATTAAGCGAATTTAATGAAAACGCTCCGAGGCCGAAAGGGACGTGCGAAAGGGACGACCAGACGACCGGACGACCGGAGAGTGTGCGTGAGAAAGAGCCAGTTATAGTCGTAGCATTTTAGCGTGCTCTTGCTCCTCCATCACGGCCTCGTTAGGTGTAAAATAAAGTTCAGCAAATCGAACGTGTTGAAGTCGTTCCTCCAAGATGAAGATGCTGATGATGATTATGATGATGATTATAATGATGATGATGATGATGATTGAGGTGGATGGGGTGATGCTGATCGGGGAGCAGCAAAAACACGATAAAGATAAAAATCCAGGGGACAATCAGTGGGTCTACCGGCCACATGCCGCACAAATTGCGCTTAATCCATTGGCATTTCATTATTAAGCAATTTTCTGCGCTTTCCAGCAGGACAAACGCAATCCGCAATCCGCGAAACAAACATCCACACAAAAAAACCGAAAATCCGTTCATCTTGCTGCCGGGGCAATTTAAATTTTTATGCAATTTGTACAAAAATGCTGTTATTTTTGCACAAAAGTAGCATAATTATTTCCGAGAACCGGACCCAGGGCCTGGGCCTGAAATGATACAAAACGAAAGCCTCTTGTTCCAGGCTTTTCACAACAAAACAACAACAACAAAAACACATGTCAACGAAAATCATTGCAGACGACACATTATCCTCACGGCAAAACGATGCTAATCCATCACGGACCCAGACTGGGACTGTTACTGGGACTGGGACTGGGACTCAGACTCGGACACGGACACAGACCCACATCCACATCCATCCACAGTTTCAGCAGACGAAATGTCACTTAAGCATGTGATGGAGAGAAGAGAAGATCAACGGAGAAGGCAAGCGAATGACATTAGCCGAGGGTCGATGAAAGGATGGGGGGGCAGGCCAGTGCTCCTTATAGCTAACCAAGTGCGATCAGCGATCAGTTATGAGATCAGAACAAAAGAACTCTTACTGTAAACGAGGGCAGACCAGACCACAGACCAGACCCCAGAGCCAAATCACGACGCACCGCAAAGTCTGGTCTGGCAGAACGTGGTCTCTGATCGTCGATCCCGAATCTCGATCCTCGATCCTCGATCGGTGAATTATGCGCGACATCATTTTAAATCGTTGTAGCAACGTCAAAGCTAAACACCGATCAGTTCAGCCAAGGCAACTGAAACAGCAGCATCAGCAACACCAGAAAAAGGAACAGGAAAACCAAAAATCGAACAAAAAGATATCCACACTCTGGACCCCGCTTGGTCCATTGTCTTTGAGTAGCAACGGTTAGCAGTCGTCGGATCGCCGACGCCCTAATTGATGCAGCACGGCCATAAATTTTGATCGTCCAACGATCGCTCAGTCCCCATCCCATCCCATCAGTCCATACACATCCCCATCCCTATCGCCATCCCCATCGCAGCTGCAGGAACAGCAACATCAACAGCGATCGACGTGTTGGCCTTTCAGAGGAACTGCCCCAAAACCTTGCCATGAATACATCAACATCACCATCAGCATGAACATTGCCTTCGTATCCCTTTATTTGTTAAACAAAACTGTGTATCTAATACATGTATGACTCTTGTTCTCACTAAAACTCTGGCTCAGAGTCGGTGTCTTGGTCAAAAGCTACTTCTGAATTTAGTTCTGCCATTGGCTCCTCGCCGAACAGTAATGCCAAGGACTCAAGCCCTGAATATAAATCGTTTTCCCCTGTGCGTGGATCGTTCTTGGGCTCCAAATCTGGTTCAAAGTCACTCCCCTGTAAGCGAAGGGAGAACTCTACGCCGCGATATCGGTGTTCGTTGTGGTATAAGCCGAAAACACCTTTCAGTAGCTTATCCTTCACAACCATGGGTTGTTTAGCCAGAATCAAAATCGTCTGCTTCAGATAGGTTACGGGGTCCATGGGTCCGGTAGCGAGCAATCTCTTAGCCTTGCGGTTGGGCACGGCCACCCAGAATTCGGAGTGCAGTGCAAAAGCTAGGAGTTGCCCGTCGTGCAGAACCCGCGTTTTAAAAGACGTTTTGAAATGTTCCTCGTCCGCCTGGGCCGTGCTGAGATCGATAGTCTTAAGGAGGAACTTCTGGGTCACGACATCCACCCCGACTATATGAGCATCTATCAAATTTGGCCGGGGCCTATCGTCTACTTGATAGTCTCCCGAATTGGAATAATCATCTGCATCAGAAGAGTAAGGGTCGTCTTCGAATGTGTCGCCCTGATAACCTTCCGTGTACTTAATAGGATTATCATAAAGGCCGGTAAGATACAGCTTTCCTATATTCGGAAAGATTAAGCCGCCCTTTACCAGCCACTTGTCCCGGGCATAGAGAACATCCTTGAACCACGAGCCCACGAAGACCGCGTGTCTGTGAAGGAAAAAGTATCATACTCTCGATGTCCATTGGCTAAGCCACTCTGTACCAACCCCATCCACTCGGAGACTATGACGTCGACATGAGTCAGGCCGAAAGGCAACTCGATCTCGGAAATGGGACCCTTGATCGCCACAAATATATCGCCATATCCACGAATGAAGGCACTCATCCCTACAGGTGTTGCAGCATTCTCACAGCCCGTGGCAATGACCATTGCAGCACCAGCCTGGATGCAATACAGGCTGAGCAAGCCACAGGAGCAGCCAACGTCCATGACAATCTGGGGGGCGTGGTGGGATGATGGGATGGCAGGAGGAAAATTGCATCCTTCCATATCTTACCTTGTTGGCGAAAAGATCCAAGTTGCTCTTAATAAACTTGACTAAGGTGACTGCAGAGTTTCGATCCACCACCAAGTCTTCCATATCATCATCCTGCTGCTCCTGCGACTCGTTGTCCATGTTGTCCATATTCTCCATATTGTCCATATTTTCCATATTGTTTATATTGTCCATATTGTCCTCTGCAAGCCCATCAGGATCATACTCGCCAGCATTATGCTCCTCATTCTCCGCATATCCATGGCCCTGATTCTCATCCGTATAAGCTTCATCGAAGACGGAGTCATTGTCGTCTTGCTCCTCCGCGAACCTTTCGAAGCCCATTTCCATCTCGTAAATCTCGGTGAGATTATAATAATCGAAGGGAGGAATATTACACTTCATTTTTATCGTTTAGACCCTCTGATGTGTACTCGAAAAAAGTTTTTTGTTTTGTTCAAAAACGGAATAAAGTTATTATGAGTGAGTTGTGATACTTTCGTTGACAAATAGAGACTGAATATTTATAGGTATATAAGTATAGAGGAGATAAAAGTTTTGCATCGGAGTTTTGAAGCAGTGCTTCAATGATGGCACTATTTCTCTCAGAAATATAAACCAGCAGAGAATAGAAAAATTCTGAAAACATGACCATGCCCCACCCATCATCTCCACTGCTTATCGGCAAGCAAGAACGAGTGGCAACAATTAGTTATGAGGGGAAAAGTGTGGGATCGCAGCACCTTATCAACAGGCTCTGGGGCAGGACTAGCCCCATGGACCCCGGCCTGGGGTTAAGCTGTCTAACGAGTCTCTAATTTATAGATGGCTCGTTGCGCAGTGTCCCGCTCCGTTGACAAATGCCAGCAATCCGATACCCGGACAACAAGACAACGAGACGGGGGAGAACAAGGAATGGCTATAGGAATGGGTGAAGCGGGAAGCAATACAAATTGAGATGTTTGTTGGGCCTACGCTGCGATCAGGCTGTGGCTGTTGTTTAGAATTTTGTTAATGTGCGCCGCAGGGAGCAATGCTGGAACAAGTGTTGGCCAGAAATCAAAGATCTTCGTCGTCCGCTGGCCGTTGCCCGTTGGAGGTTGGATGTTGCCTCATTTGTGGCGCTTTTGTGTGCGCTAGATAACCAATATTTTATAATCATGTCCAATAATGGTGTGCATATTAATTTCATGAACGTATAAAGCAGTTTTATGGCTTTTTAAGAACTGCCATTAACAAAGGCCGGCCATGCACAAACACAAAACGAGCTGACAAGAGATTTCTGGAGCCTCTCGACCCTCGAAATCGACACAGAATCGGTGTGTGTGTGTGTGTGTGTGTGTGTGTGTGTGTGTGTAGGGCACCTCGAGACGAGACGAAACGAGACAATGTAAATGGCTAAAATAGTAAATAGAGTTATAAACGCATAAAAGGCGTTCATTGTGGGCCCACGGCGTTGGCTTTCACAAATTTATACGACGGGCCATCAATTAATTAGGGGAGAAGAGCAGTAGACACAGACACGGGCATTTTCACATTCCCGAATGCGTCTGGATTGGGTATTGGGGGATATAAGCTCTACTCTGGCTTTGAAATTAATTTGTTAAGAAAGTCGTTAACATTTCGATTTCGGTTGTCCACTTTCTAAGCTTCGACGCGATTGATTGCCGTCCCCGGGGCACTTCTCGACCCTCGTTTAACGACCCATTTTATGGCAGTTATCATTTCTGTTCAGCGCATTTAATGATCGACGCGAATAAGGCAAATATCTGTTGATGGCATTTGAGTCATCTCACGATCCGATGCCCGATCCCCAATCCCCACGAGCTACAGCTTCTGAGAGGAAGTAAAGTACTTGAAGTTCGATGCCTGGCCCTGGGCTCCCTTGGAGCGGATGCCCAGCTCGAAGTTTATGCAGCGTTTGCTCTCCGCGCTGGGAAACATTCCGAACCCGCCGCTGATCCGTTCGTTGGCCTGGACATAAAGGGGTTTGTCCAGATGCAGGACAGTCTGCTCCCAGTGCGTCCAGGGCGCCTGGGGCGAGGTGGAAAGCATCACGGGCGTCTCTGTCTGGCCCCCAAAGAAGCCCACGTCAAAGTACAAGATCATCGAATGGATTATACCGGTGCGGAGGACCTCCAGTTCAAACATCGAGCGAAATTGTATCTGTGCGTTTGGGGCACTCTCCAGGCGAGTCGTGTGCACGAGATACTCCTTCGTGAGCAAATTCTGGGAGGCTACACAGTCGACGACGGCCTCATGGGAAACGTGTTTCTTGACGCTGCTCATGTCAAAGCCCTCGACGTTGTTCCAGAAGTCATAGTTGAGAGACCGATGCGGATCACAGGCACCAGCTATCCACAGATTGGCCACATTGGGCAGAATCAGGCCTTCGGGGCACAGCCACTTGTCGCGAGCGAAGAGCACAGAATTCAGCATGCCCTCCATGTACAAGGCGTTGCTAATGAGAAGAGAAATAATTAGGAAGAGTGCTCCCTGGTTCGGCTACTCACCCCATCCACTCGGACACAATTATGTCCACATGCTGTATGCCCTCTGGCAGCTTCACCTCCTCGATCAACCCCTGGACAACATTCACCACGTTCTCCATTCCATTATCCTTCACTATTTGCCTGGCCAATACGGCAATGTCTGCGTTCTCCACTCCTATTACCTTGCGGGCCCCCGCCTTGGCCGCAAAGATCGAGAGAATCCCCATGCCGCAGCCCACATCCAGAACGACCTTGCCTTCGAAGAGCTGTCGGTTCTTTTGGATGGCATCGCGATACGCCATGGTGCGCGCTGTATCCTTTAGCAGATCCATGTGCGTCTCCAGGCGAGAGTAGGTCTGAAAGAAGACGTTCTCCTCCAGCTCCTCATTCAGCTTGAGATTCTGCCACTTGGGGGTGGACGCAGCGACCTCGTCACCCGACATTCTGACAATTCACAACTAGAAACAAATTTTCATTCATATGTGAATCTGACAATGTTTTATTAACACCACACACGCTCTATGTTATATGTTTTCCTAACTTATACTTTAGTTACAATATTAATTTTCGTCTTCTCGCAATTTTTCCCGCATTATGCAACACTGCATCCAGTCATTTTAATGTCATAAACAGGTCATAAAATGGTCACATTGTCTTCTAATCAGCTGATGGGTATGCGTATTTCCGCATTTTGTTAAAAACTTACTTTTTGCTCTGTTTTTCCACCGGTTGGTATGTGTAGTATATCATTTGAATACTACTTTGTATCCCTGATCATGGCGAATGATCCGAAATCTATGTTAATTCACGAACCTGACACAACGACTCCTACTGTCCCCTGATAAGTGTAAGACATTGCCCAGATTGGGCAATATGATTTGAATGCCTATTTCCAAGCCCCACTTTCGTACATTTCTTAGTATTCAGGTCCACTTTCAAGACACGAAATCCATGAGGTTCTGGTTAGATTTATAGAGAATGGAGGCAATTTCTTTTAAAGCATAGTTTCTGGTTGGGATCGCTATGAAGTTGTCCTGTCCTGTCCGAAGTTGGAACATAAAAAGTCAAACGCGTGCCATTAGTATCCAGCAATTTGGTACTATCCTCTAGCTATGGCTACTCACAAATTCATCAGTAAAACCCTATTCTACTATATACTCGCCATTAGCATTAGAATGCAAATACCAGATAAATCAAAAGCTACCTTTAATGGACCCATTAAATCAGGGAAAAAAAATTAAAAAAAAAACCTCCTCCCACTCAACCGCCTAACACCAAAGTCCGTGAAAGAATTGTGCCGCCAACACCTCAACCATAACGGACCATAGCCCGTCTAATCCGCACAGCCCTAAAGACCCGGTTTATGGCCAAATTTTAAGAGCTCTACGCCTGCCGTTACTGCACTACGATCAGGCACTTTCACTGTGGGCCCAAAACGAGATGAACGGCTGAATACAAATTGTGCAACATGTGCCCAACGGTTAAAGCGAAAAAATACCTGGAAATGCTCGTCATAATTTTCGAAGTGTCATAAAAATATCTCCATAAGCAGACGAAACTATTAAATTGGCTCATTAATCAATTTAGTCACAGAGCAACAATAAAAAGGAGCACACACACGAGGGATTGGAGCACAATAAAGTATAATTTTTAATGTTGCTAAATTTTATGCTAATTTGCCATTTCGGTCGTTCCATAATTAGGCCCGCTCATCAGCCGGGGGTCTCCATCTCCCTCCTTCCACCGATGGCGACTGGTACTGGGAGTGGGCCTGCGCCGTGGCGTGGCCAACAATCGAATCCATTTATTCAGCCCTGTGTTCGGGCTGGCTTTAAAAACCTATAAAACTTTTGGCACAAATCAATTAAATAGCTACGCAAGTTTCCATTAGTGCTCTAGTGTCGCTGTCGCGGTGCTGCTGCGGCGCTGCTGCGGTGTTGTGTTCCCATTGAGAATGCCACCCACTGTGGCAAATAAAAATGCGTTGATGCTTTGCATATTCAATTCGATGATGTCTTCTTCGACATACTTGGAGCGCATTTGTCGTGTATTACCAAATGTTCGACATCAGCCAATTATGCATGAATCAGAGGAGGGACTGGCTGGATTTTCGCCTGCTGACCCACAAGAGCGCATGGCCATAAACATAGAAAATTGATGGCTCTACCACTGTGGCTGGCGGTTCCAACTTCGAAGTTTGTGTTTTTGGGGGTGGGTTGGAAATTGCTGGGGAGGGTCGACTGCAATCAACCACTTCATCAAAAACAAATAAAAATAATAACATGTGCCCATTCGAAGGCCCAACAAAAGGCTACAAAATGTACCGAAACCAGGGGTAGGATTGGCCTATCATAATCGTTTTAATAGAGAGCATACCCTAGCGGCAGCAAACTGTTGTTTATTGGAGGGAGAGTTGAACATATTCCCCCTCCACTTTGAAGCCAAGTTCTGACACCACATCTCCCCTGTGATGCTGTGATGCTGTCTGGCTGTCTCGCTGTCTGGTATAACTTTCATTTGGACAATCAGTCATCGATTAACCAGCGAAACCCAATTCTTATACGATGCCAATGCCAATTCGAAAATCCAATCGACTTTCCCTGGGGTGTTAACGATGCGGCAATTTGATTTTAACAGAGCTGCCACTCGACGGCTCTGGCAATCCTCCCCTGCGGATGACCAAAAAATTAATTGCTGGTTGTGCAAAAATTTGATTGATGCACTTACTTTGCCAAAGAAATAAATAACAATTCTGACACTTGGGAATTTTAATTAGAATGCCTTTGTTTCGGGGACCCTGGCTCTGATGAAGTCGTTTCGATAAAATGCAAAAACTCCGTCCGATCCCTGCCCCAGCTCCCTTTTTGACCATTCCTTTGTTGGCCAAGTGTTGGCCAATTAGCGCCCCCCTGCCGGACGGTGGACGGACTGGAGCTCACGATTTTGGAGCGACTGATAAATTAGCAACATTTTAATTTGATTTCCTTCACAAATTTCCGCTGAATTGGGCCTCGCGTCCCCACATTGTCTGCTCTGCGGCAGGAGCGGTGGTAGCAGCAAATAAACTAAGTAAATTTATGGCCCCAGGGCAAGAGGCAAGCAGCACACGTGTGCGACATGCCCACACATTGACACCTTGCCACACCGAGCGGGGCAAGCCCCAGCCCCAGCCCCCAGCCAGCCAACCACATGGCAGCGGCAGCGACAGCGACAGCCAGCACACACACTCATCTAGAACTCGAAACAGTTGCAGGTCCCTTGGCGTATTTCGTAGTGGTGTGGTTTTTTGTTAATGCTGGGCAGGCACAAACGCGCTGACACTGCTGCATGGAATCGAAGACAAAGTCGAAGTCCATGCCCCATGTCCCATGCCCATGCCACGTACGTGCGGCCAAACAAATTACAGGGAAATTGCGTCACCTGCAGGAATTTCCACTCAACATTGTCAAATGCCATCAAAAGTTGTTGGACATGTTGTAACATTAATTTGACATTTTAGTGCATTGGACAGAGGATCGGGATCGCATCTACGAATCAGATGGGATACCGGTCCACAGCACAGCCTACATGCATATGCATATCTGACTAAACTCCTTAACAATCTGGCCCCGGCTGACCGCAGAGGAACACAGGACAACGACAGCTGTCGGGAAGGATGGGATGCTGGAGCCACCAACAGATCTCGCAGATCTCTCGCAACTCCTCCTCCGATTCGGCAGCTGCCGCAATCTGTTGGAGTAATGTAAAAACATTTTTGGCATTAAAACAAATTGATGCGGTTGCGAAATCTCATTGCCGGCGCACTGAATCTGATTTGCGGTCAGGTCATCGCAGGCAGGATCAGGAGCATCTCCAGCAGTGCAGCCCTCTTGTTAACCCGAATTCGAGAAGATTTTACAGATGCGGAACCTGCAACGATTCATTTACTGCGGTGGCGATAATTTGTTAATCGAAGCAGTGTCCCGTCCCCCCTGCTGCCTGCTGCCTTCTGCCCGCTCCGGCTGCTGTTCCGTTGTCCAATTAAAGCGGAGGCCACAACCGAAAGTAGGGTGGGAATGAGCTCCTTGTTTGGACTTGTTTGTTTTACGGCCGACGCTCTTTTACGATGGCATTTAGCTAAACTATCCTGCAGGCGCTGGCTGCAAGCACACGCCCCTGGGGAGGCTAGGCCAGGGGTTGGCCATGCTGATGGTGCAGTATTTAATGCGAAAACGTGCCCCCAAAGTGGGCTTCGATTAGCGCCTCGAATATGTGGAGGTCAGCAGCAGGAGATCACGCAGCTGCCATTATGGCCAGAGGCACGCCCGCGCCGCCCTAATCACCAGCCATGCCTGCGACCCACTTTTACGAGTGGTCTGGTATCCCATCTGATTACTGAAACTCGGGCTTAAATTGGAGATACATACATGTAGATTTTATTTGAGGTTAACAATTACTTAACCTAGAAAAAAGTAGGAACTTCAGCATAATATCACTATGGAGACGAATCCGTATCCGTGGTACTGTCGGCGACTATGTGATGCCGTGTTATACGTTCCACCTTATGTTCGTCGTGATCCAAATCCGAAGTATCTGAGTCCGAATCCGGCACATTGGATTCGGCGGCATCATCGCGCGTAAGATGAGCCACCATATTTACGTAGCCAATGTCAAAACGTGGCTCGGACACAGCCAGCTGTATTTCCAACATGGCGGCTTGGAACGATCGGGAGACTTTGGAGTTCCGCTCTTTCACTTTTCCGTATCGCTTAGAATGTTTTGCAAAGTCAAAAATGTTCTTCTTTGGCACCTTTGCGTAATTCCACGTGCCATAGAAATACACATTGAATGCATTGCCAAGCTCATTTATAAGTCGACCTGGCCACGCTCGAAATCCTCGCATTTTAGCAAACACGAACTGTCCATCTTGGAATGGGGGTTTGCGAATTCTCCTCCGGTATCCCATTCTATTCTTCTAATTTTCCACGCGACAAAATCTCAAAGTGGATGTAAACAAGGTATACTAAACAAGGTAGGCTTATAGAGAGCAGCAAAGAAGGTAAAGAGATAGAAAGAGAGAGAGACTCTCACAAATGCGTTGTACTTTTCACAACAGACTGAGTCGAAAGAAGCAAAACAAGAGAGCGAGCGAGCCAATAAGCCTACCTTGCTTAGTATACCTTGGATGTAAACAAGCAAATCGTTCGGCTGCCTCCTTTCGTTGAGTTGCCATTGCTGCCAGATCGACGATATCGATAGCGTCGCAAGTTTAAAAAGGATTCAATTTATGATTAAACAATTAAAACTGTTTAATGATTATGATGCTAACATATTACAAATTTTATCTATTGCGAAAGATGCCAAATATAATATTGATCTCTTCTCCTTTCGTTGAGTGGTGGCGAGTGCTACCAGATCGTCGATATTGCATGCGCTTGCGATCTGCACACCGTCCCACCTTATTTCACCGTAGAACATATAACTTTGATATATTCTGCTAGGTACCTGAAGAAGAAGAGTTAGGATAGATTTGGCAACAATTTGAATTCAAATTTGAATTCGAATGGCAACTGGGTCATACAGTATGGCCGAGTATTTGTGGGCGGTCAATGATTCCGTAATGAGCAAACAACATTTGCATTAATGGTCATTGGCGTGGAAATTTGTGCGGACACAGGGACAGGCGAAACACGCTACCCTTGCCTGTGTGCTGTGTGCAATTCTGTTTTAAATTTTCGCTCACGTTCGTCGTATTATGCGCAAATTGGCTTTTTAAATTGTCGACTTGTTTAAGCTAAACGCAGCTACACTTTATGGCCATGTTCCGCGCTGCATTTTAAACCACGCGAAATTCCGCTAAGCCAAAGATATTCGCCAGCGAGCCCTTCGACTTCAGAGCGGGCCCTTTTCACCTTAACTCAATTATAATAATTTTAATTTAACACAAACATGGCCTATAAAATTTGCAAAATTGCATTATTTACCACGCGTAATTACAACCATATTTTATATGCTAATGAGCCTTGCACTTGGCATAAATGCAATAATGATGGGAAATTAACCAGAGCCGAGTTCCAGGAACCAGTGGCAGCACAAAGGTGTTGGATTGGATCTTTCTCCCAACGTCCCCATGCGAGTATAGCATGCATATGGTGGTGGGTAGGATTGTCTATCCATAGAGCTGATAGTGGTAGCGGCGACCTCTCCGGACTGTCACTGGCCGCCGTAGTGCTCAGAATTCAATTAGAAAATGCAATTTACGAGCCAGCCACGAGACACAGCGCTAATACCTATCAGGCTGACACAGCCACAGCCACAGTCACAGTTGCAGCCACAGCCGCAGCCGCAGCCAGGTTCCCGGTCTAGTGTGGCAGGCACAAAGCACATTAAGCAAACAAGCTGAAGGCGGCACGGGGGCAAAAGCTACGCATGTAATTTGTAAGTAATTTTTTCAACTATCAACCGCCCAGACCAACGACAGCCACAACGACGTCGACGACGACGATGATGACGACGACGGCCACGCACTTTACCAGCCCAAAATGCATTACAATTACACAAGGAGAAGGACAGGGGACAGGGAGAGGGAGGGAGAGAGAGAGACAGTAGGAGGAGGCCTGGCCAAGAGGCACAAGCCATCGCGTTAAGTTGGAAAAATTAAGTAACGAAACCATTGAATGGCCAAGTGAATAGGATTGGGAATAGGAATGGGAATGGGAATGAGAATGGAAGAGAGAATGGGAATAGCAATGACCATGGCCAGCGACAGGCAACGGGCAACAGAGCCCAGGCATAAATTATGAATCATTTAGACGCTTCCTTATGACACCAAAAGCCAGAAGAAGGCACCAGGCAAGCCTCAGTTTGATGATGCATAGCCATGGATGTGCCCAGGGCGGAGCAGGAGCGGGAGCTGGAGTGACGTGGAATGGTATGGTGCTTGGTGATTAACAAACGACGAGCACTGTTGAGTCGAATGTCATGCTTTCTATGGCGACTAACAAGTATTTATGTTACGAGGGGCCTGTGCCATTTTATTGCTTTCATTGACTGGACATGGTCAGCATCAGCATCAACAGAGCTAACCAATATTTACGTTATGCTGTTAGCCAAAATGCTAATTGAAATGTCTGCACAGAACGAGACAATTTCCCATTGCACTTTGGCTGTGCTGTTCTGTGGAAACTCTATATGGGAATGGATAAAGTCAGGGGAGTGTCCGGCTCTAAATGGCAACTGTGGACATATAATCAAATTGGAGAAAATCGACCATAAAATCAAGTCGAGCTCATCAACAGGTTTGCGGAGGAAGGCCAATGGGGCTAATGAATGGGTTACCTGATTGAGGAGTATACGGTGCCGAAGAACAGGTCGAGCGGCCACTTGGGAGGGCAATGGCAATGATAACCCAGATATATAATGACACCTTCTTGCCGATGTCTTCACACTAGCGAAATGGGAGCTTTCTCCGATTAGAGGTGTCCTCCTGAAACATCCGCACCCTCTCAATGGCACTGCAGGCACCACTGAACAAAAGACTTAAGGCACGAGCTCGGCGCAGTCAAGGCACATTTCCTGCAGCACGACAACCACCTCCATTGTGTGCATAATTCGCCACAGGTCCAAGTCAATTAAGAGACTCTCTAATTAAGTGATTAAAACGCACACCCACACACACACGCACACACACAAAGAAGGGAAATATGCAAGTTCATAAAGCAAAGCCGCACGCCTCACCTGGCAGAGTCCACACCCGCAATTCTGATAAGAAGTGAAAAGGGAGATAGGTGGGGAGGTCTGGGGGTGGGGGCTTTGCAGTTTTCCAGGAACAAACACGCTTTTGCATTTTAATGCCGCACAAATGAGGCGACGAGGCAGACGAGGCGTCCAAAAGCGGGCCAGCCAAATGGACGAATGTGAATGTGAATATGATGGTAAATGTGAATGTGAAGGTGAATGCGATGTGAGTTGTTGGCACGCACACACGCATGAACACACCAAGCAGCTTGTTTCTGGCTAATAAATGTTTTTTTAATGAATAAATCACTCAGCGATAAACATCTCTTTAATAACGTTCATTTAAAGAAGCGAAAACAAAACACACACCCGACAACAGCTCAAAGAAAGCCAAAGCCAGAGCCAAAGACCAGACAAAACTCTCGTCTGGGAGGGAGGCAGCTCCAATGACTCGGCGTTGATTTCAGGCATTTAACTTTGGGAGCCGCAATAGACAAACCCTGAATGATTGGGCCTAGAAACGCAACCTGAAAAAAGGCATCGGCAGAAAGAGAAATCCAAGATATGGGATCCCACACCCATTCGTTGCGTTGTCTGCCGGCTGTCTGCAAATGCCAGAAAATTTATTTTGTATGTCTTCTTCATGTCCAGCTTGATGGCGAGCACAGCTGACACATGGCTCCTTTCCTTCTGCTCTGCTCCTCTCCTCTCCACTGCTCTGCTCTTCGATATGAAAATTAATAATTCTCTGGCCCGGGCACTTGGTATGCCAGAGAGGTTTACCAGCTGGATAGGATTGGATTGGATACCAGGCGCGTTCTCAGACTTGTCCAGTGGGGCAATCATCAATGTCAATTAAATGCTAAGATGTTGGAGGCCATTTGTGGGAGTTCGAGCAGGATATGGCCCTGGATATGTGGCCAGGGAATGCATGTATCCCAGATGAAGTTATCTCTGCCAGCAGGGTCAAGCCGACCAGCCTCCTACTCATATTGCAACTCATATGGCAACTCCAACTGCAACTCCATCTGCTGCTCCTACTCCTACTCCACCCCATTGGACATAAATCTACGCCTCCAAATCTACATATTAACGCCAGAGCCTGGCCAACTCAATGCCAACGGACAGGACAGCGCCACAATTGGCCAAGAGTCGGGGCCAGCACGACGATCACTTACTTTATGATCACTTGAAAACCAATCAAGCACAATAAATAATCTTTCTGCAGCAGGGACAACAGGAGATATTGAAAATTGCGCACACAGATGGGCAGTCCGAACGGAGGGACAGTCGGACAGTCGGACGGACACGGGCGCAGGCACATTAAATTATATTCACACTTTGGCCCCCAGAAAATGAAATGGTTTTAAATACAGAGGAAAGCCAAACAAGCTGCAGATCGCATTGAAGATCAGCAAACAGCGGACAAAGGAGAACCCAGGATGTGTTATGCTGCTGCGACCGACGGACAGGCAGTCATGGACATGGGATGCAGCGGCCAGGCCCGCGACTGTGGGCAACTCCTGGATGAATCTGGGACCCAGCACGTACCGCATGGCCTGCACCCTGGAACGATCTCTCTGTGGCTCTGACTCTGTCTCTGCCTCCGACTGTGGCTCGCTTATCATCATAACAATAATGTTAAAGTGGCAAAATGGCAAACTATGCGCAAAATGCATAAAATTTATAACCAACAGACGCGGGCCCGGGCAATGGCAAAACAGATTTGTATTTGTATCGGTATCTGCATTGCCGCATGTTGTATTTCACGCTTCCGCTCCGCTCTGCTCCGATCGATGGTCAAATGTTAAGCGCTGAGGCGAACACGATCACAATGGGACACATGCGGTGGCATCCACGGAGGGATAGGTAGCCGGGCAGGATTGGGGATTTGCTCCCTGGATTTGCATTGAAATGGATGAGTGTGAACGGTTCAATCTGGGAGATCGGCTTCTGTGGAGCAAAGTGACAGATCGGATGAACTCCTCTAGATCGGTTGAGGACTGATATTAGAAGCATTATATATTAGAGATCGCTGGAAGATGCGCCACGGATCGTTGGGCATTGAAATTGTCTGCCATTTCGCACGGCTTTCGACTGGTTTCCCCCTTGATTAATGCCAGACCAAGAACTCTCCCATTGATCAGCCTTTAGCCTTGGGTGCTGCCATAATTGGTCATATAGCAGCCACTCCCTTCGCTTGCTCGGCCAAATGCAAACAATTAACTAGCAATGCAAATATGATCGAAAAACAGCCCATTTCTCAAGGGAAACAGGGAAAAACAGGGAAGTAAGCTGCCAATAAGCGTAAAAAGGCAAACACCTATAAGCGCATAAATTAACACAACGACAATCCGCACCGAGTGCCATTCGGACCGGACCCAATCCAGTTTGCGCTGCGGGCCTGGTCGTTTCGGTCGCAAATCGAAGATGGCTGAGGTGGCCAGAAGGGCAATAGAACACAGAATTGGCGGATGAGTGGGCGCTGGTTGGCCAGAGACAAGTGGCCTACAATAAGTATACGCCCCACTGCACTTGGCTTGATGATGTTCGCTCATCATTCACTATAACGACAGCTTAATAAATTGGAAAATTGATCGAACAAAGCTGGAAACGCCCCCCAAGGTGGTCTATCTGGCCAGCAGAAACCGCTAGACGATCTCTAATGAAGCTCTGAAGCATAACTTAAGAAAACCCATCCGCAGTTGTGTGCGGGGCTTGTGCGAGTATTAATAAAACAAGCAAACAATCAAGCCAACAATTTTTGGAAGCGTCGAAACTCGTATCAGACACCTCAGGGGTGGAGCCACAGTCACAGCCACAGCGACAGCGACAGACAGAGAAGGCATAATTTACAAGGGACAGAGACAGAGGCAGGGAGAGGCCATCACAGAAATCGAGTGACAATCAAATTTGAATATTTCGTATTTAGAGAGCCGCGAGAGAGTGGCGCACATTTCGTTTTGGCGATTAATTAAAGACTCATTAAGAATTTGTTCAGCTTGGGCGATTAATTAAAAGGCTGTTAAGTGTGGAAAGGGCGAACAGAGACACACACACAACAGCAATTAAGAGAGTTTTACTAATGGCCAACAAAAGAGACCAAGCCAGACCCCGTTTACTGGTCTGGGTCTGGTCCGGCGAAAATGCAAAATACGCACCAATCAAATTTACATAGCATTATGCCTGATCCGAGGAGGGGATGATTACTGGATAACTGGCCGGGGGATATACTCGTATGCATATAAATATGTAGTATGTATATATCCATACATATACCTCGTAGTGGATGATGACAAATGCCTTTGGTTGAGCAGTTTGTTGTGGGGGCTGGGGGGCAGTTTGAAAAATCTTTTGCCAAAAGATCACGCAACGACCAAATTGAAACGTCAAAAGTCGCAACGAGGCCGAGCAGGAAAACCAGCAAACATTGCTCTGTGTTGTGCCTCTTTCCCCCACGAATATTAACACATTAAAAAGGCAAACGTGGTTGAGTGAAAAATTAACCCAAAGCAGCCAAAATGTGGTTCCAGCAACAGCAGCAGCAGCAGTCTCTGCTCTGCGGCGGCGGCGGCGTAAATTATGCAAAGTCATCAAGTCAACGTTATCCAAACATCAATGGCCAGGACTGCGAGGCCTGGGAAAAAATTAGCATAAGCCAAGCGGTACAGCCCCTGAGGGCCACTCCAGGACAAGGAACACGGACCAGGGAACAGGGAGAAGGGAGCCAATGGCAGTGGCCAATGCCAGGCATGGCAGGAATGCCGCATTGATGCAGTCACTTTGATAGCGCGACATTAGCAGCAATTTATATGCAAATGCATCAGTGGAGCGAGTGGAGAGGCACTGGTTACTGATTGATGGTCTCATTTCATAAGATGCCAAAGTGCGTAAGCCCAAAGCCCAGAGAACCAGAGATCGGCACAGCGATGGCCAAGGAATGGGGAGCAGTATGAACAGTATGGGGGTATGGGAGTATGGGAGCGGGCCATGTATGCAGCATCATTAATGCGAATCATTAGCAGTGCTCGTTGATAAGATCGGGTGCAAATTATGCAGCAGCCGGAGCAGCTGGAATGGGGGAACGGGACAGAGACTAGTACATGGCCTAAGCTGCTCCTTGGCGAGGCAGCGGGCCTTAAGAGGCGGTGAGTTCGTAATTTTTAATTGGCAATTAAAATTGTTTCAATGAAGATGTGAAAGCTGCTTCCCTTTAAGGCGGCAAACGAAAATCCTTGATAAACAGGGCTAAACAGGACCCTAATGGTAGTTCGTTATTAAGGTTTCGCACGTGATATAAAATTAAAAATTGATTCAGTAAGACATTTATAATAACTTTATAAATTTGTACTACCATTAAAACAGATTCGAATATAACCGCCAAACTTGAGCTATCGATATCATGTCTATCTACAGACTTTCATCCCTAAGTGTGACCATGCTCTCTCGTGGTGTTGACACCTTTTGTTTTCCGTTTCACAGCACTTTGGTTGCAGTGCTGCAAAGATTCCGTTTATTTTACGCTGCTCAGCACCGAAAGGAAGCCTCACAACGTCCGAATATATCTGCAGATATATCCGCAGATATATCCGCAGAAATATCTGATGGTAACTAGAACTGCAGGCGTATCTTATCACCATGGGCTCGGAGGACAAGGCAAACCTGCTGCGGGTGCTGATTAACTGTGCGGAGAAGGCGGCAAATATAGCCAGGACATGTCGAGCCAATGAACAGCTGCTGTCGCTGCTCGTCCAAGAAAAGACCGAAGGAGAGGCCAACGAACGGTTCGAACACGATTTTAAAACGCTGGCCGATGTGCTCATCCAGGAGACCATCAAGCACGAGGTGGGCGCGGTCTTTCCAGAGATGCAGGACGCCATTCTCGGCGAAGAATCCCCAAACTTTACGAACAAGCTGGGTGAGAGTGTAACCGTGGCTGTGGGGGCCTCCGAAGCGGACACCACCGCCTGCCTAGAGGCGGTACTCAGTGGACATGGGGGTGCAGCAAGTGCACTGGCCGACGAAGTGCATCGTGTAGTCAACTTTGAGAGCAGCACGCTGGGCGACATTCCAAAGCTGCCCGAGGAGTTGCAGTATGCCAATCTGGGCATATGGATCGATCCAATTGGTACGTAAGTGGAAACGCCTGCACTTGAAAATTGTTAATGCTTTGTTCTTTGCAGACGCCACCGCGGAGTATATCTCGGGCGATACGATGTTCACCAACTTTCCCGGCATCACCTCCACCGGCCTGGACTGTGTAACCGTTCTGATCGGCGTCTATGAATGTGACACCGGAATTCCCGTCATCGGAGTCGTTGCCCAGCCCTTTGGCAATAAGCTGGATGAGCACGTTTACAGCTCCTCGATGTTTTGGGGCATCTGCCTGCCCAGCCTACGGGCCCACAACTGTGACTTTAAGGCGCGGGACGAGCATCGGCAGCTTGCCATCTTCTCCAGCTCTGAGCAGTCGGATATACTCCAGCGATTCCTTGACCTGGGCTACGAGTTCGCGTTCTCAGCAGGCGCTGGACACAAGGCCCTGAAAGTCATCACCCGTGAGGTGGAGGTGTATCTCCTCAGCAAGGGATCCACCTTCAAGTGGGACACTTGTGCGCCGCAAGCAATTCTGCGCGCTCTGGGCGGTGATGTCTTCGACTACGGTGCGAGTGTGGCTGAGCTGAAGGCAGTGCCCCTAAAGTACCTGATGCAGGATTCAGATTCCGATTCGAAGCGAAATGCTACTGGCATTATCGCCGTACGCAACGTTGATGCGATGGAGGTGCTCCTCGCCAAGCTGGCCTCACAATGAATGTTGTTAATGTTGTAATCTCATTATAAGTGTTGTAATTGAAAGATATATGTTGTGGAGTGTTTCGGAATATATATAAACAGATATTAAATGATCGTCAAAAAAGGAAAAAGCAAAAAAATTAAAGAATGTCTTCAGAAGACTACTTCAATTGTACACATTGGTGTACACTTATTTCTAGGGATAATAACAAAGTCTTAATTTAAACTCGACCCTATTGAGACAAGATCTCGTCCAGATTCAGTATGGTAACCGTCCGCGAATTTGAGTCGGGTCCCACCGTGACCCGGCACGGAACGTTCGGGTTCGTCTTAATATGCTCCTCCCAAACACAGAACTTCTCCAATGACTTGTCGAAACCTGGAAACAACAGGCGATTAATAATGATTCAATGGGTGTTGTTTTTTTCCAAGGCAGCACACACCCTCAATGTAGCACTTGGTGGCATTCCTTCTCTCCATTAAATTAGAGCTAAAGGGCTTCAGGTTTTTGAAAGGAACCAGCTCATGGTTGCCATAGTCACAGTATACGATGCGAGCCTTATCGCCGAGGACCTCCTCGCATGCGCCGCGATACCACATATTGTCCTCGCTAAACAGGGCCAGGACCATTTCTCCAACACTGCGCGAGAATATGGCATAGAGAATGGGATTACTTGTAAGCTTTATGGGCTTGGCATAGGACTTACCGTGGGACATATTCTTTAAGGTCTCGGTGCGAACGCTTTCCTTGCATATCAACTATAGTAAACAATTTCTGGTAGAATGCGGCCTCAGTCTCGTCTTTAAAGTAACAGGCGGTGATCATACCAGTGTCGGAGAGTTCCGATGCATTCAGAATGAAAATGGAGAGACGTTCGCTTAGTGGAATAAGATTCATTGGCACATCTTTGTAATATAAACGTTCAAATTGGTCTGCCCCCTTAGTCTCGAAAGCGGGGGAAGGTGGGGGCGATGGCGGCAAAAATGGATGGTCTTTGACCATTCCTGACTCAGCTGGAGTTAGGTCAAGGTGATGCTTGACCTTGAGTTCTTTTGGTATAACTGCCGGAGCAGGAACTGCAGTCGCAGCCGCAGCAGCAGCAGGAACTCGATCTGGAGCAGCTACTTCCTGCGAATGCACCGAAATGGGCGTAAACATCAGAGGCAGCATTCGAAGAGCCAGCGAAGTCGGCTCGCCCGAGCACGAATGCAAGTCCACGAGTTCAAGGTTTGACTTGACAAACTCGACGCGAAATTGGACACTATCGCCCAAGAGCTCCTTCAGCAATTTACACCCTGCATTGTTTGGGGTCACTGCAGATGCGGGAAGGTCGCACACGGACTTTAGTTTGACGCGCGACAGGCTCACGGGCATGTTGCGGAGAAAGCGACAGGACATGCGCAGGAACTGCGCTTCCACCTGGCATGTTGCGCCAGTATCAATGTTGTAGACATCAAAGAAGTCGTTAGCAACACCACATATCTGTAAAGATGGGACTATAATGTTGTTTTTATTTCATGACAATATGCTTACCTCGCCACGGAAGTGTCCCAGTTGGGGGCTGGCCACCAGCACAATGCAGCCAATCGTAATCTGATCCGACGCCTCGAAGGGTTTGCACTTCTTGACCATGCGCTTGAAGATTTTAGCATATGGCAAGGTCTCCATGGAGCTGATGAAGACTTCCTTATAGTCGACAATGTGAGTTATGCGAACCATTGTGCCGTTCTTAACGGCCTCACGCCAGTACTTGTGGCCCAAGGCGGACACATCTCCCATGAACGTTTTCAGTGCTACTGCGCCTATCTGCTTTCCGTTGGACAACAGGGCGGCACTGGCCTTGCGCACCTTTTGCTGGCCTTGAATTCTCTCAAGATCTAAGAGCTTGACAGTAAAATCGGAACCATTGTTCTCCACCAGTTGCCCCAGCGGTGGCTGTTGCGTTTCGTTGTTCAGCGTCATGGCAAATGTCTGAATGGGATAACCGATCAGCTCACTTGGAATGCGGCACACGTCAGTGGTTAGGGAGATGCGACCCACGTCCATCTCGTACACCAGAAAAATACACGTGGGCGGGCCATCAATAAAGTCCAGCAGAAAGGCGCGTCGGTAGCCCTGGTCGGTGCGAGCGGCCAAAAACATTGTGTTGCACGAGTCGAAGTGACTGACAGAAATCGACATCGGCTGGAATGCTTTTCCGCTCAGTTTTTCATTCATAGCGGCATTCACCTGGTTTGCCGTAGATATATGGAGTAATGCAATTGGCTCCTCTTCGCGCTGCAGACAACCTTCAAGTATTTTGACCACAGTCACCTCCGGGTTCATCTGCAACATCTCAACCGGAAGGTTCAGCGGAATTATCATCTTGGGCTTCAACTGAACTGGGTAGACGCCATCCTCGGTTTTAGGGCCCAGTAAGCGAAGCGTCAGATGCTTGTTCGTCTCCACGCCCGTGTTCGACAGCAGCACAACCTGAATCGCAAATGCTTGCGTATCTGCCATGCGCGACATCGGATCGTAGATTTCCAGAAAAGAAAAAGTTACCACAGACCCATGATCGATCAGATGGATCTCCGCAGTCTCAGACTGCGGGTCCACATAGAGCACATGCCCACGATGAATTTTTTTGTCGCCTTGGACCACAACCAGCGAGTCCTTCTCAACATATTTGGCTAGGGAAAGCTTTGGCTTGACGCGCTGCATGTTCTCGTTGAAGCGCTCCATTAGCTCAATGTTGGCCACATCCACTACGCAGATGACGCCGTCGGATTTTATGTACGTCACACGGCACTCGAAGAAGACATTTTGTGGCGGCAAAAATGTCTCACGCCACACAGAAGACAGCGGCTTTTTAGAGAGCGTAGAGTTCACGGATGACGTCGATTCAACGCTCTTCTCTAAATTGGGAGTAGATGCCGGTTCGACGGTCTTCACTGGCTTGGAGACGGACGCCAATTCATTATTGATTGTATTCAGTGGCAGTGGCTCATCAGAAAGTGGCTCTTCTTGGAAGCTCTGCGCATATTTTTTGGGCACTAACACACTGAAAACAGCACACACATAAACGGGCGCATGTACGCATGGAAAATACAGATTTCTGCAGAGCTACTTACGGCATGGGGATGCAGTACAATTTGTGACGACGCCAGTCCGCGCGTTGACAATCTAAGCTGCAATACGGCTCCAGGCAACGCTGGCACAGCTTTTGAGCGGAATTGCCGCAAACTCCACAAAACGTATCAGCAGTAATGGTATTCATTGTTGCAATTGCAATTCGCTCTTTGGCAAATTCGAGAACAAAAATTACCACGCTACGATCCCGAAAAAAAAACGTACATACATATGTGTATGCCTTGTGTGTATGTACATATGAATGGAAGAAGACGAAAGAGTTCGCAAATCAAAATGGCGGACCTAACGGTTAATACGTGTCGCAGACTCGTCGCCAGCCAATACTTACGCAAAAAATGATCAGATCAGGCACCAGCGCTCTGATCTTTCGAAGTTGAAGTGTGTATATGCTCGAATTGTTTAACTATATACTTACATATGTATAATATATATATATGTCGTGTTTTAAACGATGCTGCTGTCCAGATATCAATGTTTTCTAAACTTTCTCGGAAATTAGCCTAAACACTGAGCAAAAAACGCATTTAATTGTTTTCTTGTGGAATATCTTCAATTTTTCAGCTTTAACTTCACTTTAAACTAGGATTGTTGATATTATATCGATATATCGATATGGGCGATATTTTTTACTTTTGATACGATAATATCGTTGAGATATTATCGTCGACGATTATATCAAAAATCGATATTTTTCGGAAATATCGACCACGACGTACTGTTGCTTAACACTGTTCGCAACAGCTTCCCGAACGAACTTAAAATGGACAATATAAAATCGATAAGAGGGAATTTATGGGATGTTCATAGCCAAATGATTGAGAGCACATATGTGGTGGAGCCAGAAATAGACGTCAAGAAGGAAACAACGGCTTTTTCATAGGCAGTAATAATATAATAATTTATATAATAAAAATAAAAATAAATAACAGATTTCTTTTTTCCCACGGCCAAGTGTCCCACCAACCCACACCCACCCCCACCCATCCTGCCAATTCTTCATTTACATATTTTGTGGCGGTAGGTCAGTTCGTCAACAAGCTGAAGAAGAACACACATAACAAAATTTCAGCTCAGCAAAGAACAAACGCTCTGTATGTGAGGCTGAGCTTTAGCTGTATGTGTGCACATATTGTAGGTCTGCTTGTTTGTTTTGGTTTTTTACAACGTCGCTGTCTAAGAAAACACCCATTACTTTAGAATTGATTGTAAGTTATGATTTTATGATGACGCTTGCCCAATATTAAAATAATTGTATATATTGAATATCCTTTATATGCTAATTTTGTTTAATGTACTATTAACGAATATAATGAACGAATGTAAATATGTA
This sequence comes from Drosophila athabasca, assembly GCA_008121215.1. Taxonomy (NCBI): domain Eukaryota; kingdom Metazoa; phylum Arthropoda; class Insecta; order Diptera; family Drosophilidae; genus Drosophila; species Drosophila athabasca. The sequence continues at coordinate 13,927,749 of CM017793.1, forward strand.
CAAATGCAAAATGTATATCAGACATGACATGAAATTATATTAATTGTCTATAGGGTATTAGTGCGTCGCGTCAATAGGCGACACTCAGCAAATAAATTTGTGTCTCAAGAAATCTTCTCAAAAATATTTGGCTGGCAATTTCGGCAGCTCTGCACACGTACACACACATATGAATGTACTTGCAAGTTCTCTCTGTGGATGGACATTCGCATAAGAAATATAGGGATGATTTCAAATTTGACTCGCAAGTGTGGCACTAAAATCCGTATGGACCCATTTATTACCCATTTATATGTCATTAATATCCATATTCAAGGATGATATATATATTTTTTTTTAGCGCATACTACTTTTTTATATATGATCAAATATATCATTGTATAATACAATACACCATACAATGAAATATATATTTGTGAATATATATACATATATCTGCTCATTATATTAGTATATTCTATATTAAACAAAGTTAGCATCTAAAGCATGTACAAAATAACAGTTATTCTGGTATTATAAGGCAAGCGTCTTCAAAAAGGGCCGACTCCAATAATGCTAAAGTGAAGGGTGGCGCGAGCACAAAAATCAAAACAAAGTTGGGAGAGCGAAAATTTCAGTTGTGCGCTCATACACACTTGCAAACACGCAATGTACACGCATGCTCATGAGCACAAATACACTCTCACGACTCGCCGAGTTGCTGATCCACACATGCACAACACGCAAAATAAGCGAGAATACATGTGCACACATACACTCTCACGATTACCGTAGCTGATGCCCGTTTGTAGCTGGTGTCTGATTGCGTTGCGGACACTTTCCATGTATGAATTGTCATGTCTATATATTGTATGGTTAGTGCTAGGACCCTCAGGCCTAAACACATAAGTTCATACGATTGATGAATCAATTGTCTATAAGACTGGTTAATTTTAGTGACTTCTTTTTTTACATTGTTTATAAAATAACGTTGAAGCAATAAAGGTCAAGGCATAAAACGTAAGTGAGCATGAAATGTGCCGTAAGAAAACGTAAGTGAGCATGGAATGTCACGTCATTTCGAAACTTAAACGTTAGTATGGACATATTTATACCCTTTTTCATTTAATTAATGTAAAAATTATTTTTCTCAGCTGCTTTAAAATGTAATTAATATTGTCAACTATGTGGAGTGCACCGAGGAAGAGAGCAAACATTTTACACATATTTACATTTTTTGACCCAATAATGCATTTGATTAATTTATTAGTATTAACATATCGATCCCGATACACATTTTCAACTGACCACATAATTTTTACAGACAAATGAATTAATTTTCAACGAGATGGGCAAGGTTTTCTTCTTGACAGGAAAGGCGGACTCAACGGAAAGGCAGAACGATAACGATAACGGTAACAGACCAGGGCAAGTCTGGAAGTTGACAAGAGCAGTTAAGTTAACAGCGATTTGATTAAATTGTTTCCCAGAAATTAATGATTACAATCCCACAATGAGTATATTCTTCCTGTATAAACAATTTAAATTTTTAACCGATTTGCGAAATTTACATCATTTTGCTACATAACAACTACACAGTGATGCAATATTTGTGGGCGAGCAAATTCGAAACCATAGACGTTGTCGATAGTATCATCGATGGTTTCCCGCTTCTTCTGCGCTGTTTTTGTTTTGATACATTTCTTTTTAATATTGCTGGTTTTGTTATAATTTTACAATGAGCGCCAATCATCAGGGCGAGTACAAAACACCCAAGAAGCAAAATAAGTCGAGAAACCTGAAATCCATTGAGAATCTAACCAATTCGGAGGATGACTCCGCCGCCGACCTGGACACGGCGTTGGTGGGGCTGAATGATGCAGGGGAATCCGAAGAGGAGCAGTCCCATACAGTCACTCGACGCTCCGCACGCAAGCCCAGTCCGACCAAAAAGTATCAGGCTTATCAGCAAAGGAGCAAGGACCTGCGCCAAGACCACGAGCACATTGTTGTCAACTATGTGGAGTGCACCGAGGAAGAGAGCAACGGGGAAGAGCTGGAGGAGGCTGGCGAGGGCGAGCCGGAAATCGTGGCCAGGCCCATCAGGCCAGACCTGAACCTAATCCAGTCGGAGCACAATGTGGCCGGCGCCAGTCTGTTCGGGTTCAACACGCCCAAGAAGCGGGATGCCATGGCTCTGGCAGCTCTCAATGCCACGCCGCGTACACCCAAGACGCCAAAGACCCCTCGCTTGGGTGTCAAGACGCCGGACACCAAGCGAAAGAAGCCGTCAGAGCAGCCAAAAACTCCGTCCCATGTGCGCAGCCGTGTCAAGAATCGTGAGTACTGTGCTGCTGCCCTTACATGATGTCTCACTGAAAGCGATTCTCTTTTAGAGATTGCCAAGATTGTGGCCGACTCCGATGAGGATTTCTCAGGAGACGAGAGTGACTTTCGGCCCAGCGGCGAGGAGTCATCGTCTAGCAGCAGTAGCAGCAGCAGCGATGGCAATTCCTCAGACAACGATGCCGCCGACGATGAGCCCAAGACACCCTGCAAGGCGCGCCGCGCGATCATCGTGCCCGTCCTGCCCAAGACTCCTTCAGCGGCTCGCCTGCGTCAGTCAGCGAGGGCCAAAAAGTCTAATGAGTTTGTGCCAGAGAGCGAAGGCTACTTCCACTCGCATGCCAGCAGCAAGATTCTCACCTCGGACCACACCCTGGATCGACTGAAGAATCCCCGCCTAGCCGCCGATCGTCTGTTCAGTCTGCTTTCTGAAATGAAAGTGTCTGCGGAGCACGAGACTGCCATCAATGCCATCATGGAGGAGTACCGCTCGTACTTTCCCAAATGGATGTACATTCTAAACGAGGGATTCAACATCCTGCTCTACGGGCTCGGCTCCAAGCGACAGCTGCTGCAGTCCTTCCACCACGAGGTTCTTGCCCGCCAGACGGTTCTGGTCGTAAACGGCTTCTTTCCCAGTCTCACGATCAAGGACATGTTGGACAGCATCACCAGTGAAATACTGGACGCTGGCATTAGCCCGACAAATCCGCACGAAGCTGTGGACATGATCGAGGAGGAGTTCGCCCTGATACCAGAAACGCATCTCTTTCTGATCGTACACAACCTGGACGGTGCGATGTTACGGAATGTAAAGGCCCAGGCCATACTATCGCGGCTGGCGCGTGTGCCCAATATCCATCTGCTGGCTTCCATCGACCACATCAACACACCACTGCGTAAGTACTCACGCACTCCTTGTTGACGAAGACCAATTTTCTAATGTTCCACATTCCTCCTGCAGTGTGGGACCAGGGCAAGCTTAGCAACTTTAATTTCTCCTGGTGGGACTGCACCACTATGTTGCCCTACACGGATGAGACGGCCTTCGAGAACTCCCTGCTGGTGCAGAACTCTGGCGAGCTGGCTCTGTCCTCGATGCGCAGTGTCTTCTGTTCGCTGACAACCAACTCGCGCGGCATTTACATGCTGATTGTCAAATACCAGCTGAAGAACAAGGGCAATGCCCAGTACCAGGGTATGCCCTTCAAGGATCTTTACTCAAATTGCCGCGAGTCGTTTTTGGTTAGCTCGGATCTGGCATTGCGCGCCCAGCTCACGGAGTTCCTGGACCACAAGTTGGTCAAGTCGAAGCGCAGTGTCGATGGCTCGGAGCAGCTAAACATACCCATTGATGGGGACCTTCTGCAACAGTTCTTGGAAGAACAAGAGAAGAAGTAGGAATTGGCCGTCGCTTCATTTTAGAACATATTAATTTATTATCTAATATTGTTAAATACAATTACAATTTTGCTTTTTAAAAATGTTGTGTCTTGCTTTTACTTGTATTGCCCATTCGAAGCTACATACTTTAATTTATGGTAGATTTCAATTAGATTTACGATGAGTTCCTCTTCTCACTCGCCTTTGCTACACATTTAGATTGACGCGCATGCATAAAAGTTGTATCTGATTCTCTTGGTGTCCGCTTCTTGCTTTACTAGATACATGTATGTACTGTATATCTACTATATATTTTAGATCATAAGTTTTGATTTTGTATTTCCAAACCGATCTAGATCTACCCGCTGTTTCCGTTCCCTCTTTCCATTCAATTTCCAGCAGAGCGAAAAAAGGATTGGTAGTGTTGGTAAAGAATGCTGCCGGCCTTCGCAACACTCTCAATCATGTTTCAATACTCAAACAGAGAGGAGAGCGTGCAAGCGGGCGAAAAAGTGAAACAAATAGTCGTATAGCAAACAGATAGATGCTCTTCCCGGAAATCCCTATTCTTTAGCTAATATTATACACTCACACGGCACATACACTGATTTAAAGCATTCTTGTGCAGTCGAAACAAAATGGAATTGATGCGACGACTAAGGCTAGAGGAGTTTTTCTATATACATTTTCGGCTAATGCAATCGGAAGTACGATATTGAATGGAAAGCATTTGTATTTGCATTTTTCACTATCATTATTATTTGTTTGTGGTTCTTGTTCTTGTTCTTTTCTCTACAATGTTGATTCGTGAATACCTGAATTTGACACACTCCCAGGATACCACCCAGGAGTTTTTATGTGTTCTTACGATTTGCATTTGCATTTTAGCATAAAAAACGTCTCAATTACTTCAGAGTTTACTTTAGTTTAGATAATTTGTTATCACGTTTACTTCACTATTCGTTCGATCTTGTTTGCAATTGCAGATTCCATGGTGAAGAGCGACCAATGGGAGGATCTACAGTTACCATCCATCCATCCTCCACCTCAATCCCACCTTACATTGAAATGCCACAAAATGAATGAATTGATGCGTTGTCTTTTTGTTTGTGGTTTTTATCTGCTTACTATACACAAATTGCTACGTTTTGCTTTTATTTTATGATAGTTTTTGTTTTTTGTTTTTTTTTTTTTAAAGAGTTTTGTACAACAAATTAATTACATTTGCGCTTAAACGAAAAGATAAAAGTTGATCTGTTTAAATTATGAAAAAAAGAGTACGACAGAAAAAGAGAAAAACATGCAAAGAAAGTGTGAACAAGGTTCTGGTTTCTTCCTAGGAATCCGAAATAGGATGTTGGTGGGTGTAAAGGGGTGTGGTAGCGGTGGTAGCATTGGGGATATGATATTTTGTATTGCAATGAGGAGAAGAGCAGCTCTTCTGATGGACACATGGACACATGATAAACGCTTTAACGATTGCAGAAAGTAGAAATCTGCGTGATCAGATGACTTCCCTCATCCAAATATAGAAGTGGATTCATTCAGGGATCTAATAGTAGGATAGTTCCATGATCTGTCCAGATTGCACACTCCTCCACCAAAGAAGGAGAGTGGGGATTGGATAAGAGGTGAAATTAAACCTTGAATGAACGGAGAAAATTGTTTCCGAGTTTACATATACACACAATATAGTATAAATCAACTTCATTATCATATCCGTATCATTATGCATTACTCAATTACATACTCATCATTACACGTTATTCGTTACTCAACATTAGTCATACTCATACTCATCCTCATCATATTTATATTCTCTCTCATCGAATATACATCACAATCAAAGTGTACGCTTTGTAATCGGTAATCATAATTCGTTACAAATAGAATAATAATAATAGTTGCGTTTTTCTCTCATTGCATTTTCTGTTTGCTTTTTCTTTTTTTTTGTTTTGTTTGTTTATTTCATTTTTGATGGATTTCTTAATCGCTCATTTTACTCTTTTACTTTATTTTATATTCTATTATATTTTTAACTTCCTTTTGTGTTTCTGCTCTCTTTCTTTATTTTACTTAGTACTTTTGTTTTTTCTTTTGTTTGTTTGTTGGTTGGACTTAAACGTCGAATTAATGGATAATTATTACTCGTAAACATTTTAATCATAGGATCATAATCATAATTCAACAAAATTAAAATAAAAATACAATTAGAATCAAGTTTTTATGTTAAAAAATGAATTAAATTACTCAAAAATCGAAACAATATCGGAGGGTACTCCGTCCTGATCCTCCTCTCCTTTAGTTCGAACATTTCTCTATCTTTCTTCAACTTTATTTCCCGTTTTATTGAATTCATCTGCCTGTTGTTGAAAAAATTGATTGTTGTGGGTGTAATTATTGTATCTGTAGCTGTTCTCCGGCATGTCCTCCTGAGGTTAGCTGCCAATCGATCGAACAAATTCTTGCATTTATCATAAATTTCATATAGTATATTGCTTTGATTCTTGCAGGTTGTTATTGGTGTTGCTTTAGGGTTTCTTGTTGTGGTTGTTGTAGTTGTTGCTGTTGTTGAAGTGTAGAGTCAGCTCATTTTCACGCGTTTCCTTGGTGGTCCTATTGGTGGGATTTGTTGTGTTGCGAGTGCACGAAATGCCTCTGCTATCAAATGTGAATGTGTTGTGATCATATTTTGCCATCCAGAGGTTTCCATCACATCGGTGGCATGACTGTACGAAAGAGTAAAAATCCAGAGATAAGCAAAAGGAAACCCAAAAGGGGAAAAACAACGGCCTAAAGCACTTACGTATTTATGAAATCTATCGTTTGTGCTTTCAATTGATCCGCACTATGGAGATCAGCTAATATTAATGTTTCGGCTGCTGTTTCAACAGAGAGATTGACGCACAGCGCCTCCTCGCACATCACTTTCAGCTTTTCGAGTGCATACTGTAATTAAAAATGAGATTCCAGGTTAGACACAATCAACAACGGAAGCAATTCTGAGGATTCGCGTACCTTATCAGCAGCCGCTAGGAGATCATCAGCCATTTTTTCTAAATTGGGAGCCTTGCCCGTGTATATGAATCGCAGCATTTCTTTTAGAACCTCATGATCCACATCGGTTATGGCGACACGATTCAGCTTACGCTCCTCCATTTCATGCTCAAACATGGCCGCAAAGACATCGCTGCGCGCTGAAAAAATCATACGGTACGTGGGTCAAGGCGATTCCCAAATTATGGCTTAAAGATTTGTTTGCTTACCTGCCAGTATGGCCTTGTGCGCTTGAAACTCTCGACCGCCCACTGAGAGCGTTACATCGCTGAATTTCTCATTGTCAAAGAGATTGCCAAGATCCTCGGAGAGCTTGCACTCGGGCACTTTGAACTGCACAATATTGGATTGTCCGGAGATGTTAACACTGTCCGCCACGACGCTGACCTCACAGAAGATCGTTAGCTTGTCCTCCGGCAGCAGGCCGTTGGCCTCGTCGAGCAGGAAGTCGCGTCGTATGAATTTCTTGAAGCCCCAATCTTTGCCCTGCACAAAACGGTAAGCTCTACAAAGGTAAACCAGATTTGGTTGAGTGATTAGTGATGAATGGAGATCCTCGAATGATGGAGATTGATGGATTTACCTTTGGGATTCCATGGCTTTGGTCTCCTCACGCTTCGCATTCAGTATGGAAAACTTGAACTTGGCTCTGACTTCTGATTTATTACACGAAACTAATAGTAAATATAATGATAAGTAATCCTTGCTCTCCTCATCGAGGCCCTTTGGATTAACCCGTAAACACCTGGAAGAGAAACACAAAGATAGGACATCCATTATAGCTTATAGCTGTCTCTTTAATACGATTTGATATGTGATTTCCTTACCATTTCAGTTTGTCATTAGCACCGGCTGAGAATGTGGACGATTTGAGTACCTCACCCATCTCTTCCCGACAAAAACTAAAGTTATTTATGGTCCACATATAACTAAATTTAACCACTTTAACCTAGAAAGATGAGAAGCAAGAGCAAGAGTTAGTAGAGTTATTTTCAGATTACATCTTCTTCCTGGGAGACCATCTCCAATTTCTCCCGACGCCCGACGACCACACCCATTTGAGTGTACACCTGTATCCCAAACGGAAATGCATTTACCGCTGGATTCAGTTTACACGAAATTGTGAAATTCGATCGGCAAATCCATAGGAATGCAAAAATCAACACACACACAGAGGAATGCTCAGGCGGACATTTGTGTGTATAGGGAGGGAAATTTAATCCCTTCTGTGGGATTATCAGCAGGAAGGTAGGGAGGATGAGGATGAGGATTGGGAGTCGGATTTACCTGCGTATAACACCAGTTCTCGGCAACTGGCGTATTAACTTCCGGCAAGGGCGGCGAGGGTACACGGCTGACTGCCATCGTGCTACTGGATGCGTGCAGGTTCGAGGTGACTCTAGCTGTTTGGCTTGCCTGACATTCGTTCACCGGCAATCTGTAAAAAACGAATCAAAAACATAGAAATTTTAGCACTAGATAACGATAAATCATAGGTATAATGACAATTTTCTTCATTTAATACATATTTTTGTGTAAAGTAAAACAGAAAGAACATGTATAGAGAAATGGAAAACTTTTATTTGTGGTTAAGAAACCATTTTGTTTCGGTTGTATAAAAACTGTATGCCATTAGAGCAGACGAATTGAGAAAAGTAAGAGAGATGTGTAAAAATATGGCTTTGAAGGAATATTCAATGTATTACAAGGTTATTTAAGTCATCTTGGATGATATAAATATATAAATATTGAGTCGGAAGAGTAGGAAACTGAGTTATGTATAGGGATCCATAACTCTTGTAGAAAAACCAAGAAGCAGAAGAGAAGAGAGGCAATAATGAAATTGAATGAAGATGTGTGCTTATAAAAGGCAAGACCTATAGGAATGGTTATATGGAAAAAGGAGAAAGAGAAGGACAAGTAGGAACCTAGAGTAGAATTCTATAGAAATTTTCCCGAATTGCACTTAAGATCGAGCAAAATCGAGTAAAAACGAGTCAGCTTCGTGTGGTTTCACCTTTGATCTTGTATTAGATCCATGATACTGCGCTCGAATTCAACCTTGACGAAGTTGGAGTCAGAAGTCGAGTTCCTCGCTAGCAGATTGAGCAGCTTCAACAGCAGGGAGTTCTCCAGCTTGCCGCCCGTTTAAAATACACGCACACAAAACACGGAATAAAATCAGAGAAAGATGCGAGACAGGTTACAGGTTAACGACAAATTAACAAGAATAAACTTTTAAGTTAAGGAAAAAACACGATTAACACGACACAAACGCGAGGACAACACAAAATGAAATGCGCCAAAAAGTGCAGCAGCAGCAGCGTGCAATCATAATTGCGGAATTGCGGAACGAAGGAAGCTCAAACGTGAACCGTTATTCCGTAAATTAGTCAGCGTTTGAGAGCGTAGGTGTGAGAGGGAGGCCGATGGAGTCCGTGTAGAACGAAGCGAGATGGCAGTAGAGAGATCGATCTCAGTAAAAAGCTGTCGGAGTGAAGCTTTGGAAGCTTTCAAAGTTCGTTGTGCTTTGACTGGGAACGGACTGGGAATCAAAGCGAGAGCGGCAGGCAGGCGGGAATATCACAATCGAAGAAAAACACAACCGTTGCGCATGAGCAGCAAGAGAAAACTGATGGACTGATGGACCGATGAACCTGGAAAATCTAAAGGAAACGAAAGGAAATCCGTGTCTAAGGACACAAAACAGGCAAAGAAGAGCCTCTGGCTCTGCAGATGACAGCAAACAAAGGGCCAACAGAGCAGCCAGAATTGTAGCCAAGAGTGGAAAATTGACAAACAATGGGTCAGCGAAGCAGAGGGTGAAGGTGATGCTCAGCAGAGGGAGATGGATAGAGCGATAGATAGAGGTAGATCTGCCACACTATAACAAAACACATTCGTCTCGTTTGTGTCGGAGTTGCAAGCAGGCGCAGATGCAGCAGCAGCAGAAGCAGTGGCAGCCGCGACAGCAGCACTTTTTGTACAATTAAGCGGAGGAAAACTCGGAAAATCTGTACAAGGCTGCGGCCACCAGCATCAACAATAATGGCCTCTGTGTGTTCTGCTCTCCCGCAAGGTTGAGATTTTTCAAGGTGCGTTGGCACAGGGTCCATTCAATGGAAGGTAAGGCAGTGAGGGCCGCTTGAAGGGTACCAGATACACATGTACCCTCTCCTGCGAATATGTACCTTGTGCTGGAAGGCTGCTGGGTTGGCGATTTTGATGGCCATCATCAAATCCAGCTGGAAGGACCTTCAATGGGTCTCTGTCTCCCTCTGCGTGTGCGTTTGCATGTGCTGTATGTGAGCTGTCATACAGCCAGAGCAAAAGGTTGACGCGCATTTCGTCAAGGTGAACAAACCGTAAAACCAACTGCCGACAGAGCAGAGCAGAGCAGTCAGCAGAGCAGAGCAGTCAACGCAGGCAGCGCAACTCCACTGTTTAGCACTCGCAGGCAGGCCGCTTTGTTCAATTTTTAGTGAGTGTGCTTTAATGTTAATGACATTGATTTGGCATTGAGACACGCACACAAATACCAACACACACATACACTCAGCCATTACCTTAAGCTGCCTCTTCTCTCTCTCTCTCTCTCTCTCTCTCTCTGTGGCTCTCTGTGTGTAGCCTCTCGCTCTCTCAAGGGCTCAAGAGCCGAAAAAAATTTGTTTCGTTATGACATTGGAAATCATTTGGATATGGCGCCACAAGGCAAATGACACAATGTGAGGAGGGGGAGCGGGGGAGGGGGCTTAAGAAGGTTAAGCTTAAGAAGCCGAAGCTTAATGAGCGGCCAGTAGCAGCAGCAGGAGGAAAGCAAGGTTCTGGTACTGCGCTGTAGATTAGGGTGGACCTTCAACGACTTTTCAAGACTACGAAAATACCAAATGACTGACAAATGAATTCAGGTGCAGCTTAGCTACCTTCAATACCTCCGACTGGGAAGATTTTGAGTCCAAATGTGATTATAATTTAATTTGTTTAGCAAACACACGCACACATCTGAATGCAAATTCCTTGTCATTTAATTTCCCCCAGTCATGCCATTAGCTTTGCTTGCTTAGCTGCCAAAAACCATTAGCCATGGTCCAAAGCAAACCACAAATACTGACCCTTCCCAATATCAACAATACGAGTGAGTGTGTGCTGCCCAGTACTGCAGTTAGGGACCAGCCTAATGTGGCAGGACGCGCCTGTTCAAACATCCGACAGCTAAGACGCAACGAATGCACTTGGACACGGACATGGACTCGAGGAAGGGACAGCGAGAATGAGAGTAGGAGAGGAGATCACCCTGGGCGATCCTCGGCGGACAGATGAACAGAACCTTCGCCTGTCTTCCTCTCTTTCGCTGTCTTTGTGTGGGCTGAATAGGCTTCTCTCTCACAAAGTAGACAAGATGAAGGAAGAACGAAAAAGCAGAGAGAATTTATGACAAATGAAGAAACGGCGCAGCAGAGGCGGGGCAGCACGCGTTAAAGAAATCTCATAAATCGGCTTAAGTGAAAGGAGGAAGGAGATAAAGAAAGGAAAGAGGGGAAGAGGAGAAGGAGAAATTGATTTGCCAGCAGCTGCTCCAAAGAGAGAGGAGAAGGAGGAGGAGGAGGGAGAGAGAGAGTGTGTGCGGCTCACAACTTTTCACCAAAATCTTTCCGCCAAAAAAGAAAAGAGGAAAAGTTATATAATTTGAGCGACTCGCTTAGGCGCTTTCCACACTTCCGGAAACTTTTCATTAGCATTTAAATGAAATTTGATAAAAACTACAACAACAATCACCGCGAACGAATGTCGACAACAAAAGGCAATAATAAACAAAACAGCAAAAATAGTGAACATTTTTTCATTTTTTTTTCTTTACAACAAATTATCGCATGAGTTTTCACTTGCATGGCGGCTGCCACAAAAGTTTTCACCAACAACAAATGCCTCCTTTCACTCGCCGCCCAAACACCAAAACACCACCAAAGCAACAACAAATAACAAATGAATGGAGCGGAGTGAAAAACGCTTTTCTGCTGCTGCTGTCGCTGAGTGAGCGAGCAAAGGAAACGCTTTTCTTTTTACATATTATAAATGCAAAGACACATATTTGATACCCTAACAGAAGGAGGTTATTATGTGTTTGATGATAATTTTGCAGCGATGAAAGGGAATGGGATTTCTCTCCCTTTCAAGATGATACTTTTCTGTTAGTTCAATGGCGCCCTTTGTTGCCGCTTACTTAAAATGCAATCCTATGGTAAATTTTCAAGGGTATCCATTGCTTCGACATAGAGATATCCCATCGTTTCGTGAGAGGAAAAGAGAGAGAGGCACCGCGACAAGAGGAAGAAGCGTCGCCGGTTGGCAATTTAATTTAAATAATGTGAACTTTCATGCCAATGAAAATGATTTCAAAAGAGAAACTCTCTTTCCACCCAACACGTTCGGTTCGTTCGCTCGTTTGCTCCCCAAACAACGAACCGCCGACAACATCACTTCCGCTACAAATGCAGTCAGCAGCAAACGCTTCAGCAACAGCAACGATGACACCCACCCAGCCAAAGAAAAGAAAGAGATAGATAGAGCGAGACAGACGCATGCAATTTCTCTCCAACTCTCCTCCCCCCCTCCTTCCCTATAGTGTCGTCAAGAGTTTGATGCATATTAATTTTCAAAACTCCCACGCTCAACATTTTTGTTATCGCTTTTGTTTTTCTCCATTTGTTGTGCTTCGTTTTCTTTGGATTTCGTTTTGGTCCGATCGTCAGTCCATTTGCCTTTTGCCCTACCTATCCCCCCAATCCTCCGCAATCCACGTTCCACGATACGATCCACGATCCGCATTGCGTTTTTGCAGAGGGAGAGAAAGCTCCTCTCCTTTTCGCTGTCTCGCTCTCGCATCTGCAGTTTTGCCTGCAGTTTTCGTGAAAGTCGACAACGTCGTCGTCGCCTGTGCGCTGCCCCTTTGCTGAGCTTTTGTTGCTTTTGTTGTTATATAAAGCGTACGAAATCATGTAAGTGGAGTGAAATTTGCCTTCTGTTTCGATGTTTTTGCAGTTTTTACCTTGTTTGGGCCTATTCGATTGTTTTTTTCTCTTGTTTTTTCATTGTTTGCACTAATGAAAACAATTGAAAGTTTGGGAAATTATGTTTCCATACATTAACCTCTTAAATGATCCTTGATTGCAGGGGAAACTTTGTTTGGACGGGAAGCAGCTCCCTTAGGGAGGTTATAGCCCTAAATGGACACATGTTTGGTTGTCAATCTAGTTACAGGGAAAGCTCTTATGTAGAGACTTTTCCTGGCGAGAGAGAATTTACTCCTGTGATCATCACCTTTTGAATCGATTGCAATATCTCTTCTATGAAGTTTCAACCCTTTGACCCCTTTCTGACCTTATAAAATCGCAATTAATTTCAACATATGTATCTCTCATCATCAGCATGTGACAATGGTCAGGTCATCGCGTCCCATTTTCCACGCATAATCCGAGTATGCTGTTAATTTTTACATAACTGCCGTGGCTTAGTTTTTTCTGTTGGTTTTTTGTGGATTTGAAATGCTAATCAACTGAAGACGAGGCCTTTGTCACACTTTGTGTGTGCCCGAAAGTAGGCCGGCCGTGGGCGTGGCTTGCAACATTTGTTTGACACTTTTTTTGGTTCAGTTCGGTTTGGTTTGGTTCGGTTCGGGGGGGCATTGCAGCATAAATGAAAGTTGACCATTTTTTAACCGCAAATAATAATGAGGGGAAAACATACATATTTCGATTACGTAAAAATTACAGGCAGCATAAAAAATGAGCAACATCACGACGTTGGCGTCGTCGTCGGCGGCGACGTCGCTGCGCTGCCCTGTGCTTATTTGTATGGCCCGGACTGTGCACAGGCGCGTAGGTGGGCAGCGAACGTTTTCACCCGATCGCAAGCAAACACGAAGTCGAGCCAGAGCCCGAAGCCGAAGTTCGAAACGAGAGCAACACTTTTATGTAATCGTAGAGCGAGTCAAAAACTTGTTTGATGACGTCGTCGAGCTTGATGCTCTCCCTCTCTCTCTCTCTCTCTGTGTGCAACGCCTCTCTCTTTTGTGATTCTCTCTTTGGTTCGAGTTGTAGCGCGTGGCTCTTGGTGTTTTCTTTGTTGTGGTTGTTGTTGTTGTTGTATAACAAGTTTGAGCCGCAATGGCAAACATCATTATGACCATTCGGTATGATCATCATCATGATGAAATCAATAAATTAATAAGCAACATGCTCCATGTGTGCCCAATTTTCCCATTCAAACATTTTTTGGGGCAAACTTTTGCTCGACACCCGACGCCCAGACGCCGGACGGAGCTTTCTTGTTTGCATTTTGCCGCTTTTACCTCTTTCTCTGCACTTTCTAAACAAATTGAGCGGCACTGAAGAGAGCGTTGAGTGAGAGGGAGATGGCGAGAAATTGGCTTTCATGCGTTTTCACATTTTGTTTTTGTCGTGCTTTCTTTTTTTTTTCCTTCGCTTCGTTGTTGCTCTTTGGATTTCTACTACTTTTTCTTTAGGCGCAATGCGTCTTCGTGATCTGTATTTGGCTTAAAGACGACTGCCTGTCTTCTCCCTCTCCCCTGCCCTCTCTCTCTCTCTTTTATTGGCTTAGAAATTCTCGTTTGCTTTTCACCCGATTTCCAAGAGATTTGTTCTAAATAAAATGTGGGTTGAGTGAGAGAGCGAAGCAGATTTTTCGTTTTACGATTATTGGGTGAAATGTAGTGCTGTGTTGAGGCAAAGTGAAAACTCCTCCTGTATCTGTATCTCTGGCTGGGTTCAAGATACACGATTCGAAAGAGCCATTACTCCAAAAAGAATGGAGGCCAAAGACAAAAAGATACGATTACTGCCCTTGTAGATCGTAGATTTGAGCAACAAGAAATAGTTGTAAGATCTTTATAACATTTTGTTGGATTATCTTGAAGAATAAGTACAGCAAACCATCTGCAAATTCCCCATGCAACATGTTATCATCAGATCCGCAACAAAGGAGGACAGCAACTATGTTAATGAATTTAATTTCGCCTTAACTTTTGAAAGTTTTCAATAATTTATATAAAATAAATGGGAGACCGTGGCAGGCAGCAGTCACAAAAATGGGAAAGTTGCATTGCAGCCACAGCCGCAGCCACAGCCGCAGCCACAGCCGATATCAGTTAATAAGTGAAAGAGACAATAATAATTTGGTTAAAATCAAGATTTACGGGAAATATTTCGGAAATTCTATGGATTCACCACTTATAAACCGCTTTGAATTTCTGAAATGAACTGCTTGGTTTTTCATTCATTTTACTCATTTGAAAGCTTTCAAAAACAACTGATTGCCTAACAATAGTGCTCTAAAATACTTAAAATATGGGGCTATAGTATTGACAAAGCCAATTTGTATGAAATATTATCTTTGGTTTGGTGATCGCTAATATAATAATTAGGTATTATGATTTTCCAATCAAATTTTCTGATTTAAAAACAAGAAAAATTTCAATAAATCTCTGATATCTGAACAATAGCATTGTAAAGTGGTTCAAATTTTAGTTTTCAGTTTGATTTTCTCCAATAAGTGTTCCGAAATATCAACTTTCATTTCTTTCCCCTCCAGTAACTATCATATGTATATCGTACGCACCTTCTGCTTTCAAAGGGAGCTATGATGGATAGGTGGAGCAGGGTGGATTGGAGCGGCGAGCGGAAGCTGAAAGAGGTCATTGCATAATGTTGCCAAGGCGACTGCGAGCCCTTTCACAGCAGCAAAAATTCAGTGAAGCAGACTTCCCGTTCGGGTCCCACAAAAACCGCAGAGCGAAACAGAGTGACAGCAGAACACCCTGTGGACACCCTGTGTACAGTGTACACCCTGCAGAATGCTGTCAATGTACCCATCCTGTGTGTCTGTGTGAGTGTGCCTGTAGATTCGCAGACGCCAATGCGGGGCCAAGGCACTGATAAAGACTCAAATACCTCCTCCTCTCCCCCATCCATCCATCCATCCATGACTCAGAATCGGCGGCACAAAGAAACGCTTTTTGTTCTTGATTATCAGAGAATTTCACTCCAGCAAGGCCATGAGCAACAAGTGCAGCCAAATGGGGTGAAGGGGGTGAACGGGGGCCAACAGAACATTAACAATTTTGTGGCACATGGTCAAAAGCATTAAGAAAGAGGTCTCGTCTCTCCCTCTGAGTTGCCACCAGCAGCAGCCATAGCCATAGCCATGGTCTCAATTCTCCAGCACCTCACAATCTTCGTCTCTCTCTTTCTCTTTCCCTTTTTCTCTCTGCCCTCTCTTGTTCTCTCTCTCTGTTCCCTTTCTTGCTCATTTCTTTAATGACGGAAAAAACAGCTGGTCTCCACGCCCATTAATTAGCCGAAAATTGAGTGCCACTCAATGGATGAAACGGTAAACAAAACGCATCAGCATAAAACACAAACATTTTCTTTGTTGTTTACCAAATTGTTATACTTTTTTTCTACTTTTTTTGAGGTTAGGCGAACGCCTTTTGGGGTCAGCTTTTCACCGACTATATGTGTGTGTGTGTGTGTGTGTATGTATATGAAAGCTCAAAGAAAAGCATGCTTAGGGGTGTCAGAGCCAGCAAGAGACGAAGAGTGCGAGATACACAGTGTGGGGGAGTGAGAGAAAACTTAATTACTTAAGTTTTGTGTTTATACGCCCATGCAATATTACGACATTTTCAGGGCAATCTGTAGAGAGAGAGAGAGAGAGAGAGAGAGAGAGAGAGAGAGAGAGAGAGCGATAGAGAGGGTGGTTTAAGGCTTAGGGTTGGGTGGGTGATCGGTGACCACCACGTGCCACCACCAATCAATAGAGATTCAGTAGGCAAATCATCAAGTTTCATGTTTCATGGAGGAACGGAAACCAATTACTTACGCAAAAGTAAGGTCAGAGCCGTATATAAAAAAAGAAACACCCATCCATCGAGGTCTTCTGTTCGTACAGAAAAACTTACAAGTCATCAAAAATAATATACTGTACACACAGACATACAAAATATAGTAAGTACCAATGAAAAGTTTTGTTTGCTCAGTGGTTTGTTGGTTTGTTTGTTTGTTTGTTTGTTGTGTGGTTGGTGGTTTCCAGTAATTCAAGGATGTGACAATGGGTCTCCGAGTACGAGTGTATGCAGAGCAGAGCTGAATAGAAGGGAAGGTCCTGCTGTCTGAATACCAAAGAAGTGGGTCATAGTCATATGGTTCGCCCCTTCCCCTCCAAAAGCGAGGGCGGCACATCTCAAGAGCATTTACCATTCGAATTGCTGCTAATGATTGTTTGCCCTAGAAGTCCTTCGTAAACCGAGTAAAATGTGCCATCATTTAGTACTTGTTGCTATGCCCCGTTGGTTTATGAGAGGGTTTTTCTGTTTGGTTTGTGAAGTCATACATATATATTACACATATCGGATGGTAGCAGTTCGTTTTCTATGGTTTGTGGGAGTTTTATTGGTTCTATAATCATTCTATTGGTTTAAACTAAAACTTTCCCCTACTTTTATAGAGCTCTGTAAAGTGAAACTCATATGAGTTCACTTTTTTTCCTTTTAAGAACCATTTCATATTTCATACTTTCCATTTGATTCTTTCAGATATTCCCTACTTTTCTTACTTATATCTGCCATTTTCAGAACCTTTTAAGCTTTAAATACTATCATTTACAGATCTCTAAAGCATTCCCGAATATCTTCTGACACATTTGTACGTGATTTCCATTAGCTTTTGCCACTTTTCTGCCTGAATTCCATTAGCTTTTGCCACCATTTAGAGGTGTAAAGAATTCACATAAGATTATACATAGTACAAAATGTCATTCGATGGCATTTAGGCATTCGTTTTGCCTGCTGTTCTCATTTACATACATGCCACATGCCACACACACACACACTCGTAGGAACAATAGTACGTTCCATTTTTGGTGTATCCCTTACCTTTTATCACAGAAATTTGCGGCGGCTGCGTTACAAAATTCCTTAGAATTGGGGCATTTAACTAATAATACTAGGCACAGAGGAGATTGTTGCGGTTGTTGCTGTTGATTGTTGCTGTTGTTGTTGTGGTTGTTGCTGTGGTGTTGGTGGTGTTGCTGTTGTTGTTGTTGATGATGATGATGATGGCTGCTGCCGCTGCTGCTACTCTGATGATGATGTTGCTGCTGCTGTCCAGGATGAGTGCAATTATAATGCTGCTGCTGCTGCTGCTGCTGTTGGTGTTGGTGTTGTTGGTGAATCGGCGATTGTTGCGTCTGATAATGCGGCAAACGAGGCGACGTGCCACTTGACGACGAGGAGGAGGAGGAGGACGAAGAGGAGGCGCTGATGGGATGATGCTGCTGCTGATTGAGATGCCGCCGTATACTCTGATTGATGCGATTCGTGATGGAGTTGGTCAACGCGGAATGATGGCTATGCAGATGATGAGGCGACGATGACGGCAGGTGGGATGACGACGACGACGACGACGAAGACGAAGAGGAGGAGGGACTGGACGATGAAGAAGAGGAGGATGATGCTGCCCCAAACAAGCGGCTGGCAATGATGCTGTTGCTGTGGTGATTACTGCTGCTGCTGCTGCCACCGTTGTAATGGGTATTCCCCGCACAGGCGCTGCTGCAATTGTTATTGTTTGAGGAACTGGACGATGAGGCAGATGCTGATGCAGCGGCAGAGGTGGTGCTTGCCACGTGTGAGGAGGAGGCGGCGGCGGCGGCGAGGGAGGAGGAGGAACTTTGTGAGCGCGTCAATATATTTTGCAAGTTGCTGCTGCTGCCACTGTTGTATGCCGCCTGCAATATGTTGCTGGGTGTTGCCAAATGCTGTGCCAGTGTTGCCGATCCACTTCTACTGGTTCCAGCTGCCGCTACTGCCGCTTGTGCTCGTGCTGCTGCTGCAGTTGCTCCACTTTCGTAATTCAGGTGACCCAAATGCTGTTGCAAAACTGAAGGCGCAGCAGCTAGATGTTGCTGCTGCTGCTGCTGCTGTTGATGGTGGTGCGGTGGTGTGGGTGGTGTGGGCGGTGGTGTGCTTACAGCTTGTGGTGGAAGGTGGTGCAAAGGAGAGTTGCCCCCTTGTTGGGGTTGGTGGTGCTGGTGCTGGTGGTGCGGCGGCGACAGCGATGATCTACGCAATAATACTGGCGGCGTGGAAATCAATTGCTGCAATCGGCTGCAGTTTCCACTGCTGCTGCTGCTGGCTCCTCCTGTTGCTGTTGCTGTTGCTGTTGCTGCTGATGCTGTTGTTGCCACAGTGGCGCCCTCTCCTAGTGCTATTGGGGGCACCTCCTCGAGGCAGCAACAATTATCACTACTATCCTCCTGCGGCTCCTGTTGGTCCCGTTCCCTTTCTAAGTTCACGTCGTTTTGCTGATAAATTTCATGGACATTTCGCTTTTTCTTGATTTTCACATAGGGCTCAAACATTTTACTTTCAATTCCAAAAAGATACAAAATCTATCTTTTATCTATTTCTTAAATACACACGAACACACACACACACAGAGTACACCTTTTGTGGATTTTAATACGAAATTACTTAATTTTTGTTTTCAATTTTAATTCATTTCAACAAATCTTTGTGCCACACATTGCTCCACAGGCCTTACTTTTTTCGAGTGTGTGTTTTGGATTTTTGGTTGTATCTTGTATCTTTGTATCTTTTTTTTTGGTTGGTTGGTTGGTTGGTTGGTGGGCGTACGACACACGAAAACAGGCCGAAAACAGGGCGGAGGAGAGCAGAACGACAGACGCTACGGCCGGAAGAGGGATCCAAAGTTAAAATTACGTTAAAGTTTATAAACTTTTGTACTTTTATTGTTTCTTATTGAGTTATTTGACGCGCGCGCAGCAACCGTGCAGTTCTAACGTTGGCTGGCTGGTGCGACAGCGACAGAGCAGGCAACCTCTCGATTCAAATAACGGCGAACGATTGGACATGTTGAATCGCGTTCGCGAGGCAAGGCCGTCCCGTCCCGCCCGTGCATGTTGCTGGCTGGTGCTTCAAAATGTTGCTCGGCCACATGCTGCCAGAAAACGTGTTGCCGAGTTCGATTTCGCTCGACCGGTCGGAGCGTTTTTCGCTCTTTACTCATTTTTGCGTATCAACTCTCTCTCCCTGAAAAATACCGCTCTCGCTCTGCTCTCTCTCTCTCTCTCTCTCTCTCTCTCTCTCTGTGGCCCCCACCCCCCCCTTCTTGGGTTGTGGCTCTTCAATGGGACCGACCGCGGCGGGCGGCCTTCCCTTCAGTTCCTATACCTTTGAATTACAGTTATCGCCACCCACACACAAGAGATTCTCTTTGTTGGAACGCTTGACATTGGAACACATAAGCTCTTGGCCATCCTTTGGTGACGCTTTCGATACCCTCTGAAGAGCTTTTCCAACTACATTTGGCCTTCTCCGACTACAGGGTATCTCATGGTCGGACCAACCCACTCTATCCTTCTCTTTTGTCACTTTTCGGGGTGGCACATCCCACTTTGCGCCTGTGTGTGTGTATCCAAATGGGGCGTTGTCGGTGGCACTTGCAACACATGTCGCTGGCAGTGCGTTGAGACCCCCTGCCTCTGAAGCTAGCCGCAACACCAGCACTTTTCCACTTACCACAACTACAGATGCAGTTACACTGCATCTGCATCTGCAACTACTCGCACCGCTTGCCACTCAACATCACCATTCGTCTCATTTATGGCCTGCGAATTAGCATAAGGCCAAAAGGGCCTTCCTGTGGGGTCCTTTTGGGTAATGGCCACACACACACACACACACACACACACACACACACACACACAGGCACTGGCACTGGAGAAATCTCGCATTAGTTGCAGCTTCCGTACGGACTACTCGCAACAATCAGCCATAACCAATCCACACGTGTGGCCATCTGTCTGTCCGTCTACTATGTATTTCTGTTTGCCTGCTCATTAGTTAGATGGTTTCAGTCGGTCCACGTCCACGTCCATGTCCATATGCCTCTCTGGTCTCTCTGTGGCATTTTGCTAGAATGTGTGAAAATTTGACAGTAATACCCCGCCCTTTGATGTTGCGACGCCCCGAAGGTGTTGAAAGTCGAGTTATGCGAACCCATTGCACACTCGCAAATGGTTCAGTATAGTAGGGGGTAGACGGTTCGAAAACTTGTGAAATCGTTGGCATAATTGAGTTATCCACAAACTATAGAGATGGGGAATGACTTCCTGGAGAACCAATCTACAATATAATATATTTTTATATCTTAACAATCTCTTGTCCACACTCCAAAGTGGGTACAGTTTCACCTCGAATTCTGTTGCCAGCCAAAAAGAATTATACGAGTCTTGGACAAAGGTTTCTGTCGAAGAGAGGTTCATGGCCCATGGCCACAGAAACTCCAAGGCAAATCTGTTCGTTAAACATAATTGAATCATATGTTGGAACATCCAACGATCAATTTCAAAGTTATCAACGCCCCCACACCGCCATATAAAGAGGGGATCTATTCGAATTCGTATTTCGAGTGTGGTTGCTCATCTTTTTGAATGGACAAAACGGACGTTCAGTGACCTTTTGGGCCAGCAGCAGCTAGCAGCTGGAGGCGTATGTGTCGTCTCTGTTCAGCTTCCTTTCAGTTTTTCAGTGAGATTTGCGGAAGCATTAGAGCAGCGGCACTGGCAACTGGTTCACCTTTTCCACTTCGTCATTGAATCTTCAATGAGTTTCAATTTCATTGGAACTTTCACAACATCATGGCTGGCGCCTGCTGACTGCTGACCCGTGTATCTCCTCCATCTCCATTTCCTCCTCCTTCACAGCTTTCCTCTCCCGCTGCGGATGCCGCCTGTGATCATCGTCAATCGATTTTCAATGAAATAGAAATTTCATTTAACGCTTTCCCATATCCACTGATATAATACTACTCATAGATGGCAGTATTTTCTGTTGTTGTTTCTGCTGCTGCTGCTGCTGCTGCTGCTGCTGCTGTGTGTGTGCCAATATGTTCATGCACATGATTTACTTGACACTAATTTCCATAAATAAAACAAAAAGTTTTAATAAAAATGCCTGACTGCCTGCCGCTTCAATGGTTTGCTGCTGCTGCTGCTGTTGGCTGACAATAACCCAATTTTCACAATCGAGGCAGGCGCCGCCGCCACATGGCACAGTGGTTCAAGTGGTATTCGAAATTGGGGTTTTCCGATTATAAAACAAATACACACACACCCATACATACATACATAGACGGTGGATCTGGATCAAAAATCGGACGAAAAGTGGGGGGGGAAAAGCGAGAATGAAACAATGAGAATGAGAGTGTGAGCGGATTGAGTTCTCCACTTATTGGCCAGTAGCGAGATGTTCTATTATGGGAATCTCTTTTTTTTTAGTCACTGTGCAACATTGTAAGCACCTCGGATGACAAAATTGAAATCAAAGCAATCAAAACTGGAGGCTGTGTTGCCGCTGCGACGCTGTCTGCTCTGCCTGCGTAAGCGTAAGCGTAAGCCAAAGCGTTTTGCGTGGGCAGCGACGCAACGAAAGTGTTAATTGATTTGGAGATTGCCTTCAAAAGTAGGCAGAAATAACCCCCCCCACCATCCGAAAATCTCAAAGATCGAAACTAAGAGATTAACCAGTTACGAGACGCTGACATTGCATCCGTTAAATACGAAATGGAGTTGTAAGATACAGATACGTTGACTCCGAAAATGCTGCTGCCACTGCTGCTGTGGGATCACTTCCGCACTCGTGCCTCCAGGTGAAACTTTCAAACAGAGAGACAGAGAGAGAGGGAGAGGGAGAGTGTGAGTGTGAGAAAGCCACAGAGGGAGAGAGCCCCCAGAGGGAGAGACAGAGAGGGAGAGAGAGCTCAAACTTTTCGTAATCACTTTGCAGCAATTGGCGTTTTTCGGTTCGGTTTTCGGTTTTTGTCGAGAAATTTACATTTCACATTTTCACAATCTTTTTTTTCTTCTTTCTTTCTTTTTATTTTTTTGGAGTGTCTGTTGCTCATGTAACAAATGAATGATTGGGGCACACAGCTTTCCGCATTTCACACACACACATGCAGACACACACAATGAGATACAACGATCATAGAAATCTGCGCTTTGTCGTCATCTTTTCTTTTTGGCTCTTGGATTGGCTTTGGCTCTCTTTTACTCTGCTTTAATGCTTTCTTTTTGTCGCTTACGCCGCGGAGTTAATCCGTTAAGAGTTTCCATTTCTGTAAGTGGGATTTTAAAGTGAAATAAGGGCATTTCTCTTGATATATAACCATTTTCATTTGATTAGCACTTAAGCTGCTAGAGTTCTTTGGGACTAGTCCCTCATTTTGGATTGATTTGTCTAGGTTGTTTTGTTTTCCATTGGACTTCCCTCATATACAATGATTTCTGCTCTTTAACACCTATATTTCATTAGTGCTTTGGGACTAGTCCATATATTTGTATCGATTATATCGATATTTGTTCTAAATTTCACGCAGATCAAGCAAGTAAATCCCGAATCACTAGTTACTAAAGAAGGATAACACTTTTAGTGAAGAAATTTTGTATTCCAAAAACCCAAATGGGACCTCGAATTCCCTCATGATATTCAAAAGATACCATATAATCCCTAAGAATTAGGTAGATTTAGTCTAAACCATCTTAAACATTTCTAAGATGATTTCGAAGATTTCTCAAAAAGATCTCCAATCTATGGCGTTTGTTCTATAACAACGAATCTCCAAATATTATGCTATTTCCTACACAATCCACAAATTCCATACAGATAACCCAAATAGATTCCACCGGAGGTCTGAGCGATTGGATCGCATTGGATTTGCTCCGAGCTTTAGCTTCAGGCTTCAGCTTTAAGTTTTCAGTCTTCCCTGCCGATTGTGCCTTTGATGTTTGGTAACTCGCTTTTTGTGTTTGTTTTTTGGGCCTATATTCCCCGTGTCTGTCACGGGCCGCATCGAAAACTAGTTCACAGATAAATCATAAAATGATTTACAATTTCCAGTCGATTCGAAACCAAACCCATTTTGGCCGGGCTTTTATTGGTGGGGGGAAAAGAAAAGTTTCACTTGGCCTTGGGTTGGATTTTTATTTGGTGGTTTGCTGTTCGGTTTGTGGTTTCGATTATACAATACTTTAGTCACCGAGAGAGCCGCAGATGACTGAAAAGATACAGATGAAGATAGAGAAGCTCTGTCTTCAGGTAGCAACAGGCCACGAAATTGTGAAATGCATTTCCGGTTTGTCGAAATCCGATTCTGAAATCCTTCGACAAATTGTCTGTGCAAAATGTGCAAAAATGTCTGTGCAAGCAATTTGTCAAGACGCGGGATTATCTTTTCAGTCTTTCAATCTCTCAATTGTTCCATCAATACACCAAGATCCATCCGCACAAAAGAGTCAGTAAAGAGCAGCACAAAGCGATCATCAGTCAAAGGAGAAGAACACCCAGGATGGGATTTTGTCAAGATCTTATCTGCGGGACTCAAACAAAAATGTCAAAACATTCAGGCCCCCTCCCTCTCCCTGCCTTTGTGATTCCCAGTGGTAGGTAAATTATGAAATTGTCTTTGGGTTCTGTGTGCTGCAAACTGCAAAAAGGCATCATCTTCTTGATGGATCTACCACCACACCACACACATCCCGCTGACTAAAACCACAAATCGGAGAAGGAGAAGTCATAGAAGCCAAAGGAGAAGTCGTAGTAGTTTTCAATGGAGGATGAAGGCTCTGCTCTGCTCTCCTGTCCTGTCGCCTGTCTCCTGAATCGGAGAATTGCATCCCACGGAGTTTGTTTACGCTCATTAAACGCTGAAAAGGTGCCATCCGAATAGGCAAAAGACCACCAGAGGAAACCTTAGCACCTGTAGATCAACGAACCGTCCGTCCATCCATCCAGCCATCCAGACATCGTGTGTGGTCCGCTGCGGTGCGATGCGGTCCCTCATGTACTTCTTGTTCTCGTTCTCTCTCGTACCACCCCTTTCTTCACTCTGAAAGAACTCTGGAGTTCACTCACACTGCAAAGATCTTTGAAGATCTCTAAAGGTTCTCTCGTTCCTTCCTCAAATACAATTCTCTAACAATTACAACCGACTTTCAATGGCATATAATTCAATCTTTTGGCTTTTCCGCTGCTTAGCTGCTCTTTTGTCTGATGGATGGATGTGTGATGGATAGCTCTTCGACGGAGAGAGAGAGACAGCAAGAGAGAGAGAGAGGGAACACACACAAAGGTCTTCTGGTGCTGTCAGGTGTGGATTGAGGAGTATCAGGGGTATCTGCATGTGTGGTTTCCCCTGTCCCTGTCTCTGCCCAGTCTTTGTATCTGTATCTGCATGTATGGTTCTTGTATCTGTGTTTCTGCGTCCTAGGCTAATTTGAAGTGCGTGTGCGTATCTCCAGGGCATTGTGTGTGGCCTTTAAAGGCACACAAATCTCCGCTGCCTACAGTAGACACTCGCAGAATGGGAAACTAATTAATTAAAGAAAAGGTTTCCCTCGTGTGGGGAGGGGGAACGTTTAACCGATCCGTTTATCGTTCATTCATGACTCGATTAAGATCTTTAGAATATCTCTAGATATATTCACGGAATATATTGTATCTTTTATATGGAACTTTGATAGTCTTAACTGTACCCCTGGACGCATCTACGGACGACTCAAATACCAAAAACTTCTTCCTGGAGAGCCTTTGCTTGGGATGGGAACTCCTTTCATTCTTTTTTACCCTCTCTCTTTGCCGATTAAACACAAATTTCTGGGTGGTTTTTTTTTTTTGTTTTTAATAATTTAAATACAAAAAAAAAATATAGATATAAAAAAAAATGCCACCAAAGTGGTTTCGGGTTATGGCTGTGGGCAAACATCATGGCTATGCTCGGACGAGTGTGTGTATTTGGGTGTATTAAGCGCAGACGCAGTGCCTAAACACACACAGATACTCCACACAGACACACAGCCACACAGACACAGCCATACAGAGACAAACAGAGGAACAAACATGTGAGGCAGCGGCGGCCTCAGGACCGTCCGGACGGCGCGGCGGTCTCTGATGACGACAGCGAGCCACACACGAATATCAAGCAGCGTTGGTGGGCCCAGGCCAGGGCACAGACTGTGCCCCATACCTATAGCCATATCGTTGACTGTCCGGATACGTCTCGCTTGGACAGGCACAAGGCAGGCAGGGCCTCAGAGACAGAGAGGCCCAGAGCCAAGAACCAAGAGCCAAGAACCAAAAGATACAACAAGTAGAATCGTTTTGTTTGTCCAACTCCCGTTTCAATTTACTTTCTGGCTTGGCCTTTTGTATTTTTATGGATTTTTATTGCTGTTGCTGTTGCTATTGCTATTGCTCTTCTGTTTTTAATTGCTTCCCTGCACAGATCAAGTCCAAGGTTTTCCATTCTTTCCCATCCAGAAGTTTTCCCTTCCTCTTCTCTGACCTTTGACACTTGTCTGTCGCTGGAATTCTTGTCGGTGTTTGTGGATTAAGGCGGCGGGTAATTAATTTCCCTTTTGTTTTTTTATTATTATCTTTATTATTACGAGGCCTTTGCCTTTAGGTTGTAATTAGTCTGTAAAATTAGCCACAGGTTGGATTTTATGGCAGGAAAACTGTGGGGTGGGGTGGGCCGGTGGAAGCCTTCGTCTTGGGTGGTGGCTCGGTTTCGTGTCTTGTTAAGTGATTTCCAAAAGCCATTAGGCGGAGGACTTCTTTGTAATTGGATGGGAATTTGTTGGCTTTTCGTTGGCAAGAAAATTTCTCAGGTTAATGGGGAATATTTATGGGACATGTTCTAAGTGTTTCAATGAAAAGTGTTCGATGATTCAACAGATAAATTGATCGTAGAACCTTTAAGGGTTCCAAGAATTACTTCCTCTCATATAAAATTATCATCTCCAATTGAATAAGGAGAAAATACTACAAAAGATACCAGAAACTAGACGAAAATACATGGATAATACTAGAAATACCAAGTAAATACCAGATAAATACTAAAATGTATCCTCCTCAGTATTATCTGTTCAAAATACTCCCAATCCAATCCAATCCTTGAGAACATTCCATTCATTAATGTTTCCAGTGTCTAATAAATGTCTAGAAGAAATGTCAATCCATTAGGTTATCATTTTCTTATCATTTCAAGGCTGTCTTTTTTCGTATAAGCGAAATTCCCTCTAATGGAATCCAACAAAAAAGGAGATTAGAAATTGCATTGAAGCGCTACAAAGTTGATTTTGGCATATTGATAAAAGATTTAACAATAATTAATGATTCCACATAATCGCGACAATTACGTTTCCAAGGTGAGAAACGATTGCTATCGATAAAAGAAGCTTCGCATCGATAAGGAAAGGATGATTAATGCATGGGAAATATACATATATGTATGATCTAAAAAGAAATTGGTAGAAATAAAAGTATAATCGATTAATTATCGATAGGACGATCAGCGATAGATATAGATTATACCATATGATCGTATATTATTAAAGAATGAAGAATAGAATTACGTATGTATATACGGATAGCCCAGAAATATGGAAAATCGATAAGAAAATCTTACCTTTTGTTACATCTTTTGTCTACCGACACTTCCCCTTGAATCGAACTCAAACTTTCAGTATTCTCAATTATCGCATGGCTTTCCAACACTGCTGCTGTCCCGAAAAAAACTTTCAAATCAGCTGTTAATCATATTTAGCCAAGAAAAACTCAACGGCAAACAGTGAAAACCGAAAAAAAGAAACGAGGCAGCACGACTGGCGCGTCAAGGCCCAGTTAAGAGAGTTAACATTACAATGGGCCTCCAATCCAATACGGGGAAAGAGTTGGCCCTCAAAAATGGTAAGAAATAATAAAAAAAATATACAAAAAAAAAAAAAGTTTGGTGTCTGCGTCTGAGCGTCGCCCTAAATGAAGACAAATTGTAAATAAACGTAAATTTTCGAAATGAAAGAGTGAAAACTGTGTGCGCGCCGACGACGGCGACGGACAAACATTTAAACGCAAAGACTCCCAAAAAAAAAATAAAGCGAATTACATAAAAAATACAAATGTGAAGAAAAGGTTTGGAGCAGACAGATGGAACATTAAAATGGTGTCTGAGGTGGCTGGGGGTGGGGATGGAGATGGGGAGGATGGGCGGAAAGAAGCCCCAGCAGTCGGCGCCGCAACCGTTACGCACAATATCTGCACAGTTCGCTCTGACTATACCCTTTCACTTTGGGGAGGCTCGAACTATTTTAAGGAGGTCTTTGCGATTTTTCAATTTTATCAAAGAATAAAATCAGTCTAAGAAATTTCAATTTCAGAGCAAAAAAAATCTTTTTTTAGAAAAATATGAGGCTCTACGAATAACGTGCCATAAGAATAGATAGTTATAAAAAAAAAGATCGATTGCAAGGAGAAGGTATACATTTTAGGAGAAGTATACGAATAACTGGGATAAACTCTATATTAATCCAATTAAACAATTCATATTCCAGATCTATCTGTTTTTACAGCCTTATAGATCACAATCGTACCAATAAATCTTGTAAATGATAAAGGACTTTTGGTTTTCTTTGGATAATCCCAGGACAGCAAAAACTCTGTGGTTTCTATAGATAAACTCTTGAAATGATGAATATTAAAATCTAATTTTGGATATAGAACTCATAGAAAAGTATTTAAAATCCGATCATGTGTAAATTTGTCATGGGAAATCATGCATAGATCTAAATACAAGTTTCTTTTAGTTTTTCATCAAATATTATATGTATGGGTACAGTTGCAAATATAGCAAATGGCCAAATATATATGGCCATTCAAGGGTATCTCAATCTTCGTCTTTCCCTGAGCTGTAC
Source organism: Drosophila athabasca (assembly GCA_008121215.1). Lineage (NCBI taxonomy): Eukaryota > Metazoa > Arthropoda > Insecta > Diptera > Drosophilidae > Drosophila > Drosophila athabasca. Next base: position 13,956,360 of record CM017793.1, read on the forward strand.
TTCGTTTCTTGTTGCATTTGTTGTTGTTGTGTGTGTAATTAAGCGAAATTAGGACAGTCCCAAAAAAGAAGAGAGGTGGTAGGGAGAGATGCAAGTTACAGTTTGTGGGCCAGAGGGAGCGAGAGAGCAGTAGCCAGATGGGGAAAAAGAAAGCCGAAAGAAATCCCCGCCCGCCCCCTCTCCAACACCCGAAAAGGTGTTTCGCTCTTTCGATCGTTTCTTTGGCTCGAATCTCTTCGGCTCTTCGTTTCTTCGGTTCGATCTACGCTCGCTCAAACTAAGCCAAAGTTTTTGTTGTGTTTGCGTCTCTCTCTCTCCCATTCGTGTTTGCCGCTTATTACGTTTGCTGTTTGCTGCTGCCGCTGCTGCCGCTGCTGCTGGCTGCCTCTGCTGCTGCTGTCGTGCCCCCTTTTTGGGGCCATATGACGATGCTGCCGCTGCTGCTGTTGCTGCCGCCGTTGAGGCTTGCACAAAAAACGCGTCGCGCTTGTTATGTAATATCCCCAGCGAACGAGGCGACGGCATCGGCAACGGCAACGGCGTCGGCTACGTTTTGTCATTTGCCGTTCATTTTTTATTCGTCTCTTTCTTTAGCCGTTTATTTGGGTTTCTTTTGGGTTTCAATTTTTGGTGTTGCCAAAAAAAAAAGCAAACAACAAAAAAACAGTTAGCCGAAGTAAAAAGCGATTGCAAGCTGCAGCTGCAGCGACAGCGGCAGCTTCGACTGTGGGCGACTCTCGCGCGTCTCGCATTGAGATAAAAATTGTTATTTCTGAGCCACACATACCCTGGATATAGAGAAGAGGGCATGGGTATGACAGACTTGATGGTAATTATGGAACCCTCAGGCATAGGAACATTTTATCATATAGTTTTCATTGAAAAGATTGGAATTCTCTAAAGAACAATCGTATGAAAGTCGCTTTCTACCTAACTTCAGAATTACACATCTCTCCAATATAATTTAACTCAAGATCCAATCAATAATTTCTTACACGTCACTAGGTATTTAGATCATCGGGTATTACATTGGACCCTACCCTTTCTTTGGAGTTTTTTTGTTTGGTTTTTTTTTGGTTTGGTTTTGCTTATTTTATAATTTGCTGCGCTTTTTAAAGCTCAAGCCATGAAAAAGAGGTGAAACTAATTTTTTTCTTTATGTGTGGCGTTGTTGTGGTTGTTTTTGTTGCTGGTATGTGGAAATCCCTCGAAGCGTTTATGTAATAACATTTTTGGGTAGAGTTGTGGCTTCGGGTTTGTAGTGGGCGATGCTGCTGGTTTTTTTTTTGGTAAAATGTCACTCTAAGAATGAGGAAAAGAAACGGCAGCAACAGCCACAGCAGAGAATGTGTGAGGGAGAGAGGGATGTACTGCTAGTCCTTATAGTAGGGTTGCCATTCTGCTTGAGTGCATACTTCTGTTAGGGTTGCGCACTGTCCCGAAAGTCATGAGAAATGGTTTCATGTAGAGCTCCCTTGAGGGTTACCATAAATTTCCCTCGATTTATGACTACTTTCTTAGGATTCAGTTCCTGAGAGAATGATGGCTTCATGGCTTCTCTGTTTAGGGCTGCCCAACACTGACGAAATGCCTGAAAGGGCAATGGCCCATATCCCTCCTCACTTTAGGGTTATCCACCCCTGGGAATGCATCAAAGCGCTATGGGCTTGTTAGGGTTTCCACCTCCACGGGAATGCATGGCAGGGTCACCCCACCGCTCCATTTGGGGTCACCCTTCGCTCCTCTTGTTAGGGCTACTCCCGCCTCTATGGGCGGGAGTTCAGCAATTAATTCGATTGCACAACAATCGCACAACTAAAAGACAATTGAAATTAGAAAGGCTGCCCCAGAGCCAAGCAAATTTGAGAGAAGAAACTACAACAAAGGTTGAGCATCGCCGGGCCAGGGCTGCTGCTGTTGTTATTGTTGTTGTTGGCGTGAAAGGTGAAAGGTGTAGATAATCGGGCAGCGGCAGAAAAAGAGAGTTGATGGCAACAGTGTGGGGCCCTCAGCGTCATCGTCATCGTCGTCGCCGTCGCCGTCGTGTGTGATAGCGCGGGTGAGATTTGGATACCAAATAAATCGCGGGTGGTTTCGGCGATATTTTCAGTCTCTTTTTTTTTTGTTTTAAATATAAATTTAAAGTCTTTCTTTCGTTGCTGCCTGCCCGCTGCCACTGCTGCAGCTCTTCTTCTTTTTTTTTTTTTTGGGTGTTACGAATCCGAGAGTGAAATCGCGGAGGATGGAAAAAGTGCATGAATTTGTTTTTTAGGCCAAACCCAACGGATAGTTCCGGCATTCGTGGACCTCGTAGCCCTGTGGGGGGACACACGGATGGCTCCACAGATTTGAATTGATTGGCAAAGCGAATGGAAATTCAATTTGTAATGTGTATGGCCGGGGCATCAGAGACAGAGAGAGAGAGACAGTGCGACAGCGGGTGGGGTGTTAATGGGAATCTCGAGTGGGGGATTGGATTTAAATTTAGCTGGAGATTAATATGCCCGCTAACTGTTATACATAAGCGGTGAAAACTGGCAAGAGGGTGCGAATGATGGATGGTACATAATGGTACATTTGCAACTATTGCAAAATCGGGCATTAGGAAGTGTTATACACATAGCAACCTGCATTATACGAGGAGTTATACACAGGAAAAGTGTTATACTTATGGTATTTATGGATAATTTTAAGTTCTTGATCGATTATTAACTGTTATACAAACTGTTATACCAGCTAACTGTTATACCAACCGATGTACCAACTGTTATATATGAACATATGTTGTATACAAAATAATCGTATTATTAGAACCTAGTAATAATATTTTCCAAACACTTTTGTACTATCTGTTATACTATCTGTTTTACTAACTGTTATATCAACTGTTATAACTCAAAAAAGGGAAATAGAAATTTGTATTATTACAGACAACCTGAATAAACTTCTAAACAAAAAACTGTTATACGTCTATAATCATATAACAATAATAACAATCTACTATCTAAACCGGAAGCCGCACAACAGCTTGTTATACAACTGTTATACGCCAATCGATTGCCAGTTGACCTATCAAATGACATCGATCGAAAGTAAGTGACTTGCTTGCATCGCGCGCCACTCAAGCGACCCGAACACAAGTTATAAAACCCAATTCGAAAGGTGAAAACTCTATTAAAATGAACTTATTTCTCTCTCTCTCTCTCCTTCTCTCTCTTTCTCTGTCGAATATGCATCTTAAAATAGCATTTACAACAGTAGAAACGACAGCAACAACAACAAAAACCACAGCAACAAATCAAATGGTGAACAATAGTTCAGAAACACGAATGTTCGTGTCGAAATGTCATGGGGACGGACGAACGGATGGACGAACGGACAGACGGACGGGGACCCTTCTCCGTCTATCGCCCCCGCACTTGGCACTTACTTTGGGGTTAACCTCCGTCCGTCGGTCCGTTCCCCCATTAGACCATATCATATCCCCCCTCTACCCATGTAACACCCTCATCCTACCACCCTCCCACCTTGCTAACCCCCTCCCACCCACTCATAACGAATTGCCCGCATTGTTACCAGACCCTCGGGAACTTTTTGTTTTTTTTCTGTTTTTTCTGTTCGGTTTGCCCCGTTTCGTTTCGTTTCGCTTTTTTTTTATCGTTGCTGTAGCTGTAGCTCTCTGTGGCCGGCACATAAATTTCCCTCCCTGGAACTTTCAAAAAACCCCAAATGAAATTGTTCAAATGAACAGAGAGACGATTTGCATTCGAAAGCTCAGGCAAGAAGTAGCCAAAACCAGAGCACAGGGCATCGCCATGGTAAAGAGGGGGGGGTATCACTCATTGTAAATACTCTACACAGAAGGTACTTTACGTGCATGTATAATCCTACATGATACCTGATCCTAAAGACAGTAGATAGCCTGAATGAACCTCTACAGCTTTCCAACTCTCTTGTACATCTCTCTCTCTCTCTCTCTCTCTCTCTCTTACAGTGTGGCTTGGCAGTAATGAGTGCTAAAAAGAGTTGCCATGAAATCGATTGTTAACTCTCAGATCTTCCATGATCTTCTTCCATCTGCAATGGTATACCTGATACCTGATCCTAAAGACTGAATCATCCTCTACAGCTTTCCATCTATCACTCTTAGATATCTCTCTCTTACAGTGTGGCTTAGCAGTAATGGACGATAGTTACTATAGCTGTCATGAAATTGTTCACTCTCAGATCTTCCATGATCTTCTTCAATCTTCAAGAGTATCTCCATCTTCGACTTTCGAAATGCTAACCTTTCTTCATTGTTTTTGCATAATTTTCCCTGAGACATCGTTTCTCCGGTGGAAAGCCTCTTTAGAGAAAAAGCAGATCACAACCTTCCATCCCGTGGTGATCTTCAATCGTTTCTTTGGGACTAAAGAAAGTCATTAAGTGAATGGGAGAGACGGACTTCGAGAGAAAGAAAAAGAAGCAGCGGGTAGTGGCAGTGGCCGAAGAGCCACAAATTAGCGTTCAAATTAAGTGATTATTATTATGATTATTATCCACCATTAGCCAGGGGGGGGGGGGAGAGAGAGAGAGAGAGAGAGAGAGAGAGAGAGAGAGACAAGTGAGACAGATACAGATACACGGAGATACTTTTCCAAAATGTATCTCAATTTATTGTGTGTTTGTTTTGTTAGCAGTCGCGCCTATTCAAATGAAAGTCGTACGCCCCCCATCACCATATGATACTTTCTAAATGTGCGGCCGCATTGCACAATTTTCCTGGAGTTTTTCCTCTCGATATTTTTTGTGTGTTTTCGGGGCTAGGTGCTGGGGGCTGGGTGTAATTGCAACTGCAACACTAATGTGAAATTCAATTTGCTGCCCCAGAAACACAACGGCAACAGCAACAAAAGCAACTTTCCAAGTTGCAAAATTTTCAAAGCGAACGACAAACAAATTTTTGTGTTTAACTTTCCACAGAGCAGTCGCAGCCGCAGCCGCAGCAGCACCACAGTCGCCGTCGCAGAGGAGCAGCGCAGTCGCAGCAGCAGTGGCAAAAGTTGGGTTATGTCATACCCAGAGGTGAGGTAAGTCGTGATCAGAGGGCGGCGGGGGGTGGGGGAGAAGGGAGAAAACGGAGGGTAAGGTGCGATTTCCCTCAAGTGAAACTGTAAGCTGCGGTTATACTATGTAGCTGCTTTTTTTTATCTTAGTTTTATACCCTTCTTCGAGGGTACTATGGGTTTGTCGAGAGGGTAGCATCTCCTACTCTTCAGATTATAGTCTTTTGCCCCTATCTTGATAGCCAGAATGCATCTCTTTACACCCTATCACAGTGTGGCTTGGCAGTAAAAGGCGGATACTGAAAGAAAGCGTCACAGTGTGAAACAGATCCTTACGCCTATTGTGAGCATACAAAAAGCATCACTATTGGATCATATATCTACTAGTATTAATATTATTAATTATAGATCCTAAATGCTTCATTCTTATATCCTTTATAGGAAGGATGGATCGCATGTGTCACGTGGTAGCACATATTTCGACCCTGAAGCTAGCTTTCCTTTCGGGTCTTTTTTGTTTTTGGAAAGCCGTAGGCCTCACTTAATGCGTGGGGACACCCAGCAACAACAGCAACATCATCAGAGAGAGATAGCAATAACAGAGAGCGACGAAGACAGACAGAGACAAACGAAACGAAAACGAAAGTGTGCGCATCCGCAATTAAAATTGTAAACGCGAGAGTTTAAAAGTAGTAAAAGAAGCCAAAGAAGAAGCCCCAGGTGAGGGCAGTGGTGGGAGGAGGGGAAACAGAAGCACAGACAACACAAAAGAGGAAGGAGAAGAAGTCGAGACGGAGAGAAGGAAACAGAAATGCCACCAAAATGCGGTCGCTGTCGACTGTCAAATTAGAGGCAAAAAAAAAAACGTTTTCAGGTGAAAATTTTGACCCAATTTCAGTTGGATTTCAACCGAAATGAGGATTACCTAATGCTCAGAGAAGGAGATGGAACACTAAGGGGGAGGGAGGGGACGGGGGAGTGGAGATGGATCTCCATCTACTCTGGCCCTGGGCTCTGAGACTCTGACAGTAGTGGTGCCCTTGCTTTACTCGGGCTCTTCTTTTCTGGTTAAGCCCCAAGTACTAGCTTAATGGGGCAGCAGCAGATGATTTGCGGCAGGTATGTGTTTGAGTGTTGCAACCCACAAGCATTTTGTTGTGTGTGGTTATGCGATTGTTAATGGAAAATTATATGTAATTCTGATTTGAGAGAGGAGGCAACGACAGGAACTACAGGAAGGCAAACACGACTTCAAACGTTCTGCTGTCTCGTTTAGCCAGTACTTAAGGATCTGCCTGAAGGCCATAAGAGATCTCTTCTCTATATCTCTACCTCTTCCAGTGTGGCTGGACAGGCCACAGGAGAGTCGTAGAACAAAGACCGAAGCCGAACAGTATGTCAATTAATTCGTGTGCCCAATCGATCACCAGAATTTAACGATCATTAACACCTCTTTTTCTGGCTTTCATTATGCTCTCTCTCTCTCTCTCTCTCGCTCAGAACTTCTAGTAGATGATCGACCACTTTGCTTGCCCTCTCGGTGGCTTTCAGTGTTCGTTCCCCTTTCTACTCCGAGATCAACCCTTTCGAGTGGAATATCTCTAGATTATTTGGGGCACACGCATCGATGGATCGTTTCAACTGGTTTGCTTATCGCTTCTCCTCTTTATTTCAGACATTTTTTTAGTGTCGTTATAAATGAATAATTGCGCTGGGCTTTCCGAAATGGGTCACCAGAGAGACCCAGACCCAGACGCAGACCCCGACACACAGATCGCATCGATTCGTATCGTATCGAAGCGAATCGATCGAGTTTCCCTTTTGTCTGGAGCACCATCTCGAAGCCTCGTAATCGATTTAAATAAATTATAATTACTCACGCGCTTGGGTAACGTGTTTTAACTTTAATGGGATCCTTGGACAAACGAGATCAGGGCGATAGTATTTTATGGGTTTTGAAGGGAAGGCCCTTTTATGACACCCAACACACTCGTACATACCTGTAATGATACAGAAAGAGGGGGAAAATGTAAATTAATTCAATGTTTGGGATTGCATTTAATCGTTTTACGGGTAAAGTAGTTCTAAGAAGGAGAATTACGAGAGAATCAAGCACATGGAATTCCAGAAAAATGATCTTCCAATGAAACAAATGTCCGACCATCATGGTTTTAATGGGTTTTTGTGTAACTATGGAATATGTGGAGGTATAACAGTTGTATAACAGCAGTACAACTCTCATTTAACAGTCGTTTACTGTTTTGTTGTGAAATATGTGATATATAATATATTTTGCAATATTTGGAGCACAAAAGTAGTATAACACTTTGTATGACAGTCGTATTATAGTTGTTATAGCACTTTTTAACTGTCTGTATGTACAACAGTTGCCTAAATATATGTTTCTTCAAGAGAATATCAATCTATAAAGAACTTATCCCATAAAAACAAGGTATCCATGATGTAGGGAAATGAAATAAATCAGTTTTCAGATTTATTATCCACCCTAAAAAAAATGCTAGACTGTACATATTTTGGTAGCCCTCTACTTAAATTAAACCTTAATTTCTTATAGGACATGATGATTTATGAGTGGCTTATGAGACTGACTCCTGCTTTGAGTGGAACATTTAAGAACATCATAAAAAGTAAGACGAGATCATAAATTTCTGAACACCTTAATGATTCATTAAAACCCCAAAATCGTTTCAGTTCTAAGAATCTCTCACCACACACAAAGTGAAGCACCGATAAAAGCCAAGAACCTCCTTACAAAGTATCTATCAATAATCGCTCGTTCGAGCGAGACAAAAACCACACAAAAAGAAACGCATTTCGATCCGTAAAAGTATATATAAAATAGGTATATGAAATCATTTTTGTGACGACGACAAACGAAATGCCAAAGTGAAATTAGCCCAAAGTTGAAATCCATTTAGAAATCTACATGAACCCCCCGAAAAAAGGTACAACGAAAAATTATAAAGAAATACATTCGAGAGATGTGATATTAATCCCAATCATAAATCAACCGAAAACCAGACAGTCGGACATTGGACATCATGTCAAAAGTTGACAGGGTTTCCCCCGTTCCCCCCTAGTCTGGAGATAAAGTCTCTATAAAGACAGAGAGAGAGCGAGAGAGAGAGACCGGGCCTAGGCGTTGGCCCATAGCTGTCCATTTGTCGTCTATCTTTCGGTGTCGGGTCTAGGGTTTTTGGTGTTGCCTTTCTGTCATGTGTGCGACTTTTAGGGCATCCATGACCATTTTTTGTGTTTTTTGTATTTTTTGTGTTTTTGTTGGCTTCCACACATCTGATCTCATGATGAGAAGACGCACAAATACACGAGTGTTTGCCTAAAACCATCGAAAGTTTGGGTTTACTTTAAACGATTTTGAGGGTCTCATCTGCGGCTCTGCTCTGCCCTACTCTGCCCCGTATGGAGGCCTCTCCGATGGGTGGTTCATCTTCTGGCTGGATGGTAATGAGCGCTTGTTAGGCCCACCATTTGTAATACTCTTTTCAGAGAAGGGGGATATACAATTCAAAAGCTTTCCTGACAGAATGGATAAAAAGTACAATAGGAATCTACTAGGAAAGTATAATAATTATGATGATTCTGTATTGAAAATTTAAGATAAGCTTTGTAATTTTATTAGCGCATTTTTCCAAACATTTCCAAGCATTTTTACCATCTTTATCAACACTTTTGACAGTTTACAACACTAGTTTTTAGAAAATCAGCTGTTTTAGAGCACTTAAAGCAATCAGGTGCGATTTTTTAAATTACATTTAAAAATATATCTTTTTTTAATGAATATTAAGAAGTCTACAAATCAAACGATTAAAAAACTAAAAATTATTAATTTTGCAATTATTTTGTAAAGCAGTACATTCATATGTGAAGCAGTGTAGAACATTTATGAAGCACTCGAATAATCTCTTAAGCATTAGAAAAATAGAATAAGCATTAGAAACATCTCCCCTTTCTATACTATTTTCTCTTTAATGGATGAAAAAATCCTAATGAATTTTTAGAATTCCCTTTAAATATCAGACAAAATCGATGAGTAGTTTAACTCCCATGGAACTCCCCAGAAAAGAGCATCCGCAAATTGTTTGAATTTCTCTTGGGTTTTCCTCATTTGAGCCTCGTTGCGGACGCACACACACATATGCAAACATTCAAACAATTCGAGTTGAAACAATAAATACTCACGCATAATCTCCGCCAAATGGAGGACGCACCGCCGAGCGGAGCAGAGCAGAGCAGAGAGCCCCACAGTTGAAGGCCCGAATGTGGTGCCATGTGCCTGTTTCACGGCCAGAGAAGCAGACCCCCCTCCCCCCCTCTCCTAATCATAGGCATAGTTTTTTTGGTTGGCAGAGTGAAAAGCTGTCGTTGCTGTGGTTGTTGTTGTTTTCTGTTTCGCTTCGAGTTATTCACACAAATTTCACGCCAATGGCCGCAGCAGCGCAAACGCAAAAGCCAACAATTTAGTGCTGCCGATCCGTTGAATGGCCTTTGGAAATGATTTCTGCCTGGCAACAATTGCAAAAGCAAAAGCAACAGCAAAACAGCAACTGAAAAATCAAACACAACAACAGCCAGCAGCCAGCAGCCAACAGCAGCAGCTACGAAAAAGCCCGAAGTGAAAATCAGTTGAGAAAACTGTGACGAAAATCATGTGAAAATCGAAATTGAAAGCATGATTTAGGGGGTAAAAGCATACGCCATTCGATTGTTTATAGAAATTCTTTTGATTTTATGAAGGGGTTAAAGGGAAAGCGTTGGAAAAGTATTGATTGGGGTGAAATCTCATGCGAGTTAAAGGAGTTTTTAAACATATTTTGGTTATATATCTAATGAAGTTTCACCCCTAGCAGCTAAGCCGCATTGTGAGAGAAAGCCAGGAAAGTTTGTTTTCTTCATTCGGTCTATGTTTACAAGGGTTTTACAAGGTTTCTTGCACTTTCAAACAATCCATCAGGTATATTGCTTCCTGATTCGCCTATGTAAATACTCTTAGAGCCATCAACAGCCTCATCATCATCATTAATAAGGACCATCAACGGGCCACAACAGCACAGCCACAACTCTGATGTGAAGTCGGGGGCAAGACGATTATTAACTTGGCTTCGGAGACTTTCACGCGCGACTTTTAAATGCTGGCAAAACGCATCGTTGCACAAATTTGCATTTTCCCAAAGCGACAGAAAGAGTGTGAGGGAGAGGGAGAGGAAAGCATGGAAAATGGAAAGCAGCGGTGGCAGCAGGGAAAACTGTCATAAACATAACTCGAGCTTCAATTGAGCTTCGCGGTGGTGCCGCTCGTTCGGGGTCTGCTGATATCGCCTGAACATATCACCGCATAACGATAGACCCCCCCTCCCCCACGACACTGCAGCACCTCCTCCTTTCATTGCCGTGAACCAACCATTCACTTGCCTTTTGTCTCCTTTTATCTCCGCATTCCCACTCTTCCACTCTCTCTCTCTCTCTCTGTCTCTCTCTCTCTCTCTCTCTATGTCACTCCTTTCCAGCTATCAGCAAGTTTTCAGTTTGTTATACCCTTCAAAGAGCAGAGTATGATGGTTTGCTATGAAGTATGTAAGGAAAAGGAAGGAAAAGTCCGTGTGCCTCGAGAAAAACGTTATAGTTTGGGTTTTAAACCACTTAAAGATCTTTCTTTGTGGCTTTACTTGCAAAAATTAGTCGATACGATGAATATCTATCTTTGTGTTGCTACAAGAACGATAGGTAGCATAAAATTTGAGAAAATAACCATCCTTAAATGCTAAGCAGCACTGTGAAAGAGAGCCACATTGGATATCTGAAAGCTAGCTTTTTCTTTCGCCGCACGAAACTTTTCTCCTCAAATCCGCCTCTCCCTCCTGCATCTCCTGTCTCTCTCTCCCTGTCGCTTTCCACCTCTTTCTCACACTCTATATTTCGGTCGTTTTCTCTCTCGTCGCCCACTTTGTGTCTAATGATTTCTCCTTTAAGCAAATCTCTCGTTTCCTCAGCCACAGGCCGCTCTCTCTCTCTCTCTCTCTTTCGTTGCCCTCTTCACCTTTTCATCTCTCTATCCACCTTCTACTTCCTCTCTGTCTCTCTGTCTCTCCCTTTCTGCTTTCAATGATTTATGTAATAGTTTATGGAGCTGAAACAATACTGCCGCCGGCTGCCTATCAACCGCCTGACGCTTTCTTTGTACCCAAAAAAAAACCCCTCAACGAAAATAAAGAGGTAAAAAGTATCTCAAAGATATCCAAAGTGAATCCACACATGTGAGACGAAGGAGAAATAGCTTTTCCGATATTAAATTGAAGGCATTTCTAGGGCGTAACATAAAGAGGATCTCTTGCAGAGAGGGAAAACCATTTACTAAGAATATCTTTAAAGATATTGTAGGTATTTTTCCAATATTTTCACTCTTCTTAAGAAATTCATTCAATTATTTACTATTCCCTTTTATCGTATACCCATTTTCCTGAACATAAGCCGCGCCCTAACACCAGAGCTGTCTGTGTTTTCGTCGGGTGTCCAGAAACTGAAATCGTTTTCCTGCAATTTTCCTGGCACTTTTTTTTTGTGTGTCAGCTTATCGCTGTTTGGCTCTTCGACAATTCCCGCAAAATGGCAAACAATTTTCCATCAGAGACAATATTGATTTTGCACCCTCTGCCACCCCTACCAGACCAAGCATCCCCTCAGGGGTACCTCCTGCCAAAAATAATGTTGCAAGACTACATTGCCACACGTTTTATGGGAAGATGTTGCCTCATTTCCGACTGTGAGGTGAAATTTTAGTGTGGGCTTGAGAATTTTCTTGTAATTGATTTTGAGGGCATGAAAACAGGGGAATTTCTAGGGGTAGTAAAAGATACAGGATACCTTACGGTGGATACGGCAACTATCTGTCAGATATGCCAGGAGTATCCTCAGGGAATAGACCTCTACAATTACGCTACTCCTCTGTTTATTATAATTCAATTAGAGCCAACTTCCACCCCACACCCAAAGGGTCTACCCCTCAAGACTTGAACAATCAATCAAGCAGTCAATCAAGGTACTCCAATCCAATCATTTTTCTTCTAGCCCGGCAGCTGCTGCGGCGTCAAGTACTGAAGGTGTTGTATCCGCCCTTCAGACCTCCGTAATCTATGGGTTCGTTGTGGCGCTTGCAACACTCCACCACACACACACACACGGCACAAAGATTAGCCACGGTTTCCGCTTGAGTGGATCTACAGAAAGATAATGCTTGCAGGCAGTAGTGGGCGTTGGGCGGTGGGCGGTGGGCGTTGCCATAACACTTAAACTATCGTGTAAAAGCGGCGCCAACATGACTGCCAAAAGGGGTTCGAAAAGCCTCTACTTAGTTTTCTTCAACTTGTAAGATAAATCAAAGGAAAACAGACTGGAAAACTTAACTGAAAATTGAAAAAAATTTTATGCATTTTAATTAAATTTTATAGAACTTTTAAGGGTGTCGAATTTAGATAGGAAAATATTTATTTTAAATGAAACATTTATTATCACTTTAAACTGTGAAATATTATTCTTTTGGTAGGATAAAATGTCCTAAGTATTGTAACAAGCACTCAAGTCTATCATTTTAAACAAGATCTAGTTAGTTAGTTTTGTATATGTATAAGAAATAATCGATCTACATCGCCTTTTGGGTATTCTTACATTATTTAAGATATTTCTTAAGAGGAATCACCTCTTATGCACTCTCCAATGAGCTTAAGGTTTAAGCGAGATAACTAGAGACACGAGACAAATAAGGTTAAAAGGAGATGACAAGTGAAATGACGAGGAAGAGGCCAGACAGCTTGAGGGTTAAAGAGAGATAACTAGACAGCAATCAGCTTGGAGGGTTAGAGAAAGATGACAGGAGAGAGGAGACATTACATACAAGGTTGAAAAGAGATGACTGGAAACACAGCTAGAAATGGCAGAGCACTTTAATGGAATTTTAGAGAGACAGTTGTATTGGTTTATGTTTAAAGATGGATAATGGAACAGATAACAGATTACAATATATAAATATTCGATGAAAAAGTAAACATTTGAGAGATATATTCGATTGATATATGAAATAAAGACAGGAGCATCGTCTACTTTTTCCATCCTCTGCTTTCGATGCCAGGCAGCTGGTCCTCAGAGTATCTTTCCATAGTAATCGCATCTGGATCCCCGTTTCATCTGCATATTCAGTTCGTTTATGGGAACATTAAACTTATGAGATCAGCCTTTTCTTCTGAACCTTCAATTTGCTGTTAAAAATGCAAAAAATAAAAAACCTTCACGCAAAATAAAACCATTTAAATCCGAAGGAGAGTCGCTTGCAGTTTTCGGCAGCTGCTGCCTGCCGCTTATGGGATGTCTTAAGATCTCTGGTCGAAGGATGCTGCCACATTCCTCATCTTCTTGTTCGTGGCACGTTGCACGCAAAAGAAGAAGTACCCAAAAATTATGCCCCAGACATTAATGAACATTAAATTACCGTCGAGTCGACGATGCCGCCGCCATTGCCGCTCTCTTTATTATGTGACGACGATGCCGACAAAATGACGTTGACTGCGACGCCGTCAGAGGCAGAGCCAGAAGCAGCGGCAGAGACAGAGCCAAAGAGTCTCGGTTTTGTATCTGTATCTTTGACCCACTTTGGGCAGTTGTAAAAATTCAATAACAGAAACGGAAAATTAACAGAAAAACGGCACTCGAAAAACATTGATAAGACACCACCAAAAAAAAAAAAGAGAGCGAAGAGCAGGAGAGGAGAGCAGGGGAGCAGGGGGTGCCCCAAGAGGCGGCAGGGGTAAGTGGAGGCAAAACCAAGGCTGGACGCTTGAAGCACGATTTCTACCCAGCTGCAAAATGAAACTTGCGATGCCCTTCGCGGCTGTATGGAGTCCAATCCAAGGAGGAGACGGAGACCCCAGTGCCTCCTCTTCCTCGCAGACACTGCCCCACACGCACACGCACATGCACACGCACACACCTTGCACCCATTTCCATGCCATTTCCATTTACGTGGACGCCACAAAACAAAAATATGTACGTGAAACGTGAGCAGAGCCCCCAAGAAGCGCGTGTTGACAGCCCCAAAAGCAGAAGAAGAGCCACAGAGGATCGGATTTTTGGGGTCTACTCTTTGAGGAAGAGCTATGCTCTCCGTCGCTCGTTGCGTGCCTACGTGATGCAATCAAAATGTTATTAATAACGCAATAAAGTAACCATAATTTAGATCATTAAAATGCACACATTCCGCCGTACGTGAGACAAAACAACTCGACAATCCACCAAAAATCCAGAGAACAAAAAAAACCCAAGAAACCAAAACAAATATAAGAAAAACTACACAAATGTAAGAGACAAAATCGAATAGTTGAAAATAGAGAATTAGAACATAGAAAAATAAAGATTAAAAAGTAGAAACAAGAGATAATAAAAATTAAATAAACGATTAAAAAATATAAATAAAAGATTAAAAGATTTACACAAGTAAATTTTAAGTAAAAAAAAGAAATAACAGATTTAAAAATATAAATAAAAGTTTAAAGAATAAAAATCAAATTTAAAATATAAATATATATAAAAATTAAATTATAAAATAACGATTGTAATTAAAAAAATATAATATACAAATTAAAATATAAAATAAAAATTAGATTAAAATTTCAAAATAACACTACATAATATAAACAAAAATCCAGAATACTTAGAAAACACAAGGAAATTAATAGGTTTTGAAACGTTACAATTGAATGGTCTGCCATGAATAAAAACAAAATAAGTAAAAAAAAAAAAATAAAACATAATTTAAGATATATTAAAAGACAAAAAAACTAATAAAAGTATTAACTAAATGCTGATTCCTAAACTAAATGAGAATTCCAGCACCTCTATAGAATCCATCGCTTATCATATGATAAATACAAGTACAAACAGTAAAAAAACGTACTCGAGAGCTGTTTTCTTTTCCTACAAGTCACTATAAATATCGAAAGAGATTTTCTGCTCATTTATACCTGTTATAAATCCTATTTCCGAACGTTTATTTAATGAAATCACACTTTGAAAACTTGTTCTGACGTTTGTTCGGTTGATAATTTACTAAAATTTCCCTTCATTGAATAGGTTTTATGGCTTCCCTTTTGATTAGCACTGATTTGCATTGGAAATGAAGACCAGAACCGGAACCGGCTAAACACTTCTGACGTCACTGAACGAACAACAGCACGACAAAAAGCGGTGGCAACAACCGGCTAAAGGCTAAGCAGCAAAACAAAGCCAATTCCAGACCAGAACTTGGCTGATGATGAACGGGTTGAACGGAGAACAAGTTGGACAAGAAGACAAGTACTCACTCGTGGAGGCCCCATCCCCCCCATCTCCATCCGCGGAAGGGCAGGGACAGGCCAGGCCAGGGCAGGGCAAGGCAGGGACAGGGCAACGATGGGAACCATAGCAGAACCCTAGAGCCCAGAGTGTGGCCATGGCACGGGGCATACAATGAAATCGTGCAAAAAGAGACAGAGAAAGAGAGAGGAGGAAAACTACTGATAGATAGATAGAGACAGCAAGACGGCGACAGCAGTGGCAATCATTCTCGTCGCAGGCAGAAGCAGAGGCAGAGGCAACCTTGGAAGTTATTTTCAAGGTGTGCACACGCTTCAAACGGAAGAGAAGAGCAGCGAAGCAGAGGCGGAGGCACAACGAGCGACAACCAAACTAGAAGTTTAACGTACAAATATTCAAGCAGCTGAAGACCAGAGTGAAGAACCCCAGCCCCAGTACCAGCACCAGCCCAAGACCCAGGCCCCATAGAGAGCATAATTTATGGACAGACACGGGGCTGACATCCGATAGACAGAGAGCGAGCGAGAGCGAGAGCCAGAGCGCACTTCAGATACATGCAAAAAGTTTTGCTCAAGATACAAGATACTTCTCTGGGGAGTTGGATAAACTTTTGCACGAAATCTCACGCAGACAACGACAAATAACCATTAGAATATTGTTTGCTGGTCATAAATATTGACAGCCAAAAATTTTTCAACATGCTTGCCTTCGGTCGTCAGATACCCTTTAGAAGAGTTGCTAAAGGTTGAGGCAAGAAGTTTGTACAACAAAAGATAGTTTTCCGAATACCCAATCGCTTACGGGAAATTTATACTGAAAATCATCAAGCGGAACAGTGTATGCTCCTTCCTGCTACTGGTTCGATTTTTTCCTATAATATTGATATATTTTCGATTTATAAATCCCATCCCATTTCATTCCGCATCATTCGATGAAAGTCCTTTCGCTTGTGGGACATTTTTGCAACGATATAACCTTTGAAACATTGAAGCTAATGGGAATAGAGAGGTCTTAGAATAAATTGCATCCAAAATCTATTATCGTTAGAATCTGTGTAGAGTATTTCCCTGAGCGAATCTTCTTGCCGTAATCCTACCATCTATTTTCTTATTTTTATTTTATTCCCGCGAGTACACACAAATTTTGTTCATTTGTTTTTTGCATTCTGTGCCTTTTTTATCGCCTGATTTTCTGTTATTTTGTGCTTCTCTCTTTACTTATTTTTGCCTTCTTTTTTTTTTGTTTTTTGTTTGTATTGTTTTAACGAACTCAGGTTGTTTTGACCATGAACCCCGCGGTCGGTCCCGTCATAAGTTTCAAATGGCTCACGATTTTATTTCAGTTTTGGGGCAATGTTTGCCGTAGAATGTGTCTCGCGCGTCTCTGGATTTTTTTTTTGCTTTTTTGGGGGGGCTCCTCTTCATGTTACTATGGGTAGTTTTTTTTGGGGTTTTGGATTTTTGTTTATTCGAATGGGCGGACTATTTGAACTTCTCTCCATCGATCGTACTCCAAAATGTGTTCTTGGCCACATAAATTTGTCATAATTTCGTTGGTTAGAGGACGGTCATAATTAACAAGCTCTTTGGTCTGGTCTCGACTGGCTATTGACCGAACGATATGAACATACGAACGTTCGTGACTGTATCTGTATCCGAGTATCTTCGTATCTGCGTATCTTCGTGTACCAGTATTTGTGCGTGTATTTGCTTAGTAATTATAGACGTTAGAAGTCTTATATAGGTGTCTCGACTCGACTCGACTGTTTTTTCGGGGGCATTAAACGTGCCATCGACTCGAAGCAAAACCTCAAGGTTTAGGGCGTTTTGTGTTTCAATGGCCCCGGGGGCTTGGTCGAGGCGGCTTTTTTTCTCTCTCTCTCTCTCGCCTGATGGCCATTAATTTTGAATAAGTTTGGGCGCAAAAAACCAAAGAGAGAGAGAGAGAGATGGTTAAGAAGTTTTTTGCGGGGGATTTCAAATGGTTGCAAAATTTACATAACTTTGAGGCATAATTTTGGGTTTTAACTTAAATTGAGGATAAAGAGGGGTCCCAGAAGGGACTCGAGGCCGACCCTTAAATTGAGTTTGTGAAAAGATTTGCTATAAAGGATCTCCAAGTACTCTTTTTGGATTTGATTCGAACGAAAAAGTGCAGTCTCAAGGCGGTTTTTATCGTCTCTTCGAAGTATCGATTATTTTCTTGTATATTTTTGCAGTATTTTTATCCCATAAATATACTTAATGATATTTGGGAATTTTTAGAATTTTTATTGAGCATTCGATATATTTCTGGTATTTTTATAAGGATACTGAAATTACTCGATGCAAAAACGTTTCTATCAATTAATTACATTCTAATAATGATATTTTAGTATTTTTCAAAATTAAAAACATATATTAATATTTCTGTAATATTATTTTCTAATATTCATTGGGGTATTTTGTAAAGATTTTAAATAACATAATTTAACTAGTATTTTTAGAGAATTAAATATTTTGTATATAGTTTTTGATAGAGTATTTAACAGTATTTCTAATTTGTTTTAAAATGATTTTTTCTACTATTTATTTAGTATTTTTTATTATTTAATTAGTATTTTTTATTTAGTATTTATTTAGTATTAATATTTATTTAGTATTAATATTTATTTAGTAACTGTTTTTAAAGTGGAGTTTGCTACTATTTATTTTGTATTTTCTGCTATTTGTTTAGTATTTTCTAGATTTTATTTAGTATTTCTTTATAATACTAATTTTACTCGGGATTATTCGTAACCTTCTTTGTGTTGAAGGTAAATCAGAACCACTTTCGGTGAATAACTTGACAATTTCATTCGATTATTCCTTATCACTTTTCCTAGGATAAACAAAATCAACACCAGATATAAATTTCCATTAAAAAGAACTATCAAAAAATCATAATCAAGAGCAACAGGAACCAATTACTTTTGTTTACCTTTAAAATGTTCCCTTTAATTTAAAAAAAAAACCTTTCTCCCCCATTCCCATGGCTTACACAACTGTACTTTTGCTTATGTAAACCCCACATCAGCGCCATCACTCATAGATCAAATCTGAGATCTGTTTAACCCCATTTACTTACACACACACGCACACACCAGACAGAAGACACGAGAGACCCTCGCCAATTGTCAACATAAATGTCATCGGATGATAAACATACCTGAAACGACAAGAGTTAAAGGTTTACAACCGATTAATAAAGGTTCAAAGCAGGAGGAGATTTACTGTAGATAGAGACGGAGAGAGAGGGAGGGATGGATGGGGAGAAGGAGAGAGAGGGAGGACCGTGACATGTAAGGGAATATTAAACAACATAAATAACATATTGTACAATGAGTCTCCGTCTCGTCTCTCAACGGTTTTGCCAGGCTTTTTGCCTCTGATAAAGATCGCATTGTGCATTGTCTTTTCTTCATCGCCTTCCACCGCCCCTCTGCCCCCTCTCCCTCTCTGTCTACGAAAGAAGGGGAAGATCTCCGTTGCTGGGATGACAAGTCCGCTGAAAGCGAGGGGCACCACCGTGAAGCACCACCAATTGAAGTTTCACAGAGAGATATTTACAATAAGCATTTTGTTGAAGGAAGCGAAATTAAATAAAAGCGCAGACATCGACGATGCGACGATGCGACGGCTGCAAAAAGCAGATCAACATAAAATGAAAATAAATCAAAAAAGAAAAATGTACAGCAAAAATGTGTTGTTTCTTGTTTTGTTTCATTTTTTATCAACGGGAACACCAAAGATATAAAAGGGATACTCTTGGAGATTCATCTTTGGTTGAGAAGCAAATGAAACTATAGTTTGTATTTTTTTTGGGTTGGGATTATCTTTGAAATTAAGAAAGTTTTCCTCTGAAAACTGTATTTTAATGGAAATTAAAAGCTGTACATTTTTCTTTTAATATTTAACAATTATATAACATTTTAAATTAAATAAAAAAGTAATCTAAAAAATTTTACCGATTTCCAAATAAATTCTACAGTATATGTGTAATATCCAAATAAGATAAAACTTTTAATTTGATAAAAACCAAATTTAAATTAAAAAATTATACTTTTTTTACACAAAAAAAATCTTTAGAAAAATATTAGAATACTGTGATCCGATCTCAACGAATATATCTATCCAAAACATGGTTCTAATAGCTTTTTTTTATAGGTTCTGTTCTTCCAGTCTCTGCTCGAAATCATAATACCCAACATTTGTATAAGGTAGCATAAACAGAAAACAAGAGAAGAAGTCAGTCAGTCATACAGTCGACTGGCTTGTACCATGCCGTATCCGAATGAAACTTTTCACCATTTTGCATAACAATTTGTATCTTTCAGTGGAGCGCGTTAAAGTAATACAACAGCAGCAGAGCTACGACGACGACGGCTCCCAGAGTCAAGGGTCCAACTTTTACTCGTTGCTCAACTTTACATTTTATGAAAGGAGGAGGAGGACGAGGAGTCGGGGATACGTCAGGCAGACAGAGAGAGAGAGAGACAGGGGAGGGGAGAAACCATAAACAGGGATTGGGGATGCAGAAATGGAAACGGCAGCAGAACCAACCCAGGGGAGTGGTTAGGGGGTTTCAATCAGGGGCAATCCTCCGTCTCCATCTCAGCCTTCATCTTCATCCTTGTGCTGTGTTGTCCCCTGCTTGTTCCGTTCTTTCTGGGATGCATGCCAGAGGTAAGAGATACATCCACACGAAAACAGTGCGTTGCGCAGTTGTAAGGCTTTGTAAGTCTTTGATAAATTATCGAAAACGTAATCATCTAACAGCAATAACTTATCGAAAGTGTATCCATTTTGAGGTTAAAAGTGACATTATGAGATCAAACTGTCTGTCGTTTGAGATTCTCAAGGAATATGGAAAAAACTTTGAAATTCTAACACAAATTCCACTCTTCCAGTGTGGCTTAGCAATGAATGGGTTGCCATTCGGTGTCCTTTTAGCCATGAAACGCACTGTACTTGCAACTAAATGTGTGCGGAAAAGGCGGAACACTCTGAAATTAACTCAAACTGTCGACAAGAGCCACAAACGAAGTATTTGGTTTGCGGTACGAAAGAAGAGAAGTGTCTTGCGGTACAAAGAGTAGAGAGAGAGAGAGAGAAAGGAGGAGACTGATGACCAAAGAGGAATCAGGGGAGAATGAAGAAAAGCAGGGGAGATGGAGGGGGAGAGAGAACCTTCAAGCAGAAGGGCGGCACTCAAGTTTCAATTTAAATGCAACTGACATTAAATTTACTACTTTGCCACACTATGCCCGGCCACAAGACGACTACTGTGAGCGATGTTGCATGCCACAAACAGAGAGAGAACGAAAGAGAGTCTTCGAGAGAGAGAGAGGGAGAACAGGATTGTGTCTGCGCTGCTGGTTGCTCTCTTTCTTTCGTCCCCGTTCGTTCTGCAACGCCAAAAGACTTTAGGTGCGGCACAAAGCGGGGGCAGGCTACATTGTTGCTGCCGTAGGGTGGGGAGCAGGGAGAGGTGGAGGTAGAGGGAGGCAGAGAGAGGGAGAGACCCGACCCGTGTGTCTGTAAAATAAATTTAATGAACTAGCGCAACCATAAAGCTTAACTTATCAAGAATGCCACGCCAGGGAGAAGGAAGCGAAGGGAAGGGAAGGTGCACTGCATCGGGGAGTCGACTCCGAACCAAACTGTAGCGTGTAGGGGGCAAATGGGAGCGAAGGGGACCTTAACATATTGTGGCACAGTGGCAAATGCAAATTTATCGAACAGACATTTTATGGGAATTGCTTAAGCATTGGTTCCTTGGAGTGGCAGGGGTTCAAGAGGGGAAGAGGTTAGCCATGAATGAAATAAAAGCGATCCGTCGAAGGAAGTTCATAGAGAAAGATTCTACAGATCACAGGATAACAAGCGTGTAAAAAGGATGCATAAACAATGGCAAGAGAGAGCTTTAGATACTTTTCACATCTCTCTCCCAAAGTGGGCTAGCATTAGATACATTTTATGTACCTCTAAAATAGACTCTAATAGACTAATCTCTCCCTCTCTCCGAGTGGCTTAGCAGTAATGGAAGGATTTGGAATCCCAAATCACTTCTCACCCTCTCACAGCGTGGCTTAGCAGCAACCGAATAGATTAAGATACTTTTTATGAATCCTAACGATCGCTAATCACTCTGTATCTCCCTTTTCCAGAGTGGCTTAGCAGCAAAGACTGCTGCTCCGTCTCCTGTCTCTCTACAGTCTCTCATTTATATTTTCTGCCCCCCTAAAATCACTATTCCATCCCACTGTATCGCAGTATCTGCCACCAAAGCATTGCACAAACACAGAGACAATCAGCTGACAGACAGACAGCCACACTTTACGGTTAAACTCATTTCGACTTGTTGTCCAATTGTGCAATAAACTAACGACGACAAATAATTGTACAAAATGCAAATTTTGTGCAGCAACAAAAACAAAAAATAAAGGAGAAAAATAGAAAAAATAAATCTAGAAAAACCAAAGCGAGACAACATTTTGCGTGAGTCAGAAAAAGTTCAGTGAACCTCAGAAATTTAAGCGAGATTGTGTGGATACCAAAAGATAAAGATACATCTTAATATTTGGATTGGGGAAAGAAGGTTTTTGGAATGAAATGGAAATGAATTATTGCTAGAGAATGATTTTCATACTTTAATTTATGTTCAATCTTTGACTTTCCATCTACCAAAATCCATTATCTTCCAACGATCTCGACATCTGTACATAATCCATAAAACTATCATCCAATTCAATCCCATTTTTCTGTGTCCCTTCCAAAGTCTAGACGCCATTCCCTTCCGCTTTTACCCCCTTGAAGCGTGGGTGTTGGCGCTGTCCACTCTTTTGCCGACTTTTAAACAAATGAAATCAACAGCAAACTGCAGACACCAGACAGCAGCAACAAAAGATACAAACATATACAGAGGAAAACGTCAAGTCAAGTCTGTGGCGGCAATTGAGATGAGGAGAATTGGCTGACAAGCAGCGTACACGAGCAAAAAAAACTATCTACTGAGAGGCAGATCGTTAGATACTCTGCCAAATCGATTATGCCTGAGGTAGACATCTATTCTATTGGAATTTCATGGTAGAAAATCCACGTATTGCTCGTTTCGTTCGAAAAGAATGGGTCCTTTCGCTTAGGGAACATTCTGAACAACGAAACAACGACAACCTCATCATTCAACCAAGTGTGGAACAAGTGGAACAGCCTTCAGTTTAATATATATCTAGAAGATACATCCGGAATTAAGACTTTTAGAAGAATCAAAGCATCAAAAGAAAGTAGCATTGCAGCTGAGGGAATGCAGATATATGGATGACTCTCCTTATAAGCTTTATCTAAGGCCTCGAAAGCCTCTCTCTTTGCTCTACAAGCTTCTCGCAAACAACGGTACACCCTTCTTTTAGAGTAAGCCCGTCATCAAGAGACTGACAACTGTCATTTTTTATTGTCTCTGTTCAGTGGTCTCCACCTCTCACACGCACACGCACACACACAAACATTCTGTCTGCCACACGAATCCATGCACCAGATTGCAATTACTGTTGCAGCAACGCTCTGCACCCACATTAGTTGGGCCTCTCAATAGTTTTTCGAGTTGGATTTCGCTTTGGCGTTGGATTTTTATGATTTCCATTCATTTAACGCCGAAACAGGAAGAGAAAGTAATGCATTGCAGCGGCTTCCATGCCAGAGTCCGACTTCGACTTCGAATGTGACTCCGTCTCATCGACTTCCACTTCCATTGCGACGACTGACTCTGACTCTGCCTCTGCCTCTGACTCTGGGGCGACTCTCACTTCATAAATTTAGCTGCTGGCAAGGTGTCAAGTCAATGCCAAAGAGCTGGAGGAGGACGCCGCAGCAGCAGCACCCAGTGGCAGAGGCAGCAGCAGCTGAAACCGATGTTGAAGTTGAATTTTGAGGCTGAAGCTCAAGCTTCCAGCAGTTGCCGCTGCTGCTGGCCGCCAAGTGAATGACAGTTGCCACCTTGAAAACGTCTGCCGTTGTTGTTGTTTTTGTTGTTGCTGCCGCTGCTGTTATCGAGGCTGCCCCTCTGCGGCCTCTGCTGCTCTTGCTGTTGCGGCAGCTGTCGTCGGGCCAGCGTCAAGCTTTCATTTAACCAAAGCGAGACAGCAAGTAAGAGAAAGAGCAGATGATGCAGGTAGGGATGATGTTAAATGAATAAGAGAATGAAAAATATATGTAAATCCATCAAATCCTAAATTTAGTATGAAGTATTGAAGTACTTCTTATTTCAAACAAACATTATTCTAGTATCATGTTAGCATCTATCTGGCATGAAAGAGACTCCTACTGGCCTAACATTCTCTCATTCAGGCATGAATGAAGCTCCCACAGGACTGTCACACTCTCATTCTGGCATGAATAAAGCTCCCACTGGACTCATACTCATCACACTCTCATTCCTGCTAGAAAGAGACTCCACTAGCTTTAGTTTTTACATTCTTGCGGGTATTGTGATCCTGCTTCCTTGCAATCTCTCATTCTTGTCTGAAAGCTTCATCATTCAACGTTAACATGTGAATGTCACGCATTTAAGAAAAACAACTAAAATTGAAGACGGATATTTCTCTCTTTAATCTCTATTGAAAGCATTTCTGATACTCTGTTATCATCATTTAACGTTTACGTGTGACTGTCAATTACTAGAAATTAATCAGAAAATACATACAGAACATTAACTGCACTCTACGTCCTCTCTAGAGCGTATCTTTTCCTTGGATATCTTCTCTAGCACATATTTGCAGCATTCTCTCCACAGAGTTGTATCATTCCACGTTTACATGTGACTGGCACTTTTTCAGACTATGAGAATGCGATAGCTACATCTGAAGTGTGCAATAAAGTGCAATCAGATAATTAATAATCTTAATCTTCCTCTAAAATAAACCCAATTAATCCTTCAAATCATTGTAAATTCTATATCTTTTTGTGCCACCCATCAGTGGCCTTCAGTGATTCATCCAACGCTTGTGATGTATCTTTTTTTCGGTTTTGCATTTGGTTTTTGGCTCTGTTTGAAAGCAAATTTCATTTCGTTTCTTTATTTGATTTCATATCGCTGGCATTTCGACTCTGACTCTGAGACTCCGCCTCTGCGGGCGCCCACCCGCAGTAGTACTTTCCTTTACTTTCATTTGAGTGAAAGATACTCTCGAAGCACATCATCATCTCCCACTTCTCTCGCTCTCTCTCTGTTGCCCCCGCTGATCACTGGCTCCCTGGCTCCCCAGCTCTTTGGGATGTTTTCATTTTGAAGAGTGAAAAGGACCAATTTCAATTTCACGTCGTTGCCTCGCTTTCAAATATCCAATGCATCCACGAAACGCTGCTCTGTGCAGTTAATTATATGTGTGCATGGCAGCTGCATTCATTCGTCGATGCCCCGATGCTGTTGCCTGCCGCTGCTGCCGCTGTTGCTGCTCATTTGTAAAAGTATCTTATAGATAAACAGGAAGTGAAATGGGTTTCATTGGCCATGGGATGCCGTCGCCGTTGCTGTTGCTGTTGTTGTTGCTGTTGCTATTTTGTTGCATTCGCATTTGATTTTCTTCGAACAAAAGTTAACTTTTACTCTGCAGATTAGCTGTTGCATTTTCCCCTGATGGGTTTTCCCCCCTTCTCGCGTTCGAGTGGGCGTGAGTGGGCCTTGGGAAAGCGCCACGGGGTGAATGGCTAAAAATTAATGGCTTAATTGTATGATGAATGGCAAATGATGGAAAGTGGGTGAGCAATTGAGAAATTTATTACAATTTAAGGGTTTATCAACACTATTTTGAAGAGTGATCGATGATCGATCAACCAAAAATTGAATTAGGACAAGTTTTTGCTATTTCCATCCAAGAACTTACAAACACCTTACCATACGAGTAGCTTTCCAACACTTAAATTCACACAATTGCAGAAAGAAACTTACTCACTCCTTATTATTATTTTATTCAATTTTTCAATTTTGTTTCTACTTAGAAACACTTTTAGGAACGTTTACCACCACTAATTAAAGGATTTACCAACACTTAGACATCTCAAGAGCTGTTAAACTCTTAAATTCAACGAAAACCGTTCCCTTTTTAACATCTAACAATCCCTTCTTTCCGTCTTTCGTATTTTGGGTATTTTGGGTGATCCATAATCTCGCAACATCATCTGGAAACATGAAAACTAGGCCTGAGATCGTTGCTGGCAAGCAGAAAAGTAAACACAAAAGTAAAATACTTTCTAACAACTATCAAATTTCGCTGTGTGGCCAACAAAGTGTTAAATTCTCGACAAGCGACAAGAGTTCTCGGGTGAAAGCGTTTCACAGATTACAGATGGCATAATTTTCACGCTTTTCCGCTAAAAGAAGCAAAGAGGGAGGGCAGACGACAAGTACTAGAGCCTCTCAAATGAGAACTGATTTATTATACAAATTAAAAACCAGACCACACAAAAAAGGTGTAGAGTGTAGAGGGAAAATCTCAAGTAATTAGTGGAAAAATGATGAACCCTAGATCCAAGTGGAAGATATAGCCAGAAGGCAGACAAAACGCGATATAATTGAAGCGATTAGCAACAATAAAAGGCAGTTGAGGGAAGAAGAAGTAGTCGGATTAAACATATTCAAAATGCAAAGAGATGGAGAGAGAGAGAGGAAGATCCAACCTCGAGAGAGCGAGAGACAAGGAAGCGGTCAGCGGCCATACAAGTTGAGTCGACATTAAGTAGCCTCAAGATACATTCACGCAGACAGATACAAAAGATACAGATACGACAGCAGACAGGTAGCCTCAACCGCAGTAGCAGCAGCAGCAGCAGAGGTAGTTATTGCTCTTGAGATACTTTTGGACATGAAGCGGAAACACGGACGGACACAGGCACACAAGAATCGAGGGACGGGACAGACAATGGACAGACAGGAGGGGGACACGCCTTTCGAGCGACTTAGCTCTTTGGCTACATCATACATTTTTTATGGGGAAGATGTGTAGATAGATGCAGCAGCAGTAGTCAGGGCAGCAGTCGCGTTCGCGTATCTTAAAGATACAAATTACAAGCGAGAAAAAGAGATGATGATTAAAAGAGCTTTAAGAGCATGTCCATGTCTGTTCGACTCGATCCGACGCCGCTGCCGTTTCATGGTCAACCAGAAGCAAACAAATAAAAACCGTGGAACGAAACGCCATGAAATGGAATTGAAACAACACTCGCTTGTGTTTGTGCATGCAAATGTCGAGGAAGCAGAAACGATGGCAATAAACAGAAACGGAAAATGTCATCCAATGCTCCACAAAAAAACAACAAAAATGTGCATCAATGGACGGAGACGGAGAGGGGGATGGGTGCGACGGCGGATGCGGGGGCGCTGGCGGAGACGGATGGACAAGTTTTGTCATCATTTTTGTCACGCACGAAAGCTGTTTGAAGGCTTCCCTACGTCTGCTTCTTCTGCTATTTTGTGGTTACTTCTTGTGCTGCTGCTTCTTTTGCGGTTACTTCTTCTTTTGCCTTTTTTGCTGCTGCTTCTTTAGTTGCTTCTCCTCTCTTCTGTTTTTCTTGTGATGCCGCCGCCACCGTACGCCACTTGAATTCAATTTGTTAAGCGCTTAAGCGTGCCGAAACGAAACGGAATGGAATGAAACACCCAAACGAGAAAAGAGATAGAGATAGAGAGAAACACTCAGGGCATAGGTAGAGTGACTCTACAGTGCAACAAAATGTATATTTGTGGGAATAATTTATAGAGAATTATCTGAAAGATGTTACGCTATGAGAGCTACCAAGATATGAAGATTAGGAGGGAGTTAAAATAATTGATAGATAGATAGATGGATAGATAGATAGATAGATAGATAGATAGATTGATTGATAGATTGATAGATAGTTCTTAAATTAATGATAAATAATATATTTAACTTCAATAAGAAAATTAACTTTTCACAAGAATATATTCTTAATAAATCACGAAAAAAAAGTACTTGTTTTAAATCCCAATCTACTATCGAACTATTTATCTTTATAAATCAATCTTTATAATTCGCTTAACATCTTAGAGGGATTCTTTAATTAAATTTCCCAATTTGTTTTCTTAATACATTTATTTTAGATACATTTCCCTTCGTAATTTTATGCCATGTTCTTTCATTCAATGTATTTCATCTTCATCATTTTTTAATAATTTAGTTTCTTATTTTCTTTTGAAAATATTTCAAAGGATTTTATTTCTTTAAACTTTATTTTTTTTTCTTGAAACTTTAATCAATTTCGAATGCCTTTCGTACCACTGTGCGTTTCGGGAGTCGACTTTCCACTGTGGTGGCACTCGTCATAAATCGTTTGACTTTTGTAGGGCTCTCGTGGATCCAACGCTGCCACTGCCACTGGCGCTTCCACTGCCGCTGCCACTGCCGCTGCCACCTCTGTTGTAAGTATCTTTTGGATTTATGCATTGTTTATGTTGAAATTCCACTTTTGGGATCTGGATTTACGAACTGTAGCTCTGTAGCTCTGTGGCCTGTCGTTTGTTCATTGATTTCAATTATAACCCAGTTTTTCATTAATGCAGTTTACTTTTTTAGCTTCCCCTTCAACGCCCCCCACCCCCTTCCCCCACGCCGCTTCTTTCAGGGTCCATTCCGGGGTCCATGCCGTCCGCAATCTCATTGTCAGATAATTATGGTATGGTATGGTATGGTCTGGTTGGGGCAGCGGTTTTGGTTTGGGTTCGGGTTCGAGAGTGCGTGTGTGTACTTTTCGGAAACCCTGACCTGAAACCGTAGCTTTTTTTCTCTTTCTCTGTTTGGAGAGATAGGGCTAGAGGGTGTTCGTGTGCGTCGGTCTCTATCTATCAGATACATCGTACTATATAGTAGAGGGTATACATATACGATATTGATTATGGAAAACATGAAAACATACAACATGCAAAAGCTCAAATCGATATTTGGAGCAATTACTGATAATGGAAGGCGGTTGCTAGCTCATTAGTTGCACGTGTGCCACCCAGCGGTTCCTCTGGCAAATCCTGTACGAGTATCTCCCTTTTCCTTTCCTTTCCTTTCCATATTTTATTATATTTATCCCTCCCTTTTGTAATCCAGAGCTTCGTTTCGACCATGAAAAAGCAGTAGCTACAGCAACAGCAGCAGCAGCAGTAGTTGATGACCCTCGTCGGATAGATACTTTCAAGGATACGTCTCAGAGCGTCGCTGCTTCCATTTACCCAAAGGTTAAAGGTACCAACAACAACAACAACAACAATCACAAGGCTAGAACCCGTGGCTGGTTTCAGTCTCCGTCTCAGTTTCGATTCAGTTTCCAGTTCGTCTTGGGTTCAGTTTCGGTCAGCAGTTGGGGTCTACTCTCATTATTGTGTACTCTCGGGTTTGAGCTCTGGTCTGGGAAATGTCTCCGCTCTGGCGGCCAATGGAAAGGGAATACCTCGAGCCGGAGAGCCGGAGAGACAGAGACAGGCAGTGCAAGGGAATGACAGCACAAATGAAACAGAAAACAGATGACAGAGTAGCACATTTAAGTAAAACGAAGCTTGGATACTCTTCAAAAATCAAGGATTTGCCATAAATGAAAAACAAGACCGATAAACGGTGCTGCAGGACGCGTGTTGTTAGATTCTGGATTTAGCGAAACATTAAATTTTAAATTTCACTATTATATTTATTCATCGGAAAAAACAAGTTGTATTTTATTTAATTTTTAACTTAATTTACTAATTTTTTTAAGTTTAAAAAAAGTATTTATTTGAATTTTGAATTTGTAATATTTGACATGTTAATAAACAAATAATTGTTTCAGTGGAATATTTTATGTTTCTTTTAATCATTTTTTTTGTTTATTAATACGCTTTTTCTGAGAACAGCAATGACCGTATACCGTTTCATAAATAGTGTAGAAAAATGTAAGCGAAGCGCGTAATTATACACAAAGAAAGATAAAGAGAGAGAGAGAGAGAGAGAGAGTGAAGCCACATAGCGAGGGAAAGGGAAAGAAGAGAGAGAACGAGATGGCAGCCACTGGCTAGCAACAGGCTAATGGCTGGGCGAGTGGTGCAAGAAAAAAAATGCGAATAATAATAGTAATAATGAAATAGAAGCACAATTCGAGGGGCAAGGCTCCATAGAATGGTCTCCCACCAGGGGAATGAATGCATTAATCAAAGGGAAGAGAGGAAGGTTGTGAGGGGGTGGAGTGCCACCATCTGTTGCAATTCAACTGAATACAAAATAATTGCAGTGTGCAAAATGGGAAATTATAAAGAAGCCAAACAAGTGGTATTCCAGACAGAGAGAGAGAGAGAGAGAGAGAGAGGGAGAAGGGGAAATCTAGGGGAAACATCCCTCTTTGAGGCAACATCTTAGGAATCGCATATACTCGTATCTGGAGAACAAAATTCAATTACATTATGGAAGCTTTTCCGTTGAGTTGATTTTACAAGATTTACAGAGATTTAATAGGTTTATGTTATGGTTCGCTGTAAGAAACTTTTCATAAGCGAAAGGATACATGCATACCGGCTACAAATTTCGTAGAATATAGCAGAATATTTTGACATGAAAGCCCAGAAATATACATATTGCTATTGATATCAAAATGATTGAGAAACATGCCCTAAATCTATCAATAAATTCCGAATTCTTAGCAAAACATTTTCTCCAAACAAAAAGTATTCTCTTTTCAATTTTCCAACGAAAAAATATGCATACATAAATCTCTCAAGATTTCCCATCAAAATTTCATAATTTACAAAGATTTTCGGGGGAATAAATATGAACATTTAAATGGAAATTACAACAATATTTACCATTATGGTATTACATGGAACACATTCGGTTGGGATTACCCAACAAAGTGATTGTTTTATTTGCTATTTCAAAGCGATTTCCATACAGAATCCATTGCCGTGTCCCAAGTACTCAATTAGCTCGTAGATCGATTGATATGTAACCCCTTCAATTTGTATATTTGTACTCCGCTTTTTATCCATGCGATTGTATATCATTAT
Source organism: Drosophila athabasca (assembly GCA_008121215.1). Classification (NCBI taxonomy): domain Eukaryota; kingdom Metazoa; phylum Arthropoda; class Insecta; order Diptera; family Drosophilidae; genus Drosophila; species Drosophila athabasca. The sequence goes on from CM017793.1 coordinate 13,986,830, forward strand.
CATACACGTTTCAGGGTTCTATCTATCTATCTATCTGTGTATATCGGATGAGCGGCAAGCAACATTTGCCAGGCCCTCAAGAGAGCAGGCAGCGGCGGAGGGCATCAGAATTGGGTCAAGTTTCTGTTTTATTGCCCCATGAGTCTCTGCCTCTGTTGCCACTCGTATGATTCTCCATTTCTTTCCCCAGGGCACACCCTGATGATGCGATTGGATGCTCTCTCTGTGACTCTGCGGCTTTGTGACTCTGTGCTCTACTCTGCTCTACATGCGTGTATAATTTCCTTTGATTAAATCATAAAATATGCAAAAAACACAAAAGAAGCCAGCAACAAATGCGAGCAACAAAAAGTTTTTCAGTTGCCCAAAAATGCGGAAACTAGGTCAGAGTTTTTCGGGGGCTGATGAGTGCCCCAAAAAAAAAAAAAGCAAAACAACAGAAAACAGAAAACGGGAGACTAAGCGAAGTTTATGATACCCTTAAAGATTTCGTGGTTTTTGTAATCCAAATGATATTTTCTTTGGATATATGAAATTACTTAAGAATGACCCATGACAAATGTTTTTCTTAAGTTCTTTTCGAAAGATTTTATAGATAAATCTATGTACAATATAATGATACAGCGATCTGAGCGATACAGCTTTATTTCGTAGCTGTCTCACACGGCGTATGCGTAATATGAGCAATTTCTTTGCTGCTGCTGCTGCTTCAGCTTCAGCGGCTCCTGAGGCCTAAAAGGTCAAGCTGCTGCTGCTGCTGCTGTTGCTGCTGTCGAAGTCAGCGTCAATCAGCAGGGGCAACAGCAACAGTAGCAGAGCAGCAGCAGCGACTGACTGGCAGCAGCAGCATTGAGTCGACCCCCGGCGGCAGAAGGCGAGTGCGGGGCAATTAGCGCGCAATTGACCTACATTCGGGGCAGCATTAATGGTGTCAATAGTAAACGAGACTCTGACGGTGACGACGACGACGGCGACAACCTCCGCTCCGGTGCGCTACGCTCCACTCTACCACCCGCCCACCCGCCCGCACGCCCTCCGCTCTTCTCACTCTCTGCTCAACTGAGCGCAAAACGTTGAACGTTCAATGCCTCTCAATGAGAGATTCTCTCAAGCATAAGTGCAACACAAATTATATTTAAAATTATGTATGTTTCAGCCTTCAGGGCCCAAAAAGAAAACCTTGCTTCATTTTCCGGACTCAATTAGATGACATCGCCCGTCGCCCGTCACCCACCATCCGCCATCCATTGCCTTGTGACGTCAGTGCCAGAGAGACACAAGGAAGCGATCAATTGAGTGCGAGTGTGAGAGAGAGAGTGTGAGTGCCCTTCGTGTGTGTGTGTGTGTGTGTGCGAGAATGAGGAAGACTTCCTCGAACGCTCAAAGTCACTCTACTCTCTTCAGGGATTTCTCTTTGAGCAAATGATTTTTATGGGAGGTGACGGATACTCTAATTGAACGCCGCCACGCGTGACTGGCAATTTGCCATTCACACGAAATAAAAGAGCAGCACAATTGGGGGATTACTAAAATGGATTTAAACTCATTTAATCCGTTTCAGGAATAGCCAAAATCCCACTATTTGCTCGCAAAAATCGAATTACATTGACTTCGAATGTTATCGAAGTATCGACTAATTTCTGGTGTTTTTAAAGAATACTAAAATCACTTTTTAAATGTTAGCAAAACGTTTCGATCTTATGATTATTCTTGGAGTTCTATTTATGTTATACACATTTTTTTTGGAAATATAACTTCTGGTATTCTGTAGTATTTTTTAAAATACAGTTGATCTTCCGTAACTCGAAAGTATGTAACATGAATTATCTATATTTCGAACTAAAAGTCGAACGTTTTGACTTATGGAAGCTAGTATTTATGTGGTATTTTCAATATTTTCCCTAGTATTTTTTATAATATTACCAGAATTACTTTCAATAACTATGATTATGTTTATCGACGTATTGAAGTATTTCTGGTATTGTTAGTATTTTTTGATATATGTAATATTCTTAAAGTTTTGTCTAGTATTTTTTATAATACTACCAGATTTACTCTCGATGACTATGACTTACATTATCGATGTATTGAAGTATTTCTGGTATTTTCAGTATTTTTGGAGTACAACTTTTTAAATGTTATCTAGTATTTTTTATAATATCAGATTTTTTTAAAGAATTCTTCATTTTTTTACATTTATTTGTTATGGCTCCTCCGTAAAAAAAAAAAAATCAAATTCATGGAATAATCGATACATTTCTGATTTCTGAACTATCAATGAAAATATAGTACACATTTCCTTTAAACCGCTCCCTTCTTTTTGAAGAGATTGTATCCCCACGAACAGAGAACCTTTTTAAAAATTTACATTTACAAATCAAAGAATCTTGGCCAAAACAATTAAGGCGTTCTCGATGCGTGCGATGCCGTTTCTTTGAGTGACAGCTGAGACAAGCCCCCCGACCACCCACCGTCCCATCATGATCTTACACCACACCACAACGCAACGCAATGCAGCAACCCTCAGCTGGCAGAGACAGAGGGGCAGCAGTAGCAGCGGCAGCGGCAGCAGAGACATCAACAGCGACCGACCGAGGTAACGGCAGAGGAGGCAGCATGTAAGTTGTACACGATAAATGAGAAATGAGGTTACCTACTTTTTAAGAAGGTCAATACGACCCAAAACAAATGAGCGAGGCAACGCCAGGCAGCGCAGTTAGCAGTGGCAGCAGAAATAGAGAGGAAGAGAGAGAGCGAGAGAGAGAGCGGCAGGCAACACTAGACCCACACGCAAAGTGAGAGAGAGAGGTTGGCGGCAGAGGGAGAGAGCCAGCCAGCCAGCTAGCTAGCGAGCACATGGTGTCAGAGGCAGCGAAGCAGCCCAAAGCTCAGTGACCATGTGAGCAGCAGAGACTGCGACTGTAACGGAGGCAGCAGTGACAGCGACGGCGACTGCGGCAGAGACTTCGACATCGACTTGCGACTGGCGACTGCGATGCCACACAACATACCACAAACATATTACAGCAAACGTTTTCAATGAAAACAAAAGTAGTACACGCTGCTGCCACCGCCACCGCCAACGCAGACGTTGACGTCAGCTTTTTGGCCTCTCTCCCTCTGTCTTGCTGCCCCCGCCCCTGCCCCATACTCTGCTCTGCCCCCCTCTCTGTTGATGTAAGTGTCCAAAGTTTGGTGACGAATTCGGGTGTTAAGAGATTTTCTGTTGTGGCCACATGGAGGGCGACTGCGCTGCCTTCTGTTTCGGCGGCTGCTTCTGCTGCTGGCGCTGCCATTTACGAGGGCGCGGCTGACGCGCTGTAACGAGGCTAAAGCGGCGCAGCAGCAACATCGACAGCAGCAGCAGCAGCATTGCTTTTGTATTTAAGCACGCCAACGCGCGGTGTGCTATGGCTCTGCTGGCTTTGGACGTTGGCGTTGCATTTTTGTCGCTTGTCAGCTGTGCTGTCCCGACCCTCCCCTTCCCCTCCTCTCTCCGCTCTGCTCTGCTCTGCTGCGTTGTGTTGTATTGCTTTTAGCCTCCACCTCCTTTTGGCTTTTTCATTGTTTTATTGTATTTATTTTTTGTTGTAAGCATTTCTGTTTGTTAAATGTTTGAATGCTGCTTGCTGCTGCATCTCAAGAGAGACAGAGAGAGAGAACGGAATCAACGGTAATTGAGATCAGGATTGAAAGAGGGCTAGTGATGGAAAGGAGTACAAGGGGTAGATACGAATAGTGTTTGAAAAGGGAACTAAGAGATGAAAGACCACTTGACCGACCGCTTTAGAGATTTTGAAACTTGTTAACAGAGAAATATATGTTCATGATTCTATGGGATTTGCTAAGAGAGAGATAGAGACTTAGGGAAGAGAGAGAAGAGGATGAGAGATCTCTTTGGTAATACCTTAATGTAAAATGAGTAAACTTCCCTCTGAGATTCTTTCACTAGGCGAAATAGTCTATAAGGATCGTTACCAAACTTGTATGTTGAAGGATATCTTGCATAAATTAATGATATATTTCCCTATATATAATAATAATAATAATAATAACGATATAATTCCTATAGAAGTCTACTGATAAATGGTGGAATTCAACATTTTCGTCGATCTCCTCCCTAAGGATGAGGGAATCTTTTGCATTCTCTAATATTTGGATCAATTTTAGTAGGATAATGTTTCAGTTGAGTGTCCCAAAAGGTGTCCCTAATCTAATCCTACTCTTTTCAGAAGGATTTTCATCCAGCACTCAATTCGTATCTGTATGTATGTATAATAATTCCCTTTGGTGTGTGTCAGGCTGCAGCAATTAGGCCAGAGAGACACATCATATAATGTTGAATCAATAAATTTCACGCCACATACGCATAACAGGGGCGACAGGGGGTGGTGGCATCGACACATCGACTGAGGGTCAACGATTGTAGTCGGATTCCGTTGCGGGTGGCTGGCAACCTCCACCTACCCCCCACACACATACACCCGCAGGCACACACACACTGCGGTGTGGCAACACACATTCGTGAATTGTGTGTCATTGTTATCGGGTGCGGGAATCGTGAGTTTTGTGTGGCATGAACATTGAAATGAAATCATGTCATCGATATAAATATAGAACGAATATGTTTTTTGGGAGGTTGTATGTTCTCTAACCTAACCTCTATCACCCAACCTCACCCCGCTGTATGCCCCTTTATCTATTTTTCAACGTCAAAATGACAAAGTTTGAGGGTCTCACACGGTACACGGGTGCACAGGCACCCTCCACCCCCACCCCCAGCCAACCCGCACACTCGTTTAGAATTTATGGATTGGTTTATTACGAGGGGAAAAACCTTCACTCTTATTGACCACATTGATTTCCATATTCAATTCCCACTCCACCTCCAACCTCCTCTCTGCGGTCACTATGACAATGGGAAAAGCTCCCTCTCTTTCCCTCTCTTCAACAGGTTCCACTAACTGACAGCAGGGAGGACATTCGGTGTCAAAGAACCTTGAGGCCAGAGAGCAGCAGCAGCATACAGCATATGGAAGGTGTCATAGACAGATATTGGGAAATCATTAGAATATTTCAAGGGGATTTGTGTACATTCATTGAGGATGGAAGCCTTAGAGTGATAAGGGTCACCAATTTCGATTTAGGGCCAGAAATAATGAATAATCTTCAGCTCAAATCTGTTCAAGAAGGTTCCTCAAATAACCTTTAACCTTTTCCTATCTTATCTTTCCTACAAAGTAGTTATTTTGTGAGTGATTAATGGAACATCCTCCATTACTCTTTACCTTAGATTTAATTTGGTTTCCATTTCCGTATGTGTGATAGCCAGACCCCACCCACATGACCCCTTGTCAGGGTTATTCCTAAAAGGTTTTTCAGCATTGAAAATATTTTATCAACTGTAATTACGCAAAATCATAGAGCAAGACGACGACCTTATCATCGCAGGCACAAATTGAAACAGCAACAGCATTTGCTCGTTTTACAATAACAAAACGCTGTTGTAACCCATGATTACAACAAATTCCCACACACGCACACACGCACACGCTGAGGAATGGGTGTGTGTGTGTGTGTAATTGTAATTACAAATGCCTTGACAACAACAGCAACAAAAGCGGCGGTGGCACTGGCATCGGAACAAAGTGGAAATGAAAACACCTTCGCACAAATTGAAAAAAAAAAGCTTGCACACACTTCCTCATGCACAAGGCACACTGCACAGAAGGGGTAAGAGAGGAGGGGTCCTGCATCTGCTTCAGTTTTGAGAGACACAGAGAAACATGAGATTAGGACATCCAAAGAGCAGTACTAACCCACCTTCTGTTCAATATACCCTGCTCATGCACAAAGCAAAGTAAGAGCGTTGTGCAAAGAGCAAGAGAGCAGCAAAAGCAGCAGGAGCAGCAGCGGTAGGTAGAGAGAGAGAGAGATTACTGTCGCCAATATGCACATGTGTACGCCAGCCCTTCCACTCCCACCACACTCCCCTGTCCGCTCTTAGCTCATCGCTACTCACCTACACACTCGCTCTCTCTATCCCTCTCTCTGTTACACTCGTCACCTTCGGTCAAACGAATTAAAATGAATTAGCACGAGGCTTTGCGCCTGCATGCCCAAAGTGTATTAAAACGAGGTGAGGCATGCGCAAATGACAGCGCGCTCTCATTGATCTCATTGTGCAATCGAAAGTAAGGCAATCTGAAAGGCACCTCCCTCTTCGAGCGGCAGGGCAGAACAACATCTCTGAGAGAGGGTGAGAGCATTGCCCGTTGATCTTTATTTTAAGTGAAGAGTGGAGCATGGAGCATGGATCATGGAGCGGCCGTCGTCTACTTTCTCTCTATAAATAGTTGAAATCGAGTTTCAATGCAAAAGACATTTTCGAAATCCGTGAAAGTGAAGCGCAGCAGCGGCAGTAGCAGGAGTAGCAGCAGCGGAGGGGTCACCCTACAGCACAGCAAAAACTGCGCCATTCTCCAGTCCTCTAGCTTTGCCCAACGTCTGTAGCTATCCGCACTCTGCCCCTCTATTAGTTTCAACGATTTTTACTCCTCTCAGCCAGCCACACACAGTCTCTCTCTCTCTCTCGCTCTCCCTTTGACCTGTCTCTGCTCTCCATTAGTCCTTCCCTGTGACTCCCACATCTCCCCTGCTATCTTTAGAGGCTGGCGGCAAAAAGTTTGTAATTACAATTACGCCAATTGCAATGAGTTTTCGATACCCTATACAGAGAGGGGTGTAATGATTTTGAGCAACGCAGAAAAGGGATCTACAAATATTCCCTCGAAAAAGGCTCTGATTTCGGAACCATACAATATGTAAGTCGAAATTGGAAGATCGAAAGATTCATAAGATCGGATTCCTATAACAACATCTCGGGTCTGTCAGGCTCTTACTTTAATCTTCCCTTATCGTTTTCTCTGTTTTTTCTTTGCTTTTGCTTTTGTTTTTCGAAATTTCATTTCACTTCAAAAGAGAGAGACAGATGGGGGGCGGATGTGAGAGGGGGTCACCCGATATTTATCTCCCATATGCACTTTTTGCACTTGAGTATAACGGTAATTACATCTAGGCACGGCATTGCCCCTGAATTTTAATGCACACACACACACACGGACACATGCATGCATGCATCAAATGTTGCATTCATTTGATTGTTTACAACCCCCGCCGCACGCGCCGCACTGCCGACCCACCGATTCGTATCGTTGTATACTTTCATAGCTTAACGGTAATCGCTTTTAATGACGACATTGAATGTTGTTTCTGTTGCTGTTGCGCGGTGGCATCCACAAAACTAATTGATGTCTGTCCCAAGATCATCAAACTTAATGTTTATCGTTATGTCCGATTTTGCATTGAATGGAGCGGAAATATTGGAGGTTCAATTTTTCAAAAGTAGAACAGTTTTGAAAAGCTATGATCGTTTACCGAATGATATTGGAGATCTGTTAGAGGGTATTGCGGTTTCCTCCTACTCAACATCAAGCTTAAGTTATCTTTCTTCTTACGATATCAGTACCACAGAGTTTTATTATCTATTATGCGATAAGTTCGTATAACAAAGAAACTTATCTGAAAACAAAGCGTCCTTCAAATATCTAAGATGCAAGCCAATGAAATATTCTTTAATGAATCATCCCATAAGTGCTTCCAAATTGATGATAAATAGAATATAAAGAGACTGCTTTCTTACCTGGCTAAGGCCATTCTAACATGAGAAAGCCCTCCGTGAGGTAGCGCCAGGGTATCCACTTTGATAGATTTTTCTCCAAACCGTTTTCGCACACAAAATCACAGATCAAAACTTTTTGGCTTTGATTTTTATTGGTTTATATTTTTTTGTATAAATTTGTATGTTTTTGGCACTTATTTAGAGAATTCTTTCAAGTTCTTAGCATTTTGTGCTTTAACAAAGAAATTTGTTATGATTAAAATGACATTCCAATAACGACAGAAGCAACGACAGAAATAAGCTGGGGGTAGGAAATGGGGCGTTAAAACCACTTCCCTTCCCCCAAGAGAACCATAAAGAAGCCAAAGAACAAGAAGAAAATCACATAAATTTTATCACATTTCAATTGTAAAGCGTACATACACATATAGTACATATGTATGTACATATATCTACGTGTGTGACCATATAATGAACTCCCCTTTAAAATACGTGATATTTGTACGCGAAATAATCAAAAAGTCAACGTAGGAAAGACTTTATTTGAAGGTCGAAATTTTAGATACCCTAACGGATACATTCTATTGGTGAAAGATACATATATGATATGGTGGTAAAAATGTAGATTTGTCAGAGTTCTATTGATTTCCGTTCATATATGTATGCTCTAGCTATTCACGTGGGAAGACTATTGCCAAAGTTTCGGTTGAGTTATGCGAAAGAGACTCTTCGGTGCTGCTGTGACATATGCCGGCAAGGCCATATTTATAAGCAAAACTGTCCCATAGTACCCTCACTCTTTCAGGGTATAGCCAATACAAACAAACATTATCATGCACGGACAGACACACACACACACACAGTGATACGAACGGGGCACGGGGCTCACTCATACATCAAAGAGGAAGGGTGAAAAAACCGAGCGTACGTACAATGTTCAATGCCAAATCAAAATAAAAATAAATTCACGAAACAACAACAGCAAAAGATACTGGAAACACACAGAACAGAGCCAAAAACCGATTCCAGTTATCAGCAGAAGCAGCAGCAGAATTTTTGTGTTTTTTTTTCTGTTGTGTGCTTGTGATAAGCAAAAATTAAACAAAGAAACAGCAGAGTGCTTAAAGCTCCATCTCTCTCTCTCTTTCAGTCTTACACTGTCTACAGTCTGGAGGCTAGACCTCTCTTTTGCACTCTGTGCGTGGTCCTGCAGTGCATCTCTTTCTAGAGATTTGCACATGGCCCGCCCGGCATTAAAAAAGAATCCACAGCCTTCGGGGCCAAATAGTAAACGAAATCAATAAAAAGAAAACACAAAAAAAAAGCAAGAAAAGAGAAAAGCAGACGGGGAGAGCAAAGAAGCCGAAGAGGAACGGAACAGATGTGGCAGAAGTAGAAATCTGGTGGCGCTTCCGCAGTTGCTGCTGCGAGCCGGCAAAATAAATCAGTGCAAAAAAAAGAGCTTTGGAGGTCAGCATTGACGCCCAAGACGCAAAGAAGAAGGAGAATCAGAACTAGAAGAAGGGGCAGGAGGAGGAGAAGCAGCTGGGAAAAACTTGTAGAGAAATGATTGGGAAAACAGTTTAAACGGAATTCAGGAAATTGCTTGAAATGTGGGAGTAGCAGTAACTAGAAAAAGCAGTACTGGAAACAGTAGAGCAAGCAGTGGAAAGTGGAGGTTTCCACTCTGATTGGGAATTTGGATGAATTCATAAACTGCTTGAATATGGGACCAGCTTCAAACAGGAGCTAAAACGCAAGCAGTAGGCATCATGAGGAAGCTGGAAACAGTTCGGAAATATCCACCGCTTTAACCTGTAAATAGGAAAAGAAGCCGTTGAATCTACATGGGAAGCAGGCTGAAAAGAAAACGCTCTAGAACTGCTGGCAATTTTCTTTTTAACTGTAGTTAGAAACAAAAGCAAAAGAACAAGCACTGGAAAGAGATATTTGTTCAAATATTCTAATAAGTTACACTTCACTCTTAAAAAAATATCTAATAAGAGCTATGTATAAAGAGAGTAGATTTGATTGCAAAGCGTGTCTATCTAAACTGCTTGACCATGAGAAGTGCTAAAAAGTGCAGTAAAAAAAGCAGTACAACAAGCAGTAAACACAAATGTATGATAAAAGGTTCTAAAAAGAACCTTTCGCTCGGAAAGCTCTAAGCGATCGCTTAAGAAACACTTGAATCGATAGGTTTTTGAAAGCAAAGTCCTAAGACGATTCCAAATGTCATTTGAAACACCCCAAAGGCAGAAAATAAACTCTATACCAGAGCAGAAGGGGTGGCAGGGGGCAGCAGCTTCAGCGGAATTGAGAAACTACAACAAAAGCTGTAGAGCTACAACAACAACAATAACTAAAACCTACTAAATTCCATTCCATTTCATAGCCTCATGTGCATGCATATGTACATATGTATGTATATCTGTATGTACAAATACAAGGTTCTTCCTATATCACTCGCTTCCACACGCACACACCCACACATGTGTTTCTATATACACACACATGCACACACAAGAGAAAAAGAACGCACACAAATAAGCTCCCAGCAAAGACAAAAACTCGCGCAGTTGAGAAAATAAAAGCTTACATTTACTTTGCTTCTCTTCTCTCTCGTAAAGCTGCGCAGCGCCGGCATTTGCTGTGGGTGCTTTGCTGGGGCAGAGGCTGACCTCCAATGCAGTGCGAAAGAGAGGGAAGCATAACCAGAGAGAGAGAGAGAGGGAGGGTCTCTCATTTATAAACAATAAACAAAAATAGTGGACGGACAGAGTGGACACAGCACATGTTTATAATTGACTTTTGGACGTGGATGAGAGCTTTTCCACAAAACATGTGTAGTGCTGGTCTTTTGCTGTCTCTTTCTCCCTTCGTAGAATGTCAATGCTATTTGAACGAGACGTCTGGCAACGCCACCACGCCATAGCAGAGCGACTAAAAAAGCTAAAGCTCTCATATACGCTAGGCAAACAAAAATTAATTGTGTATAAATTTAATCAAATTCGAACGACCACATAAACATGTGATTTGCGTCAGAGACCTGCCAAGACTGCCAAGAGCGACAGAGATAAAGAATCAGATATAACCAAAGAGAGACGGATAGAGAGATAGAGAGAGTAGTGGGAGAATGAGAGGCTAGAGAGAGAGATAGAGCATTTACCGGGTTGATTCTATAAGAAAGTCCGTGTGTGTAAAAAAGCCGACTCCTAACTAAAGATACGTTAGTACATATGTATATGGTATATATAGAAAAACTGGTCTCAGGTTCGTTTGTTTTGTGGCTTAAACGATTTTGAAGGGCGTTAGATTCGATTCGAGGAGGAAGCTGTCGTTGCCGTTGCCGTTGTCGTTGTCAATGTTATTGTGGTTTTAACCTTTAGTTAAAGCTCATTTTTTATCGTTCACTTTTTGTTTTTTTTTAAGATTTAATGCACATTTTCCCCAAAGTAATTTCCACTAAAATTAAGGTCACTCTTTGGTGAGAGAGACACGCGCCAGCCTAGGAGTCACGCTATTAATTTTGTTTGGAAAATGCACCTTTTGGAATACTCATTACCGTTTCGAATAGGTTTTTTTATGCAAAATTAGTTAGCAGCACACACTGGAGAGGCAGATGAGACGACGTAAATGTGCGGGAGGGGAGGGGGTTCTTGTGTGGTACGGAGTCGCGGACGGTACGGAAAAAGCACAAAAACACTCGCCACGCGCAGCAGCTGATTTAGCTTGCCTTGCCGTACAATTTTTGATTCACTTCACCCGTCCGACCAAGAAAACATTCAAACATTCAACATTCTCAGTTCTCAATGTGCCGTGCCGCCAGAGCGAGAGAGCTTAAGCTCATTTTTGCGTTAGACGAGAGAGAGAGAGAGAGAGAGAGAAAAAAGCACACAAACACCCAACAGACTCAAAAACACGCGCAGCAGCTGACTGAAACGACCGAAAAGTTTTGCTTCTGCCTTTGCTTTTGCTTGTCTTTGGGTTTTGCCTTTGCGCGGAACGAGAGCTTTAACGTAGGTGAGAGCAAAGCTTTGCTGGGCAGCATTTTTAGAGAGTGAATACTCTCTCGTCTCTTACGATGTTTGATGGCGGCAACTGTTCAAGGCCCTTATCAAGGCTATTTATTGCCAAGAGAACGTAAGCGCGACACAACAGAAGCTTATCAAGAGCAAAACAATGGCAGCGAGAGAGAGAGAGAGAGAGGTTTAAAGAGGAAGGGAGAAGGAGATCTAATGACTTAATATCTTTTCAGGCTAATAAAAAGTTCAATAGAAATCATTTAATGCCCGATTAAAGTCCAATAACAAAAATAACTCTGATTATAATATGATTATTGATGATACGATGTGATATATTGATCTATCGCAGATAGACAAAAACTCACCTTATTTTGTGATATTTTAGGGGCTCAAAACGTCCCTTATTTGTCCCAGCTTCGAGGCGAGGAGGAGAGGTCTGTAAGAAAAACAAATACATAAAATCGATTTTAAAAACATATTTGTCTCAAAAAATAAAAAACAAACCCGTTTTATACAGAAAATATACGAAAATAAATGGGGTTTCGGTTCAACGTCTTACGAGTACGAGTGCGAATTCGAGTACATGCCCCAACAACGCCATGCCATGCCAAAGTCGTTGCCATTCCGCTGAACAGCAACAACAAATGCGAGAGTCGAGAGTACCTTTGACAGCGCACAAAAGTTCTCAAGTGAACAACCTTAACGAGAGACAGAGGGGCCCCCCCACCTTCCTTCAATGGCGCTTCCTCTTCCACACATGCATGCCACCACCACATAAACGTCGAAAGTCAACAAAGCGGGTCAAAGCGGTGGCAAGCGGAAAGTTTTTGGCTTAAAAGAGTTGTAGGATCTACCCAGAAATACCAACCTCTTAAAGAAAGGTTCTAGGAAGGAAACCATCCTTCTGAGAGGGGAAACACCCGTTAAGCCTAGGTCAATTCATTTTGCATAGGTAGGCACCACCCCCAAACATATCCGCAAGAAGAAACTTTTATCAATTTGTTTTTACTACCCAGACAGAACCAAAACTTTATCAATTTCATAGAATTTTCTTATCAAGACTTTTGTTTAATCTTTCTTATCATATTGTATTGTATTTTTAGCCAAGTATAATAATATCATATAACGATTGTCATAGAAAAATTTGTTAATAATTTCACAATTTCTAAAAGAAAATAAAGATGAAAATGAGAAATAGGAAGAATTTTGTGAGCAATGGAAAATACTTCTTCTACCTGGTACTCAGACTTTGGGTACCTCAAATATCACAATTCTTTCGAAGATACAAGAAAATCCCAAATGTCGGGTCATTTAAAATGATCAAATATACTAGAGTGCAGAGGAACATAGCGATCGGATGATTGTTATAGCCAGAATGATCCAAAAACAAGTCGTACACCTGGCTTTGGAACAGTATTAAGGGTAGAGAAACTGGCTTTTTATTGCATACTTTTACGCTGCATCTCGATTAATAGAAACCGAGAATATACTGGGTATAAAAAGCGTCGTGGCACGTCCCGACTTTAGGACTGATTTCTGTAGTAATTTCAAGACAAGTTCAGTTTTTGATCTCTCTATAGGAACATGTTTTTCAGTTAAAAAAAGAACACTTGTCTGTGGTTTCTCTTGAGGAATTCCTATGTGTACTAAAATGTGTAGATCTCAATATAGACTTATGACTGACTCACATTTAAGCGTTGTGTTTAAATTAATAAAACAGCCATTCATTTGCGTGGGAGCTGACGAAAGCTTTGGAGAACTTTAATAAATTAATTTTGATTAAACAAAAGTCTCTCTACAGCACATTGTGTCTTCTAAGCTTCAAGGGCATTCAATCGAGTTAGCATGTTGAAAATAGGTTGTGTTTTACATGAATACATTTTAAGACCATATTCCACTCTCGAAATGATGACCTCAGCAAGGTATACCGTATAGATTTCCATTGATTCAGATGACTTGATCTATGTAAACGCAGCAGAGCTCGCAAATAACTGTTGACACTTTTTTCTTATATGCTCAGCTTCGTAACATAACCGAAAAGATTTTGCAGACACGATCTCGCTCTGAGCGGCTCTCTTTGTTTTGCTTTGAACCGGTTTTGGTCAGACGCTTTGCATTGACTCATTCGTGTGACGCTCTCAAATGAGTGTCGCGTAAAGAGTAATACGATTCTGCTCTCACAAAGACCCTCAGCAAAAGACAATTTGACTAAAAAACTCAACAGAAATGATCTTTGCCTTCGTGTGCATGTAAATACATACATACATACATGCATACATACATACATTTTAATGTAAATGAGGCAACAATCGCGTGTGTTTACCCATACATACGCAAAAGACAATTTGCTTCATTTAACTCAAGCAAACGATCAGTGAATGACTTGAGCGAAATGAAATCAGAAATAACTGTCTCGCTCAGAGCGCGAGCGAGCTAAGCCAGACGCGACAAAAACAGTTTCTGTCTGAGTATTTTTTATTGTGTGAGTGAAAGACACTTATTTGCAGACAACGAAAAAGTGTCAACAGTTATTTGCGAGCTCTGAAACGCAGTTTATAGAACAAACAATCTTTGCTTACTCTATTCTTCGTTAGATATGGGTGTGAAACGTGCCATTCCATACGGTATGCAAGTCACAATTCGATCTCTTGATTAGCATTTTTAAAACTAGTTTTCATTCGTTTCGATTTCATGAAAATATGTCCGACAAAAATAAGCGTACAAATTCCGGTTGAAGATTATTCGAAAAACAATCTGCTACGGGTGTTAAAGATTACGTTCTGACCCATAGATATCCCTTTCCTTCGGACTTTTAGTGCTGGCGTTTATCTTTAAAAATTCTCTTTGAAACTAAGAACAGCTTGCTGCTTGCAGATACTTTTAAAAATAACAAATTCAAAGATAAAGATTATTACAAATATCTCGTTCTTTGAATTGTATATTTACAATAAGAAATTACCCATTAGATAGGATTATACAAGGTTTTTCTTTACTTAAGTAATTAAACCAAGCCGAAACGTTAACCGACCGAGGAGCGCTGCTGCATGACGCGTGCCACACGTATAACGGAAGCAGTGGCTTCCAAGCAAGAACGGATAAAAGTTGATTATAGCTAAACTATGAGTTTGTATCGCGTCTAAATTTTAAATTGATTTTAATTGATTTAAATTAATAATAGAATTGCATTGCTTTTCACTTTCCTGCTTGTGCATTCAGAACCCACATCGAAAGCACTATGTATGTATGTACTATATATATGAATACTTGAACGATTAAAGTGCCTGCTGATACTCTATAATTATCTATTGGCGCGACGTCTGTCTCCGTGTTTATGCCTCAATGCCGATAGGAAAAACTGTTTTCTGTTTAATCATTGCTTGCGCTCTTCATGAAAATGCCATGTCACACTGATGAAGTCGAATAGACCTGAAGGCACTGTGCAGCAAGACCCCTAGGAGACCCCCTAGAAACGCGGGAGTCGCATAGGATTTAGTGTTTGTTTCGTTTCGAGAGCTCACAGTTTCACCATGTTTTTTGCTAGCTGATTGTGCTATCTCCGGCGGGCGGCGAAAACAAGCGAAACTGCCTGTCTGCTGGCCATACGACTATAAATTGTCGTTAGAATCGGGCAGTTTAGTATCATTTCAACGCTGTGGCGAGGCACAGCTCCGTAGAGAATCGTAGAGGTCGACAATGATTGGAATACTTTTGCTGGTTGCGGCAGTCAGCCTGCTTTATGTGTATCTCAAATGGACGTTCAGCTACTGGGATCGGCAGGGTTTCCCCTCTGCTGGGGTCACCATACCCTTTGGCGCCTTGGACTCCGTGCGCAGAGGCAAACGATCCTTTGGAATGGCCATCTATGATATGTACAATGCCACAAAGGAGCCCGTGATGGGCATGTATCTCACCCTGCGTCCTGCCCTGCTGGTGAGGGAGCCGCAGTTGGTGCACGATATTCTGGTCAAGGATTTTGCCAGCTTCCACGATCGTGGCATCTACGTGGATGAGAAGAACGATCCCATGTCGGCCACCATTTTTGCCATGGAGGGCAGCAATTGGCGGAATCTGAGGGCAAAGCTAACGCCTTCGTTCACATCGGGCAAATTGAAGGCCATGTTCCCGACTTCCGAGGCAATTGGCGATAAGATGGTGGCACATTTGAAGGGAAAATTGCCCCAAAAGGGTAGCCAGGAGTTTGAACTGAAGGAGTTGATGTTAACGTGAGTCTAAAGAAGGCAGTAAGATCCCTATATATATCTAATACTCTCTTTTATCCTTCAGTTATGCTGTGGATATCATTGCCTCGACCATCTTTGGCCTGGATGTGGATAGTTTTGCTGATCCTAACAATGAGTTCCTGTCCATCACAAAAACCGTAAATCAGAATAATTTTAAGGATATCCTACGCGGCACCACATCCTTTCTGTATCCAGGGTAAGTTCTCGAGAGGGAAATTGCAGAGCTCCTGGCTTATATCTTGTTTCTATATAGTTTGGAAAAGATCTTTGTTCGCTTGGGCTGGACCCAGGAGGGGCCTGAGCGCATGAGGGAACTTTCGCACCGCACTGTGGATCTCCGAGAGGAGAACAATATTGTGCGACGCGATCTGTTGCAACTTCTGTTGCAGCTCCGAAACACCGGAAAGATTAGCAGCGATGATGGCATGTGGTCGGCGGAGAATGTCAACAAGGGGCTCAAAACCGTGTCCAAGGATCTGATTGCCGGACAGCTGTTTATTTTCTTTGTGGCTGGTTACGAGACGACAGCCTCAACGGCGGCTTTCACCATCTACGAGCTGACCCAGAATCCAGAGGTGATGGCGAAGGCCCTGGAGGATGTGAAGAGTGCGCTGGAAAAGCACGATGGAAAACTAACCTACGACGCCATACAGGACATGAAGTATCTGGAGGTCTGCATAATGGGTAGGTCTTTAACTGGAAAAGGCCAGGCTTCTATAGAAACATCTGTAACAGGGAGTCTCATTTAACAGAGACTGCACGCAAATACCCGGCTCTGCCACTGCTCAATCGTGTATGCACACAGGAATACCCAGTACCCAACAGCAAAATGATCATCAAAAAGGGTACTCCCATTATCATTTCCCTGATTGGAATGCACCGCGATGCAGAGAACTTCCCAGACCCATTGGCATACAGGCCAGAGAGGTATTTGGATGAGAACAAGAACTTTAACCCGGCGGCGTATCTGCCCTTTGGGGAGGGTCCGCGTCATTGCATTGGTGAGAACAATATACCCTGGTATTGGTATGATTTCCTTTAATGATGTCTCTTCTGTAGGTCTTCGAATGGGCAAGGTCAACGTTAAGATTGCAGTGGCCAAGGTTCTGTCGAATTTCAACGTGGAGATGCGCAAGGAGAAGCGGGAGATTGAGTTCAGTGTCCATGGGATCCCCCTGATGCCCAAAGGCGGCGTGCCCGTGCGTCTCTCCCGCAAAGACTAGCCGCTTGAATTATCTCCCCTTAGTTCATAATCTTAGAGTTAATAATAAATCAAATAATAACACAAATTCGAGTGAAATAACGCACTTCTCCCCACCCCAACCCTACCACCCATAATACACACAAAGAAAATACGCACCTCTTTGTGAATGTAAATAATATTCTTCCCCCGATTTACATAAGTCGGGCGCACACAATCACTATTTACTCAATGATATATCGATGTATTTCGAGTATTATATTTTTCTGTGTGTGGCAGTTGCATGTGCATTCAAAATGCACTTTTCCCCGAGCAATGACAACACACAATATGGCCGAAAAAAATACCTTATTGCTTCTTTCACTTTTTCCAGGCCAAACACCACACACACACGCACACAGAAACACACAGAGCGTACGCGGCGTGAATAGGGGGCACACGAGGCAGGGCGGGCTCTGCCGTTAATTAATTATATTGCACTTCACTGGTATCTGGGGCCCGGTTGGCTAGCTCATAGAATGCAGCATCGATTTTTTCTATTACTTTATTAATTTACTAAATAAATATGACGGAATAAGGCCGAATCAGCGTATTCGTGCTCGTGGGTGCCCCTCGTCAATGCAACTCTGTTGTGAGCAGGGTATATCGAACAGAAGGTGAGGCAGCGGCCTATATTACACAGCCAAAACTGCTCCTGTTAATGGATTGTATAAGTTCCGAATCAGAATCGTAAGAAAGCGATTTGCTTTTAACATTAATTTACATTTAATTGTATATGTTTGCATCAAATCAAAGAGCACAACTCAAAACAAAGAGAGTGGCAAACAAAGGAACCCAAGGCTGACTTACCTCACTCTCCGCAGACTATGATTCCATTGCTGTCAAATGCAGTGCTGCCAGAATTTTGAAGTAAATGCGAGCCAGATTAAAAAGTTGTCAAAAATAAGCTAAAATTTTGTTATTTGCAAATATTACAGTTCTAGTGTCGACTTCAAAATCATATCCCCTCTCTCAAATGGGTTGTGTTCTCCGCGTATCTGTAGACTAGTACCAACTGAATGTTGCTTCTTTTGGCATGCACCACATTGATAACAAATAGACAAAAAATGGTCTCGTAACAAAGTTATCGATCATATAAACAAAGTTAACGCCAGGATTCTTACTTCGGGTATTTTAGTTCAGCGATAAAATCAAGAAATAAATGAAAAATACATTTAAGGCTAAGTTTACTGAGTTTACTTTTAAAACTGCTAGATATAGCCTTAAATAAGCTCAAATGGCAGCACTGGTCAAGTGACCGTGTTTTTTCAGTTCAACCAGGTGGCAACATAGCCTGACTTTTTGCCTGGTGAAAAATTCATCCTACTTAGTAAAATCAATTAAATTCTAGTGGAAGACTTAAAGTTAATAGGCAATACTAGTGATAGCTACAACAAAAAACTAAGAAGAGCCTAACTGATAACGAAAATAGCAGTAGAAGGCTCTGTTAGATTTGTTTGGATGTGTGTAGTCCGGAAATATATCATATATATACACACATACGGGCTGCCCTACGCATACAGTGATAAGCCAGTATTTACTGACGAAAGAGCGACTCTGAGCACCACGTAGTATCCAAAAAAATCATCACCTGTTCAAGGCGCAACATCAAATAACCAGCATGGACGGCAACAAGGACGAGGCACAGCGGTGCATTGACCTCGCGGTGCAGTCCCTGGCCGAGGGCAAGATCGACAAGGCGGAAAAGTTTCTGCTCAAGGCAGAAAAACTCTATCCCACGGAGAATGCAAAGAGTAAGAAGTGGAATTGTTACTTATTCCTATCCAATTCTTAATCGACATTCTCTTTTAGAGCTTCTGGCTAGAGTCAAGAGCACACCTGGCAACGGCAGCAATGGCAAATCTCGACCAGCAGCAGCCGCCGATGAGAAGGATAGTGGACCCAGAAAGCGCACCAATTCGGACTCGCGTAACTCCGCTCCCGACTACACCAACGATCAGCTGGAAGCTGTGCGAAAGATTAAAAAGTTTGTTCACAAAGAAAACACCTCCGCTTTCCTCTGTACTCATTTCCATTTTTCATTTTAACTTTTGCACAGATGCAAAGACTATTACGAGGTCTTGGGCGTCAGCAAGACCGCCACGGATTCGGAGATCAAGAAGGCTTACAAAAAGTTGGCCCTACAATTGCACCCCGACAAGAACAAGGCCCCTGGATCCGTGGAAGCCTTCAAGGCCCTCGGAAATGCTGCTGGCGTCCTTACCGATGCGGAAAAACGCAAAAATTATGATCTGTATGGCATAAACGAGACGAACAATGGACATAGTCATAATAATGGAGGCGGAAACCATGGACATGGACAGTACTACAATGAATATGGATATTCGCGCGGTTTCCAAGCCGACATCAGTGCCGAGGAGCTGTTCAATATGTTCTTCAACGGCGGTTTCCCACAGCAGAATGTGTATATGCGACAGCAACGGCGCCAACGGCAGCAGCGTGAGGATCGCGAGGTATGTGGCGTAACGTGACGTGCAGTGACCTTTGAACCTAGCCAACGGGGGCAGAGACTTATCTAAAGTCTAATTGTTTTTGTTTACAGGGGAACAATTCATCGGCTTTGATCAATTTGTTGCCCATATTGCTGCTCATTGGCCTGTCCATGATGTCGTCCTTCTTTATCTCTGATCCTATGTACAGCTTGACGCCCTCGCAGTGAGTGCCAAAGAGAGTCCCGTATCCCGTATAGACGTTTGCCTTATCTCTACTCTCTTTTCTTTCCTAGTAAATACTCGGTGAAGCGTGAGACGAACGGCCTGAAGGTGCCCTACTATGTCAAGGAGAATTTCTATTCAGAGTATCAGGGTTCTGTGGCGCGACTGGAGGAGTCTGTTGAGGAGGACTTTGTCAATCATCTCAAACACTCTTGCAGTCGTGAACGAAATTATCGTGAGTACAACAGCTGCACTTTTTCAGGGCAATCCATATCTAATGATCGTCTTGCTCGCTTACAGGTGATTCTATGCTGGCCAAGGCGCGTACGTTTGGCGATCGCGACCTGTATCGCAAGGCGCAGAATATCAATACGCCTTCATGCGAGAATCTGCAAAAGTATTTAATCACATAATCTAGTTAATGCTGCTACACGAAATTCCTCTTTTAAAAAGCTATTAAATTTGGTTGTAGTTTGTCCCCCATCCCCATACCAACCATCGCTTATATATAGTTGTTATAATTGAATTTCATTGTTTTTTCATTTGATTGTTATCATTTTCACCTTTCGTTCCTTCTACCCCCGCCTAATTTCCTCGACCAATCAATAGATTTTATTTATGGCTGGACGGTAAAGACGTTCAGGCTACTTGGTAGAAGATGTCCCTTCTCCATCAGTTGAATATATAAATTAAAGTGCAATCCCCACGTACCATAACTCCACCCGCGGCAAGTTTGAAAGCGAAGCGAATGCAACTGCCATTAAGTCACATCACGTATCTACGAATACGCGTATCTACATATAAGTGGGAGGCTGAAATTCAAGGACATGCGTATTTTGTTCATTATTTAGAATTCGGATATTTAGATATAATGCAAGATACGATGATACATACATACATACATACGAAAAAAACATATTGATAGACAAATTGTAAACTGGTTTTTCTTATGGACACAACCTATCGATCGTTCATTGTTCAGTGTTTTGCGATACTCTGAATAAAATTACAAATCATTATGAAAGGTGTTTCAATTGCTAGATAGAGGTGATATATGACCGTGATAACTAGTTTTCTTTGTTTTAAATGTAATATTTAATTACAATGACTTGAAGTGGTTCAAAGCTTGACAGGATAGATGGGTTGTTATCCCAACTATGAATAGAATGTTTTGCGAGTGACAGCAATATGTATATATGTATACTGCAGGCATCCTTCAGTATCGAGAGAACTGCAATTGTCAGGCGACTCACAGAAACGCAGCAACCAACCCGCACCACAAAAACTCCGCTTATAAATCATTTGTTTGTTTTTTTCTTCACTAAGAGTTTATAAATGTACAAATAAAGCAGTGTTATGCTAAGTAAATGATGGTAAACAGATGGTCCAGACTCCAATAGCACCGTCAATTGCTGATGATGGCCTCCAGGGCGGCCACAACATCACCGCTCTGCTCACGTAGAACCTTCTCGGCATGCGCTTTGCTAACCAGCAGCTCGTTCATCTACAAAGAGAGAATGTCATTAAACATTGAGAGTACCCGCACCCTCTATTTGCTGAGGCTGTCTATGGGGTCGTATACGTACAATCAGTTCGATGTCTTCCTTTCTCACTTGGACCAATTGCAGCTCCTTTTCCTTGGCGACACGCAGCTCGTTCTCCTTGTTCCGCTGGTTGCCGAACTGTGCCACAGCCTGCAGATTAAAGAACCCTTTAGATTACATCTCTGCTCATAAAATATATACCTGGTTGTACGCACACTAGATATATTTGCTGCAGAGATCTCCTTTTCCTCCGCATAGTCCGTAACACGCTCCAAATCCGCGGCGCCGCCGTCGTGACGCGTTTGTTTCTTTTGTTTTGTGTCCTGTTCGTCGTGTCCCTCATCCTCTGCCTCGGTGCCATTCACCTCCACCTCCTGTTCGGCTTCCGTCATATTGTCTGGCTTTGATAATTTTAAATTTAATATTAATTTAATTTAGTTTTTTATTTTTTTATGCTCGAAGCGGCCTCGTGCTAGACAGTTATCGATATACCGAAATATACCGAAAAGCAAGGTCTCATTTTAAAAATCTACCGTAAAAATACCTACGAAAATCATATTCTTCGATTTTGATATTCTCACGCATCTAATATTGCAGCTTATGGCCGCAAATAATAGATTTAGCAATTTTACAATGGCTGGTGGGCAACGCTCTGTAACGCTTGTATCGAAGTTAGTTGTTTTGGGGGCTATTGTTTTATTTGTTCACTATAATTTGGGCTATAAAGTGTTGGGGCTACTCCTTGGAAGGAAACCAATAAATTATAGGAAAAAGATAACATAATCGAATAACTGATCTCCCATGAAACATATTACTTTGATTTCAGCAATTTATCCATTATTTTAGTAACTCCCTTGCTCATTTCAAATCCGCGCGCAGTAAAAAATCCTCGCCGTCCTGGGAAGTTTATAATATTCTTCCCTGGGAAATTGCTGAGGCTCTTCGGAAAATGTCGGGTATGGACAACAGGCAAAACGGCCCAGAAAATGCAAGGCCTGCAAGGTAAAATCCACCCAGCTGACTAATAGGCCTTGAGGGGCGCATGCGCCTCTCAAAGCCTATCGGGGATTTTTTCGGGTAGGGTGAAAATCGTGCGAGCCGTGAAATTTCCCTTGGCTAAATTTACCCGTTGTCCATACCTTTTTTGGCTCAACCCAAGCTCAAACCAAAATGTTGTGTCGAGCCGATCGGTTTGACACTAGACGCGCTCTTTTTCTCATTTTCGCGTTAGAGTATGAGCTCTTACTCTCTTTTACTCTCACGGTATGAGTTCGAAACGATCATGCAACAAAACATCGATAATGTGGCGGTAATTTTGAAAATTTTCGAAACTCATATTCCTCGCTTTTGATATTCCGTTTAATATTACTAGCTAACTAGGAACCTCAGGCCTAAGCACATAATTTTATACGATTGATGAATCAATTGTCTACAAGATTGGTTAAGTTTAGTGACTCTTTTTTTTTAGATTGTTTCTAAAAAGACGTTTAACCCAAGGTATAAAATTTAAGTGAGCATGAAATGCGACGTAGGAAAACGTAAGTGAACATGTCAACAGGTAGTATCGACATTTGTATACCCTTTTTCCATTGATTAATGTTATATTTCTTGTTTTCCAGATGCCTTAAAACGCAATTAATATTGTATTTTGCACATATTTACAATTTTTGACCCAATAATGCATTTGATGAATTTATTATTATTAACATATCGATCCCGATACCCATTTTCAGTCTTTATAAGAATACCAAAAACCGTACAATTTTCTGAGATATAGGCTGACTAGTTTCTGCAATAATTGATGCCAAGTAAAACATACTTTTCTTAAATTCTATAATATCCTTTCCTAAGGGGTATAAAAAATGTTGCTAATTCCGTTAAAATGTTGTGGAACAATGTCGCTCATTTCGCGCCTTCAAAGCGTTGCCACTTACCTGCGATGAAATGAGGTCTGGTAGCTCTGTTGCGAACTTGTTCGGTACGCGAGCTTTTGGTTCATTGAGTACTGCCAACTTGGCTGCAAATTTAGGCGCGTGAATTTAAATTTTTGGGTTGATATTAAGGTTCCTTAATCATAATCCACAAGAATAGTAAAAGCATTAATACTCCAAGAAACAGAGTCATTGTACATCACTGCAATAATTTTATTGAGGAAACGAAGATTACTTGAAGCTTAATGGACAATTTTAATAGATTTTTCATTAAATTTAAATTTTGTAATTTAAATGGAATTTTGAATTTTTTTTTTACTTTAATTTTGATGGAACGCGCCAAGAATACTTGACATTTTCTCAGATTTTATATGAAATACAAATATTCTTGAATTTTAGTTGAAAGTTAAACAAATTTGAATGGATATTTTATATTATATCTTCTAATTAAGTAATCCTTAATTTTTAGTGCGAAATTTGTAGTAAATAATCTGGATTTTTATTTAAAATATACTTGAAACTTCATGGGTTTTTTCTTCAAAATTGAAATTTAAATGTGATTTACTTTTCAGTTTTGTATGTCAACCGCAAAACTAATTAAAAATGTCTCTTGCACATGCTTTAGGGGGTGTGTGTGTTCCCCTTTCGTTCCCCTTTCGCCTGCGACTTTTTTCTACTTTTTCTTTAGTTTCTTTTTGCTTTTTGCAAAAATTTTGTGCTGCGGTCAAAATGTTAATTATAAGTTTGATGTCGAATATAATTAGATTTCTGCACTGGCACTGGCACTGGCACTGGCCGAGGGTTTCCATATACTTACACAGTGTCTACCATATGCACGCGTACCCTATGAACTGACCCGCCAACGTACCCCGCTCTCCCCCTCTAGCCCCCTTCGCAGCGGGTGGTCTGTGTCAGTGTGTCCTGTTGACATAATCGTTTGCCATCATGATTAATTTAATTGTCACTTTAACGTAAGGATATACTCTCTGGCGTTCTCTCCAGCTCTCCAGCTCTACCTCTCTATCTCTATCTCTAACTCCCTCTCTGTCTATCCTTGTCTCTTTCTCCGCGTACTCCTTCGTTTGGGTTCCGTTGAAAATCAAGATTAATTAGCATCCATGACCATGGGCGGTCAACATCATTTGTCAGTGGGGGCAGGGTTTTAGTGGGGTGTAGGGAGGGTTCAAGGGGGTGTGTCGATGATGGTGTGTGTGTGAATGTGAGTGCGGGGGGTTGTGTTTTGGGGCACATCCATATGTGCACTGCATTTAATTCGATTTTATTTCGACAGCTCGGAATTTTTTCGGTTACCAGATTTTTGCATGCAAAGCGCTGACTAAAATAACCTTTAGGATTGCTCCAGAACTACTAAAGGATACTCTTTATTCTAAAGATAAGAACTATTCAAGTAAACCTCTGAAAATTGAGAGAATAGGAAAACATCTATAAGAGGGATAAAAGAGAGATTATGTTATACCCAGGGAATCAGCTCATGAAATTCCCTTTGAATCCAGATATTTACATGTAGCATCTATAGACAGTGCGACATCTGTCTAGACCAGTGCCGAGCCCCTTCTAATACGGATAGCAAAGGTCTCTGCTGCTGCTCACGGACAGTATAAAACATTAGAAAGTCTTCGTGTGTAAAGCAATAAGTCGATTTCTCCCGCAAGCAGGCTCGGGTTTTTGCTACACATACCAGCGCACTTGAGGGAGGAATGCTCGAATATATGTACATTCTTCATGGTACTTTCTTCTCTGCATTGCAACCATCTATACAGAATCCTTGCTATATTCGTCCTAACCTCTTCTAGGGTATCAAAAAAGAGATTGCTGCAAAATGTGTTTACCCCAATTTCAGCTAAAAAACGCATCCAAGTGTATTTTTGTGTGTCTGCGTTCTGTGGCAGAGAACGCTTCTGCATCTCCAATTTCAAGAGCAACAGGCGCAGTGTGGCAAACATTTTTTTTACTGCATTGTTAGCCCAGTTTTCGATTCGCAATTCAACCCCACTGGCCATCCACTTCCTGCCACATTCCTCTCTTTCACCCACTTGCCACCATTTTTCTCTGCACGTTTCTTTTTTTGGCCTTTCGTTTTTCCAATTGAAAATTAAATTATGGCGCTAATTAGCGTCGAGCATAAATTAAGTTGGCAATTTCGGCTGGCATTGTGGCTGGCAATGAACCCACACACATCCTTCGCCACTCTCTCCTTTTGGGTGTCTCCTTCTGGGTGGGTGGGTGTGTACATGTGTGACGTACATGTGTGGGCTGCAGCCCAAAATTCACACAGTAAATTTTTTGCAACCGTTTGAGAGATGCGAGTGGGAGAAGGAAGTGGGTGATGAGAGAGGGGAGGTGGGAGGGTAGGGCACTGGGGGAGTAGGCAATGGGAGGATTGAGAGTGGGGAGCCTTGGAGTGAGAGCCTGGCCTTGGAGTTAGTGAGGGGTCTCGCGTGTGGGTCTCCAAATTTTTCGGTCGCGTGACGTAATTTGACTTGCATTGTCTTTTGCCTGCTGCAGGGGTGGGAAGGGGGGGACAGGATAGGGGGCGGTGGTTACACTTCCTGTTTTGCAGTTAGGTTTTTATGGTTTTCCCTTATTTTTTGGGAGGTGGCGGTGAGTTTTTGGTGCTTCAAAATGACATGAGAGGCATTTTACAACATTTTGGTATCTTAACAATTTGGGTAAACCAATTGGGATACGTGCTCGGTTTTAAGAACTTTAAATATGGATGAAAAAATTCTTGTAAGGGTCTTTAGAAATGATATTAGTTCTGCACTCGAAAGTATTCATAATTTTTCCACGTAATCATAGAACATAATACTAATTTTTAGTGTTAAGAGCTTAGAAGAAATATCTAGACACTTGTGAGCACGTTATTGAATTCATACTAGCTTCATATCAGAAACGTCGGACCTTATATGTAATTTTACAATGGATATGGGGACAATTTGTATTCTTTTCTGATCACTAGATCCACGGAAAAGGTGCATCGGTACTGCGAGTTGCCAACTGATTGCATGTCTTTGGGATGTCGTGTGTATTAATGAGTTGACAGATCATTTCTCCGCTCGCACCCTAGCAGTCATAAATTCTATACTTTATGTATGTTTTTTACTTAGAATAGTTTGGTTTTGTGTTTATCTCCGTAAATGTGTAAAGCCGGTTGTTCTTTAAGTATAATAATGTGTTCATGTTTGAACATTTATATTTCAAGTAGGCTCCCTGTGAAAAGATAATTAACTCGGAAATAGGACTATTTCCCAGGAAACAATCGAAAGAGTCTCAATTGCTCTGATCTTTACCTTCTGCCTTAATTTTCCACTCATCGTGTACACAAAATTCATTCCCATTGTTTGTTTTGATTACCAGATTTGGGTTTCTATTTCCGTAAACCAAATAAAGCCAATCATCCTTGGCATCCTTTCGGCCACCCCCCAAAAGACAGCATAGCCTTCAGGCTCAATGGCATGTCTCCCTTTCCCGCTTTTTTTGCTGAAGGGGGATTTCCCTTTAGGAAGAATGCAATCGACTGTCTGTCTCCCTGTCTCTGTGTCTGGCTGTGTGTATGTGGGTTGCATGTCCATGTTGCAACGTGATGCCATGGCCCTGCCATTGGGCCCAGAACATTCTGGACTGGTCTGGACATTCGGTCCGTCAGTCAATAAATAAATTTGCATAGCAAATAAATTAAGAAAATGCAATTTTCAAGGACTGTTGCACGTTTTCGAGGTGAAGCCCACCCGCAGTGACAGAGAAATTGCATTAAAATTTCAATTCAAGGACAACACACTGTACGCGGAAGAGGAGCAGGGAGGATATCTTTAAATTTTGGTCCCTCTTTCCGGCCCATTGCTTGGATAATTGGCTAGCAAACTCAATTACGCTAATAACAATCGGAATCTCGGCTCAAATCTACTGTGTGTTTATGTGTGTGTATATTTATATGTGCGCTTGAGTGACGCCACAAGGAGGCAATCCTTCGCAAATGGTCCAGAGAGCGTCCAGAGAGCGAGGAGGATAATTGAGCCATTGAAGGCGCTCGAATGGTCAGCAAAAGTTCCAACAGTAACTGATATCGAAGTGGGAAAACTTGCTCCTTGAAAGGGATACGAAAAGGATACTATCTGCAGAAAGTTCCGCAAGGAAAGGGACTCGTCCTTCGACGATGGTGTGGTGTGGTTGGGCACATCGGCGACCCATTGACGACCTTTATCGGGTCTGTACATAAACCATAATCGCAATTGGCAAGTGGTCGCCACTCGAGCAAGCATCCTTTTGGCCATTGTCATGCTTCACAGGATGGACACACACACACACACACAGACATCTGTAACCCAGAGATACATCTACTACTATGTCCCAGGCTCTGGGCATTGGCCAGCTTCGAACGCATCGAACGGAAGCCGATGCTCATTCATTTAAAACTTGTCTGCAACTTGCCAACTTGGCTCCTTCATCCTCAGCCAGTCCCCCATCCCCCACGCTACAGATCCTTCGAATAGAACCAAGGTGCAAACACTCCTCGAGTGTCTGTGTCTGTGTGTCTCGTAAAGTCTTTGCTTCCGTTTGCCTCCTGCTACCCCATGCCACATGCCCCATAATGTATCCCTGACATTTTGCAACTTTTGCGTTTAACAATTTCGCTTCCTTCCGCTGGCTAAACGGCGCCAGGTTGTCGTGGAAATTTGTTTTAATCG
The DNA here is from genome assembly GCA_008121215.1 of Drosophila athabasca. Lineage (NCBI taxonomy): Eukaryota > Metazoa > Arthropoda > Insecta > Diptera > Drosophilidae > Drosophila > Drosophila athabasca. Next base: position 14,014,873 of record CM017793.1, read on the forward strand.
TCATCTTTGCCATCTACGTAAGCGTTTCTCCTTACCCAGAGCCCAGGACTCCCCCTGCGGGGGTTTCCCTCCCCTCGCAAAGGTTCGTTGACGTCCCAGCAAACTCCTTTCGGTTATCGATGGCCTGTTCAATATTTTATTAGTGTCGTTAGGCGAAACGACTCCAAACATCCTTTATACCTTTCGACTCACTGAGTTTTTCCTGGCTTTCCTTTGGCTTTCCCCCCTCTCCTACGGCTTTTGCTTAGATTTGGGATTTTCGGTTTCGCTCTTAATACATTTTTATATGGCTGTAGGTCGGATTTTCCTTTTGCCTTTGTTTCATTTTTAGTGTCTGTTAACATTTACATAAGTTACCTACTTTTACGAGAGATTAGGAATGGGGCAGGACCTGCTTGATATAGAGGTACTTACTCTCTAGGTAGACAATTGAGCGCCTACAAAAAGGACGAGTGGGTTGGGGGAGGGGGGATAATGAATGGAAAGCAGGGAAACAGAAATGATATATGGCCCAAGTATGGAAGAGAAAATTTTGTTATTTCTTAGGGACAAATTAAATTTCATTGATGGGCAAAGTAACATTAAATATGTCTGTATTTTTTATCAAATAAATTGTGGTCATATCTGAAGATTAGATGATCTTGCTGTTCTGTGGGAATACTGAAAGATTTTGTTCTGCTTTTAGGTATCGAAAACTTTTAATTCTCCATTGTTTTTTCACTGCCTTTCAGTCATTTTCCAACAAAAACTAATGTTCTATTGTCTATTTATCATTTTGCAACACAGAAAAGTGTTGAAAAACGTGAAAAAGAAAGGCAAGTTCACTACAAATTTTTTGTTAAATTTTACCAACACTGCGGCATTGTAGTATCAGTGGCAATTAAAACTCCATGTAACATTTACAACATTTACAGAAAATATTGTCAAATCATCCTGACATTTACCAACACTGCACAAACACCCTTACAGCTTCTCTTAAGTGCAGCTACGTTGCCACTTTGTCCCAAAATGATTCAATAAGTTTGACTGTTATTCTGCACATTTCTTTTCGCCGCTTTCCCCCTCTGCTACATGCACCATGCCACATTTTACCGTTAAGTAAACTCTGGCTAAAAACCACCAAAAGCCAAGTATGCAGAAACTCTGGAGCAAAAGTTGCGATAAGAGAAGAGGAACTTTGGCAGTCAGGTCAGGGGGAGTGGGAGAGCGAGAGAGTGCATAAACATTTCCCAGGCTCTTCTTATCAATGGGTTATACTACCATAACCCTTACGAATGATGCTAGGGGATGCTGGGAAGGTTGGGTGGTTGGGGGAGTGCGTAGCGTACTATTTTTGTAGACTTTATAAGACCGGCAAACACTAAAACTGTCTGCCATTGTGTCATGCATTTAAGTTTAAACGTTATTATTGTCGCCTGACAGTCTCCGCCAATTTGGCATAATGTGTAATATTTCTTTTTTATAACCAAACTACGGATGCCACACAGCGCACTTAAGGTGTACCCAGTAACCAGTGGGAGAGAGATGGCCAGAGTGTGGAGATGGGCGGGGGAGAGATGGAACTAAATGTACATCCCATATATCTCTGGGATGTGGTATGCGGGATGTGCTAAGGATAATAAAATATAAATAGCATTGCAATACTTTTCAGCGGAACTCTTTTCCTTTGTCTGGTGGAGGCGGCTTTTGAGTGCAAAGGGGTCGACCTGCAAGATACCTCTTATCTTCTTGGGAACAGAGCACAAAATACTTGAGCAATGATTATACAAAATAAATGGATCTACAGAGAAAAGTCATAAATAAGTATGTATGCTATCAATTTTTTAATTTCTTGAGTGATTTTTGCGATGATTTGCACGTTTGCCAATCTCTATTTTTTGCAGAGTTTAGAGTGAAGAGCGCTCGCACCTCTTCTCTTTCTTTCTGTCTCTCTCTCTGCATTAATCAGAAATTAAACAATCATTTTGAACATCGCTTTTCCTTTCATATGCCATTTCCTCCTGCACCCAATCACCCAATATACCCATTAGAAAACAGGAATTCTAGGGTATTTTGGGAGTGTGTAAATCAATGAACACAACCGGACATCCGACTAATATATCACATTATTATAATTTTTATGAATACTGCTACTTTTTCCCATTAAACCAAAGGGTTGTTTCAATATAATGGCTCTACTACCTCCCATCCCATCCAATCGCATACCATACCACCCAGAAACTTGTTCTTTCGTTCCGTTCAATCAATTTGATGTGCTCACCATTTCAACCGCAAAAAAAGTGAGAGAGAGAGAAAAGAATCTTCAAATATTAATTTTTCGCCTGAGAGTGTTACTAATTAGAAGTGAGGCCTGCCAGACGGTCCAAAAGTTCGATGTAGAATTTGCTATACAGAGAGAGAGAGAGAGAGAGATGGGGGGAATGGGAAAAGAGCCAAAGGCGAGAAGGCAAAAAACGAGCAGTGAGAAAAAAACCATCAAATGTCTATACATCATTTTAACAATCAATCAATTTGAAGCAGAGTTAATCCACACGAATCGTGTTACATGTGGCCAAGAGCAGGGCACAGGAGGGCATTGAAAGATGTGGCCAAGAGAGGGGGTAGGGCAGGGCAGGGCAGGGCATCAGGCTCTGGTTGACTTGACTTGAGCCAAACTGGAAATCTTGTATATTAATCAGTCTATTAGACACGATTTGTTCCACTGTCCTCCCCACATGAGACGGAGCGACAGGGCGCAGTGGTGCGATTATTCAATCAGCGCTTGGACTCCGACCCTCTCGATGGGTTGTCCAGAGACCCGGCCAAAACCCCTCACCCCCCCGTGAAACAGTGTGGATGCGTGGGTGCAAGACCATGTAAGACCATGTCTGCAATGGCCTTAAATTTGGTAGTTTTTTTTCGTATGTGAAGCGACCTTGAGGCAGGTGGAGGCCTCAGCTGAGGTTTCAGTGTGAATTGAAGTTGGAAAAATGCATGGAAAGTGTTTGAAATATTATATGAATGAAATGTGAAAGAGTTGAAAGGCTTTAATGGAAGCCAAAATATGTGGGAAATTCGGTTGGCAGATGATGTCAGAGTTATTGAAAAGCAGAATGAATTTAAATAAAACAGTTTCAGCAAATATGAAAACCACTAAATATAATACTCTAAACAGGAATTCCAGTAAGACATCCTAGCTATTTCATTTGCAGGAATGCTCTAACATATAAGAAGTCTTAGTAGAACATATTCTTTAATTTACATTCAATCAAATGATCTATCATCTAAGCGTATGACAGCCTACAAAATTTAAACGATTATTATCAAAGAGTTCTATCCCTTTCAATAACCCATTAGCGTCCAAATAAATACACATATCATATTGTGTGTGTGACCATAAACATAAACACTAAGCATAATCCAATACACAAGATATTTCAACATAATCATCGTCATCAGAAGGAGAGGATCTATCTCCATCTCCCTCGCAAATGTGTCCGAATCATCATCGTCAAAGCGACACTTTGGCGGACAGCATCCCGAAACCATTTATGGCATTTTCCTTCTCAATGAAAAATTTTCTTCATACTCGTAAAGTTTTGTATGTGTTTCGCCTTTCGTTTTATGAACCGAACCAAACCCCCCGCGCGCTGCTGCAGAAATGGCCAGCGATAGAAAACGCATCAAATTTGATGACATCGCTGGGAAAGTTGAGGAATATTTGCCGAAATATTTGATGAGGTCCTGTCCTGGTTGCTGTCCAGCAAAGGCTTTAAAGTAGCACTGGATGGATGGATGGATGGATGGGTGGGCGGCTCGTAGTGCTGCTGGTTGGGGCATAAAAAGGAAAGACAAGCTCGATTGAGCAGCATTTGCATATTGAAGTGACTCGAACAGAGTTGAGTTGATGCGAGTCCCAGGCTCAGTGGCGTGGATAGAGGGATATACACACAAGTGTGGGGGGTTTCCACCCCACAATATCATATCATAACCCCAGCAATGCAAAAGAAAAATGCTCATTGTATGACTTATGGCAATGGCTAGAGCTCGTCTTGTTCTTTGGGGTAGCAACCATTGCACACAGAGCACATACATACGAGCACATAGAACTTTTCAATTTCATCATTACCGAAACCCCACCACACCACCCCCACCCCTATGTGCTCCTCTGACTATCCGCTACCCCGCCTTTGTCATCCTGCAGCATGTCAGCTGTTGACGGCGCCGCGTTGCGCACTCGCAAAGATTTATTTTTATCGCCTACAATTCCAATTCAATCCAATTCATTTCCCTCGGCTTTCCATCCATCTCTCGCTCTTCCTCTCCTCCTCGCTCTCTCTGGATTTTTTGTGATTTTTGGCCACAAGTGTGGACTGGCGGGGAGGGGCAGGGGCAGCAATTGTGGAAACATTTGGTTGCCATTCCTTTAGTCGCGCGCCACTTTCATCAAGGCAAAGTGTGGCTGCCTTGCCTCCGAATTTTGCGGCAGGCGGCTCTGTTTCTTGCTGGCTCTTGCCACTTGCCTCTTGGCTTTATGGCCAATTGGGTTAAGCTGGATGACTGGGCTGGGGACTCATATCGATGGCTATGCCGATGCCATCAGGCAGGGCGGCCAAAATATATATTGATATATGACGCCAGCCAAGAAAAAGAAAAAATGAAGAAAAACTTGTCTAGAGAAAAAGGCTGCCAAAAGTGCAGGTGAAAATATTTAAGATTTTAAAGGGGAATGAATGGATTTGGTTGAAAAAAATATAAGAAACCAATCGGGAAAGTAACCGATTAAGTGTTCTATGTATCTAAATTATAAATTCCAAGGAAATTTGTTTAAAAAATGCATTCCACAGATCATTCTTCAAGGATATACGCATAACGTGGCAGCCTTTCTTGATAGCTCATTAATTTTAGAGATTAAAGATCGACTGATCAATCTACCAAAATATATAGAAGATATAGAATATATTTATACGATAAAAAATCAATACTTCTTTAAGTGAATATTTAAAACTATTAGAAATAAGTAAAAAAGCTGAGAACAAATATAATAAATAAATAATAAATATAAACTCTCCGATAACACTGGTCGACACGACATTATTGCTGTGACTTTTTCTAATAATTGGATTAGATTGGAGATTAAAAAATTTTTAAAGAATGACCGTTTATCCATCTATTCTTACAAACAATACCTGAATCGACGCCGCATTTATATGCCTATTCAAAACCAAAAATGCATGCCAAGAAATTATTTATTTATATTGATAAATAAATAATAAATAAATTTATATTTTTCGGGAAAATATACCGCAAAAAAATTATCTCACTTGATTTTGAAAGCATAAAAACTTCCAGACGGTACGCAGAAACTACAAAATATCTTGGTCTAATTTATAGCTGCATTCCTCAGCTTTTCGGAACTGCCAGTTTCAATATAATCCGGTATAAGGTACTTAAGTTATGTGAAAAAAAGAAGCGCCTGAAAAAAAACATGAACAAAAAATAATAAATTTAAAAATTTCTTTAAAAAAATCTAAACCAAAAAAAAAACCATAATTCTTAAAAAAAATTTAAATCTCCAAATCTATTAGAAAAATTAATTTTGGGCCACAGCGGGAACAATTTTGAATTTTGTCGAGTCTATCTTGATTTTCTAGGGAAAAATAAATTCATAAAAGGGTTATAAAGTTTTTGATATGAAATATAGTTTCAAAAAATTACTCAAATATACTTGGCTGTAAAGTAAGAACATGTTAAGTCTCTTTAGTCTAGACTTAAGAAAAAGTAAATAAAATATGTAATAAAAAAACGACTATCGACGAGGATGGGATTCGAACCCACGCGTGCAGAGCACATTGGATTAGCAGTCCAACGCCTTAACCTCTCGGCCACCTCGTCACTTTCTCTCTTCGAATCTTTTGGTGGTTCTTCTTTACGCCGCAACTTCTTTGCTTCTACCGCTTATACTTTCTTCCATCTCTACTTTATCCGCCTGTTCTGCATTGTATGGTTTGTCTTTTGTGCGAATGAGAGTTATGAGCGGAAATTTTCTTATCTAAATTTAGAAGTGGGACAAAGCTCTGGCCATTGTTCGGTTGATGATGATAACTGGTTTGCAACCTTCCCTTCCCAACAGCTGCGTTTGCCTAGATCTTATATAATTTATGGTTAAATAATTATCATTATAATGAATAAATTAGGTGCCAACTATGGAGATACCATAGGAGATCTCCAGCATGGCAGGCATCTCCATCTCTCGCAGAATGCAATTAGTGATGGCAATTGAGCGAATCTTTATGGCATGTGGAAGAAGTTTTCCTTTTTTTTATGGAAGATGGTATGGTATGCACTGGGAAGACGTTTCTTCTAAATGGAATTCATAGATCAAGCTGGATAGGTAGAAGCCTTTTAGCTTCCAAGTTTTTCTTAATGCTGTTTCTTATGCCTTGAACCTTTGATGGTTTCCCCATAATTCCAATCGAAAAGTAACCGAATTTAAATGATAGATCATTGCTCTTTCGAATCTAACATCTTAAGTGCCAGATAGATTATCACATCGCTAATCGCCTGACACGAACCCTCATTTGTAGAGGACGATTCTAAGCAGTTCCTTGAACCACGGCCAAAGCCAGGCTCGACTCATCAGAGAAATCAATTTAAATTAATTTTTACGAGCGGCAAACTCAAAAAGTTATCTCTCCTCCATAATATACGTATCCCTCCCTGGTCTCCTGCCCCACCGAAACTTTGTAAAATCGTATTAAGTCATAAAAAATATTGCGTGAAGAGCCGAAGAGCATATGAAAGGGTCCAAAAGGAAGGATAAAAGAAATTGACTTTGACGCCTTTATGACTGAGGGGAGGGGAGCGGAGCGAATAGGAGGGAGGCGCGTGTATAGTTTTACGATCACAAGCCCCTCCCCACCGCCCCCCAGATATCGGGTTAACCGAGCATAAAATCCTCCAAGGCGTCGGCGGCAGGGACTTAAATGGTTTTACGACCGCAGGAACCCAGAACCACAGGCCATGGAATGGGATGGGATCAGGGGGAGGGGAGTACTGGTACTGGCACTGGTTCTGGTACTGACAAAGGCCATAAAAGTCAAACCAGCAAAAGCAAAAGCGCCAAAAGAGTTTTGATGAATGCTGTGTGAAGGCGTTGTCAGGTTTATGGATACGTATCTGTATCTGGGTATCTGTGTATCTGCATCTGCACTTGCAGTAGCTGCCATGGGGCGCTGAAAAGGGGAGTGCCAGGCCGCTAATTGAGCATAAATCAGAGTTGGTAAAAATGTTCGTTACGAAGAATTTATTGCCTTCAGATACTTTGCGCACTCTGAAATTCTTTCGAACCTCTCATTCCCGTGTCTCTCTGTCTCCCTCCATCACTTGGTCGCTATCTCTTCCGATTCTAGCAAAGTTTTCTAATACAAATTGCATCGACACTGAAGCGGAAATTTCACAAAGTGAGGAATAAAGTGAGTGGAAAGGCTACCAGGGGTTGTTATGACTAAAAGATACCTCTTAAATGGCTTAGTTTTTTGTTTATTAAGGGGTAAATGATTTAAAAGGCTTTTCAACGGTGTGATTTACCCAGAAAGGATCTCTAGAAATGGGGATAATGTTTGGAATTCCTTATTTTTTAATGTAGTTTAAAAATAGCAAGATCTAAAAATCATTGACTAATTAATTCTTAAAATTCTGGATACGACAGCTGTATGGTTCCTTGTAATAAATATTCAGTAACCAGTGTATTTGTAGAAAAGTTTTGCTTCAGCAAAGCTATACGAACAGATAGACATACGAAGATGATAATATCGATCCTAAGATGAAATCTGCATTACCGGTTACATGTATTCCCAAAAACCAAATACACCCTGGCACCCTACGCGTACCGGGTATCGGGAAAAAAACTATCCAAAGGCCGACGACAAAGTGGTCAACATGCCACAAACTTTTTTGTTAGTTATCCCTTTGCCAATCGTGGATGGACAGAGGGGAGGGCACTCTGGGAAAGTGTGGGGTGGGGTGGGGTGGGAGGAGGGGATGGGTGTCAAAGTTCCATGCTTTGCAGAATTCTTCTCGAACATTTTTAAACAATTTAGCGCAAGAATTAAAAATCGCAAACGCCGCGCAACGTGGAAAACTTTTCATCGCAACGCAGCACAACAAAAAAAAAATAGAAAGAGAGCAAGAGCGAGGAAAACTTTTGTACGCAAAGTTTGTCGGGTTATAAATTATCCACTCCAGGGGAATACAGAGGGGGCGGGAGTTGGTGGGGGGATGCTGTATGCTCTATACAGCACCTTTGGCACTCTTTGGCCCAATGCTTGCTGGGCGCCTTTTTTAAGCCGATTTTCATCTTTCGTTTTCGGGTTTTTTCCTTTTGCTATTGGCAGCACCGTAGACTTTTGGCGCCAACGGGTTTGACTTGTACAAATTGCTGTGTCGACCATAGCATCCATACACACACACACACACACACACACACACACAGATACACTTACACTTAGACGGACGCACCCGCACGCACAGGATATAGTGGGAGCGGACTGGCTTAAGGAGGGGAGAACTCGACATTCTCGTCGTCGCCGTCGTCGTTGTCCTGGCAATGTAGACACGTTTGTGTCTCCTTTTTGAAATACTCTTTCCAGGAGAGGATGGGATGGGCTTATCCCTTGGTTCGATTGAAAAAGAAGTACTACTTTGACAGGAAGCAGAATTCAGTGAAGAACTTAAGGCATCCTAAAACATAGGAAGAGGTTCAAGGAATACTATCGAAGGAATCTTATAAGGAATGCATAGATCAAGGATAGATCAATATTTTCATCTGTTTTAATTAGTATTCGATTCATTATTTAATTTTCATTGTTTTCCCTTGCACATTCATTCTATATTCACGAACCTTTCTTCAATTGTTCTTTTCAGCACAATAATCAAAATTGTTTTTATGGTAGGATTCGAAGATTGACTTTAAAGCCCGTCTAAGAATATCATAATCACTTTTATTCTATTAATAATTCTATTAATAATCAACATTCATGATTCATTAGATTACAAACCATTTCAGATCACATTCATCTTTTATTTCGAATTTATTCCTGGAAAAGAGCATCCCTGTTTCGTTGAGCCTTAGGCAATTTGGATTTCTTTTGCCCTTTTTGTACCTTTTGGCCTGGCCTTTGGGTACTAATGGATTATCTAAGCCTTTTAGTGGCTATTGGTTGCCTTGGCAATTGTTCCATCAGGGCTTTAGGTCGTTGGAGCCACCGCCGGAGCCATCGACAGCTGTGTTGGCAAAATCTTGGCAAAGGGCAATCGCATTTGAATAGTCAGATTCCCTCCAATTCTGACCGACCTCCGACCTCAACCTTTGACCATCATTTGATATGCAAATGTTTTACATTTTAATCGCTTGATTATACGGGAAAAAGCTGCATAATTTATGATTATGGAATGAATATGTTCAATTTATGAATCAACTAATCAATATTAATGTCTTCCTTAATGCCGTACTTCTTACATGCGGGATGTGAAACCCAACCCGAAAAAAACTATGCAGATTAGCATATTACAAAGGGTTCTAGCGGCTCCAAAGAGGCACTAGGTATGATCTAATGATGGTCATTAATGTAGAGAAGAACTGGGGGAATGGGGGAAGAAATTTCAGATAATAGTCGTGTATTTATAGTAAGTATATTTCCCACTAATCCAATAATTTTCATAGAGAAAGGATGATCGCAATTTCAGGCAGCCTTCGTTCCATTAATGTATATCCCAGAGTATAATCTCAGTTCTTTTTTCCTGTATTTCCATTTCCATTTATATTAACACATACATGTGTATACCGCTTATCACCGATATGGCAGGAATTTCAGAATGCCTCGTCGGTTAGATATCGCTCACTGCAACTGGTTGCCAGTGCATTCAACTTCATTCATGAAATGATTTATGCCCAGCCAAGAACATCCAATCAGCTGCTGGGACTGCAGCTACTACAACTCCGTACCGTACCTACGAAGCAGCAGCAGAAATCAGAATAATTCAATTCAGAAATTCCGCCAGACGGTGGCGACTCCCTCGGCCCGATATCAGTCAAGCGCCAGACACAAACCGGCACATATATGTACTTATACATATACAATATATACATATGTATGTATATATACTTGAAAGATACAGTCTTATAAAGACAACTTGCATCTATAATTGGAACAAAGGAGAAGAGTTCTGCTCTGCTGGCTGAAGCTGAGGCTCAGCCCGAGGCTCAAACCCCAGAAATATGTACTTGATATTTCCGCATGCTCATGCTCTTGGAGTTGCAATTGCAATTGCATTTTCGTATTGCCTGGCAACAAGCAAATGAGAGGGAAAACCCATACGAATACGAATACAAATACGAATAGCAATACTCGTTTACTGTAGAAGTAGAACTGCAATCAGCAAGGCCGAGGCACAAGTGCACACAAAAGCTTAAGCAAATCAGCTGCCCCTTGCCCCCCGCCCCCACAGTGGCCATCATTGATCCCACTCTCGCCATATATTATATATATCTGTCTCTCTATATATATAGACATATAATATCTCTCTCTCTCTCTCTCTCTCTGTCTCTCAGTCGGTGATAATCATGCAAATGAGCGAAACAAAGAATTTTCCAATGACAGCAAAATTCATGGAGAAGCAGTAGCAAAACTCCGAGCAGAGGTTCAATGTAGCCATCAAAAGTGCAAAAAACTGTGTGTACAGTGAAGCCTCAGAAGTAGAACATGTTAATAAACCCTTATGGAAAAGTTATAGTGTGGGAAAAGATCATCTTATGGGAGTAGACTTGAAGAAAAGTCAATCTCTCTTCCATCTATCAATCTATCCATCATATTTATACAATCGTTCTAAGCTACTCCTTGAAGATATAAATAGTTCAAATATGTCCACAAATAAACGCCATCATAGGCAGGCCCAACTGTACAACCCGTACAAGTGATAAAAAGTCTCATTGATAACAACGATAAGCAACCAGAAATACACTCATATCATATTTATATACTGTCATAATTATACGTAAGAGGCTGGGCAATCCATTGTACACCCACTTCACATTCAACCACCCACCTCCTTCACTTTCGATGACGTCGTTTGCTTGCCCTCTGACCTACTCACAAATTTCGCAACGCGATTCCGCATATTGTTGAATGGCAGGAGTATCCGTATACACATATGTACATATGTATGTATGTATCTACAAGTATGCGAATCTTTTCCCTAATTGACAAGCAAGGAGATATGTATATCACATGATTCCCTAAGCTTATTCTGAGATTCCAATGCAAAATAACTTCGATTTAAATAAGCAATATCTTATCAGCTTTACTTACGTTCCACTTCATTGCTCTCTTTTATTCTATGAGTTCCTTGGGATACGACAAGCCTCCTCCTAGATGTTCTATAAATATCACAAAGCAAGTACAAGTACACCCAAGTGACACCCACCCCCAAAAAACACCAGCTTGGAGGAGGAAAAAGGAAGCTCTGGGATAGACCCAGACCGCAGAACAAAGTGTTTAATTAAGAGGTTTTATAATGACTTAAATGGGTCAAATGTTGGGGGGAAAACTGTTCGCCCAGACACAAACACACTCGGGTAATGCTATTCGTGAGCATAATTTTCCTAATGGATGCATGAAGTGGACCATGACAATGATAAGGATGTCCAAAGATGACCAGTAGAATGGCAACGTTGGAGGACAGGGCAGGGCAGGGACAGGCAGGCAACTTGTTGATATGGCAGCGCCCTGGCCATACATCATTGTAAGGGTATCATTGTGTGTACCGTACAATTATGTATTCTCTATTGAATAGCAAAAGTAATTAAAGACGAAACGCTGAAGAAAGAGGACTATGGTGACCCCGATCAAACATATGTACGGATAAATGTGTGTACCCAAGGATGTGAATATATGTAAGCACCTTTGTATGATATACACGTGTAATGTATGCGTACAATATGGTAATAGACCATTACCATTTGTCACCCACTTACACTCCCCCACCCACATCACCCTCCATCTCTCTCTCTCTCTCTCTCTCTCTCTCTTTCTTTCTCCTGCCACATGTTTAGATACATCCAAGGACGCAGTAGAACGCCCTAACAACCACCAAACAAAGCCCGACGGCAAACAAATCAAAGGAGCAACCGAATAGCCGACGGACAACGATGGAACAATAGGAACCGTCGGCATAGTCCTGCGGAAGGCCGGGGAGCACACAACAGTGCGAGACGCTTTGCTCCCTAGGCTGCTCGCATCCAACCAGGAGGCTCGTGAAGGACCCGCAGCCAGTCGGCAATTAAACGGGCAACTAGCTGAGGACCAACCTATTGGAGGCGAGGACCTCTTGCGCAGACTCCTGACAGCGACCCGGCCACACCCACTTGGAGCGGGAGCGGGAGACATTAACCAAGGCGTTAACTGTAGACAGGTGGAACGGGGCTAGAATGCACGGCCACGAAAGTGTGTCACACCCAAAGGACCGGGCATTCCGGTACGTGTTACCGTTACCTGCCTGTAGCCGAGTCCCTCCACAAGTGCCATCCCGCTCTGGTGCGAGCGAGCCAGCATGTGTTTGAACGGTGGGTGGGGGTGGCGTTGGAGTTTGGGGGAAGTCAAGCAATCGAACCGAAGGCTGCGAAAAGTTTGTCGTAAGAAATCGACGTTCACGAAGGACATCACATCCGACAAAAAAAAGTTTGTTCACGAAGAGAGAGCTAGTGTGTGTGTGTGTGTGTGTGTGTGTGCGGGTGGGTGAAAGAGAGAGAACGTTTTGTGGAACGTAAGTACAGCTGAAGTAGAATCCAACAAGTGGCTAAGGAAGGGAACATTGGGTTGGATTGGGTTGAGCGACAAGAGTGCGAGTTGTTTTCAGGATCAATGGGAAAGGACACCTGGATACAAATTAGTATATTTTTCTGACTACTAAATGGGTTTTGGGGGTTACTAGACTGTTCCAACTTCCGTGTGGTGCTTGAATCGATCAGCTTCGCTGGTTTTCCATAGGGTATCTAATGGATTAGCTTCGTCTACGAATTCTCCCACAAACTAGAAACTTTTTGCCTGCCAAAGCCAAGAGATATCTAAAGACTTTTCTCTTTTATCCCCCCCTCCACTCAGCATTCATCTCGTCAGCTCTTTCGGTCCCTTCATTCTTTTTCCCCCTTCCCCTGAGAAACCGACAAAAGCTCCAAGCCCCACGCGGCTTTTTTTCTCAATTCTCAAATTTTTTACTGTAAGAATTTGTGAACGACGCAATAGTCCGCCGCTGACGTCGCTGCCGGCGTACCACGTTTTCGTGTACTCTACTTTGCCACTGCCAGAGTATTAGTGAATGAAGGGTGGGGGAGGCGAGTGTGTGTCAGCAGAAAGAGAGAGAGTATACAGCAGATATATGTGTGTGTGTGTGTGTGTGTGAGTGAGTGTTGCGTGCCACTTCATAGCCCACATTAGGTAAGGTTAGGTTTTTAATTCTGTTTCTGTATTTCTACTTTTGCCTTGCCTCAAATTTGTTCTGGTTTCGGCTTTTTCTGTGGAACTTTTTTTTGCTCTCTGTCCACCTTCGCTGTAACCCCTTCCCTTCCCCCATTCACAATCTAGTTTTGTTTACATAAACCAAGCTTTTTAATACCCTTCCTGGAAGAGCTACTATGTCTTTGTCGGGAAGCCTGACGCGCAACAAAAATGGTAGTAATTCAGATCTCCAAAATTGTTATATTCCTGATTCTTTGGTGATCACTTTTTCCTTACAGTTTCGTAGGTTCCTGCCGCCTTATAGACTTTTAAGGGTATCGCAGCCATCAGTCATTGATTTTGTACTCTTTTTTGCTATTTGTTTCCGCTTTTCCTCTATGTTTGCTCTGCTTTCGCTGTCTCTGCCGCAACTGGTTTGCGCCGTCGACTGCGACGCTAAGATTCACTTTGAAATATTTTCGCGTACCATGTGGTTTTCCTCAATTATTTCTCACGCGATGCGATGCTACACTGACAGAGATTTTTCCCAAAGAGTGAATCTCTGATCGCCAAACTTAAAGAGTAAGCGTGAACCTATTGTCGCGCTCTTTTCTCTCAGTGTATGGCTCACTTATACACTCGCACTAGTTGTTTGCTCTGTTTTCCCTCTTTTTTGTGGTATATTTTTACGCTTGGCTCTTCTTTCTGTTTTCCTTAGCTGTTTCTCTTTGGCGTTTTTGCCTATTTATTGCGCTCTGCGCTTTGTCTATGTGCTTCGCCGCTGAACTTGAGAGGCGAGAAGCGACGCGACCGACCACGTGGTCGGAATGAATGTCGCGCTGTGTGGATGCCAAGCGAGTGGGCGCTGTTTGTGTAGTGTGTGGATGCCATTGCCGATCGCGCTCGCTCTTGTATCTTGTATCTTGTGAATATCTTGGATCGACCCGACTTCAGGAAGTGCTTCATCAAATTTACATATGCGCCACTCTCGCTGGCTGGCCCAACATATTTGCATATTAAACGGGCCCGATACGATACGATCCGATCCGTTCAGAACCCGCCCCTAACCGATCCGATCGACTCTCGCCAATCGACCATCGACAGTCACTTTCCAACAACACAGTTTACCCCCGTCACTGGGGCGGCCAATCTAAGTCGCACTTCAATCAGATCAGGAATTCTCCGTACCATTCTCTCTGGAGGAGATTGAGGGCCGTGGGCAGGTACAACACCATATAGGCATCAAGACACCAAGGCATCTAGCCATCTGTGTATCTGCATCTGTATCTGTGTGTTGCGTCAGTTCTGAGTGTTCTGGTCGAATCGTGCGCTTTTGCGGCCTGCATCAATTACGTCGTTAAATTAATCAGTTTGCCTTAATCTCAATAAATTAGAGATAACGCTTACGCGATAGTTTTTCTTCTTGTTTTTTTTTGCATTTTAAATGCCACACGCTACCGGTACAGTTACTTGAAATGGATGGGGTCCAGTCCAGTGCGAGAGTACTACGATGTGAATTCCGTTCCCCATCCCATCCCCATCCCCATGTCCATGTGTGGAATGATCTATGCTGTGTGAGTGTGTGTGTCGCGAGAGACAGGGGCGTAGACAAAGGGGATCTACATGCAGTTCTTGAGAGACAACACTCTTTTATCATCAGAAGTCTGACAGTTCTGTGTAGTAAAATCAAAAATCCCCTACACTGATAAGCCACACTGGGAAAGAGAGAGAGAACGCAAGGTATACTATACTAATTCATATACTAGCTATTCCAATTATCTGAAATGATAATATGATATGAGAATAATGGGAGTAATCCATGAATTCCTTCAATGATTTACTTCACGAACTTTCCAAACATACCTCCCCTCTCTTCTATAATTTATGTCATCTTCTTATTATAAGCCCCCATAAGAGTCTTCCCAACTACGCCTTTGCTCTGAGGCATTCCATGTGGGGCCACATCAGGGGGCTCGCTTTTGACAATCATACATACACACATACATATGCTTACGTACATACGAGTATGTACGTACATATATACATACATATATACCCATGCATATTTTTTATATTCCTGATTGGCGCTCATCAACATTCGACATCATCTTGCTGCAAACGTCACAAAATCTTGTGTTCCTTCCACAAACAAATACCGTTTCAGATACAGTTGATCAGGCGGATTATAGGGCGCTATTTCCAGTATTATCCATGATGGCAATAAGAATGTGGAGGAGGCTATAAGAATGTGGTGTGAAATTGCTAAGATGTTGATTTATTTTTACACTTCTTGACACAAAACTTTTTCACAAAATATTGTGTTCCTTCCACCAAGCAATGGGCACTGGAAGCAAACCGTTTCAGATACTGTTGAACAAGCGGATTATAGGGAATTATTTCTAGTAAATATTATCCATTATGGCTATAAGAATGTGGAGGAGTGGAAAGAATGTGTGAAATTGCAAAAATGTTGATTTGAACAACTTCAAACTTTGAAGAACTGGAACTGATAGAATGATAGTCTGGCGATAGACAAAAAAGCTCTCCGCTAAAATATATTCTACTCTTCATCGCTTAACCCCCATTTCGCTATCAATTATGAACCGAAAATGTGTGTTCTCAATGCAAAAACACAAGCAATGCTCTCTATAAATTGTTGAGCTAACCAATTGTTACTAACAATATTCAAATTTCCATAAAGACACAGACACACACTCTGACACACAAACATAGGGCGAGGCGAGTCGATGCGAAGCGGGCCAACTGGAGCCCCAAACATCAGACCACCAGCAATACTTAGCACCAACAAGACCCCCAAGACCCCACCCCCTCACATGCCGCATGCCAACACACTGTCGAGCCGAGTCGAGTCGAGACATTAAAACAGAAATTATAATTTTTTGAAGGCCAATCTGCTCTCTGTGCTTCGGTTCCACTCGTTTCGTTTCGTTTTGGATCGTATCGGCTGTTCGGTGGGAGGGGTGGGGGCTCCAACATCTTTCTAATGTCAATTGCTGCGATACTACGTCGTCGATTGCTTGCTCTTTTTTTTTTTGCTCGCGGCTTAAAAGCTTCGCGCAGGCGCAATAAGAGAAATGCGACGCTTGAGTTCGAGAGAGTACGTCACTGGAGGGGCTGCTGGCTCGTAACGTCACTCTTTCGACTGAAACCTCCATTCGCTTGGCAGCGAGATTTTTGGCGCGCAATTTGAAACCTGAGTTAGTGCCTTGCGTGTCCAGTTTGTCAAATTTGGCAGTGATTACGCGAAGCAGACAGACTGCGACGGGGATGGAGAGAGGAGAGGCCAGTGTCCCGCCAACGGGCGACGCGACGACAATTCGCCACGCGCCAACGCAAATGAATACGCTTTAGATACCCGTACAATATTTATACCCACTACCCGAAAAGTACACGGGTATATTCAATTTGTGTAGCCAGAAGGATGCATTTCCGATCATATAAAGTATAGATATTATTCATCAGTATCGTTTTTAAGATACTAGGAAACACCAAGTGTTCAACCATATATGTGGAATGATCATATCTACTAGATTGCAGAAACACGTTGCAATCGGATCATAATTATAGCCAGAATGCACAAATCAAATTGTAACGCACATCTGGGCTTCGAACTATATTAATTCTAGCCCAAGACGGTGCAAAATATTAGGATTATTACTATCGATGTACATACATATGTACATATGTATGTACATACATATATGAACTTTGAAGAGAAAGGAACCTATAAAGGTTACATATTCTGGATATCTAGCTGTTTAAAAACTTTTGCTACCATCGAATGCTTAAAAGATCTACTTCATAGTTCTACATTTTATAGGTTTCCTAAAATAAAACGGCCTTCAAGGGTATCCTAATCTTCGGTTACCAAAACAAGTCTCTTTAATGCTTATGGCGGCAATTATGGTCAAGTATTGAAGGGGTTTTTTGGTGGGGTGGGCCAGGGTATTGATGACTGACTGAGATGTTTGTGTAATCTGAATGGCGGTGGTTCATTGAGGCACCGTTCGATGTTCGATGGATTCTAATAAGCTTTAACAGGCATTCACTTAAATTTCCTTTTTTTCTGAAAAGTACTCGCTGTACCATAATGTAGTGGTCTCTAATCCCCCAATGGAACTTACCTATACCAAGAATTTACGTGCTTACGCTTAACCTTTACAGCTTCGAAAAAGATAACCATCTATGAGTTAATCCTTGTCATTTGTAGTGTAGTATTTTGAAATCCCTAAGTTTCATAAAAACATTCCTGTTTGTCATTGTGTTTTGCTTGAAGCACCCCTCAGACTGTTTGACTTTGAAAAGTTCCAGTTGTTTGTTAAAAGATATAATTTTAGGGTTGTTTTTCTTCATAAATTGCTCCATTTTCGATGCCATTTTCCACTAAAATTTCCCATTAATTTCCATAGATATGCTGCCATATCTCATTGGATTTCCTGTCCGATTTGTAATCGTCTCTAATCCACCTTAAGCACGTTTGGCGACGCGACTCATCTCGGGACTGGGCAACGGAGTTAAGTTTTAGACGATCCATAAAGTGGTGGATCGGCCACAGCGTCTAGACTTCATTAGCCGTGTAATGTTGCGGAATTTATGTGGCAGGCACATTAAAAGCAAAAAAAAAAAAACACCGATAAACACTCACACATGGGACACGAGAGCCCGGGGCCCGGGACTAGGCGAACATGCTAAAACTGGTACTCTGTATAGATACGTAGAGAGGGGGTGTGGGGTGGTGAGGGAGATGTAGAAAAAAGCTATGGTAATAAAATACTTGTTCCCAAAAAAAAAGCTATAAGGCATACACTCTGGCACAGATTTCATATTCGGGATTTTGTTTTATGGAATTTTAATCGAGAATATTGTATGCTTTCAATCCATAGATCAACGATATACAAATCTACATATACATACATATGGTATATACATACATATGGTATATTTGTACATATGTATGTACATGTATATATGTACATATGTATGTACATGTATGTATGTACATATATTCCCCTCTTATATAGACGACTGCACAAATGTGCAGCGCTGGCATTATCAGTGGAATGCAATTTCGGGAAATTTTCCATCACGAGACAATCGACGACGGAATGTCGTGAGTGGATGAGAGTGGATGAGAGAGGCCAAGAGTGAGAGCCAGAGAGCACCGTAAGGGAACACTAGAGAGATAGAGAACTCGAAGGAGAAGAGTAAATTGTGAGATAACAGCTGCGGTGCCTACTTTTTTTCTTATCAGCAATGCCAAACGCAAAACCACCCAACGAACCAACCCACCCAATCACTGACCCATCCACAATCCACACACACACCCACCCCACAGACCCGCCTCACCACCTCTATACCCCTCTGACAGACCACTCTCTGATCAGCTTTCGTCGAAGAATGTACAAAAGGCATTAAATTTAAATTCCAAATGTATAAAATAGGTAAACTATGGCTTTTATTTCTTGATATCTACTGTATATACATATACATTAGTGTGTGTGTGTGTTTGTAAAAAAACGTGAAGAGTGAGCGGCAAAAAAAATAAAAATAAAAGGCGGTTGTTTTGTGTTGAGTGTGAGTGGAACGTAAGTGGGAGCACCATGTGGAACTTGAATGGCCAGCAACGGAGAGCAAAGCTTGTTCTCTCTCTCCCTCTCTTTTCCGATTGTTGCTTTGCTTCGTTTCCTATACGAACGACGTAATACAAGCACACACACGCACACACCAGAACGACCGCCTTTTTTGCGCCACGAAACGAATGAACGATTGAACGACTGAAACGACGAATCAGTGTTCACAGTCGGCATCCAACTTTCCAACTAGAAGCAGCAGCGTCAACGATAGTCTTTGCGCGGTTAAAAGCCACGAGGTCGTTCATTTAAACACTACCTAACCCAAACTTCCTCCCACAAAAGCCACGATCGATCACGCGTTTGTCAAAAAGAAAATCGAGAAAAAAAGTGAAAGAATTGTGTGCAATCAGAAACATGTGAAAGAAAGAAAAAGTGTCCCCATCAAAAATCCAAATTTAAAAAAAACTAAATCGTAAAAAGAACGCGTTCTGTAAAGCGTAGCGTAAAGCGAAATAAAAGCAAAAAGAGAAACGGGAGAGAGGAAAAGGCAGAGAATCAGCGTATATAGTACGTAGAAAGATGCTTGGATGATCTTCGTCTCGAAGAAGTCACGTTGTTGTATTTTTCTATACGAGTATATGTAAAACGTATGGCGGGTATATGCGATTTTTTATTTTTTTGTCTTTTGGGGGGAACAAATTTCAAATTTCAACACGCACACCATTTAGGCGGTTGTGGGGTTGGTTGTGTGTGTGTGTGTGCGCAAATTGGAGTAAACCTGAAACGTGTTTATATTAAAAATTTGTTGTATTCCCCTCCCATTTGAACTTTAAACAACATTTTCGGTTTTCGGTTTTCATTGAATTCTCATACGAATTCCAATTAAACGGTTGTATGTGTGCAATGGTGTGTGTGTGTGCGTCCAATTGGCATGAATTGATGACGTGACGTGATCGTGATCCAAACACACACTCTCTTTTAGTGCTTCTCTTTCAGCCTCTCTCTTATCGTTTATCGCGTGTGTGAGTGTGTGTGTTGTGTGTGCTTTTCTCTTCTTTGTTGTGCTTTGCGCTCTCTTGTATTGTTTTTATTTATTTCTCTTGAATTTCATTATAATTTTCAAATATATTTTGTAAATACAGCTTCAGCAAAACCGCCGCCCAACAAAATACCCAAAAACCCAAAAAAACCGAGCAAAAAGTTATGCCTATTCTAAACCTGTAGAGATCTGATAAAAATCTATATAAAAAGTAAAGAAAGCACAAGTTTTGCTCAAAACAACAACATCATCAACTATAACCAGAAATACCCCATAAAAACCCCATTAAATGTGCAAAAATACAAAGTAAAACAGTGCCAATAAACGACAACTAAAAAAAAAACATAAAATCATCGGCAGCAGATATAATAACTAATATCCACAAAATATCGCAGTCAACAAGGAGCAACAGTTTGCTGAATAGTTTCCATAAGCATTTGGCACTTTTTTGGCGGGTAAATAACTAAAACTATAACTATAACGATACATATGTACTTCCTAGAAGAAAAATATATTTTCTATCCATAATATTGATTCAATACATAGAGCCGAGCCCTGGAACTGATTTAGAGGAATGCGGACTTTCAGAGGAGACTTTCCAATTTAAGAAGTTCTTTTTTAATGTAGTTTTAAAGAAAATTCTTGCAATGAATGGGAATTTTCTTTTTCATAATATCTACTAGAATTGGTTGCGAAATATATTGTATTATTTCTGATAAATGACATCTGATAAATCCAGTCTTTCAAAGTGGTTCTAGTTGATTGATTTTGGTTGGGTGGGTTCTATTTTAAAAAGTTCACTCTATAGTATATATTTTTCATATTTTAAAAGTTTTGTGTGACAGGTCTTAAAGGTCAAAATTCTTCAATTCATTCAATTTTTTGTGAAAAATATTACTTTTTGAGACATTAAAATGTTGCTTAACCATCGGAATATGGCACACTTTATTGAGGACTTTATTGAGGGGCAACCACATTCAATATTTAGGGCTATTCCGGAATCCATTGGGAATAGTTTTGCCTAAATTCCATACGATAAGGTCCATATTTCTGCTTTCCAAGAAAAAAGTTGCCATTCATAGTTTTCCTTCCCAAAATTCCTCGAAATTTCGGGAAGCGGAACCTTTTGCTTTTTCAAGATCAATGAGAAAGTGAGTTTCATTCGAACAATGAAAAGAGAAGTCACGTTCGATTGATATTCTATGGCACTCGTGCGGGGTTTTATTAGTTTGGTTTTTGTGTTCATTTTATTCGACTGTTCAGAGTGGAGAGAGGGGCGAGAGCGGGGCAGGGGATCGGTGGGGAGATCTTAATTAGAGCACTGCTGATAATGGCTCTAAAAATAGAAAATTCAGCGCCACACACCATCCACTGATAGCACGCTGAAGCCCCCGAGCCCCAAGTGTCGTGTGTCGCGCTTGTACATATATGTACATATGTAGTACTTATAGTACATATAGTAGTTTGCTTTTCCCCGATTTCCGATGCGATTCGTTGGTTGCGAGTACGAGCGAGTACTCGCATGTTTCTGTATTTTTAAACTAAATTTTGAGCACATTATTGACATTGAAATGCGATTAGGTTTAATTTTAATAAATGGGTTGAATACGCCACTCGGTTTGCCTGTCAAAAAGAGTTCTTTATGATAAGGTGTTCCTTTTTTTATCTATCACCGAATGGCGGTACGGTGCCAAGGTACAGAAGCTGATGGCCCACAGTGGGTTCAGTGTGTGTGTTATCATATCTTGAGTGTTTGCTGGCCACACCGGTGGAACGTGCCGCTAGGATAAGGTTGTGGAAAATGTACTAAAAGTTTGTTGAACAATTTTGTAATTGAAAGATGGGAGAAAGTAGGGGAAGAAAGAAAGGAGCGAGAATAGATGTACGAAGATATTGTAGATATTGAAAGACGCTTACTGTTCCATTCGATACCTTTGATTAATGGAATGATGGAATATTTATCAATGAAATGAACGAAAAAATCGCTTTGATAGAAGGCATTGAAACCATCAGGTTTAGTGTCAATTAACGCTGTCATGAAAATAGATACTAAGTTAAAGCGGTAGCTGCGGAGAGGATCTCCTCTCAGCTCACATGGACCTATTAAATCGAACCAAATATCGTTTTCTAGTGGTACCAAAAATGCATTCCATAAAAACCATCGATCCACACACACAGATCCCACATCCCACACTATCGAGTCCACAGTCAGTTGCTACCTCAAGATTATCCTCAATTGAGATGATTAACTGGAAAGAGGATGATCACATCACAAGTTTTCCACCCCGTCCATCCATCCATCCATCCATCAGTCGATCCATCAATCCGATGATTGACTGGTGGATTTCGGAATCGTTTTTGCTCTTTAATTATTTTAATGAATTCTATGAGCATTGCACGCGCTCTTTTGCCTACTTCCTACATTTGCATTCGCTGCTGCTGCCGCTACTGCTGCTGCTGCTGCTGCCGCTGCATTCCTCCTTCGGTGACTGTGAACTATTGCACATTGCCTTTGTGTCACTGCCGCTGCCTCCGCCAACGTCGCTGCACATTCTGCTGCTCCTCGCTCTTCGCTCTCCCTTGAACCGCTCTCATTCCTAGCGCGTGTTTCTCTCCCAAGCCGCCACGTGTGTGTGTTGGCGGGGGGAAGGAAGAGATAGAGAGATCTAGAGAGAGGGGGGATGGGGATGGAGATGGAAAGAAAGGGGCCAGAGGCTCTGGGCTGTTAGCTAACTGCACTTTCAATAAGCTTTTATTTGAATAAGCTTCCGCGATAATTGACTTAATAAATTATTAAATATTAACAGCGTAGAAAAAACCAGAATGCAGTGGGAATGCAGGCACTTGTCGCTGGAGAGCAGAGGAGAGGAGGATAGAGTGCTGCCAGCTGATGCCGGAATGAAAAGTAATGAGAAAATTATGGAAAGCATTTCCCTCTTTCCCTTTTACACGTGTTGTCCCCCCACCTTTCTACTGCCCAGAATGCGAAAAACAGAAAGAAATTGTAGAAGAAATCAGAAGTAAAGTGGAATGCAGATGCAGATTGAAAGTGTCGCATAAATAGATTTTGTTGTCCAAGGTTTTGGTTTTGGTTTTGCCATTGTCAAGGGGTTAAAGCCGTATAGCTCAGAGAGAGAGAGAGAGAGACAGAAAGAAAGGGAGAGAGAGATAAGCGCAAACCACATACAGAGAGACAGATGAGCATAGCAACAGTTATAATGTGCATAAAAATATGATGTGCATTTTGCTATTGTTATTGCTATTCCTCTTTATCATTGCTTTTATCTGCCGCCCTCTCGTTCCTATGTATTTTCGATAAGAAACGCACTGGGAATGGATTACAGAGAGGCAGAGGGAGAGAGACAAAGGTAAAAGGGAAAGGACTTAAATGTGAAGGATTACTGGAATATAATTCCATCGTTTCAAAAAATCAGTTGGAAACGGATTGGAACGGTGCAAATTAAATTCATTGAAGAATCCAGTGGAATATGAAATTTCCTTAGGATTCAGGGGAAAATGGAACTCATTGAAGAATCCACTGGAATATGATTTAAAGATACAACAAATAAACTAGTTAAATCCGAGTTTTCTTTGATACATTTTCAGGATTAAAAATATGTATTTCTCTGTTATGCTTTTTATTCCTTAAATTTCCATTATAACATCGCTAGTCAAATCGCCTATATTAAAACTACCTTGGTAGACCTCATCCTGAAACTTTAAAGAGCCTTCCATATCATATTTTCTCGAAAAGAGTGTAAGAATGCAGTCCAATTTCAAGTTCTTTATCAGCAGGTTAACTTTTGTTCGGAATACACTTAAAATACTTAAAAACCAAAGGTCGTTCCGGCTTTATGGAGGGTGACAAACCGCATACTGACACACACTTGTACACACACAGCCATGCACATGAGTATAGCAGTATAGCGGACAAGTGACTTCGATGTGGCCTCGTCATCGTCATCATCATCATTATCATCATCATTATGATCCCCCACATTGTAGGGTCGCGAGGTGCTTGGGTTTTGGGCTTTGGGCTTGGGCTTGGGCTGGAGCTGGGGATTGATGTCGTCGTCGTCGTCGGCTCATTAGGCAGAGGGCCGACCAGACCAGATCAGTGCAGACCATACCAGTTGTTGCTGTTGCTGTTGCTTGCCTGTGTTCATTGTATCTGCGGTGCCGATGCTGTCCGATCGACCAGCTGTCAGTCTTGCTTTTTATTTTCTCTGTTTTAGGTTTCTTTTTTTTTTAGTTTTTGGCTGGGGAGAGACCTTCTCTCGAGAGTTGACTTACTTTGCTTTATAATCCTGTTTGACGGGTTACGGCTGCTGGGGCTACTGCTCTGCTGCTGCTGCCAGGGAGTAGATCTCTTTTACTTCCACATTGCTGAACCTGGTCTTATGTGTGAGGGGCAAGAGCCAGGCCAGGCCATGCCATGCCAAGCCAGGGGACAGGCAGAGTAGGCATACGAGTAAGAGTTTCCATGCATACGAATATAATCACATGGTTTTGAGGGGCAGAGCCTCGCATCTGGCAGATAGTTTTGTGATCCCGGTTCGTGATCTTTCGGTTTCCCCTTAAAATGATAAGCAGAGTGACAGCAGCCGCAGTGGCGGAGCTGTCAAGGGAGGGTCAACGAATGTCTCAGGGGCTGCCATTGTGGCGGGGTCACCATTCTGACCTTTTAGCTTACATTCCTTCCTTGGATTTGCTATGTAAATTGCTATATAATCGTAATGTTTGCTGCGATTTTGTGATATTAAATATAGAGAAGGGAATGTACGTCATCATTTTTCTTGATTAAACTCAAGCTCAGGATGATACCGAAGTCCTGCCATTGTCGGGGTCACCAGCCGAAATACAAAATATGAAGTTACCCATTTTGTATTTCGCCTGGCAAATTCACGTTTCTGATTAGACTTTGAATAAATTTTTTTGAATTTTAGAATCGTATGACGAAGCTATTATGGGTCAGCATTTTCTGGTCACCTTTTTCGGGGTCACCGTTTGAAAGAGGCCTTTAATTGTTGATGCCCTCTCCTGATTTTACTTGCACAAAAAGACATTTCCATGCATTCTTTTGATATTCAACCCTATATCGTATGTAGATTCTATTTGTCTGGGTCACTAGTTTCTAGACACATCATTTTGGGTCACCATTTGGAACTGACCTTTAATTTTGTATACTTTCTTTTAATGTTTAACCCGATCATCAGTGACTTGTTTATATTTGTAACTTATGCTTTGACCTACTTTTCATTAATTGCGATTATAATGTCCTCCCCCTCCTAATCATCACGCCCTTAATGTGCTGCCCCTACGCCCCTGACTCCTACAACTTCATGGCTTATCATTTGATCTCTACGGAGAGGGCAAGTCTCGTCTCGGGTCTCCGGAGCAGATGTTCTCAAAGTCAAGAGATTCTTTTTTTTTTTGGTAGAACTGTAGGCGCTGATAGCGGAACATTTGTGTACCCCTGAGAAATGGATGAAACCTCTTCACATGTATATGTAGAATGCATATGTTTGTGTGTGGAATCAAACGGAAGAAATGAGAAAAGCTTGTGGGAGAAGCAGAAGAGAGGAGAGCAAAAAAAAAAAAGAGAACTATTAAAGGAATTACGTAACAAGTGTTCGGTTTATTTTTGTTTTGTTCTCGCTCTTTTGTTGTTTTTCTTTCGTTTCATATTCTTTCCTTCTTCTCGTTTTCGTTTTCTTTTCTTTTCATTCGGATTCTGTTTTTATTTTCATTATATCTTTTTTTTATTGCCATCTTTATTTAGTTTGCTTTTGGGTGCTTTTCTTTTTATATTTTTATTATTATTTAAGATCTGTTTTTACCTTTCGTTCTCTTTCTCTCTCTCTTTCCCCTAGCCATACCTATAGAAGACGCATACAAGGAGATACTCGTAGTGTTTATGTGTAGTGGTGGGTTGTAGAAATTTTCAACTTGTTGCGTGCCCCATTTACCACAACAATTGCCACACCTCCTTAGAAAATGTGAGAACCAGAAGAGACAGCTCGAGTCATTTCCCTAATGAGACACTTGTCAAATGAAAATTTTCTTACGTTTTTGGCTGTCCGTGACATTGAAATGCTTTGGCCCCGACCCCCCACCCCCCACAATACTCGTGCATTTTACCAACATTTTTCTCTACAAATTTCCCCATATTCCTCAAATATTTTGTAATATACGAGAAGGAATGGATTTCGTTTCGTACAAGAACACTACTACATACATATATTTTCAAGGCTAATTTCTCCAATCGACACACCCACGCCGTGGCGAGGGGAATGGAAAACACACATCTATTCTGAATCATCTGATTTGTGAATATCTTTTAAAGATTACATATGGTACATGGGTTTCCACAGAGTGGGTGCCCAGCGGTTGTTTAGAAGTTTATGTACTTTTTTTTGCAATCATTAACATAATCTCTCACATGTTTATACGAGAGTTGTTTTCTATTGATCTTCAATGGGACGGGATCGGCGTAAAAACACCTACGCAAACATGCGTCAGACGAATGTTTTTCCTTAGATCTGATGTAATAAATGATGTATGGAAAATGCCATCTCTTAACCGTAATCTTTCTCTCTTAATTGGCTTTTAAGCCTTGTGACGCCACACAAATCCACATTCCAACCCATGAAAGAAGCTTAGTTTTTGCTTACATTTTGTTTTGATGTTATTGTTATTCTGCTCTGTTTTGTTTTGTTTTGTTTATATTATGTTCTATTTTATTATCAACTCCTATTGTATATTATATTATTCAATATATTTCGCATTCGCAATCGTATTTGGGGGACGACGCAATTTGCGTCTGGCCGAAAATACAATTAACTCGAGGAATATATTTAACAGCAGAAAAATGCAAATAGCAAATGCTCATCTTAATTTACTTAAATTAGTTGGCAGCAATTAGAATTTTACACTCCCCCGAAATGGGTTATTTTTAGATGGTGATACCCAGTAGAACCAGGGTATAAGCGGTCGGCTGTTGTTGCCCAAGCGGGGAAGCTTCAATTAGAGGATTCTGTGTGGATAGAATGTGTCTTCCTAAAGGAGGTATAAGCCAAGAGATTCGATAAGGAAAGGAATTAAATGATGTGGAAAAGTGGAAGGCTATGAATATCAGTGGTCGTTCTGATAACAAAAGGGATAACATATGACTTTTAAACCTCAAGCCACTCTATAGGAGTATAGAGAAGAGTAAAGAAGAGAGTAGAAACGCTTTAGGAGCGATGTTTTTAGCAGTTATGAAGGAATCCATATGACCAAGATAATTATAGAACTATGGAAGGTGGGGATATAAATAAAATATTCATAATTAAGGCTATTTACATATGTGGAATATTAATTCCGTAAGCTTTTATTCTTTGGTCTCTTAAAGAACGTGGCTCCTATACTTATACTAAATAAGTTAACACTAAAAGCATGCGAGAGGGAGAGAGAGAGCTCTCTCTCTCTCTCTCCCTCTCGCATGCTTTTAGTAAGAGGTAGTAGTCGGAGATCAAGAGAGCATAGAGAAAGCCACCCAAAGACACGACCCTACAAAGGCACTAACCGTAGGTGCGTGTGAACCGAATGAATGCTCGAAAAGGTGTTTCGTTTTTCGTCCCCTCTCTCTCTACCTCGCTCTGTCTTCGGGTAGAGAGTATACCCTATTCGAATCGCAGTTTCTTCTGTGCTGGGTTTCCTCTGTCTCTGTTTCTCTTTTTTGACAGCCTCTCTCGCACTGTAATTCTGCTTTGATTTTTGCTGCTGTTACTCGCGTGGTGTTGTAGTTGTAGTTTTGTAGTATGTAGTGGCTTAGGTCAGGTTGTTGGAATGTTTCACTATATTTTTTTGTTGCTGTTTCCAATTTGTTTTGCTGCTTTGGGTTTTTTGTTTTGTTGTGGGGTTGGGCGGTGTGGTGGCACCATTATTTGCGGCCATAAACCTTTCGCTAGAAAGCTATTATATAATGACAAAAACAACGACGACGACGACGCGCGACCTTATCTAAATAATTACGTTATTTAAATACGCACACAAGAACATGTCTATACGTGTGTATGTATGTATGTAGATAATACATGTAGCAACGGACATAATTCCGAGTGTTTTATGGGTTTTTGGCAAAGTCTAAAGTTTGAGACAGCAGCGGCAGGCAGGCAGGCAGCAGCCCAGAGATGATTTCCTAGAACAGAAATCGTTCGTTGATGCGACGCCACGATGTTCAGGTAGGCCGACCGCCACAAATGATTTTTAGGTACAACAAAAAAAGATCCCGAATGAATGAACTTCCGTGTTCTGAAGGCAAATGCTTTGGCCCCCGCCCGCCCCCTCTCTACCTTCTCGTATCTGCATCTACATTGACACTCTTGCTCTCTCTTTTTATGTGTTGTGTCGTTCAATGAACAAAAATATATATGCGAATATACGCATACGCAGATATGATTGAGTGCCATGTGTGTGTGTGCGAGTGTTTAATTGAGTTACGCGGCTCTACGCACTGACACACACACACACGTTTCAATTTGTTTACAATATCACAACGAAGAGAGAGGAGTGAAGAGCAGAGGAGAGTAGAAGAGAGCAGTCAGTGCATGCGTGTGTGCTCTTTAATTCCATTGAGCTTTTCGGCGCTCTTATGCTAGAAGAGCAACTAGAACTAGAGTTAGAAAAAGTTGAGCTTTGAAAGGTTTGACATAAGTATTTAAAGGGAGTAACATTGTATTCTCTTGTAAGAGCAAAGCTTAGATTAAAGCTTGATCGATTTGTGATCTCTTAAAAAAGAAGCAGCTAATCTTTGACAATACTTGGCTATCTCTGAATAATATGCATTTTCATGTGTATTACTTTCTTTTGGTTAAAATTGCAACAGACATTCTGTCCATTCCCTATCAAGGTTCCCGTACGATGCTCGTCAGGCTTCAATAACTTATCAGCGGTAGTCTCCCGTTCTGTCCGCCCATTCCAGACAGTGTCAATAGACCTTTTACCAGAGTATATACACAAACAGATTGTCTCTTCAGATCACACAAACATACTAAAAGTTATATATACAGAGAGAGAGAGAGAGAGAGAGAGAGAGAGAGACATGTTTGGACTTTTATTTTGATTAGCCACCAAAATATAGTATTCTATCAACATTTATACGGTCTCGGACATTGATAACTGTCGGTGGTCGTCGCCAGACTTTGAGACTAATTGAAATCGTTTCTATTCGACGTTCTCCTTCGTTCCGTTTCGTTTCGTACCGTTTGGTTTGGTTTGGTTCGGTTCTGTGTGCTAAATTTAGTCATTCAAAGCATTCATAGATTTTATTAAAATTAATTGATTTCCATTCCACATTTCAAGCACACATCACATTCCACCTCAAACAACGCGTACAACAAATGGGACGTACGAGAGAAGAGAGTACGGAATATATTGAAAGTCATAGAAAATGTGTGTGGCGGCATTTTGAGAACAAGATCATAACCTACATTATCATCGCATCGTATCGCTGCTCATTGCCGTTCGTTCGCTGCTTGCTTGCTCTCTCTCCGCCCTCTTCTGTGCCTTGTGCTTAGCTGATAAGACGCTCTCTTAATTTTGAGCTCTCTTTAGTGTTTGTTCTCTCTTTAAAAGTTTATTTATTTGTCTGCTGCATTCAATACTATTCTATCAAACATCAGTCTCCCACAAAAATGTCTATTAATTTGATTAGAGATGAGAGATTTCTTGGTCTGTCTAGAGATAGCCTAGCATCTGTCTCTCAGTGTGGCTAAGCAGTAAGCAGTTTTAGTGAAAAGTTTAGGAAAAACCCTAAACGTCAATTACTTTAACGATTTGGAGGCACTCAATAGCATATTGTAATCGATTTTCGGCACGGAAACAATCAGAATGTAATTTCCCAACGAAAATGATAAAACGATCACAGAATGATGTTGCATGTGACAATGACTAGACATGAATTCAAGGTTGAATCTAACTTCTCTTTCTTCTCTTCTTTCCAGTCGAAACCGAGGAGATCTTGAAGCGAAAGCTTTGTGTGGGCGTGTGTGTGTGCGTTTGTGGATTTTTGGGCTGGCGAGGAGTGCTGGAAAAGCTGCAAAGCTGCAACTCCAGTGGAACGAACAGTGGTACCACCCAATGATGGACGGCTTCGCGCAGGACTGGCCAACGCTGACCCACACAGACAATGGCCTGACCATGGACCAGCTGAGCGGGGTGGTGGGTGGCGGCGGCGGCGACCTGCCCGGCGATGTCGGCTTCGAGCCCCAGACACGTGCCAGATCCAACACATGGCCCTGTCCACGGCCGGAGAACTTTGTGGAGCCAACCGACGAATTGGACAGTACAAAGGCCAGCAATCAGCAATTGGCTGCAGGAGGTATGCATCTGTGATTTTGGTATCTGTGTATCCTGTATCTAACGTATTTGTATCTTTTGTATGAATGAAGACTCACAGCAGGCTATACAGAATGCGAATGCAGCCAAAAAGAATTCATCGCGTCGCAATGCATGGGGAAATCTATCCTATGCAGATCTCATCACGCATGCCATTGGCTCCGCCACCGATAAGCGTTTGACCCTCAGTCAGATCTACGAGTGGATGGTCCAGAATGTGCCATACTTTAAGGATAAAGGCGATTCGAATAGCAGTGCCGGCTGGAAGGTAAGGATTCTAAAAACCCTCTAAAGAATTTCCCCTGCAATATTCTACCATATTTATATCTGCAATGGTTTCATCTTACCTTTGGACATTTAGAGATATTTTTGATCAAACTAATCGTGTTTCTGCAATTTTCTATTAAATTGTATTACTTTTGAAGAAATTTCAATATTTATTTTAACACTTTCTTTTCTGCAACCCTTTGAACTCATCGTGATCGGCTCGGACTCACTGGGAGAGAGAAGAGAGCTACGATTGAGAGGAAACTGCTACAGAGCATTCGATTCTATAGTATTTATGGAAACTATAGATCTTTAGAAACGGGAATGGAATTAGAGGAATGGAATTTATAATTATAAATTTGAGTAGTAGATATTACTGCATAAGCCCCTTTTCAGTTTGTAATATAAGTCACTGTCATAATATTTCGTTCCTTGACATTCGAAAGTACTTCAAAAGTTGCCTTTCCACTTTCTCTGAAGACTTTATTACACCATTTACTCCACTTAAGCGGTCTTCCAGGTCTTAAGCTTCATCTTTTACATCCACTTCCAGTTTTATTTTTCGTTTTTTTGGAGAGCTTTCCGCTTTGTACAATTATATTTTGTTCTCTCTCATAATAGCTTGCTCTTTTGGCTTTCAAGTAACAATTTCAATCGCCTTTCGAGCCACAAACACGGGGCATAAAGCACAAAACGGTCAAGTTCATGGCCAAAGTCTATAAAATGGAGAAAAGAGAGAAGAGAGAAGGAGAAAGGGAACAGAGAGAGAGAGAGAGAGTGAATTGAAGTCTTTGTTTGGCGTACAGGTTTTTTTTTGTAGCTTTGTTTGCTTTTATTTTATTTTGCTGTTTTTTTTCTCTTCTTTTACGGGCATCATTATGCAATTTCCACTTGTTGTATGCATCTTTTTCCATCCACGAATTATTTCATATTTGTCTTTCTCTTTTTGTCTCTTTTCCACGCTATATTCTCTGTCTCCTTTTCGCTAGTATTTCACTCCTTGAAACTCTTTTCCTTCGCTATCTTTGGCTTGGATTTCTGTGGATTTTTGTGTCAGAATTTCTTTGGTATCGCAGTGTCTTTTATTTACATTTCGTCTACACTCATTCATAGGTAAATAGATAGAAGAGTGCACACTCGTTTATGCATTCAAAAAATTCACTCACACACACACTTGAAACACTCATCCATAAACATGGATACATGCGTAGACACATTACACACACACACACACATGAAAATGAATTTCATTCATACTCGGAGACCGGTCCGCAGTGCCAGTGCCCCTCCAAAGACAATCAGACACTGCTCTATCCACTCAACTTTGACCCCTTAGCCTATTAAGTCCTCTCCATCGTTCAACGGAATCTACATATATGTACATATGTATGTAGAAATCGCTCATGACTCAACAGTTGAATATTCATTTGCCAGAATGAATGATAGAAATTTTAGACGTTTGTTATCGTTTAATCGTTGTTTAATTAATGTAATCAATATGAGGGATAAGAACTTTATGATTGTTAATCTTCTTTCTTATCAGTCTATAGATAATCATTGATGAAAACAAACTCTATATATTGCAATACCAAATGCCATTCCATGGATCTCCAATATTTTGATATTATTTAGGGATTTAAATTTGTTCTATTATTTAGTTTGGGATAATTTTATGAAGTGATCTTTGGCTAATAATCATATTAAATATAGGGTGTATTTTTATTATAAGAAAAGCAATTACTGGAAGAAATTGAGTGGAAATCGAAAGCTGTTAATCAGTGATGATCTATGTAATATAAAAAATATAGCAACCGCGTAGTCCCTAGCGTTAATAAGGGCACTATTTTTGCTGGCAGGGCGTATTATTGTAGCCCAAATAATAATAGATAATCATAATAATCCCATGACATGATTACTATCTTATCCAAAAAAAATAAAAACCTCCCCTTAATATTCATAATTTTTTACTGTTCAAAATTATACCAAAAATCTGTACGAAATTCATTGGATTTCTGTATAGTATTTCGCTGTACATCTTTTCGTTTTTATGGTTTATTTTTATTGTTTTTTTGGGTGTATTCTCCCTGATAAGTATGTGTGTGCTGTGTGCTTGCATTTGTATTTGTGTGTTAATGCCATAGATACTTTTTGCAATGTTATCAATAAGTGCCAAAAGTTCATTGACATGCTGCACAATCAGCCTTCTTTTCGCGTATTTTGTTTGTGGATTTAAGAATTAGAAGATGTCCATCACGAAAATCTGTATTGATGGATAGATACCTAAATGGAGGGGATTTTTTTTGTTTAGGAGAATATTTCTTTAGCATTTTAGAGCCTAGATTTTAGTGACATTTCGTACACATCATGCAGCAGCGCCCCTCGGTCTGTTCATATTTTATGTATCAATCTTTAGATTCCCAATAATCTTAGAACACTCTGTATTCCCCATTGATCACGTGTTACTCTTTTTTCCATGGTGTTATTCAACTCGTATTCCCCTGAACCCCTTTCCTTCCCTCCCCCCTTTGGACGGGTTCCTTCCGTTCATAAAAATCATTCGATCTACTCATATTTCTTCGTTGACTGCAGTGCGTCATTCACGTGATTGTTTTCTTTACCATTCATTTTTTGCTGATATTTCATTGCCCGAAGAACCGAATCGAACCCCGAACCGCTCGCCCGCTCGCTTTTGGCACCTCGCGAGTGATAAAATCACTCGTACGATCAGAAAAAAAGCCGAAAAAATAATTGAAGAATGCGCTGAAAATACGAAATCGAAAACCCGATGAACCACCGAAAACCCGATACCCCGAACCGCCCAGACAGCGCGCTTCCAGAGAATTGTTTTTCACTTCTTTCTTTTCCCGCTGTATTTTTGTTGCTGGTGGGTTTCTTGAACTAATATTTTCATTATTTATATTAATGTGCGATGATGATTGTTTATAATTGTTTCGGTTGTTTGTTCTCGAGTGTCACGGAAGTAGTCGTCGCAGCCCCTTAGGCATAGGTCCACGGCGCAGCGTCCCCTCATGGCTTGCGTTGCGGGAAATAACAATCGCAATCGAAAACGAAAACGTTGATAAAGAATTTCGTACTAATATTAGGAGTATTTACGCTTCAGTTTAATGGGGGGAAGGGACAGATAAAGATAGAGAGAGGGAGAGAGTTTCTAGGAAAAGAAAACTTCAATCGTTGCAGAGTTCTTTGCAGCGGAACTTCTGAAAGCATGGGAATACTCCTATGGATGTATGTATATTCAAGCATTTCCAAAGAACTAAACACAGATACAGATGCACAGATACATCGTCTAGTGGCTATTTATAGATAGTTTTCTTTGCACATTGAAAGGAAGAGTTTTAGCCTCGCTTTTTGCACATTCCTTCAATAAATGTTTTGTAGCCCTCTCTGGCTAATTTATGCAACACGTTGCCTGTTCTACCTGACACTTGCTTCCTCTCTGTATTTCCAATAGCGAAAGGAACTTCCTCTTCGAACAGTCATCATCGTGAGGCGACTCGTCGTTATAATAAAGAACGAAACGAGCGAAACACTCGAATGACATTTGTGGAATTTTAAATGTTCCTCCTTTTTTTTTTTTGTTGCCACTGCACTTTGAAGGCTTCTTCTGGACGGTGGCTCGTGGCCACCACACGTTTTGGCCTCATCTTCATCATCTACCCAGCCACCATGCCACCTCCTGCCACCCTCCAATCTCCTGCTCCTCAGCGTTTTGGCCATTGAACCGGTGCCAAGTATTTCCCTCCTTCCTTGCCTTCTGCTCTGCTATTCTGCTGCTCCTTTTATCAATTTATTTTTGTGTTTCTTTTTTGTGGTTTTCAGTGTTTTTTTTTGTTGAATCTTTTAATTGGCAGCGACCCGCAACGTGTTATAAATATTCTTCTTGAGGCCCCGCAACATTTTCATGGTTTTATTCCGTCATTTTTTTCTCCTTTTTTTTTTTCGTAATTATGTTTGGAAATTTGTGTAATTTATGGATGCCATCTTCTTAGGTGGCATTGCAGATATAGGAATTTATTTCCTGATTTTGCGGGAAAGGTGTGGAATGTCGAGGAGGGCGGAGAGGGGGTGGGTGTGGCAAGTGTGGGATGGGATGCGGGCTAAAAGATCAGATGGTGTTGAAGGATGTTTGAAAGATTTATATGTTCAACTTTTGCTCATCAACCAAGAGGGGAAAAAAAGAAGAAAAATTAAAGGGAAAACTGAGAAGAATTGGAAATGAAAATGTTTGAGATAAAACTGAAGAATTGGTTGAGGGAAACGCAAATAAGATTTGTGGAGAAAGAATGAAGTAGACTAAAGGGAAAGCTATAGAAGCTTGAAAGAGAGATGGGGAAAGGAAGATGAAGTAATTTTTGGTTTTTAATGAAAATAATGAATAATATTTAAAGAAGAAAGTAATACGTTTACACGCTAAAATTAAGTTTTGATGCATGAAAAGGAATTTAAGTAGAAAGATGGATAATTATCTTCTGATAAAAATCACAACAAAATATTATCAGAGAAATGTCATACAAAAGCAGAAGCATTCTATCCCTAGAATCTTATTTTCTTCAAAAAATAAGAATACTCTATAAGAAAGATAAATGAAAGATGATGAAGATCCGAATAACCTGAAGAAGATACAGCAGATCCATAGTATGAGTGTTCTGTTCTGAGTGTTCTGCACCTTTTTCATGGATATATGCCTGATTTTTTCCTTGATTTCTATGAAAAGAATGAAGAGAAAACACAACTTTAGAAAAATACAATACTACTCGTAATGTATAGGGGGAATCCATTAAGGATTCTAAAGGAATGTTGCAAAAACAAGAATTACCGATAAAAGTTTCTTCTGTGGAATTTTCCCTTGCTCACTTCGAAAGCCTTGTAATCTTACAGATAGACTTTCCCACACTTTTCACTTGGTTTGAACTTTGAGCTTGGTTTTCTGCAGCACTTGGTTCTCGTTGTGGTCTGTTATCAATGGGACTTATCAATGGCTGCCTCCAACGCTGCCAAAAGTGCACGTCTATCTGCAACTTAGAGCCGTTTGGAATGTTCCTGTGAAATGCGCATTACTCAGCCGCTGTAGCGCGGCCTGCCACCCACTTGACCAGTGCACAAATGCAGTGTAACAGGGCAACAATTTGCAGGGGGTCGGTCGTACAATGGCAAGACGTAAGCTCTTCAGATATGAGGTGCATTGTGTGTACAAATATGTAATAAAAAAAAATTGAGTAAACAATGGGCATTCATGGAAGTGATAGGGCGAGCAATTTACGATAGAATTTGTTAAGCGTGTGGCGGCCAATCAATGGGACACCTTGACAGGGTGCCCCCTTATATTTCTTTGGGATAGTTTTTCTCATATTTTCACGCTCGTTAACCGAACGTTAAGTATACGCAGTGTGTGCGAGTATGTTGTTGCTGTAGTTTTATTGCGGCGCATTTCATTTGGCTTAAAGTGCATTTGAATGCAAAAACAAGACACCGAAAACGTAGACAATTGTTGTGCGCAATAAAATCGCAATAAAATCGAAGACTTTTTATCGATTCGTGCAAGTACTGGAATGAAATCAAAAATCAACCAAAAACCAGATCAAGAATAAGAATGAGAACAAGAATGAGAATGAGAACGAGATCATTAGAAGTCTAACGTTCACATATTATTCATTTATAAATAAGCATTAGCCTTGAGCCGAGCCCCCCGCCCCCCAACTGTCACTCACGGGAGAGTGCAGAGCAGAGCAGAGCCCCTCCCCCCACTCGCGTTGCATTAATTTCTACGTATTATTTGCCTGCAGCCCCGCTCCACTGCGTAATACTCTCGTATTCGTATTCGTATTCGTACTCGGATTCCCTCAGTGCTCCGCTGCCCCGCTACTGCCAAAGAACACGCCCCCTTTTCGGGTTGCTCTGGCGACACGGAAGCAGACGCGCCTTCTTTTTGTTTTGTTTTTGTTATGTTTTTTTATTTCGTTTTTTGTTTCGTTTTGCGCTTAGTGCATTAGTTGCACTCACTTGTTATTGTTTTTTGTTTTGCTTTTAGAAAAATGTTAGCTAACGCTTTTTTATGACCGGCTGCGGGGTGAGCCATGGGGTGATATGTCATTGCATTGCCACCTGGGACTTGACAGTGATATTGGTTGGCATTCGCATTCGCATTCGCATTTGTGGTGTAATTATTACCGAACTTGTAACAAGTAATTGCCTGACTGAGAGATTTGGTAGATCCTGAGCCATCACCGGCGCAGAAGTGGGCTTGTCACTCTATCACTCTTTCTAGATGTAACTGGATGCATGCCTTGACAGCTGTAGCCTGAGATACCATGACATGTACTATATAACTCTATAGATGATAAAGAGAGGCTTTTCGCAATCAATCTGTTATGAGCGATTAAAAACACTTCAAAATGAACTTATGGCATTTGTGCGGTAATAATTACTTGACATTTAAATCGATTCTGATAGTGACTAGAAAGATCTAGAGTTATTAGCAGGTATGTGCCAGCAATATAGCCTTGAAATTAGTTCTATAATGTGAGTAACACAGTGTAAAACCGATATTTCGGTTATAGATTTGAAACAGCCTGAGATGTAGATGGAATATCTATACCTAGATGTTTATTTATCATAAATTTAAATTTAACATATGTAATAACATATGTAATTTAACATATGTTAAATGATAACATATGTAGGTACATATTTTAGAAATACTTTATAAAGATCTTTTGTTATAGTTTTGGGACTCGTAAAGAACTAAATTCTAAACAAATATTTCATCACTCATCGCATGATGTTAATGCATTCTTTAGGAGGTTTATGAACATGAATACCAAATATTACTTAAAATGGTTTCCAAGATCCAGGGTTGAAATATACTTAGAAATATCATCATTATTGAGTATTTTCTTGACGTATATACCAGATATTTCCTCGTATATAATCTCATATGCCTCGTATACTATGTAAAACTAAACGACCCTTAAGCGTTTCCAATTAGCATTTCATTAATATTCCGCACATTCAACAGATCTCGAGTGGGATAGGCCCACCAAAAAAATGGGTACTCGTATGTCTTTCCTCGGAATATCTTTTATTGCCACTGCGCATCATTCTTCAATGATTTATCTGATATTATCCGATATTACTCGAAAATATTGTGAGATATGGATCTCTTGAAGGAATGACCTCGTCACTGCAATCCACAATCGCATGCGGAACCCCAAAAAGCATCACTCATTCGGGTATATGGCCTGTCCCTGTCCATCTATCTGTCCCTGTCCCCCCCTCTGTCTCCGTTTTGAGGTCTGTCTAGAACGTAATTGTGTGGCGGGGCTATTAATTATGTTGTACTTAGTCGTAAAAAGTTGCACGCGGTTTTGCATTGTGTGAGGTTAGTGTTTGTGTTTTTACAGCCTGCCCCACGACGGAATTTGTTGTACTAATTAACACCAGAAGCGCACACTGCCGCACTGCCACTTGCCCCTCTCCGGGTTGTAAAACTCAAACGCATGATGTATCTACAATATATGTAGATATTGTAGAATTTATGTTCTGCTTAGAATTTTACGATTTGTGCACGAACACAGCACGGAATGCAAGTGGCAGGAGTTGGGCGGAAGGGAAGGCCTCTCGTATCGCTGTCTGGCATTGCCGCCGAGTGTCTGGCCCTGAGACAGCACGCTCCCGATCCCCGAACCCCGATACCCCCCAATACCCAATCCCCAATCCATTGGGCTATGAAAATGTTGCGCATATTTCGGTTTTATGGGGGATACACGGGAACACAAAAAGTAACGCAACTTTGAGTGGCAGAATTTTACGAGTATGCCACACATTCTCGGTTTCAACAAATGATGACTTTTGAAAGCCAGCCAGTACTCGGGGTATATTCGGTCTGTGGCATTCACTGCAAATGTAGAATCATAAAGAACGATCATAGCTAGTTAATTGCTAAAAACCAGAATGAATAAAACAATTAATTTAGCTGACTTTCGATTACTGGCCGGTATTCTAGTATCGATTCCGCACGTTTCGTCTAATTTTTAAATGCAAACAGTTATTTATAAATCTTATTAACATGTATAAGGGGGGTGGGGGGGCTGTTTCTTCGTACATATATAAATATCAAAGTTTGTCCTCTTTTTTGATTGCTTTCTATAGAGCAGAGTCGTAATTGTGTGATGTATAAATAAATATATTTGTATTAACTGCAATCAAGGCATCGCAAATTGAAACTGGTTTCTTCGGGTAAAAACTGGCAAATTATTTATTGAGAAATTATCTCATGTATCGGCGGAGCTTCATAAAAAAACGACACCCGTCTGGTCATCAGAGCCCCAGAAGCCGTAAGCCAGAACGTTGTCCAGTCCAGAGTCTGGTCCCCAATAAATATGCAATAATCATAAGAAATAAGCCATAAAATCAACCAAACTTAAGGGGCGACGTCTCTCAAAAGCCCCAAAATGACAGAGCAGGAACCCAGAGCAAGGTTAAGGCACTGGGGATTTCGAAACGAATACGTTTATACCCTGGAAAAGGGATAAATGTATATAAAACCCAACATTTTATGGGATCTATCTTTTTGATAACTTTTTCTCCAAATAATAAAATTATAATTTCTCTTTCAAAAGTTTATGGCCAAAAGGCGTCTGCATGTGGTGGGGGGCGTGGCTTAGACAGACGATGACAACTCCAAATCCCATTG
Organism: Drosophila athabasca; assembly: GCA_008121215.1. Lineage (NCBI taxonomy): Eukaryota > Metazoa > Arthropoda > Insecta > Diptera > Drosophilidae > Drosophila > Drosophila athabasca. The sequence continues at coordinate 14,054,338 of CM017793.1, forward strand.
ATTGTCGCTCAAAGACCACTTGCTGGAACTTCCAACCACATTTATCATTTGGAAAGTTGGCCAGGAGGAAGGGGCGGGGACGTCCATTCAATGGATGTCCAGTTAATGGCCAAAACGGGGAGTGTGTGGCAGGAAGGAAGGAAGCAAACTAATGGGGCGGCCAATGCACACACACACACACAAGCTCGTAAATAAAGTTTCCTTCTTTTTTTTTGTGCAAATTGTTGGACTTCCGCCTTAAAGGAAAATGGCAGTGGAAAAATGATTATTTAATTTGTTCGCGCGACTCTCTTTCGCTTTCTTTAAGCCTCAAGCCTTAAGACTGCCCCAAAATTCAGTCACACAATCAATCAGGGAACACTAAGTAACCCACCAGTCACAGAGGGCAGGGAAGGGGGAGGGATTTCCCCTCTCTTATTTGTACTTAATGAATGTCGCACTGGGGAGCGGAGCAGCTTCATAAACATGGCAAAGGCATGGACAGCAGCAGACGACAAACACATTTATGAACTTGGCTTCAATTCCACGAGTATTTCGATTGCATACATTTTGGGGCAATGTCCTCGACCCGTCCACCCGCACACACACACACACATAGCAAGATAGAAATTGCACATCATTTGGCCCGATTTCGTTGGCCAAAGTGCAATGGGAAAACTTTTGTGCGGAGCTTCCAGTTATAGCTCTATTGCTTCTACTTGAGGATATTCCTTTGCCCGATTTATACACTAACCAAAGGAGGAGAATGCCTAGTTTCTACTCAGTTTCAGGCAGAACTTTGAATGGGAGATGCTATAGATATAACGAAGAAGTCCTTGAGTTTACAAAGAGACCAAAGAATATGTTGCCATACACTTCATAGATTTTTTAAGATATTCTCCCTTAGAAATACTTTTCTTTTTCCAGAAAGTGCATCGAAAAGTCTACCAACATTTGCTTTCTCTTCAATATTTTCTTTCAATTCATTCCTTTGGTGTCCTTTGTCGTCGCCAAACAAAATGCGACACTTATGGACTGCTTATAAAGTGCACTTGTACCGCAGACACATAATGACAGGCAGATAGACAGACAGACAGACAGCCCGAAGGACAGCCAGAAGGACAGCCCGAAGGACAGACTGGTCTTTGGCTACGCTTTCTGTATTGCAGGAATCTCCTTGGGCTTAAAGGTTCTTTCTCCTTTCTTCAGGTGCTCCTTCAATCGACTTGCGGCAGGGAAACTATCATTTTTTTTGTCATTTGATTTCCGTTTCCGTTTGGCACGCAGGCGCCGCCGTGTCCTGCGATTAATCCCTGTTTGGCGGCTTTGTCGCAGGCAAACTCTTCTCCTCCCCCACCCCCCGAAACATGCATAAAAGTTTGCCAGAAAAAAGGGAATCCCGAAACACACAGACGCAAAAGTAAAAGAAAAGTTTTGCAATTCCATATCATATCATCACATCATCATTGCCCCGATGATAATGCCACCGTCTGCCCCGTCAGCCTGTTTTATGTTCCACATACTCTCCTCCCCCTCCTCCTCCTCCTCCGCCGTATCTTTACAATATTTGGCGAGCCCACGAGGAGGGGATTGCAGATATGAAGGGGTGGTATATCTAGTTGCTAGGGGGAGCATTTTTCCGCACTATACTCGTATGTCTATTGCTCTTTTATTCAGTTTGAACAGTTTGAAGTTCGTTTTTGTTTGCCGAATGGCTTTTTGATACAGAAATTGTTTAAATATTGATTTTAGAAATGAAAGAAAGAACACAAACATTTACTTTAAAGTGGGAAATGTTTGTGGAGAGACTTTAAAGAGTTCTCATTAGAAGTATCATTATACAGTACGTAATACCCCATAAGATCTATGATAAACCCAAGCATGTCTTATAATCTATCAATTGATGGATGATGGAGGGTTTCCTCCATGAAAGTGTTCCACTTTTCATATCTTTGATGTTTTCTGGGGAAAGGCAAAGCCCATTGAATGTTCCCTTGTTGTAGGTCTGGGTCTTGGTCTGGGTCTGGGGGGGTCATTATCTAATCAATTACTTGAGTTGCTATCAAACACGCGCCATAAATTACATACTATAAGGAATCCAATCAAGCAGCGACCGTTTCGTGATAAGTTTCCAAATGGTTTTCAAATTTCAAACTCATTTGCAATTTAATGGCAACTGTCAATGATCGCTCTTCGATCGTTCGTTCTTTGGGTAAACAATTGTCGATTCGAATCCAGTCGAATCGCATCGCATCGAATCGAGTCTCATCTGTTGGCATCTTGAGTGCAAACTTGAAATTGTTTAAACAATTAATTAGACTTTTGGTAAACAGAGCTTGCAGACACACCAGGCGGACCAGGCAGATCAGAGGCCGGTCGAGACCCCACCATCATCATAAGTTCTCATCGCATAGCAATCCCACTCTTCGATTTGTTTAGTCTTTTGGGGCACTCTGAAACAGAAACAGAAACACAAACTGAAACATAAACTGTTTACAAATTGGCCAGGCCGTACAGCCGCACAAAATGTTTTGCTCAAACAATTAAATTTTCGACTTGAAGGCGATGAAAAAATCGAATCTAAAACCAAACTTACGGGTCGGTTTGGTCTGCCGCTGCAGCTGCCATTGAAATTTGTGTTCTCATGGAGTTCAAGGGTATATTGATGTTTGTGTCTGGTTTTTGGAATGATGGGGATGCTACGGAAGGGACAGAGGATCTAGACCTGTTTTTATGTGTGATTTATGGGCTGTTAGTCGAGACTGGATCAATTCTCTGGGTTCAATATCTAAGAAAGACTTTGAGGGAATACTTTGATCAATAATCATATTTCCTGTGGGAGATAATATATTGAAGGAAAACATAAAAAACCATAATAATACCAAAAAAAATACCGAAAAAGTGATCTTTTGCTTAGTTTAAAAGGTTTTCGGATCAAAGTTATTGATATTATATGTGAATTGCGTAATTTAACATTCAATGAGTTTTATATCTTTTACCGGAACAAACCATAAACTCGGATTCTAATATTTTAGAAGAAATTCGAATAAACCTATAAAGAGATATCTTGCAGAATGCCTCAGAACATCAATAAAAACTGTATAATATAGTTGTCTTTATATTTGCCTGATTTCTTCATTATCTAGCGATATTCAAAGTTTCATTAGGCTCTGAGACGATTATCCATTACTGTCTTTTTTCTGGAGAATATGTACTTATATGTTTTCCTTCCTAAATGGCCTCGTTATACTCGTGACTTTCTGTGTTTAGCAAAAGTCGATAAAGATTGTAAAGTTATGTCTGTCTGATTCATGAAGAACTTTATATTTATGTGTATTGTAGGATGACTACATATATATATAAGTTATATACAGATTCATGAAGTATTGTCTGTCAAAGACAATACTCGACAAAGATTGCATAATCTCATATCTGTAACATTTCATTAAAATTATGGTATATTTATTTATTGGAAGTGTGTATATTTGTGTTTTTCCTGAAGTTAAGAACTTTTACGAGTCTCATTTGGTAGATCGTGTGAGGACCCACTGTTGCTTCGGGTGTAGAGGGTTATGGCTTGATGTTTCTTGCTTTATTTTAAGTGTCTATCTCTACAATCTTTGATTTCGTGAGATGAGATCCCAAGTGAAAACAATCTGTAAAAAAAATAGTTTATTCAGGAGCATTTCACTTGTGCTTTCTTTTTAGTTTCCTGGAAATGATAGCCCTATAATCTATTATCCGAAATAATTCCAAACAAATCCCATAAGATTCCTAGGGTATCTCTAAGTCCAAATCCACATTCAAATATCAAGATTTCTAGGGTATCTCTCAGTCCAAATCCACATTGAAATATCAATGTGGGGTTACCTACTCGTTTTGGTATTAAATTTTAACTGCTGTCCAGTCGGTGGCATGTCAGCAATTAGCTGAATGAATGAGGTGCAGGGGGCGGGGACCAATGCCGTTCCACCCGTTCTGGCCCCATTTCGGGGGAGAGAGGTGGTCAAGGCTGGGGTGGGGCGGTGTGGGAGCCATGGAGAGTGTCGTTTCAAAAATTTATATCTCAATTTCACATCTAAATGCGAATAATCTTTCTTTTTTTTCCCCGCTGCTGCTAGTGTGTGTGTGTGTGTGTGTGTGTGGGTGTGGGTGTGTTTGCTGCTAGTCTGCTTGTCTGTTGGAGTACTTTGGGGTTTCATTTGATTTGTGTGTGAGAATTGCTGCAGCTGTTCTGCCATTGGATTGGCGCGGTTCCCATTCCCCCATTCCTTCGCCCGATAACTCCTACACTACAACACTGCCCCACCCCCCCTCTACACCTTTCTGATGTTAACCTTTTACCATAAACCGATAAAGATCTGGGTGTTCAATGAAGGGTTTTTTTTTTAGAATTTTGTGCCCATTTTCGTTGGACTTTTGTTAAATTTTTTTAAACGCGAACAACCGCAAAAAAATTGAAATGCTGCGTGTAGAAGGAATAGAAAATTGTAGGAATAGAATTTCCTAAGCGGATGGAATTTAATTTTATAACTTCAAACTTTTAACTAAAGATATTTCTTTAAACAAGCTTTGACTAAGATTTTTATTTAAAGTTATTTTATTGAGTTATAGGAGAATTCCCCATCAATACTTAATTTTCGTGTATTACTTTTACTATTTTTAAAGTAGGGAAACCCAACAATTTCCACATGAAGTCAAATATCATCTTAATGGAAAAATGTACCTACAAGAAAACCTCTTGCCTTCCAGACGCTTCCAATGTATCTCCCACCTAGAACATCTCTATGCCCTTGCTCCCCCACTAGTGCGAGTATGTACCCTCCCCCGCTCTCTTGCCCCCTTTTGAACAGCCACTTGCCGCAATGACGGGGGCGACCCAGTTAGCGCCACATGTCGCGATTCATCGAGAGAATGCGCTATGCCACATATTCTGTTCTCTAGTGTAAGCCTCTGTGCGTCTGAATGGCCCCATGAAATATGCATATTTGATACGAGACGACAGCGCGTATCATGAGATACAGTGGAAACTCCGGACGCTGTGGCACCCCCCAGCCGCAGAAGAAGAAGATTGCAAGATTTAATATATTTTAGTGCTCTCTCCCCACCCGCGCCTAGGGCTCTCTCTCTCTCTCTCTGGCGTATCTCTCCGACAATTACTCATATAAATTATAAAGAAATGAATCAGAAAACCCCTCGTAAATCCAAAAGTTTCTGCTGTAATAATGGTAATTGGGGAAAGGAACTTTAACTATGATTTCCACCCATCGATTTCCATTGGGGGGCAGGCCGGGGGCGGGGCAGGCCAATCCATTGTGATTCACGCTCGTTGCACATTAATTGAACACGGAACAATAAGGATACATCTACTCGTAGCATATCCTTGACGACACTCGAACGGAACGGCATACTCGTATGAAATTTCCATTCCTTGGGTTTTTGCTCATTTGATGCTAAAAGTAAATTCAATGGAAGCCCAGTTTTGTCGCACTTTTTCCCCCCTGCGAACCCACACAATATATATGATTTTTTTCTTTTTGCCATGGATGCCAAATGGTAGGGTGGTGGGTGGGTGGAATGGTGACCTATATATACATATATGTATGTCGTACTTCCCATTTGGATACTTCGGATGGCTAAGCACACACTCACATAATGCAGCTCCTTGGTAACCAAATGCGTGAGGGGGAAAGGGCTTTCTTCAGAGGGAAATGGAGGCCGGTCTCTTTGGAGGCCGGCATGTGGTCGCTGTCGCCGTCGCCAATCTCTCTCTCGCATATATCTCGTATCTCGCTTCGATTTAATAGTCCCAATTAGTTAGATGAATTGTGAATGTGTGTGTGTGCGTTCTGTTCTTGTCTGCTGCTGCTGCTGCTACTGCTTTTTGGCCAGATTTAAGTTTATGAATATTCAATGAAGTGTGTGCCATAAATTATAAATGCCATTTGTTTGCATTTTGCCTTGATTTTATGGCCTTGAGCGTGTAAGCGCCAGCCTGCCTGCTCTTAAAGGCCATCGTGTTTCTTTAAACCATTTTGCATAATTTCACTAATAAGTTGTTACATTTTCTATAACTTTTGCAACTTTTGGAGTCGCGAAATACTTGGCTACATACGAAAGCCGTTACTCTATTGCTCTTGTTGTGCAATATCTTCAATCTAAAGTCGTGTTTCCCATAAAAATATGTATCCTTCTCATAAATTTATTCCCAAATTGCTTTGCAATTGCCTTTCAAATGAATACCTACTTTTCAATAGCTTCTGTTACTCCTTCTTGAATATGACATAACCTTTTGGCTTTCCATTCACTTAACCCCTTGCCAAATCTTGCGAGAATTGAGAACTTCATTCTCAGATGCGGATACAGTACCCATTACTCACCCACGCGAATATATGTATGTACATCCGGTTTCTGGGCGGATGCTGGTTCGGATAATTCCACAATCTGGCCATTAGCATAATCAGAACGTTTGCCAAAAGAAAATGTTTGAAAATGTTTACTTGGAGAAAGAGAAGGAAAAGGGAAAACGATGGCATATACCGGGGGGCTGGCGGGGGCACTTAAACATTTAAATAAAAATGATAACTTTATGCACGAAGGGGGTAAAATTAGTGGGAGAGAATATCCCCAAAGAAGAAAATGTCATTACAGGAGGACTCGCACACAGGACGATAGAGAGAGAAAGAGAGAGAGCAACTTCCAGCCACTGACTGACGCCAAGTAAAAGTTATATAGGAAAAAGTAACTGTGGACTAAAGCAGATCCATGAAAAGTATTAGAAAAGTCTAGGGAGGTGGGGAGGAGGGGGGCACTGTCTGTGCACAGGTTTTGGCGTCTGTACACCCACCCACTCACATGTCCTGTGGCAACGGTGATAAATGGCGCCAATGTGCCGCCTCGCGTCGCGACGAGTCGCAATCGTTTCTTTTTTTTTGGGATGTGCTTGTGTTAGGGGTGGTGGGTGTCTATGCGGGTGGGTGGAATCTGTGGCAAGTTGCCTTTACAGTTAGTTTAGTTTTGTAATGCTCCATTTAGTTTGTGTTGCCACAACGCACTCTCTTCCTGCTCTTCCTGCTTATCCTGCCGGTGCTGCTCATATCTTCGTTTTTTCAGCTCAACCTGCTAGTTCTCACTCTTCTTCCGCTGGCAGTCCTCTCCCCCTCTATGTCTCTCTACTTTTCAATCTTTTTTCCAGCCTGATGACAAATCCACACTAAACGTGTTTGATTCCATTTGTTTCTTCTCTGTTTATTCCCTTTTTTCACTCCACTTTTTGCACTCGATGACATGTAATTGTGGGACCCAGTACCCAGTACCTAGACAGAGTTATAGATTGCTGAGTATTGGGATTGGGATTGGGCTGGGGTTGGGATTGGGGTTGGGGTTGGGGTTCGTGTGTGGATTGGATGTTGGTGTAGTCGAATGTCGATTTGCTGTCATTACGCTGCTTACACGCGGTTATTTATGACAATTGCTGGAAAATATGAATTGACAGCCGCCGACGACGACGACAACTACGACGACAGTCGATAGGCGACGAGGTCTAGTGAAGACTTCTTCCAATTAGAGGAGGGTATGCGTGTCCGTGTGCGTTGTGTGCGTGTGTGTGTGTGCCCTGTAAACCATAAAAATGTCGACAGACAATTGAATGGCAAAACCGGCAAAAGGAAACGCGCAAACACACACAGATCCTGGGGAAAGTACGGCAAGGGAGGGAGTCATAGAAATTGCTTACAAATTGTTACATCAGCTCAACGAACGAAGGAGCGAAAGAGCGGACGAGCGAACGTTGCGTCGTCTCTCTGTCTTGGGGATTTGCAAATTTTGCAAAAGATATTTCTCTAAAAAATTCAATCCAATTTCTCTTGTGCTCGTTACAGAACTCTATACGGCACAATCTGTCGCTGCACAATCGCTTCATGCGCGTCCAGAACGAGGGCACCGGCAAGTCCTCCTGGTGGATGCTCAACCCGGAGGCCAAGCCGGGCAAGTCGGTGCGTCGCCGTGCCGCCTCCATGGAGACGTCGCGCTACGAGAAGCGTCGCGGTCGGGCCAAGAAGCGGGTGGAGGCCCTGCGGCAGGCAGGCGTGGTGGGTCTCAACGATGCCACACCCTCGCCGAGTAGCAGTGTCAGCGAGGGATTGGATCACTTTCCGGAGAGTCCACTGCACAGGTAACTATCAATTGTGACTTGGAGTCTTTATGTTGATTAGTTAGTTAGTTGCATAGTTCTGTAGTTGATAGATCCTATGATTAGAGTTTGAATTGTAGCTGGTCGAATACTCGTATATTGGCATAACCCCCTGAACCCCTAAGATCTTTGTGAAAGATACTCGTTCTACGTATGGCATAATCCTAGCTTCCGCCATTCCAGCAAACACAGTATTCACGGACCTTCGACCTCCAGCCTGTTGCCGCAGTCACAGGACAAAGGACCACCGAAAGGAAAGATTATGAACACAAGAATGTGTCCGTATTATTAGGTCGCCTCTATGGGCAATAATTCCAAAATAAAGGAAACAATTTAAGAATTCAAATTCCTGTTAAAATAATTCCAAATTTAAAATATTAAATACAATTCAAGCATCAAACGTGTTTTTTACTCTGTATTATTCCCAGAAGATGATTTCCCTTTGAAAGCCATTCTATATTACGATAAATTATCGATATTTATAGCACTTTATCGATATACTTATCGACCTCTAAACAGGATTCCCTTCCTTATTTATTCTGCTACTCAGAAAACCAGTCTTTCTGACAGCTTTCGTTCATAGATTTTTCACCAGGCATCGATATTTTCTTTAATCGATCGGACAGTTTTCCTTCCTAGATTATATTGAATTCAAAAATGATCGATTAACGTTGTGCGTGCCATATACTAATCGATTGATTGTGGTGTAAGCTGATCGATCCAGTCTGAGTGCTGTTTCCTACGATTACATTCGCATTGTCTCACACGCGATGGATGAGTGATTTTCCAAGTCCCAAGTCCCATGGGAATGGAAATGAAAGCACGCTCCGCCACTGACACAGAAGATTGTAAGAAAATTGCTATGAATCACGATACGATTCTTTATTCAAACACTGCCTGTAGAAGTGTAGGAAGGCTTACAAGATAGGGTTTAAATATGCTATATTCATACTATATTCAACCAATATTTATTACTTTATAACCCGCAATAATATACATTTAAATGTAGTTTTAAGCAGAGCTTAAGCATGATATTACACATTTAATAAAGCAGTGTAGAATAGTTGATTTAGTTACGTTAATTTAGAATACATCTTAACTCTAAGTATCGCTTATAGAGGAGCATGATCTAGAAGCTAGAAGTTTATTCAATCAAACATTCAGCAATCAGCGCTTAAGCTTCAATTGTGCGATTGATTTGTAGAATATTTTGATTCTTTTTTGGATCTGATTTTACTTCGTATCCGTATCCGTATCCGTCCGTCCTCTAGTCTCGTCTATAAGTTTCGTCCTTTGATTTGTTGTTTTTTGCATTTATTCTTATCATTTATTCTTTATCCGCAATTTTTCTTTTTGTTTTTCTTTCCGTTTTCCTTCTTCGTTATTGTGTGCGATGCGATATTGAAGCGGCGGCGGGTTCCAATTGTCGCCTGATTTCCGTCAGCGCGCCTCGTCCAATGCCAGTTCCTGCGGACGCCTTAGTCCGATACGAGCCCAGGATCTCGAGCCCCAGGATCTCTGGGGCTTCCCGGTTGACTACCAGAATACGACGATGACGCAGGCCCATGCCCAGGCCCTCGAGGAGCTCACGGGCTCCATAGCGGACGAGCTGACTCTGTGCACCCAACAGCAGCAGCAACAGCAGCAGCAGCAACAACAGCAACAGCAGCAGCAGCAGCAAGGGTCAGTTCTCGATGAGTGTTGAGAGTGTTTCCTTTGGTTTACCTTATGTGTGTGTCTCACCCCCCCTGTAACCCCACTTTCCAAACACACACACACTTTTTTGTTGTTTGTTATGCGTTGGTTGTTGCATGCCACGACACACACACACGCACACGCACACGTACACGTACTCGTACATGTGCATGGGCCTTGCATGTCTTGCCACAGTCGATTCCCCTGCCATATCCATATCCACACCAAAAAACATGTCTATAAAGTCACCTTCTCTTCTCGTTCTTGCCCCCCAACGATCGTACGGCTGGAGTAGGTTCAGCGCCGCCTCGGGCCTTGCATCGCAGCCACCGCCGCCGCCCTACCAGCCCCCGCAGCTCCAGCAGCAACAACAGCAGCAGCCATCCTACACGCTGAACGGCCCCGCTCCCGGCGGCTACCAGACGCTGCAGCCACAGTCGCAGTCCCAGTGCCTGCTGCACCGATCACTCAACTGCAGCTGCCTGCACAATGCGCGGGACGTAAGTACCATCAATCTACTACTATTTCAATGGAATCAATCATCATCATTCGGAGTGAGTTATTCGAACAGAAGGATACTCGTACTACGTACTATTTGATTCAATCAGAGTTTGAAGCGATTACAGCCTACTATGATGATCTTAGGGCGATAATATGAGGGTTGGATCGTCTGATCTTCAATACAGCCACTAAGAAAAGGGTACATAGTATATCCTACATAGTATTGTATCCATTTGCTAGTTAATCAAGAGGCTTGTGATGGGACTTTAGTCTCGACGGAGTGGGCAAGTTGCTTGTTCTACTTGCAGTATGGGATTCTTGGATCAATTCATAGGGTTTTGAACTGATACTCGTAATACTGTGGGATTATTTCTCAATAGGATACAGTATTGATTGGCAAAAATATGCATAAACAAGTTTGACGCATTTCAAATGAGTTCTCCGACTATTATTTAGCAGTGCAACGTAATTTTTTAGAATATTTCAATGAAATTACACTCTTATATATGCAATAATTGTGATCAGTAGATTTAATCACATATAAAATATACATTTATTATGTCACATGGATTTGTGCAATAGGAATAGCGATAAATCGCGGTAAACAATTCTTCAATAGTTTGTTATGGAATCACTGAGCAGATTGAAGCGATTCTGAAAGAATGAGAATGAGTGTTAATGACTAATCATCCAACTGTTTGCCTTCTTGCGTTCTTGTTCAGGGTCTCTCGCCCAATTCAGTCACCACAACAATGTCGCCCGCGTATCCCAACAGCGAGCCCTCGTCGGATTCGCTCAACACCTACAGCAATGTGGTGCTCGATGGCTCCTCGGATCTGCTCGTGCAGCAGCAGCAGCAGCAGCTACAACAGCAGCAACAGGTGAAAGTGGAATTCGAAGGTGAGCATCGGCAAGGGCGACGGCAACGGCGGGGACTCTATGTGAATGTGCAACAACTCTTTTATCTCTATCCTATCCTGCTTTCTCCCCAAATCTTCTTCCTGCCAAAACTGCCAAATGTTGATGTCAAATGCCATAGATAATAACTGCGCCTCTACTTTGATAGGACAATGCCTGGAGGTGCTCAACAATGAGGCGCAGCCCATAGACGAATTTAATTTGGAGAACTTTCCGGTGGGGAACCTGGAGTGCAACGTCGAGGAGGTAGGTGACACAGGAAGGATCATATGAATCAGATATACTCACAGCAGTTCGAACCCTTTTTGCAGCTGCTGCAGCAGGAGATGAGCTACGACGGTCTGCTGGACATCAACATACCCTTGTCCAGTGTCAGCACGAATGCACCGTTGGGGAGCCTGGTGAACAATAGTACAACGATGAGCAGCAGCAGCAACCTGAGCGCCTCTACCACCACCTTGTCCAGCAGCAGTCTCAGTGCCGCAGTACAGCTGAATCAGTTGCAGGCACAGTTGCAACAGCAACAGCAACAGCATCTCCAACATCAACAACAACAGCAGCAGCAGCAGCAACACCATCAGCACCAGCAACAGTTGCTGCTGAACAACAACAACAACAATAACAACAGCAGCAACAGCAACAGCAGCCTCGATTTGGCCACACAGACGACAGCCACAAATCTGAATGCCGCACGGGTACAGTACTCGCAGCCCAGTGTGGTGACATCGCCGCCCTCCTGGGTGCATTAGGATCCAATCGATCGATGATTGATCGATCGATAGCTAATCGCAGCTATATCGTTGTATGTTGAATGTTGTGTGAATGTGTATGTGTTGTGTGTGTGCGTGTGCGTGTGTGTGTCGCCAATGGAACGCTTTAAAACGCTAATTCTAAGGACAATAGTGTAAAGTTTTTTAAGCAGCCGCTGATGGGAAACGGATACGGAAATGGTTACGGAGCAGCTGCAGGATCAGTGAGCAGTAAGCAGAAAGGAGAAAGCTGAATGCAGAAAGGAGGAAGGAGGAAGGAGGAGCAGGAGTCGCCGCAGCTGGACCGCCACTAAAAAGTTTACAAAGTGAGTAACGACCGCGCTCAATGGGAGCTGGGAGTCGCTTTCAATTTCCATCAGCCCTAAAAGCCATTCAATGTGACAGCATAAATTATGTTAATAATGTCATTTCACGGCACATTTTATGAATATGTAAAGAAAAAAACGACGTACTACAGACCGACCGACCGACCCAACCAACCATCCTCCCCCAAAATATCCTTAAAGATTTTCCTTTCTCGTTTCTTCGCCTTTTTGTGGACTGCGATTTCGTGTCCTGTTCATATAGAAATCGTCTTCACTTGACTTCATTTCATGATTCACTTCTCCATGAATCTTTTATGGACATTCTTTTCGTGGATTTCCTTTTTCCGTGGAGTCTTATTATGTGTTGTTTTTTTTTGTGAGTTTTGTGTTTTCTCTGCCGCTACTTGAGGGCAATTACACGCGTTCAATTATCATAATACATTGTCGGGAGCGAGTGGTCCTCTCGCTTTAAGTCCTTTTCAATTTGAGCGATTTTAAAGTGTAGTGTGGCTGGGCATGGCATGTGTCTCCCCTCGCAGAAGCTCACTCAAATTATAGCAAATTAAGTCAATTTACCTAAGCCATAAAATATGTAAGAGGCCACTTTTCGAACGTCGAACGACGAACGGACGAATAACGAAGGACGATTCGATGCATGGATACGTGGACCGTGGAACGTGCGCCGTGGGCAGGCAAGTGTCCTTTCACAAGTCGCGCTAATTTGACTCCCGTGTCCCGAGTCGAGGGAAAAACCCCCGAGGCAGGCAGCAGGCATCTCTTCTCATGCAAACCACGGCGCAAATTCGTCAAGGCAACTCCCGGTCCCCGTCTTTTGGGGGCCGGCCAGCAGCAGTCGAAAAGCAAATGCTGAAAAATTAATTACGTCCTTAGGGTGACTTATGCATGCCACTGATACTTCGACCCCCCCTCTCCCATATCCGAGTGGCTACTGTTTGGTCGCTGCCCACCTGAAGGTGGGAGGAGGGTGCTTCGGTTGGCTGTTGGGTGGTGGGGGTGCAACTCAAATCAAGCGCGTTAAACGCTGCTAATATTGAAAAATTACACAGACTTACCATCTGGTAATGGTGGGAGCGGACGGACACAGGCTAATGGTTGAGATTTTCAGATTGAGGATTGAAACGTTGTCTAGTCTTTAGAATAACAATATTGATGGGTTTAATTTAGGGAGATTTTTGGGTGTATTTACTTTGATTTCAAGGGTGTTGTGTCTTCTGGTATCTAGGCTAAGACTCAGGTTAAGATACGGTCAAGATTCAATTAGTTTCTGGCTATAAAAATGATTCCAGCGCAACGTTGTTCTGTAATCTATTTTGATATGATCTGCCTCTATGATTCTGTGTGTTTCGGGTGTGCCTTATATTTTCAAAATTGTGGAATAAGCCTAATTGAAAATAGATCAATTGGAATCTGTCCCAAACGCTAACAAAAAAGGGATATTAATGGATGGTCTAAAAATTGTTAAGGAAATCATAAAAGGAGAAACCATTTGAGCATCGTTCAACAAGAATAGGGTATAATTTCTCTGATTATTCTCTCATGGATGGACTCCAATACGTCAGTCTTCTTCCGCTCTCACTTTCTCCAATCATGGACTTCCCTAAACACAACCGCGATCGATTCCATCACTCTACTAGCCCCTGTTTTCTATATGTATCTCAAGTTTTCCCTGTCCACTCAATTATTCTCAGGTCTGATTAACATTCCTCCAGCTTGGCTTTCACTGCCACTTTTTTGTATTGATTCTTTTTTTTGTTTTAATGTCGCACTGGTAACTGTCACTGGGCATTTTTGCTTTGTGGCAAAGTTTCTCAAGCAAAAAACTGTCGAGAGGGCGAGGGAGAGGGGGAGAGGAAGAAAACCTTTGTCCTGTCCGAACACCCACACAAATTGAATTCCACATTAAGTTCTGCTGTAAGCCAACAATTAGAAAACAGCAAAAAAACAGCAAGAAAGAAAGAAAGAAATGCCGAGGGAGAGAGAAATGGTAAATGGTTTGCAGAAGACCAAGTTGTTAGAGAAGAAAGTTGTAACTTTGTCAAGTTTTGGCGCCAATCGCATGACGTGCTAATAAAATGAGATTCCCTTCGAAGGAAGAGAGGATTTCATTTCGAAATTTATGCCAAGTGCAAACTTTTGTGTTTGGCGCGGGGTCTGGTCGGGTCTGCTTCTGGTCTGCTCTTCTTTCGCTTCATTTGAGTGAATAATTTGAATTGCATCAGCGGATGAGGAGCGGATTCCCATTTCCATTTCTTTCACTTTTCATAATTCAGCGGCGAGTGACAGGCGGCGGGGACGGGGAGGAGGCAAATTCTATTCTTATTATGCAAATGCCTTAAAGAAGCCGAAGAGCGAGAGGCTGTTGCATATTTAATAAAAGAGAACTCGTGTAACTTTAAGAAAAAGTCGCGGCTTATTAGCCAGTAGCGACACATCGTGCCACATGCCACTCAATAAGTTGCCGCAACATCTGGGCCCGGGGAGCCCGGGGAGATGTAGATGTCGATGTCTATAAAACGCGCTGAGGCGGCGCTGTAAACTCGTGAAGAGGTGGCAGGAGCAAATCACATCATCGTCCGCAGATTGACTGACTTGACACATAATAAAGTCACACTCAAATTATGGCTGCAGCTGTGCGGCTGTGCCACCGTGCCACCTTACCACCGTGGGGCATGCCCCTTCTCCAGCTTCACGACAAGAGGAGGAGGCGCAGGTTGGTTGCCCTGGTGAAACCGCGCGTGAAACACAAAAGCATTTTCAGGCAATTTATTAGTTGACAAAGAAGGAAACAAAAAACCAAAAAAAAAATGGGGAAAATCTGGCGGAAAATGTGAATTGGGGCAGAAAAAAATGTGCGGCTTCATTGTCCTGTGGCCTATCAGAGGGGATCAGAGGCAGGACCCAGACCCGGACTATGCCTAGGCAACCATTCCGGGACCAGGACCAGGGTAAGGACGCGGACGACCACCGCTTTCGCTTAGGTGTTGAAACTTGTCCGCAACTCGCTGAATAATTCAGAGAGCAGAAACTTTCTTGGCGGGCCCCAGCCTCACATTTGATTAAATTTTAATGCCAGTGCATCATTAATAAATTCCCAGCGGTTGCGTCGGATGAATAAATTGAATTAGCGACAGGATGTGTCCGGCGGGGCCTAATCCCCGCAGATTGTTTGACAAACTTTGGACAGGTTTGGCGCCGCAAAAGTGTCAGAACTAATTGTTCAAGTGCACGAAAATGGTGAAGTGGGAAATTGTAGGACAAGAAAAAAGGTAGAGCAAAGGACACTACCGCATTGGCATTCAAATGAAAATTTCATTATCCCGGAATGGCGAACGGGAAACGGGAGTGGAAATCAATTTGTCAACGTGTGCGCTTCGCGACTTCATAATACAAATTGTCAGCAATTTAATAACATTTAAGCTGCCAGCCAGCCAGCCAGCCAGCCAGCGGTAGCAATGATAAGCGAGGGCACAGACGCACACACACACACACCCATACAGACAGACAGCACAAGGACCTGCCGCAGGGGCAGGAGTACTGGGGAGTACTGGGGGTCCTTGTGGCAACCCAACCGCATTTACACTCACTTAACTCGACACGATTCGGAGGTCGCTTCGGTCCTCCGGTCCTCCAGTCCTTCAGTCCGGGGCTTGGCACTCGCTAAAGGAAGGAAAACAAAGCAAAGGAAGCAGGGCAGCAGGGAAGCGACAGGGTTACGGGGAAACGGAAAAACGGCTTGTGTACAAGCTGCTTAAGGTTCTTAAGGACTCAGAAGGAGAGACCGACGACACACAATCGCAGGCACAAACGCACACTCGAGCAAATAAAGCTCTGTGAGCGATTTAAACACTTGTTGCATGGACAAAGGATAATGACGTGACAGGAAGGAGCACACACACACCGTACACGGCACAACGTACACCACGCCATAAGTAATAAAGCAAACAGGCAACGCGTTTCGTAATAAACTGCAAGACGGACCGGTAGCTGGTGTGGCACGAAGGATAGAAGCCACAGGACATGGGTAAAGGCAAAGACACCTGCAGGCGGGTAAGGCCGCCCTGACAATCGGTCCGTGAAAGGCGTTGCAAATATGCCGGGGGCGTGGCAACTAATCACAGGCCAAGGCAGTCAGTCACACGCACTCACTCACTCCCGACCCAAACACACACAAATGTAATGCCCCCAAGGGGCGGCGGGTGGGCGCGGGTGAAGCGCACATAAGCAGGCAATGTTTTTTGTTCACAGTGTGTCCTGGCCCTGTCTCTCTCTCTCTCTCTCTCTCTCTTTTGCTCCGTCCAAAGCTTAAGGGCCGCATAAAATTCAATTGCAGGTCATAAAAATTGCGCGTGATCTACATACAGAATATAATTTAAAGCTGTAACTAATAAAATTGTCAGCGATAAGCGACGACGACAAACGAGGACGACGAGCTTTGATTTTTATGTTTGTGCCACACCCTCAAGTCGGAGTCGGAGTGACAACAATTTTGCCACCAAAGGCAATTTATTGGTTATGAGCCCACGAGCCCAGCAGCCGAACCGAGAGAGCAGCACGAAATCTTATTTTAAATGCTTAGCGCTCTCGTTTTTATGGCATAATTTTCAGGCGTTTGTAGTTTTTGTCCTCTTTTTTTCTGGGGCGTGGCGGTGTGGCGGGGTTGCAAAAATTTGCATAAAAATTGCCATAGTGGAGGCCGTTTCTCTGCTCTCTCCCTATCGGCTTCATCGCATTTGCTTATGAATATTTCTGACGGCTAGGCAGGCGACAAGTTAACAGGACAGGAGGCTGCCAAGTGTCAAGTGGTCCTTTTCCCCATTTCCCCGTTCTCTGGCAAAAATCTGAATAAATTAGCCTGTAGGACAAGGAAGGGGGGGATGGGATGGGCTTGGTCATTTGTAGTACATGCTGATTGTCCTTTTATGAAGTGTTGATGTGGCACTGAGATACTCCCATCCCCCCTTAGGAGTCTCATTTGATAAAAATATAAATTCTAATGGAATTTCCTCTTATTTCTGTCGTTTCAGGATAAATCTGGTCGCTTCTTATCTAACATACATACAGTACATATACATAGATATATAATGGCAAGAATATATACGAGTATATATGCATTACACATAGAAACGAAGCATACAAATAATACCAATAATAACCAATAATTAGATGCTACAATTAGTGAAATTCTCTGCTGCAAAGAAGGAACGTAAATGGAATGGAATGAATGAATGGGAAAGCAATGGGAACGGAAATGGGAAAAAAAAACTTCCTTGAGAGCCTTGAGAGCCGGTGAAAAGTCAGCGCTAATGATGGGAAAACTGAAGAAATTCAATTGAAAATATGGTTAGTCAATAAGTTCAACTTTGTACATATTAATTTTAGTACCCTTGACGTAATGCAACCAACAAACTATAATAATAATAATAAACAAACGTAAAACGTACACTAAATGTTCGATAAAGCTACAACTAAAAAAAAAGAAAAAGGAAAATATTCATCAAGAAAATCACAGACAGGAAAAGCTAAAAAAAAAAAAAGAGAAGCATAAACATAAAAAAGAAAGGATAAAACAGAAACCGAAAGAAATTAGCACAATTATGTAATAATTTATGCTTAATTAATGTATTTAATTGAAAATCTAATTGTAATTGTATATTTTTTCTAGAGAGAGACAGCAAACGAAACCCTTAAAGAAAGAAAGAAACTTGTGTAAAAACTATGCTTAAGACTCGCAATGGAATACGTAAAATGTTCTCTGGTTAGTTAGTAGCTCTACCATAACCTACCCCTACCCCCAAATGCGCTATTCACCCTATGCACCTTTTGTTATATGAATATATATGTACATATGTACACATATGTATGTACATATATGTAGATCGTACACGTTAATAAAGGGCAAAACGAAACGAAAGTAACACCACAAGAACACAAAAACACAAAAGATAAAACCCACAGAACCCATTGAATGTAATTCACGAAATTTCAAATATTAGTAAATGTATATGTAAATGTTGCCTGGCAAAAAACGTAGCAGAAACTCTCAAGCGAATCAAAAAATTTACAAAAAATAGATGCAAATGCAAAAGCTGAAAATATTAAACACACATACGCCTGCGCCTCATTGTGTACTATTATGGGCTAAATGTTAATTAATAACTAGATTGTACAATTCAAATGTAGTTCATACTATTTAAAACAAATGCAAAAACGGAGTGAAGATGAATAAATCGATGATTCAATTTAAGAAACAAAAAGAAATGAACTCTCTTTGGTTCCTTACTCGAGGAAATCTTCACCACAGCTGCAACCAGGGAGGCTGACTCGTACCCTGTGGATGACTCAGATGCTCTATTTAAGATGGTCTCAGATACTCGGTAGTCGAGCACACATTACTTTTCAGAGTATTAGAAGACGAAGTTGTAGAATGCTTTTCCGTAGACATGGCACCCTCAATGTCCAGCTACAGCTACAGCTCCTGTTACATTCATATTTGCATTCCTGGTAACCTTTTTGTCAATTTTATTCTTTCAATAAATAAAAGCAACTAATTGTATCATTTAGAAGACAGATTTAACCACCGAAACGATGGGTGAGACCCAGACCAGCCCCAAAGTCCGTCCTTTGATTGGAGAATGGACCACTCATCCACTTGTTGGCCGATCCGGTCAGATCTATGTGCGTGTTGCGATCGGCCGAGGACCAGAGATTGGCACGAGCCTCGGCGCCCAGCTGACGACCAATGCCAGGGAAATTGCTGTGCGTCACACTGGCGCCATGGCCATTGATGTGGGAGTAGTCCAGGGCGGCGCCATTCCGTTGGAACTCGAAGCCGTTGGCCAGCTTGTTCTGCGAGGCGAAAGCCTTGGCATCGAGATTGTGTACGCCGTCGTTGAAGAGATTGGCATGGATCTCCTGCTGGAAGGCATCCTTCACGCCGGGAGTATGGGTCCTGGTCACAGAGGCACCATGGCCATGGCTGTGGGAAAAGAGGGAAGACTTGTTAGTTACTTGTCTGTCAGATGTCCATGTCTCTAGGGATCCACTTACATATTGTAGGCCGCAGTTCCGCCAGTGGTGACTGGACCCGATTGGGTGTTGCCGGCGGCGAAGGCCTGGGCCACCACATTGTGATCGGGATTGCCAATAGCCTTGGTCAGATCCATACGGGCATCGGCCCCACCAGCCGGGTTCGAGGTCAAAGAGCCGCCCAGAACCTGACGACGGAAGCGATAGCGAGGTGGCTGGGTTGGAGGCGGGTGGTAGGGCACCGTTTGGCCCACTGATTCGGCTATAGCTCCCAGGGCAACAAGTGCCACAATTAGAATGCTTCCCTTCTGCATGTTGTGTTTGGGGTTTTGGGGTTTGTAACGAACGAACGAACGCTGACTGATACCTGATTTTGGCACACCTTTCGCTTTTATAGCGAACTTTCTTCCCCACGCGAATACGAACGAGGGGGATCTGTCTTATCAGCTAGGAAATCCCCGCTCTGCATTCCTTGGGTGGTTTACCTTTTGTTCCCCTCCATTAAGCCGCAAATTGGAACAAGTAAAGCACCGCAATGGAAGGAGGCTTGCTGGAAATTGTTGAGAATGGACGCTTAAGAGAAGTGAAGTCTAAAATAGACTAGTAGTTGTACGATTAAGAAGTTAGTACATTAATCTGTACTAGTTCATTGCAGCCGGCTATAATAGTTTCATTTTCATTTATAATAGTTTCATTCAGCTAGTTTTATAGCAGCAATTATTCATATCTCCATTGTTTTCAATGCAATTTCATAGCAATCAGCTTTGCTTGTTTCATAGCATTCAGCCGGCACAGTGATGCCATCTATGTGGGAAATAATATTTTATGACGCCATCTAGCGAACAGTTTAAAGATGGTTTGGCGCCAAAGTGTGCAACACCAGTTCCGCAACATCTTCTTTGCAACATATATGAAATTCGCAACATTTTTCCGCAACACCCAGGTTCTTCGAAGCATGCTCATGGCGCTATTTTCAAATGGGTATTGCCAGGATTGCGTTGTTGTTGCATCCTCAAGGGTTTACTAGAAGAAGTTGGACTCTAGTTTAACGACCAGCATCAGGATTTATTATAATAATAAGCAACTATTATTTTATATACCTATTATTTTCATAATGAAAACCAAAATGAAACGATGAAAAATAAAATATTCCTCAATACTTTCCTCGATGGCGGACAACGAATTCTCATAAATTTGGCTTAAATAGGGTTGTTGGTGCTTTTCAACCTTTTCAGTAAATCCGTCTTGGCATTGGTGTTCGTTTTAGAAAATTGTAATATGGCAGCATTAAAGTTGAACTTTGAAATGTTTGAAGAGTAATGATATAGAATGTGCTTTATTTTTTTAGTGATATTCTCAAAAGTAATGTTTACTTTATATCAGGTAAGAATCGGAGTTTAAATCAACCTATGCCACCCTCTTCCACACCCATTCGAGTATAAACTATAGGATGAAAAAACATATGTACATACATACATATGTGTTCGTACACTTCCGAGTGGAAACAAACATTATATGTACATATATCACTCTTCCCTATTCTGTCTTCCTCGTTTCGACTGGGAGCCTCTTCCATCTATAGCTGAAGCGTTACGCCAACAAATACTTACAACGACGCAGTTCAGCATTTTGTAAATCATCACCGTTTCGCTCTCAGTTTCGGCTTTAGTTTCGGTTTCCGTTTCTCTCTCAGCTGATTGAACGTTGACCGCACGCACACATACGAGTATCTATGGTAGAGTATTACGATTTTCACGTGAGGAGTGCCACAAATGGCCGGAAACTTTCAATTCTTTGCACTCGAATGGGAAAATATTGTGTAAAGACAAACCGGCTGAGGCAGAGTTCGGGCTGCATTCGATCCATCCATTTGGACACAGCTTTCGGTTTTTGTCAGTTGCATTTCAAGCCTCGTTCGTGGCAGTCGCAAGATCGGTCTTCCCGAAATCAAATCAAACGTTAACCAGCTAAAGCCCAAACAAAAGCCTGGCATTCCTTTCCCACCTGTAAGTTGATCCCAAGTTCCATAGAGTCACGTTTCCGTAATGTGCTCGATCGTTGTGTTCTCAGTTTCGTTCGTGGTTAACTTTCTAAATAAAAAATGCTAATGGCGCTGGAATGACGATCGTCTCAAAAGTGGGCACGTCATGAGCTCGTCGACTTCCTGACTGACAGACGACGGACGACGGACGACCGACGACTACATACACAAAGAAAGACAGAGAACGCGGTGCTAATTCTTAAACAGTTCAACTAAATTGAAACGATTTTCGCACAAGTCAGAGTCGCAAGTCGGGTGGGGTGCGGCGCCGCATAACCAATGAGATGACATTTTGGAAAAGAGCGATCGATGGGCAGGGCGGGACTAGTTCCTATCCCATTTTCAGACTTGTTATGATATAATCTGCTATTGACTTGTGAATGCAATTTGCATTTTAAGTATCGAATGTGTCTAATCCAAACACAAATGATCATCGTAAACATTTTCTACGGCCCACTGCTTGGCTCTTGACTCAATGGGTATTAACCTGTCTGTGAACATCGCACCTTTGTTGGCCTTAGGTCGGTTCTGTGTAAATTTGTGCTTGAAGATGGCGTTTCTACAGACTGGAAGATCGATCAGTGGCTTTCCAAACTCGTTTGCGATCCATTGTTTTCACTTTTCATGGAGAAAACCTTTATGCGCTGCTATTCTCGAGATAATCAGATGCTTCGCATGCCAAGCAGGCCAAGAAAATGGGCTCTCAATTAGGCTTGTGAGTCAGAGCCAAAGCCAGAGACAGAGACAGACAGAAACAGCAACAGAGACAGCGCGTCGGTCAGTCGGTCTGAGGGGATCTTTCTATATATACGGCACATGCGGTGCGGCTCAGGTTTCAGTTGCCGATCGCCGTCAGTGGCTCTGGAAGTACAAGCTCCGTAGCTCCTTGTAAAAACTCAAGTCAACCCGCAACTCAAATTGACGACAATTGCTGTGGAAATTGGTAATTTATTCAATTAGCGGTAGGCAGAAAATTAACTCGAATCAGGAAGAAAGTGAACTAAATAAGAAGTGAATAATAGTTTGAGTCCCACAAGAATAAGAGTGCCAATCAGTTTGTTGAATAGTATCTGTGAGATTGCCCTGATCTGCGGATCGCCTGTGTTGTGTTGTGACAGAGGTGTAATTGCCTGAATTTGAGACTTGAATTTGCAGTTTGTTTGCATGATTTTCGTGTGTGGAGCTGTTTTAAGCCAAGGTCGATCTTTCGAGACGAGTGCAACCGGTTTTGGCCTCGACTCGAGCTTGATAACAAGCCAAAGCTCTCGTGGCCTGGCCTGGCCCATAGCAATAAGCAATTAGCGACCTGTTGTTAAATCTATATCACTTCTCTTACAATTAGCCATAGATAAAAGTACTCGTACAACAACAACAACAACAGCAGCAAAATGAAGCTCAACTGTGGACTGTTTTTGATCTGCGCCGCTCTGCTCGGATGCTCGACTGCCACTGAGGTCAGGCCGTGCCCGAAATGTGAGTCCACGCCGAGAGTAAACTTTGGAATATAGATACTAAATCTCATCTCTTCTTATGCTATAGCCAAGTCGAAGGCTCTGAGCTCCAGTGATGTGTCCATCTCCAATTGTCCCAAGAACAGGTGCATACTGAAGCGCAACACGGAGGCCAGTATCATGATGAAGATCCGGCCGGAGCGCGACTTCGAGGAGCTCAACTCGGACATTCAGGGCATCATTTTGGACGTGCCTCTGCCCTTCCCCGGCTACTACGGCACCAGTGCCTGTCCGCACATCTACGACGAGGCTGGCGAGAAGCAGGTGGGCTGCCCGCTGAAGGCCGGCCAGACGTACACCTACAAGAACAGCTTCAAGATCCTGCCGCTTTACCCCACCGTCAGCCTGGAGATCCACTGGGGACTGGGCGACAAGCAGGGCGATGCGGCCTGCTTCCAGATACCCGCCAAGATCAAGGCCTAGGCCAAAGAGGTTGCGATGTTAGCTTTTACTTTATTAAGGTAGAATCTCTTAAAATCGTATCCGTATATCATAGTTAGGGATTAAGTACGGTTAAGTGAATGTGAATGCAATGTGAAAGCAAAGTTATTGATATGGTTTCCAATATTGCGGCATCCAGCCAGTGACGCAATACTGTGCCTGAAGATGACCCCCGATCCGAGCGATCGGTTGTGAGTTGTGTCTGATAATTCTACAAATACATATACGTATACATATACTATATGTAATAATAATATTAATAAAAACCAACAACGAATTCTACGAAAAGGTTTCATTTACATTTTGAATGCTATAAAATGGAACACTCCCCCAATTAACCTGATCTGCGTTTGCTCTCTCCCGATGTGATCTGTTAATTATTTGCAATTTATTCTTAATTGAGGCCCAACATGCAATGATGGTGGTGCAATAAATATCTTTTCATTTCTCTATTTTTTTGCTATATTGTTTAGTCGTTTTTCCGCATAGTTTTGGCAATTAAATTAAGTATACGCCTGGGTGGGCAATGTTCACTTCTTGAGTTCATAGAATTCGCTGAGAGTCTGCTGCTGCTGCTCGGCCGCTCCCTCTCCATCAGCCTCGAACTGAGCTTGGGCCTGGGCTTGGGCCATGATGAGTGCCTGCTGCAATTTGCGCCAGCTCTCGGCGGCTGCATCGTACTGTCCGCCGCCGCCTCTGCCACCGGCACCCAGTCGTGACTGCTGCTGCCGCAGTTGATAGCGATGCTGTTGCCTCATCAGTTGCGTCCACTTCAGATCGTTGGCCTCTTGGTTGCGATGGTTCCTATTCCGTTCCTCGGGGTCGCCACTTTGTGCTGACAAAGCAGGGGCTCTCGGGGGCAAGTTGTTCGGGCTAATGTTGTTGGTGTTGTTCGAGTCGTCATCGGTGTATTCACGTATGTTTTGGTTGTTGTTCTGGTTGTTGTTGTTATAGAGCTGCTCTGCCAGAGTTTCCACCGCAAGACGATTGCCGCCAGCCTGGGGAAACAGAAGGAGTAAAGAAAAGGAAACACACACATCATAAGCTGCATGCCATCTCTTACCTTGGCTGCAACTGCTGCCTTGCCACCGGAACGCTTGCCGTGAGCTGAGAAAAAGCCACAAAGTGTTAAAAAAAATCGATGGACTACTCCGTTGAACACTTACCTCCCCAACAGGAGTGTCCGTATTCCAAGCAGGAACCTGAAAGCATGAAACATATTTTCCTATTTAGAATAAATCATCATCTTCGTTGGATCCACAGCAGCCACATTGACGGGCCAAGACTGTGTGTGCGTATGAATTTATGGGTAAATGAGCCACAGGCCAGACCCCTGTTGAGCCTAGGCAAAGGTTCTTCTTCTTTAAAAAGGAAAAGTTAAAGGTAAGTCACTGAAAGCCACCGGCAACTGTGGCTACAGTGGTAACAGTGGATGCTGCAGTTGTTTATTGTGTGCTTGGCTGCTAATGTCGCGACCCATGATAAATGCGACCATTACGGCACGGCACTCATATGCTAGAGTCGGAGCGGGTTGAGTAATGCACTCAGGCGGAGGTCTCCCCCTCGCTGGAAGGTGTAAGTAGCCTGTGGGAGTACCCTCCTACCTGTGGCGTTGTTACTCTTATACAACGTGTCCTTGATGCGAAAACTCTTGCTCTTGCATTGTGTGTGTCCCCAAAATAGCTGAAGAGTCAAGAACTAATCACACAAATGGACGGCAACGCATCAGGAGGCGTCAGCAACGAAAGGCTCAGCTGGGACATGGACGGACACTTGGATACGGATGTGAATACGCTTTTGCGCAACTGTCACTCCGGTAAAAGGGTGTGAATGGAAGCAGCATGGAATAGCAGATCTCCGGGTTACACAAAGGCACAGCAGCAGAAGCAGCAGCAGCAGCAGCAGCAGCAACAAGTTCCATGACGCAGATGGCTAACAATTGGCCTGGATATAAGCGTGGGGGATGTCGTCGGATAGGGGATGGGGTGTGAGAACTAAGGGTGAGTGGTGTTTGCATAAGCCAAGATAAATATAAATGTCAGACCAGACGATTCTATCATGACTCCTCGCTCGGCCGTTGCTACCCTGGCCATATATCAAACATGTAATCATTTGTCAATTACTTAAACCGTGGATTAATTGTTGCCGGGCCCTCACAGATGCACCACGCACACACACACACTTGTTGACAGGCATAGAGGCCATCAAAGATAACGGGACTGCTCTCGAAGCCTTTTGGGGCGCCGCATCGAAGGGCTGCCGCCTGTCATTAAACGAAGGCTCCGTTTAACAGCCGCCCACTGCTTTCGCCCACCATCGACCCTCTTTCCTCCCTGCAAGGCTTTCACCATCACCTAATTACCGTGACCCTCACTTTTAATGGTCATATCCTTGATCTTGGTCAGCTCTGAAATCGCGTTGGCGTCTCTTCATTCAGGGTAATGGCATTTTTTAATAGCCTCACCTCAAAACAGTTTGCTTGAACCCACTTTTAATGGTTTGTTTGGGCCAAGTACCCAAGTGAAGTATTTCTCATTGGGCTGGGGATTCACCAGAATAAAGTACTCGTAGAATTACGTATGGTTGATTTCTATCATGTATGCCATTTATGCATTTACGTATGAGCATCACTAAAAGATGGGTCTGTTTATCTTGTATGTTAATTAGCTGGCAGTTCTGGTCAGAGCTTTAGGTATTGTTGTTAACTTTGTCTAAGGAACATTACTGAACTCAGATGTGAATACAATATTTGATAGCCCTTAGATAGCCTTCTCCTAAACCCCTGTAGATCTCTAGCTCTTACAGTTTTACATAGAACCCCCTCCTCATGAAATAATCCATTGGAAGAGAAAAGTTCTTTTTTATAAAATTAATTTGATGAGATCATCTAGTGGTCATTATTTCTATGATTGCCATATACTCGTGTGGGCCATTATTCCAATACCAGTGAGATATAGTAGCTATCATTATTAATCATTCGATTTATTAGATTGAGTTCATAAATTTAATTTCTGTAACCAGATACCAGAGTATACCCTAGTATGACCTAGAGACCTTTTGATGAGTCACTTTCGATCCCCAACAAATGTAATTGATCTCCTGCTATTTGCAATCTGCATTCGTACCGATTTTAGTTTCACCTTCATCCACTGAAACACCCAACTCTTTTGGCTCTGCCTATGAGCCACCACACCTACTGCCACCAGCAGCAGAAGGGAATGGGATGGACATGGACTGCCACCCACAACTGCAATGCCTGCAGGCGGCACAGCTTGGTGGGTTCACACGTTCGCTTTGGGTTTTTTCCCGCTGAATTTCCCGCTGTCTCTTAGCCTATCGGCTTCCATTTCCACCGTGGCTATGCCGCTTACTATTGTCGGTTGTCGGTTGTTGTTTGGCACGCAGTTTGGATTAATTTACGACAGCAATTGAAAGCGTCGACGCATTTGGAGGGTCCCAAATGGAGTGGTAAGCCCAGCCCCCTCCGACCTCTGATCTCCGTTCCATGCTTCTCCATGTTCAGCCCTGCCTTCGCGGTGAGTAAGAAATGTATATTGAAAACCCAAAAGGGAGCCGCTGAACCAACGGGCGGACAAAGGCGTATCAACAGGAAAATGTGCATAAAACTTGAGCTGATAAGATGGATTAGGGCCAATGGGAGGGCATGGGCATGAGCATGGCCATGGGGTGTGCAGGATTAGGGGATGCATGGGGATGGCAAACCAGAATATCGACATAAAGGTAATACGTGTTAATCAGTTGGTAGTTTGGTATTTTTACGGCCCAGATAAGCCAGGAAATTCCAAGAAACAATTATGATCATGACGCAGCAGCAGCACTAAAACTGATTAAACGGAAATAAGAATTTCACCATTTTCGAGAGCCTAAAAGTATGCTTCAACTGGCACTTTTTTTACAAACGGATTTTAAACCATTTTTAATGGAATTTCAACCAACTCTTTTATGATTTTCATGTGTTGAGAATACAGTAATATTTATTGTGGAATTTTCTAAAATTATTTTACCTGTCACCAGGGCAAAGAGTGCCACAAATACCAACAAAGTCCAACTGCACTTCATGTACAACATTTTTAAGCAATTTAACTCCAAAAATATGCACTTAAACTGTTTTGATTTTCAATTTTTCAATGTCTTTTTGAATTTGGAAAATTTTCCAAAACTTTCAAAACTTTTGGCTAAACTTTTGCCCAACTGTCTGCAGTTTTCACCTCCGCACTTGTTGATGCCAACACTTTTCGAATTGCCAACAAAATGCGGTCGACCAACGGCTTTTATAGCTACTCGTAGAGGAAGCATGCAACCAGTAGAGCGCCTAAAGATAACGTAGCCAATGGAGCCAGCCCGAAACAAACCCGAGTCGGACACTCGGGCACGAAGAAGGCGCCGCCAATGGGCATAGAGAGAGGCGCCCACGCAACAGGCTATGGGCAGCAGAGTGGCGTTGAGTGGGGTATGGGGTGTGGGGTGTGGTGCTGGTGTGCCAGGTGCGTAGTCGGAGGGGAGTCTCGTCTCCACACCTCTCATGGGGCGGCAAAGGCGAGGCTATAAAACACGCCGAAGTTGCTGCATTTCGGCCCCCCACGCACAAAGAGTTTATTTTGCGGCTGACGTCAAGGATTTACTTTTAATTACAGTGGCAACTCTGAAAGCAGGAAAATCTGTAGGGAGAAACGAAACCAATACCTTTCCACATATGAATGTAAACTCTGGAAAAAAGGATATCCAAGTAGACAGCCTGTCAAATGTCAAAAATATTTAGGAATACACTTCTTTCCTCCTATTTTGGGTGTTCGTTGAAGAGGGCTTTCACTCACTGTGCCAATGGGTTACCAAAATGAAGAAAAATATTTCAGCTGAAGTAGTTTATTTTCAAAGATTTGTAAAACATGTAAACGTAAGTGGCGACCCATAGTGGTATGTTTGGGTGAGCTCCATCACATTCATCTCCCTTTTTTTGCAATTTCTATGTGAGTGTGGATGTTTTGTTGTCCAGTGTGTGTGTGCATGTGTGAGTGTTCCAGAGATACCAAATAATCATTCAACACATGATAATCATTTAAATTCGAACGCAAGTAGCGCAAAAGCAAAGTTGAGATATGTCTTTTTTTTGCTGCGCCGGTCAGAGTGAGTGAGTGAGAGTCTGTCTGCGTGCAAGTATTCAGAAAGACTGTAGTGTACGTGTGTACGGGTGTGTGCATGTGTGTTGGTGTGTTGGTGTTGGGATCGCTTGATCCCCTATTCCAACTTCGCCAGGATGTCGCTCTCCCGGAAGAGCACGTATTCGCTCTTGTCGTCCATGTCCACCTTGGTGCCTCCGTACTTGGGCAACAGCACGCGATCGCCCTCCTTGACGGCAACGGCCAGGTGACCAGCACCGGCCGGATTGCGGGCTCCGGGTCCAACAGCCACCACCACGCCCTGCATCTCCTTGGGCACCGAGTCCTCCGGCAGCAGTATGCCACCGGCAGTGGTAGTCTTAATCTCAAAGCGCTTGATCAGGATGCGGTCCAGCATGGGAATGACCTTCTTAATAGTGTTGGCCATCTGAAAATATTTCCAAAAAATTATTTTATCAATTTTGTTCACAATAAATTTATTTGGAATTCTCACTTTTGTTGTCAGAAAAATAATTTTGGTTTTGTTCCGATGTGCTCCGTTTCGCTCTAGACTACGTACTGATTTTTCCCAGTCCTACAAATGTATTTGTTCACAGAAAAAAGTCCAGTCAAATGCGATGGTTACTGCGATTGTTGAAAATTATTTGAGCTCAAAAACAAATACGAAATCGTCAAAGATTCGTTCCATTCCCTGTCAACTGTTCCTCTGATTCAATCATGTATATACGAATACAATGGAAATAGGAAATCATTTAAATCCTCCTGTTAGACCATGACTTTTGTTTCTGTAAGTGAAGGCTCTTATTATATTGAACAATTTTCAACAAACAATGCACCCACTGTGGCCATAAACAGCTCAAAGCCTTAATAGTTCCGTCTAACATGGTCCACCCCAAACCCAACCACATCACTGCCTGGTCGTTGCCTGGAGGCTGCCCGTGCTGGTCCGATGTCCGTTATGGTTTTCGCTTTGATTAATTCCCACGCTAGCGTCAGCGCCACCTGTTGGCAGTTGGGCTTACTAAGTTTAGCGGGTGCGCGGGGGTGTTTCTGTTTCCCTCGTTCCGGTAGTTTTTCCTTCTCTAATGTTCTGCTGCTCCAACTCTCTCTATGTCTCTCTGCCTCTCTCTCTCGCTGTGTATGCGTGCGTGAGGCTTCCTTCCTGCCTTGTCTGTGTGTGGTACGTGCCCAAGTGAGTGTGTCTGTGTGAGAGGTTGTGTGGGTGTATGCGGAGCGATTGGTGGGTGGGGAGATGGCTGTGTTTGTCTAAACTTGTAGCGCGTTAAATGCTGTTAGAAATAATGTTTGGTTTAACTTTTCCCAGGGCTTTTTTTCACACCCCTGCATTATATACAGGGTATTCATAATGATTTCAATAAGAGCCAATACAAAGAAGAAAGTAATGGTTCTTCGACCCTGTAAAGTGTATATTTTCTTGATCAGTACACGTCTATATATTCTGAATCGAAATCAATATCCAAAATCCATTTGGTATGCTATTATCTATCTACCCTCATTACTTAAAATTGTTTGGCAAAAAATACAATCGAAACTTAATTATTGGTACTATTATTGTTCTACATACTCATACAAAATAGAAGTAATCACGAAGATTACCCGAACTCTATTAGGATATAGTATAAATGTCATATGAACTCTTCGGTCATAATAAGAGTCTTTGTTAGAAAAACCATTGTATTTTGGATAATAATCCCAAAGCAGATCAATCATCAATCAGTATACAACTTTTAAAACAGCCATGGGACCATCAGATATAGACCACGAAGGGGTATCTTAAGCATCGGTACTCGAATGTAACCATTCTTTCCGGTTTTTTCCTTTCTGCTGCTTTGCTCGCCCGATTCGCTCGTAAATCACAAAACTTCATAATTTCTACGTCATTTTTGCAGGCATGTGTTTTGTGTGTCTGTGATATATATTTTTTTTCGGCTTTACGTGACGTCGGTGGAAAACAGTTTGATGTGGTTTATATCCATCTGACTGTTTCACTCTCGCTTTTTTGTTGTTCCTTTATGGCCCGCTGCGCTTTGGACTTTGACGCATTTGCGACGTACTAGCTCCAGGCAACGGACAGGTCCTGTATGCAATTAAAGTGAAGCTCTACTCTGTCGGGTACGGGTACAAGTCATACGGGGGGGGTGGGGCGCTGGCAAAGGCACTGGCATCCATTTGGTTGATTGCATTTTCATAACAATTTGCAGGATTACAAATGCGCCACGGAGTCCGTGCATTTGCATGACCTTGAACCATCCGCCCGGCACCTCATTAGAATTTCATTTGTAGTCGGGCAGACGACAGGGCCACAATCGATACAAAACCCAAATATATTTATGGCCAAATTACATTTGGAGCACGTCGAATCCTTAGTAGTTGCCAAAGGGAGAGCGAGGGACACGGGGATGCGGAAAAAAAGGCAAATGGCTATGGGAATATGCTAAGTTTTATTTTCGGAATAATTCGGGTATATCGTTCATTATACATAATTCCTCAAGGGTTCCTTCCCATTGATTCAACAGCGTTGGCTGTTCAATAAATTCAATGAATTATAATCAATCTTTAAATATATTTTGATGATAATTTTCTGGCTATTTCAAGGCTGTTGAACTAAAGCGATTCAGAAATTAAGGCAAGCGGAATGCGGTTAGCTTAATTCGAGGAATATTTTTGGTTAAGGAACCCCAAGATTATTAGTATTAATGATTTCAAACTGAAATTGCTTTTAAAAATGGTCAGTAATCTACTTTACTTCAAATCGTTGAATCTTCTAAAACATAAATCGAATATTTGTGCCACATATTTGTTGTTTTGTTTTGGTTTAAGCATATTTTCTTACACATCGAATGCGCACAGCTGCACTTGCTTTCTTCTTTCTGTTCTTGAGTCTGCAAGGCTTGTGTTTCCAGCGTAAATGCCCTCTGGGCGTGTTGCCATTAAGTTAATTGCAGAGAGCGAAGCACATTGAATACTATTCTTATACTATCGTAAATAGTCGTAAATCTTAATGCTTGAAAGACTAGCTCAGGCGTACTCGTGCCGACACTGAATCTGATTCTGATTCTGGATGAATGAAAATCTTTATAGTAGATAAATATATAGTAGACAGACAGAGATAGAGAGAGAGAGAGAGAGAGAGAGAGAGGGGGTAGTAATTAAGGTCTAATTGCAAGGCAAATGAATGCAAATGCAGGTTGTACTAAACGCTTTGGTAGCAGCGGCAACTGCAACAGCAGCAATAGCGGCCATAGCAGTGGACTCGGAGTAAAAACAAAAACATGTGACTAACTAAGAATCTGGCTTAAACAATATTCAAATAAATTAGCATTAGGAAGCAAGCGGCTCGATGAGGGGCTGGAGACTGAGTTGCCTCTGGTCCGCCCCTAGTTGCTCTGGGCATTGATCATGGCGTACTGGGAGGCGAGTTGTGGCTTGGCCAGGGCTAGACGATCGTGGTGCGGGGTCTGAGAGAGAGTAATTGATAGAGAGGTAATTGATAGATTGACAGTCGGTGAAAGAAAGCCAGACAAACCCACCTGCGTTTGTGTCTGTTTCGTCTGTTGCGCCTCCGCCGACTCAATGGAGACGCGCTGCGTCTGGCTGGAGGAGTTCAGGGCTCTCCTCAACCGCTGCGACTCGATGTGGTGGCGGGAGTTCAACGAACCCTTGGACAACTTCTTGCCAAAGAGCACGGCCTGAAATAGGGATAGCTATTGGAAAATGCGATAGCAGTGCGTTGGAAAATGATCCTTACCTTGAAGGCCTCGCGGAACTTGTTGCTCATGATGTTGTAGAGCAGCGGATTGATGCAGGTGGAGAGATAGTAGAGCACCCCGGAGATGTAGGTCATCACCGTGTAGAGGAGCTCGTGCTGTTCGTGCAGCTTGGCGCCCCGGGCGGGGGCGTAGATGGCAATCAGTCGCTGGGCATGGAACGGGGCCCAGCAAAGGAAGAAGCAGACCACCACAGCAACTGCCAGGAGACAGATACAAGTAAAGATAAAGAGTGAATATTGAAGTACTTTGGACTTTTTTTGGCAATCGCCATAATCATAAATGAGAGACGACAAACGACAAATGACAAATGACAAACGCAATAAATTGGCCGGAGAGCGACTGATTAACAGGCTTAGAACGATTAGGGGCATATGGTCCGATGTTTGGTGTCTGGTGTACCCCAGGGCTGCATAATTACCGAGCATCCTCAGCACACGCCGAGTGCCATAGTGATTGAGTCGACCCCGCACAGAGCTCAGCTGGGCGCCCGATCCCGTGCCATTGATGTTCACCGCGGAACTGGAGCCCGCATAGCGGTACAGGATAGTGTCCGATTGCACGTTCTTTAGCGGCGCCCTGCGGGACGGCGCCAGAGCTGGGGCGGGGCCATCGCTCAGGTTGGAGCGGTAGAGCTGCAGGCCGATCAACAGGTACAGCACAAAGATGATGGACATGGGCGCAAAGAAGAAGATGAAGGTGGAGAGCTGGAACGAGTGCTCGACGATGACGCGCACCACCACGCACTTGTCCACGCCCGCGTAGCTGTTGATCCCGAATTGGGCCGCCTGCGGGATGGCGGTGAGCACGGCCAGGGCCCAGACGAGACCGATGATGCGAATGGCCCGACTGAGCTTGCTCATGGCCTGGCCCAGGAACGGGTGGCAGATGGCTATGTAGCGCTCCACGGTGAAGGCGGTGATGGTCAAGACGGTGGCGTTGGCCGAGGTCTCGGCCAGCAGACCGCGTCCCAGGCAGAAGTACTCGCCAAAAACGTACGGATACTTGGACCAGATGAACCACACCTCCTGGGGCACGCCCGAGAGCAGCAGCAGGAAATCGGAGATGGCCAGCGAGAAGAGGTAGTAGTTGGTGGCCGTGTGCATCGAGCGGTTCTTCTTGATCACGATGCAGGTGCTGATGTTGCCCACCACGCCGCTGATGAATATCAGCGTGTAGACGACTGTCACCGGCACCACAATGGCCAGTGGGTCGCGTGCCGGTCCCAGCAATTGACTCACATTCCCAGCCGTCCACAGTGGCACGTTGTCGTCGGTGGCGCCGGCCAGGATATCCGATTCGGAGACGGTGTCTGGCATATTCGTGTCCTCTGCAACTGGAACTGGAAC
Organism: Drosophila athabasca; assembly: GCA_008121215.1. Lineage (NCBI taxonomy): Eukaryota > Metazoa > Arthropoda > Insecta > Diptera > Drosophilidae > Drosophila > Drosophila athabasca. Next base: position 14,088,012 of record CM017793.1, read on the forward strand.
TTTACGGAACCCTTACGAAAGCGCCTTTTGTTTTCACAAAATTTCCACTTGCTGCGATAAATTCCGATGCCGTTTATCTGCCTGCGACTGTGTCCCCCTCCCCCCAACTATGCTAATTATAATAATTCGATGACGCGAACGGAGACTCATCCAGCGACTAGTCTGCTGCCTCGTAGCGTCTTGACTCTCTCGACTGCCACTGTCTCTGGCGCTGGCACTGGCACTGTCTCCGGCACTGTCACTGGCACGCAAACGCACCAAATTACCAAGCGGCGAGGTCGATCCCCGATTCCCGAACCCCGTACGCCGTACCGTTCCCGGCCACGATAACCGTGTTCCGTAGTCCGTTCCCGTCACTGCACTCGCACCCGGACGTTGACTTGGCTCTGATTTTGGAGGCACGTCGGCTATACGCGGTCTAAACTCTCGACTTGTAAACACACAGAGCAGAGCAGAGCAGAGCGGCACAGAGCGAATCAAGTTTGGAGTCCGTGTCCCGTCTCCATTCAGCAGCAACCGTACTCCAGCGCGCTTCGAACTTATCTGATAAGCAGCGGCGACATTTCATTCAGATTTGTATCTAAAAGCCAGCGACGAAGCGTCGCAGTTTTCCCTCACATGAGAGAGTAACGTGCGCGACATTAGTGCTTGATTAATCAAATAGAAATATGCGATGGCCTTGAGAAAATGTTTTATTATAATACATTTAAAACATAAAAAAAGTAAAAACGATTCAGAAAGGATCCCTAAACATCTGAACTCTTAGATAGATTTAAGAAATTCACTACCATGTATGGTAAGTAAATAATAGTAGTTCTTTGCTCGAAAAAGGAATATTTGTTAAGGAAGATGTGAATCCATCAGAATCCCTTCAGTTATTCCACGCACCTTACAGTCACATTTATGGATCCGTCTCGCCCCGTGCTCGCACCCATCTTGTGTGTATTTTGGCAACCATATTTCATAGTGGCTATGAAGCAGGCAACTTTGGGGCATTAGCTACATTTGGGCAACAAAAGAGCAGCCACACGCTGGCAGAGGCGCTGGGAAAACTGGGTAAAGTTGGCCCGAATGCGTTTTGTCATAGGTCTGTCGCTCCACGCCGCTGACGAGTGACATTCTCTATGGCCACATAATATTTTCATTCATTTGTTTCGTTTCGTTTAGCACGATGCTAAGTGAAGACTGCCACACCGTGTCTACCCTCACTTCCCACTACCCCTCACTCCAACCCCCCAATAATCAGGCACACCCCATGCCCCCATCGTGCTCTGGTCACACGCCCCGTCGATGGGTGTCAAAGTGCGTGCTTAGCGGTGCCTGTGGAATTTGGCACGAGTCAAACGAACGGTTGGAAGGCGCTCGGTAGCTTTTCACTTGCAGCCGATGGGAGAGCTTTTCAAGCTTTAGCCAACTGCATGCGAAGTGTGGGAAAAATCCCATCCATCAACGACATCGAATGATGAATGAAAACTCAAGGGTGAAACCCACGTCCGAGTGTTCTACAAAAACAAACACAGAAGAAGTGGGTCTAACACTCAATAGTTATGCATGTTTATTAAAGTTCTTCAAAAGTAGTACAGCATATGTATGTATATTACCAGTAGGATATTTCTTAAATTATTTCCCCTTTCAGGGTTACTAATATTCGATTATTATTATCTTGTAAATTAACGCATAATTTCCATTTCGAATAAACACTCCAAAAATGTGCGTAATGTAAAATTCTTCAAAAGAATTTATTTCAAAAATTAAATTATTTCTTATTCGCTTATCCCAGGAATACAACTTCCTTTTCATCCCAATATCAAACGATTTGACTTAAAATTTTTCTCAAAATCTCAAAAAAATTGCACTTAAAATCAGGGTATTACGAGTATATATGTATCGTTATATGTAGGTATGTATGCGGTTATCTTATGCTGGACTTAAAAATCCTTGAATTCTTACTCTACCAGCCTCTTTCGTTTATCAAGCTCGAAACCCTCAAATGAATCGGAATCCTACGAATCTTACGGATTCCTCAAGTGATTGGACCTTCTTCCGGCTTCCTACAGCCTCGATGCATTCACTGACTATAATTCGTATAGACACAAAAGCACATATATGTATAAGTATGTACGAGTATATATAGTATGGTATATAATTGTGCTACAGCTCGAATAAACACGTAGATCCACCCTTATAATGGGTTTTACAATACGAGGATATATTGTGAGTAGATAAAATCTTGTTATTGATTACATTTGAGTCTTCTTAATCTTGTTCGAACAGTGTATAGCTGTTTCTAGTATTGCACAATCCGAAAGTGTTTGGTCAGTAAAGGAATATCAGACCAGGTCGATCCTCGTTTGTGAATTATTGAAGATTGAAATGTTGGGATAGATGGGTTTAGTTTGAAGGTACGCGTTGTGTGTACGTGGCTACGATATTTGGCTTGTGTTGTGGCTGATCTGAAGGTAGCGATCAAAGGGGATTAAAACATTAAGATTTCACCTTCAAGGGTTTCTACACGATTGTGCAGTGACAGCGGATTATTATCTTTATAGATTATAGACGTATATACGATGGACGCTTTGCTTCATCATATTTCACTGGGCTTTCTGTTCCGTTCCGTTCTGTTCTGTTCTGATCCATTATGTCCTTAAACGACGACTTCGATTACCTCAACCTCAACATCCTCGTCCTCGTCGCTGCCGTAATAGCCCTGTCTCCCCCAGTTGTAGGGGAGAACCCTGACGTCTTGTCAGTGAATGTACCTCTCCTGCTATAGGAGCACCTGCTTCATTTGTGGGCGCTGCTGCTCGATGAGCCGCTGGGCCTGCTCCTGATCCATGCCATCGATGGAGCAGGCAATTAATTCGACCATGTTGTGTCCATGCCTGAGTATATGGTGAATGGACTGCAGTGTGAGCCTCATACAGTTGCTGATGTTGATGCTCCGCAAGCGCTTCAGATTGCGCATAAAATGTCTCACGGTGTCATCTTCTACTTTCATGCAGCTGGCAACACATAGCGTCTCGATGGCCGGAGCGTTGTGGGTCAGCGCCTCAAAGCCCTCCGGGTAGAAGAACGAGCAATAGCCCAGCGATAGGATACGTAGCTCTGGCAGAATCAGCGCCTCCTTCAGGATACGATCCGTCAAGTTCTTGCAGCCGCGTATGTTCAGCTCACGTAATCCCCGGAGACGGCTGATGGGGTACGGAAAGTTTGGGCAGCCCAAAAAGCCCTTGTCCGTGATTTTGATGCAGTATTCGATGTTGAGTTGACGCAGACCCGTCTGGTACTTACAGATGAGGGACATGGTGCGGTCGGTCACCGCCTGCCGACAGTTGTCCAGGCTGAGGCGACGCAGATTATAGAGTCGCACGAGCAGCTCGCACAGAGAATCCTCGTCGATGAAGCAGACCTCCTCAAGATGCAACTCCTGGATTATATAGTTGGGCTTGTGAGCAATCCCCTTGAGGAGGGCCACACCAGTCAGCTCTCGGCAGTAGGCCATGGTCAAGCACTTCAGCTGACCGCTGAGCTGGCGCAGTCCATCGATGCAGGCGCTGTTGAGCTGCACGCAAAACATTAGGTCCAGGGACTTGAGAGTAAACTCCCACTTGGAGGCCACATACAGGAGCAGTTCGTTGGTCAACGAAAGCATGCCGGTGAGGTCCAGTTGGCGCAACGGAGCCTCTTGTGGCATCGCCGTAAGAATGGACTCCAGCAGGAGAAGGTGACAGTTGCCCGACAGCTTCAGGACGCCGAGGTTGCACATGGCCCCGAAGGCCAGACACCAAGGCAGCGTCTCGACGCTGGGCGAACAGCTGAAGAAGATGTCAATGTACTCCAGCGTCTTGGCATGGTCCCGGAGCACAGCCACCAAGACGTCTTCGTTATCGTGGGTGAACTCGAATTGCAGATGCCGCAGGCGCACCTTGTTTGCGGGCTTCCGTAGCTGGAGAAGCATGCTCAGCTTCAGCGCCGAATCCAGACTGACGCCGTCACACTCGAAGGCCTCAAGGTTGATGAACTGCTTCAAATTGATCCCAAGATTATCATCGAACACGGTGGTCGCGGCAATTGTCAACACCTTCAAGTTGGGCATCTTTCCGTTGATGTTGCGAAAGACGGGCGCATGGCTCACCTGCAGATGCCTCACCTCTGGCCCCACCAGCTTCAAGAAGTCTTCCAGCTGCGGGGACTGCTTCAGGTTCCGCAGCTCGATCCGCTCGAAGCTCAGTTTCGAAGGTGCCTTCTCCACATGCTCCTTGATCGCCGCCAGATTGTGCCTGGTCACAATCACCTTGCCCTGCAACATGAATTTGCGACGGTTGACCAGCTCGCGACAGTGCCAGGACACCATCCGCAGCTGCTTGAGATCGTTGTAGGACAGATAGGACATGACCTCCAGCCACATCTCGTTGGGCAGCATATCGATGGGAACGCGTTTCTTTCTCACTGCCCTGCGATCCTTCTTCTCCGGCGAGAGTGGCGGCGAATCCGTCGAACCCTTGTTCCGTGACAGCCCCGACAGCAGCGGCATCATCCTGAACTCAATTTTCCTCTGCGTCTGCAATGGGAAAAAATATATCTGTCAGGTGTATGTTATGGAAAGGGGTATTTGACCTGGTAACCATGGGTGACCATACTGCAGTCGAAGGACCTCTGCACTGTTCACTAGCACTGTTGCCAGGGACCTGCAGCGTTGCCAGGGCCCTGCACGGCTGCACTTTGCCACCCACACTTTGCGCAGTCAGGCGCCAGGTGGTGGAACTCCCACTACCCTAGCACTTACCTGAGCGTAGGTGTTGCTCAGCCTCGCCAAGAACCTCCTCTCGCGACGATGACTGGGTTTTCCACACGTATTAAGACTATTACCCATCCAGTGGCTCTATTGTTTCTTCAGATTTGGTTGAAAACCGGAAATACACTGTTTTTAGCGCCTCTGCAGAACTGCGCCTTCACTTATCTGTCTATCTATCCCAGAACCTGATTTTCGGTGCCTCCGCACAGAAGCGTTAATTGGAAAATAGCCGAATGAAACTTTTGCCGTTGATTGACAGAGTTTTGCTGTTGTTTTGAAACACTTTTCGTTTGATTTAGTCTCCGCTTTGAGTTTTTTGACGGCAACCTGCTGCCGTTGTGCACCTTGGAAAATACAAATGTGTTTTCCAGCCAGCGAACGACGGACGGCGGAAAAACGAACCACTTGCAGCACAGCTGTGTATCTAATAATGAAAATTTGATTGTCGCTGCAGAGATACTTCCAGCACGCATGCTCTCCCCCTCTCGCTCGCTCGCACACGCACCCCAAAAGGGCCAGTGCAGTGTATATAGAATGAAAGGTAAGGGTGGAACAAATAGCAGGGACCTATGACTCGTAGATGCGTGTGAGACATGACCAACTCTGTTAAATGTTGTTATTGCCTCACTTATCCCTTTGTGGTTTTTAATCCGTAATAGGCTGTCCAATTTATTTATGAATTGTTAATAATTTAGTATATTTAGAAGCAAGATAATTTGAGTCTCTATGTGAAAAATAGACCCCTCAAAGAGTGCCAACCCTAACCTTATATTTTGGTCACCACCTTGGTCATGCGCACTTCAAATTAACTCTCTTTCTCTTTTGCTGCGAGAGAGACTCTCTATTTACTGCGTTCTATTTTGTTTATGTTTGCTGCTTGTGACCCACATACATCCATGAAGGCGGCCTTGATGTGAGAGAGGGAGAGCGATTTCAGCTACTAAGTGGAAATGAGCCAGGCAGAATTTGAGAAAATACATACATACATACATACATACATACATACATACATACATACATACATACATACATACATACATAGCTGCGCGCGCAGAACACTAAATTTGTGCACACACAGCTTAAAGCATGCAGTACGTACTTCGCACCTTGGAGGATCTGGAGAAACGATATTAACAAAGTCCTTGCGTGAATGCGATTTGTTTACAGTTAAACACGTACAGTGTTTACCTTACACCTCGTTAAGAAGTGTACACGCGGATGATGATGAAAAGCGACAGTAAAGAATAAAAATCGCTGCTGCAAGTTAATATTTGCAATATATTTGTGCGTTTCTTCCAACAGAATATATTCCAATATTTAGATTTGTATATGAAATCAGTTTAAATAACGAAAATATATGATGAAATGTACCACCAAACTGTTTCCGGGCAATAGAAATGGCGGAATGTCTTTTTGCCAGAGTTGATTATCGTGCATATCGATTCATAATATAGAATATGATTCTGATGTGTTGAACAAAGCGTCTTTTTGTAATCCTAACACTTTTCGTCGTTTTTGCGGATGTTGGTATCCGTTCTTACGGTGCTCCACAGGACCCGGCTGTCTCCCGATCCTCGTCGCTGAATTTCGATAAGCTTCCTGCCCTGGACGAGGCCTTGCTCCAGGATAACGCTGATGTGTGCTACGTTTTCAAAAATGAGAGTTACAAATATCAAATTCTATCCTTTTGCTTGTCTTATTGAAAATATGTATCTTGCTGTATGATAACTTATATTATATTTACATATACATATTACGTATATTATTATATACGGTAGACAGACCATATAATTATTTCCACACCTGTTAGTTAATTTACACTTATTGCAGGTACTTTAATATTCGTAGTTGGTGGAGGATTGGCAAAGCGGTAAGGGCTGTAATTTAGCAGAGCAGCAATTAATGCAATCCGACGACGGAACAGAGAATTCTGTAAATTGTGAAGAACTCTTGATTTATACTTATAATTGCAGCTCAATTAACCCACTGGAATCGAAACCACTAATTAATAGGATTCCTAGCTGCAGGACCCTGTTAACTGCAGCGATGTGTGCGACTATATATAAGCCGATTGGAGGCGAGGTCCTAGAGAACAGTTCAGAAAACCACTATGAAGAACACCGAGCCGAGGAAACCAATCAAGATGGAGGACTTTCTGAGGCCCCAAATGTTCCAGCAGTGGACCCGGATGGTGCATTTCGTCTGGAAGCGAGATAGTGCCAATCGTCTGGTGAACTCATCCTCTATTGGCTTCTGGATATCGGCGATTTTAAATGTGTTCTTCTTTGCGTTCAACGGCTGGGACATTATCAACTATGTGCTCATGGGCAGGCCACACAGTCAGAACCCGGCCGTGTTCAGCATTACCATTTACTTTTCGGTACGGGGACTGATGCTCTTCTTGAAACTTCAAGAAATCGTCGACTTTGTCAACGAATTGGATCGGGAGTGTCCCCTGGATATTGACAGGCAGAAGGAAATGCGTCTGGAGCGCACTTACTCTTCCTTCTGGAAGCGCTATCGGTTCCTGCGGGTCTGCGCATACTTGGGCTTGCCCATGTTCTGCTGCCTGCCACTGGGTGTCTATCTGCTGACCAACGATGGCCTCGGGGCGCCCATCACCCTGCACCAGCAACTACTCGGCGGTTGGATGCCATTCAACCTGAGGAGAGACCCCAGATTCTATCTTCCGGTGTGGTTATTTGATGTGTCCTGCACCGCCTGTGGGGTCTCCTTCTTCGTGACCTTTGACAATCTGTTCAACGTGATGCAGGGGCACTTGATCATGCATCTGAATGACCTCGCCAGGCAACTGAAGACCGTCGATCCCGCGGAGAGCGTGACCAATGAAGTTGAGTTCTTCGCAGGTCTGAGGACTCTAGTGCAGCGTCATCAGCTCCTGAATCGTTTGTGCGGCCAATACAATGACATCTTCAAGGTTGCCTTCTTAGTTGGCAACTTTGTGGGGTCCGGATCGCTCTGCTTCAATCTATTCGTGATCTCGGAGACGTCGGACCTATTCATGATAGTCCAGTACATTCTGCCCACTATGGTTCTGGTGGCCTTCACCTTTGAGATCTGTCTGCGTGGCACCCAGCTAGAGGATGCGGTGAGTCATCAAATTGAAACCCAGAATCATATACTGTAACCTCTCTGCTTCCTTCGACAGTCTGCTGAACTGGAGTCATCGCTGCGTAACCAGACCTGGTACATGGGCAGCAAGAGGTATCGCAAGTTTTTTTTCCTGTGGCTGCAGTACTCCCAGTGCACCCAGAAGCTCGGGGCCTTTGGATTGATCGAAATCAACATGGTGCATTTTACCGATGTGAGTAGATTAATCTCAATATTCTCTCAATATATACATATATTATAATGGCAAGCCCCCGAGGGATTCGCTCACTGATATTTTTGAAAGCAGATGCGTAAAACTATATTGTATCTGTGTATCCACCGTGGAGGTAAAGTTAAAGGAGAACTTTTTTAACGTGGTGTTCGATGCTGATCAAGAACATATATACTTTATGGGTAGAAACGCTTCCATCTGGGTGTTACACACACTACACACACCACTATCACCACAAATCTAATATACCCCTTTACTCTTTGAGTACCGGGTATAAAAATTCAGATATAAGCTTTTGGAAGTTGATATTAAGACCAGACAACACAAATATAAGTAATTGTAGTGCAGTCCACCTACTAAGGATAGTAACTAAGCAGTCCATCTGCTAAATATCAGTTTGGCTGGTCAATTTTAGAATACAAGTTGTACGGGCTTCTGGTGGTTGTATAGCAAAGCAAAGCAAAGGGTCGCTTAAAAAAAAAATTGGAAACGATAATCCCGTCCAGTCTGGGTCTTGATCCGAGGACCTACGGCTTGAAGACCTAGACCATTCTTTGGTTTGGTTCTGGCAGGCATAATACAGATTTTATCCAGCTGCAAAATTCGAAAAAAAATTAGGTGTTTCTAGATCAGGTTAAAGCATCCGAAATCGGTTTGTTAGTTGAAATGCTTAGCCCAAGCGGAACAATTTTCCAACAAAATCAAATCCTTGGAGCCAACGATGTGAGCTGTGGGATATTGATTTTTAAAAAAGGTTACACATTTATAATTTGAGATATTTTCTTCATTTTCAGATCATGCAGTTGGCCTTCAGACTCTTCACCTTTTTAAGATCGAGCTAAGAAGCATAAAAGAATGCCACAAATTCTGCAGTGAAGTGAGTCACGAGCAGCACATACATATGTACATATGTACGTTTATCTTAGCCTCTTAGAGGCATCCGTAGTTTGCAAAGCGAAGAAGAGTGTACTACCGATTCTATAATGTAGAAAGACATAATATATGTGCCTCTTTTTAGGAGACTTTAAATAGCGATATTCTTCTGTATTTTCTAATCATTGAACGGTTTTTTTTCCTTTAAGCTTTCCATTCGTTTATTCATATGATCAAAGATACTTTAATAAGATGGTAATCTATAATACAATAATTATGTAGAGATTTCGAGCAAATCGTCTGCAGGGAGACCCATGTGTAATCCTAAGTTAGGATTCCTAACCTCTAGTAACAACTATTCCTGAGCACCTCCAGTTCCAGTGGCTGCCATCGATCTTAAGGATGCGGCCTCGAATGCGCATTCCTTGCAATTCGCAGAGATGAACGTCGGGGGCCTGCGGTTCCAGTGGCGAGTCGGGGCAGGCGTGGATTTACGGGCGGACCCATTACGCGATCGACAGGATCCGCTTGGGTTTCGATCGGCGGCAAAGGGGAGGCCGGAGACCACTCCGAGCTGGAGCTGGAGCCTGGAGAATCGGATCTGTGTGAAACATAAAGGGATCATTGTACATACATTCAATTGCAGATGGGAGTGGTATGTTACCCCGCTGTGTAGATGGGCGGCAGCTTCTTCTCGTAGCTGCTGGTGCTGGGCGTGACGACGCCTGCATGAATTTCCTGCTGATAGAGGCCGTAGAGTTCTCGCAGCTCGTCGGGCAGATCCACGTTTCCCTCCTCGATGAGCCGCCTCTGTGAACTGATGATGTCCTCGCACAGCCGTCGCTGACGCTCGGCCCGAAGCAGCTGAAGGTCACGTCGTCGTAGCTCCGCCTGGCGGGCCAATCTCTCCGCCTGCAGGGACACCTTGTCCGCCTCCAGCTCGTGAACGCGACAGAGTAGGGCCAGCAGTTCCCGCTCCTCGTCGCTGCTAATGCGCTCTGGCAGCTCCTGGAATTGTAAAGAGTTTTAAAGGATGCGGCGTAACTGAATCTGGGGGAACATACGTCCTCCAACTTGACGCCCTTTTGGCGACACTGCTCCAGTTCCTGCTCGGTGTGCTCGCGTATCTCCTTGTAGCGTCTGTTCTCCTTCTCGATGGCCGCCAGCTCGCCCCAGGCATTCTTTAGGGCCACGGAACCCTCCGATTCAACATCTGTGGATGAAAAATGAGTCCTCTGTAAGGAGCAGTATCGAAGAATACTTACCATCCTCGCCCATTGCATCGTAGAGCTTGCCAATGCGTCCCTGCCAGTGGGAGATGATCATGTGCTGGCGCTCGGCATCCAGCTCTAGGCCCAGGAGGTGACTCTCGGCCTCGAGGAGCTTGCGGCGTAGCTTCATTTGCTGCTTAAAGGTAAGAACAATCTGCTCCCGCAAGTACCGCAGTTCCGTCTTCCTCTGATCATCCGGCTCCTCGACTTCGACTGGCGGTTGCTGGATGCTGGCTGTCGTCGTCAACGCCTTCGCCGTTGCTGTTGCAATGGCAGCCGCTGCTTTTCCGCTGCGGGGCCGATCGGTCAGCATTTTGGTGCGAAGGCGGGAGACCTCGTCGCGGAGCTCTGAGACCAGGCTCTGGTAGTGCTTGGTGGGGAAGTCCTTGAACTCGTCAATGTACACAGAGTTCTGTAGCTTGGTGGTGATGCTGTTGGCTCGATCCGCATACACGAGGGTGTTCTTCGTCTCGTCGCGGTGCTTGCTCTCGGGCGCCACGTGGGCGATCATGACCGTCTTGCAGCGGCCGCTCAGGGCCTCCTTGAGCAGGCGCGTGAGCTTGGAGTCACGATAGTTGACGTAGCGGGCGCCGCCGGACAGGGCGTTAATGCAGTTCCCAAGCGCCAGGAGACTGCGGTTGATGTGGGCCCCCTCCTGGAGTCGCTTGCCTCGGTTCTTGGTCTTCTTGGCTCGCTCTGAGCCAGCCAGATCGGTGAGGAAGAGACGCCCCTGCTTTGTTCCCAGCGGAGTGCGCGTCTGAACCGTGATGCTGAGCAGGGCGTGGCTGCGAGAGGAGGTCTGGTTGGCGGCCGTCGGCTCCATGGTCCGAGCCTTGTTTCCCTTCAGCAGCAGACCCACCACCTCTTTGCGGCTTGACGTAGTGATCTCCGACAGACCGGCCACCGTGATCCGCTGTCCGCGATTATCCTCACGCAGCTCCAGCGGTCCTCCCGGATTGAGCAGATCGCGGATGAGCTCGTTATAGATCTCTAGATACGAGATGGAGACCTTGCAGGCTCCCTCCTCCTCCACGGACTCGATGTACGCAAAGATGTCCTCGATAGCGCGCACCATGAGCCCGATGTCCTGGCTGCTCACATCCGCCTCGCACCCGGAGGCAGCAGTGGGCGGAGCACGGTCGCTCGTCGCTGGTTTCTTGCGCGGCACAGGCCCGAGCATGGTGTGAGTCTTGCCGGATCCGGTGGCTCCGTAGGCGAACACGGCCGCATTGAAGCCGTTGAGGACATCTCGCACCAGAGGCGCCGTGGTCGTCTTGTACACCTGCTCCTGTGTGTCGTTCTCCCGGAACACATGGTCGTAGGAGTACTGCCGCGGACGATTCTTGCTGCCATCATCGTACAGCAGCGATCCCCCGGAGATCACGTCGATGCAGCGTTCAGCGGCCTCCAAACTGGGACGCACTCGAACTGCCACCTAAAAACAGATCCCGGATTAAGAATTGTTTGTGAGGCGGTATGGACATCTGCTCCTCCTCCTCCGACTTACCACTAGTCGCTCATCCTGCCCGGTTTGGGCCGTTGCAATGGCTCGTCCTTGGGAGGATGTGCTTCCTCCACTACTGCCCGACCAGCTGCCAGCTCCCGCACTAGCGGCCATATCCAACGGATGGTCGGTGGTCGAATGTCCTTCGATGGCCACGTGTCGCCTGCCCTGGCTGATGAACTGCCGGCTGTCGGGGATGGGAACCAACAAAACCATTACAAATTGTGTCAATTTGTTGTCAACAATCGTAAAAATGTCATCAGCCCGGCAACTCCCTCGCTGGCGCGCTGCCCTAATGGATTTGTAAATTTGCGCGCCAAGGTCCTGTCCCGAATGAGTTTGAAGCAAGGGGCAGGTGCACCTTCAAGTCCTTAGGGGTACTGCTCACCTCCGGAGGAGTTGGCGTGAGCCATAAATCAAGCCGTGAACTTGAACACCCCGAAAGTCTCTGCTCTGCGTGTCTTGGCATGCAAATCGTTGAAGGTTATTCCCCGGGAGCGAGAACGAGAGTTCGATGTCAGGTCGTCGAGTGGATACTGTACTGTGTACTGTACTGGTTCTCAATGAACTGGGCAAAGTTCCATGCACCTATCCAAAAGGGTCTATGAACACCTTGAAGGCTTTGGGAGTGTAGGTTATTCGGGAAGGTTATTCTGGAACCCGACAACGAGTTTCCGAATGTAGTTTAGGGCTTTTCGCACCCAGAAATGGCACGTTGGCTTCTGGGCAACGAGCTATGAAGGTACTGTACGACCAAAGGATTAAGATGAACTTACAAGTTTGAAGTTTGAAATATAGCGGCTTTCAAGCAGCTCCCTCTCATCCAAAAAAACCCACAAACGAGTTTCCATAAATATTCGACTCATGTTCCTCTTTAATCAGTCTTTCACGCACAGCTTCAGGCCCATTCGAATCTCTTTGAATCCATAAGATACCTACGTATTGAATCCAAACACACATATTCTGCAGTTCTTCAACCATCCGGAGACTTCTTGTGGCGACTCAATAAATGATGGAATCCCTTGGGATCTAGCATCTAGATTTCGACTATAGTTTTTCCATCACTTTATCTCCTAGATTGGCTGTTCCAAGACCTATTTACCTATCAATTCAGAGTACGTGCTAACCTCTGACCCTCAACCAACTGTCGCTTCACCACACCCCATCCCATAACTATTTAATTTAGTTGAAAGCTGCTTAATTATAAAACGTGTGTGACCATCGAAGTTGTGTGGTGCCAAGTGAAATACATTATTAACTTTAATTCCATGCCCAGTGGCTGGCATGAGTATGAATATGTCATGGAACAGCCCACTAAGCATCCGCGGCTCGGCACTTTCTCCTCAAATATGTATACAAATTACAGGCCCCGAGTGTCAACAATGGGACATGGGCATGGCTAGGGCTAGGGCTAGGGCTGGGGCTCGGGTAGGGGACACTCTTCAGTGGGTACTCCGACCTACAGAGAACGTCTAACCATTGGGGAATCCGCCACAACTAATTTGATAATGCTACGTAAAATCGATTCAAATACTTTAATGAGTGCCACCCCCCAATCGCACCCAAAATCCTGCCCAACCCCGAAAACAGCCCAAAGCAAACCGCGAGTGGAGAGACCTCAACACTTTTCCCAGTTCTCGTTTCATATTCCACGTATATACATACATATATACATATGTACATATGTATATGTGCATGACTGGCTATTGTCGTTTATTGAATTTGTGTAAATTGCCAGCAGACACGACAGACGGTGGACAGGTAGACTCCTAGCGGTCTCCTCTGTGGAGGCATGTCCCTTGAAATGTGTTGGGGGATTGAGTGGTTGGATCGTTGGATAGGTGGCTACGTGGTTTGTTTTGTCTTCGTTTGTGGCTAATGTTTTTAATGTTTTGCTATGGCGCGTTTTGATTTGCCCCTCTCTGTGGGCTACTGAACCCCCGATCCCCGCAAATGAGGTGGTAATATTTCTATACCACATTCCGCCCTCGTTTTACTTTTCTTTTTTTCCCAACCATAGTGGAGCTCATTAGTGGACATCGGGAGTGGGAATTGGAACAGTGGAGGAGTGGGGATTTGAGTGCCTTTTATGAGGGGGAACCACTATCCAACTGGGCTCAGAGTCCTACCGCAGGGGGGAATTCCCCACTTGGTGGGGAGGCACTCTTCCAACGCATCAATCCTAGATAAGTAATAGCACGTGGCAAAGTCTCTTTTTAGCTTATGATTTTGACAGGCTCCTAATGAGCCAAACAATGAAAAGCCTTTTAATGAAAATATGGGAGCCTAGACTGACAGACAGACAATGGTTTTCAAGGTAAATAGGGGCTTTAGATAGAGATCATATTGGAGAATAATTGAAATATTGTATCAAAAATGAGCAGTACCTATAATAACCAATTAAATAGAAATTATGAATATTGATTACTGAATATTAACTGTTTCTAGTGGTTTCCAAGACAATTACGGCTATCAAATGGAAGCTTTCTACTATTGAAACCATTGACTTTGCCAATTCATAAAACTGCTAATTATTTCTGTATGTATGGTTATACACAGTCTTTTGAAAATTAATAAGGACACTTGAATTTGTTCTAGAAAACAGTCTATAAAATGGCTTTACTAAGTTATTTGGAATTGATATTAATTTGTGTAGTTTGTTTTATATTTGTACTCCTTAAAGTAAAAGTGAAAAACCCAAGTTTTGTGGTGAAAAAGGAATAACAATTTTTTTTGAATATTTCAAAGTTTTTAGGCTGTGCTAACAAAAAACACATATTTGTTCCGAAAACGTTTTTCTGAGATATGTACCTACATATAGTTAGAAGGGAAGGATCTTTTAGAACTATGTCTAATCGGAATAATCGAATGTTTCGACTGTAACTATTGAATAATTGAACGAACAAATATGTTTCTAAGATTAAATTAAGCTTCAAATAGGGATCCGGATAAAATCAATGAAATCTAAACCTTAACAAGTCATTGGCTGGAAAAAACAGATGATAAGAAATCGTTGGAGCCTTTGTTTTAGGCTTCAAAAGCGAGCCACTGTCTCCCCGAATACTGCCCTGGTTCTACCTGGCATAAGAACTCCGTCTAATCACAGTTAAAGCAAAGTTGCCCAAAGGTTTAGACTGTAATTACCTTCGGGGGAACGTTGCGTATACGCAGCAGACTTGTGATTGATGGCCAGGATTGACTTAATTACCCGAAAGCCATTTCCCTGGGCACCACCCACCATGGCTATTTTTAGGCACCTCATCAGGTAAAGTGACCAGCCCCCTGGCTGTTGCATTTCCAGCTTAAATGACGTCATGCAAGTGCGAAAACTTTAACCTTCATTTAATTGGTGGGGGAAAACATGAAAGCGTGTGGTGTGTAGGGAAATGCTGTGCGTGATAAAGTCTGAAGAACATGGCCAATAAGTGGGCCAACTTGTCCGCATAGTTTGTACACACCGTCGGGCCGAAAAGTATTCGCATATCTCACACATTCGGCACACAACAAAATGGCCAACGGCTGGCTGAGGGACTGAGGAATGGGGATTGTGGATTGTGGATGAGGGCTGGCCCCAATCTCTGACATGAAATAATGTAATATTTTACAGTTGAGCTGAAAGCAAATCCGATTCGAGGATAAGGCAACCCCCAAGTAGGTCAATTAAATGCGGTTCCTGCAGAGCCCCCCACCCATTTCTGGAACATGCAGAACTCAAAGATCGATTATATACAGAAAACATTTGATAACAACTTCTGAAGCACCTCTGCAAAATGGCGCACTTACAAATAGTTTTGTTTCGTTGTATCCGCTTTGGTCTTTGCTGTGTCACTGCACCCAAAAACCGAAGAAACTTTACCGTCAAAAGGTTTAAAAATGGGAAGAAAGAACTGAACCGGTGAACGGTCGAAACGGTTGGGGGTCGGGACTAAGACAAAAAAACTTGCGAGTTACCAACCGGCTTGAACCTTTCGCGACGACGGACCACACTCAACTGGTCAGAAATAACGAAATTATAGGCATAGCAGGACGTGTTCTGGCCCGAGCCCAAGTGTTGGGTTGGGGGGAGAGACGGCACGGCACAATCAATTTTTGTTGTTCTTTGTGAGGCGCTTGAGGGGGTTCCTTTCGGTTGTTTTTCGTTTGTGAATTGTTGAAATGCTAATGCGCCATTTTGCATACATTTCAGGTGAGTTCGAGCAGCAGTTGGCCCTCGCATCGTGCGCTGGTCAAGTGGTGGATCCGAGTAACTATTTCTCGGGCTCTGTTGAGGTCCACTTTAATAATTGTCGACAAATAAGTAAGGCATTCTCGCGAGGTTTAGCACATTTTATGCAAATCACTCTGACACAATCGTCTGTCCGACAGCACGTCGAAATGGTGAGGCATTTCCGCCGCGTCAACTTCTACGTTTCCCTCAAATAATAAATTAGTGCTTTTCTCAGAGTTCATTCCATTTCCTTGATGCAAACTTAAAGTTTTCCCCGGGAAAACAGGACAAGACATTGAAATGCTAAATGTTTGTGGAGCAGCATGTCGATGTCGATGGAGGAATGATTATGATTGATTGATTGACTGATTCGGGCGAGTGGCCTTAATAAAAGAGTTTTGGCGTATACCTAAGGTACCACGCATCCATCCATCCACCCATTCATCACTCACTCCTCCGTCTGGATGGATGGAGGGATGTATGTCCAAGGACTTGCATTTGCATTTCACTTTTTGGCAGGGCCCCCTCTCCAATTAAGAAATTTTCTTTTATGGGCGCATACACACGTGAAGGTCAAGAAAAATTACACGGTCAAGAGTACAAGGACTGGCGCGGTCTAGTAATTGAAATTTTTATTAGCTATTATTCATACGAATACGAGTACGAGTACATGGTAGAGCGTGTTGCATATTGTGTATAGATTTGATTTGATTCCGTTTTCGGGCAATTCCATTTCCATTTCGACTAAATATATAATTGCAAACAATATTCACGTTGCGGTTCCTAAAAGTGCAGACAAAGGCAAAAGCAAACGCTAACGCAAACGAATACGAATATCTAACGAATTAAATGCTAACTGAAATTTATATAACCTACGGCATTATTGCTGGATGGATGTACGGGGGCATCCAAGGGGGTAATAATCCAAGCGGAAGGAAAACAAACAAAGTAAAATCGCTTGACAAAACTGTGGGCAAATATTTGGATTGGTTGGCCACGGATGCGGATGCGGGCGGGGGGTGGATAGGACATGAATTCGTCTAGATCTAGGATTCGAATGTCTTTCGTTATTAATTATTAACTTGCTTTTTGCAATATTTTCTGCTACTAAAGTGTAAATAGTATGAGTTTGCAGCAAGCGCTCTCAGGGCTCTGCTAAATGCGGTCCAACCGACTCCGAGTCCCTCTTCGATCTCCCATTCAGCAATTCGGAGTGTGGACAATGGATCTTGTGCTTGGTATTAGACTAAATGAAGCTTGAGGCTGATGTCTGAAGAGTCTGATAATGGAATACTTGCTCTCGCCTTGTGCCTAGTGTTTTGTTTGTGTGTGTGTATGTGTGGGTGTAATTGTATAATTGTCCTTATCAAAATATGCTCAAAATCGTTATCGTCATTGTCAAACGAGTCTGTTCCGGTCTTTAGCTTCCCAAAGAAAGTATCCTTTTGGAACGGCTGAAGACGGGAACAGACCAGATAATGCAGATTATTGTAATGGTTGGCATGTTTATAGAATACGAAGCAGCCTCAGCAGCTCTAATTAGACGCAGGGCTCCACATAGTTGCCCGGAAAGAGGCCGGTTACGCCATCCATGACGCCCTCCCACCAGCCATCGTCGTTCTTCTTGAGCACATACAGCACTGAGCTCTCCTGGAAGCTGAGCTCATCGTCCTTGTCCGCATAGTAATCATAGATGGCCACCACTGAAAGTAATTGATTAAATATTCTGTTCAATAGTGACCCACACACAGGGAGAGCCTCACCCTTTTCTATAAAGTTCTTGGGCACCCAGCCAGGCAAATTCTGATCCTCGGGCACAATGGGAGCCAGTTGGGGGCCCGTCGAGGTGCGTGGTCTACCAAAGTCCTGGTGCTCATCCTCTGGCGGCGGCGGTGGCGGCAAAGGCGGTGACTGCGAACCCGGACGTGCGAAATTCAAGCTGAAATGATTCCTGTGGCAAAGTCAAGGGTTAATCATGTGCTGCGGATATATGTGAAACGTAATGAAGTAGTATGCAATTTACCGATTCGGATTCCTTGGGTGTTGCATAGAGAACAATGAAATGAGTTATATATACAGGCAGATGCAGGGGATGCGGTTGTGGGATGCGACTTACCTGTTGATATTGCGGCCCAGCGTGTGCATTCCGATGTGGCTCTGCTCGGTCATCTCGTGTTGCGACACCGTCAGCGGTGAAGGAGGAGCTGCTATGTATCAAGAAGTAACTATTAGCCTTCGCTAGGGGCATCACTTTAAGCTAACTCACGTGGCATACTGCTCCTGTCGTCGTAGGTGGTAGGCGGCGGCGGTGGCAGCGATTGCATCATACCCGCCGAGGGTAGGTTCACGTGCGTGGCTATCTGCTGGCTTGGGGGCATGGGCAGCGCACTGTATCCTGCGGCACGCTCATTGCCCGCTGCCCCTCCACCCATGGTGGTGGTGGTCATCGTGGTGCTGGACGATGCCGTCGACATGCGCTTCGGATGCCCTATGGGATAATTGGGGGCGTAGTGCGAGGGCACCTGCGGCGGATTGACCACCGGCGGAGTGCGATACTCCCGTGAGCTCTTGCCCAGCGTCCCAGTATTGCTCACCGACTTGCCCAGGGTGCCCGTGTTGCCCGCACGCGACATTTGGGGCGGTGTCGGTGGTTTGGTGGTGGGCGGTGGACCCACCGAAGGCGGTATTAGGGATTGCACAGACCCGTGGCTGGAGCCGCGGTGCTTCTGACGCACCTGGTGTTGGGCAGAGTTGATGCCATGCCCTATCTCGTCCAGAATCGAGTAGTCGATCGGCTTGCGCACATACTTGATGGGCTTCTCCGGATTGATGGGCGCCACAATCTTGAATTGCCGCGAACTCACTTTGTTGGCCGTCAACACGCCAATTTCTCTGGAAAAGAGGGTTTGAATATCGAACAGGACACAGGGGAGACACCCCGCTTACCTCCTGGCCACCTTCTCCTTATGAATATGCACCGTCTGGGCGATGTGATTCATCTGCGACTCCATCTCGCTGAGCTGCTGAGCCTGCAGCTCCAGCAGCTGCATGTAGCTGTAGGCTAGGGTGTTGATCTGGTAGGCGACGCTGGCCAGCGATTGGGTGGTGTAGTTCTTGGTGGCCTCCAGAGCCCCCTTCTTGTTGTCCGCCCGATAGTAGGTATCCTCGCAGTAGTCGGCCACCCGCTCGAGATTGGTGTAGCTGTCTCTCAGGCTCTGGCGGCCGTCGGGGATCTCGGTGCGTATCAAAGATGCTAGTTCGTCCATTATGTTGTCACTGGCCATGGGGGCTTCGGTTAACATGGGTGTGGATGCTGTCCAGAGAGGAAAAACTATCAGTTTTACTTCATTTTTCATGGCATGTAAACATTTGGGGCGGTGACTGGCCTCTGCTGACGTCGGCAGCGACTGCGAATGCTTCACCACCGACAGAGCTACACTCTGATTGCCCACTAGACCGTGGAGAAACGCCGAAACCTAATTGCTACTCACTTTATTTACTTTGCGATTGCACTATAAATGCTTTTTTGTGTCGGTTTGGTCGCGTTAAATGCAGTTAAATGCAGTTTTTTCTTTACATTTTACCAAGCGAACTCTTTTTTTTTGGATTGGGGTGTTTGGTCACATTTTTTTGTATATTGGTGTTTTGATTTTCGGTCAGTTCGGTCACACTAACTTCAAATTTACCCGATTGATGAATCAATTTTCTTCAAGATTCTAGAAATGATATTGTGATTGATTGTTGTTTTTTTAATAATACAATAAATAAATATAAAATGTAAATCAATATCCGCAAAACAAGAAATGTTCACTAAAATATGTATAGGTTTCTTTGCCCGCAGTTTCTATTAATATTTTCCCGCTATATAAAAACCGCTAGATCTTTCTGACCAGAAAAAGGCTGATATGATAACACTGTCGTGTACTTCTGTTTTGGTCACACTAGTCGGTTGTGAGTAATAATTTCTTTCGATAAAATTAAATATACATTTTTTAAATGTCTCATCAAACGGGTATTCGAGGTAAGTTCTTATCTAGAGCTATATAAAAACCAAGGTCAACATTCCTTTGTGCTTCTGCAGCCAACGAGCAACTGGCAAAGGTGCTTGGAAAGGCAAAAAATGGAAAATTGCGGGTGGTAAAAGTATCCATAGAGAATGGTGAGTGAATTCCACATATACACACGATAAATACTGTGTATCCAGTGATAACCACACGGCTTCCGGCCTCTCTTCTGCCCCCACAGAGCAGCTCAGCTGTAGTGCCACAGCTGATGTGAAGAAGGACTGGGAGCGCGACTACGATAAGCTATTGGGGCCGCTGCTGGAGGAGAATGTGCCCTGTTACATATTGTACCGGCTGGACGTGAAGATACCGCTTGGTCATAGCTGGCTGTTGATCAGCTGGATCCCGGACACGGCCAGCATCCGCCAGAAGATGGTGTATGCCTCCACAAAGGCCACGCTCAAGACGGAGTTCGGCTCCGCGTACATTACAGAGGAACTGCACGCCACCACTCTGGAGGAGACTACGCTGGAGGGCTACCGCAAGCACAAGCGGGACTTTGCGGCTCCCGCACCGCTGACCACGCGCGAGGAGGAGCTGAAGGAGCTGCGCAAGACGGAGGTTCACACCGAAATCAGCACGAACACACGGCACCAGACGCTTGGAGGCATCTCCTGTCCCCTGACAGATGCCACGGTCGCCGCTGTGCAGGATCTGGTGCGTGGCAACTACGACTACTTGCAGTTTCGCATCGATCTGGAGGAGGAGCGCATTCATGTCTCCCATGCGGCCCAGGTGGAGCTTACCGCTCTGCCCAAGCAGGTGCCCGAGGATCATGCCCGCTACCATCTGTTCCTGTTCCGGCACACTCACGAGGGGGACTACCAGGAGTCGTATGTGTTTGTCTACTCCATGCCCGGATACACGTGCTCTGTGCGCGAGCGCATGATGTACTCCAGCTGCAAGGCGCCGTTCCTCGAGCAGCTGGCGGCCCTGGGAGTCGACGTGGTTAAGAAGGTAGGTGGAAAGCCTAGCCATTCTGATTCCCTGTCTAATTTGTTTTGCTCCTCCAGCTGGAAATCGACAACGGCAACGAGCTGACTGAAGCATACCTGCTCGACGAGCTGCATCCAAAGAAGATATTACATCGTCCGGCATTTGCCAAGCCCAAGGGCCCACCGAATCGGGGCGCCAAGCGCCTCACGCGTCCCTCCAACGAAGACCAAGTCTGAATCGCAATCCCCACCGAGTCAATGTTCTTCACCACCCTCAACTTTCAGTTTCCTAGCAAAGCATTTAATTTATTACTTGTTTCATGTCTGCCTGTCTTCTATTTTCTATGTTGTGTCTTCCGTATCCAAGTCTTTACTGTCGTGAATCATATCCAAATCCTTAGTTGCACTAGGCATCAACTGAAACAACGCATAGCAGCAGCCATTGTGGGCTTCCTTAAATGTATTTCTGTCTAACTTTAAATGGACATATATGCAATTTATTTAAATTAAACTCTGATCTAAGTCTACACTTTGAAACTATTTACTTAACGGAGTCCAGGGACACCTCTTCGGACACTCGATTGTCGTGCGCCTTGAACAGCTCGGGGTGTTCGTCCTCGGACATTTTCTTGAATGCCGCCTGAATGTTGTCGTCGCGATTCACTCGCCACTTGTACTGCCAGTACCTCACCTCCTCCATGGATGTGCCCGAGGCCTTCATCAGCAGCAGGGAAGTCACGCCAGCAATACCGCCCATGAAGCCGCCGATAATGCCGCCAGCAGCCATGCCCCGAAGACCCAGATTCATTTTGTAGGCGGCACCGGTTAGGGAGCCAGCGGCAAGGTATTCGTAAATGGAGGATTTGTCGCGGTAAACAGAGATGCAGGTGATGATGCCACTAAAAAAGGGAGGAGGTGTCATTTGGGATCTATTTTCAGTTCATAGTTGAAACACTCACAAGTAGGAGGTCGTGAAAAGACCCACGCGCCAGCCCCATTTGAAACCGCCTTTGGCGAAATTCACTGTGAACTGATCTTGCAGTTTTTTCTGTAATCATTATTTACAGCTATAAAATTAGAGCACTCAAAAGTGTAGGCCAGACACTCACCTTGGCATCAAAGTGGGATTTAAACGCCGTGGCCTGATTGTTCTCCATGAAATTCATGTATCCCACCCGCGATTGTGTAACGCCTCCGTAGATGGCTCCAATGAGGAAGCCCAGGAACCCAGCCTGATAAATGGAGTTCAGTTCGGAGGATATGCTGCCAAATTCACTGTGTAATCATGGATAATTATTATTAGTTCTGGATTAGTTCCTATTATCGACATTTTACTCACTCAATCGTAAACATAAGCTTGAGGCGCTCGAGACCGGTTTCATTTGGCGGTTTGCTGGCCAAATAGGCTTTGTAGGTTTTGTTCTCCTTGTCGACGATGTCATCAGGGGAGTTTTGTATGGCCGGCAGAATGCCGGCAATCAGAAACCGGCTGCCTTTTCTTAAAAAACTCATTTGGAAATTGGATCGCGTTGAATAACAAGAAAAACATGCGAAAGAGCAGCTGTTGACCGGCTGTTTTTTCAGTGCTGCAAAGCGATGCGAACTAAATTTCAGTATTGCCAAACGCATGTTTATTTAAAAGCAAAATGTGCAATAAAATAAAAGAATTCACAAAATTTAATGACTCATAACTTTAAACATATCTGTTTTAATAGAGAACAGAAATAAATTATCTGCCTTAGCAAAAATTAATCAAATAATTGCTGTTGTTGCTTATGTTGTGCATTTACCAACACTACAAGACAAACGCCGCCGAATGCGGTTTTTGCTGAACAATTTGTTGTGAAATATTGTGTTTTTTTAAGTTTTAATAAGATTAAATCGATATAATAATATTTATTTATATGCTTTAAGTGCAATTGCACTCTAGCAAACTCGACAACATGATGTACGACAACGAGGAAGGTGTGAGAAAAAGATGCCACAAGGCACGCTGAAAAAAAAATCGAACATGGCGGCATGGAGCACTAGCGCTCCATTCGCGTTTTTCTTTGAAATGTTACTAATAAATACGTCATTGCAGAGCTGTTGGAGGAGGAGAATGCAGAGGAAATCTCCCACGAGCTGTGGCAGGAGGCCTGTTGGATCGTGATCAACGCGTACTTCGATGAGAAGGGTCTGGTGCGGCAGCAGCTGGACAGCTTCGATGAGTTCATTCAGATGTCTGTGCAGCGCATTGTGGAGGACTCGCCGGCCATTGAGCTGCAGGCAGAGGCACAGCACACATCCGGGGAGGTGGAGACGCCGCCCAGATTCTCGCTAAAGTTCGAACAGATCTATTTGTCGAAGCCGACGCATTGGGAGAAGGATGGTTCGCCCAGTCCCATGATGCCGAACGAGGCCCGACTGCGGAACCTCACCTATTCAGCCCCCCTGTACGTGGATATCACAAAGACCAAGAACGTGGAAGGCCTGGACCCCGTGGAAACGCAGCACCAGAAGACCTTCATTGGCAAGATTCCCATTATGCTGAGATCCACCTACTGCCTGCTCTCCCAGCTGACGGATCGTGATTTGACCGAGTTAAACGAGTGCCCGCTGGATCCCGGCGGCTACTTCATCATCAACGGCTCCGAGAAGGTGCTGATAGCCCAGGAGAAGATGGCCACAAACACCGTGTATGTGTTCAGCATGAAGGATGGCAAATACGCCTTTAAGACGGAGATACGCTCCTGTCTAGAGCACAGCTCGCGACCTACGTCCACGCTATGGGTGAACATGATGGCCCGAGGCTCGCAAAACATCAAGAAGTCCGCCATTGGGCAGAGAATCATCGCTATCCTGCCGTACATCAAGCAGGAGATACCCATTATGATTGTGTTCCGTGCCCTGGGCTTCGTGGCCGATCGCGATATTCTCGAACACATCATCTATGACTTTGACGATCCGGAGATGATGGAAATGGTGAAGCCATCTCTGGATGAGGCCTTCGTGGTGCAGGAGCAGAACGTGGCCCTCAACTTTATCGGAGCGCGTGGCGCCCGGCCCGGCGTGACGAAGGACAAGCGTATAAAGTATGCCAAGGAAATCCTGCAGAAGGAAATGCTGCCCCATGTGGGCGTCTCCGATTTCTGCGAGACAAAGAAAGCGTACTTCCTCGGCTACATGGTGCACCGGTTGCTGCTGGCTTCGCTGGGTCGCCGGGAGCTGGACGATCGCGATCACTACGGCAACAAGCGCTTGGATCTGGCCGGACCCCTGCTGGCCTTCCTCTTCCGCGGGCTCTTCAAGAACCTGATGAAAGAAGTGCGCATGTACACACAGAAGTTCATCGATCGCGGAAAGGACTTCAATCTGGAGCTGGCCATCAAGACGAACATTATCACCGACGGCCTGCGCTACTCCCTGGCCACCGGAAACTGGGGCGACCAGAAGAAGGCCCATCAGGCGCGTGCCGGCGTCTCCCAGGTGCTGAATCGACTCACCTTCGCCTCCACCCTGTCCCATCTGCGTCGCGTCAACTCGCCCATCGGTCGCGACGGAAAGCTGGCAAAGCCCCGCCAGCTCCACAACACGCTCTGGGGCATGCTGTGTCCCGCCGAGACTCCGGAGGGAGCCGCCGTCGGTTTGGTCAAGAATCTGGCTCTGATGGCCTATATATCCGTGGGTTCACAGCCGTCGCCCATTCTGGAGTTCTTGGAGGAGTGGTCCATGGAGAATCTGGAGGAGATTGCACCCTCGGCGATTGCGGATGCCACCAAGATCTTTGTGAACGGCTGCTGGGTGGGCATCCATCGGGATCCCGAGCAGCTGATGGCCACGCTACGAAAACTGCGTCGCCAGATGGACATCATCGTGTCGGAGGTGTCGATGATCCGTGATATTCGCGATCGTGAGATTCGGATCTACACGGATGCGGGTCGCATTTGTCGACCGCTGCTGATCGTCGAGAATGGATCTCTGCTGCTGAAGAAGACCCATGTGGAGATGTTGAAAGAGCGCGACTACAACAACTACAGCTGGCAGGTGCTGGTGGCTTCCGGCGTGGTGGAGTACATCGATACGCTTGAGGAGGAGACGGTCATGATTGCCATGTCGCCGTATGATCTGAAACAGGACAAGGACTATGCCTACTGTACGACCTACACCCACTGCGAGATCCATCCGGCCATGATCCTCGGCGTCTGCGCCTCTATTATACCCTTCCCCGATCACAACCAGAGTCCGCGTAACACCTATCAAAGTGCTATGGGTAAGGGATCCTCTCTGGAGTACCATTCTTAATCTTATACTTATACCCTTCTTCCCTTTTCACAGGCAAACAAGCCATGGGTGTTTACATCACCAACTTCCATGTGCGAATGGACACGCTGGCCCATGTGCTGTACTATCCCATGAAACCGCTGGTCACCACCCGATCCATGGAGTATCTCCGCTTCAGAGAGCTACCTGCTGGCATCAATTCGATTGTGGCCATTCTTTGCTACACGGGCTACAACCAGGAGGATTCTGTCATCCTGAATGCCTCGGCGGTGGAGCGAGGATTCTTCCGATCAGTGTTCTACCGGTCATACAAGGATTCGGAGAACAAGCGGGTGGGCGATCAGGAGGAGAACTTTGAGAAACCCCATCGAGGCACCTGTCAGGGCATGAGGAATGCCCACTACGACAAGCTGGACGACGACGGCATCATTGCCCCTGGCATTCGTGTCTCTGGCGACGATGTGGTGATTGGAAAGACCATTACCCTGCCGGAGAACGACGACGAGCTGGACAGCAACACCAAGAGGTTTGCCAAGCGAGATGCCTCCACCTTCCTGCGTAACTCCGAGACGGGCATCGTGGACCAGGTGATGCTGACCCTCAACAGCGAGGGCTACAAGTTCTGCAAGATTCGTGTGCGCTCCGTGCGCATCCCACAGATCGGCGACAAGTTTGCCTCCCGTCACGGACAGAAGGGAACGTGCGGCATCCAGTATCGGCAGGAGGACATGCCCTTCACCTGCGAGGGACTGGCCCCCGATATCATCATCAATCCCCATGCCATTCCCTCTCGTATGACAATCGGACATTTAATCGAGTGTCTGCAGGGCAAGTTGGGCTCCAACAAGGGCGAAATCGGTGATGCCACGCCCTTCAACGATGCCGTCAACGTGCAGAAGATCTCCACGTTCCTCCAGGAGTACGGCTATCATCTGCGTGGCAACGAGGTCATGTACAATGGCCATACAGGACGCAAGATCAATGCTCAGGTGAGTCCCATAGAGAAATCCATTTGTTAGCTCTCTCTTTCAATGGAATTTCGTTTCCTTCTTTTAGGTTTTCTTGGGACCCACATACTATCAACGCCTCAAGCACATGGTGGACGATAAGATCCATTCACGTGCCCGCGGCCCTGTCCAGATTTTAGTGCGACAGCCTATGGAGGGCAGAGCACGTGACGGCGGCCTGCGTTTCGGTGAGATGGAGCGCGATTGCCAGATCTCTCACGGTGCCGCCCAGTTCCTCAGGGAGCGTCTCTTCGAGGTCTCCGATCCGTATCGCGTCCACATCTGCAACTTCTGCGGCCTGATCGCCATCGCCAATCTGCGCAACAATACGTTCGAGTGCAAGGGCTGCAAGAACAAGACGCAGATCTCCCAGGTGCGCCTCCCCTACGCGGCCAAGCTGCTCTTCCAGGAGCTGATGTCCATGAACATTGCGCCCCGTCTGATGGTCAACTGACAGAGCGCTCCTCTTAATTGCTCTAAGCCCCAGATTGGGGAGCTCCTCCCCGCAGCTCCCATTAGCAGTTAATTATTAAATTACCATAATTGACACCCAATTTCTTTCTGTCTGACGGTCTCCATTGTCTCCCCTCGCGCAACTGGAGCGAATGCCTGGGCTGCATTTTAAAGATGCCACCAGACGTGCCACGACCCATCCGCCTACATTTATTTTTGGGCGAAAGGCTGACAAGAGTTCAAGAGTTTCAAATGGAATGTGATTTATTTGCTTATTTCGCATTGTTTTCCATCGGGTATAAGGCTTGTGCTGGCAGATTTGGGATGTAATACGAGTATCAACTGAACATGTATCAATAAAATATGTAGTCTGAAAATTATAAATTCTGCCATATTTGGAATTGGGATTCATATTTGCCAAGTATGTATAGATCGATTAGATCCTATTCTACCCGTAGAACTAGTGGACAATGAATCCATGGGCCTTTCTAAAACTGATCAGAAAAGTACCACCTGCTTTAAGTGTATTCACAGTTCGACTTTAAGTAGAAAGCATTTCCATTTCGATTTATGTTTTGTTATGCTTTTGTTGCTTTCTTTGATTTTGACGTAATGCCTTGGCCCGCGGTCTGTGACGCCCAATGACAAAAGGGATTAGTTCTTTGTTGCTGCCTGACGAAGCCGGAGCTGGGGCTGTGGCTGCGGCTGCGGCTGGGGCTGGAGAGAGGAGGCTGGAGCTTTAGTTCGACGTGCGCCGAAGCCGCCAATTGAGTGACAGTTATTAATTGCCGCTTGACGTGGCTCCAGCCCCAAAGAAGTTCATGTCTGAGCCCATGTTGATGCGAATGTTGATGCTGATGGCGACGGCGAAGGCGATGCTGACACCCATCATTCAGCAGACTGATCCGAGCGGGAGCGCCTTTGCCTTGTTTGATGAATAATTGAAATTGCGTGTAAATCGTCCCGCAAAGTGTCTCCGATAAGAGGCTGAGCCCCCCACAGAACACAGAAGCAACAACGAGAGCTGCACTTAAGGCGTCCTGAGGTATGGTATTTATTTATAGCGTCTTAAAAATAACTTAAATTACTTCTGTGCATCGTTAAGATGCAGCGCATTCACCCCCTCCTACTTATCTCCGTTACGGAACACACTGATGGCGTAGAACTCGGGCACTCTGTAGACCTTCAGACGTTCGTGACTGAAGCGCCCGTTGGTGCGGGCCTTCACGTAAAAGAAGTCCTTCAGGCCCAGCTCCTTGCGCTGCGATGGTTTTTCCTCCTCCGCAACAAGGCGCTGCTGTTTGGGCCGGTATCCGCTGGACTTGTCCTGCAGCAGCTTCACGAAAATAATGTCCCTGTCGTCGCTCCCTCCCAGGGTGCGAGCCTGGTAGAGATTCGCCCTTGGCTGCGGATAGATGAGCAGGGGCTGGATGGGCAGCACTTGGCTGGGTGATGTGGGATAGGCCTCCAGTTCATCCAGTTCCCTGTCGCTGAAGCGCAGAGAAGGAGCTGCCCAGGACGACTGTACGAAGACCATCAGCAGGACAAGGCTGAGTGTGTGTCGAAGGAAAGGGCAGAGCTAGAATGAGACAAGAGAAATAAGTTGTTAAAAAGCTTTGGAGTTGGTGTTAGATCTTCAGAAGGAAATTTTCAATACAGAGATTCCCTAATGCTAAAGAATATCCGAGGGAAACCAAGGGATAACTGATGATTTTCATTGAAGGAAAGGATTTTATGTATCTGTAAAAATAATAACCCAGAAAAAGTAGAGTGTCAGAGCGAACTGATTTATAGTCTGAAGAAAGCGACAATTAATGCTCAACATTACTTAATGCCCCTTGGTGATAAATCTTGCCGAAAATATAGAACCAAGTCGTAACTTTTAACAGAGATAAAACAGAGATTTGCATAAATAATTATATCGATTTGATCTCCAGATCTGATTCAGCTAATTGAGAAATGTGACCAACCGGAATTGGTTCCAGTCAAAACACACACACACACTTTGATGGGGCAGGTGCTGGAACCTCAGATGATTCGACACTCTTAATGGATCGATTCTTGTCTTTGAATTACCGTTTTCATTGCGTTTGATAAATCACAGCTCAAGTTCGCTCGACAAAAATCGAATTTTGTGATGTTGTAAGCGGCTTTGGTTCGCTTCTGTCTGTATTATTTTTGGCACTCTTGCTCTTTCGGCCAATAAAAAGTAATATCACAGAAGTCGGAGGCGGCGGCGAAGACGGAACGGAACGATCAAGCGCGACGTGCAAATGTCAGAGGCAGACTGGCGTGCGACAAGGCCAAGCGAACTTCATTTACCACCAAAGTCGGGCCTGAAGCTGTAGCTGAAGCTGAAGCTCAAGCAGAGGCAGAGACAGAGGCTGACTCTGGAGTCGGACGGGACTGGAGTTCCATGGAGTCACGAGTAGCAGCAGAGCTTCAGCAGAGCAGCAAACAAATTGCAAACTCTTGTGTAAACGCAATGGCCAAGAGCTGCTGCTGCTGCTGTTACTGCTGGGGGATCACTCATTATTTGTGCTATTAATTGATCAGTAGGTCGGAGATCCGCACGGGTCAATGCTATCAGCATACAATGTTTATCAATCAATTCGGTTTAAAGCTGCACGATGAGCTCAGGCTCGGATCCAGGCTTACATTCGGCAGCTGTTGTCGGTAATTTTATGCTGTGATGTCAAATTTATTATTACTGCCTCTGAATGGTAAGCAAAATAAATAATGTAGGGGGAAAAAAACCACTCAGAGAGGTATATTTAGGCACGTAGAAATGCTTAATTAGCAAATATTTGCGCTGCCTTGAGCTTGGTAAAGAGATTTGCACATTTGTTAGATAGTTTTACGAGTGTTTGTCTCTTTTCTTAACAAGTAATAATTGAATAATTTCTATGCTTAGTCGAGAGGCGAACGATCAAGACGAATACACTTTGTTTGCGGCTTCTACCGGTGCGGCAGCTGCTGCTGCTGCTGATGATTGCTGGCATATTAATCATACGCACCTTGGACCAGCTGCAAATCAATTACAAACCTGTGTACGAGAGCCAACACTGCAGCAAATGTTCACAAAAGAGCAGCCCTAGAAATGAAGTTAAGTGGAATAAAACAAGAAAGGACGGCTATACATAAATTTGAGCTGGTAAAAGTCATCACACCCCCTTCAATGGTATCGTGAAATAAATAACCAAGAGTAATTGAAGCAACATAACAAGAGCTGTCAACAAGCGAAATTTAATCGCTTTAAATGTGAAATTATGGCCTAAATGGCAACGGCAAGAAAACAAACTGCCAAAGAAAATAACTACTGTTGGGACAACCCATCATCGCATAATCAAAACACATTTTTGTCGTCCGATTTCGCTCGGCCATAGATTCGTGACTGATTAATTGCAGCGCATCTACAGACGGACTCGGAGAGAGAGACCTCTCCTCATTGCGGACGTACTGCTGTGGGTGTCCGCACTTTGCATATTTGATTTGTACTTTCGTTTCGTTTCGGATTCGTTTTCGTTTTGACTTCATTCTTTTGGACCAAGAAGCGGACGCTCTTAATGAGACCATTCGCATGCTTGCGGGGGAATCGTGTGAAAGGTGGAATACTTCAGAGTATGTTTTTCTTGCTTCTGCCTCTATCGCTACTGTTTGCCAGTAAAAAAAGGGAAAGCTTTTCGATTCGATTTTAGAGGTGTCGGCATCGATGTTTGTGGCGCCAGCAGCATTAGCCACAAATTGTGGTTTATGCGTCTGGCCAAAGGCCATAACCATACGCAATCGAGTATCGAGTTTTTGCCAGTGTGGGGGAGGGAATCCCCATCGATGTGTGCTGTAGAGTGGAGTAACAGGTGTCGTATAACATTGTCAGCACTGAGGGATTTGCGGAGGGATTAGGTGGCCATCAAGGGGCGGAGGTGAGGGCAAAGATTAATCCGAAACTGCAAACAATGTGAGCAAATTTGATTGTAATAAAATAAAATATGTCGGTCTACATACTCGTACAGAGAACGGAAAGGCTATGGATAGGGGGGAGTGTGAAGAGGTTATTGAATTGGTGGTTTATAATGCTGTGATGTCAATAGGAATTTTTTGTTTAGTGTTAAACAAGTGGAGGAATGCCAAATATTTTATGTTAAAGAGTAATGAAACAATGGTACATATTATTAAATTAATGTAAAATAAGTGAATGCCAAATAAATGTTTTTAAAATGTCAATGTACATTGTTTGTACATTTCATATCTGTGGTTTTTCCTGTTTTATCGTTTGCTATTTTATATAATTTTTAATATAAACAGGAAGGCTTGACAAATTGATATTTATATTTATTTTGTATTTTATTAGTTTTGCTGATTTATATTTATTTAAAACCTAATGAGGGTGAGGTAGAAAAGCGAATGGGATTGCTAATGTTTTCGCTAAATTTTGCGTCTACATTTTGCCAATGGAATTCGTTAACAATTTTGTATATTTCGCATATTTTTGCGAGTTTTTGTGCCAATATCTTATGCAAGTTGTTGATGTTTGTGGAGTTATATTGTAAGGGTATTATATCATACACAAACAACATGCAAAAAAGACTAAAACGTGAAACGTGGACACAAAAAAAGGAGTACATTTTCATTCATTAAATATTAATATTTAAATTTTCAGTGAAACAAATATTAAGCCTTTACAATTATCTTTTTGTTAGATGTAAACTCTTTCCCCGGTATCTGTTTCCATTGACATCTATAACACATTTATTGTGGGATGTTACGCATCAATATAAACAATATGTTTCGTTTTAATCGTTGATGCTTTAAAGTCATTAATTATTCATTGGGAAATAAATAAACCAGATGTGTATTTTTACACTTAACAAACATTTAATGTGTACATGATTTCTTTTGTGGATAATTTTGATTTCGGGTTAAGTGCAGAGTAATATAATAATCCCGGATGGCCAGATTTAAGCGGATATTTCAGTTTCAACACCTCTCGCCGTGGGGACTGCACACTTTTTTTCTTCGCACAATTTCCAGGCAGGGTGGCTGGGTGGAGGGAACCTCATTAGCATTGTTAATTGATAATTGTGTGTCTGAGTGGCTGGAGGGGAGTGGGTGTGTGTGGATGGGTGGAGTCTGACAGAGAGAGACAGCCACAATTTATAACAAAATAATCATAATTCTGTTGGGGAAACAGACGATACCCCTCTCGCTCTATTTCTCTCTCTGTCTGTAATATTATTCATGTAAATGCGAATGTGTAGGGGTAGGAGTATCTGTGTTTGTGACAGAGGAGCCTCTCCTCTGTTTATGGCTTTGTTCAAATAGAAAAAGCCAAAAGGTGCTTAACTATGAAATACGATGACAAGACAAGCGGCGGAGCCCCAACAAGCGACGTTCGCTGCGCGTTTTTAATTACCATAATTACATAACTGCACGCAGATACACACTCACACTCAGTCTTACACACGCACGCACAAGGGAGAATGTGGTCCGCGCCTGAAAGTATGCAATATTAAGCTACATATAATATATGGCATATTAAGAAGAGGGTAAGGTACAACTGGTATCTAAAAGGCATCTATATCTATAATACCCAAAATTGTATGTCCATAGGTATATCCCAGCTTTTCCTCACCCTCACCAAAGTCCGAAACATACCTTACCTTTCGTTTGAAATACCTTGTGACACCCTTCCACCTACCTAAAAGATGGTCTGAAGGAATGGGCTCTCTTAACTGTTGTTATCGCATAAACTTAAATAGTTTTTGCCAGCCACTTTGCGGCTTTTAAGTTATTTTGCGTGCACCACTTGAGTGGAGCACTTTTATTTTGGTCGAACAAGGGTTCAACAGGGGGCTCAAGGGTCACATTCTGTGTGCGTGTGTGTATGTGTGTGTGCTTGGGTTGAAGGGGTGTCTTTTGGAATGGGACCAGGGCTTAGTTTGACTGTCTAACTGGCTCTGTTAATTAAATTGCAAGTCTTCTCTGCCAGTGATACACTCACACACACACACACACTCGCACGCTCGCACCTCTCAAACCCAATTCTTGGCCGCAAATTAAGTCAAAGTTTTCCATTTCCATTTACTGCCCTGCCCCACTGCTGATGTCTCCTGCTGTCTGCTGCATAATTTCCACCACCCACTGCTCCTTGGCCTCGTCGCGTGGCAGCGGCGAAAACTTGGCTAAATGGTTTGCTATTAATTTTTCGTGGCATGTCGGTTATTAACCTGCCTCCTGTTTGCTACCTTTTCTGCTTGGTGTTGCACTCATATACCCTCTTTTTTTTCAGTGGGCGTGAGTGTGCCATGGGCGTGGCTGACACAGTTTGGGAATCAGCAGCAGAATCAGAGGTGGATTTGGTGTGGCGAAAACTAATTGAAAAATTGCCAAAGGTACGGCTGTAATGCCTTGAAATTTATTCTTTAATTAGAAGGGAAATTAGAAGGGATTGCAATTACATACCCATTCAGAATATGTAAGAAATATGTACATATATGGATCGCAGCACGAGAGAGGCGCATTATCCCTTTATACCTCTTCATATCTCTCTCTAACTCTATCCTTTTGGTCAGCCATTTGTCCATAACTTATTGACTCATGTCTGGGACACGTGACCGCTCCTGGAATTGGCTTAATGGCCATCAATAAATTGATGATTTAAATTGAATTTCGGTCACATCTTCCATTGCCGGACAATCGAAGT
The DNA here is from genome assembly GCA_008121215.1 of Drosophila athabasca. Classification (NCBI taxonomy): domain Eukaryota; kingdom Metazoa; phylum Arthropoda; class Insecta; order Diptera; family Drosophilidae; genus Drosophila; species Drosophila athabasca. The sequence continues at coordinate 14,121,430 of CM017793.1, forward strand.
GCATTTTGGCTTTCATAAATAAATAAGATTGTTAAATTGTCCACGCTCCAGAGGCTTCGGGCTTAGTCCCGTTCCGAAGTCAAGTCCGAGGCCCAATCCGGGTCTGTGGCTCCGTGTGCATGACTGCTCCGGCTACTGTCTGTGCCCCAGGCCACCTTCTGACCCCCCGTTCTCATTGTAAATGCGGCTCGACAATTTGTATGTTTGGTCAGAGTTCCCCCTGAACTCTGCCTCCTGCCTGTTTGTCACTTTCTGGCAATGGATTTGAATACGCTTTTGATGCTCATCACGTGGCCGGTCAAAAATTGCCTCCGGCCGAAGTCAGAGGATGCTGGTTCGGGTCCTGAGGGGACCCAACTACCCCGTGGATCAAAGGCACATTTAAGCAGCTTACCGCAAAATGGAAAGCGATTGAAATTTTCATGAATCTCTCGAACTCTCGTACCCTCCACAACGAAATTCGCTGCCATATGGTATTCCATTCACACAGACTTGTTTGCCAACTTTCCGACCAACAATTAGTCTGAGCGGAGCCCCGCTTTCCAAATGTTTTCCCGTTGAGCCATTAATTGATTTTCGCCCTCGGTTTGATTTTCAATCTTCCAGCGTTCCGCAAACTCAAGTTAAATGTGGCTAAAACCCAAACAACTGCAAACTACTGAAAAAAATGCCCCCGCCAGAGCAGCAGCAGAATCTCTCAACTTTGATTGCAAATTTCTTTGCCTTCATCGAAACAATTTGTAGCCGCCCCTCTCTTTCGCTCTCTAGCGTGGAGTTTTTCTAATTTTTTGTTGCATTTCTAGTGGGATTTTTCCTTTTTATCATTCTCTTCTATTTTCCTTTGCGTGTCTGCCTTTCCATGTCCAGGGACGGATCGGGATGAGATGTGATGGGAGGGGATGGGGCTCATTTAATGTCTTATTTATGGGGAAAATTAGGTTTGGGAAAGTGAAAATTCGATCAATTAAATGATAGTGATATGAGATGAGGTTTTATCACGCTACTAGCACAATTATTCTGATTGCAGAAAGAGTGGATATAGGATGCATGGCACTATGGAAATGGATTTGACACACGTCACCCGAAACCTTGACTCCGCTCCTGGCCCCTGCATCATATTCATTTTGCATTCCCCTATATTTTCCTATTTTCTGGATTTAGAGGGACTATTTTTTCGAGGAAAGCCGGAACTGGCAAAAGTGTTGCTTGCAAATGTTTACAGTTTAGTTGTGCGGATGTGATAAAAACAATTTGATTGCAAAATAAACTGCACAGTGCACGGTGCACTGGGCAGAAGGGTAGGAGAGTTCGGTGAAAGTTGATAAAAAGAAAAATCTGTGATTGGGCAAATGGAAAACAACGTGCTGTGGAGCAAAAGCAGAGAGCACTGAACCGGAATGCAGATGGGGAAATGTTTGATTGAGTCCGAGCTTGTATTGATTTCGGACATCGGTAGGCGGGAGGTGGGCGGCAGACTGCAAACGGAAATTCCCCGAAAATTCCACAAGGAAACTTAATTTTTGCCTATATTAAAGATACTTTTGCTGCAGCAGCAGCTCGCATTCGGCTCAACATTTGATGGATGTTTCATAACTTTGGGCTGCTGATTCAGTTATACAATCATTCGATGGTTTAATTGGTTTGCAGAGTGCATACTTCTACACTTGTAAGGAAGGAAATTCCATCGGGCATGATCCGATGAGGAAATGTGTGCAAAGAAAGCAATTTCCTTTGCATGTTAGTTGATATTAATGGTAAAATATGTGCAGAGGATATATGAGTCATCTCAGGATATAAATACTTCGGTATGTTTAACATATACCATTCTTCAGTTCCCTTCTTTTGAAAATCCTATCTCTATAAATAATTCTCTTTCCCAATTGCTAGCTGGCAAGTGTATTTCTAGACCGATTTGAGAACTGAGCTTCCAACTGAATTACCAAGCCAAATTTAGTTCTAGCTTAACTCAATAATTGGCTGAACTTAATAGTTCCCACAGTTCGTCAACTTTTGTAATACGATAACTATCATTACACGAATCAATTACGGAATTACAAGGGAATATGAATGAGTTTTTAAACTGTTATGACATCAAATATAATTGTTCCCATGGTTTAGCCATGAGTTTTTCTGCAAATAAGCTTGTTTTCTTTCTTCCAGGTAAGGGTACATTGAACCCTTTACTGCTTTACAGCTAACAATATACATATGTATGTGCGTATCTCCTTTCAACTACCATGCATGAGGGAAACGTCCTTTGGCTAAACCCCCTTTCAGGTCAAATCTGTGTCAGCTTTGGCCAGTTCCTCCGTCAGTCTGCCCGCCTGTTGGCCTGTTCGCCTGCCCGCCTGTCAGTGGGTGAGTTATGTGATTAATGACCACAGGATGAGAGGTGGGGCTATGGGGTATCTATGGGGTATCTATGGGGCACTAATTACATAGAGCCAGGATAGGAAACGGGCACAAAAAACTCATTAACGCACTTGCAACATGTCCTAAATATAATATTCATAATAATTCTCCATAGCTGTCTCTTGTTACCCCACTGTCTCCCTCTCTCTCCTCTCTCTCTCTCTGGCTGTCTCGCTGTTGGCATAGCATATGCAAAAGTTCCCGAAAGCTGTAAAAAAAGAGAGCTAAAACTAAAGTAGAAATAAAACCGTTCTGAATTTCGGCCATAAGCGTAAACTTTTCTGTGAGTTTTTCCCTGCCCCGCAAGTGCCGTATGAATGCGGGCACAGAATGGTGTAAGTATGTATGCCGGTTGGGGGACGACTCATGACTCCACGTATCCGCATTACACATGAGTGAGTGTGTTTGTGAGTGTTGGTGCGGCGAAAGCGCATGTTTTACATGAATCACAGTTAGTTTCGGGATACTCTTGCGCTTTTCCGACCGGGCAATGTGTACATAAACCACAAACGTGACAACAAAAATGCGGGCGCCCTTTTGGCCTTCCTCTCGGTAAATATATTGTGTGTTTGCATCTGTGTACACGTGTGAAAAGTGACAAAAGCATTGACAGGAAACAAAACTGTCCACACAAAAACACATATACAACTACAACTACAGATGCAGAAGCAAAAGCAAGCGGTTGAAACCAAAAAGGACATTTACTGCGGCCAGGGATCATGGTCATGGTCGTGCGAGCAGATAAGATTCGAATGTGGATTCGAATGCGGATGCTCGGATGGGGATATGGATGTGGATGTGTATGCGTCAGCCAACTTTTATTGATGGCCAACCGCAAACTTTTCGGGGTCATTTCTCTTCTCGTTCGGGTCTTATTAGTGTTGTCTCGTTGGGTTCCATCGTTGGAACTAGTTTTCAAAAGAACTTTTAAAAGGGAGACTTACAGAACTTTGTAGATCTGATCCAATTCCTTTTAATGGAATAATAATCTGGTAAATAATCTGCAGATCTTATATTGATCATTATATTGATCTCTAATGATCCATTTATCGCAGCTCCGCAGCGGAACCCCTCAGCTCTGTCGATATCTGATCTAGTCACTATTAGGAATACATACCCGCATCCCTGTCTCGTATGCCCGTCTCTCTGGGGTTCTTTTGTGTGCTTAGCCAACTGTCAGGCGACTGTCAATTGTTAATTAAATGTATACCCTGGACCAGATGTTGCCCCCGAGTTCACTTGATTTGTTTGTCCAAGCGGCGACTCCTCGCTTTGGGACCGGACTGTTTCTGTCAGCGACATCCACCCACAGCAACAGTCAGAGCCACACACTCTCCAGACATTTCTAGATACATTTATTGCCAAAGTTTCGCCCAATTTATGTAGGCTTTATGTTAATATTGTTATGGCCTTGACATTTTTATTGCTCTGCTCTAATAACTTAATTGACAATGGGGATGTGCAGGTGGGCGGTGGGGGCTGTGTGTACTGTGCACCTGTTGTCCTGTAATAGTTTTAATTTATTCCCCCAAACCAATTGACTCGAAAACGAGTCAACGAGCCACAATTATTGCTGCATAATTTAATTTATTGGTTTGTGAGCGCAATCATCAAATTATAACTGTACGAGAGTTAATTGTCGATGTGCCGCCTGAAATTATGCAGCATATTTAACCAGTTCGATTCTGCTAGTTGTCTGAGCCTCCGATTATGGCCAGAATGTCCATGAATATGTTAATTATATCCAGGTAAAGATTCAAGGCCGCAAAGATGTACTCCTCGGGACTGATGGAGTAACGGTGGCCGCCACCCATCATCAGCTGTGTGTCGTAGATCAGGTACATGGAGAACAGCAGGGCGCTGGCCGAGGCATAGATGAGGGTGACAATGCTGCCGCCCACAAACACAGCCACAAATCCAAAGATCAAGAGAATCACCAGCAGTGTGATGAGGAGGCCTCCCATCATGGTGAAGTCGTACTTTGTCTGCATTGCGAAGAGCGTGAGGGCCAGGCAGACGGCAGCCGTGATTCCCACGGCCATCAGGACCTCCGTGGGAGCGAAGCGACAGGCCGACACGCCCAGCAGCAGGGACTGGGCCACGGTGAAGCCCCCCAGGAAGACGAAGTTCGTCGGTGTCTGGCGGCGCAGACTCTCGTGGCACATCAGCCCCAGCAGCGTGGCCAGCATCAGCAGCAGGGCCACAATGAAAACCCACCCATTCTGCAAGGCGTACATCTTGACACTATCGTTGAAGACGAAGATCGAAACGGCCCCGAAGGTGGCCACCAGTTGGGCCATCAGTATGAGGTACACCTTGCGGATGAATCCGCGTCGGATGCTGTCATCGTTGAATCCTATGTACTTCGGCTGCCCCTCGGGATCGTCAGCGCCATATGATCCATACGACCCCAAGGACCCCATGCTGAGGAACTCAGCTTGATGTCCTCCCATGTTTCCGTACTGAAGGGTTTGACCGCTCACTTGCATTGTTAAATCTTATTTTACTTGTTTTACTCGTTTTTCAACGTATGTATTTCCAGCTCGAGTGTTTGGAGATACTTCCTGGCTTGAACTGAGGGGTGATTGGATAGTCGGAAAAGGTTTGATTTGTTTGAAAGCAATCTTCGATACTGGCTAAAATGATAAATAAAAAAGACTCGCTGTACTACAAATGATATTCCTAGCTTTATGAAATTTCCGTTGTAAACGGAGGCAAGGAGGCAAGGCAAGACCATGTGCGAATTCCGAGGGCACAGATCTCGCACAGATTCCAGTGAAAGCTAAAGCGAAGGCCGAATTCCCAAGGTCAGGTGGAAGTGCTGGTGGCGGAAAGGCACTTTGAGATGCTGGAGAACGCAATATCTTGTTTCGCATGAAACCCCTCGGTCCGCACATCGACACAAAGGATCCACGCAACTGTCGACAGAGTGTAACCCCAATTTCTGGGACTACGCTTTAAAGGGTTCATCTCATCAAAGAATTTTGAATTGGAATGGTCAGAAAATGACGAAAAATCTTCATGTTTATCAAAGATAACTACCGCCAAAAAACTTCGACTTCACTCACTTCCTCTTCGAGGAGTTTCACCCGCAATCTCCTTGGGGAGTGGGTCAATAGTTTATGGCTTGATCTTGGCTACCATCAGATTAACAAAAGCAACAAAAACTACAACTACAACTACAACAGGTGGTGCCGTGCTCACAGACCCCGAAACTCAGGCTGAACTCAGGCCCCATCTCCATAAAGCCTCTCTCATGCGCTTCTGCGCCTTGACTTAATTCAGCAAAAAATTGAGAGCGTTTTTCGTGCATTTTTGATGGTTGAATGGAAACGAAAATGCTTTTCAGAATTTTCAGTTTTTTTTGTGGGACTGGAGTGGCCGGAGGGACCGATGGAGGAGTGCACTTGGCATTTTCTGATTGCCTAGCCACCCATTTAGGCGTAGTTCTCTGGCAACTAAAACCATTTAAAATTCCTCTATTCATGGTACGAAATTAGGGGAATCCTATACACAAATTGAGTTGACAGTTGGCCAATATCTGGGTTGTTTTCACTTTTTTGCTCGCATGTGCCCCCGGAATTCGAAAAGTGACGGTGTGCCCAGACACTTTAGTGCCACACATCAATCAGAATGCCATTTAGAGGGGCCATACCCCAGGGCACCGCAAGGATCTGACTCTAGCACGACACGTGTTGCTTTTTAAAGCGAATCAGGCCCAGGCCCAGACCCATTCCCATTCCCCCTGCCGATTTCAAACTCATCCCCCCCTCATGCTCATGGAAAGCCCTAAGCTTTTGTCAAACAACTATCAACAAGTTTTCTTTTTGTCTCTTTTTTTGATGTTTTATTTTTATATTTTTTAGGGTAAGCAAAGGGCGCTGAGCCCCAGAGCTGAAGTGCGTCACGTGTCAACCTAATCCTCGAGGGTCGGGGTCGGGGACTGCGACTCGGCTAATGAAAACAGCCTTAGCCAAAACAGAACAGGGCCAAAGTCGTGGGAATGGGAAACTTCTAAGACAGGGTGCGCCCGCAGGGGCGTGGCTGGCTGGCTGGCAGCCATCTATCAACACTTTCCGAACTTTAAATGAGTTTTCAAGCGACACGAAAACTTTTGCCCGAGCACCCAACAAAAAAGTACCGCCAAAAACTAAAGAAATCGTACCGTAGCAAGGAATGGCTGACAGGAATGGCCACAAAACGCAGTTGAACCACAAAATCGATGATAAAAGACCGAAAGCCAACAGCAAAATGTTGGCCAAAAGTTCAGCAGAACAGAACAGAACCAAAAAAAAAAAGGCAAATGGGACCCGAGCCAGTGATTCTGGCTTAACAAATACTTGCCAAACAACCCATAACGAGGTATCCAACAAACAGCAACGAAATCTGAACAACGACCAGTGTCCGGCATCAAGAAATATTAGGTACATAAATAGGTACATACTCGTATATATATGTACATATGTATTGTGCTGTATATACTTTCTTATAGTAGAGGGTAGAGCCATTGCAATTTAATCTATGCAAATCCACAAGAAAAACTCATTTTGCGGATTTAAAGTTGATAAAAAGTACGCTGCAGCCACAGCAGCAGCAGCAGCAACAGCCCAAAAAATATCCACAAGAAATGTCGTTGACAATATCCGTGGTACTCCTCCGTACTTGTGTATTCACCCACCCCAACATTCGCATTTATTTTATGGAGAACAGCACTAACACTCCACTCCATTCCACTCCACTCGACTCCTCCCGACTCGACTCGGTTCCGTGTTCTGCGTTCCGGGCTTCGTGTGAATTTTATGCGGAGAGAACTCAATTCTTGTCGAGTCCCGACTACGGACTACGGACTACCGACTACCGAGCCCCATTTCCTTTATTTTATGCATTATTACGGAATATTTTATTTTCACTCTGGTTTTATTTTCGCCAGTTTTTTGTTTGCTTGTTTGTCATTGTTGAAATTTTTTGCTCATTGCAGAGTCGGCTCCGGGTCCCAGGGTCCCAGCTCCTGCTCCTGCTCCATCTCCATCTTCAGCCCTGGCCCCATCCTTAACCCTTTGTCGCGGTCATTAAAATTTACAATACGCCAAGGGCAAGAACCTCCATGAGGGGCAACTGCAATAGCAGTCGTTGAGTCGTTTCGTACCGTTTCTGATGCATTCAGCCAACGCTCCTGCTCGGAGCAACAATTAGTTTTTATTTTTCGAAAGCATTTCTGGCTATCTTTTGGTGTTGGTGATAATAAAGGACATCTCTGAGTAATTGAAAGGATTAAAAATGATGAAAGAATCCCTTGTAGTTGGGACAAAAGCGTAGAGTTTCCGCTGCCCCCAGTAGGAATATTTTCCATATCAGATTTAATAGCTTACGTTATTGTATTGCATTGCATATGAACTCTCACATATAAGTCCGACGATAACTAGGGGATGGGATTGTTTAGTCTCAAATAAATGAGTAAGGAATCCAATATTTATCGGAGTAACTGAACGATTTTTAAATGGTGTAGATAAAGCTATAAGTACTTATTACAAACCATTAACATTAAATGGAAATGGAACAGGAACAGGAAAATTATCGTGGAATCTGATGAAGTAATACGTTTTCCTTTCTTACTATAAGCTCTATTATATGGTCATTGAATCCTTTACTTTAAGACTGAATACTTTAAGACGCCCTTTACCACAGAATCCACTTACGTTTATTCAGGCTCTGCCAAACGGCCAATCCCATTTCCATTTCCATCATACAGTGGCTGGGAGTCTGTCATGCAAATTGGCAGCTTTACGTCCTTTTCGGTTCAATGACTCCATGGAAAATCAACTCTGGGACACTGTGAGGGGAAAGTGTTTAATATGCTGCACATTTTGTTCGCCTGCGGCTGCTTGCAGTCGCACAATTTTCAGCTAGAGATTCACAGCCATTGCTCCTCTTCTAGTGGCACAAATATTTTCCAAGCAAGCAAAAATATTTGCCAGTCATGCACACACAAGCACACATACACACACACATAGAGAAAGTGGAGAAGAGAAAGTAGAGAAGAAACAAGGTTTAACCGCAAAATGTCCATAAAGTTCATGGTCATTGGCTCATCATCGAACGCACTCAGACAGTGGTCCAAGATGGAGGAGGCGAAGGAACCTCAACAGCCCCAGACAATCATTGATGGACTGGACCTGGCTTTAGTCGCTTTCTTAACTGCATTTTTGCCAAGTCTTGCTCTTTTCAGTGAAACATATAAGTGGAAATAATTTTAAGGAATTTATTTACGAGGCCAAACTTTAGTTTTATTGAATTTGAACTTTCCATCTCCATTGGCCAGTCGAAAACTCGTATTTTTGAGCTTTTCGTGGGGGTTTCCATTTAATTGCAATTCATTTTCATCCAGCTGCTGCCTCCAGGCTTTGGTTTCTATATTTTTAATTGCTCTATGCAAATCTATTGATGGCCGGCCCCACCACAAGATGTCCCCAAAACATTCAACACACAAATGTATATAAATGTTATTTCATGTATTTTGTTTTCGGTCTGGTTTTTGCTACTTTTATTTTTTGGTCCCGTTTTACTATTCATTTAATCCTTTATTGCTATAAACCGATGACAAATGTTTATCACCCGAGGCCCCCAAAGAGGAAACGAAAATACATGCACACATTAGGGGGAAATTGTAAATCAATCAACAACACATTGAACACAGTTCACTTGTCGCTTGAGAGGGGAATAAGTTTTGATGTTGTATTTTACTTTTTTAATTTGAAATAAATTGTTTATGGGTTTACCAGAGGAGGAAGTTTTTGAATTAAAGGCTTATACAAAAGAGGATGGCAAAGAAGTTTTCGAGCAGTTACGACTTTTATATGATATGCTCTTAGAAACCACTAATATTTGTATCATTATTCATATTCAATCTGCAAATTAGAGCAGTACTGGATGAAAGATAAATCTACGATGCTATTCAAATCTTTAGCTCCCAAGCTTAGCTGTTTTTTCTTCAAGCTCTTGGCGTTTGTTTAATTTGCGATGATATTTTTTACCCAGGTTTCTAAATTCTTTATAGAGTGCGTTTCGAAATGCCGGAACTGCCACAAAGCAAGTACTTGCTTCGGGGGTTTATTTTATTTGGGGTTTTATTCCATAGAAATAAAATGAAATTCAGGCGAAATTTGCCGCGCACTTGTTTGCATGCGCATGCATGAATAAATATTTTATTTTATTGCATACTTTGGGGCGCACGGACCCGAAAGCTGCCACATGTCGCTCTCCCCGCCCTCCCCCGCTTTACCACGCTCTCGGGGTGGTGTGGGGGTGGGGCAGAGCTCCCTCTCTGCCGACTAGAAAGTTTTATTTTACGGATTATTATAGTTTGCGCTGCCAGAGAGATACCCGAGAGCAGAGTTTTTGTTTATGATTGCGAGTTGACAAAAGCCAATGATTATGGTGCTAGAAAGTTGATTTGCTTTTGCAGAGTCTGTCAGAGTTTCGAGCACCTATAGTCCGCTCCAATGAGCCATAACTCCCACTAACCCGAATTAAAATCTGGCACTAAGAGCCGCAGCAAACCCAAATCAAATTTTCCAAATGGAAAATACGACTGAGAGTGTGTGTGTGCTCCCCCCTTCTGGAGACGAGTTTTGTGAGCTTCCCTTTGTGCTGTCAAAGTTTTGCTAAAAAACTAAGCCACGCTCACTCACAGTCTGGGAAAGCTGATGCCCGTTTTTTCGGGCTGGCTGCCATTTTCCCCTTAGCCTTTAATGGAATCGTAAAGCTGATGTTTGTTTTGGCCAAGGGCGGGGCCACGGCGTGGACTGCCTGAAAGGAGAGCAGACTCACATGAAGGGTACTCCGATTACGTTTCCAAGTCGTTGCCCATACGCAGCGTTCTCGCCGCTGCTTTGTTGCTCATACGCAACGTTGTCGCAGAGTGGATTTCTGCATTAATTAGAGCAACGGTTGCGAGGCAGCCAGCGCCGAGACTCAAGATTGCGTGCCGGCCTGCATGCAACCGTGGCGACTCCGTGTGGCAATTAAAATGCTGCAATCGAATATTCATTAAAACCCAATTGTGTCACAAAGGACAGCTGGCTTTTGCCATTGTGGCATTACGGCAGCCTAAAGCGACGGAAAAGAGACCAACGTTGCCGCGGCGATGTTGCAGCAGGTGTTGCAGGGCATCCTCAGTGGCAGCTATGTGACAGCCAGGAATCTCAAATCCTGCACAGCTGCTCCAAAATTGCAAAAAGAGCCCAAAGCGCCGCAGAAAAGTTGGCAAAAATGGGAAAGTACGGAAGGCGAATGATTTGGACAGTTAGGAAAGTTTCGGGGCCAGCACAAATCTGCCGGCATAATTATTATGAATTATGCAGCAAATAAGTTGGCTCGGCTACTAATGGACCTGCCCGCGGCCTGTCGGTCCCAAGACTTCCGCTTGCCGCATGCCGCTTGCCGCTTGCCGGCTTTAAAGGTAATGCAACTAATTGACAAATGATGATAAAGTGTCTTGGACAGCCACTGGCCTTCACCCGCCTTCACTCGCCTTCACTTCACAGTGTACAACATTTTCTTAACGCTCCTTGACGTTGCCAAGTCCGGACCAAGTCGTTGCGCCCTCGCCACACACTTTTATAGTATGTCCGATAAAAGCTTTGTTTGTGCTGACGGAAACGGATGTTAACTGCCAGACCGAATGGCCACTGACATGGTGGGCGAGGACGAGGGTCCTTCGAGGAGACCAGCACCCGACCGGAGGTCAAGCTTACTAAATAAATATTTTTACATTCTCTGGTAATTGTTTTCCCTCTCGAGCCAGGCCCAGGGTATCAACGGTACCACTTGCCAGAGGGTTCTCTTCTTCTGTTTGATTTATGGAGTGCCAAAATGCGTTTACCTTTGCCCAGCCCCACACCCACCGTCCTCTGCCCTTTCCCGCCTTGCTGACTTTAAAGCGTCAAATTAAAAATCCCATTAAATGAAATATTCAACAGAGTTTGCACAGAATTTCAACCCTGCTCCGCCTGCCATTTAATTATGCAGAGACGGGCATCCTGGAGCATCCTGGGGCATCCCGCCCCAAATCATAATTTCGAATATTTTAATCATCTGTGTATCCCTGCCAGAGGTCTCTCGGTCGCAGCTACAAATTTGTGCCACAAATTTGAAATATTTTCATGCCTATCTGGTGCAGTGCCAAAAATAAATGTGCTGCTGTCGCCCGCCAAGTGTCCGATAAAATATTTCCGCAACGGAAACTGAAAACTGTTGCTCGATTTATCGGCCATTTTCTGTTGGCTATTTTCGTGGGTTTTATGTTGCTGAAGAAACGTTTTATTACGGCTTTTTTTTGGTGTGGAAATTGGCAGTTTAATGTAAATTCAGCGAAATTATAATGAATGAAATTCGGAATGTGGTACAACAAGCAGTCAAGTCTTAGTGGCAAATGAATTCAATTGAATTTACAAGATGCTGTATACATTGCTAATTCTAATGATGGATTTCCCATTTCGTTTGAAAGTTATTTTGATGAAAGAAGTCCCTCAAATCTTTAATCTTTTGGAAAGATACTTTTTTATATTTTTCCTATTAAAAAACTCATAGGACACTCATTAAAAGTTTTATGTCTTCTGCTATCATCGTTCTCTAAGTTTCTTTGTATCCCAAAACCAACCTTATCCTCCTCATCCTCATGGTCACTTTTTACGCATTTTCTCTTTTTTCAGTTCAGGTAAGATGTGTTTTTCTTTCTTAATGAACACGCAAGAAAAGGAAGATTCCTTTTTTTCTCCCCTTTTTTCCTTCTCCCCTTAATTGCTGTAATTTGTATAATTAAAAAATTTCGCGTACTCTTGTGCAAATTTGATGCTTGTACCTTTGCTCGTCTCTTCCGGAATAAATTGGCTGAATTTGCAACGAACCGTTGGCCCTAGGAAGGTCCGTCTCTGGGGTTTAGTTTGGGGTTACAACTGCGTCTAGGGATTTCGAAGAGCCGAGAGCAACAATCATGTTGTGATACTCGTACGATAGTGGAGCCTGGACCACTTATTACCCCCGAATATGAGCACGCACGACCCCATTGAGTGCTATGGGGAACCCATATCTCCTAATCAGCTTAGGTATTTTGCATAGCATTAGCATGCCATATTAATAGACTATTATTCTGTGCATAGAGCGTGTGTGGTGCCCTTGTGCACTGAGAGAAAGTGTTGCGTTGCTACTGAGATTTCTTTTATTATACATCCGAATAAATGATAAACGATTCGATTTATTTTGGTCCTTGATAACGATTATTTCCCAGTGGCAATAATATATTTTCAGGATACTATCTTGATTCCACATGTTGTTCTTTCTATGTTTGGAGTTTGTCAATCGGAAACTTAATTTCTTGTAGAATATTTTCTCAAAGTGTACTTCCGTTGATGAAGTGCCGCAGCTGTTGTGCCCCTGGCCCTGCCCCCGCCCCGCTCTTCATTCCTCGCTCCGCTCTCCTTCTCGTCCTGTTCGTGCCTGCCATTTAATTAACTGCACAGACAACATTTTCAATCTCTGCTGCAAACGGCTCCCCTCGATTCCAATGTCGACTGGCAAATCCGAAATGCTGTTATAATATCGCAAACAAGCTGTTGGGCTTACAAAATTTAATCCCATGTCTGTCTGTCTGTCTCTCGTTGTGTGGCACTAAAAACTAATTGAAATTGCCATATTTCATGCATAATGTACAAGCTTTACACAATCTACTTCTTCATAACATAACATTTGATAATGCCATTGGATTTTCGCAGCATTAGTGAGGTGGATGACTCTGTACATCTGTACATCTGTAAATCTGTTTGTGTGTGTTCTGCCTGCGTACCATCGCTGGTTCAAGTTCCTGGAGACGTGATGTCAACCGAGGAAAAGCGACAACAAAACGCCAACACACTTGGGGAATTTCTGATGAAGGGGAGGAAAAGTGTCCAATAAAATTTCACACCAAATGGAAATGCTTGACAATGGGGCGAGGAAGGGAGGAGGCGCACGTTTAGCAGTAGTAGCCACAGTAGTAGCCACAGTTGTAGCAACAGTTGTAGGCGGCAGGGCTGCAGGGATCGAATGGCTTGCCTCTTCGATCGATTTGATCGAGCGGAGGCTGGGGCATGTCGAGCAGGGCGCGACGCCTGCGCTGGGCGTCGGTAAGGCCATCGGGTCCGATAACAGGACCGGTTTTACCCTTTCCACCTTTGCCGCCGCCAAACGATCCATTCTTCTTAAGGTACGCCATCATGTCGATACCTTTCTTTTTCTGCTCGGCTTCCTTCAGTTTGACCTGCTGCTCAGCTGCGGCCGCTTCCTCTTGGGCTTTCACATAGCGCTGGGGCATTCTAACAGGAATGGGTCCGGCGCCCCCTGTCGGTCCACCGCCTGCAGCAGCAGTCACTTTAGCTGCCAAATTCTTCGGAAATCCCGCACCGCCTCCGCCTCCGCCACCGCCAGCACCACCACCTCCTCGGCCGCCTCGACTGGCTCCTCCTGGTCCCCCTGGCATCGGGCCTCCCTCAGCGGAGCCCCAGATGGCAGCCGACTTCGGCTTTCCACCAGGCGTGGCGGACGGTCCGTGTGGTCCACCGCCACCCCACCCAAAGGCTCCATCTTCGAAGACCTCCTCGCCGGGCGTCCCAAAGGCTGTGGCCACATAGCGATCGCCGGCGGCACAGTTGTACGCACGCCAGTAGGGATTCTGCTTTACAGGATACTTCGGAGGCGGCGGCTTCATGTCCTTTTTGCTGGTCTGTGTGCCTCGGTTTCCGGAGGGAGGTTTTGGTCGTATAGGTGGCTGCTCGGTGCCTGCGGGAGGCGTGACATCGAAGTCGAACTCCATATCGCTCTCGCTGGTGTCCGTGAGAACCAGTTGGTCGGCGCAGGGGGCTATGCAGTGGCGGTTACACTCCTTGTCCAGGGCGCTTATCAGCTTCCTCTTTTCTAGGGCTGTGCGGCAGGTGCACAGCATTAGCGTCTGGTGACAGGTGCACTTTCTGAAGCCCTTGTCCTTGAGAATTCGTTTGATCTGTCGCAGCGCCGCGGCCATGTCACTCTTGACCACCCGGAAGGTGATGGGCTTCTGGCGCATCCCGAGGGTGCTCAACGGCCGGAGGGTTACAAAGATCTCCCCGTTCTTCTTGCAGACGTTGAGCACCGGCTGCTGCATCTCCTTGGCCAGTTCCGCGGCCTCAACAGCCTTGCACTTCTTAAAGGCCGAATCCCGGCTGGAGTCCAGTAAAAAAAACTTCATCAGCTTTTTGATGGGCCGCCGTATGGCGCCGGGCTGCCAGCCCATCTTGCGCGCTTCATAGCTGTTGCTCCAAGCCCAGCCGTGGTTTCTGGATACGCCGCCCTGCTGGCGGACGCAGCGCTTGTGGCGGCCGGTCACGGTGCGTTTGTTGAAGGGGCGCTTGGGGCCTGGGCAGTAGAGAGCCTTTTTCGTAGTCGCAGTCTGTTCTTTGGGCTTACTCTTGCGGATGTTCTTCTGATCAGCTTTGTCTGGAGACTTGGGCTCCTTCTTTTTGAGGTCGCAGTTCTCGTCGAACTCCGACAACTTTTTAGTGTCCTTGATGTCGTAAAGGTCACGTAGTTCGGAGAAGACCTTGGCCAGATAGGGTCGGCAGTCCTCGTTACTCGACTTGTTAACGACGCAAAAGTCTTCGGGCGGCTCCGGTTCCACCCTGGGACACTTGGGGACTTGGTCCGTCTTGAAGACGTCTGCGCATAGAGCCCGGATGCGACAGTGGGCACACATCTTACCGAACTTGCAGGTGCAACGGCAGGGGGGACACTCGTCGTCTCCACCTGTAGCCTTGTCCTTGTTTTCCTTGTCGCAGGGATCCACGCAGTAATCGTCGACCACGCCCGCCGGTTTGCCGAGATATTCGCGTAGGATCTGGTCGGCCGTCAACTTCTTGTCCTTGTGGCGATCTTCCACCACCGGCATCGGCTTGATGCCACACTTTGGGCAGGAAGCAAACTTTGGCATCCAGGACATGTTGGTCAGGCACAAGGGACAAAAACGGATGGGCTTGATCTCCGGCGTCTTTCCGTCGCAGTCTTTCATGGGAACTGGTATGAGGTTCCGGTCGGAAAAGTCGGGCTTCTGCTCCTTCCGAGTCGGCAGATACGAAAAGCTGGGCAGATGGGGCTCTCCCGGCATTTTAAGATCCACGGGCATGTGGGTGTCACGACAGGGATTCATATCAAACTCATCCGGGTTCCGGCAAGGTGGCTTTGGAGGCGGTGCGCCACCTGAGGATTTCATTATGGAGTCTATTAGCTGCTCATAATCCGCGGCCATTTTCTGGGAAAGATTAAAAGATAGGATCATCACCGGGAGTGCACACCTTACCTCGCACCTCGCACCCACCTTCAGTTCACAGCAAGCCGGGATTCCAGATGGTCTGTCCGTCGTCATTTTGTTGGGATTGAAGGTGCCGCCATCTAGTCTGCGATATCGCTGCAGATCCAGGCGCAGACGCTCATCACCCGGCTCTGAATCCAGGTCATCTAGGCAGGGATCGCAGGGCGCCGGACAGTGCTGGGACTCGCCCATCACGAACATTATGTCCTGCGGATTGATGCTCTTGTCCATGTTCCGTTTGCATTCGCTCTCTCCCGCACTGCGTACATTTCAAGGAAGCAATTGATTACGATTGGATCTCTATGAATGTGGGGACTTTGTACGTACTTCGGCTCGTTGCAGCGGATGACCAGGCGGCAGAGGACTTCCAGCTTACCACTCGTATTCGTCCCCTTGCTCAAAACGCACGTGTCCACGTGGATGAGGTCATTCATCTCCGGTTCGATGCTCTCAATGACCTTGTCGGGGAAGGATATCTGTCCGGTACCCACGGCGTTGTCGCCGTACTTTACCACGAACGCCATGCCGCATTCCTCCATATTTTTGCGCAAGTTTTTGGGCTGCATCTGAAACTCCCGTCCGTGGCCCGCCTTGAACTCGTCGACATTGATTCGGCTCGAGGTGAGGGCCAAAGTCATGTTATTGAACTTTACTTCGACCTTTAACAGCTTGGGATCGGTGATTTCTATCTCCGTTGCCTCCAGACTGGTCACCACGACGTCAAAGATGAATATCGGTGGCTGCTCAGCCTGTGCCCCGGTGGCCCGACCCGGTGGCGGGGCCGCAGACACAAACATCACGGGGAGGGACTTTGCCAGCCATTCCGTGCTTGCCATCGTAAATCAGGGAGCACTGTACTTTGGTCGGAGTCACTGTCAATCCCGAACTTCGTTCTGAAAATCGGGGGTTCTGTTGGCCTTTGTGCAGAGATGTGTTAAAATTTTGTTTACTAAAAAATTTTTTTTCTTGACTAATACAATATGCGATAAAACTGGAATACTAAACAGACAACTCTGTGTCGGACTTTAGAACAAAATGAACTTTGATTAAAGAAAACTCAATGAAATTGAGATACGACTACTTTGATGATTCGAAAGGGTGCCAAAATGCTGGAAGCCGATTTTATTTTATCTTATTTTATTTTACGATATTTTTTATTTTACTTCTCTCTACAGTTAATAGATTGCCAACCAATTCGGCAGTTGTCTTTAATGGGCACTTGGAGCGAATGAGAATCGCGGTGACATCGGCGAACGTCGAGGTTCTGACCTGGTTATTTGTGGGGATACCCGGCGTGTACAAAACGTAGAGGATTGGTTCGAGAACGCTGCCTTGGGGCTCTTTGGGGACCATAGTGGACACTACGTGCTGGTTAGTTATGTAGCGGAGTCTGTCTTCTCCGTCTTCTCCTTTTCTTTTCAGAGAAATCTATAACTTCTAGCCGTTGCTTTTAGATGACGATCTGTACGACTGCCATTCCCGTCGTTGCTCAATTTGCAGATGAGTTCTGCTTTGGTTAGTTTAGTGCACTGGCATCCCTGGTGGATTCGAGATTTCCGCTGCAGTAAGGAGTCCAATATGCAGTGCATCTGCAGAGCAGTCTATGTCGTCCTGGATGTTGATCTGTGGGTACAAATTAGTTTGGTGTTTTGTGAGAGTGCGGCATTACTTTTTTGGGAACTGGACAACCTGAACAGTCTCGACAAGTTATGCATGGAAATGTGCAGGGCGCAAAACGTTTGCTATATCTTTCTAGTGCTTGTCTTTCTGAGAGCTGAAACAGCGTGTTGAAAAGGAGGATGGTTCTCACCACAGCGGACGACATCAACATATTACTAATTTCGCCATGATCTAGGGTTCTGCAATGCTGAGAGAACAGTTGTGTTTGAGAGTCATTCGAATCTCGCTCCATCACTACGAGAAAGTACAAATATTTGTATTAATTGTAGTAGTAATTTAAGACTGGTCTCTTCATTACTGGTCTCGGCATTACTTTTTTGGGAACTTTCTCGACAAGCTATGCATGGAAATGTGCAGAGCACAAAACTTTTGCTATATCTTTCTAGTGCTTGTCTTTCTGAGAGCTGAAACAGCGTGTTGAAAAGGTGGATGGTCCTCAACACAGCGGACGACATCAACATATTACTAATTTCGCTATGATCTAGGGTTCTGCAATGCTGAGAGAACAGTTGTGTTTGAGAGTCATTCGAATCTCGCTCCATCACTACGAGAAAGTACAAATATTTGTATTAATTGTAGTAGTAATTTAAGACTGGTCTCTTCATTACTGGTCTCGGCATTACTTTTTTGGGAACTTTCTCGACAAGCTATGCATGCAAATGTGCAGAGCGCAAAACGTTTGCTATATCTTTCTAGTGCTTGTTTTTCTGAGAGCTGAAACGGCGTGTTGAAAAGGAGGATGGTCCTCACCACAGCGGACGACATCAACATATTACTAATTTCGCCATGATCTAGGGTTCTGCAATGCTGAGAGAACAGAGAGAACAGTGTTTGAGAGTCATTCGAATCTCCCTCCATCACTACGAGAAAGTACAAATATTTGTATTAATTGTAGTAGTAATTTAAGACTGGTCTCTTCAACGGTACTTATCTCTAGAAAGAGAGAGGCAAAACGGGGGAGAGTAAGAGTTACCGAGATTGCGACTCTGCTGCTTTGGCTGATTTACACCTCACCTATTCATACTTACTGTGCCATTAGCGGGTCTGTTCTATTCTCCTCTGTTTACCCCAATCCCACATTATTATGTATAATTACTACACATTATATAATATTTTTATTCATTGATGCATTTTGCATTTTTGTTAAAATTCTTCCGGCTAGTCCGCGCCAGGTTGTGCCACTAAATCGATTGCTGTTGTCTTCGTTGCGACCACCACAAAAGAGCATGGGAGGGCCTGGACTTGGATATCGATGGGATAGCCGTTCGCCGAACAGGCACGCGCCCATTTAGCCGACGTCGCCGTCCTCGAAAACGGTCGCCATTTTGTCGCCAAAAGCAGTGCTCATGTAACGATCGCCCACGCCGCAGTCGCCGCAGTGCGCCAGAAGGGATAATGCTGGATGGATACAGTGCCTGCCAGACAACATTTTCAATCTCTGCTGGAAACGGCTTCCCCGATTCCAATGTCAACTGGACTTACAAAATTGAATCCCATGTCTGTCTGTCTGTCTGTCTCTCGTTGTGTGGCACTAAAAACCAATTGAAATTGCCATATATCATGCATAATGTACAAGCTTTACACAATCTTCTTCTACATAACATAACATTTGATAATGCCATTGGATTTTCGCAGCATTAGTGAGGTGGATGACTCTGTACATCTGTACATCTGTAAATCTGTTTGTGTGTGTTCTGCCTGCGTACCATCGCTGGCTCAAGTTCCTGGAGACGTGATGTCAATTGGAAACGAAACGTTGTGGGTTGATCAGCTCAAGGAAAAGCCCGAGGAAAAGAGAAAACAAAACGCCAACACACTTGGTGAATTTTTGATGAAGGGGAGAAAAAGTGTCCAATTAAATTTCACACCAAATGGAAATGCTTGACAATGGGGCGAGGAAGGGAGGATGCGCACGCTTAGCAGTAGTAGCCACAGTAGAAGGCGGCTGGGCTACAGGTTTGGGCGTCGCTGCTGGGCGTCGGTTAGGCCATCGGGTCCGACCTGGTCCGGTTCTGATTACAGAGCTTGGCAAGAGCTCGCGTCTTTTGGATGTACTTCAATATATCGATACCATTCTTCTTCTGCTCAGATTGCTTCTGTTTGCCCTCCTTCCGATCAGTGGCCGCCTGCTTTTGGGCCTTTATTTGCTCGTCTTGCACGAGCTACTGCTGCTAGTGGTCCTTTGAGACCCCCTCTTTTAGCAGCAGCAGCCACTTTAGCAGCCGCACCACTTGGGAATCCCTTCCATCCTGTTACACCACCACCAATTCCTCGGCCACCTCCTCGGCCACCTCGATTTGCTCCTCCAGGTCCCCCTGGCATTGGGCCTCCCTGAGCGGAACCCCAGATGGCACGCGACTTCGGCCTTCCCCCAAACTGGGCGGACGGTCCGTGTGGTCCACCGCCACCCCACCCAAAGAGTCCATCTTCGAAGACTTTCTCGCCGGGCGATCCAAAGGCCGTAGCCACATAGCGATCGCCGGCGGCACAGTTGTACGCTCGCCAGTAGGGATTCAGCTTCTCAGGGTACTTGGGAGGTGGCGGCTTCATGTCTATTTTGCTGGTCTGTGTGCCTCGGTTTCCGGAGGGAGGTTTTGGTCGTATAGGTGGTTGCTGGGTGCCTGCTGGAGGCGTGACATCGAAGTCAAACTCCATTTCGCTCTCGCTTGTGTCCGTGAGGATCAGATTCTCGGGACAGGGGGCTATGCAGTGGCGCTGGCACTCCTCGTAGATGGCTTGTTCGAGTTGGCGCTTTTCCCGCGGACTTCGACAGGTGCACAGCATCACCGTTTGGTGGCAGGTGCATTTGACGAACCCCCTTTCCTTGAGGCTGCGCTTGAGCTCACGCAGAGCCAGGGCCAGCTCGCTCTTGACTATCTTGAAGGTGATGGGATGCTGTTCTATTCCCAGGGTGCTGAGGGGGCGCAGGGTCACGAAGATCTCGTGGTTCCGTTTGCACACGTTGAGCACGGACTGGTTTTGTAGCTCCATCTCCTTGTTCTTCTTCTCCACCTCCTGGCAGATGCTGAACGCGCTCCGCTCTTGATCCAGGAAGTACTTCATCACCTTGCAGGTAGACCGGGCAATGAAACCAGGACGCCAGCCATGCTTGCGAGCCTCTTCGGTGTTTACCCAGTTCCAGCCGTGGTGCTTGGGCACGTCGTTTTCGCCGGACAGACAAGTTTTGTGGCCCACCTTTGGGCGCTGCTCCATGGCGCCCAGAGACCGCCCAGCACCCCTTTTCATCGTGGTTTTCTGCCCCTCCTGCCCCTCCTGCTTCTCCTGGTCCTTGTTTAACGTTCTCTTGGAGGGCATCAACAGCAGGGACTGAGTGCAGCGCGCCTCCAGGTCGGAGGCCTTCCGGGAATCGTTGATCTGATAGAGATTGATAAGCTCGGAGAAGACGCGGGTGAGGTACGGCCGGCAGCTATTGGGTGGATCGGTGAGCACGCAGTAGTCATCACCCGTCTGCGGCTTGGGGCACTCCTCTGAGTTTTCCCGTGTCTGGAATACATCCGCGCAGAGCTTTGCTATGCGGCAGCGGACGCACATTTTGCCGCGCGTGCAGGTGCAGACGCAGCGTTTGTTGCATCCGTCACTGTCCATCTCACCGTCCGTTTTCTTGTTGCAGGGATCCTGGCAGAAATCCTCATCTGGAGACAAACTCTTTCGCTTGCCCAGCTGCTCCTCTATGATCTTGTCCGCCGTCAGCTCCGCCTTCTCCACCACTTCTGGCATGGGCTTCGCGCCGCATTTGGGGCATGAGGAGTACTTGGGCAGCCAGGACATGGAGTGCAGACAAATGGGGCAGAATCGGATCGGCTTGATGCCAAACTCTGTCGTATCGCCTAGAGGCACGGGTATCGTGCGTTCTTTTTGCTGACCAGCTGGCAGACGGTGGTGTGAATCCCTTTTGACTGGTCGCACTATACAGGGCGATGACTTCATGTCCTTGACCCTATCGGTCACCGACTGAATTATTCCTCCATACTGGTCTGTAAGCTGTCGCAGGCGTCCTAAACAGGGCCTCTCCTGTGGTTCGGGTTCATCAAGGTCGATCCGCGAGTTGCGGCTGCAGTAACGCGAGAGATCCCATTTGAGCTGCTCGTCGCCCGGCTCGGCCTGCAGGTCGTCGTCGCATGGTTCCGAGGGAATCTCACACGGATCGGGATACCCCATCATAAACATAATATCCTGCTGGTTGATGGATGGACCCAGATTGACGCAGGTGGGACGTCTCTTGCTGCCTGTGTCGGGTCTGAGGAATGGCATTGAGTAGGATGTCCTTGGAGCCCTTCCCTCAAAAACTTACTCTTTGGGTGGATCTGTGCACTTGATGGTGAGGCGCAGCATGATGTCCACGGTGCCTACAATCTCGTTTCTGTTTTCCAAGATGCAGGAGCCGCCGTACATCAAGTCGTTCATGGAGTCGTTGATGCGGTCGGTGAAGTCATCGGGCAGCTCCAGCATGCCCGTGCCCAGGGTCTTGCCGGCAAGGCGCACGGTGACGGGCAGTCCATTATCCGCCAGACTCTGCCGCAACGAGCTGGGATTGTCCATGAAGTCGGTCTGACCGGGACCGTCCGGGAACTCCTGGATGTTGATGCAGCTGGATGTAAGGGTGATGGGCACTTTGCCAAAGTGAATGGACACCTGAAGGTGCTTCGGTTCGTTGATTTTTTCGTTGGGCAGCTCCAAGTGGCTGACGACTATGTCGCACAGGAAGTTGACCGCCATTGCTGCAGTCGTGTGTAATTTATCAGATGAACAATCTTAATTGAAAATTTCGTCGGCGTATTGCAAATATTCGAACTAGAAAAGTATTTGAAAAGCTTGTCCCTCCAATTTAATGCCTTCCTTAAAAGTGTCGAAGTGTAAAACTAAGTAAAAAGAATATTATCTGAAATTTATTGAATGACTTTAATGTCGGAGCTCAAAAGCAAACTGTGATCGAAGTGAATCTTTAGTCCGAGCTCGGGAAACAATAAATTAAAAGCTTTATTACCACCGCTGACCTTCGGTGACCTCTTTCTCTCTTTGGCCCCACAGGACCCTGCACAATGTCGAGGGTGTCTGGCCCTTGGCCAAGGCGAAAAATGTTATTCTAATTACTTGGACCAGACCCCCCCTCACGGACACTCTTTAGCCTGTTGCACTGGAGAGGGCATTACCCTAAGCTCTCGGCTCTAGGCTACCTTTACTCCCTTAGTTTCATTCTACACCCTTAAACCTACAGAAATTTATTACCCCGGGTTGTCACTGCACTACAAGAAAATACCTTCGGAAACTAAGAAAACATTTCTCATACTCTCCCTCAGTGTTCCCTCCGTGTAAGCGGCT
Organism: Drosophila athabasca; assembly: GCA_008121215.1. Taxonomy (NCBI): domain Eukaryota; kingdom Metazoa; phylum Arthropoda; class Insecta; order Diptera; family Drosophilidae; genus Drosophila; species Drosophila athabasca. The sequence continues at coordinate 14,144,234 of CM017793.1, forward strand.
TAGCACGCAAGGCATGCCGGTGCCACGCCCACTAAAGTATGCCACAATTTATCATTTCAGCCCCCGCTCACATGCTTATCTAAATGAAGTTCAATTTTAATTAAATTTCGCGCATTAAGTCGACGCCTATCGTTACTCTGGCAGCCTGCACCTCTCCTCATCCCCTCGCATCCCCTCATCAAACTATTCAAATTTGCAATGGGGCTGGGACTGGGGCTGGGGCTGGGTTTTGCAGAGGAAAAATGTGAAAATTTGCCCAAAAATGCTGAACCACAAAACGAAAACGATTTTACGAGGGATGGGGACAGAACAGAATAGACTCCCTGACTAACTAAGCCGATTTAATTGGATACAAATTAGTGCAACCAAGTGGGTGGGTGTCCAGAGGGTCTGCCCGATAAGAGGGTGGATGGTGGCTGGTGGCCGGTGGATGGTGGCTGGGGGAGGATGGTGGCCAAACAATATCAAATTGGTTCCATGGGCGCAATTCGTTTCTATGTATATGTTTGGTTTGTCGAGTGTTTGGCCGGGTTCTGCTGGCCAAGTGGAAACCACTCGTGCATAAATTATCCAAAACTAGTTGGGATCTAACGACACTCTCACCGAAGAAGGAGAGCACCGATGGAGAGTGGATGAAACGCCCCAAAAATACCACAAGCCCCAAAGTTTTGTTTCCTATATGCTGGGAATCCTTAAAGCAGTTGTTGATTATTCAAAGTTGGTTCGAATCTAAGAGTTTTTGCCATTGCTTGGGCTGTTATTCTTCTCTTTAATCAGTCACATCGATTTCTGAGGGCTTAAAGAGGCTAAGACGAGAACATAGTCCTTTAATTAGTATACTATAACGATATCTGAATAGATCAAAACATTTGTAAGGGTATACACCATTCTGTGCCAGGGGACATCCTGCTGCGACTGCAACAAAATTTATCCCGACTTTGCATAAATGTGTTCGCCCACAGAACGTGTGAAAATGGCAACGAGAGAGTGCTGGCCAACATTTTCGTGCGGCACAATTGGCTTTCCTCTGGTTGAAAACGTTGCATTAATGGCTTGTTAATTAGTTGGCCATTTTGTCATGTAAAGCAATTGCAAAACAATTTTCGGCATTGTCAGAGTTTCGATCGAGTATCGGTCGAGTGGCGCCCAGAATTCCAATGGAAATTGTCTCTGGTCGGACTCTGGAGATTGAATGGCCATCGAGTGGTGGACGAAATTGCTAAAGTGTCTTATGTCCAGCCTTGGATTGCATAACTGATTTGCAGAATCAGATGTGAGTGAGTTTTCCGATGCACTTTGTCCCCATTTATTTGCATATTTGAGCCACAAATTCCACATCTTCGTTCGGGCTGCAATTTAATTGCTTTGCCAAATTAATGTCTGGGCTCAAAATAAATGCCAAGCACTTTGCTAAGCCAAAAAACCAACCAATTAGAATTTCTTATAGACACAAAGCTCTCTCTAACTCTCTCCGACTCTGTGTCTATCTCTTTATGTGTGTGTGTGTGTGCAAACAGTGCGATAAGGCCTGAAGCATGTTGGCCATTAATAAATCCTTTTGGATAAACAATAAAACAAAAGATGTTGCCACAGCAGAAAGCTGGCAAAACTTATTCCAATTCTCCTTCGGCCATGGCCATGACAGTGGCAGTGGCAGGGGTCTCACAGCCACATTCCATTCCCATCCGTACTCGTAATTGTTAAGAGGGAGGGGGCGAGTGCTAGTGTGCATTTCGAAATGCGTTTTTGGCCCTTTTGTTCGGTTTTCGCACGTTACGTATACGCCACAAGTACTAGACACATGGAACATGGCAGATGGCACCCCTTCGCCGCCTCGCTTCTGCTCTTTTGGGTGGTGGAGGTGCCTGTGGCTGCATCCAACCCACTAATACTGGCTAAGAGCATTGCTGATGTGGCTGCCTCTGGTGGTGGTGCTTCTGCTGCTGCTTCTCCTGCTGGTAGACAAATGAGCACTGCCATTAAATGCGTTTGAAATATGCTGGCAAATCCCTCACAGCTGCAGCTGCCGGAGTTGGAGGTCGGAATTCTGCTATCCAATAAGTCCACGAATGGTGAAGATGGAAGGGAGACGACTCTGGTCTTTGAGAGAGTGAGAACTTGCCTGTGTTCTCTGCAAAGTGTTACATCATGGCGGATGATAGGCTTTCTAAGCCTTCTCCGCGTTCTTTTCCCGTTGCAGCTGTTCCAGCTGCCAGAACTTTAAGCTGCATATTCGCTCAATATTGATTTTCCTTAAGGCATCCTTTCGTCTCTTCTGAGCTGAAAGTATATCCATACAGGACCTACTTTGACTAATACTCGTACCTTTTTGGGGCAGTCAAGCTTCGCTTTGCCTGATTAGAATTTGACTTCAATTTTGGTATTTTTCTGCCTTCAGCAGATAAGCAAAAGGTTGGGATTTTTATGACAATTTTTGCTCATTTTAATGTCCTAGCTTGTGGCTCCCCCTCGCTTTTCTTGCTCGACTGCCTCAAGGATGTTTGTCTGCCCCACACATACATGTTGGCCCCAATCCCCCCACATATGGGGGAAAGGCAAGTGGGTTCATCTATTTTTTATTTTCCCTTTGCCAGATGCTTCAATATCATTTGTATACCCACACACTCGTATATAGGGAAACAGCATTATGTTCAAGCGAATTTCAATATTGACTATTGACTGTCTGTCTCCCGACCCGTTTCTTTGTGCCAGAATCTCTAAAGCGTTAAAAGCAAACTCCAGGTCGAGTCGAATAATTGAATATTTATTCGATTTTGAACTTCATTTCGCTTAGTCCTCCGGCTTTGAATAGGCCGTCATTGTTAAAGGCCCCACGTTTTTCCCAACATCAAGTTAAATTACATCCGCTGCCTGACATAACATTGCTTACAAAGGGAGGGGATAATAACAGCATCATGATATGAAAGATGCTGCCACAAGATACATTTTTCACCGTCGCATAAGTTTTGCCACTTTCATTTGGCAACATATTGGAATACATCTTTGAATACACGACACGACAATGGCCCAATGGAAGGACCCAATTGAATGGAACACACAGTGGGCACCGGAAGGTGCATTGCAGTTGATTTTTTCCCACGAATTGTCTGCAGAATGCCCAAATCGTAACAACAGCATTTGGTTCCACGATGCCGTTAGTTGTCGGGGAAAAATGTTTCGTTTAGCATCAGCTTTGCGAAGAGACTTGATTTTTACTACTATCGATGGTACTATCGATGGCTTCTGACTATCTGCTGGCGACCGCAGAGCGGAAATTAAAACTTCAGCCCCGACAAGGCGAGAATGAACGTGCCTGTGCATGTTTGTGCCTGTCTGTTTGCTCGCCCGTGCATCCTTAGACTTGTATATACACACACACACCTACCACACACACACTAGAGAACCCACCAACCCAAACCAAACCAAACCAAACAAATAATATTCGTTTGCGGTTCTGTGTGTATTTTTGTTTGTGTTATCGAATTCCGGAAAATTCTCTTTTAATGAACTCGAAATTCCTTGCACATGCTGCGCCAGGAATCCCCATCACTAGTCTCTGCCACAGAGCCAGAAACAGAAACCTGGACACTGACATGTCGATATCTATACGTTGCGGGGCTGGGAATTTAATTTTGGAAAAATGCTAACACTTACCTGGAAGCCCAATGGAGATGCGACATGACAGAGAGAATGCTGCTAAAATTGAATCAAATTGGAAATTTCTTTTCCATTCAATACTCGTACTCGTACCCGTACATTTTCCGGGGACGGGAGGCCGGGCGGTGGTGGCTGGAAATGCAATTAACTAAAAGCCAAATTCATGCTTATCAATATTTTTCGGTATTTATTTAAGTATTTCTCACTTTGCTAGGTATTTTCTGGGGATAAACTTGGATCAGAGCTTAGCAATTTATACAGAACAGGTGAAGCACAATAGTCAGGTGCAGGGTGGAGAGGTCACAGCTTAACTTAAGAGTGGGGGGGACGGTACAGGAGTACAACAGGGGTTCTTGATCTTAACACATATTTAGAGACATATACAGATTATACACAGACACATTTACGGCTAATTCTTTGGAATGTTCCTTTAACCTTTAACCTTTTTATTGGGTTATTAGGTTTTTGGGTTGTGGGGCTACCTAACGCACACGCATTGAACTATTTACTGATTTACTGATCCATTTATTTATAGTTTAATTCATACTTTATTCATATCTTTAGACAGCAACAATGAACTACAATTTTCGACTACGGATTTGCTTTTCTGATTTACGGTTATGCTATGTGTAAGTGTGTGTGTGTGTATGTGTGGGCTGAGATTCAATAATTTACAATTTAATTTTTGTCTATCCGGATTACCAGTATTGTATTTGTATGTGGTTCTTGATTAGACTATTAAATGCTTTCAGCATAATTGTAGCTTAACTCTAAGATTGTGACACCCACCGATTAGGAGTAGGAGCAGGAGCAGGAGCAGGATAGAGAGTGGAGTTCGAGTACCTATCTGCTCCCCTCCCTTAGTATTCACATACACAAATACATATATGTATATCCGTAAATCTATGTATAGTATAGACTCTTATATGTATCTGTTGGTTTGTTTAGTAGGTGGTTAGGTTGGGTTTAAGTTTACTTAGAGCTAGACAAACGTTCAAGTTTCACTTAGCGCTTTCAAGGGATCCATCCTTTGTAAATTCGAAAGTGGGAGAGCAAGAGGTACAAAAGAGCCTTACATACTGACATACATACATACATACATACATACATCCTTACTTAGTTGCGTCCTTCGATACAAGACTTTGCCATTTAGCTAATATCTATAACATGTTTTAGTTTTTGTTTCCGCTTCCGCTTTAATTTGCTTAGATTCTAAGTTGGTTTTGGTTTAGGCTTTGCTTTTGGTTGTGGGCCTTCACCCAATTGATAGTTCTCTGGTTTGATATTCTTTCGGGTGAGTACACACAATCTGTGCTTGTTATTTACATAATTTGGGTTACCGTCTACGGGTATGGGGAGGGGAAAGTACAGTTTGCACAACGCCATCACCTCAAGGTACAACATAGTAGATAGTATAAAGTACATGCGTAGGTACAGAATTCCCTTGGCTGAGTCCTTTGCAATATCAGTTTGAGTTTCAGTTGCTCTCTGTGTTTCAGTGTTCCAGTGTGCGTGATATGTGTGGCTGTCTGTGACATTTGATAATTAATAATTCAAAACCCATCTGTATGTTTCAGAGAGCCTCTCCCCTGACTAATGTGGCTTTCCTATGGACATTTTCCTCTAATGGCAGACACTGATGCTCCCCTGCGGAGCCTCATGCTAGCTATAAAAATGTGGCACTAACCGGATGTGACCCCCGCCTGATATGTAATGCGGAAATGCACTTCGAAGTCCCTTGGGATATCTCCTAATGCCACTGCATCCCAGCTCAGCCTTGGTTCATTTCAGTTCAGTTCGGTTCGTTTCAGATGTGGGAATGTGTCAGCGTCAGCTTTTGTGTCAATTGTGTGGCCATTAAGCTATTGCACACCGACAGATGACAGACGACAGAACGGAACCACCAACAGATACACTCGTTTCCGCTCTGACTGCTCTCATATTCGAACATGTCAGCCATTCTTTGACATTTTATCTTCCCGATGCCAGAGCCAAAGTTTTATTGCTGCCTAAAAAATGTTGCCACAAGTCCACGAAAGCTGCCGCTGCTGCTGCTGCACCACCTCCACCACCTTCACCACCTTCACCACTGTGGAGGAGCAGTGGGAAACTTGCACAGAACTTGACAGTTTTTAGCGCTTAATGCAGCTGTCAGCTGCAGAGCCAGAGGAACAGAAAACTAAGTGGCTTCCATTCACTTTGCTGACCGGAAAGGGGGAAGGAGAGAGGCAGCTGGTGGCGGCACAAGGTCCATTAGATAATTTGATGATTGCTTGGACCCTCATTCAGAGGACAAAGGTGCTTTTGGACGAAAGTAGAGATAACTCCTGAAATATTTCCATATTTTATAAACCTACCATTGGTAGCTAAGATTTTCACAGTTTAGGGAATATGAAACTCCATTCTGGCTATCCACAAAAAACGTTGCCTTTTATTTTGGCAGCCAGAATGAACAAAAATATCAGCAGTGGAATGCAATCGATATTCTCTTTGACATATTGTTTGCACTTCCTGGAAAAGCGTGTTCGAAATAGATAAATCCTTGATTGTCTGCAAGCATCTTGTGAAGCATTTAATCCTTTTTCGGATACAATTTAGAGTGCCTTTGAAGGCCCATCTGTGGTTGCAATAAATAATTCGATTTTTGATGCATTTTCAGAATTTTCTCCATCAAGATTCATAGTTTATTCATGCGAATCTTTAAGCTGGGCAGTGGGAACAATTTGTGCAGCCATTTGCTGTATGGCTCTTTGCACTTTTTGTATTTTACTGAAAACATATTTGCAGAATTTATTTATGCGTGTAAACAAAAGTGTTGGAAATGGCCCAGAGCCAGAGCCTGGTCGAAGCTACACATGGATCCATGGATGGATGGATGGGATGGTTGGATGGATGGATCCATGGATGAATGAATGAATGAATGAATGGGGGCTATTCGGATGGCGGGCGTGTCAGGCAAGAATCGCAGCCTGTTTCACGGCAATCACTCAGTGCATTGTTTGCACTGCCCCGCTTTTATTTTCGCTGCAACAACAGAAACGGTTTGCCCCAAAAAAAAACCAAACAAAATACGAAGCCAAAAAGAAATGGGCGGAGCAAATATTAAGTAAACAAAAGGAAAACCGAGAAAAGCGCGAGAGAGTGTGAGTGGGAGTGGAAAACATTCCGCCATTTCACTTTTCATTTCATGCCATCGTAAAATGAAAAGTAGTGCGAAATATTTGAGCGGAATCTATGTATGTCAGCAGTTCCTCCATTCCATTCTCCGGCACCTCAGTGCTGACGAAGCTCGTAAAAAGTGTGGATGCCTCGTAATTTTAATGCAAGTACCAGTTCCAGTTCGAGTTCGAGTGCCAGTGCTCGGGAGAGGAGCAACCTTCCTCCCAGAGGAAAATGAAAAGTGCCCAACTGGCAGTCGAGTGGCCCGTTCAGCTTCATTTAAGTTGGAAGCTTCCTTTGGAAGGCTCCTCGGTTGCACTTTTCCCACATTTTCCATTTCTCTGTTGCACCGAAACTGATCTAATTAGGCAGTGGGGGGCACGGCACTCAGAGCGTATTGAACTGCTTGGAAAAACTTCACAGCAAACTTTTCAATGATGATTATTGAACGCTGCCGGACACAACAAAATGGAAAGCAATCAAAACAATTTGCACAAGTTTTTCCCCAACGAAATATTACGTTGTGGGAAATGCTTCAATAATTCATTTCACAGGGAAACAACTTCTTCAGAAAATCAGAAATTATTAACTATTTGACAATTGGATTGGCCATCGGAGGAGGCCACAAATGAAGTCTGACAAATTCGCGGAGCAAGCAGCCAGCAAAGAAACACTTCCCGAGCACCACAACTCTGCTTGATTAATGGGGGGAGCTTTAGGGAAAGGAAAGGAAAGTCAAGAAACCGCCATGATTGATATCAGTGTCTTGCCGGAGACAGAGTGAGGGTCCACTCCGCTGGCCAGCAGCGGGAGGCATTCCTACAGCCCGTCTCTCGGCAATTTGTGCGGGTCAAAAGCCATGAGGTCTAAGCCCTAGCTAATGAAAATGTGAATCAGCAGTAAACGTTTTAAAAATTCCGTCAGCTTAATAGCCAATTAGCGCTACAAAAGGGGCAGAGCAGGGGAGCGATGGAGAGGCCTGGATTTCAATAAATTGTCTCTTCTGCCAGACAGAGGGGGCCCCCTCCCCCTCTCTGTTCCTCTGCTAATGGAAAAGAATGGGTCTCCTGCTGCTCTGTCTTCTGATCCTACTCCTGTAGCGCATAAATTACAATTAAGTGTAATTAATCATTGCTGAGTGGCCCGGCGGCGTTTCGACATCGACATCCACATCCACATCGCCGTCGCCATCACCAATGGTGGCCCAGCCAATCCAAGATGCGGACACAGCCGTAGGCGGACCAGCCGCCATTTGTTTGGCTGTTGTCTCATCCTGGGACATTGCACAGGTTGATGGGACACTCGAGTGGCCAGCCGCACGGCCACTTACCCGGAGAAAGGAACTGAAGCAACAGAGCAAACTGACGCAACAGGAACAGCTGCAGCAGCAACGACCATTTCCCCAATGCAGGTGCGTTACTTTTAACACCTGATGGACTATACAGACATCGATGACCTCGTGGATTACTACCTGAAATTATTGGAATATTTAAGGACATGGCTCTAGGGATATCTTGTGGAATGGAATCTACTTTTTTTCCTCGATTTAATGACGAAATTTTTGTATTGTTTTCCGTTCATTAATCAGGAAACAGCAACGTAAACTGTAATAGCAGCCAAATCGAGCTCAAGGATTATGCAAAAACCAAAAGAAACGAAACCAAACAAATTAGGCTAAAACATGTACTCCTGGTACACATTAATCTTTATAAGTAATTACCATAAGTGACCGGGATAAGGGTGGCCTGAACAGAAACTATTTTTGTCAAGAGCGAAATTAAGGACAACTATTTTCTCCTGCTCCTGCCAAAAGTAAGAAGCTTTAGTAAGTATTTAATAAGTCACAAAAATATTTAACATAAGTGGGGGAAGAGGTTAAGCTGAAAAGAAGAAGAGAAAAGGGAAATTTCCTGCAAACTATTCTTGTCGTGGGGTCAGTCAATGGCACTTGGCCGTTGGCGGGTTAATGGCGGAGTAGAGTGGGCTCAAAGAGGGAAAACGAGGAAATGGCTCATGTCTGCTGGTCGCTAGTCGCTGGCCAGGTCGCACGTTCTGCACTAGTTGGCCAAGGCAAAAGGCAAATCAATGAATGGAATGAAAGAGGATGAAATACACAGGAGAAGCCTCACATAGAGAGAGAGAACGAAAATGAAAGCGAGAGAAAGAGATAGGTATAGGTATAGAGAAGCACAAAGAGACAGAGAGAGAGCGAAGCGAGTGTGCTCCATCAGCGGCTCGTTCAGTTGGAAAAGTTATTGCGCTAGAAGTAATTCTATAAAGAAAGCTGTCAGCCACTGCTCTGTGCCTCTCTCTCTTTCTCTGCCTCTCTCTTCCTAGATATACCTGTCCCTTTCATTCATTCTCTCTGTGTTTGTCTCTCGCTCTGTGGAATTTGCCTATTCAACGGGAGGGAGTACGAGTATTCCAAACGGAATATTCACGCTATTTTAGGTCTTCAAAAAATCTCTTCAATGAGGTTCTGCATGGGTATATAGTCTATATATACCCATCCATATATCGGGAATCGATTTTGGGGCTAACAGCTATTTGTGGACTCGGCCAGCGAGTTGAAGAGCTGTTAACGATGGCTAAAATATTCGATTACCAGCATCGAAAAGGGTTTTGTTGCGGAGCACGGGAGGGAGCTCCCCAAGGAGTTTGGTTTTTTGGGCTGAATGAAACGTTTTTTTAAAAATAAACTTAATTTGATTAGTAGGGTTCACTCGGTCACACACACACACACACACACACACACACATTGAAAGAGAAAGAGGGAAAACCAGAGAGAGCGATAGAAAGAGAGAGACAAAGGACAATTCTCAACCAAACAGAACAGAGAGAAATTCCAAAAATTGATTTTCCTTCAACAGTTTTATTTGCCAACATAATTTAATAATAAACTTTGGCACTTTTAGCCATGGCCCAGACCCCAGGACAATGTCAGGCGTATTCAGGCAGGCTGCCAAGGATTGAGGATTGAGTGGGGATTGAGGAGGGATTGGAGTGGAATGGAGTGGAGAGGAGTGGAGAGGAGTGGAGAGCAGGGATGATGGGTTGGCAGGGCCGTTCACTGAAGCTTGAAATTTATGTTCACGCCTGCATTGTTGCCCCGCAGCTCTAGCAGGGCGTTTTCCATCAGCCTTTCCATCCCCCTTCTGCCATCCGCCTGGTGGAGGCAGCCAGCTGTCAGGAGCACACGGACCGAGGGGCAACCACTGGACAGGGACAGGCACAGGGACAGGGACAGGGGTCTGGATTTTAGTTTCGGCTGCGGACACCCGTACGAACTGGACTTTAATTGGAAAATCATGGAGCAGCAACAGGGGAAAAACAATATTTTAACAAATAAATTACGTTTGAAGTTCGAGTTTGATTGTGGGTCGCCTTTTATTATCGTTCCATTCTGGTTTTCCCCTAAATATTTATCAATTAATTAAATGGAAAATGTGGATAGAGCAATGTGTGTGCAGTGTACACGAGCCGAAGCAAAACCAAACAAAAAAATGCACATAAATCAATTACTAAATTTCGCCCGAACGATTTGTAAATTGCTTTGTCCTGATCATTATACTAAAATCAAAATATTATTCATGTTTGATTGCTTTCATTCAGCTAAATGCGGATTAAATTTAATTTGATTTTTCACTCATGGTTTTCTGTCTGCTATTTTTGCCGAATTCATATTTTATCGGATCGGGTATGTTTTTCCTTGCAGCTGTTGTATTTCCAGGTTTTATTCATCCAAGCGAAACTAACGGAATCTGACACATTTCAGCTTTCCCATAACAATTTGCAGCAGAATTCCTGCCGCTGCTAAGCAGACTCTTCCTTGCTTAAGCCTTTCCTACGCTCCAGTCGGAAAATTCGAAGAATTCTTGGCATCAATTAACACTCGAGGCTCGACACTCCCGCATTCTGTTTCCACCTTAAGAGGCGACATTTTTAAAGCCTCATCAGATATGCGGGCCTGCCTGTCAGGCCTGCCTTTGGGGAACCTGGGGCGACACACCAGACCAGACCAGACCACACCAGACCGCCAACGACGACGACAGCGACAGCGACGGCGACTGCGACGACGATGGAGTAATTCAATTTGGGCTTAAAATTGCAAACTGCAGGATCCCCAGCCCAAGGCGGGGCGAGGCCTTGGCAAAGATGTGGGCGTGGGTGGGCATCGGCAACAGTCTGCCTCAGGGTCACAGATTGGGTGGTGGATGGTGGGTGGTGGGTGGTTGCACGGCTCAGGGGTTTCTTTCCTCTTAATTAAAATGCATTACATGTGAGAGCCGGGCATATAAAATCGATTGAGTGCAGTTTAAGTTGAGCAGGCCGCTTGCCGCTTGCTGCTGCCACTTGTCAGACGGGATCGGAGTCAGAAAGTACACGAAAAACGAGAAGGAGGCGGGTATTAATTAATGATTGTTATATCGAGTGAAGACCGGAATGCAAACCGAAAAACTCCCCCCATTCAGTGGATCGCTTCGGGGCCCGCCATCAGCCATCGTTCGTGGAGAAAGTTTTGCTTGAAATTGAATTTGTTTCCCAATTAAATTGCCGCATTTGAAAGAGCCGGCATTAAGCCCAAGTCGAGTGCATTATGGATCTGCAGCTGAGGCTGGGGGTTGGGGCTGCAGCAGGAGCAACTCTTTCGGCGCAACAAAGAGCTGAATGCGACTGTGGCACATAATTTTAATTGCAGACTGCGGCGGCAGGTGGGCTGCAGGGGGGCAGGGGGCAGGGGAAATCTATCTAAACTTTTGCCGGCATTTGTTATTGTTGCAGCGACTGCACAAAGTTTTGCCAGCGCAAAAGTTTTCCCTACTCTTCGCCAACGCCAGCCGCCCAACGTCAAAAAAAGAGGAAACTTTCTGCGGGGTGGCTGTGGCTGCAACGCAGAGGAGATGAATATCAAATGCCAGTTGCTGGCCAAAGTCTTAGGGACGGTTTAAAGTACTTTATGTTGCCAAATGTCAAAGATTGCGTATACGCAGAGGTTAAATGTCAAGTTCATTGCATCCGCATTCACATCAGTAACCACACTCACATCCACATCCGCTTTGTGGTTGGAATGCTGCCAAAATGCCCGGCAGTCAAGGTGTAGGCCAAGTCTTCTGCTCTTTGACCTCCGAAAATGAAGGAAACACTCATCCAGCAGATGGAGAGGGGCCAAATGCTTTGCACTCTCCAAATATTTACTGGTAATTTGCCTATGGCGGAGTCTGACGGATTGTGCAGCCAACGCCAAAGCCAAATCCTGGCGCGTAAGCGAAAAAAGAAATTGTGATTAAAATTGTGTTTTTATGATCCATTGAGGCGTGACTGGGGCTGAGCGTGGCATTAAATTACGGCCTCGACTTTGGCCTCGGCTCTGAGCGCCGAACGTATAAATTAGCACGCCCAGCGTTGGTGGCAATAAAACGATTTTCGGGGGCATACGTTGCGTATACGCAGTGCTGGCCAAGCACAAAAGCAGCTCAGACCGAAAGTAGGCTACAAAATGACACGCGCCTGGGGCGAAAACAGAGGCAAAAGAGGGAGAGATACTGGCAGCCAAGGACTGTGTGTAAGACGAAACGGAAGGAATTTGTAGAAAGTCGTAAAACAAAGTAAACACAGGAAGGCGCCAAAGTTATAAAAATGCCAAAATATATATCTCACGCAGAGCCAGAAGATTGGAAGGACAGCAGGAAGGTAGGCAGACAAACAACTGTTGATAGTTCTGGGTCCTTGGGAGCCAGGCGCTTCGTCAATCTCTGCTGAGCACTGACGAAAACCGAGCCAGCCAGAATTCAATTCAAACAAAGGCAGGCGTCCAACCATCCATCCAACCATCCATCCATTCAACCATCAATCAATCAATCACATCACTCTAAGCCAGTCAATGTCAGTGCCAAATGTCCAAAATGGAAAGCGACCGATTTGCGCTGTGCCTGGCATTCAGCATGCAATTTATGCGAAATGTTGACATTCATCGCCTGACTTTTTCGACTTAAATATTTGCCCAAAAGTTCGGCACCGCACCGCTTCCAATGCCAAACAAATTGTGTGCAAACAGATTTTAAAGAGGGCTCAAAGGATTGCCAATTGCATACATACAAAATGCACACACAGGATTAGCCAAAGCGACCTGAAAAAAACTCTAATCTCAGATGAAATATTTGATATACGATATTAAAGATTCATATTCGCATTTAAACAAACTCCAAATTCTTAAATTATGCATTCAATTTTTCTCTGGAAAGCCATTAAAATTGATAATCAAGAGAAGAACAATTTCATCACAAGAAGAACAATAGGCATCAACGCTGAAATGTTGAAAAGTGAACGAATATTTAGCTACATTTCCTGCCTATTAAATTACGATAGCCCAAGCTAAAAGAAGAGGGGAATAAATTGGCCCTCGAGGGGCAACTGAAGACTGGAAATAATGTTAATAAATAAAAGGAATTCCGTGGAATCCATCCAGCAAATTCAAAGAAAAAAGGCCTACAAATTATTGATTCTTAAAAATATGTAAAAATTTAGAACCTATTACACATCAATGTTTATATTTGCTGGCAAATATTTAACTAGAATTTCCCTTCCATTAAAAAAGTTAAGCCAAAAGTCAAACAATTCCCTCAGTATCCAACAATCCTACAAACAAACCCTTAATAGTACAACATTGCGTTCAATATTCGATCGATGGCAAATATTTGTTTAATGCTCATTTATGTTATTTTTAAATTGAACAAATTCAGTTTGAAGTGAACTTTTGCCACTTTCTTTTTCGCCTGCATTTCCAATTTGTTTGCACAAAAATTGTAATTGTTTGTTGTTGCTGTTGGCATTGATGGCTGTTGTATGTTTGTTTAAATGAATTTTTTTGTTTGTTGGTTTTGTGTGTGTGGGACAAATAATTGAATTTCGAAAGCAATTACGAGAAATCTGTTGATTTAAGCAACAAATAAGCAGCCAAGGCAGTCAGTCGAGCAATTGGATCAGACAACAGGCGGCTTCTCTTTCCCTCAATATATATATAGCTATCCCTCTCTCTATATCTGCAGAGTAGTCTGGAGGGTATTTTTTTGTGCAGCGATTATGGTAATGAAAGGGCAAATTCAGCTTGGCTTCGTTGGGTCTCTTTCCTCTGCAAGAAAAAAGACAGTTTGGTATGCCCGTCACGTAGTCATCTAACATGAATCTGGCTAATACAATTAGAAGCAGAAAAGACTGGGAAATAGAGAGGAAAACATAGGAGGAGAGACAGCTGAGAGAACAACTGCCCTACAATTGAGATCCAGTCGCACAAATGTTTCAATTAAAATTCGCTCGAAATCAAATGCTCGAAAAAAGCGCGTAACCTTTGGCAGCTCGTTCATGGCCCAGTCAACGGCAGCAGAAGACTTTCACGATGATTGCAGGACAAAAGGAACTCGGAAAAGCCGGAAAAGCGCCAATAGTCGCAGTGGCAGTGGCAATCCCAATCGCATGGCCCCGAGCAAATCGAAGATGAACAAAAGAAGCGCCGAGCCCAAAGTGGAAAAAACAGGATGCCAGATTACGGAAAAGCAGAAACAAAAGCGAAGGGCTGAGAGCCATTAAGGGCATCTTAATTATGCCCCAAAACCGAGTCTAACCCTTGAGTGGCTGAACTTCTCAGAAAGATAATGCTCCAAGAAAACGAGGGACTGAAAGTTTTCAGAAATATAATCTCCTAAGGAATGGCATATGTATGTCTGTCCTTAGAGCAGTGGGACACTTTTTCGATGCTGTGCTGTCTTTGCAGTGTAATTCCTGATTTATTTCAATCATTGAATCCGCCCGATTTCAGGCCACAATGGGTTAAGGCTTAGGGTTGCGTATTTATCATGTAATTCCCCGAATTTTTTTCCTGTTGGGGGTTTAGCGCGCCACAAATACCAAAGTCAAAGTCAATAGCTGTTTGGACCCAAAAAAAATACGTAAATGGAAAGTGGGGCAGCGTCGAGAGGTGGCTGGGGTGGCATATCGATGGTGCCACTCGTGAGGGGCGATACATTTCAAGCCTTTACCCGGGTAGGAGGAGGAGACGGAGTTGCTGCGGCATGCCCCTGGAAGAATATGCGACACGTGCGCGTGGCAGTGGCAGTGGCGCAATTTGAAGGCGGTTCGCAGGGGCGGATGAAGGGGCGTGTCCGTCGATAACAAATGCCATTTGGCGAATTGTAATTAAAATGACGAAAGCAGGCAACTTTTAATAAACTGCCAAAATAAATACGAAAAGGAGCGCGAATCGAATAAACAAAGGCTGAAAGGCTGAAAAGTTGTAAGAGGATTGCAAGAAGAAGGAGCGTGGCGTGCGGAAAAGAGTTGTATACGAGGCAACATAAGTACTTTGTATTAATAACAGCACCAGGCAGGAGGAACAGGAGGGGCAATGGAAATGCTCTGTGGCATCCTCAAATAAGTGGAATTGAAACTCGAGTGGCACGAAAGGGAAAACAGAAACAGAACCCCATGCAGAAAGAGATCCAAAACCCCCGGAGCAAAACTCAGACAGCATAATTTTTCATTATGCCGCGAAGAGCAAACTGTTTACATTTGTTGTATTTCAGCAAAAACAGAATTCCCTCCCCGAACGAAGACGGAGAAGGCTTCCGCCACAGCCTGGGGGCCAGGCAGCAAGCTCATTTCGCCTCGAGCGCTCCTCTATCAACCCCACTTCAAGGCTGAATCTGTTGCCTGTTTGCAGGTGCGGCTCATTAAATCATTCGGTAATCAGAGCTGAAGCCCCGAAATGCTTCACGGTTAACCTTTCGACTGAGATTGTTTCGAGTACTATACACTACCAGAGTGCGAGCATTGTGATTGATCAGAACAAACAGCCGCTTGGCGGTCGGAAATGTATCCGTCAGGGTAGCTAAGCATTCGGTCCCCGAAAATGTCCTTACATTCTTGCTACCTTTTGTTCCTTCCCTCTCCGCTAGTGTCAATCACAGTTGGCTTAATTAACATTGTTGAGCGGAGCGGAGCAGAGCGAAGCATAACCGACGTATACAGAGATTGTCCCGCATAAATTCAAATCAGTCTGGAAACTTTTCAGGGGTGTCCCATAAAAAAGTTGGGGCCAACTAAAACCAGCATATACTACCCGTACAAAGCAGGAATAACGATGGGGTTGGGGGTTGGAGTGGTAACGCCATTTGGTTTAGCCATAACAATAATCATTTTGGATGATTTACGACTGCAGTTGGCAGCTCCGCCGTTCAATGGCCATAAATTCTCATCAATAAATCAAATGTAAAGCTTTTCCTCGTCCAATGTGAGGGCGCCGCGATGTATGCAATGTTTTTTCTCTCCTTTCTTCTCCTCTTGTTGTGACAGTCAGTGTAAATGTATTTGTATGTGTGTGCGTGTGCGGGTGCAAGTGAGAGTGTGGCAAGTGACATGTGTCACTCCATAATAATCGCATTTGCATGGATCCCAAACGATTGCAAAACTGCCATGAATAACCAAACAGGAACTCGGACAGAAAGCTCTTTAGGTGCTGGAGGGGGGGGAGGGGGTAAGATCTTAGACCTAATCACGTCTTGGGCTTCGTTTGTGGTTGTGGGACACAACAGGGGCGGGGGGGGCTTACTGCTAGATACGATTAAGTATACGCATAGTTGATTGCTTTGTCTCTGGGACGCGCTGATAATACTTACAGGTTTCCATTTTGCTTTCGATTTGTTTTTGGGGGGAAGGAGGGACTCTGGATTGCTTTGGTTTCGAGTGAGATACCGAGAGAGAGAGAGAGAGAGAGAGAGAGAGATCGAGATGCTGTTGTAGGAACCCAGTTAGTGGCTTAGAGCAGCTCCGTTTCCATTTGGGCGGCCTCGACGGTCTCCACAATGGTGGCCGTAGGCGCCGTGACCGAATCTCATGGAACATAGCGCGTGGTCAGTGCTCCGTCGTCGTCGTCGTCCACCCGGAGGCCGCCACAACCGCAGCCGTAGCAGCACGGCAGCCAGCTGTCTCCGCTGTAGCCGCCTTTTGGTCAAATCGCAGAGACCTGCTCGAGCTCGGCACTGGAGCGGCCCGAGTTCATCATTCCGACCACATTCTTGGCCGCATAGTCGGTGATGAAGCGGTCGCTGTTCCGCGGATGGATGTTGCCCACGTCCTGGGCACAGCACCAGGGGTTGCGCATGGTCAGGATGCGCTTGAAGGCGTCCCGGAATTCCTTGTTGAAGATCGAGTAGATGATCGGGTTGAAGGCCGAGTTCGAGTAGCCCAGCCAGGTGAGGATCTTGAAGGTCTGTCCGCCGATACAGGTCTTGCAGAAGGCGGCCGTGATGTTCACGCAGAAGAAGGGCACCCAGCAGATGAGGAACACGCCCATGATCACGCCCACAGTCACCGCCGCCTTGTGGTCTGAGACGTGGTACGGCGAGCTGTGGTGCAGGTTTCGCACCTTGAACTTCTTGGGCGTCATCTTGGGGCGTCGAATGCTCTTGTAGCGCTGCTTCTCTGCCACCTCACCGGGTCGGGTCACCGCCTTGATGGACTTGACATGCTTCTGGGCATAGCAATACAAACTGAAAGATAACCAGAGAGAGAAGGGAGAGAGAGAGAGAGAGAGAAATGGCAATTATTTGTCACTTAATGAATGTCTTGTGCTTATGGGCGTTTGCGACAAATGATTGTTCAACTTCTGGCTATTTTGTTACTGGTCAGTAGTTACAGTTTCATGTAATTGATATGATAATTATTCACTTGGGCCACTTGCCATGTCAACTACTTCACAATAGCCAAGGGAAACACACTGCGTATACGCAACGTACGACTTTCATATCCAATCTTCCACTTCAGCTGCTCTCAATGAGACCCCCACTTCTTCTCCTACTCCCATTTCTAGTACTACTCTCTGCCATCTATAGTGCTGCTGGGCAGCAAATAAACAAGCATATGTGTCCGTCACAGTATCTGTCAGAGTATCTGTCAGAGTGTCCGTCAGAGTGTGTGTCCGTGTCCGTGGGCGAGTGTTTACTTGTATAAATCCCCCCACATAAAAAGGATAACACGACCAGGCACAAATTATGACGATAAAAGTATATTTATTCTGTAATTTAACCGAAATTTGATAGAAAATTCCAATGCTCAACCAGCAAGGGATCCATTTGTTGAAACGGAGCAGAGTCCACTCCCCCATCCGCCCCCATTGGCTGCAAATCTCGTTAAGCTAAAATGGCAACGTGCCCCTGGCCGTAACGTTGATGAGCAGCCAGGCCATATCGCTGTCCTGTTGCTACTCCTAAATACTTGTGTGTGTGTGTGTGTGTGTCCTTATCCTAGTCCTTTTCTACACGCCCAAGTCTTTTGCCTGCTCTGTTGGGGCGGGCACTGGTCTGGGGGTCAGCCTGGGGATTACTTAGACGGACACTAATGCGTGCGCTTATTTGCTCACGACGACCCATACCCCCAGCAACCCCTTGCCACAGCCCACAACCCAAAGCCCACAGTCGACACAACCTCTCGTGCCTGGCGGCTATCAGGGGAGCGCGCTTTTTCCTTGTGGCATTTTTCTGATATATTCAGCACTGCGATAGCAGCAAACTTCCTTCGTTTTTACAACATTTTATTATATACTTTTACTACTTCTGACTCGACTTTCTCTTTGTGTTTTCGGCATAGCTGGAAAATATTTGAGTTCTCGTTGTGTTACCATTTGAAGCCAAAAAGTTTCCTCAGCTCCGAGATACCAGAAGTATCTGTCTATCTGTGTATCTCCATAATTGCAGCTGAAGGCGTCCGCAAAGGAAATGAGTTTCTTTATGCATTTCATGTTTTATGCAGGGCCCAAAAGTTTGCCCCCAGAAATCTGAATCTGAATCTGAAACCCCATCTGAAATCGCATTTGACTTACCGACAGTAGATGCCAATCATGACCACACAGGGCAAGTAGAAACTGATACAGCTGGAAACGACGGCATAGGTGGGCGTGAGGTCGAGGGCGCATGTGGGGTACTTCTTGCCATTATCCTCGAAAATCATCGGCTGGTCGGGCCGATGGATGCCCAGGGAGATTGGCACAAACGAGACGAATGCGGCCAGCAGCCAAATGGCGGCGATGGTAATGACAGCCACGCGTCGTGTCACCCAGCGGCCATATCTGTGAAAGAGTACAAAATGAAAGCGACTCGGTGAGAAAAGGGTTGCATCAATTGGGAGTAACGGAAGCGGAAATACACGCGCCACGCTTGCCAGGCTGCTCCTCCTCCATATGGTGATGCTGCTGCTGCTGCTGCCGCCACTGCTTCTGGCTTTTGTCATAACACACAAAGAGGGAGAGCACCAGAAACGGGAGCAGCACAAGGACCAGGACCAGGACCAGAAATATCAGCAGCAGCAGCAGTAACATCAGAGGCGGGACTGAAAACAACGGAAACATGGTGCCGTGTTGTGATTGTGGCTTTGCATGTCGCCGGCATTCCCTCAGCGCCCTGCAGTGGCAGTGGCCATTAGACACAACAACACAACATCATTTTCGGGGCTGGGCGCGACAAGTGTGTGCATGGGTCCGGCCGGCATCAGATCAGGGATCAGGATCAGGTGTGTAGCCGCGCTGCATGTCATTAATTACCAAGCATGCCCGTGCGACAAATCGAGCTAACCCGAAACCAAACCGCAGCCACATATCCCACACAGACCCTGCCACATGGCGCATGCAAATCAGCCTCGTTTGGCTACCTTTTTCAAGCACTTCGATTGCGCCCCTACAGCAGGAAATGAGCAGGCTGAATTAGGGTACCAAAAACCCACAACCCACAGCCCACAGCCCAGACTCCTGAATATACACAGACCGAAACCGAAATACCCAGCAAGACTGAGTGGGGGCCACAAGAGCGGTGCCATATGCCGCATCATTCTGGCTTGTGCAGGAAATCAAACAGAATAATTCAATTTCAATACAAAGACGCACTCAGACGATGACGAGGATGCGGATGAGGACGAGAACGAGGACACAGACGACGACAAAGCGGAAACGGAAGTTTATGTAATTGTATTCACATACAAATTCAATTTCGTTTTCGGCACGAAAATTGATTTCCATGTGACGAAAGCCCTAGCTCTTGGGGCCCAATCTCTCCACCTGTCAGGCTCCCGCACTCTCTATCAAAGTTTCCCAATCGTATTTCTTTCCTGCCCCTCCTGCCTGCACTAATTCGGTTGCTTCGACGGTTGAGGTAACGCTTTGATATATATATATATATATATGTATATGCACATACTCGTAAAGCTGCACCCATTAAGCGACTGCCTGCCATCGTAGAGCAGCCAATCAGCGCCGAAGCATCGATGGGCTAATTGAAATCGTGTGTGAGAGTTCAGATGTTGTGAACTGTACCAGGAGCAGGCTGCTCCAAGCCAAAGGACATTTGCATTTAACGCTCGAGCTCTGGCTGTGGTTCTGGCTGTGGTTCTGGCTGGGGCTCTGGCTATGACTCTGGCTTCACTGGCTCCGTGGCATGCGGCGGCGGCGGCTCTGTGTGTGTTGTCCCACATGCACTCAAGAAATTACCGCAAGGCACGCAGAATGATCCAACAGTCCTGGGGAATGGGAGATGGGCTGGGCTGGGCGCTGGGGGTTGGATGGGGAACATTTGCATAGATCGGGCTGATTCTTTTCCAACGTCAGCTTGTCGGGGGATGTTTGCTTTTGCTTTTGTGTTCAACATGGGAAATTTTATGACTCTTTACTGTCATTGCCGGCACTCGCATCAGGTACTATGGAACAAAAGGTGCAGGAAGTTGGGAATGAATTCCAGAGTCACTATTATGGCACAAAAATTAAATGTAGTTTGTAAAAGATATCCTCTCTCTTATCTTAAACCTTAAAGGTATATTCCCCACCCCACTACACTTGTCTTTCCATTCCTATCTGTGGACCTACCCTGTAGATTCCCAAGAACAACTTTTTGCCGACACAAGCCAAGACAACCCAAAAAAAAAAAAAACAATTACAAAATGTTCCCAAGTGCGTCATTGTAGGTGGGACAGGTATTTGTGGTGTGTGTTTAAGTGTTGAGCCTCCCCCAACCACAGCGCCATTCCACCTCCATTTACACCCACACCTGCATAAGTACGTGTGTGTGTGTGAGGAGCTCCCCCTTCCTGTGGCAAAGTTTCATTGTTCTTTCGCTTTTTATTGCAGTTTAAAATGAATTTCACATATGCGTCTGACAGTTACGATGATGACAGGCGCCAAAGTCAACGATGAGAGGACAACAGAGTTTTGGGAACGACAACGGCAACGATGGCATCAACTTGTCACATAAAATACAAAAATTTCCCATTTCGTTATTCCACTTTCTTGGGATGGGAGAGGATGAGATGAGAGGCCAGCCGCTTCAGCTTCAGCTTCACTTTGGCAGGGCCTGCTACTAATTAAATTTGCACGCGCTTCTCATCCAAATTGTTTTTTGCGAAATCCAGGCGAGCGCAATTAAATTAAACGCCTGCAATTATTCTAAAACGCTAAGAAAATATACAGAATCAGCAGTTCGTTCTTGTCGAGAATGGGATGGGTCCTGGATGGATGTGCTCTAATGAGACTGAACTTTGCTGGAAGGCACAGCCTTCCCTGAACGGGGCGGGGTGGGACGGGAAGGGGGGCGCAAAGAAATGCGTTGCTGCCTCCACTTTGACATGCAAATAAATCAGATTTGCATAAAGAGCAGGATGGAGACGAGGGGAGATCTGGGGAACGGAGTACTGCTCTAAGGATAGCAATATTAATGCTAGACACATCCCAGAGATCCCAGGCACCATTTCTCAGACACAAAAGGTGGCGACTGTGCTGTGGCGCTGTGCTGTGCTGCGCTGCGTTGAGTTCTCCTGCAATTTAGCAGCCAGCTGACGGCACCTCGCACCCCAGTGCTGGGTGCTGGGTGTTGGGTGTTGGGACGAGTGTTCGGGTCTGCTCCTTCAGATTGAGTGGTGCCGGCGACGCCTTGACATTTGAAGTGTAAAGCATTCTTAGGGGCATCCTAGAGGGCTTTGGTATACATAGTACAGGGAGCCACTGTCGGAAGGCGGGAATGCAAACGAATTCAGGTGGCCAAACTCAATTTTAAATCGCTGTCGGGTCTTGCCTAGCGGCCACTGCTCTTTGAGTGGCTCTGCAAATGTCATTAACCCAGAGGCTCGAATTAATATCGGACCATAGAAAGCGGGCTCAATCAGGGTCTCAATGGCAATCATTTGGATTAATGTAAAACCTAAGAAAGCCGTAAATAGATTAAATCAAAACTGAAAGCTTTTTAAATGGAATAAATGTCAGCCCCAGTTGGATTGCTTATATCGATTACCCCATTGAGAGACTCAACCTTTACCATCAAAGAAGATCGACCAACCAATTCTGGCACTTCAGGACCCATCGATTTCGTACAGAAAAACTGCTGCAAACTCAATCCCATCTCTTGCTTAATTTCACATTCAATTCCATCCATCCAACCAGCCAGCTAGCGCTCCATCCTTCTATGTCTGCTTATCCTCGAGGACAAACGGAATTCAAAATCAGGAAAAATGTTGCATGAAAATTGTCATTTGCTTGCCCCAGCCAGTCGCCCCGAATCTCCTCGCAACCCCTAAGCAGTCGCTCCGCCAGAGCTCATTTAAATCCTTTGCCGGGGCATACAAAATTTGCAATCTGAATTTTTAGACCCGCTCCGGCATCAGCTTGCCACATCAATGAAGCGTTATGTGCTCTCCAACTCGTTACGGGAACCGGGCCCCATACAAACCAACAGAGCAGAGAGATATGTACACTCATCTATAGAGTGGGGGCAGAGCCAAAGAGGTGGAGACGGAGACAGAGGCAGAGGCAGAGATGGATGCTGCCACACCAGTACAACTGGTACAGCATTTTTCATAAACGAATAAGCTACCCCAGGTGGCAACAAGCAGGGGTCGTAGTTGTTGAAGGGGTGGCAGACTGCTGGAGGGGGACGGATGGACGGAGAGGAAAAAAAATATTTTTCTACTTTTGGCTTTTGGCTGAAAATAGCATCAAAGGATTTATTATGGCTCTTTTATGACGGGGTTGGTGGGCTAGTGCTGCGGCAGCTGCGGGGTTGGAAACTGTCTCGATTTGCTGTATGTAGCTGCCCCTAGCCCCAAGCCCCTTGTTGCGCCACCAAACAGCTTACCCCGTACTGCCGCAAAGCGTTCTACAATCATTTCGTTAGGTTTCTCCCACTGGGCTCATGGTCTAGCTCTGCGCTCAGCTCAGCGGCAGGCTGTCAGCAACTTGACCAACATCATTTTTAACATAGCACATACAAACACAGACACACACACACACACACACGCACTGGAACACATCTACAAATGTGCTTTCACCCACACGTGGAGAGATTCCGCTCTGCTGCTACCGCCGACACATAATAAATGTTTGCGTTTGACTTTGCCAGAAACTGTAATATTTCTGTTCCGATTCCTGTGGCCCTTCAAATTTTTGTTGGCTTAAACTTTTGGCCAGACCAGAGAACAGAGAACAGAGAACAGGCTCTGTTCGGGTGCATTGTTGAAAATTTAATTAACACACAATTGTTGTGGTCCAGCCGAATATAGCAGCATGTAGAGTTTTGAGCACAGCAGGGAGACGCCTGATAAACTTGTTTCAAGTTTTTAGGGGGGCCGAAGGCTTTTGTTAGAATTGCTTGGCTTTGGAAATCAATTTCAAATGCTGACTACAAAGCATACTAACATGGCTGACTGGCAGCTTTTTAGGCCACGACAGCAGGACAAGCAGGACGGGCAGGCAGCCAGGCAGCCAAGCTCATTGTCATTGTCATAGTCGGAGGCACACAAACTCTCTATGTGTATGAGAGAGACACACACAGAGAGACACAGACTGGCAGCCACCTGAGGCAGCAGAATTTGATTGTCTCTTAGACTTCCTCCTCCTACTACTACTCCTACTCCTTCTCAGTCTCCTCTTGGCAGGAGAGGACAGAGCAGGCCGGGACTGAGCCGCACAGCTGGAGGAGAGACGTGCCGGATGTATGTACACAAGCTAGATTGAACAGTGATAATGGAACATCACATTTGGGCAACTGTTATCCACCTGATAGATGAAGTCATTTCGATCGGGTGTGACAAATGTGAAATGTAGGCCAGAGTAAATAAAGTTAAACGAAATTTTAAAGATACACTTGGCTAGGCTTAAGGTTTTATGGGAAATGGAAATGGAGTAGAGCATGAAGGAATGGTTCAATTTCAATACCTTACCTTTTTCCACATTAATCAACGTTCTCTTGATGACAAGCTTAGAATTTCTCTGTTCTCTTTGGCAACAAGTGACCAGCTGCTAATGAAAGCTCTTTTGTTATCCTTCGCTTGGGTTCTGTAACATGACTTGCAGGAAACGATGATTCCCTCAAAAAAAAAAAGAAGCACCAACCACAGCAGAAATTCAACCTCCCCAAATGCTGGCTGCTCTGGCAACTTCATCTTCAATAAAGTCTCCCCCTAAAAGCGAAAAACATTCCTCGTAATGCCCAATAAATCTGTTACTAATGAAACAATTATGTGGGGCGATTAATGGGCCACACTGCCATAAACAACTCGAGTGGCAGAGGCGGAAAAACAGGGAGAGGAGAGGAGAGCAGTGTAGCAGTGGCACGAGTGGCACAAAAACGTGACAAGCATGACAACGCGGCGTATGAGTAATGTGCATACAAAGCACCTGCAATGGCGCCTGACTTGGGGCTGACATTAATGAATCGATATAGACGAGCGCGGCGCGGCTGTCAGTGGGGTCTTTTCGCCTGTCCGTACCAGTGCCCTTGGTCTCGGGGAGTACAATTAGTTTCAATCGCTCGGTATTATGGATGGCATAATTTATACATTTGACAGGGAGACGAGGACAGCTGACATCACTCACCTGAGCGGATCCTTGATGTGGATGTAGCGGTCCATCGATATAGCGCACAGATTCAGAATTGACGCCGTCGAGCACATGACATCAAAGGCCACCCAAGTATCACAAAACTGCGCTCCAAAGATCCAATATCCTGCAGGAGATATATCGAACAGGAAGAACAGATAGAGAGGGGGAAAGTTAAATGACTGTTTGATTGACCTGACGGTCTGATTGCTTGTTTAAAATTCTTAATAAGTACTATGGCAATGGCAATGGCTCTGGCTTGGGGGTTGGGGAAGGGTCTGTGTCTGTGTGTCTGTGTGTGTGGTGCGGAAATTGCCATGTTGCGGCCTGCGCGCGACAGACGGGATAAAAAGTTGTTTCATTTGCTTGCCGTCGTGCAACAAGCCCAATAACAACAACCATAACCGGTGGCTGCCTTCGGAAGTCGAAACTTTTGATACCCTATACAATCTATCGTTCATTTTCTAGCTTTCAAGTAGTCGAATTTGTCTATATTTTAGAGCCACGAGTGGCACATACTTTAAGTGGTCAGAAAAACATCAGGTAATAAGCGTAGTACCCCTGGCATAGAGGATAAGCCCAACAGAGACTGCAACAGGGACAAGGAGCAACAAGGCAACGTCTGAAAATAGTGTCACAGCCATCAGATTCTTGTTTCATTTATTCATGACGTAAATTGAGTTTAAATGATTTCATAAATTAATTTCCGTTTCCTCTGCTTCCCTTTTGCATTCCCACCGCGCACACACACACGTCCCGCTGTCCTTTGCGCCATTTAAATTTCATTTGGTCAAAAGTAAAAACAAATATTTTGTGTTTTTTTTTGGGCTGGCACATTTTGTAAGTGCGCTCTGCATTTATGGACAGACTCGACTGATGTTCGGTGCGTGACCAGAAGCGGATGTCCTTTGGCGGGTCCAGGGAAGACGGCAATGCCACACGGAAATAAATTACACACAGATACAGAGCACACACACACACACACATGGGTGGGTGGGGTCGATGTGTGCGTGGGCTTGTGGATTTCAATAACAGATTTTGATACACAAAAAGGTTATTTATTTGCGGTATGGCTTTTGCATGATGATTCGATAAGAAAACGCACATCATGCTGGCGAACGGTGCGGCGTACGGCTTTCATGCCGCTCAATCAGGCGTGCCACAGGATATGGCTCTTAAGTGCCACAGGATGTGCCGACGCAACTGGTCAAATCAGATCGCATCCCATTCCATCCCATCCCATCCGACCCTCCTCACTTTCCTGCTGTCGAACGTCAAAAGTTATCCTGTCAAGTCAGCCATAATGACATTCAGTTTTCAATGCTTTAAAAATTGATTTAAATAGAGAAATATAATGTATAAAAATTGTGCTGGTAGCTAGCCAAAAGAGCACATTGCTTCTGGGAATATTTTCGAATGGTTGGAGCGGTTCTAAACTCTTTAGAGCTATGCCAAAACATGTTTCAGCTGTCAGTGTCCTGTCGATGGCCTTATTTCATAGCTCTCTTGTGGTTATCAAAAGCATTGCATTCGATTTGCAAATCTATTCCATTAAGCATCGCATTTGCACGCCACATGAGCCCCCCAATGCACCCAAACTCCGCTCACAAAAGCAGCTTTGGCACAAAAACATGCACAGCATTTGCCTCAATGCTCAGGGCCCCGAAGAAAGTAATTCCAGAAGAGAGAGAGAGGGAGAGAGTGAACTCTCTCATGGGGAAGCCTGGGGATCTGTACCAGTCAGCAAATAATTCCCACAGCCTTCAATACCCAAATGCGTATACACATGCCAATTGCTTATGGCCAAAAATGTGTTATATGCTTCTCTGTGGCACCATCTGTCTGTTCTCTTAACGTGTCTGAATTTGAATGGGGGATCGGGATTGGAAGTGGAAGTAGAAGTGGGTCTGATTCCGGGTCCCGGTCTGGGCTGGATGGAGTCTCTTGTTGTTTGCATTTGTCCAATTGCGTATGATGTTTATTTGCTGATTTGCCTGTCTTGAAGCGTGCTAAATGTTGCCTTGGCGAAAATAATTTCCCTCTGTACGGCTGTCTGTGTATCTGTGTATGGGTGGGTGGGTTGGTGTTGAAAGCCCCCTGAGGCATCTGTTTGTCTTGAGAGCAGCTGAGCATTTTTATTTATTTTTTCACACATTTGCTTACGCGGCAGGCCTCTCCAATCATCCTCTCAGACGGGACGAGTGGCAAAGTCGTTTATTATTTTCACACACTCCCAGGAAAACCCCTGGAAAACGCTGTGCTGGGTATGGGTGTGGGTGAGGGCCTGACATACATGTGTCACCTCAACGCATCGCAACGCATTCCACTCCCGGCTTTGGCTCACAGTTTCCAGCTCATATGACAAGCTCACATTCGGCTTCTTCCTTTGTTTGTGGGGGACGCTCCTCCGCTCCGATTTTTCCACTGTTTGTGCGAGTCTCTGCACATTGATGTCAGCTGCATGTTTCCTGAACCGGAACACGTTGTTAGCTCTCTCCCCGGCTGCTTCGAACCCCTATTCTTCTCATGGGAAAAGTTTTGCCGGCTCTCAAAGCCGCCGTTCGCCTAATTTGCCTCTTATTTACTTAGCCAATGTTCGCGCTGCTGCCACTCGTCAAGTCCTCCCAGGATTCAGGACACAGTGCCATCAGTGCCATCCCCGTTGTGGAATTAATAAAATGCACTCATAAACGGCACCCGGAATGAGGCTGCGACTGCTGCTCCCCCCTTCCCCCATTGGCATCCGGCTCGGCAAAAACTTGCAGCTGCAAAACTTTGCCAGTGCCAGCGTCAACGCTGAGAGGATGCGAAGGAAGGGTCTCATAAAGGAAAGGCTTCCATGGCGGCTGGAGGAAGGACTGGCACGGCTCCTCTTGGAATGGCTAATGGAAAATAATCAGAATGTGTGGTTGCACTTGGGATCTGCATGTTGGTCTCCGCATCAGACATGCAGCTGGAATAAAATGAAATTCCTGTATGGCTCACTCTAACCATTTATTCAACGATGGTTGCAAGAGGGTGAGATGAAGAGTTGATCGGAAGCTAGAGCTAAATCTACTTATGTAGATGTCTCTTTGGACTACCCCAAAATGAAACTAAATTTTAAAACATCAAGGGCAGCCCTCGCTTATGTATATCATGCCTCCACCTTCCACGGAAGTCCTTTGCAATCACAATGGACCTCTCGGCGTCGGCATACCCGCTGTACTTTGGGTACTCGTGCGAGGAGCAGCTCCTCATGCAGCTGACACTTTAAAAGGCATTGACAAAGCCACATAAAATCCGGCTTTAAGCGCTGCCAGGCATGTCAAATGGGCCCCCAACACGAGAGTGGAGGAGGTGGGGGATGAGGGCAGGCACTCCTCCGTCGACTCGTTTCGACACTCCTCGGTTCCTCTCAAGGGGCGGACCTCAACGCTTTTTGCGCTGGAACAGCCTGCAGCATTTTACATAAATTTCCGCGATAGCAACAAAAAAATTTCAATTGCAATTTTCCATTACCCACACAGAGATACGGATAAAGACTCAATAGAGAGGGAGATGGTATTGGTGGTATTGATGGCGGTGGTGATGGCGGTTAGGATGCTGATGGCAGAAAAAAGTGTTCATTTGTACTCACCCAGCAAATCGTTGACGCCTGCGAATGTCATCACCAGGGAGGCCACAAACAGATCCGCAATCGCTAATGAGGCCAGGAACAGGTTGCCGATGCGTCGCAGGCTGCGCTCCGTGTAGATGGCCAGGCAGACGAGGATGTTCCCGGCCACGGATAGGAATATCAGCACCGATAGGAAGATGCCTGCGGCGATTCCGACAAAAACATATTTGTACACCCATAATCGCACCATATCCAGGTGATAGTTATGGCCATAAGCGCCGAACAATGATCAGACAAAGCATACTTATTGGATGGTATGGGATGGGACACTTGATGTGTTCTGTTGTGCATGTGGATGTGCCCTTGACGGTGTGGAGTTTGCCGCATGCAACATGCAATTTTACATATAATTGCTGGGATTGTATAGAGTACAGTGTGTGTGTGTGTGCATGTGCGCTTACAAGTGTGGCATGGCTGATGAAGGGTCTGGTGGTTCTGTGTGTGAGTGTACGTGCTGCATTCAACGACATTTACTTTACCAACAACAACAATTGACACAAGGGACAGCGGCTCCGGTTCCTCACCAACTATTGTATCCATTTCGGAGGCGTTTGTCCAGCTGCTCTCGTTGTAGAACGACGTCAGCTGCAATGAAGTCAAGTAAAAGAGGTAACGAGTGTTGTTAAGACAGTTTCCAATTAGTTCTAGGGTTAGTTCTAGCACTCCCACTCCTTTGATGTTCAAACTAATTAAATTTGTGAAATGTTTTTGGCAAATTTAATTGGAGTTTTCTCTACTTTCATTATGCCTTGCCTGAGTGTGGCATGCGTGTCTTTGCTGCGGCATCCGAAGGCAGGGCTGTCGCATAAAACTATCAATCATCTGTGGCATCTGTGGCTTCGTTCGGGCAGCACCCGAAGAGGACAACGTCTCTGGCATTATTCATAATTAAAATTGACAAAATTTCAAGAACATTTTTGGGGGAGGCTCTAATGAAATTAATTTGTTTGCCTAAGCGTTGCCTTTGCCCCATCCTATCTATCTCTCTCTATCCCTCTGGCATCTGTCTGTCTGTATGTGGCAACTTTGAGTGCGAATTTGTCTTGCGGTTTCTTCAGTCGTTTTACTGTGTATCTCTCTCTCCCTGTGTGTGCGGCAGACATGTTGGCATTCTGGTGGTTGCCTTAGCTGTAGACCCACCATCACCCACTATCCCCAGGCAGTGGCACCCACACACACACACACACACGCACACAATTGAGCTGTGTAAATTAATTTATTAATTAATATATACTCGCACAGCCAGGCACTTCTACTTCTACTCGTATGAGTGCGGGAAATGCAATTACTGCGAGAGTGGAAATTGTAGTTGGGCACTGGAACTGGCTGGGAACTGGTTGGGTCCCCGAAAAAGGATTCACCGTGTCTGCCCTGCCCTGCAGCTGGCTTTGGTCTTTTTCCGCGTACGCCTGCCACAGGAAAGTAATAATAACAATAACAGAAACAATTACAATAATTATAATAATGAAAACAATAATGAAATGCTCAAAAGCAGACCTGAAAACCGCTGACAAATGCAATTAATTAATTCAAACATTGAACTGCCGACGCAGTATAAACATTTTCCCTGCCACCCAGCACCTGGCACCTGCCTCCCACTCCACCAGCCGCAGTTCAGTTCATTTCCGTCCGGAGCTTCGCTTTCCATCGATAGAACTTTATTCAATTACATATTTTTCAACGGCGCATGTAGTTATCTCATAAGCGGCTTATTAACTTTAAAGTTGTTAATTGTTTGAAATGGAAACTGAAGTTTAATGAGCCCCAAAATGCTGCGGCTGTGGCTGTGCGCAGGCCACAAATGAAGCACTCTTCTCTCTCGTGCGACACATGGCGTGTGCGTAGTTTAGCGAAATAGTTTTGGGCACATGCAACTAATTAGCCAACAGATTGTGGATCCCTGTTGAAGATCATTCGTATTATTGTTATCGCTTAGAACGAGAAACGTATTTGAATAAAGCAATCCCACATCGCGAATACGTAATGCAATGAAAGCTGTTTTATTTTTGACTTCTGCATGGTCATCCCTATGGTATTCGATGTACAATTCACATAATTTGAAAAGGAAGCACAACCTCTTCGCTTGGCCATCAAGAAAATTGCATAAATATTTAACCTCTTCCCAGAAACAACATTAAAACTGTGCTCCCTCCTGCCTTGGCCCCAGAAGTGTGTTTATGCATTCACAACTTGGCCAGAGCGAGTAATATTGATTGGCCAAGGGCCTGGGTTGGGGGGCTAACTTTCTGTGGATGGCTGCCCCCGAGGCACTGGCTGATTGGGTTAAGGATTACGTGTAATGGACCATGAATTCACAATAAACAAAATTAATTGCCGCTGCCCATTACGACCGCCCGGCGGCGACGGACAATAAAAGACACTTAAGATTATAAAAATTACATGAAATGTTTTCGCGTGTCAAGTGAATTTTCATTAAACTTTCCAGCTGCTGCTGCTGCTGCTACGGCTTCTCCGACAGAGATTTTGTTTTGCCGGCAAACATTACCCAGATGTTGATGGGGATGTTGTTCATGTTGATGATTCTTTCGGTGGCATCATTAAAAAGCCGTTAAGTGCTCGGAAGTGGCAGGAGTCAGGGACTGGGGCACCGTGAGTCAGCCATCTTAAGGAAGAGGCTACAGCTACAGCACTCGTAATGGATTGCCAATGGAAGTTACGGCGAGATAAACGTGACCATTTGCTAAGGAAACAACGATAAGTTCTTATGAATTTGTTTATTTACTCAAAGCCAGCGTGACAGTCAATAAAGACGGCTTGGGGAGATGCGACTTTGAAGGCCACACCTTTCCCTTTGGATTTTAGTATCCCTCTTCTATGGTCCATATCTTGGTCCTACATTCTCCCATAATCCTTTGCTCTGGCCTACATTCTCTCAGTGTCCTTCTTGCCAACTTAATCCACAATTTAGTGACTTGCATGGAACAACGCGCTAAGAGAAAGCATAAACCAAGCATCTGCCAAGTGCCTGCGAAAAGAATTTAAACTGCTCCAGAGAACAGCAGAAGTGGGTGGAAACCAGCAACTGTGACAGCAGCTGCTGCATTTAATTGCCAATAAAAGTGGACAACAAATGTATCTGGAAAACGGTTTGTAGCTGAAGGCCGCGTCGAGTAAACACAAAGCGGAAAAGGGAACGCAGTGGGACAAGCTGGGGGCCACGGGCTAGCGGACACGGGCCGCACTTAGGCGCTCTGGCTCTGTTTGCAGAGTTAAATGGCACAATGCGTTGATTAAACGTCAACACACACACACACACACACACGCGCGTAGGTGTATCTAACAGTAAACACTGATACACAGATAGCTGTAGGCTGGCAACAATAATAAGGCTCGAAACGGTAAAAGGGAACACAGACCTGTTGGAAAAACAACCACAGAACACGAGGCATAGTCCAGCCGCAAGAAACGATGCTGGAGATACCCTTATAAAGATCTCGTTCTTATGGCAGCCATATAGAGTCATAAAGTCATCCGATTCGAGTTAAATAATGGAAAACAGTCATGAGGACATGGCCTGATAATCAAAGCAAGCATCGTAGTACCCTTTGCAAGGGTATATAATGCTAAAGTGACTGCCCTGCCTCCCAACCATGGTACCAGCACCAACCTGGCCAGCGTCCTTCCCTGTCTGTGTGTGTGTGTCTGTCTGGCTGTCTGGCTGTCCAGGAAGTAGTGTGATTTACAAGGAGCAGCTCAACAGAACAGAACAGGCACAATAATAAGCGAACTGCACAAAAGGAGGACACGGGACTGAGTCCACAGTCCTAGAGCTCCACACTTTACAGTGTCATTCGAGAACATCCGCAGTTAAGGCAGTAGAATAGCCGACCATATGGCCAGGGGCGTAGTTTTGTTAGTTGAATGTTATAAACCATAAACTCTAACAAAAGCTGGAGAAAATAGAATTCCCACGAGCAGAAAGTAAAGTTGTAGAATGCACCATAATAAATTTCTCATTTTCCAGCACTTTGAACTTTTCACACAGGATTCCCCACCAAAAACCTGAACCGCTTAAACTTGAGCTTGAGTCTGAGAGCCAGACAGAATTTTGTGGTCGGTGCTGCTTGCTGCTCGACCTGGTGCTCCCTGATTAGCATATATTTAAATTCTCATAATAAAGGAGAGAAATTTCGCCGAATGAGGGTCTCCCCCGGCCTGCTTGAGGTGGAAAGGATAATAGCCGGGCCTAGACAGCTGATTTATGCGGTGAGCAAATATTTATTGTTTGCTTTAAGGAACTTTCCCAAAGAACTTCAAGTCTTGGTGGGCTAGAAGCAGTGGATACCTCGTTATCCAATGGAAAAGAAGACAGAGCTTCCAAGGTGTGGCATTCGGCACTCACTTGAGCAGATGGTAACTGCACTAACAATTGCGAAATGCAAAATGCGAAATGCGAAATTCTTTCTTCCTTCTGTACATCTCGCCTTGAAGCCATTGTCAGAACTGTCAATGGCCATTGACAATTGCAGAGGGAGAGGCACTGGCAGGAGTTCGAGCTCCTCCTGCAGACAGCTGTCTGTTCATGGCTCTAACCCCTCTACTCTCTACGCCTGTCAGCCAACATTACTGCTTGTTCTGAATGTGTGTGTGTGTGCTCATTGTTTGAATTTCGGCTTAATTAAACAAAGCTGAAAAGTCAAGAAGTTGCCGTGGGGAGTGGGGAGCGAAGCACACATGTGTCTCTGTCTCTTACCTAAACTGTCATAAGTGCGGCCCAAGCATCTATGAGAATTCCAGCAGGGGCTTATGATGCAAATGGTGTGGAAAAGCCGGCCTTCTCCTCGAGTGGAGGAGGGCTGAAGGATGAGCAGTGGCTCGTCCCTCAATTATGAATGAACTAATTAGATTCATATCGTCCTAAGCTGATGGATAACAAGTTTTCCTACCCTCCAGCGGGGATTCACACTTGCGGTGAGCGACCAGACCTTGGACCTCAAGCTCATGTCGAATTTTTCCCCCTATAAATAATTAAAATAACCCACAACTAGTCGAATGCTGGTAGCAGCCTTGTCTGTGGAAAAATCTGATTAAAATTGCATTACGTTGCGGTCGTGTGCAACAGCCCCGGAAAACACGTTTCTTAGAGTAAGTACTTTTCGGTGGTGTGTCCATGGATATATAGTGATTGAATTTAACTGCGATCTAATCCCCGTTTCATCATATATGTACTGAGTATGTGCCTTGTCAGGCATATACTACATAGAGGTATATATAGTGAAGTCCACATCATCTGAACACTACAAGAGAATAAGCCTCCACTGCTATGCTAATTACCCCCTTCCCGTTTGATCATAAGTGTCTGAGGGTCCTGTTTGTCTCCGTGTGGGCAAAACAAATGTTTTGGCTGTGTTTGCCCCATCGCTGCTCTATTGCCTGCCAGCTTCGCAGAGCGTCGAGTCCTGGTCGTGCCGATGAGGTCTGTTTGTGTTTGCTGCTAGCCTTTAGATTGCCTTGCTGATTGGCCTCGGGGAAGATTGTCAACGACAGGATAATTAGCTGCAACAGGAGATGACTGTCTGGTGGGATGCTGGGGCTGCTGCTGCTGCCGCTGCCGATGTGTATCTGCTGCCACTCTTAAGCTGATTGTATAAGCAGCATCGCACACCCTCTTCTCAATCACTCACTCACTCTCACCCACTGGCTCTCAATCTCTCCGTCACTCTCCCCTGCACGGTGCATCGATTTTATTTTCCTTTGGCTTTCCTTCAACTTTTTCCGGATTTTCACAGAATTTGAGTGGAAAACATGCCAAGTGAACGTCAGGCAGTCAGGCAGTCAGTCAGTCACTCGCTGGGGCATCTTTCGAGTGTGTGCGTGTGGTTGTGTGCTTAACACAAACATCCCGTTAACTCGCACAAGTGTCGTCCTCGCTACACAGGCATTCACACTCACACACTCAGAGGAGAGGAAATACACACTCACACACTCATACACTCATGGAGTGCAAATACACGAATGCAGCTGCACTTGGCTTTATTGAAGGTGGAGAGCGAGAATGCGAGAATGGGAATGCGAATGGGTAAAGGAATGATAAATGAAACTCTGTCTTATGGACTTTTGTCTAGCCATGTCGGGAATCTTGACAATTGCACCTCCGCAAATCCAATAAAATGCGAAAAGCATCTGCAATCTTCAATAAGATTTCTCGCACTTGTTTGGTAGATATAAGAAACATCGCTCCAATATCAATATCCCAAATATGATTCTGCATGAAATGGAATAGGAAGCATTGGCATTTCTTTTGTCGTCTTAATAGTCTTAGACCTAGTGTAGATCTTATCCCTCGCATTTCGAAATGTTTGATCTTAATTTTTCTGCACAGCTAATTCAAGAAATCTCTGACCTGGCGGCAGCCATAAAAATCAAATCTATTGGGAGTATTGTATTTTGGCAATAACTTACAAATGTCGCTGCACGCCCGACACACAGATGATTGACATGGACATGGTATGACATGGCCATGGCCCTCTTAAATTGACTTGTAATCGTTTGCACTCCGGTGACATTGTCGCAGTCACCGAAGCTAGAAGCTCTGATTGTTGCCCCAACAATCAGACCCACACACACACGTACAGGAAATCATAAAAAATGGCAGCAAAATAGGGCAAAGAAAAGGACAAGCACACACTCGTAAAGGCAAGGTTTATGGTCTATAAGGAGAGGTCCGGAATCCCTTCGACTGCCCCATTGAAAATCCTTAGCCCCATTTACCTGACCCTTAAAAAAAGGGGAAGAGGTGAATGAAATGCAGACAACATAAAAATCAGGAATATCCTACCATTTTCATTTACCTTTCCTGCAGAGAGGAGAGCGAAGAGAGGGAGTTACAGAGGGGTGGTACAGGGAGGAGCAATTAAACGGCAACACCTAGACAAACACATTGTGGCTCTTGTGGCCAAGATTAATGTGGAATGGCACGGTGTCTGTCGGTGTCTGTCCTCAGAAGCTGCATCTCCCCCTCTTGATGGTAGGGCCCTGGTGGACATGTGTGTCTGTTTTTATGCGGTTTCTATATATCCGTGACCCGATTCGTGGAGCACACAGCATTTTTGCTCATTTATTTTGTGGCCAGCCCCGTGATTATGGCAGACGCTGTCACACACACATTTAATTAGGCAAAATTGCTGACATTTATCTCTCTCCACTTTTCTTTAGTCTATTGTGTGGTCTGTGATCCCCGCAAGTCTAATTGAAAGTCCCCAGAGTATTCGAGAGATATGTGTTCTGCGGTTGGCAAAAAGTTAAGCCACGAAATGTGGATGAAAGATATTTACGAGTATGGCTCAGAGATTCACCGAAATGCTATGCGATTTATGATTGAAATAGTTAGGGAATGTTTTTGAAGAGAGATCTTCAACATTTTAATTAAATTTTGCCCAGGAACGCCTCCACATTCCACTCCTCTCAAAGTTGCAACATTACAAGTCTGCAAACACGCTCTGAAACTGCGTTTGTGGCAACTTTATCCTTGATGTTGTTGAGACATACCACAGAGCACATAAATTACTGGTTAGACCCTCTGGTAAACAATTACAGTAGCGGCCTGATAGCCCCCATTTCAATTGGCTATCGATACCCATTTCAGTACGCCCCTTGACGCCCCTTTACGCCCCAATGCCCAATGATTTCGACAAATGGCTGGCGGAAATTTGCACAAATTCCAAAGGATTTGCCACAACAATGAAGGCGCTTGTTGAATGGAAAGAGCGAGACGGGTGAGAGAGAGAGAGAGAGTGGAGTGGGAATGGGAGAGCGGGAAGAGGCAATAACAAATAATGCTATTAATATTTTATTATTATTACTATGCAAAGCTCGCGAACAATGGCCACAGCCAAAGTTTTTTCATGCGACGGCGACAGCTTTCGGGCAATAGAAAATAGGGAACTCAATCCAAGAACACACACAATGGCTACAATGGAGCGGCGGGGAAACGGGATGGGACGGGACGGAACGGAGCGGGGGAAAAGAATAATACTATTTTTCCATACTCTTATAAGCATTTTCTGTGTGGATGCAAAAGATTCGCCGAGAGCAGATTAATAATTCTATTAGATTGCACAACACGGCGTATGCGTGATGCATTATGCAAATGCCTGGCAGAGGCACAAGAATCGGGGCAGACGATGGCAATTTGGTGGCTGACACATGACGAGGACAAATGTCAGTGTCACCAATTGAGAGCAAGCTCGGGGCATTGCACGTGGTATAAGGCCTAAGGTGAAACTGTCATGCATCCAGTCTGGTGAATGGAAAGCCAAAGCCAACTGCTGGCAGTTAGATCAACTAGATTGATGGGCGCAAAGTGACCCAATTCAGTGACGAGCATCAACCATATTACCGTTGGGTGAATCAAGTTGCAGCACCCGATCTGCTCTTCCCTGGCAACAGTTTATAAATTAGTTAGAAATCTATTTATGTGGAAAATGTGCGTGGCATAAACATGATGATGATAGCGATGCTTCTGTGGCCGGCTGCTCCTATAGGGCTGTGTATCCCCCATCCCCAGGGAGTCGCCTCGTTTGCCAACTTACGTGATACTCATTATTTACATTCGATTGAAAGTTAAACGTGCGAACGGATGAGCAGAACTTTGTCGTTCGTTTCGGCACAACATGTATTTAGATTTATATCTCTGTGAGCGTGCCAGTATACGCTTGTGTGCCTCGTATCCTTTACTGCTGCCACGTCAAGCACGTAAATTGCTCGTTTTCGACTCCGCCCTCCCCAAAAAAAAAGGATAAACTTTGGTTTTCGTATACACATCCTTTCCTTCTACTAAGCGAACGGAGGAGGAGTTCCTTTTGGCTACACGCTTTTGAAAACCAGATTATGCATCGATGAAGGTGCACGCTTGTCTCTGTGCCTGTGTGCGGGAGTATCTGTGTGTTTGGTGTTCGGTGTTCGGTGGGGGAAAAGGCAAAGTTTCACATGTGCTGGGGCTGCTAATGAGGCTCGCATTCATTTTCATTTAGCAGTTGGCTGGCTAGAAGTGAAATAAATTAAAAGCAAGGAGTGGGACCGAGCAGAAGGAGCAACTTTTGCTGAAACCTTTTGTCGTGATTTATACATTTTATTAAATAATATAAATGCGCATTTGATGTGTGATAAT
The DNA here is from genome assembly GCA_008121215.1 of Drosophila athabasca. Classification (NCBI taxonomy): domain Eukaryota; kingdom Metazoa; phylum Arthropoda; class Insecta; order Diptera; family Drosophilidae; genus Drosophila; species Drosophila athabasca. The sequence goes on from CM017793.1 coordinate 14,181,734, forward strand.
TGAGTAGCCCCGCTATGTCTTTTCCTTGCCATAAACTTTGCTACCCATAGAGTGGTGTATTCCACCACCAGTCCTCGCTTCTTCCTTTTGTCTCGACAAATCGTGAAAAGCCATCTGTGCTCAGAGGTTTGTGTAAATATTGATTGCGTATACGCACCATAAACCAGAACAAGGGAAACCACACAAAAACTATACGACAATGTTCGGCGAAATATGCGCGCACGTAATAAAAATGAAATGTTCATAAATGTCCGAAGCCTCGCCCTACCCATACAATACTCCTCCACACCCTCCTGATCGGAGGGAGAGAGAGAGAGAGAGAGAGACATTGTAAATTATAGTAGCAATACCTGAACCAGAAGCAGCATTTTTTACGAGCCTCGTCGCAACGGACATAAAGCCCGAAGAGAGGAGCCGGAGCCAGAGCCAGAATCAGAGTGAAAGCCCAATGAATGCGTCGATGGCAACCACATAAAAACCGAATACCGATAATCCGCCCTGACCTGCCCCTGCAATCGGAATCACTCACCGTTGTGCCATCATAGCCATTTGTCAGCAGTTGAATGTCGATTTCAAAGTCCATGTCCACCTTGGCGGTTGTCAACTGCAGCGGCAGGTGATCGGCCTCCAGCAGCGTGCCATTCCGACTGCTGCTGCTGCTGCTGCTACTGTTGCTGATGGCGATGCCGATGCTGGTGCTGAGGGAGGCGGCGGCTGTGGTGGTGGGGCTGCCGGTGGTGGTCAGGAACGGACTGCTGTGGTTGCTCCTGCCGCCAGCCGCAGAGGCAGCCACCGCCGCTGCCCCGGCCGCTGTCAGAGCGAGTGCTGCAATTGCACTCATTGCATTTGTCATTTGGAGGGCAGGTGGGGCGATGATTAGGACGGGGAAGGAGGTGGGGTTCTGGTCTGGTCTGGTGAAGGGTGGCAGGTCCTCTGCGGTGCGTTCGCTTTGTGCCTCAGTTGCAGGATTGGCGGCAGTAACAGCCCGATGCCCGGATACGGCAATGCAGTTGCAGCATTTCGCTAATAGACTTTGATTGAGATGCAATTTGTCCACTTTTTTCCAGATATTCACTTGGAATTCGTTTGCAGTTTTTCTGGCTATTCGTTCTGTTTATTCATAGCTGCCGCAGAAGCCAGAGGCTCACAGGCGACGGTCGCACTGCACTGAACTCGGTTTCGACCGGAAATCGACCAAGTTTGTACATCAATCAGACTAAAATTAAAGTCAACTCAGAAGTCAGGTACCACACCACTCCTTGAATGATTAATTGTCCGATGCCAAACTTTTTGCATCTCCTACCCCCAAAGGATACGCACACGCACACGCACTTGCACACTAGAAAGCAACGCGCGCCCGACAAGAACTCTCGATCGGCACAGACACTAACACTGTCACCGATACCGACACCGACACAGACGCCGACAGAGACCCCGACACACACACACACGCACACACACACGTTGTGGTTCTTGGATATGGTAGGTCGGCTCCTGGCGGTCTATGCTTCAGCTTCAGCTGCTGTTTTTGTGCTGCCGCGTGCCGAACCGTGCGAACTGAAGTCTGAACGTCGACTGTCCGGACACGCACGACTGGCCGTGCCGGAGCAGAGACGAGCGTCGGGCCAATGTGTCTCCTCCGCCAAGTATCCAACAACTTTCGAATCGTTTTCATACCCGACTGACTGCCAGAAGGCCAGAAGGGGAGCCGGACTCGGAGCCGGAGCCGGAGCCGACAATTTTCATTCAACAGGATGTGCCGTAACACAGGCGAAATATCTGCGCCGCGCATCAATGAGAGAGCTTCGCTCCAAAGCGAGAGAGAGAGCACCGAGCGGGAGGGGGAGTGAGTTGGGGTGAGAGCGCAACAATCACCTGTTGTGCCATAGAGGCGTTTTAGGCGCGACTTCTATATAGTAGGTTTTCTTGTGCGCGGTTTCGGTGCGTTTTCTGTACATTGGATGGGCGCGACTTTTATGCAGTGCGCGACTTTCGAGCGTCTTGCGTTATGCGATTTGCGAGCGGGTGCCTCCATTAGGTCTCATTAGCAGATGACAGACGACAGCCACAACCGCATCCAAATGGGCGACAATTTCCAGCTTTTGACAAATTGCCGCTGGCCCAGGGCCCCAAGTCGAGGAGGCAATCTTTCAATCTTTCAATTTTAATGTAAAAAACTAGGCTAGCGTTTATTTTGGCACTGGATTCGTATAAGCTATTTACTAATCTTCTGGGGGAACCCCTCAGAACCACATGACCGTATGAAGCCATTCGATGTGCCTGGCCAGATCCGTGTAGATCACGGGCTGCGACAGGTCGCAACGATTGCTCAGCCGCTGTCCGGCGGAGACGACTCCGCGCAGCAGCCATATGTCCGACTCCTGAAGCATCAGCCCACCTCCAGAGTCCCCATTGCAGGGCCCGGCTCCCTCCCGATTACTGGCACAAATGGTGCGTGAGGTGACAAATCGCACATTCTCGGATGTGAGATTTCCCCGGCACTCCGGCTGGGTGATGATGTCCGTGTCCGTCATTTTGGCGATACGGGAATTCCTGTTGCCGCGCTCATCCTCTCCCCAGCCGGCCACATACGACTTGTGGCCCGATGGCAGGTCGAGCAAATAGTTATCATTCCACAGGCAGATGGGTCGGATATAGTCGCCGAACCTGAAAGATACATACTGTTAGGATTTCTCTTAAAGGCTCTGTCTTGCAGCACTTACTCCACTGGCTCTGAAAGCTTGAGCACCGCCAGATCCGCGTCCGTATAGATACTGGGATTGTACTGCTCGTGGATGACAAGCTCGGCCACTGCTCGCCGGGCTCCTGTCGTCAGCAGGTCCAGGGAGGTGCGTCCCAGCGACACGGCCGTGCGCGCGGCGGGCAGATTGCGGGAGCCGAAGCGGAAGCAATGGGCCGCCGAGATCACGGTAAGGGCTGAGATGAGAGTGCCGCCGCATAAAAAGTTGTACTCGTTGCCCACCCGCTCGTACAGGGCCACCATCCAGGGCAGCTGTCCCCGCTCCACAACCTGCCCGAAGTGGATGAGCGGCGTACTGACGGGCTTTTCCCTGCCGCAGACGCCATTCAATTGTCCCAGGGTCTGGGGCCTGTTTCCCGATGGTTGTTGTCGAGATGCTGATGAGGGTCGCTGTGTGGTGGTTGCTATCGGTTCGGGGATAAATTGTGGCGCTGGCGTAGGCCCTGGACGTGGTCGGAAGGGTTCTTGGTGCTGTTCGGGTTGAGGCTGGGGTTGGGGTCGTATTCTCACTGGCTCCTCCGGCTGCTGTGGCTGTTGTGCCTCTTGTGGGTATTGTGGGTATTGTGGCTGCTGTGGCTGTTGGGAAAATTGCGGCTGTCGAGGCCTTTGTTCAGTTGGCTGTGGCAGACGATTCACCAAAGGCGCTGTGGAACGTAGGGTGTGCGATAACGAAAGTTTCGTACTAGGAGGACCGTCTGCAAAGGGTATCAACGAATCAGATAAAGACATAGATGGAAAGATGGTTCTCGACTTACATTGCATAGAACGGCACACAACCCGGCCGTTGAGGGAGATCATGGTTAGTTTTGGAACCACACCTGGAGTGGGGAAGTCCACACGATAGTTGATGGGCTCATTGTTCAGCAGACGATACTTAACCGATTCCTCATTCTCCAGAAGATTAAGGTCCCCCGGGTAGCTCTGAAAGAGAGGCAAAGAAAGCGCGTCACAATCTGTCTTCTCTCGTTCAGCACAGATATCGTCAGCACTCGTCGTCAGATCCCCCATCTACGTAAACATAACTCAACTGGTAAAACCAAACATCCAACAAGAGCAACAGCGACCGTCCAGCAGCTCAGGCTCGGGCGACAATAATACTAGTCTATAGTAAAAACCGGTCGTACAACTTTGTCCCCCCCGGAGAGAACAGAACCGATCAGAACAGAACGGAACGGAATCAAGTAGCAGCACTGAGGGGTTTCCCCTCAGGCCTTATCAGGCATGCAATTTCCCATAAAAATCGACTACAACATTGAGTTTGCAATTGTGATGGGGGAAAATCACGCTTCCCATCTGAGAGTAAGGTCAATGCATGATAAGAGAGCGCACAAACAACAGCTGGAAAGGGAAAACTTACAGAGGTATGTCGGCCTTGCTGGGAAAGCTCTACACGGAGAGTATTCTCCAGGAGGGAGGAATCCAATTTCAGGTTTATGTGCCCTATATACTCCCGGTTGTAGCCCAAATACTCAAACAGCTCTGGACAGGCAATGTATGGTAGGTTTTGCGCCCAGTTTAGAGAGATCTGCAGAAGAGTCAGCAGGAGTCCTAGCTGTAGCGAACACATAACTTATCGATCCAATAAATATTTATAAGGAATGAAATAAATAATGTAACTGCGAAAGTCGCACCGATACCGAAACCGCACTCAATGAGAGTCGAGCTATGAATGATTAGTGTGTTTAGCAGGGGGCACGATCTAGCCGAACGATCTAGCGGAATAGATCGATAATGAGATTCGATCGGAGCTACTAATCAGCCTCACACAGAGCTTGTTGGCGTTTTCTCCCTCTCTCTCTCTCTCTCTCTCTCGCGGAGTCTGCCGTAAACCGCTTGGATAGGGCCAGTTTATTATACGTGTACTCTATCCTAAAGTTTGTGTGAATTTCCAACGTAATGACCCTGAACAATCCTCACAGAGGAGTTTCCCTTTACTTTTAGAATCTTAACAGGGAACATGTTATAGATCAAAGAATCCAGCCAGAACAGTTCCCAGAAACATTCCTCTGTATGAATTCCCTTTGGAATTTACCAGCAAAGAGAGAGTATTAGTGTATAGATGTTTCGTGGTTTTGTTTTTTTATTTTAATTCATGATTAATGGTTGCTAGACTTGAATTACCCGTAGCGTAGATGCCAGTTTAAATTCCAAAAATCAACCTACGGCTCGTCTCGACTTGGCTCTTCCAACAATTTGTCTGTTCGCAGTTAATTGTCATTGCATTCACTCGCATTCAAGGCAGGACAGAGTAATGATTTTGGCTTGGATTTCAGTTCTTTTGGGATCAGTTCCACATGTTCCTGCGCACCCAGTCGATGTGCTTGGCCACGTCCGTGAAGACGGAAGGCTTGGCCAAGTCGCAGGTGTTCTCCTTAGCGTTTATCCTGCCGCCGGAGATGACGCCGCGCAGTAACCAGACATCGCCCTCCCTCAGCATCAGAGGGCCGCCGCCATCACTGCCACAGGGACCGGCACCCACCTTCTTGGCGCACAGGGTGCTCGGCTGGACGAGGACATGGGGCAGCTCTAGGGTGCAGTTCGAGTCGGAGACAATGCTGAGGTCAGTGACCTTGGCCACGTCCGTGTTTCCGTTGCCCTCCCCATCCGCACCCCAGCCTGCCACATATGACCTGAATCCCTCCGGCAGATCCATGCGGTTGCTCGTGCTCCAGAGACAAATGGGAACGATGTAGTCGCTGAAGCTGCAAGAAAGTTGGTTAGACGATCAGTGGATCGATCCAAGTAGAGCCTAAATGTGAACTCACCTGACGGGCTCATCCAGCCTGAGCAGCGCCAGATCCGCCTCCGTGTACTGCTTTATCTGGTAGTTCTCGTGGATGAGCAGCTGGGAGACTCCTCGGAACTCCCCATCCGTTAAAATGTCCAGGCTGCTGCGGCCCAGAGAGATGGCCGTGCGACTGGCCGGCAGATCACGGTTTGGCTGCCGGAAACAGTGCGCCGCCGTCAGCACCGTGGAGGCGGATATGAGAGTGCCTCCACAGAAGAAGATAGGGCCGTTACTCTCACGCCGCTCGAAGAGTCCTACCAGCCAGGGCAGCTGTCCGCGCTCCAATCGCTGGCCCTGGAAGATCAACGGCGTGGTCACGGTCCTCTCGCGTCCACAAACGATGTTGCTGGAGGAGGTTTGTGGAGGAGTCCTGGACCCACTATTCCCGGGTGCGCTCTGTGTAAAGGTCTGCGGGCTGGCTCTGCCCTGTCCAGGATTAACTGGCGGCCTTGAATTGCTGGACCCACTATTCCCGGGTGCGCTCTGTGTAAAGGTCTGCGGACTGGCCCTGCCCTGTCCAGGATTAACTGGCGGCCGCTGTGTGCTGTTCAGTTCGTTGGTCCAGAATTCGTCGTTGCTCTGAGGTTCAGCTGCGGGAAATACTGGAGATGAAGGTCGGACTGGAGATGAAGGTCGGACTGGAGATGAAGGTCGGACTGGTGGACGAACTGAGGGCCGGCCTTGGACTTGCTGGACTGCATTTATAGCACGACCCGTGCTGCGCTCATTGAACGTAGACAGCGGCGAGATCGAGGTGGTGACCGAATGCGACAGTGATATGGCTGTTCTTGGTGGAGGATCTGAAAGAACGATTACTTTCCGTATAAGTATCAATTTCCTAGCATCACAGATAGGACCTTACTCACATTGGTTATCACTACAGAGCTCCACATCGTCCACCCTGATGCTCGTGACCTTGGGCGGCTGGCTGGGAATGGGAAAGTCCACACGATACTGGATCGGCCAGCCCTGGCGAAGATTAGTCTTGAGCGTCTCCTCACCAGTCACTATTTCAATGTTTCCCACGAATTCCTACATGAAGAGAAAGAAAAAATTATGCATTGCGATCTTGTTTACAACGATCTAGCAATCGTATATATTTATATGCGGTCATTATTGACATTGCTTTGCTTTTGCAAAGCCAACTGTGTGTACCAGTGGAATGGGGGAAAACACAACCGCAAACGCAACGAATGATTAGAGCAGCAAATGCAATTGAAAAATGAAAAAAGATGGGCTAAGCCCGTGATCGGAGATGACATCCTACCCAGTTATAGAATCCGCGCTGCGAGAACTCCAGGAGGAGCGTGTGATTGCTCACCACCGGATTGTGCCGCAATGTGACCAGGCCAATGTACTGCCTGTTATATTCCTGGTACTCGAAAAACTGCGAGCAGCCATTGGCCGGCAGCTGTCCAAGACTCGGCGCGAGGCACATCGTCAGGATAAATCCACAGACCAGCAGGAGCCTGCCCATTTCAGCTGCAATCTTTATTTATTCACTATATTTTTCTCACTCTACGATCTGTTCGACCACAATCGAACCTCACTCAATGAACGCCGCCTAGCAAATGATCTGTGCCTATTCCATCTCCAACGATCGGAGAGAGCCGACCCACTTGTCTAACTATACTCTGAGTATAATCACTCGAAGCTGCAATCTATTACGCTCTGCTCTGAGACTGAGTCTGGGTCTGAGTTGGAAAAGCATTATAGATGGGAATTAGGCAAGCTCGTGGAAAACCTCTTAGATTAGGCAATGATCAATTATTTTCATTGAGATCTACGGGCGGTGGGTGTACGAAATGCTCTTACATCCATTTAAGAAACTTTTAAAACAGTTGCGATAGTTGATATGCGATATTTATTTTGCTGCCCTTAACCTAAGATAGATATTTACTAAATATTATCTCTATTATTTTCGCAAAGAAGTCTCCTAATAATTGCCAGCACCTGCTATTACTCTGTTACCGTACTGTTCGATGATGTCCTGCAACTGACTCTCAACTTTGAGTCGCTCTCCGACGTATTCATCCAATGTTTTCGACAAGCACTGATTACTCTCCTCCCGAACAACCAGCAAATATTCGGCCTTGTCCCGAAATCTATCAAGCTCCTCAGGCAACTCTCTGAGACCATTGAGGGCTTTCCTTACGCCATTGCGGCACTCGGCTCTATAAATCCGACAGTTCAACGTTGCTTGGATCAAGACATCGGTAGAGTTTTGGGAGATCTCCAGCGTCTCCTGCAATTCAAGATTATATCGAGTATGCGCCCAGATGAATCTCTCTTGACAGGCAAGCAGGCGAAGGCCGTAGCGTGTGTTGAGACCCTCGGTGAGGTTCGTAGCCTTAGAGGTACCCGTACCCTCTGTGGATTCGCTCACATTTGACACTAGGATTGCGGCCCAGAGCTTCCACTCCCCCGCTGTCTGCAGCTCCCAGTGATCGTTGTTCGCCTGCTGCCCGTTGATGTTCTCCAGGCTAGCCTCCAGATCGAGGATGACAGCATTCAGCTCGCCAAGCATCTCCATTGCATCCTGCAGTGCCTGGCTGCTGTTCGTGTTGCGCTCCTTGGGGAGAACAGACTGCAATTCCCCCAATGCATTGCCCACACTCTCCACAAAGCTGGAAATCGACTCGGTGATGGCCAGTTGCGTCTTTTTAGCCAGATCTATTGCGACGAAACCAGCCCGTTGAATAACCGCATCGGAAAAGATGTGCAGTTTGTTAAAGATCTCTTCGGAAGTAGCTCCACTGCTCATCTCCTTGCGGATGAACTCTTCTACTTGTTTTCCCAACTCAGGCAAATGCTGCTCAGCTCGCGGATCCATGGCACAGATGCTACCATAGCTGACACAGAGAACGACCAGCGAAAGCAACGAGCTGCTCCACTGCATCGCTCCAACAGCCTCGCCAGAGGTTTAGTCTCGCTCTGTTCTTATATAGATCGGTTGACGCCAAGCTAAATCAAATATTTGATCAATTGCAGTTAATCAATGGGCAGTCAGCACGTGGTCAGTAGATAAATATTTAATGAATAGCAATTCCTCTAATTGGTTTTCATTAGACATGCGATCCCCCACAACATAATTTTCATACTTTTACATACATATTTCCTTCAATCTAACGGCTGGAGTTGCTTCAGAGGCATTGATCGTGTACTGTCCAATTATTTCCTCCTCCTTACGGAGATTGGATAAACGATGAAAGCACTGATTGAGGGCCATCAACAGGTGATCTGTCTCGTCCGGCATCAGCATGAGTTCCATCTGCAGCTGCCATGCTCCATCCTCTGCCAGGGGCTTGGTAATTCTGTACAGTGTCGCCTCCAACAAGGAGATGGTGTCACCGATACCCGCCAGCGCTTGCAATGTACTATTTTGTTCCTTGCGTTGCTGAAGGAATATTCCCTCAACGACTCCAACAATTGTCTCAGTGATCTTCATCGAGAAATATGTTGGTGAAGTGTGTACAAAATCACATGTAAAGACACACTCTGGCAGTCTGTTGGCCAGTGTCCATAGGCCGATGAGAAACAACACCGAGTCACTCCACTGCATGATGCCAAATGGGACTACGAATGGATGAATTAGTTTGTTAAGTGCTCAAGCGCCGAACAGTTGGTCAAATGCCGCTGATCACTGAACACTGGTACCGCATAAACAGTGTGAGAGTAAGGGTTTGATCCACAACAGATCGAAAACTCGTTTTGCCAGCTGATTGGATTACTTAATACTTAATATTCCCAAACACAAATAATCTGGCGGACAGAAACAACAAGCTTGTGCAACTCGGTAAACGTGTTTTGCCAGAGTTACGTCCGGGCCAGAGAGCATCCAAAACATTTGATTTTGTTTTGTCTTAAGGTTCTTTAATCTATGGTATACAATTCTCCCGCTATTGTGCAGATCAGATTTAGCTTAGGTTCTCGTTGATCCAAGTGAGATGCTTCGACAGGTCGCAGTAGAGCACATACTGGCTGAGCTGGCACCGTCCGGAGGTTCCCCGTTCGCCCAGCGAGACTATGCCGCGCAGCACCCAGTGGGTGTCCCGCCGGATCATCAGGCCTCCGCCCGAGTCACCAAGGCATGGCCCGGATCCGTCCCGGTTTCCGGCGCAAAGCGTGCGCTCGGTGACGGCCGAGGCCTTCCAGGTGCTGATGCAGTCCGTGGCGCTGGCTATTTCGGCCTCGACAACCCGCGGATATTGGGTCTTGGAGTTGCCAAATTCGTCTGTGCCCCAGCCCGCTATGAAGCCGGATTTGGTCTCCGTTTCACTCTCCTTCTCCGTCCACAGGCAGATGGGGCCAATGATGTCGTTAAATCTGAAAAAGGGAATAAGATACAGAGATCAAATCGAAAGAAGATCACAGCGAACCTACGTTACTGGCCGTTGCAAGGTGACCAGAGCAATGTCTGCATCGGAGACCACTCGTGTGGAGAACTCTGGATGCCACAGCAATCGCCTCACATCATGCATCTCGGCCCCATCCTCGTTGTAGTCGTCCAGATCGTAGCGGCCGACTCCAATCAGCACGCGATCCTCCTGCATCTTGTACACGCAGTGGGCGGCCGTGATCACCATGCTGGCCGAGATCAGGGAACCGCCGCACTTGAAGGCCAGTGACAGCGACTCCTTGTGGTAGACCGCCGACAGCCAGGGATACTGGCCACGCGGGAACTCCTTGCCGCGGTGTATAAAGGGCGAGAGTCTGCCCTCACGACCACACTCCACCGGTGTCGAAGCGGGCTGGGGATTGAATCGATTGGGGCTGCGATTCGGTGCACGGGTCGGCGGTGGGGACTTGGTGGTTACTTGTGGCGGTACTGGCGGCTGCCAGAAAACAGTCGAAGAGGGTGGTGCTGGAGTGGCAGCTGGACGATGTGAAGGGGCTCGTGCAGGGGCAGGAGCTTGAGTCTGCCAGGTTTGGCGCCAGACAGGAGACACCGCGCCTCCGGGCGATACCGATGTCCAGGAGGGAAACGTAGATTGGGTCGGAGTGCCATAGAATAGGGTCTTCACTTCCACAGGCGACTGTTCCCCGGGGAACAGATCAAACACAGAGGAGGGATCAAGCGGCCGCAGCGGGCGCCGCGACTGTCCACTGACGTGAATCTCGTAGAAGCGATTGAAGTAGCTATTGGGGGGCCCATCTAAAAAGCAATGATCGTGAGTCACAATCGTGCATCAGTCCGCAGAGTACTCACATTGGCTGGCCGAACAAAGCAGAAGATCGTTGTAGGAAAGGCGCGACAGCTTGGGCAGTAGACTGGTGGAAGGGTCTGGTCGGAGGCTAATCCGGAATTTCGCGGGTCCACCAGTTGAGCGGACAGCGTCCTCATCTGGATAGGGCCGCAGAGCGCCAACAGAAGCGGGCTGAGGAATGGGAAGGAGGCAAAGCGGTCAGTCAGGGTTTCAGCTGGAGACGGCTATAGCAATCCACCATACATCTTGATCCCCCCGCTGGGTGAGGCTCACGTCGATGCGGTTGCGGCCCCGCATCACGCTCGGCAGGGTCACCTCCCCCTGCAGGCCTTCGAAGGCATCGTTCACGTACTGGAAGTAGTCAGAGCATGCGTTCTCCGGCAGAAGCTGACACCTGGCCAATGCTATTAACGACACAATTATGGCTAATTTCAGCCCCATACCTTTCCGGAATATATCGACTTCAGTTCGACTCGGATCCGTTTTCCCACTGCGCACGCGACAAGCGTCGATGGATAAATAAAACAGCCCCAGCTTCTGGCTCAGCTTGAGCACCATCTTCCGCTCCCGCTCCCGCTCTCTGGGGACGGGTTGTTGAGTCACTGAGTAAACTGGAAATTCCGCATCGTGCAGAGCCAATAAGACACACAACAAGCGATACGCTGGAGCGCCCCAGTCGCGCAATCCGACTACCCGATACCCGCGATTCAGATTAACATATTCATATTTGTATGCTCCCAAAAAAAAATATCGCTATACGAATATGTTCAAATCTTTTAGACAATGATCTTCATCCACATTCCAAACGTAAACAGTAACCGAGTGTTTCAAGTCCTCCCCCCATTCCATAGACCCCTGGTACCCTTACCAGCCGCACCATTCAGTTCGTCTGCTCTTGAGTGAAAAAACCCCCCGCACATAATAAACGTGGGAATTGCTATGCAAACAAAAAACGTCTACGTATTGTTTATTGCTCGGGCACATCACATCTCTCATATTTCAAATGGCAGCTCAACAGATCTAACTACATTTTACTACACTTGGAATTCGGTTGAGACTTCTCTATGAATCTCTTATCTATTTATTCACTCATTCATCTCTCACTCATCACTCATCACTCGTCTTCAGTTCTATTGCACTATGTTCTGTTCGACCCATGTGAGGTGCTTGGCAATGTCGCAGTATATAACATATTTCCTCAGATCGCAGATCAATCCCTTCCGGGGCGCCAGAGCGACGATGGCCCTGATTGTCCATCGACCGTTGCGCATGATCATCAGACCACCACCAGAGTCGCCCAGGCAGGGGCCGTGCGCATTACTGTTGCCGGCGCATAGAGTGTTCGGCGTGATGAAGTCCTCCGCTCGCTTCATATCACTTAGGCATTGCTCGCGGGTCACAACGCGGACATTGACGGCCTTGGGGTAGCGCGTCTCCACGGCATTTTCGTCTAGGCCCCAGCCGGCCACTGCCCCCACATCGCCCTCATTGGCTGGCACTCCCATGCGCGATGTCCACAGGCAGATGGGTCGCACATAGTTAGTGTAGACAACCGCAGTATCGAGCACCACCAGACCCACGTCCGAGTCGGGCACTGGGTTGCCGTCGTACTGCGATGGCGTGTGCGAACTCGTAGCCCGGATAAGTGTGGCTCCGCTCTCGGGGTGCGTGTTGCGGTCATGACGTCCCACATAGACCCAAAGATCCAGGGCCTTCTTACCGTGGATGCAGTGAGCCGCCGTGATCACCGTCCGCCTTGAAACCAACGACACCACGCAACTGTACTTCAGCGTTGGGCCGTTGTCCTCATAGAGGGCACCGAGCCAGGGGAATCGTCCTCTGGTTATAATCTCGCCTCCGGCCTGGGCAGCCGCGAAACCTTCCACCCCGCACTCCGAGTAATCGGGATCGGTTCGTGGAGCAACTGTAGGCTTATTAAGGAAGGGATTGCTGCCAAAGCTGGTAGGCGCACGCGAGCTATACGTGACGCGCGGGGGCATCGCCACAGGAGCTCTTGCGGTGCTGCCCGAGACAGATGCCGTCCATCCGCGTGTCATTGTACTGGAGGGGGCATCATCTGTAGTGCGGGAGAAAAGAAACGGATCAGCGCATGTGTAGAGGAAAACCCATAAATACTACTCACAATCTGAGGCACTGCAATAGACGTGGCCATTGAGCTCCACCTTTATCAGCTTGGGCAGCTCGTTGCCGTAGTTCTGGAAACTCACAAAGGCCTGCCCCCTCCCTCCACTCCGCATCTTTGCGAATGCTGCCTCTTTGTCGGGATAACCCCCCATGCTGCTCACAGTGTGTGCCTACGAAATAGAATGATTCAGGTTGAGATTGATAATGGAATTTATACATAATTCATAATATCTCTGCTGCTTACCTGATTCGTGCCGTGTGCCGTGAACATCACGGTCCAATCGAGACTTGTGAGCCCGTCCTGAAGGGGTGTGAAGACACCTATTATTGAACCATCTCCTCGGCGATAATAGCTGAACAGGTCTCCGCAATTGTGGGACGGCACCGTCTGTGCCAAGGCCGTTCCCAAACACAGCCCAAGACAAACAAAAAGCAGGGGCACCGGGGCTATTGCCATTACGAGAACCGATGTTGATTAGGGTACAGCGCGTACTAACTCTGAAACCGTTGGCTGCACTTACAAAACGACTAACGCGACTAACACTTAAACGAGCTTAAATGCACTCTCCAACAGATGCACTCTCCAGCAGATAGGCAAGCATATATGTACATACATCGCTCTCTGGACCGCTTGGCTGCGGGCTTTGCCCAGTGCTCATTGCTCAAATACTCACGGAGTCTGTGACACAGACTCAAATACTCAAATACCAGCGGGGGTCAACTTATTTATATATTCTTATTCAATCAGCTTATCAGGAAAGCTCCCGGACTGAGCAAAAAACATAGGTTCCAGAACACTGGTTCCACAACTTGTTTCCCCTCGGCATCGGCATCAAAATCGAAATTGAAATTGTTCTCGCTCAGTGAATACGTCAGAGTTGACCGCCGTTCGTTCCCTATATTCTCTCCCCCCGATCACCGGAACAGGGTGTTTGCAGTGTAGACGAGCTCGGGAGGAAGATCCGTCTCCGATATGAGGCCCGGTCTAGCAGTCGGGCCCGGCCTGGCACAGCCCGGTGAAGTTATAATAATCATTGAAAATACAGTGAATAACTTAATTATTGGCTTCAACGGGGAATAATTCCAGTGGCAACTGTAAATGCAAATGCAGCCAAGAGCAATGATCTCTATAAATGCATTTCATTCCCAGAAAATGTACAGAATTTTCAGCATTTATTCAGACCTTTTAGAATGGTAAATGTTTGATAGCGCGAGAACTTACGCGCAAAAACTATTCGATGGTCAGTTATGGCCTGCACAAAATAATTGGAAAAGTGAAAACGTAGATATCCAAAGCTGAATAAACAACTCGAACACCCCGTGCAAATTCCAATGATTATAAAATAATCTGTTTTCTATGAAATTTAGACAGTAATGTCAGACTTCATACCAAAAGAGGTTTGCAAATTTCATCATTTTATTCAAAAAAATATACAATGTATATTATACATACTCGATATATGTATGTACATATCTATGTATATTATTCTGCTTTCATTTTGTGCAGGAAAAAATTAAACTTTGAAAAACCATGTCTGACCGCCAAATAGTTTTTGCTTGATAAATCGCGGTCCATAGAGGGTTTTTTTCGCGATTCCAGAAGCATTGTCTTGTTTATTGGAAATTTTTTTAGCCATTTCAGAATTTATTCTACATTCCACATTCAGAACATAGCGGTGTTGTATGCAGTGGGCAATATGCATGCAAGCAGCAGAAATTTTGAAAATAACATTAAAGTGATTGAAAAGTAAATTTTGAACTAGGGACTGATCCGGTCGTTTCTAACAAGCAATAGCAGGCTTTAGATGTAGATGTAGTGTAATGCATAGTACTGTTTTTTTAGTGGGACTGTTAATAACGTTTTGTAACCTTGTGGGACTTTTTTGGGTATATCGAGCTTTCAGATAGGCCACACGAAAAAAGTCCGCGCCCATCTATATTTTGCAAAGATTTTTTAGAAGAAAACTTGGGACTCTTATCAGGCAGGACTGCGACTTGGGCAACATTTAATAACATAATGCAAGGTGGTTTATGCGAATGTCTATTGAAAATGATACCCGTGTACTTCTGTAAGTAGCGACAGCGCATTCGCTCGAAACTTTTCGCGACGAAACAAGAAAGTAAAACTAGGAGCAAGGGCGCCTTCGATCCGAGTCCCCACATCATCCTCACCCTCATCCCTACACTCTTAAACTCAATTTTCTCTGGCAGGGTTTTCCAGTTTCCCCTCTGGTTGTTCGCAACTTTTATAATCAGTTCCAAGTTGGCAAAGCTTTGTAATAATTTGTTGAGATTTGGCGCGAAATGTTCGCTGCTTTTTTGTTGAAAAATAAAATTATATGTGGCACCCGGGCACCCGGACACCCGACTTAGGCAGTTTGACGGAGGCATTTTGACACCACTTGACGGCTGGTTGGCACATTCCCGGCAACATTGAGGTGTGCAGTGCTTCCGGCTCTGGCTCTGGCTGGGGCTGGGACTGAGGGAAGTGTGTCCGACTGCACTCGATGTGGGACGATTGGGACGATAATTGGAGCGAACGATGTCAGGAAGCCGGGGCACTTCAAATCACAGTCGATTCAAATTAGGCAACCAAGAGTCGCCTGCACGAGTGCGTTTGTGTGTGGCTCTAGAGGCGGCGGAGCACTCTGTAGGTATCGCAGGTGCAAATGCCACGGAACCGCGAAAACACGTACAGGAAAGGCTCGCCACAAGCCTTGAGGATTTTCAGTCTACTGGCCTGCGTCAGTCCAGAGCGCAGCGAGGCATTCAGTTCCTCGTGCCAGCTGTTCTCGATGCTCTCCTCCACCACCTGGGTGTGGAATACGCCCGTTAGCTGGAGACAGCGCTCCATCTGATTGGTCCGCACCACCGCCAGCATTTGAATGAACGGCCGGAACTTAATCCAGCGCTGGCAATCTTTCAACTCCACATCCTTGGCCACATCGATGATCATCAGCTTGCATTCATGGTGGAGAATGTCGTCGAGGATATTCTTCTCCATGGGCAGCACGAAGCAAGCTTGCTGCTCGGGAGTCATCTCGAAGCACAGCTCGTGCTGCGGCGTCTGCATGGTCCAGGGGAACTTGCGGTTGGCGAAATCGTAGGCCAGCTTCTGCCGGCGCTCCTGTGCTTCCCGCAGGTCGTTCACCATCTTGTCCACGCGCCGGATGGCCTGGGAGCCGCGTGGCTTGTAGTCGGCAAAGGCAGCGTCGTGCCTTGCCACAGTCTCTGCGTTGGCCGCCAGTTGTGCCTCTTCCTCGGCGTCTTCCTGTCGCTTGGCCGCCCCGCAGCAGCGCAACTCGTGGGGCAACACGTAGCCCGGATACCCCGCTTCCGCCAGATAGGAGTGGAAGTGGAGTTCATTGAAGGGCTTGCGGGGCACAAAGAAGTCGGCTGGCTTGCTCTCAATGTGGCACTTATTCTCCTCCAACAGCTGCGGCCACAGCTCGTCCAGGAAGGAGCTGCCCAGGGTTTGCTTCGAGGCGGCTTTATGGGTTGCTTCCATTTCGGGCACTTGGAATTTCTATTGTAATTTTGTGGGATCAAATATTTACGATATGTGTCTAGCTCGACGATGGGATTTCGTTTGAGTTTAGTTCTACTTATGTACACGACAGTGACAGTGACAGTGACAGTCTCCTTTAAGGCAGGTGCACACCGAGAAAAACTTTAAAAGGGTATGGAAGCGGTGTTCACATTAGCCCAAAAGACAGTTGGACAGCACCAGTGCTCGAATGACTTATACCAATATGTGTACAGGTAATTTGTTACAAATTTAAATGGACACTAAAGCTCAAATGGGTTTATATTTTTGTATTTCAAAGCCCCTTGTTTTTTCTGTCCAAAGTCTCTCAGTGTATGCGCAACAATTTCGTTTTATTATCAGTACATAAATCCGTTGCCTCCCCACACGGTTCCCCTTCGCCTCTCTTGTGCTACACATTGCTTTTGTGTGTTGTATTTTTGCTCGATTTATGCACACTCACAGGCAATAACGGTAAGCAAGCATCAGGCATCTGCCACGACATCGGGCATCGAGCATCGGAATCACGAAAAACAACAATTTGCGTAAATTTTATGACATTCCCCGTCGTAGGTAGCCGTCGATCGCCATCATTTTATGGTCTAAACCAAGCTGAAACAAGTAAGAACGGTTTACCTTAGGTATACACCATATGATACCCATTACTTATGGACTAATCCACCTTAAAACCTTCGAAAGGAAAGAAGGAACAAATTTCCCATTCCTTTCCTTTGACATTTGGCCATTTCAACAATTATTTATTATATGTATATTATTTATATATAATTTAAGTATTTGCTAAGAGTTATATAATATACCCTTTTACCTTATGAGTACTGGTGGAGGGGGTTAAGATTGTTTCGTGTTTGATTTGATGAAAGAGTTGGCCCCGATTTTCATTATGCTCATACTATATATCTACTATGTATTATGTGTGTTAGATATTCTGGAGGGTGTGGGCGAAAGCAAAGGGAGTGCCTCCAGGCTGGAGGCTGCAGGCTGACGATGGCTGTGACAACGGCGACGAGTTTTCGGGCTCATTAGCTTTTATGGCTTTGATTTTATTGCCGCTGCCGGGGCAGACTTTAATTTCGCCAACGAAATTGTTGCCTATCGCAGGGCGCCTGCACTAATCAAACGGAAAATTCGTGTCTGTGTGTGGATGCTTTTGGGAGTGTGCGTTAGGTCTTCCGCATGTGTGCAATAAATTTTCATAAATCAATTGTGCGTGCCACTTAGCAGCACAATGGAACCCGTAACCCGAAAAAGGTTTGAATTGCGATTTATGCACACACGAAAAAATGAGTGACGAATGCTTTTTTTACGCTTCGATGTTCACCAACTTATTGCAAATTTGATTTGGAAAACCCTCTACCTACAACTCTGATGTGGTGTGAAAATGTGAGCAGCAGAGGCACACGTTTTAATTTAATTTCAAGGCTCCTCTCCACACATGTGGCAGGATGCGGCCTCGAAGATTTATGGCATCAGTGCTCTGGCAGCTGCCCTGCCAGTCCCGCCATCGAGATATCAAAGTGAAATTTTAAGCTCCCTTCTCGAGAAAATAAAAACTTTAAGTGACCAAAAGCTGAGGCCCTCAAAACTGTTGGCTCTTCTCTCTCTTTTTTGTCTAAAATTTTTGTCTTCCCCTGTCTGCAAGCTACAAAAAAACGTACTGTGCTGTGATGTACGGACACATGATACGTACATATACATACATATATGTATATATGAAAATGTATGTGTATATTTGTTGTATTTTATTGGGGCTTTTAAATAACGACACAGTCGACAGACTCCCAGAAAATATCGCGAGCACAAAAAGCAGAAGAATAAAAAAATGTTGAGAGTAAAAAAAGCCATGAGAAAAGCGAGACTAAAAACAGGAAAAATGGAACAGAAACAAATGAGGGCAACCGAGATGCTATTGACATAAAAGCCAATCATTTTCAAATGGCTTTAAGCATTCGACAAATGGAGAGCAGCCCCCCAACATCAAAAGGAAAAAACAAACAAAACTGTGGCTTGGAGAATCGGAGAATGTTGTAGAAGATGTCAAGACTAGGGGATACCGGCTAAAAAATGATAAAAAACTAAGTTCAACAGGGAAGAAGTCAATGTTGTCATGGCTGGAAGCAGTTACCCAAAACATGCCTTAAATTTCACAATGCCATCTTAGAAATCTACACGACAGAACCCATCTGTGGCTGTAGCTCGTGAGGTAGTGAAGTACAGAACATGGCTAGATAGACTCGGTTTAATTGAGGTGAAAAATGCTTTTCTCTCTACACGAATAAAATATACGTATACCCATGGACACGACGAGGAGCAACGGGTAAACCAAGTTGAGCTCGAAATTTATTCGGTTATGCATTTGACTTGGCGAACCGCAGAAGCAGAGGTAGCAGCAGAGGTAGCAGCAGAGGAAGCAGCAGCAGCAGAACAGTCAGCCGCAGCAACCAGTGAATGCACTTTGAACTCGTGTCGAGGTTCGCGGTTCGCTGCATAAATAATCAAAAGCCAGCATTTCTGCAAGTAAAATGTTCGACTCCGAATTTTTTGCAACTGCTTGCCACCAAAAAAAACCACAGTATCATTTCGAATGCATAAACTTCAGGCCATGTCACGGGGCGACTTGGAGCCACACTGCTGCCTGACTATTGAATATCCATCAAATTATCGCTGAGGCGTGCGACGCATGATTGATGTACCCAATGCCCTGCCATCAATCATCGATCGGGGGACTCGGGTGCAATGTTCTCGTGTGTTGCTCTTTGCAACTAAGTAAATCAGAGCCACAGTCAAGTGCACACAATTACACCCAGGAAAACACACACACACACTAACAGTTCTGTAGGTTTAACACCGCTGAAAAGAACTAGTTGCAAAATAAAGAATATTGTGAATATTAGGAAATAGTCGGGAAGGTTCTTCCTTTTATTAGAAATATCTTTTAATTATTATTTTGGGAAATACCTTAGAGTATTATAATATTACATTAGGTACTTTAATTCTTAATGTTGTTCTTCTCCCAGTGTAGCTTTGGATGAATTTGGTATTTGTGGCATCTGGTCCGGTCTGGTTTCAATATTTCTACCATTTTCCAGCTGTCGGAGCTCTGCACAAACTGTCTGGCAACACAAAGGAGACACGCAGACATTTATTTAGATATACATACATATATAGCCAACCAAGTCGAGTTTGTGAGTGAAATGTCAGATTGGGGAACGCTCTTCGTATGCAACTCCTCCTGACAATTAAAAGTGCTCTCTGAAATGCGACAGACAATTCTGCGGTTGGAATTTCTGAGCAGAAATAGTCTGCGGAATTTCCAATCTTTTGTAGATTTCAAGTTTTGTGGTCTTGTACCTTTTCGTTTTCTATGCAGGAACTCTGATTAATTTATTAAAATATTCCTGCCAGGAATTGTAAAGCCTTTTGAGTGGACCCAAGACCCATCTGGAAGCAATTTGTCCGAAGGAAATCTTCGCTTCATGAATCATAGTTGGGGTCGGGTCGAGCTATTGGCATTGATAAATAAGTGTAGGTCCAAATGCCAGCTTAAATATTCAATTCCTGTTTATTCGGGGCCCAGAAATGAGCACCGGGTATGAGCCATAAAGCATACATTGCCTCCACATCTGCGTGGGCAGCGAAGGCCAAAGGAGGACACGCATGAAAAGCTCCCATGGAAATTTTCCTGTACCTACCAGCAGAAACAGAGTGTGTGGGTGTGATTTCCCTATGAGACATGCAGAGGGGGAGAGAGACACGGAGGAAGACTTGGCATCCTTATCCTTAGTTCAAGGCCAGGATTCCATAAGGAAAACAAAGGCAACGCACAAAGCAATGGCTCAAAGGAACCGCAAGAGATAGTCTTGAGGCAGGACCTGTAGCCGGACTGGCCTTCAAATGAGTCTGCCACCTTGCATAACAAAGCGAATGCGGCACGCAACTGATTGGGGGCGTGATGAATTTCTGGCTGGCTTGGCATTAATTCCATTTAATTATTATGACACTCGAGGGCAACGCAAACAGCTCACCGCAATAATAATCAAGGCCGGAGAACAGATTACCAACAGCTCGGGTGTCGAGCGGGATCCCAGAACCCATCTCAGACACACTGCAGCTTGCTTTATTCTAATGCTCCAGGTGGGAGGAAGCGATTTGCGAATCAGCAGTGGGCACATTTGTCATCCCCCGCCATGTGGGCCGGCCATGAGTCGAATGTGCAACGCGAGGTGCAAAAGTTTTCCCGCAACTTGAATAAACTTTTCTTGTGGAACTGGGGAAAAGTCGAGTGTTGGTCCTGGTGCCACCAGCACTAGGACAACATCGTTTTCACGCTTGCCCTGCCAAGTGAAACCAATTTGAGCATTTTGTCTGCCTCTAGACTCGTGGCCTGGCATCGATTCGCATCGCTGCCTTCTTGGTCGAGGTCTTGTCTCCAGGACCGAGCATCTTGCTTGCTTGCAGGCATTCCCTTCCTGCCCAGCCCTGCACTTGACATTCAATTTTCGCTTAAAGCCACAGCCCTCTACTCGTAATGTGTGCTATCCAAATCGAAATTCACTCAGCTTCCTTTGTGCTGCACCTGCACTAAGACTCTGAGCGAGACTTGGCCAACCAGCTGCCCGGCCGGACCTTTCCTAATGAGCCTCATAAACATGCGTTTGACTGCTTTGATCGGGCTGATACGCAGAGGAGCAGTAGTGACTGGACTTTGGCCAGCCACGGCAGCGAAAGGAACAGAATGAGTTGGGGTTTAGCTTGGAACAGAACCAAACATTCTGGCAATCACTACTTCCCCTCATTTCATCCTCAAACTCCTTCATGCCCCTTGGGATATTATAGTATATATATCCCTACATATTGCATATTTAAATAGAAATTCCCGCCTGGTCATAATTTGAAAAACAAATTCCAGTTTGCAGCATTGTTTTGCGGTCGCCCAGGGTCCAAGTATGTGCTCTCTCTTTCTGCTCTCACACACCGTATGGGTGTACGTGTGTGTGTGTGTGTGTGTGGTCGTAAATCAATATTTAACCCGTATACCCCCAACGTTAGGTCTGGGTGCTCTGGAGGGTTCCGTCAGCAGCCAGCGTTTAAAAATAAAAACCCAAACTCATTCAACTCGTTCAACGACTCAATAAATGTTGCAAATGCGCTCGTTGTGGCACTCGCTCAGAGAAGGAGAAGCCACAGAGAAACGGACAGAGATGGCGATAGAGAAAAGGAAAGACTGAGCGGCGACTAGAGATAGATGCTTCCAGGGTATATTATATAGACGGTAGAGCAGTGCCTTATACTGGAAGCCCTACCTCCTGTTGAACACACCTTGGATGCTCCCACGAGCTTCGTCTCGCTTGAGTGTGCTACAATTTTTGGTCCATCTGCAAAGTGAAACATGGAGACCATTTCCAAACACTATTTATCTTTATTTCTCTGTCTCTCGTCGCCATCTCTCCATGTTGTTCCTGCTTCTGCTCCTGCTCGGGCTTTGATATTTGTTATTTGCTAAACGAAATGATATATACCCCCGTACTACTGGCATGCCATGTACATGTCTGACCAAAGTTGTCATTAGTCATGCTTTGCTGAACACACACCCCCACCACACACACACTTTCTCTCTCTCTCTCTCTCTACTTCTCTCAGTGCCACATTGCGTATACTTGATGTGGCGTATGCCTTTCGTTCGAAGCTCCATTCGCAGCCCCATTCACAGCTCAACTTATCGATTATGGCACAAGTCGTTCAGTCGGACAAACTTTATTCATAATGTTGCCTTTCCCATGCTGCATGCCCCATCACTGTTTTGTTTCGAACTTAACGCACAACTTATGCAAAGTCTATTAAAATGCAAACGTTTCAGTTAATTACGGCAAATTTCAGTTGCTCCAGGTCCTTGAGGGAAATTAGCCAGCAACTTTTCAAATATCGACGGCAACAATAACAACAAAGTTTTCCGGGCTTCTTTCCCCTTTCACTTTGCCCTCCCCTCCCCGCCCTGCCTGCCCACCCCTCCCTTCTGTCTGGTCTGCCAGCTAAGAGCGTTAAACGTTTTATTACCAACAAACAGCGCATCGCGGAAAACTTGCTATTTTCCTGGGAAATTCTCGCTGCGGTTACTTTTAGCTGAAAATGCACTTACCGTGCGACGTCCAATCTCTTCAAATTTCTATAATTTTTGTTGTATGTAAGTTTCGGCGATTTTTGAAATTCGGCACAGTGGATCCAGGGCGTGTATCGAATGGATATAACGTAAAAATGAGGAAAACTTTTATTGCAGAATAATTGGAGATATTTAAATGGGAATGCAGCCAATGAAAAGTTTAACCAATTTCTAGTTTTTCCAAAGGTAAATTGAATTGAAAAACAGTAAAGTTAATTTTAGTTTAAGAAGGTTTATATGGTCGAAGTTTCAGAACCACAGTCAACATTTATCAAAAAAAAGTTAAGCGATTAAATTACATTTCAACAGACTAAAGTTAATTTAAGTACTAGCATAAACAGATTGTATTGCCTACTCGTAATACAGAGTCAAATCATTTTCAGCCTAAGAAAAGTTTAGGAATGATATTTAAATGATAATTGAATTGAATAAAAAGTTTAAGAGGATTCTTTTGTAAAGATGAAACAAATGAAACTAGGAAATGCATAGCGATTGCATTGGCATATTCAATTAATTAAAGTCTGGCCGAAATTCTTCCTCAGAGTATATTCCTTTCACATTGCTGATTAATACCTCACATTATATGATTATTAATAGCACGGGGACATTCCTTTGAGCCTGCTGAGCCACTGTGCACTGTGCAGTGTGCAGCACTTCACCAGCCATTAGGCCCCATCAGCGTCGCGGCGCACTTGACACAAACACGACAAGCGGAATATCCGCCGCCATCTTGGCCATATTTACACACCTAATCAATATGGCCGGGGGCGGCCAACTGTTTGCTTGACATTATTTGCACAGCCTGCTCGGGAATGTGCCCCGAAGTCAGTTTCAGCCATAAATAATTAGGCAACTTAATTAGACCCGCTTAACGGCCAAAGGTGCCGCTGCTGCTGCTCCTGCGATTGGAACTTTAAACTTGCAACTTTAATATAGGACAAACCACAAGAGTCCACCAGAGAAAAAACCGCAAAACAAAAACATACAGAAATACAAACAAAACGCTGAAATAGACGAGCGATGGGCAGGCACTCAGAGCGAATGCAAATAAATCGGATTTCCAGGGAAAGCCCCACAACAAAAACAGCAGCAGCGGCAGCGGCAGTGGCAGTCGCAGCAGTGGCAGTGGCAAAGGCAGAAGAAAAAGAAAGGAAAGACAAACAAAGCTCAAAAACTAACCAGAACCAAAAGCAGAACCATCACCAGGAGCAGGAGCAGAAGCAGGACCTAGACTGAGGGCAGAACACAATGTCCAGGACGAGGACACGCAATCAAAACTGGCCCGCGGGCCCAGGCTCGATTTGTGTTTAATTCGCCATAGGAAAATCTACATGAAGAATTTTCAGTATTTTAGAACATTTCCATGTTTTCAATATATCTCTCAGACTAAAAGATGTGATGGAGCTTGCTTTTAAAGAGATTTAAGTATCAACTATAACCCTTCGGTTGATCTTTCTCTACATCCTTTTGAAGCCCTTCATTTATTTCTCCCAGTGCATCTATGTGAGTGCTAAAAGCAGCCAAGTCGAGGACAGCTGCAGCTCTGCCCTGCTCAGTGCTACAACAACTCCACCTCCACCTTCCTGTGCAGCTCCACTCCAGACCCAAGGGTTGCCTTAACAGATTGAAACAATAAACTCAAATTGCCCCAACAGACGAAGACGCTGAGACGGACCAAAGGGGGATCCGGCGGGACGGCGGGACAGCGGGACAGTGGGTCGGGTGGAGTTATCTGCTGTAAGTTGAGCCGATAACTTTATGCGCACAATTCCATTTGATTGATGAGATTTATGCTCGCAACGCCCCCGCACGTATTTCATTTTATTTTTATTTAGTTGTCTTATTTCATCTCCGTTTTTTGTAGCTACAAAACGTCTGTCTGTCTGGCTGTTGCTTCTTTTATTTCATTTCCGGCCCAGTGCCCCCCGTCCCTTATTTTTTCTGAGAGCCGAAAAAGAAATCAGAGACAAACAAACGAAAAATAAAACATTTAAAGCCGCTCAACATGTGGCAGTGGCAGTGGGGGGGGTCAGGCGCAGTTCCTTTATTTCGACAGTCTGCTTTGACCCCCAGACTGACTGTTCCCCCCTGAATCCTTCAGAGAATATGCGAAGTAAGTCAAGTGGGTTTATTGTCACAGAAATGTAATCTTTATCATTGTCTGTTTCATTTTTAATTGGCTTCCTTTCGACAGAAGCACTGAGCGGCTTTCATTAGTGGCCAATGCATGAAAATGCCATCGGATAATGATTTCCCTGGCAGAATGCAGTGCTCCGAAGGACGAGGATGTGTTATGGCAACGCGCCATCAATTATCAATTGGGAAAGCTTAAGAAACTTGGAGTACTTTTTGGAGTACGTCTTGGTTCATGCTTTGAAAGCTTAACGAATTATACTTTGTGTCCTACTGGACACCTTCCCACGCTTCCTCGGCAAAGACCTCATCTGGTACTTCCTTCGATTGGTAAATCCTACCGCCGCCTCCACTTTGAGATGCCTTTTGTTTGCCTGTCACTTTGCCCCCATCCTTGAGCTCTTTGAGTGCTTCATGTGTAAGCCGCTGCTGCATCCACTTCCGCTGTCATTGCTCCTCTTGATTCATTTCCCGCATTCCGGGGAGCACTCGCGCAAGGAAACGTCGCGGAAATTGCAAGTATCGTTGATTCATTTGATCGTTTTGCAAGTCAAATGGGCCGCATGACGAACGAGTTCGCTGGCAGGGCAGGGCTCACAGTCATTAATATGCATTATGATTGGTGTGCAGGAACAGAAGCATCCTGAAGAGGAGCACAAGCAGGAGAAAGAGCCAGAGAGCCAGAGACAGAGCCAGTGCCAGCCCAAGGCGCTGCAGGTGTCCCGCTGTGCAAATTACAAGCGGCTTACCTACTCGCGAGGATGGGTGCTGGTCGTGCTGGTCCTCCCCAGGGGACTGTCTGCTCTGTTGATGTTGAGGGCACCGATTATGGGAGCCGTTATGCGGGGGCAAACAACATTAGCAACGCTGACTGTAGGACACTTACCAGGCGCCGGAAACAGCAGAAAAGTTCCACTGCGACGCCATTTAACTTGCTGTCAAATATTTGCATGCAACGTCAGACAGGCAGGCACACAGCACAAAAAGATACAGATACATGGGTACATGGATACACAGACTGAGGCACGAAGATACCTTTTGGAAGGTGCATTTAATTTTCCTGTTCCCATTCGTTGCCTGTCGTCGCCTTTGTCTTCGTTCAAATTACATTTTTCATTTTCATTTTCCCTTTGTCGGGCGCTTTTCCTTCGCATAAATTCTGCATTGTCATGGAAAAGTGCAGCAAATTAATTTGTCCTACCTATGAACGTCATCATCATAGAGCATTCTTATGCTCATTACGCTACGAAAAGTCTGTCAGAAGTGCACAAAACTTGAGGGAAAAGTTTGCCCAGCTTGCACATAAAAAAGTGAAAGGGAATCCCAAATTAGAGGTTCCCTCTGGCCCAAGGAGAGTGTGCCACTCGGCCAGCGGGGAAAACTTTAAAGTCAGCCCCATTTCCAGGCCATAAAACAGGCCAAATGAAGTCTGCCCCCCACCACCACACTTGACTGACCAAAGAGGCATCCAGGGAGGCATCCTGGTCTAGTTCCCTGTATGCAAAGTTATTTCCCTCTTGAAGCGCATTCGGGTGTTGACTGGGCCAATATAACTTATCCACTTGAGGGCCAAACACTTATGGCCAACGCCAACGACCGACAGTAGCTCTAAGCTACTTTTAATGTTTAGATACAAGCACAAACACAAATGCAAACAGAGCCCCGAACGTCGTCTACTCGTCGTACGTCGTACGTCGTAGGGGGGACGGACGGATGCCATGTTTTGGCATGAAGTTAATAAAAGTTCTACGACATTTTGACCTGAAAAATATTGCGAAAATAAAATGGCTGCCAGGCTGTTGCTTCAAAGGAGCTCTGCTTGCTGCTTTCTCCATGCTGTGCTCTGCATTCTCCTTGCCGCTCTGTTGCCACTGCCACACCGCCTGCAGCTGCTGTGGTTTTCCAGCTGTGCCGACAGCCGCCTGAAAGTATGCTTTAAATAGTGGCATAGTAAAATATTTACTTTGGCGCAAAAAAGGGTTCGGTTCGGTCAAGGGAGGGTTAAAGCAAAATAAACTTCTGCTGCCCCGGCAAAATGAAAAGCAGAGGCTGGACCCGGACTCAGACTCGGAGCCGGAGCCCAGCAAAAAATTCATTAAAAGGGATAACGACTCACATAGTTGGAGTCCGTCCGTCCTCCTCCACGTCAATGTGTGTGTGTGTGTTAAAGGATTACGGATTTGGTGGGAATTTTTTAGTGCAATTTAATTACAGATTATGTGAAGCAGCGAGGAGCATGGCATCCACTAATGCGGACTAAGGGTGCGTATACTTAACATATTTCCCAGAAATGTGGCAGCCATGTTCCCAGTTTCATTTCCGCTAAACTAATGCAAACTGCAGTCTGTCACTATTCAAAGAAAAGTTTTACAAAAACTCACATGACTCGGAATAATCACATTATATGCATAACCTTGTCCGTGTATATGTACATACTTCGACATGCATATTCGAGCAAAGTTTGTGGAAATGAAATCAAGAACAAGTGCTGTATATTTGCTCAATTTAATTTTCATATTTAATTGCTATAATTGGGGGAATTACAACGTTTGTTGCTGCTCTGGCTGCAGCTCTGGTTGTGCCAGGTCAGTGATTCATTAAACACTTTTGAGATGGCTTAATGAATTGGTTAAACGTAATTTGCACATTTGCCAACATTAATTTATTTACTGGAATTATTCCGCTTTTGAATTTGCATATATTTCACAGACAATCCGATTAGCAAACTCTGCCCTGACATTTGATATGCTTTTAACATTAAATGCAGCTTATATGTATGTATGTGCATATATCATCTGCTAAGGACTTGCCACAGTTGCAGCACGCGAGGGTTTAATCAGCAAACCGAGATATATATGGTTGCACCACTCCTCTGGAATATTAAAGCGGTCTAGAGATATATATGGCTCTAAGCAATCAACGCTGCGCTGCTCTCGAATAGTTGCATCCACACAATCGCCCCGGGCTCCCACAATGCTCATCCATTCTCCTCGTGCTTCTGGAGATACTCGAACTGTTAGAAATATTGCCAAGGAGTATTTTCAGACTTGAGGAAGCCTGGCCAAATCAATTTGGTGGCCACCACATTGATACAAGGCGAAGCTTGTTGTGAGGTCCGCGTAACCAAGCCCCGGACCCGGACCCGGACAGGGGCTAATTCATTTACAATATTGCGCATACGCCACGTGGCTGCGGGAAAATTAAATTATGCATTGGCAGTGTATGGTGAGGCCCTGCGGCGGACAAAGGGGCGCCAAGGCCATCCAGCGGGCAACTTTGTAATTAATCAAAGTGCAACAGCGTTATCCCTGCCACCGCAACATCGACGGATGCCAGGCAGCATCCTCGACTGCCACTTAAGGCTTTCCTTCAAGTTTAAGCAGCATTTAAACTGAATCATTAACCTTATTACCTGCCCCATCTCCTAGCCCTGCTGGAGCCCGTCCTAAGGAAGCAAGACCTGCATAATTTCATTTTGAATGCAAACTTAACAACTTTTTACAAGTCGAGCATGTTAATGCGCTTGTTTGTGTTCCCTGTTCTGTTCTGTTCAGCTCTGCTCTGTGTCTCATTAACGTCAACTTAATTTGCTTTCCATATAAATTTAATTTGCCACAGGTTCTGTATTAAATTCCACGCAGCAACAGATCGAAGGAGGTGTGGTTTGCTGCTAGAGGCGCACCAGGCCACCACTAACCAGATCAAAACTTTTCCTCCACTTGGCGTTGACTCTCCCCCATTGTTGGTGACTTCTTTTGTATTTGTTTAAAGAACTTTGATATAGGTATATTTTCTTGAGGGTTTGATGGACATTTAAGCTCAAGCTCCCCTGATTACTCTCGCTATTGAAAGCAGCCCTGCTGTAAAGTTACTTCCCAATTTAATTTTGTTTCTTTTGTACCTTGCTTGAGTTCAACTGGTTCGAGGGAGTGCCGAATTCTACCAACAGAATGCACATGCATTGCATATATGCATTCTTTAGAAATGCAACCCAATATTCTGCCAGATACAAGTACATTTGATACCTCCACCATTGTTTGGTTTTCCCTTCGATGCTGTCTTCCAAATTTTCTCTCAAATTAAATTTCCCTCTTCGCTTAATTGGTCTGTCTGGCATCACCATCTCTGGCACAAAAATGTAATGATGGCCTGTAGTCTGTCAGTTTTGGCAATGCTTTTCAGGCAAACACTAAAGTGTCTGCATCAACATGGACAGCATCATCATGGACTCCACTGCAGGCCGGGCCGCACAGCAAATTGCAAGTTAACTGGACCCAAAGCCCGCACATTTTGGCTGGCTAATTGCCAGAATCCCCATGATAGACACTCCGACACGAGAGTAGGGATGGTGGGTGAAGGTCCCTCCGGTTGAAGCAAAGCTGTGGTCGGTCTATGCGAACATCCAGGTAAATTGTGGTCTACCTGCACCTGATGGCCCGACTGGCACATCAGCCATTAACGCACAATCAAGTGCACTTTGTACTACGACGAGAAGAAAGTGAAGGCAAGGCAACAACTTTTGACTTCTGTGGCTGAGACTTGATTGATGGTGCAGCTGGTAAACTCTTTCTCGAACAAATCCTAATTAAACCATTTCTTATTGCGCGAGTGAAAAGCTTTCGCGCTCTTCTCGAGCTCGGGACAGCAAAGCATATCTTGAGTCGGCCATTGGCTTACAAGTAATCTAATCAGCTTTGTCTGATGCTCTCGGTATGGCCAGGACCAGCACTTGCCTCTAATGGTTGCACTTGAGTCCTGCTACTGCTACTGCCTCCAGTCCTTCTATTGCTCCTTTCTCCCTCCATCGCAACATGCATTTCCACTTAGATTGAGAGCAACATTGCCATTTATTTTGATTACACTTTGGCGGGGCCGTGTCTGGGGCTGGGGCTTTTTCCGTTTCAGCTTTTTCTGTGGAAATTAAAATAAATTAACAAATAAACTTTGGCCCCGAAACTTAAGTACGAAGTTTGGATGCCAATTGCAGGCCATAAATTACGTCCCATACCGGCGGCTGGTATGCCACCTGATCCTGACTTCAATTGCGTGTAATAAATTACCGAACCAACGAATATGAGCCGCCGCGAGAGAGAGAGGCTGCTGACGGCTGCTGGGTTCCTTCCTGCACATAATTAAGTGGATTTTAATGAGACTCGCATCAGAGTCGCAGGAAGAGTCCCCGAGCCGAACGGCACTGTGATTTGTGGCCACTTGGGCACTTATTAGATCCTGTGCTATGAATAAATACGGCAAGACAAGTGGTTTGTAGGTTGACTCTGGGACTAGGTTTATTACGGCTACTTCAGGACTCTGTCGTTATCGTTGTCGCTGTCGTCGTAGTGGCCGCCTTGAGGCCCTTCTTCTTCGATTTGGCACGCTTGGCTTGCTGCGGCTGGGGCTGCGGTTGTGGTTTCTGCTGGACTGCCTTATCCTTCTCCTCTATAATGCGCTGGAAGAGCATCGCACTGCTCTGCACATCCAACTGGTGACTCCTCGTGCTGTCGCTGCTGCTGTTGATGGAGTCCCTGGCAAAGTTCTCGTTCAAACAATCCCAGCCGCGTTGAGACGCGGGCACGCTGAGCTTATCGAGCAGCCGTGTGGCCAGCTGAGGAATTATGGGCTGGAGCACAATGCCGCAGAGCCGCAGCGCGTCCATTGTCATGGCGATTATGGTCGCCAGTCGTGGCTCGTTGGCACCTTCGCTACCGCCCTTTAGCTCCCAGGGCCTGGCACTCTCAAAGAAATTGTTGGCCGAATGCAGAGCAGCCATAGTCGTGTCGGCCACCAAGTGGAAGTGATTGCACTCATAATGCTCCTCGCATCTCTCTGCAAAAGCGAACAGAAAACGGTATACAAAATACGGAATACAGAATACGGAATACAGAATACAATATACAAAATGATGGCTTCACTTTGAGCTCTCAAGCTCTTTGCATGGCTTGGCCACACTCTCGAGTGCACTTGCCGCTTAGTGATTGGCCGGAAGAGCACCAAGCAGATGCTGATGGAGATGCGGATGGGGATGGAGATGGGGATGCGGATGCAAATGCAGATTATAAAGCATCTCCATCTGCATCTCGAGGCAGGCACTTCAGGAGCAGCTTCAGCTCGAGGATGGGGGCTGCTTAAATATTAAAATGACAAGGAGGCTGTCTTGGTTTACCTGACAGCTGCAGCAGCGAGTCCCGCAGACGCTTGGCGGCATCCAAGCTCTGGAGCAGATCAGCCAAGTGCTCGGCATGCGGCTCGGGATAGACTTGGCGGGGATTCAGCGACTTGGCACAGGCACGCGATAACAGATTGCCCAGAGTGTCCGCCAGCTCCGAGTTGAGGATGCGCAGGGCCTTCACGTGGCTGTAGTCTGAAACCAGGAGAAACTACTTGTCAGTTACTGCTTTCTGCTGTCGCTGAATGCATGAGGAGGGAACAGAATCAGATCTGCTCGCATTATCACTGTTGTTGACCCAAAAGAAAAAAGAGAACCCTACTCAAAGCGGAGCACTGGTCGTATGAGTTATATTTTCATCTTCCATTTAACTTCCACACGAAATACCCCATTAAGGGCATTAGGACAGCGGAAACAGACAACCCACCAGAGAGACTCCGGTCAAAGACTGCCGCCCTCCGTGTCCGCCGTGTCCTCCGTGGGGATAAAATCCGAATAACTTAACAACAACATCAGCAGCAAGCTGGAAAAGCACTCCCCCGTTTTGCTTATTTCCCGCTCAATCTGCTACAAAATGTTGCAGGTGGCTTTGCGGGTAAGAAGCAGAGCATGAAAGGGTTTCAGCTTCGCTAATAGTTACAAAATCTTAACTGCTTCTTGGTTCCGGGGAAATTGAATTGAGCGAAGGAGCGTGTAAAGGATATTGAGAGTGTCCAGCTAAGGGCTTGTTCTTGGAATAATATGATAATGCTGCCCTAAGAGAAGCTCTATTTGCGTTGCTCTATTCGTATTTAATCAAACAGTAACCAATTTCGAAAGTCCTGTGTTCTGAGAACAGCTTAGACTCCTTAGACTCAGGGGATTGTTAGTGTATTTTGAATTTCATGTACCTCTCCAATGACCCCTTTGTTTCAAGGATATATGGCTTGGAAACAGTAAGTAACAATCTTCTGCTTCAAGGATATTGAGCATCAGAGAGATGCATCGGGAAAATGCCAGCCGATAAACGTTGAAAGTTCTGCCAGGGCCAGGACCAGTCATCTGCGGCAAGTTAATTAAAATTTCCACCTATGAGAGTGTATGAAATTGCAAACCGAAAGTGCGCCAACAATTTCGGATTTGATGATAGCCCCAGACCAGACCAGACCAGACCTGACCAGCCATCGATAAACGGGGCCACAAAATGCAGCTACAGCTGCAGCGGCATCTGCAGCCATTTGGTAATTAAAGCCGTCTCTGACCAGAGACAATAATCGGCTAATTGCTGCTGGCAAATAATTATGCCCGTTTCGAATTTCTGACTATTTTGATTGGCGGTTTTCAATGAAATTAAAACTTTGCCGAAACACAATTGGTTTTTGGGGATTTCATTGGGGAGTTCTATGAACTTTCAATACTCTGTTGCTATTGCAAAGACGACGCAATGGAGTGTTTATTCCCTTGGGGAAAACAGCAACTGCCAAAACTGTTTCCTCCATCATTAATGCAATTGTTGCGCAACAAGAAGCAAAATGGGGGGCCAACAGAGCAAAGTTTTGCCACCTGAAGCGAAGCAGGCAAAAGTCAGCTGAATTCGAGTGAATGGGCGTCGTCGTCGTCGGGTTGAGTTCCACATGCATAGACGACGCATAGATATTTTCCAAACTAGCGACTGGCATTTACCTCTTCAAACTGCATCGCTTCTGTATATATTTCTCATTTGGAATAGGATATCCTTTGGGTCGTTGATATCCTGTTAGACAGGCACTGCACTCTTTTCCAAGTGTAGTAGTAGTATGTGTAGTCCTAGCCTTTCATTTTGAGTTAACTGAAGCGATTGGATGGCAGTGGCTGGCTTTTCATTTTGAATGCATTGAATTTTGATGCTTTGCCTTGCCAGCCGCTTGCCTGCCGTTGGCTGTAAATCCATTGAAAATGTAGAAATGCATCAAAGTTTATTAGCAGCTGCCACCCCTCCAGCTCTACACCCCCTCGCAGCCCAATCGAGTATTGCTTTCTAATGAAATTGTTCGGAAAAGGCCCCGCAACACGTGTTGTATATTGTATGGACAGGCATTACCTGTCCGAGACCCCCCTCTAGCTGGCGCTTAAGTCCTGCCAACTCTTAACTGCTTACGTGAGCAGCTACAAATTGCAAAAAAGCAAAAGTTCCTGGCAACAAGCTAGGAGGGTGGGTGGGGGTTGGGCAACCGGGACACATGTACAACAAAACTTTAAGCATCCTGCACATGGAGCACGGGAACACGTGACAGGGAAAGAGGCCCGACCGGCCACAGACAAGTGCTGCTGCACTTCCTACTGCTCTAATATAAATAATACTTTTTTACGTGCCCCACGAGTTGCACTCTAGATGTTGCCAGTTGCCGGTTGCCGCTTGCTGTTAGCTGGGTGCCGGTTGCCTCTTGGCTGCACCTTAAATGTCCTGAATAACTTGTCGCTCTTCCACTGCTGCTCCACTTTGTGCGATTTGCCCTGCAGAACTTTGACACAATTTTCCCTGCTTTTCTTCCCTTATATATTTTTGCAGCAAACTTTGGATTCAACTGGCAAGCAGGAGAACGGGGGGGAAAGGAGTGTGCCTGGCAACACTTTCCCATCAAACATTTAACCAGCCTTGCTGCAATCGGAGACAGCCAGTCGGAGGTGTCATGCAAATTTTCCGGCGAACACAGGTCGTACGGGTTACGAGTACGGGTTGTGTGCCAAACACTAATTTCTTGTCGACACTCTAACAGAATTAGTTAGGGATTAGAGGAGAGGCAGAATAGAGGAATGGCTAAGTAAACTTGAAGGAAGATGAGTAGCACAAGAAGGAATCTTAAAAAGATGCAAGCTGAGGGAGAAGCCTTGGAGGATTATGGAAACGTTTATTAGATCCAAGCATCCTTGTACTGATGTTCCACGCAAATGGAAACCAAAAACGATGAACACTAACCCTCGAGGGTACAGAAGAGACGAACAATAATAATAATAATAGTAATAGACTTCTGATAGATTCGAAGAATTCGTTTCGCGCTGTCACCAAACTTGTCCGACCTTCAGCTCGGCTCCGTGCAGGAGGAGGCGCCGCAGGACTCGAAGGAACAGCATTCTCCAGCGACAAGTTTAAGTATTCAAATTTATAAATTGAGTAACGCCCCGAGGAAGCTGATTGCATCAGTGTACTGTCGCCATTGCCGGAGGGCTGCCTCCTCCACTTATTTGCATTTGCTGTGAAACTTTTTTGCTAGACAGATGACGCAGGTCCTTCAGCAGCTTGGTCTAGTCTTGGACTTTGGTCCTGTACCCGCAGCTGTTATTACATCAATTTCGAAATGCAATTTCCATGCACGCAGCGGAAGTTTTTCCTTCCTTGTTGCTAATGAAAAGTTGAGTTGAGCGTTTAAGGATGTTGTCCCTAGTGTCCGCAACGCAACGCCTCCGAAAACTACTGGCCACACATCGAGTTTTGATTTTGATGGCGAAGGGCACCTAATGGACAGGCATCTGCTTGAATTAAACCAAAATGTATCTGTCATAAATCATTTATGAGCCCCGAAAATATGGAAAATGCGGGCTCGAAACTTTCGTAATTTGATCAGGCGGCGCTGACGCACTGCAGCAGCACACTCTCGTTTTTTGTATTTTCATTTTCTGGCCAAATGCAATAAAAAATGCAATTAAATTAGCCGCAAGGCAGCGGGCCATAAAACACAACGAAAGTCACAAAAGAAAATCATCAACAAGCGCAAATTGAATAAGGGCGAACGTGAAAATGTGCTGCATGTCGGGGAAATCCACCGAAAAAGCAAACGCAAAGCCAGCAATAATTGAAAATTAAATTTTAAGACCTGGCAGACAGACACAATAGGATGATTATGGAGCACAAGTTATGCAAATTGAAAGGGAATCAATCAAAACGCATCCAAAAGTGGTTGTTGACGCTTCACAAATCAGTCGCTGGGCATCGAAGTGTGTTAATTGCTTTCGAAAGAGCTCTGAGTGGAAAAGCGAACACCGAACCCCTATTCCCAGAACCTGATTGATGGCAGATCTAATCATATCCGTCAGACAATTGCCGGATCCCCTACGAAAACGAGAGTTCTGCTGCTGCTTTTGCTCTGATTCTGGGGGTGGTTTCCGTTTCCTACTCCTATGTAAATCACCGAATCTTCCCAGGATACGAGAAACTTTCAAGGAAAATAAACAAAAGTCAGTTTTGGCAGCAGGTCCTGCCGGACCGAAAAACTTTCACCCTTAGTTTGAGTGGAGTCGGGCATAAAATTGAAATGCAAATTAAAGCAAAGGTAAGCGGAACGACGACAGATGGTCACTCACATATGCATGCACACAGGCGCAGGACACCGCAACCTCAAGACAACCCCAAACAGTTTTTGCTGATGATTTGATGGAAAAACTATTTGAAAACCGCAGGGCGGCTCCTCCTCCCTCCAGCACCCACCCTTGGGGAGAGATTCCTGAATGGCAAACCGCAAAGTGAACAAGCCACAGACATCAAAAGGACTTCGCGGTTTCTGGTCGGGCACTGAACTTAGTTGGTAGCTAGCTTGGTAGCTTCACTCACTGCCATCGCTGTGGGCCACGCCCTCGCGCAGCAGAAAGTAGCGCAGGCCCTCCATGGTGTACTGCTGGGCGGCCTGGACGGGATCCACCACATTGTGCTTGCTCTTGGACATCTTCTGGCTGTCGACCGTCCAGTGCGAGTGTACGTACAGCTGCTGCGGCGGCTGGACGCCAGCGGCCAGGAGAAATGCGGGCCAGTAAATGCCATGGAACTTGAGGATGTCCTTGCCAATCACCTGCTGGGCAGGCGGCCAATGATCCAGAAACTGCAATGGGAAAATTACAATCAGAAGAGGATGAAAACAGTTTATTAGCAGGATTATACCTTCTCATTGGGATATCCCAAGGAGCTCAGATAGTTGACCAGCGCATCCAGCCACACGTACACCGTTTGCGAGTGGTCGCCCGGCACGGGTATGGCCCAGTGGACGCGGTTCGAGGGCCGCGAAACGGACACATCCGGCAGCGGTTCGCTGAGCGTGTCCAACAGAATCTTCTCGAACTTGGCTGGCCGTATGCGCGCCTCCTGCTTGACCCAGTGCCGGACATCGTCCTGGAACTGCGAGAGGCGGAACATGTAGTTGGTCTCCTCCGTCCACTCCACGGGATGGCCCGACTCTAGAGAGAAGCGCGTGCCACTAGCCTCGTCCAGGCGCAGTTGGGAGTCGGTAAGAAAGACCTCATCGGACACACAGTACCAGCCGCTGTAGGCAGCTGAGTAGATGTGTCCCCGAGAGTGCAGCGTGCGCTGTGGAAGCAGAAATCGGCATGAAAATGTTACAGGAATCCCAGTATCCCCCATCCTACCCAGAACTGGGAGACAGCCTGCATGTGTCGCTCTTCTGTGGTGCGTATGAAGTCGTCATTCTGTATGTGCGCTGCCTGGAAGACCTCCCGATAGCGAGATGATATCTCCTGGCAGTACTGATCGACGGGCACCTTGTGGTTGGCTGCCGCCTGCTGGATCTTCGTTCCATGCTCATCGGTGCCAGTGCACAGGCGGACATCAACGGCAGGATACCGAAGCCTCTGGTAGCGACAGTGGGCATCGGCTATCACCGACGAGTACAGGTGGCCAATGTGGGGGGCTGTAACGAAGTCCATTCTTAGTTATCAAACTTTTTGGAGCGATGAAATCACAAAACTCACCAGCGTTTACATAGAAAATGGGCGTCGTCACATAGTGCGAGCTGCTGTAGCGTGCTCCCAGACATTTAAGTAGCTTAATTCTACGTATCAGCATTGTCTTGTCATTTCTTTTCACAGAAACAAATCCAAACGAAAACAAATTGCCGGCAATGTTTTGTAACAATAAACAGCTGTTGGCGGGAGAAAAATACCAACGAAAGCCATATTCCTCGATTTTGATATTCTGTTTAATATTACTAGCTAACTAGGACCCTCAGGCCTGAGCACATAATTTTATACGATTAATGAATCAATTGTCTACAAGACTGGCTAGATTTCAGGACTCCTTTTGGTTGGGTTGTCTATAAAATAACGTTTATAAAGCTTAAGTGAGCATGACATCCGACGTAAGAAAACGTAAGTGAGCATGGAATGTCACGTCATTTGGTATAAAAAAGGTAATATAGACATATGTATACCCTTTTTCATTTAATTAATGTTAAAATTCTTTTTTTCCAGATGCTTTAAAACGTAATAAATATTGTATTTTGCACATATTTACAATTTTCGACCCAATAATGCATTTGATGAATTTATTATTACTAACAAATCGATCCCGATACCCATTTTCAGTCTTTATAAGAAAGCCAAAAACCGTAAAATTATCTGAGATAGAGACTGACTAGTTTCTGCAATAATTGGTGCCTAGTAAAACAAACTTTTTTTAGATTCTATAACATCCTTTCGTAGAGGGTATGAAAAATGTTGTCTACGGCGAATTACGTAAGTGAGAGTGAAATATGACGTAAGGCAACGTAAGTGAGAGTGAAATGTGAGGCGAATATGTTGCGACGAATTCGCCCTCAGCCAATTCGCTCGCTCGCCGTGAAACGAATATACCGAAAAGAACGGTCTCATTTAAAAAATATACGCTAAAAATACCAACGAAAATCATATTCGTCGATTTTGATATTCTCTTTAATATTACTAGCTAACTAGGACCCTCAGGCCTGAATACATAATTTTATACGATTGATGAATCAATTGTCTACAAGATCGACTAATTACAAAAAAATCTGCTTATTGGGTTCGGTCTAAAATAAGGTTTAAGCAGGGAAGGTCAAGGCATAAAACGTAAGTGAGCATGAAATGCGCCGTAAGAAAACGTAAGTGAGCATAGAATGTCACGTCAATTCGAAACTTAACCTGTGGTATGGACATATTTATACCCTTTTTCCTTTGATTAATGTTAAAATTATTTTTCCCCAGCTGCATTAAAATATACCTAATTATGCGTTTTACACAGATTGACATAATTTGACTCATTAATGGATTTGATATGTTGTCTGTATATATGTACATCTTGATCCCGATTTATATTTTTATTTATATTTTTACACTACAAACTGCAAAATTTCGTTGGGAAGCTTTAAAACTCGTTTATGCATAAACTGGTGCCTAGTATGACAAACATTTCCTAAATCCTATAATATCCTTTCCTAAGGGGTATGCAATTCCGTGCCCATGTTGGGTTAACAGTGCGCTGTGCAGCACTTCTTGTGCACTAATAGCATGGTATAATTATGCGCTTTACAGCACAGCTAACGCGCTGCACAACAAGCTTTTGAATTTGAATTTGTAGATACCTTCTCGGTTGTTGTAATTGTTTTACCAAACAAAAGAAGAAAATTTTATTGCGTTTAACAAAACAGTAAATAAGAAAATATATAAATTACGAAACACACATGACGCACTACATCTTGGCCCCTCCTCGTACGTACTTTTTCGGCTGATCCATAAGCCACCGACGATATGCGGCCATGCGTCGCATCCTTTGCGAAGCTTTTTTTTTTGCCTCGACAG
Source organism: Drosophila athabasca (assembly GCA_008121215.1). NCBI lineage: Eukaryota > Metazoa > Arthropoda > Insecta > Diptera > Drosophilidae > Drosophila > Drosophila athabasca. Next base: position 14,220,189 of record CM017793.1, read on the forward strand.
CGGCACAGGCCGCTTTGTAGGCTGCCTTCTTGGTGTTCTCAAAGTCCTTCTTGGCATCCGCCATCTGCTTACCGAGATTCTGTACTCGATTCTTGGCTGCCTCCAGCAGTTGGGTTTTCTCCGACAGCTCCGTCTGTGCGCCTTGGGACACGCCCTCGATATTGACCAGATTGGCGGTGGCGGCGGCCATCAAACGCTTGATCATCGCCACCTGACTCTCCGACTCGGTGGCCACAGCCGCTGCGGCGTTGGCGTTGGCTTGGGTGTTCTGCAGCGAGGCCGTGACCTCATTGACGACGGCTTCCGCCTCGGCCATCTCATGGCACAACTGCTCGACTATCTGCTGCTTGCCCGCGAGTGCTGCTTCTGCTGCACGCGCCGACTGCGCCGCTTTCTCCGCCAGCTCAGTCTTCACCTGAGTGGCCGCTGCCTCGGCTGCCGACATCTGGGCATCGCTGGCCGCCTTTGCTTCTTGTGCGGCTTTCTGGGCGATGTTCGAGGCTTTGGACTTGGGATTGCCCTGGCCTAAGTTGTTTCCGCATTGTTTCGGGCTCTCGCACCTGCTTTCTCCTCCAGCCTCGCCGCCGTCCGGTTCCATGTACAGGTTGGAGAGGAACTGCCTGTCGTTTCTTTCGTCCAGCTGTGACGCATCGTCGTGCTGGTAGTTGGACTCCAATCCGGAGATTCCATTCAGCAGGACAAGGAAAGTGATTCCCACTTTGTGATAGTGCATTTTGCGATTGAGATCCGATGAGAGTCTGCCGTTCGTTTGTAAACGTCTAAGGCCTGGGCTGCTTTGATGCTGCTCCGAAACGATATTGTTGTAACGCCAGACAATTGCAGTGGAATATAATCTATTTAGGATGTTCTCAGTTAATATTAAGTTGAATTTGAATCTGATTGCGATTTGCAATCGTTATCGGTTGATCGGTGAACGATCTTGTTTGCCACCGCTTTGCTACGGCGCCAGTGTGCTTGGCGCAAATTTCAAAACTGAAATATGTTATTGTTTGGCTTTTGTGCGCACTAGAAAACAATGGAGGCAGGGACTTATCAGAGATATACATATGTTATGTGTAATAAAAAATATATTTAATCAAACATAATGAACATTAAATCCAACTCAAGTGTCACTAAGAGTATCTGTGGTATCTCCGAGCCTGTCGTTTTCGATGCCTCTGTCGCAGCATCCTACGATTCCTCTGGGCCTTCTGCTTGGCTTCGACGGCGGCACAGGCCGCCTTGTAAGCTGCCTGCTTGGTCGTCTCAAAGTCCTTCTTGGCCTCCTGCAGCTGGCTGGCGAGCCCCGTTAAACGGTTCTTTGCCGCCTCCAGCAGCTGCGTCTTCTCCTCCAGCTCCGTTTGCGCCCCATTCGACACCGTCTCGATGCTGTTGAGGGTGGAAGAGGCCGCCAGTAACAGAGCCTTCAGCTCCTTCAGCTGCTTCTGGGCTTCAGCAGCTGCCGTATCAGCAGCGGCCGCATTCGCAGTGGTGCTCTGCAGGGAGGCTGTCACCTCATCGACGACGGCCACCGCCTGCCGGTGCTCGAGCTCTATTTGTTCCAGGATCTGCTGTTTGCCCGCAAGCGCTGCTTCCGCTGCCCGCGCCGACTGGGCAGCCTTGTCGGCCAGCTCGGACTTGACCTGTGAGGAGGCCGCCTGTGCGGCAGAAGCCTGGGCCTCGTTGGCCGCCTTTGCCTCCTGTGCCGCCTTCTGCGCAATGTTGGATGCCTTGGACTTGGGATCGCCTTTGCGTAGACTGCAGCTTCCTTTCGGCGCCCCACCTCCCTTACATGCTTCGCCGCCATCTTCCTTCTGGCTGCCTTCGTCTAGCCACACGAGATCGGGATAACAATCGACCATATGTCGCTTCCTGTGCACCTACCGGGATGGTCCCATGAGGGATTCTGATGAGACGGACGTCGGATGGCTCGGGGCCCTGCTCTTACCTTTTCGCGTGGCCTTCGACGGAAGCTTTCGGATAAGCAGATGGCGTTGAGGATTATGATCATGCAAATGACTTTTCTAAAGAGCATCGTTTTCGGCTGGGTTGTCTATCTGACAACTTTGTCAAAGTCTGAATGGACATTTTCATGTTTTGAAGGGATTTGCCTTCGATTTGACAGGTGACAGTTGACAGTTGGCTGTGGGAAAAATGCTCGAGAATGCGAATAGAATTTCTTATCTTCTGGCTCATCGCACTCATTGTTTTGACAGCAGAAGCCACGGACTATTGGGGGGATGGAGACTCTCAATTCCAAAGACGGAGCAAACGGCTTATGCACTACGATGCTTTCGGAACAGATGACTTGAGAGCCGACGGTGAAGGCTGCGATGGCGATAGCCAGAGGGATGACAACCAGCAACGGGAGGAGCAGCAGCAGGCACCAAAGCCCCGCATGCAGGGAAAGAGTAACGCCAAGCATCGGTCCTCGGGCATTGCCGTGCAAGCAGCCAAGGAGGCGAAGAAGGCCAACGATGACATGGCCTCAGCCGTGAAGGTCGCGTCGGACAAGATCAAGCTCGAGTACGCAGACAAGGCGACGTCCGCAGCCAAGGCTGCAGAGGCAGTCCTGGCCGGCAAAGGCCAGGTGGTGGAGCAACTCGAGGCGGAGGTGCGCGAGGCCGAGCTGGTGGCGCAGGAGGAGTCCCAGGCGCTGATCACGGCGGAAGCCAATACCCAGCTGGCGATGAAGCAGTTCCAGCAGGCACAGACGGAGCTTAAGATGCTGATGGCCACGCTCAAGGTGGCCAAGGAGAGCAAGGACAGCTCCGACCAGATGAGCGCGGTCTGGCAGCAGTCGGTGACCGAGAAGACCGCCCTCCTAGAGGCGGCACAGAAGCGAGTGCGCGTCCTTCTCCGCCAGCTGAGGGATGCCCGCACCGACTATGCAAAGACCAAGAAAGAGGCCTACAAGGCCCTCTGTGCCGCCAAGGAGGCCAAGCAGCGCATCGAACAGACAGACAGCGGCAGATGCCGACGCTCCTGGCGGCTAGAGGACTATGACGGCTGATAATCATATTCGTATATATTTTGCTATTGTCTATTTTGCTATTAAGATTTGAGAGCGTTTTTTGTTGTTGAATTTTAATCTGTAGTTTATTAAACTTTTTTCTTTAGGGAATAAAAATATAAAATTCCTCGACAGCGTGCAAAAAGTGCGCGCGCGTCTTGAATGGCTGCCAAAAAAATGCTATGGAACTTTTGCCTGTCCGACTGATTCTTCTTGATCCAATCCGATCGATCCAATCATCTGTCCAGTACAGTCCAGTCCAGTCGATCCATCCATCCATCCGTTCGTTTCGCCTTAACAAGCTTATACATACATACAATATATATATATATATATGCGCGACAAATACCAGAGCGGACTAAAACTATTAGAATATAAGGGGGAGGCGGGCAGCTCCTCTCTCTAGGACTACAATATTGGTTACAATTTAAAATAATTTTAATCGAACAAGCCACGAAAGAAAACGTTCGGTACGGATAAAAAATGTACACGGATTCGGATTTTACATATACAAAAAAATATTAGAATATACATATAAAGAATAAATATACAAATTAAGATTAACTTTCATTAAAAATGTGTGGGTGTGTCTATCTGTCTGTCTGTATAATTTCAAGGGGTGATGCTTGGTTTCTATATACTAAATACATACACATATATCTCCCTATATCGAATGAAGCGGATTACAATTTGTGGTCGAATCAATCAATCAATCAAATAGTTGGTATTGACAATTGTTAACAAACATAAATACGCAGAGGCTTTCTACATAAAATAGTTGCTTCTCCATCATCCATAATCTGATTATACATATTTGTATCTTTTGTGGGTTATCCTTAATGTTATCATCATGCTTTCAATTCTTATTTCAATATTTCTATGCATAGATATACATATACCTATATGTATATATATTTATAATTCGTATGCGATTCATATGTACAATCTAACACAAAGCCCCTGTAAGTAAACTTCCTACCACAATTGTCATCTAATTCACGAATTCCATTCCTCCCCACATCCCCCACAACTCGACTATATCCTATGCTTATTGTAGATCTCGTGTGTATGTGTGTGTTTGTGTTTTTTGTTAGTGTCTGTGTGGTTGGAGCCGAACTCCTAGATACTATAGTATAGTATATATCTAATTGTAATAATTCCTTCCCCATCTGAATACTGACATCATCGAGTTTCTATATGTTGTTGTTGTTCTTGTTGTTTTGGGGAGGGGATATACATATATATTGTTGGGGATTCTATGTTGCATTCGTTGCTGCTGCCGTCGCTTAATATGTGCTCCTTATTCTTCAGATATAATATATATATATATTATTTATATGAATGTGTGTGTTGTATGTGTATGTGCATGCGTGTGTATATATAGGTATAGATATAGATATAGGATATATAATAATATCAACTGTTTAACTCTTACATTTACTTAAGACTTTTTCATGGGGGTGTTGTATATTGTGGGGGTGGGGGGGTTAGGTTTGTTGTATGCATAAAACGAAAAGTATATCACGATAGATCAAACATAGATCGCAAATAACCGTTAACTACAAGTGTTTCTTTTTCTCATGTTTCATGTTTCCGTTGTCTCCGATACTGAGTATATATATAGTTGGTATATATAGGGAATATATCCCATTCGCATTACATCCTTGGGATCTAATTTAAGTACTTGCGACATCGCTTGGAGCCGCACGAGCAGGGTATCTTCTCATCCTCGAAGGGGAACTTGTAGTCGTAGGTCAGCTCCTCGCCCTGCACAATGCGACGCAGCGCAAAGATAATGATGTGCTTGTGCCCCAGTATATCGACGACCTTTGAGTAGCAATTCGGCTGCAAAATTCAAAATTAATACAAATCCACCGGGAAATGCTAATCGGTACTCACCTCACAGGAGTGATTGATAAATCGGGCCGCATTGCCACGCATGGTGGCATCCACCACCAGATTGTCATCGATCTTGAACATGTAGCAACCGATGCCGCGACTATCGTAGTAACGCTCCCTCTTGTCCGTCAGCGTGGAGCGTATCAGCTCGCCAGCGTATTCGATGACCATTTCACCTGCGATAATGAAAGCAGAATTTTTTCATGAATTTGCATCCATTTAAAAGGGTTTCACATCCACATCCACGACACTTACCCGCTTCAATGTCCTTGGTGCAGTAGAGACCGCGTCCATGGATATGGGAGCGGAACACGCCCACATAATCCTTGTAGGTCTCCTTCAAAGTCCTGTACTTCATGGCCATGGGTAGATTGCTGCCCGTTCCTCTTCTGCGAATGCAAATGCAAATTAAAATGTAAATTGAAAATCAATAAGACTCCTCGCATAGGGGAGACTGAAGGATCCACTTACCTTGGGACCAGCTCGTTGTCCGAGGGCTGCACAAACACCTGAATGGGCTGCTTGCGGTGTCTGGAGGCCAGCCAGCTAAACATGTCGTATTCGGATCGACTCGCATACGGCTCACAGCGCGCACAATCGTACGCGTTCTCCTGCAACTCGTCCTGATCGGAGCCGTAGTCCAGCAATGCCTGAGCATCCGCACCAGCGGCAGCCAGGGCGGCCAGCGCTGCGGCACTGCCTCCACTGCCTGTGACAGCATGGCCACCGATACTTGCCGCCGTCGACACATTTCCGTTGCGCTTGTGGTACTTGGGCGTGTACTTGGAGCACTTCTCCACCCCCGGCAGCTGCTCGATGAGATACTTGAGGGCGTTCGTCTTCAGGCCAATCATCTGGATGCCGCCCATGTCGGCCAGGGGTCCCTCGGGCAGCGGCGTGAGGCCGTGGGCCCGCCTGGCCACCTGCACCGCCTCGAACACCTTCTCCCAGATCTCGGCTATGGAGCTGGACTTGTACGTGAATCCGTCCTCGCTCTGGATCTCGTACAGCAGATGTGGTCCGCTGATCTTCTTCGGCTCGCGCATCGGTGGCGGCGGTTCTGGGGCCGCTGCTGTGGGCACCTCCATGGCCACTGCGGAAACTGCTTCCTCCTCCTGCTGCTGCTGTTCCTTAGTGGACGTCTCCTGCTGCTGCTGGTGCTGCTGTTGTTGCTGTTGATGCTTCTTGAGCTCCAGTTCGACGCCATTTTGCAGTTCCTTCAGTTCCAGGACATGGGCCTCGGCCATTTCATTGATGTAGCTGGCGGCTGCCTCTACGGCTGCCGTTTCCTCGGCCGTGGCCTCAAAGGCAGACGGCGCCGTGGAGGACGAACCCGCTGCTGCTGCCGCTGCAGTGGTGGCCAGGACATCCTCCACCATCTGCTGGTAGCCGGCGGCTGTGGCCTCCACCTCGACCGTCGTGGCCGTGGCTATCGAATCGGCACAGTCGTCGTTCGTGAGGTTATCCAGGATCTTGCTGATCTTCTCCTTGACCGCCGGCTCCTCGCTGTCGGACATCTCGTGGTCGTTGCACGCGGACGTGGCCATCTTCAGGCTAAAGTCGTCGTCCTCGTCCTCATCGTCGTCGAGATCTTCGTCGTAGGGATTGTCCGTGTCCATGGGCACCGATGGCTCCGCCTGGTAGCTGTGCTTCTCTAGCAGATAGCCATTGCTGACCATCTGGTGATGGTGCTGCTGTTGCTGCTGCTGCTGGATCAGGAGCACTTCGCTCTTGGCCTCTGGCTGCTGCTTCTCGTACAGTCCCTCCATGTAGATGGACTCTGTGGGCTGCTGCTCCTCCTCCTCCTCCTCTTCTTCCTCCTCTTGCTCCTCCTCCTCTAGGATGTTGGCCATCGATGTGAGGGCAATGCTCTCCAGAGCAGCGGCCGCCTTCAGCTCTGCCTCGTAAACAGGCGAGGGCAATGGCGATGGCGAGGCTGACGTCTTCTGGGCATAGCACTTGGACACGCTGCCACTGGAGATCTGGAGGTTCACCTGCTGCTCCCCGAGGGGCTTGGGAGGCGTGGGCGATGGCACCACGGGCTCATTCGGAAGCGGCGCTGGCTCCTGCCGCTGCTGCATTGGTAGCACGCGGTTTGTGGGGCGACAGTTGATGCTGGTCGTGGTGCTGGTGGTGCTCGTGCTCGTCACTGTGATGCTGGTGCACGGCGTCGCCTGCAGCTGCAGAGGATTCACCACATTAGTGGGAAGGGTGCTGCTCCCCGTAAAGTGCTGCAATCGATTGATCATCTCCGGCTGCTGCTGTTGCTGCTGCTCGAGCACTTGGGTTTCCATCACAAACTGTGCGGTCATCGATGGTGGCGCCTCTGCAATGGTGATTATGGGCATCGCTGGCTGGGATTGCGGCTGCTGTTGGATGAGTATCTGTTGCTGCTGCGGCTGTATCTGTTGCTGTTGCTGCGCCTGCTGCTGCATCAGTTGCTGCGGCTGCTGTTGCCGATGAAGCTGCTGCTGCTGCTGTTGTTGCTGGATGATTGTTACCTTGGCGGGCACTTGGCTAATCACTGCCGGATGCTGCACCTGTGGATGTTGCTGCTGCTGCTGTTGCATGACAGGCATTGACTGTTGCTGCTGTTGCTGCTGCTTGGGTGTGGGCTTCATCAGCTTCGGCTTCACCTCCAGCTTGTGGATGGGCCGTATCAGGTTCGTCTTCTTCTGCAGCGGCTTCGAGGCAATGCTGGGCGGTGCTCCGCAAGTGGATCCCGCCGTGGCCTTGCTCTTCATCAGCCCCTGGGATCCTCCACCCTGCTGTTGTTGGTGTTGCTGCTGCTGCTGCTTCCCTGCTGCCGCCGCTGCTGCTGCGTTCTTCAGTTGCTGCTGCTGCTGTGCCTGCTGTGTGGCTATGCTCGTGGGCAGCACCTTGTTCACGACCTGAGGTTGTGGCGGCACCTTTCCCACTCCTCCACCACCACCTGAGATGTTGTTGGCCTTTCCATTCGCTGTTCGCTTTATCTGCGTCACGGGCGGAATCTTGGCGGTGACCACCAGTGGGGCAGAGGAGTACTCCGCAGACGCTGATGTCTGTGGCACCGTTTGGAACTGAAAGTTGGCATTCTGCAGCATCTCTTCCTGGCTCTGATGCTGCTGTTGCTGCTGCTGTTGCTGCTGCTGGAGCACACTGGCGGCATTCAGGAATGTACTGCCACTGCCGTCGGCCGTATTGTTGAGCACCACATAGCCGGCGGGCAGATCCACAATCGGTTCGATTTTGCTCGCCTGGAAAACCTGCGTCGTGGTGGCCGAGAAGCTGGCATTCTGGCTGAGGACCCCCGGCATCGCAGTCGACACAAACTGCTGCGAGGACATCACCGTGTTCTGGACAATCGTCTCCAGGCCGTAGTACATGGGTTGCGTGGCCAGAATCACCTGCGGTCCCCCGGTGGCAAACTCCAGCCCAGTCGAGCCGCCTCCTGTGGCTCCGCCAAGAATGAGCGGCTGCTGGACATTCGATCCGTTCTGAATGGCACTGCCATCCCCCGCCGCCGATGTTGTGGCCAGTTGCAGCGTCTGCGGCTGGATGAGGGTTCCAATCACCTGCGGCTGGGCCTGCAGCATCTGCAGACCCGAGTTGGAGGGCGCAGTCGTCAGCACCAGATTCCCGCTCGCATCCGTCTGCAGGTAGGTGGTGGTGGCGCCCCCGCCCGGGGCGGCGGTGAGGAATGTGGGCGCCGCCTGGGCCTGCGGCTTGAAGTCGCTCGTTGTTGGTATCGAGATGTACTGCAGCGGCTGGCCCTGGCTCCCGTCGCCCGTCACGAACGAGATGATGTTCTGGGGCTGTGTGTGCTGCGGCAGGATCAACTGCGGATGCTGCTGCTGGGCATTGCTCTGGAAGAGAAGCTGCGGCTGCAGCATACCCTGCCCCAGTAACTGTCCGTTGCTGGCCACCGTGATCCCCGGATGCTGCTGCTGCTGCTGATGATGCACCTGGTGCTGGTGTTGCACCTGGTGGTGGTGCTGCTGTGGTTGCGGCTGCAGCTTCGCCTGAATGGGCTTAACCTGGTGGTGGCCACCGCCGGACTTGAGTTGCTTTTGCTTGGCCGCCGCCGTCGCCTGCTGCCCGGCCTTGGTTGCCACCGTTTTGAGCGGTTTGCCGGCCCCGTTCAGCGGCAGGACGATCTTCTTGTCCGAATTGGTCGCCTGCAGCGTCTGGTAAGTGGCTGCCGGAGCCGTCGTCGTCGTCGTCTGCATCGATTGCGGCAGCTGGATGAACTGCTGTGTGCCGTCCGGATTGGTGGACACCGCAATGAGCTGTGGCTGCTGCTGGGCCGCCACCTGGGGCTGGGACAGGGTGAATCCTCCGCCCAAATTGGCCGCCAGACTCTGCAGGGAGTTGGCGTAGATCTGCAGCTCGTCCGTGCCGTTGCCCGTCGCCTGGTGGTTCGTCGGCTGCGATGACAGGAAGAAGCCGTTGCCGAGGGACTGTGGCTGCAGCTGCAACTGCTGCAACCCCTGGAGCCCGAACTGGCCCAAGGATCCTAGACTCTGGACCTGCGGGAAGGACGTCGTCTGCAGGTAATTGAGTCCTCCCACATTTCCCAGCGTTGCAGCGGCCAGGGCTTGCTTCTGCAGCTCGTTCAGGCTGTCGGCGCTCAGCTGCTGGGCGTGGGCGTGCTCCGACTCCGATTCGCTGGCGGACATTTGCTCGCAGTTGGGCAGATGTCGCTGGAAGGAGTCGTAGTTGCGGTACGTGCACTGGCACCGCTCGCACTTCACCTGCCCCGTAAACTGCGCCGTCGACAGGTTGCCATCGCCGCCGATGATTCGGAATTCCGTGATGGAGTCGTCCACGCCGTCCATCTGCATGATCCGCATCTTGGCGGGCTCCTCCCTGGCCCCCTCGTGACCGCCGGACTTTTCAAAGTACCGCTTGGACGCACTCCAGGTGAAGCTCTTGCTGCGCATCGTCGATGTGGAGGCCTCTTCGCTGATGGACTGTCTCCGCGAGACCCCGGCGACGGTGGCCATCTCCTTCTTGGAGCGCTGCTGATTGCTCAGGCTGAGCAGGACGCCCTCGGCCAGGTTCTTGGAGAGCTTGCGCCGCTTGATGGCCGCCACACTGTTGCCGTCCAGCTTCGGCCAGGCGCGCGTCTTGAGCACCTGCACCTGGGTGGAGCTGCGGGCGGCGGCGCAGAGCATGGCATCCTCCACGGGATTGCTGGCGGGCCAACAGTTTCCGGTGCCGGTACTGGTATTTGAGTTGCGGGTGTCCTCGTCGCAGATGGGATGCGCCGTTGCCGGCTGTCCGGCGCTGGTGCCGTCCTTGGACTGCTCGCTGATGGCGAACAGATCGGACTTGTCCGCCAGATCCTCGTACATGAATATATCCAGCATGGAGATGCCGTCGAGCAGCTCATGCGGCAGATCCTCGAATATGGCATCTTTGATCTCTGGCGGCAGCAGATCCGCATTCTGTTGCGGTTCCTCCTCTGTGTTCTCATCGGGCGGGACACACGAATTGGGATGCGGATGGGGATACTCGCTCCATCCGTCAGCGCCGTCTGTGGCTCCCAGGAGATCGCTTCTGCTGGCCAAACTGCTGTGCCAGCGGGCGATCTGCGCGAGTCCCAGCTGCACCACGTGACCATTGGGATTCGTGTGATCCACCGTGTAGTTGCGTCCCACGTCCAGGGCCGTGAGGGTCGAAGAGCAGCTGTTCTGGATCGTAGTGCGCACCGTGTACTCCACGATCTTCCAGGGCTCCTTCGAGGACCAGTAGAGTCGGCTGCACAGGAAATTGATCGGAACAACCGCCTCGTAGGAGTCGGAGAAGCGCGGGACAATGGTGCCCAGCTGGCGCACCTCCAGGGATCCAATGTGGAACTGCACCTTCGCCGGGTCGATGAGTTTTTTCCGCTTGCGATCCAGCTCCACGTAGACGGGTCGGGAGACCTCAAAGTTGGACTCGTACGTGACGCTGGGGGATCCGTTGGCCCTGAGGGCGTTGCCATTCCTCGCATGCGTCGGACAGTACATGGACTTGTCCGTGAGGAAGGCGCACTCGATGCTCCTTGCACAGGGATAGTGATAGTGCTCCCCACAGGAGCGCACGTTGCAGCCAACGGTGGCGCCGCGATTCCCGCACACGGTGCACTTGATCATCCGCCCACGGGCCACCGCGCTGTGGACATTCTGCAGCGATCCGTCGATCTCCTCGAACACCTCCGCGGACCACATGGCGCAGTTCGTGTGCACCCAGCAGTCGTGGCCGCAGTACAAGAGTCGCGCCTCCTCTCCGGACAGTCCCTCGCCGCTCTTGCGGCAGAAGAGACAGACGCGTGTGTCCAGCCGCATCTTGATGCCGCAACAGCTGCCGAGATCGTCCACCTCCTCGAGGGGTATGTCCAGCACGCCCGAGCGGGCCGCCTGCGACGAGGACGAGTGCTCGGCGTAGACCGAGGAGGAGGAGCAGGGCCCAGCCTCCTGCTGCTGTTGCAGCTGCAGCTGATCCTCGTAGCGACTCGACTCGAACATGTCCTCCTCGAGGGCATCCGTGCAGGCCTTCGTCTCGTTCTGGAACCAGGGGAACTGCTCGCTCAGCAACTCCTTGTAGGCAATGTCCAGCTCGTCGCAGTGGCTCTGCTGGATCACCTGGCTCATGTCGTAGTTGAACTCCGCCAGCGAGACGTACGCATTGCCCGCAATCTTCTGCTTGATGTCCACCAGACTGAAGGAGTGCGACTGCGCCTGCTGTTGCTGCTGTTGGCAGGAGCAGGAGCAGGTCTTCGACGAGGAAGATCTGCCCTTGGAGTTGTGCAGATTGATGTTCCTGGACTGCTCCTTGAACTCATAGACATCGTCGCTGTTCTGCGACTCCCCATCGCTGCCGAGGCCGTTGTCTGAACCGCTGCTGAACTGCAGAGCCTTCGGCTGCAGCTTTCCCTGCTGGGCCGCTGCCGCCCCGCACGTGCAACGCAGCTTCTTCCTGGGACTGAGCTTGAGGAGGGCGCACGCCTGTCGCGATTTGCTGAGCAGCTTCAGGACACTGTACAGGCTGGCCTTGAACTCCTCCATCACCGCCTGCCGCCACTCGTCGGCCTTCAGGCGCGAGTTCTCACGGCGGGCGCACCTCTTGCAGATGAACTCAATCGATTCGGGCAGGGTGCTCAGCAGATTGTACTGCTCGTCGCTGAGGCCCTCGCACTTGGAGTGCACCCACTGGTTGCAGTCGCCGCACTCCATCATCTTCAAATCGAAGTCGTTGTCGTCGTAGCACTTCTGGCAGATCGGGCAGTAGTTGCCCTTCTTCCGCAGCTTGAAGCAGCCCGTACACATGGGCAGGTTGCCTACGAATTTCGACACCTTCGTTGTGCTGCAGGACTTGCACTTCAAACAGTTCACGCAGATTAGAGGCCTGTCCGCCCCGAGTAGCCGCTTGCTGGTGCCCAGGCACGTGCTGTGGTAGTTCTTCTGGCACTTTTGGCACTTGACCTTCGAGCCCGAGGACATGTTGCAGGTGTAGCACACTGTGCAGCGGGGGCACAGCCAGTTGAGGCGCTGCGTCAGCTGATTGAGTGACGAGTGGGCGGCGCTCAGCGACGTCTCCAGCAGGCTGTTCATCAGCGTTGTGTCATCGAAGGAGCTGTGCTTCAGATTGTACTCGTCCTGCACGCAATACTGATGATACGGCTCACAGCAGCAGGCGCAAAAGATCAGCGGATCCAGCCCCGTGGACCCACACAGGAAGCACAGCGCCCGCTGGGCCACCGTCTCGGTGACGATCAGACCGAAACCCGTCTGACAGACCTCCGCCGGATCGTAGTTCTCCCAAAAGTCAATCGATATGAGAGTCCGCTGCTGCTGCTGTTGGCGATCCCTTGTTCTTCTGCTGGATCCGACTGATCCTCCAGCTGACACCACGGATGACGGATGTTGGCTGCTGCTGCTATTGGCGCCGCCTGTGATGAGGTCTCCGTTCCTTGGCTTCAGGCTCGAGGCGGAGGTCGTTGTCACGGCCGCTGCATTTCTGGTTGTGACCTTTACTCCTGCCGTTCCCTTCTTAGCCTCTGTTTGAGTATTCTTGGTCTTGGTATCTTCACTGGAGGGACACGTTGTCGCCGTCGTTGTCGCGGTCGTTGTTGTTGTGGTGCAGGTGGCACAATTATCATTTTCATCCGTCAGCATAGGAGCTGCCTTGTCGCCAGCTCCTCCAGATGACGGCTCTGGAGGAGCATCGCTCTGCAGCTGCTGCTGCTGCTCCTCCTCCTGATCTTCGCCAAAGGTGGCCAGTGGCTGACCGAGAACTATGGAGGCACTGCGGCAGACATGCTTCACCCGGGGACCCTTCAGGTCAATCCTTTGCCTCTTCGCCCCCTCTTCTGCCTGGGCTGTTCCTGTGGCCTCCTGTTCTGGCTGCTGCTGTTCCTCCTTTTGTGGAGCTTCTGAGGCAGGTGTTTCTTCTGTGGATTTCTCTCTCTCGCTCTCCAGCTCCCTTGCCTTCTCCTTTTCCTTTTCCCTTTCCTTCTCCTGTTTGCTTGCCTTTCGTGTGGCCTTTGCCTCTGGATTGGGACTTATCGCAGGCACCTCTGGGGCGGCGGAGGCGGTGGCGGGCACCTTCTGATCCGTCGCATTGGTAATCTTCAGGAACAAAGGCTTCTCGAGGATGGCGGGTCGCAGAAGTGGCGTGCTGCCAAAGGTCACATTGTTCTCGGCCAAGGGATTCGCCTTGATGGCCGTCAGCGCAGACACTGGAGCAGACGTGGCATCTGCATTCGATTTCCACTTGACGGAGGACACCGCCGCCCCAGAGGAGGAGGATCCGCTGCTCCCATTAGAAGAGCTGGTCGTGAATCGCAGACTCCCTCCGACTATTGTGGGCGACAACAATTCCGATCCAGACTTCTCCTCCCTGGACAGTGTCATATTCGCTGGCAGAATGGCAGCCAATCGACTCCTGTGCGCCGCCGGCAGCTGGAACGAGACGAGGCACTTCTTCAGCCAGCAGGCGGTGCACCGTTCCTTGTACAGCTTCTTGAAGTTCTTCAGGAGGCTGCTCTTCGGCGAATGAATGCTGCAGGCGGTTCCTGGGGGGAGGATACAAACGGGGATTAGGGGTGTTCTCTAAGATCTGAAAGGACTCGTACCCTCTGTTCCTTTGCACTGCAGCTGCGTGGAGCCCGAAGACGAGGCACTGGCTGAGGCAGAGGCGGACGAGTTGGCCGATATGGATTTCTTGGTCATCTTTGAGATGAATTTACGGCACACATCGCATGCCACAATCCCGTATTTGCGTTCCTGGGCCACCTCCTTGCTGCTGACGGCTGTGCAGCACACGGCACAGGTCGCAGGAGCTCCTGTCAAGTGGAAAACAAGAAAGGATTAGAATGGGTTTCGAATACGAAGGGGGGTTCGGCTCTCACCTGTCGATGCGAGTGTCCCAAAGGACAGGCCAGCTGTTGGCGGAATGGCACTGTGCGGCGATGTGGCGCCAAAGGCTGCTGTCGGCTTGGTGTCCATCTGAACCTGGAGACGGGGCTGCCAGAGCACAAAACTGCTGCTGCTGCTGTTGTTGTTGAGCTTCAGGCCCCCAAAACTGGGAAATGTCTCCTTTCTGGAGGATGTTGAGGAGGAGGAGGATGCTCCTGCTTCCGCTCCCAGGCCAAAGTAGTTCTTGGGCTTGGCCTTGGGTGTGGGATTCCGGACGATGGCCCCCTCTTCGAGCAGCCGCTTGTTGGGCTTGATGATCCTCGAGGAGCGGGTGCTGCGCTTTGGCAGGACAAAGTGTGAGTCCATCACGAGTTGCTTCTCCTCGGAGGAGGAGGACGAGTCCTTTTCGGGCATCTCCTCGCTGGCACTCTTCTCCGAGGCAGCCTCCTCGTTGTCCTGCTCCTGGTCGTCGACCTCTTCCTGCTGTTCGTCGGCCTCATCGCTACCCTCATCCTCTTCCATGTCCTCATCCTCGGACTCATTTCGTCGGAAGGTGACGCCCCCCGACTCGGCCTCATCCTCGTCCATGGGCGCCCCAAAGGCACGCGAGAAACCAAACACATTAGTGGCTCCTCCTGGCTCCTGGCTGCCTCCTGCCTGCGGGGCCGATCGAAACTTGAGGGAATTGAGCTTATCGATGTTCGAGTTGACGTTGAGTATCTTGGAGAGAATGGAGGGTCGCACGATGCACTCGCCGCTGCGGGAGTAGGCCATGGCCCGGTTCAGCGAGTCCTTCTTCATGATCGAGACGAGGGGCGTGCGATTGTCCGGATTGTAAAACCGCTTCACCACCGATTTGTCGTCGCTCGTCTCGAGGACATTCCTGAATGTCACAGTTTTCTTTTGTTTCACGGGCGGTGCAGGAGCTGTCGCTGTGGCTGTTGTTGACTTCGGACTGCTTGCTGCTGTTGCTCCACCTGATCCTGCTGCTGCTGCTGCTGTTGTTGGTGCTGCTGCTCCTCCATTTCCAGCTTCTGTGGCCGCAGAGGCCTCTGTGGCCCCTCCGTCGCTGGGCATTTCGCTCAACCTGCGCTTCTGCAAGAATGCGAAACGGAAAAGGGTGTTCATAAAAAGGGTTCGGTTAGAGCGGGGAGTTAGAGGAGAGGGGTTCCGCAAAGAAAATCAATAATTCATGCACCAACTACGGGTCTCGGGAAAGGGAACCAAAAGGGCGGGCAGATAGGATAGCATAGGAATAGGGGGGAGGGGAATGCGAAGCAAACTCGAAAATGCAACTGAAACAAGAGGAAGGCTGGAAGGCAGGAAAGCAGAAAAGAAGCAGCGTGCAAACCAGTAGCAGGAGTAAGGGCTATAGAGTAGGGGAGGGGAGGGTGGCTACGGTTTAAGGCTAAAAACAAGTTACTAAGTATGTGCCACCGAATGGGGTACGTACTACGTACAGACACACACCCCAGACACAGCAGACACGACACCACATGTGGAAGTTGCAAAGAGCGCTAAAACGTCATAAAAGCCAATTAAGCAGGTAAGCGAGCGATTCAGTGGAGAGAGGCGGGGTGGGGGGGAAAGGCAGGAACAGAGGGGGCGGGGGGTTTCCTCTTCTTTATTTACATTCTGCGGGTGCGGGCGGGAAATGGTAATATCAGGATGGGGGTTGCAGCACACGCAATCCCCAGTGCAACGACAACAGAAAATCTGTGGCAGGTATCAGCGTGGGGAGAGGGGGTGTGGGAGGGGGTAGCGTTGGAAAAGCGGCTTAAACTTATTCATAAATAAAGCGAAAACACAAAGCGAGAGAGCAGCCACCACACACACAACAAACGAGACTTACCAATGCAACATCTTCGACCGATTCCACCACAGACCTGGGATTCCCGACTCCTACTCCGCCACCTCCTCCTCCTGCTGCTGCTAGTGCTGCCCCTACACTAGGTGAGACGCCGCCAGGTGGCAATGTCGTTGGGGGAGACACTGCCACAGCAGAAGCAGAAGAAGAAGACGTTGCTGCAGAGCAGGAGGAGGCGACGGGTACAGAGCTGGCAGAGGCAGAGGCGGAGGCGGATGCGGATACAGCGGGGCAATTAAGTTGCAATTGTTGTTGCTGTTGCTGCTTCAGTTTCGATGTTGAGGGCAGCATCACCTCGCCTCGGGCCAGATTCAAGTTCTTGAACTTCTTGTTGCCCCCCTTTCTGGCACGTTGCAGCAATGCACTGCTGACCACAAAGGGACCGGAGACGGCGGAGTGGGCTGCTGCTGCTGTCGTCCTCTTTTCGCCATTGTTGCTGCCGCTGGCACTGGCACTGTCATCGTCTTCATCCTCCTCCTCCTGGAGATCCTCAGAGTTCTCAGCGCTTGCGCTCTTGTGATTCGTTCCTCCCCCTCCACCACTGCTGCCATTCACCCCGCTGCCATTGGTGGTGCCTCCTGTCGATCCATTGCTGCCACCGCCACTGCTGTTGTTTGTGGCTTCAGAGCTGCCACCACCGCCTGTTCCACTGATGGAGGCACCGCCTGGGGCATTGTCGTCCTCGTCGTTATCACAATTGTTGCCCTTCTCCCGCGCAGCCGCCGATCCAGCGCTCTGTCCACTCTGCTGCTGTTGCTGTTGCTCCGCTGTTGCTTCGGTGGCAGCAGCATCTTCCTCCAACTGCAGGACACTTATCCGCTTACGATTGATCGACTTGGAGGGTTTCCCGGGAAACTTGGAGCGGCCCATAATAGAGTTGTTTTTCCGCTTGTTTGTTGCATTTGCCTTCGATTGCGGGGGGCACACGATAGCGGTATCACTTGGATATCGGAGCAGGTTGGCGGCGCGGCACGGCGCTTTCCTGGCTCCCACACACTGTATGAAAAAATAGAGAAACGAAACACACGGTTCACGTGAGAGACACGACACCCATCGTACAAATACCGGTATTGCAGCAGCAACGACAACAACAACAATGCGGTCCCGGGTCCCCTGCAACCGAACCGCGTCTTTGGAATGCGTTAAATTTCCCCCCTTTCGGTACGCGACGACGACCACGACGACCGACTCGTTTCTGCTCGTTCCTGTTTCGGCTCTAGCTCTCGTTCTCCTCCTCCTTCTTCTTCTTTTTCGTTCCCCACTTGCGTCTTGGTTTTTTTATTCGCGCGCGCTCCTCGTTCCGTTCCTCGCTCCTTGCTTTGCGAATTTCGAATAAAGCCGAAGGTGACGTCAAAGCGCGACAACGCGTCAAGCCTCGGCTTTGTCTGAGCACTCTCTCTCTCTCTCTCTCTCTGTTTTTCTCGCTTGATTACTCTCTCTCCCTCTCTGAGGCAGACTCTTGCGCGCTCCTTGGACTGCACTCTCAAGGTATATTGCCGATGGAGGGTAAGGCACGCAGGCAACTGTAGCAGGTCGTGGGCCACACTCTCACGCGGACTGCCTTCCCTTAAGGATAATATACCTTGAGGGCTGGAGGTAGAGCCGAGAAGAGCGCGCTAAAGGTGCAATTGCAGCTGCCTTTGTTTCGCTCTGGCGTTTACGTTGCCGCTGGCACGTCTTGCGTGACCACCAGCACACACACACGCACACAGACCACCATACAACACCTTTCCTACCACTAAATATGCACCAGAGCAGCGCCCCTCAAAAAACAACTGCCCCTGCTGCTCCTTATAGCACGCGCGCCATGCTCTCCTCTCACTCTCACAGACTCCTTTTTAAGAAACTCTTGAACTCGAACTCTCTCTTATGCTCTGCTCTCTCTCTTTCTCGCTCGCGCTGTCCTGTCCGTCCGTTTGGTCTCTGTCACGCTGTCCCATAGACGTTTCATCGACGTTTTAAGTGGTTTTTCTACTTCAGACTTGAACTTTTTCTCTGCCAGGATTTTCTCGTTTTGCATTGTTGTTGCTGCCGCTGCCGCGCTACTGCTTTTGTTTCTCTTTTCTATTTTCTTTTTGCTTTTTTTTTTTGCTGGAAATTGAAATTCTTACAGTTGTTGTTGTTGGTGTTGTTGTAGGCCACTATTAAGTGGTGGGTTTTTCCTTTATGACTGCCTTTTACGACAGTTTTTTTTGTGTTTTGTGTTTTTTTTTTGCTGCTGATTTTGCTCTGTCTCTCTCTGTCTCGCTTGCTCTTTATGGCCTATAAGGCTGGGTGACAGGAGGAGAGTAAGAGAAAATTCTTCTTTTTGCGCGTTTAGTTTTTCTGCGTTCTCCGTTTTTGCTCAACTTCGTAGTATTTACAATTTTCCACATTGCTGTGTTGCTGTACTTTCCGCGAAAAACTTCGCCTTAACTTCTCTGCTGCTGCTGCCGCTGCTGCTGCTGGCGCTGGCTGTTGCTGTGGCAGAAGCCAGCGTTCTGTGTCTGCCCCTGCGGCCTCATCATGCTCATTATCACCATCATCCCCATCATCATTATCGGGATCGGATCATCATCATCATTATGGGCATCGGCTCTGGTCTACATCATTGCCATTCCTCCATAAAAACTATACCAACAGGCCAACACACTCACACACACACTGGTGCACAAAAGTCAGTGTCTCTGTTGTTTGGCAGAGTTTTCTTGAATCTGCAAAAATGATTGAGAGTGGGGTTGGGGGGTTACGGGGTTGGTAGGTGTTGGTTGGTAGGTATTGGGGAGAGAGAGAGAAAACAAAGTAGAAATTTATTAGTTCGCTTCGTCGCAGTTGGGCAAACACACAAGTTGAAAGTTGACTTTGGTTGGAGAGTGTGGTCTGTGCATGTGGTGTGTGTGTGTGTGTGCGTGTGAGGGAGAGAGTGTGAATGGTGGGTGTGCAATGATTATGTGTGTGCATGGATGTGTGCGTGAAGCGTGTGTGTGTTCGTGTGAGTAGATTGCAAGGAGCTCAAATGCTGCCTGACTGCTGCTTCTGTGGTGCCCTCCTCCTCCTTACACTTCCACTCCCACTACCACCTATGAGCATGAGTCAGTGTGGTAATTGTTTTCCGTTGTGGATACCCTAACCGAAGGGTCATAGCACTTTAATGAGAGGTTAAAAGAAGGCAAGTAGACTTGGTAACGACACAAAAGAAAAACTATGATCCCATTTCCCTCAATCTTTCTTTGAAAACCAATCTCAAAGGACAGAAGATTTCTGGTAACAATTGGTTCTTCTGCAGAAAGCATATTATAAAGGGGTATCAGGATCAGACTACTATATCATACATATAGTATACAAAGGAATGATCGATTGCCGAAGAATAATCCGATTAAATGAAATCCCAGTAGTTAAGTAGTTAAGAATCTCTATAATGCTTCTGTTTTCCCATCAAACCTCGCAAAACTGTGAGCACATTCCTGGCTAAAACATTCACCAAATCGAACGTGTAACTCCCACGGGAACCATCTATCCAGTCTCCTTTTTAAGGGTATCTAATGTTTCATCATTCGCATGCCACGTTTATTGCTTGTTATTTTTTTATGGGTTTTTACTCCTGTTTCGAGCCAAAGGTGTTTCTTGTCAGTGGTTGATTTAGTTTTAGTTTAGTTCGGTTTGGCTTTAGTTTGGTTTGCTTGTTAGTTAGTCAATCTTGACAACTGTACTCCATAGTCAGCCGGGGCCGGGGCCGGGGAGTCGGCGGCAGGCAGCAAGTCAATTTAGTTACATTTTGTATCTGTATGCATGACTGAACTGAACTAAACACAGTGGACTGGAGCAGTACGTGTACTCCTCCTCCCCCTGACTGAGCCTGGCCAAACAGGTCAGCATGTGTACATATAAACATGCATACATACGCTTGTGTGTGTGCACCACCCACTGTACGTGAGTCGATGTCTCTGGCTGTGGCTCTGTCTCTGTCTCTGACTCTGTCGCTGTCTCCGGTTATGTCTGTTTGCGATTTGTGATTTCATTTGTCGATTTTCCTCTATTTTTTATTTAATTTCCTTTTAGTTGTTGCTTTTGTGGGGTTTTGTAGTGTCTTTATGGCCCGAACGGTCGGACTATTGGCATGATGTAAGCTCGGAGCTAAGCTTAATTGGATAGCACTCCTCCGTATATTGGCATAGCGATTACACTAATTGCCGTTGCCGTTGCCGGAGTTGGCTCGAATGTGTGCGCACGGATTGAATTGAATTGAATATGCATATCCATAGGTGAATAATTTGCATATTCAATCGATAGTGTAAAAAAATAAACACTTGATTCTAAAGATCTCAACAGACTGCAATCCTCCCCCTTCCCCTTTCCCTCGTAATGATGCAATTGATTAACGCCTTTGGATCAGATTTTCCTTCCATGTGGTGTCTGGCTTAATTACAGTGCGATTCAAAAGTATAAGACAGATCCATTAGAACAGCGGGAAACTTTAATTATTTGTATGCAAATATTTATTGAAAAATATATATCTTTTAATCTTTTCAGTTGCCTTACAGTCCCGAAACGCACTGTTCGGCTAAATGTCTATTCCACAATAAACACAAACAATAAATAATTAGATATTTGCAACGACAACAGTAAAACTGCAATATTAGTATCTATTTAATGGCGACACACAAGAGTCCAACAAAAGCCCAAGCACAAAGCAAATAACATGACATAACAAACTAAAGGTTAATTCTCTCAAGCTCAAAACAATTGTCAACAATTTAATACTCATTCACGGGGCGGGCAGGCAGGCAGGCGGTGCAGGCGGTGCAGGCGGAGGCAGGCACTAATAGTTGGTGTACCGACTAGCAGTTGCCCATCGTTCGATTGCGTTGAATATTTTGTCAGATACTATCAAATTTTCAGGAGCCCAAGGAAAGCGTGACAATATTTGAAAACAAATGCAAGTACGCACATGAAATGTGATTTATCTAGAGTCCTCCCAAAGGTCCAGGTGTTCAGGATTTCTATGCCTATTACATATGTACAACACACACCCATTGTTCTCAACGATTACCAGGTATAAACACTCGCCAACAAATTGCACACAAATTGGGCCCGAGAAACACACACAAACACACACGCACACGCACACAAGGCACAGTGGCAGACACAAAGCAGTGGCAAGCAACAGAATGCCTAGCACGCTGTGTGTTGACATCAATTAACTAAATCGCTTTAATTATAGTGTGCCACCGAACCAGCAGCAGTCCCAGCGGCAGATCAAACCAAGGCAAACCCCACCCAAACCCCAGGAGAGAAGGATTGTGCGAGAGCGAGAGAGAGAAAGTCCGCCGCCCAGGCAAAAAACAATCTGAACAAATCAATAAAAGGCCTCACCAAAATGACAAAACGCGAGCAGGTCTTCCCAACGAAGAGACGCGCAAAACAAAAACAAAAAAAAAGAGTGAATTTTGATGGGAGAATGCAATCTGAATGACACTGCCTATGCCCGTATGACACTCACTTTCGTAGATTTTTTTTATTTTTCAATTACTTTATTTTTTGTACGTGAAATCCTAAAATTAGAGCATTTGATTTGAAGGTGGGATAATGGGGTTTAGCTGTGCGGTACTGCCGTAAATCATTTCTTCGCACAACCGATCCTTTTTACTCCGCCCACACTCTCCTTTCCCTCTCTGCTGTCCGAAGTTCCTACGTTATTGTAGCGGCAAACTTAGTGTTGGCATCCCCTTCCTTGGAATCCGCTACCATGTGTGGCAGGATAGCCTCGCCGCTGATGCTGGTTCATCATCGAGCAGACGCCTCTCACGCTCAAAGCGATACCCTATGCTTCGTCTGCAAGATGGGCTTCAGGAAGCATCCATGTCTGCTCAACATCTGCGTGAGGTGGAAGTGCTCCATCCACAACTTGATGTCCAGAATCAGTCTGACGGTCCAGCGACCTTTGGTCGAGGAGTCCCACTTCGTTTGCCATCTCCTGATTCTGTCCAGCCTGGTTGATTCCCTAGCAACTCTTATGGAACTCCAACTTTTCCCCTTTTTGCTCCGCAATAGGAATTGATCCCGGGAAGACCAGTGTCTCGTCGACGGATATAGTCTTAAGGGCGTTGCCTCGACTCCTCGCATATATGTTCATACATATGTAGCTCAGGATTAGCGATAGTGCTCGGCACGTCTGTGATGCCATTGTAATGGCATACTTCATGTGCTCCCTGAACGATAGTCTTGTGTCCAGCTTAGCCCCCAGGTATTTCAGCGCCACTTTTCGATGTGATGTTGTGTCCATCGACCGACACTTGGGTTGGCTCTACCATCTTCCAGCTGCTGAACAAACCTTTTAAGATTTGCATATTTTAATGACACTGACTAGAGGACGTGGGCTGACAGTACAGTTATAAGATGATTTGAATTAAAAAATATAAAGTATTATTTCCCTAGTTGAATCCCCATCAACAGATATTCTTTGTAATCCGATAGATAAAATATTTAGAAATGAATAAAAATAAAATTAAAAAAAATAAATATTCGTCCAAATATCTACCTTGTTTGTCGCTTTTTTGTAAAAAAAAATATCGGTAGCAAAGTATTAGCAGCCTTAAGTGGACACAAATTACATGTCCTTCTAATTAGGCTGATTATCTTATATTGCTTTTATCGACGTACTATTTTAACGAATTAATCCAATTGTATGTAAGTGTCATACGGGACTAAGCAAGAGTCACGCGAGAGCCGTTGAGGTGAGGGAGAGTAGAAGAGGTCGAGAGATGACAGGCAACAATCTCCAAAGGCGAGCCCCGAGAGCTGGCCAATTCGAACGCATCGTCATCGACATCGACAGCGACATCGAACCGGCCCGAACAGACAGGCAGTGGCAGTAGGCAGAGCAGACAGCCGAACAAACACGACGAGGCCGCCGACACACACACACACACACACACACGCGAAAGCACACAGAGAGACAGAGACCCACTCACACACCTTTAATTTAATTGCCATCAATTATGGTAAAAAGATTAAGAAATCAAAACAAGCGCAAAAATGTACAAAAACATGAATAAGAAGAATGGCAAAAGCAAAATGAAACGGAATACACGCAGACACACAAGCAAGCAAACCAGCACGCAAGCAGGGAGAAAGAGAGAGACTGGCAGACAGACGGGGACAGGAATAACCCCCACACATGCCCCTAACCAACACCCCACATCCCACCAAGGAGGCGCGCTCATACAACTTGCAAATTGCGAGTAATTGAGAAGATTAAAGTCAAGCAGAGCAGCATGCCAGAGGAGAGCAGACAGCAGGGCAGCGCAAGAAACCGGAGGGAGAATGAAAGAGACAGCTGGAGGCAGAGAGCAGACCAGGTAACGACGATTGAAAGCCGAATCGACTGCCGAACGATTAAGAGCCATAAACACGAGCACGACAATCACAGATACAGCAGCAGCGGCCAGCACCCCCTCCCACTCACACACACAGGCACCCAATAGACAACTATCTGCATACACTCGCATACTCACAACAAACACGACTGACTAGTTGAAATATACAAATATACAAATATACATATGTATATGTATGTACGGAAAAAAAAATCGAAGTCTGCTACAAACGAGAGCGCGACACAGCTACATAAAATATGTAGATTTGTATGAAATTATGCAAAAATGCCTTAAATACATGTGCAACAATAAGAGACAAGGAGCGGAGCGCAAGAGAGAAAGCCAATGGCCAGAAGCTGTAGAAGAAGAGAAAGACGATACAAAACAAGCAACAAATGAGCTTCGCGCTCACCTCAAAGAGAGATGGAAGGAAAGAGAGCAGCAACATCAAGAGAGCAGAGCGCAGCACATGGCTCCCCCAACCCCAACAGACAATAAGAGGGGAGCCATGAATGAGAGAGCATGCGGGGGTGTGTGCGCTCACTCGTTCGTGCTTCTGCTTGTGTGTGTTTGTGTGTGTAAATCAAAACACGCAGCAAAAGGTGAAACATGAAAAATGTGCGCGCCAATAAAATGCAAAAGGTGTGAGAGAGCATTGGTGCTGGTATTGCTGTGGGCCATTAAAATAGAGTATCTCTCTGGGCCATTAATGAGCAGCATTAAGAGCCTGAGCGTGAAACGCAGTTTGATGTGATGATGATGATGAGATGTCCAATTTGCCACGAAACACGAAACAGCAGCCGAACTAAATGCGTGAGAGTGTGTGTGCGTGTGAGTGTTGGGACATCTGTTTCGTCGTGGTATTAGTGGTGATGTGCGGTGGTGGTGGGTAAGGTAACCCAGTTGGCAGCTGCACAGCCTCCTCTTCCATCTCCTTATTCACCAACAAGAACTAACGAAAACTAATATTTTGGCGAGGGGTGTTCAAAGAGTTAGTGCTGCTGTTGCGGCTGCTGCAGCGCCGATCAGTGGAGCGTGAAAAGTGCACCGGAATCAGCATTAGCCTACGGTCCGCTGGCCTGCTGTTCCTTTGGACTCGCCTGATTTATTGATTCTTTGAAAGGCAAGGCACATTTTTTAATATGCGCAATTACTCATTTTACGCCTCGAATGTTATTTGGCGCGTAGTTTCTCACAAACTTAAACTTACACACACAGTCACACTCTCTCATAAGATTTGGAATTTGCCATTTCGATAGCAACAAAAATGGCGTCAACACCAGATATACATACATGTATATGTACAAAAATACACATTTATTTAGTAATTATTCAACAACAACAACAACAACAGCAACAACTACAACAAGCAGCAGCCATCGATCGTTTTAGCGGTCTGCCGCTGTGATCGTTTCTCATTTTATTGTATAATTTATTAAAAGCTTCAACGACAGCAGCAGCAGCAACAGCGGCAGCGGCAGCAGCAGTGGAAACAGATCAATTTTTAGTTATACAAACACTTGGCCCTGGTGTGCGTAAACGAGAGGGAGAGGGACAACAAGACGACAGTGGGAGAGTGGGCAGCGCAGCAGAATTTAAGATTTCAAGTACTTCCTAAACAATACAGAAGCGCAACTGCATTCTTGGATGCATGATATTTAGAGTAAAATAAGGCGAATCAGATATCAAACTGATGAAATAGGACCATGATGTAGCCAAATAATAATAGAGCAATATATCACCATTATTCTTGCTGCAGCAATCGTTTCTGCTTCCTCGTTTCGCCAGTACTTTAATTGAGGCGACCACAAAAACAATTAGCTTGTCAGAGCAGCACAACAGCACTGGTCACATTAACTGTTATTTATGGATGCTGTCTTGCGGGTGGGCTTGGGCGAGTGCGAGAGTGAGTGGGTGCGACTATCGTGTACCGTGGAAACTCTGATTTGGTCATAAAGTAACTGTATTTGTTGTACGAGTGGGAAGGCTACTGCTCAATTTGCATTTCACCTTTGCATTCCAGCGGTAAATCAACAATCTAAAATCTACTCACTAAGAGGTGTACGGGTGTTAGTAAATATGTATGGATAATGTATATGGATATGGATGGATGGAAATGTGTGTGTGTTAGAAGTCAAATCAATATCTACGTGCACAATTCAGGGACCGACTGACTCATCGGCCAATCCAGTCGTACCACTCGGATCTCTTTTAATTACCTTTTGCTCAGGGATGGCAGGGGGGCTGCATTTAATATAAATCCAATATCCAATTTAGGCCGATTTCAAAGACTTTTTTTCGTGTGCCAAACAGGCACGAAACAATCACAAAAACACCATACACAAAGAGTGTAACAGGGGCAGAGAGAATAGGGGGACGAATGGCGATTTTTCGTTTTTATTTTCGTTCACTTATTTCTTGGTTTTTGCTTTGGCTTTCACATTCGCCGCGCGACTCTCTCGCAAAACAACACTAACCCACACCAACCGCGAACACAAATTCACATATACAAAGACCGACTACTACGATTGCTCTCCTTTACGCTCTTGCTCTCTTTCGCGCCCGCGCGTTTCGCATACGCACACACATATATAGATTTAAGGCTGTGTGCGCGCGTGTGTATGCATGTATGTATTTTTACGACGATGGAAAAATGCCTGCTTCTTCTTCTACACAAATCAGGTTTGCAGCACCATTTAGATTTTCACATTTTCTGGCAATTGCGCTTTGGAAATTCAATGATATTTCATTATCAGACACTGCCTGCAGCACTTACACACACATTTCACATTAGTTTTACAATTATTATGGATATTTTCCGCATTTTTAACGACGAAAACGAAAAAACGGACCACCGAGAGAGCGAGCGAGCAAAGTTTTTTCCTCTCTCCCTTTACTTAGGGATGTTACAATACTAATAGGTGTATCGAAGAAGTATCGATATTTTTGTGCGATAAGCGGAATTTAGGACGCGCAACGTCACAACAACATGAAGCTCTGGCAATCCGAGCTAATGGTAATGTCTTCACTGTGAGAATTAAAATAATTATCTTTTGAATTAAAGTTCTTTCAGGGCCTTCAAATTTTGCCAACTTTTTGTTGCCAGAAAACAACTGCAGGGTATGTGAAAAATGGGTAGGCAACCGAATATATCGAATATTTGTAGTCGATGTTTTGGTATCGGCACATTTTTGAATTTGGCGGGAAATTTGAAGCTGTAAAATATGATTTCATTACATTATTAAAGCTGAAATACTGGCAAATTAAACAGAAAACAGGATTTATATAAATGAGTGGCCAACGTGGACATTGTATATAATTTTATGTTTTCCACAAAACTAAGCTATCGATAGGCTGGCTCGCAGTAGTTCACAAAAAACACGCGAGAGGGCGTTTCGTGGGCCCCATTCAAATTTACGTCAGTTTTACTGGTTGCTTTATTTAACATTTTTTTCACAAGATTTTTTGATAATTTAATGAACAATAAAGGCGAAACTAAGTTATTATTTGAAGAGATCAGCTATTTGAGTGGGTGTCATGGCATCAAGTTTCAAGCGAATCCCCTTATGAGCCCGCTCTTTTGTGTTCGCGATCCGCTCCATAAGTTGAGGCATTACTCTTTCGACAGTTGCGTGGATCCTTTGTGTCGATGTGCGGACAGACGGATTGAAGACGAAGCAAAACATCGCGTTCTCCAGCATCCGGTGTATCTTGCTCACGAACCAGGTGAATCCCTCGAACTGATTTCCCGCCAACAGCGTCTCCAATATGCCCCAATCCAGACGCTCTTCGTCGTGGTCGTAGTCTGGATCCTCTCCAAACTTCTTCCAATACTCCGAGTCGTTGAATGGCCAAGAGTCCCGCTTCGCACGGAGAAGCCGGAGCAAGCTCTGGCTGTTGCGCCGCTCGATCTCGCGATCTAAAGGAGTCAGGTCAACCCCTAACCCCTGTGGCTCTGGTTGGGGCTGTGGCTCAATTTTCGGTTCAATTTTCACTTGAATCCCGTTACTTTTTATGATTCGTGGCATCGGAAAAGCAGAAATTGGTACCGGTCGCGGATTATTTATGAATTCTGACAGTGTAGGTCTGGCCAGACCTCGTTGACCCGGAGGGCGGCCACGGCCACGACCGGCCAATGGGACGGACCTGATCTGTGCCCGCGATGGACGAAACGGAGCTGCATTGGCCAGCGCTGACCGATCCGGACATGGATTTGCCTGCAATGGAAGCCTTACACTGGCAACCTTCGGCGGAGGCTCGGGCTGGGCTTCCACTTTAACCACGATGGGCAATGGAAGTTTTGGCCAGGCAGCCTTCGGCAGGCGCTTCGACTTGGGTTCCACCTTGACCTCGCAATTCAATTCCGGCTGCAGCTTCTCCATGCGCAACCAGAACAGTTCGCACAGAGTCACGGCGTCCTGGAAGACGGGCGAATCCGGACTGTTGTAGGTCTTGCAGTTTTCGAAAATTAATCTCATGTCTTCCAGAAGATCAGCCCCCGACCAGTAGTACGTGTACTCCAGTCGTTTCTTGATGGTATTCAAGTCCATGGGCCTATCGATCTTTTCGTGGTAGTCCAATATTCCCTGCTTTATGGCGTTCACGGGATGTCGGAAGTGGACGGAGGACTTGTCGCGCAGCATCACATTCACCGTGGTCCTCAATTTCAGCAACAGATTGGTGTTCCTTCCCTTGCGATGGGGCGGCGGCATCACCGCCGGCTGCACGATCCCATTCACAGGCTCGACCTTGGGCTCAACCCGTGGCGGAGGCGACTCGGCCTCGCTTGTGAGCACCGAAAGAGCGAGCGCAAAGTCCTCGCATTGCTTATCATTCATTTTCTGAGCGCCTAGAGTGGAGAGATGAGAAAGATTATCTTCCCATTTTATCAATAGGAAAACAAATAGGAAAATGATTAACGCACTTAGATTTATTTTTTTTTCCCCGTTTTGTTAGAATAATTTTGTTCAGCGCTGCTCGCTTTTAAATCTGAACTCAACTGAAACGATAAGGTATTTTTCATAGGCTCCTTCGATTAGTTTTTATTAGAGCTGGATGTCAATTTTCAGGGATGACTTTTAGTTTTAATCAAAATGAATTTGATTTACGATGCAGAATGGTCAGTGTTTAAACATGAACCCATTATTGTACTTCACTGAGATAAACAAACATACATAAAGTAGATAATTTATGACTGCTAGGGTGCGAGCGGAGATAGTTTATCCCAAAGTCAAGAGCAGTAAGCAATTAAGACCCTAATGTAGTCCAAAAATACTGATGCTTGCATTCAATCTGTTGGCCACACGCAGTACCGATGTACCCGTTCCGTGGATCTATCGATAATAATAGAATACCAAATTGTTCCCATACCTCAGTGTAAAATTTTATAAAAGGCTTGACTTTTTTAATTAAGGATTAGTTCGAATTTACAATTCAACTCGCAAATGTATAGACTTTCCTTTTAAGGTCTTAGCACAGCTGCTGCTGAAGGAATTGAAAAACAAATCGGTTTGGCTCACGTGCAAACTTTTTGAAGTGTGATCGAAACGAATTGCATTTCCAGAGTTATGGGTATGGCTGTATGTAGCTTTGATTTGCATTATCGGTTTCTTGCCTTCGCAGTACGCAATTTTCACCGTGTCGACCTTGGCGATTACATCGTTTTAGTCGCGAAATTCCCCAACTGCAAAGTTCCGAAAATATTGTAAGTAGTAACACCTACTAGAAAGCGTAATCAACCATAACCGTCTTGACCAATCGATCTGCCACAAAGGTGTCATAAGTATTATAGCCTAACCATATCCAAGAGGCTTGCAGTGAGAATGTTGTTTCCCTACTGGTTGCTTCTGTGTTTTGGCCTCGTGGCTGGGGAGGAGCAGCACTATGCCACATCGACACGGCACCTGGCTTTCCTGCTCCAGGTGGAGAATGAGCTCCTGGCGATTGTGCGTCAGTATGCGGCGCAGCTGCGACAAAAGCTGGACACGATGAGAGTGTAGGGTGAAGAGTGTTTTGTGGCATTGGAATGGCTCTATCTGCAGCTCCGCTTTCTTCCAGGCTGCAGGCCGAGTGGATGGCCAGAAGAGCGGAGGCCGGAGTAGATCTCGTCAGCTATGTGGCCAATCCTTTGAGGAGTCTGCCTCTGATGAGGAGGATGCACGTGGATGCCAGGAAGTTCCTGGACTTTGCTCGTCGCGAGGTTGGTCAGGGTGAGCAAACTGACTTTAGGATGATCTCGTGCAGCGATGCTTACAGTTCCTGTTTGTAGAGCCTTTGAAGCAGCTGTCGGAGTACGATTTGAGTGTGATCAGCCAAACGGATTTCAAGGAGGCAGCCAATGGCTTGCTGCGCATTCAGGAGATCTACGATCTGGACGAGAGAGACATGGCACATGGCAAACTGCGGCACAAGCATTACAAGTTCGTTTGTCCCCACATCCAGGCCACAAACATTTCAATACTTTCCTTCCTTCAGTTCCAGGCTAAGCTCCGCAGATTGCCTGGCATTGGGCGCCCATCTGGACGAACTGAAGAAGGGCCCCCTGTCCTGCAGGTGGCTGGAAGTGGCCCTGGAACAGTACGAGGACAAGTGGGAGCCCATTCACCGGCTCCTGCAGACGGGACGCTCTCAGATCTGGCAGCAGTTGGGATTGACGCGAATCTCGACACGTAGGTGGAGTCCCATAATTGGTTGATATCTACGCTTCTCTCTCCCCAGATGATCTCCAAGAAGGCCATGCGGCCTTTACAAAAGCCGTGGAGGTGGCCAGCGCCGATGAGGACGTGGAGATCGCACGGCATCTCGCCGACAACCTGGGCCACCACTTTGTGCACCAACGGAACTGCCAGGGCAGGAGTCGTCTGCCGGTGCAAGCCTCGCTGCGCTGCCAGTATGCCACAGAAGGAGCCGCCTTCCTGCGCTTAGCTCCGCTCCGGATGGAGCAACTGAGCCTGGATCCTCTTGTGGCCATCTACCACGACGTCGTCTCTGCCGCCGAGCAGCGGGACCTGATGCTCCTCAGTGGATCCCTGCTGCAGCGCCAACATGGACATCGGTACGATCAGGTCCGTACATTTGCGAGTGCGACGGTGGCAGCGAATGCCACGCCCAATGTGCAGCGACTCCACCGGCGACTCGAGGATATCACAGGACTCGATCTGGCAGAAAGCGAGCCGCTGAGAATCCTGAACTACGGCATTGGGGGGCAGTACTATCTCCATGAAGACTGCGAACAGCCACAGGTACGTACCCGGCTATCGTTTCTCGATCCTTCTAACTTTCTAGCTATCCTTACAAGCCGCACGTGGAGCCCTACCCCAAGGAGTACCGCCTGGCCACCGTTCTCCTATATGTGAGTCCTTTCCATTCATTTTCCTTTGACCACTTCATGGGGTTTCCGCTTTTCTACAGCTCAGTGATGTGCCCCAGGGCGGCTTTACATCCTTCCCCGTTCTGGGCCTGGGCATCAGGCCCCATCGGGGCTCCGCCCTGGTCTGGCACAATGCGGATAATGCCGGAGAGTGTGACTTTAAAGCGCTGCATGCTGCCTGTCCCGTGCTGCTTGGCACACGATGGGGTAAGACCACAGACGACTCTTCTTAAATGAAACTATCGTAAAGCTACATTTCTCCCACCCAAAACAGTGGCCAGCAAATGGATCAGTGGGTCAGGAGGCCAGTGGCGCAGGAAACCCTGTCGGAAGTGAGGGAAAACACAATTGCATTCAGCTTTTCCTTTTTGCTTCACTTTTTGTTCTTTTATTTGTTTTGCGATAATTTATTCAATAATTTTGTCGTTATTTATATTATGATAATAAATTTTATGCACTATTTTATAGTATTCATATTTAATTTATATGCAATGTAACATTATGTTTTTGGGGGGGAATGGGTTGGGGCTGGAGCTGGGACTGGGACTGGGGCTTTGGCTATCCAATTGTCCACTTTGATATCTTCGGGCAATTGAGATTGCGGGATGAAGCCAGGACCAGGACCAGGATCATGGTTTGTTGGTGGTAATGGTGGGAACAACGCGATTCCTGATACGTATGCAAATGATATCTGGCGCAGGATGGCGCCCTTGGCGGTACATATATGTATGTATGTATGGATGTATGTATGTATGTGGCGAGGATATACACTAAGGAGAAAAGTAACGCAAACGCAAACGCAATCGCAGAACGCAAATGGAAATGGTAACGGAAAGGAAACAACAAGAATGCAGGCGATATATGTAGATGTCGATGTCGACGTCGATGTCCGAGGGAATCGTGTAGGAATACTTGATTGCCGGCTCTTCCTCAGTTTTGATATCACGCTCCCCCAGGCCGCTGTCGCAGCCGCATCAGCAGCAACATCAGCATCCACAGCAGCAGCTGCTGCTGCCACTGCCCCTGCCACGTTGTGTGCCTCCTAGTGGCCACATTCCGCGCCGCATCCTCGAGACCTGTCGCAGAGGGAAAGAGATACAGATAAGAGATAGCTCCCTCGAATGGGGCACACCATTCCATTCTTCTCTTACCTCCGACGAAATTGAGATGATCATCGTTGCTGGCCGCGGCACCAGGATGTAGCTTGATTTCTGCAATTTACAAAATAAACGCCCCCAAAGGACCACCACGACCACAAATGAGTAAGGGACATTGGCAATCGCTGTGCACAGATTGCGTAT
This sequence comes from Drosophila athabasca, assembly GCA_008121215.1. Classification (NCBI taxonomy): domain Eukaryota; kingdom Metazoa; phylum Arthropoda; class Insecta; order Diptera; family Drosophilidae; genus Drosophila; species Drosophila athabasca. Next base: position 14,252,376 of record CM017793.1, read on the forward strand.
ACGCACCGTATAACCGCAGTGTGCCCTCGGCACGGCCCAGCGAGTTTGTGCTGACGCAGTGATAGGTGCCCACATCGGAGGGCGAGAAGGAACGCACCACCAGCAGCATGACCCCGCGATAGCCATCGCGTCGCTCCGTTATCCCATACTTGGGCCTGTACAACGAAAGGGAAGGGAAGGGAATGCGGCGATTCAGTTGGGAGCGAATGAATCCGATAAATGTTGGCAGTTCCTTACCCATCGAGCAGCATTTCGGGCCCTGGCGACCCAGACTCCAGACTCGCTGTGGAGACGCTGGCGAACCCATTCGAGGTCCGCGCCCCCTTCAGCCAGTAGGAGACGGGCGAGGGCGAGGCCTCCACCTGGCATTCCAGCTGCACATCGGAGCCCAGCGGCGTGCCGAGCAACTGGCTGGGGGCTCGCACCATGGGCGCAACTGTAGGGTGTACTCTATTGTTATCGCTATACTGTATCGATAACTAATCGATTACTTACACTGCACACTGAGCGATACGCGTTTGCTGACCGCCGGCGGAACATCATTGGAGGCAATGCACAGATAGGCGCCCATCTGGCGCCGCTCCAGGCGAAGCAATCTCAAAGAAGAGCCATTGTAGGACTCCACTGTTCAGGAAACATCCAAATATATCAAATTATCAAATAGAAGAAGAGAGTACAGACCTTTCATCAGCTCACGACTGCCTGGCTTTCGTATGAGTATCATTTCGCCATCCTCACGTCGCCAGATGACGCGGGGCAGGGGATTGCCAGTGGCCTTGCAGGTGAGCGTTGCATCCTCACCCTCCTGCACGGCCATATCAGCTGAGGAATCCTCATTAATTATATCGGGTGGGACTATTATCGAAGGAGTAAGGCATTAACAAAGGCATATATGAGAGAAATTCTATGACTGAAAGACAAACCTTGGACATCGATGCATCCAACTTGCTTCTTCATGGGACTCGTGTTGATCTGGCACATATAGCAGCCTCGATCACTCTCACGCAGCTTGCTGATCTTCAGTTTCCATCTGGCAATGGATCAAAGAGTACGATAATGGGTAATCCATATAAATGTAATCTCTTCTACAACTTACGTGTGCATATCTTGGTGCATGACACTGATCCTCGCATTGTGGGTGACCACTCGTCCTTGCAGGGCCAACACAGTTTGATCGGAGGCTCTTAACCAGCCCACCTATTGTGGAGTACATCATAAATGCCCTCGAAACTCTCTACAGATATTCGAAACTTACCTTATTCTTGCCCAGATTTCGTACGGAACAGGCGAGTATGGCCTCCCGTCCAGCCGGATATGTCACATTGTTGATGAAGCCAATGAACTCTGGATCGGGATCCAATTGGGAATTGCTCTCTGTGGAGATATAGTATGGGTGTGGCTTAGGCATGGCAGAAAGGATAACTGATACACTTCAACTTGGCCTCGATTTATGTATCTTCAGGCAGAGCCATTGTATCGAAAGGAAGGAAAAACCCTATGAAAGATCTTAAGCTTCTCTTTTCAACACATTTGAAAGTCACCAAATCGAGGTTTCTATTGAAGGTATATTTCATATTCAAAGTATGAGCAAAGACAATATAGACACTAAGATGTTCCTATGTAAAAATAAAAAATGTATGTCATACATAAGTTCACACCATAGTTATTACTTGTCTGTAGGCCCTACCCTACAGTGCAGGGTATTTGTGCGTCGCAATACATTTGTGGCTCAAAAAATCTGATATAAGTGTTTTGGTCGCAATTTCGGAAGCTATGTACACACACAAGTATACTTGCAGTTCTGTGCGTACGCACACATGCAAGCTCATTCTATTTTTAGTGTTATTTTTGTCTACTACGAAAAAACGTCGCTGCATACAACATAGAATTGTATGGGCGTTACTCATCTTAGAGTTAATATTGTCTTTGGTATGAGGCTGTGATCTAGCATTTGTCTCGTGCAAAGTTTAATTATATCAAAACTATTTGAACGTTCTAGGCTCTAGCATGACCCCTGCTGTGGCCATTATAGCCCCCTTTTTTCCCACTTACCGTGATGCTGGTTCTGTGCAACGGCATTGCCGCATTTTGTGGCCATTATCAAAATGACAAACAGCGCCGGCGATAGCAGTAGCTTCTCCATATTGTTGTTGTCCTTTGTTGTTGTCCCTTGTTTTTGTTTTTGTCGTTGTGGTTCAGTTATTTGCTGCAGCAGTACTGGCAGCAGCTGCTGTTTCTCTTCTCAATAGTCTCTTTCTGTTGCGCTCTCTCTCTCTCTCTCTTTGTTTTTGTGTTATTTTATGGGTATTTTAGTTGTTTTTTTCGCCCTGTTTGTTGTTTGGGGTCTCGTGGCAATTTCTATTTCTATTTCTATTTGCATTTGAATGCGAATTTCTATTTTCAATTGCAAGCCTGCGATTGCGATTTCTATTTACCGCGTGTTTGTGCCAATTGGGCTTTGATTTCCAGCTGCCTGCACCACATCCACATCCACGTAGATGGCATTGGTGCCATTGCCATTGCCACCCGCTGACGCTGCCACTGCCGCTGCCGCTGCAGCAGCCACTGACATCTGCAAGTAAACAGAATGTGAGCAAAAACATCAAAATCCAAATCAAAATGGAATGGAAATCGCAATATATATTGATGGGCTAAAGCGGAGTCGGAATCTGAATCGGAATCTGAGTCATCGGTTTAAATTTATTTCCAGCGATAAAGTGAAGGCGGAAAAACAGGAATCGAGCACAAAAGCCTGTTCAATTTGAGTGCACCAAAAGGTGGCAGGGTGGGCTGTTGCCATTGCCACTGCCACTGGCCGGGGGCAGTGTGGGGGGGCATGGACACGCCACGCCCATCGCGCTAACTTGATTATCAAGCGTTGCAACAAATTTCACGTTTTACGTTGCCTGCTTTTAGGAGCATCCAATATGGCTGCCGGGTAAGCTCAATCTCTCTCTCACTCTCTCCCTCTACCGTTCGGCCTCCTCCCTCTCTTTCGCCCTTCTTCTGGGTGCCTCAACCTCGACACAAAGTAAAAGCAAATGCAATTTTCAACACAAACAAAAATTTATGACTCGACAGCATCCTTGGTCCGTCCATCCAGGCCAGGGCCCCCGTTTCAGAAGTTGCAATAAAAGAAAAGCCCCGCTCCCTCCTCCGCACTGCCGCACTGCCAGCATCGGAACGGAACGTAACGGAACACGGAGCCCAGAACACGGAACACGGAAAAGCGGTTAAAAAGGCGCCAGGCAGAGGTGCAAAATATGAATGTAAATATTAAAAAAGTTCCAAGGCGCAGAAACTAACGAGGTGTTCGCTCATTTGTAGCTCCAGCTGCAGCTCCCCCCAACCCCCGCCAAAAAAACCGCCACAAAACTCTGATCTCCTCTGTAAACCCCACAACCCCACCCCCTCCCTTCTGCCGCCATTCTGCCTGTCACATTTCGACGCGCTGTAATTTAATTTCAGTGTGAAATTGAGCGCTCTCCTAATAGTAAATTTGCACTAAACCAGTTAGCAAGTCTTCTCCTCCGCCTTCGCCCTCGCCGTCGCTGCGGCGCTGTCTTGCAAAACTTTTGACGAGGTGTCAATGCGATGCCCCGAGCATGGGGGCGGGACGGGGGCGCCACGGAGCCAGCTTCGATGTGGAGCATCATGCCAGGAGATTGTCTGGAGGAGCAGGCGATGGGGACATTCAAAAGGCGGAAATGTGATTTACTTATTAAATTAGAGTTGCAGAATGCACCCCACGACGAGGGGATGCACTTAAACTTGTAGACGGAACAGCTTGCCGGAGGCCAACAGCTCTCCATGGACTTGCGGCATGTAAGGGGTGTCGGATCACCTAAATGGATTAGCTTATGGCTATGCAATTTAGTTGTTTTTCGCCGCTCCCTCGAGAACTTAATCGATTAAGGAATCAATAGATTAGGAATCAAGGGTTAGCAAATCTTTTTTTGGTGGGTTTTCGTTAGAGATATTCGTACAACGAAACCCATCTGTTTAGGACTGCTATTCGCCCTAGGAAGCGCTTTTCCTTTACTCTCTTTACTCTTTATAGCATTTTATAGCAATGCCCCAAGCAAAAACCATTCATAATGGGCCACAGAAGTTCTCCACTCAACACAAACTTTCGTCCACAAACGAAAGCAACAAGCTCCAAGTTCAGAGTTCAGAGTTATCCTCAAAGGAAGTGCCAGCGGAAGAGAGCAGCTTAAAGAACTGCAGAACCTTTGGAGCATTCATTGCGGTGCAAAGTAATAATTTCCTCTGTGCAGTGTCGTATATTAAGGTTCATAATCATATGATTATGTTTGGCCAGTACTTGAGAAAAGTTCGCATTCAAAACGAAACAGAAACGAAGTCGAGCCGAGTGCCAGCCGATGTCCTGGACAAGAACAAGTGATAATCTCATTATGCTTTGTCCTGCAAATGCGCTTTTGCCTGTCGCTCAAGCTCCAGTGATTCGCTTGTCTTCAAGGACAACAGGATTACTCATTCTTTACTCATTCTTGACTTATTTTTTATGGCATCCTTACTTCCTTATGGCATGCCGTCTGCTGATGTTTCTGTTTTGCTGCTTTCCTGCTTTCCTGCTTCCCTGCTTGTTTTATGAATTTCCATGGCAATTTAACAAGCATTTCTGCCACGATTCTGTTGCAACGCTGCACCGCACTGCACCGCACCGTCTTACGGCCAATTACTGACTTTTAACGTTGAGTATTTTCCAATTGAGTGACTTCTTTCAATGGCTGCTCCTCCAGCTCGGAATGCGCCAATAAAGGAGATCATCTATTCAGAAAACTCCATTCCGAGTGTATACAGTTAATTTTCAATACATATTTATCTGAAGCGATTCCCCTTCTGCCTGCCGACTGCCGCCCCCCCCCCCTCTGCCTCCTGCCCGTTGGCAGACAACATTTGCATTAGCACTCAAAAGACGGAATATTTAAGAGCGTCCCACAGTGCGAAAATAAATAAATTTGCTGTGTAAACAGAGGCGAACGCAAAGCGAGCAAAGGAGAGCAAACAAAAGCACGAAAAAGCAAAGTAGAAAAAATAAAATAAACTAAAAAACATGACAAAAAGCTGCGCCCATCAAATGAAAAGAAGAAACTGCAAATCAGCGCAGCACAGTTGCACCCAAAGGTAAACTTCAGGCTTCAGGCCAACACAGAGAGAAAGAGTAGAAAGCACGGAGTGGAGCGGCTCTGAGCTGAGCGGCGGGAAGAAGGAGAAGCCCGACAAGTGGCAGAGCGAGGTCGGTCGGTCGGTCGGTCGGCCGGTCGGAGTGCGAGGCGGCGCAAGTGAAGGGAGCAAAAGGCGACAGCAAAGCGAACTAACACAGCGGAAAAGCCTTTTGAAGTTCTACAGCTACACACACACCAGCAGCAGTACTGAGAGCAGCAGGAGCCGGACAAGGGACAAAAACAAGAGAAAACGCTATAGTCGAGTGCTTCGACCATAAGATACCCGGCACTCACTGGCGGCTAAATGATACTCTACATTTTCGGCATGCTTTGGGGTTTTCTCAATTTAAAGCGGGGCAAGCAGGACATCAGTTGGGGGAGAAACTCTATAGTTTTCAAAAAGCAGAAGCTATAGTCCCAATACATTTCCATAACGACTCGATTTCCAAGTCTTTAATACATATCCGCGAATACAATATTCCCTTGCCATCCAAAAACTCCTGGGTATAACAGCAGAGCGATGACGACGATGGCGACAACGTCAGCAACGCGTCGCTGGCGGCGGACAGCAGGCGTGCTAAGCTAAACGGAGATGAGGATGAGGGGCATGGGTAACAGTAGGGGGCAGGGTGCAGGGTGCAGGGGGCAGGGAGCATGGGCATGGGTCAGGTCAGTCGTGCAGGCAAATGGCGAAATGTTCGGCAAAGCAATTTGACTTAAAAATGCTTAGCACTTGCATATCCTGGCAATGGCGACAGCCCAAGCCAGCCCCAGTGTCCTCCGTCCTCATCCGTTTTGTCGTCCGTCAGCTAAATAAGGACAACAAAAGGCGATGACTGAAGCAATGGCGGCGGAGATGGCGACAAGGACAAGGCACTGCTGAAGGCAGCAAATAAGGAGAGTAGAGCCTTAAAGGATCACGAGCTGTGAGTGCGCTTAAGCTCATTTATTTAAATTAAAACAAACACTGCAGGCAGAAAGGCAGTGCAGTGCAGGACAGTGTACAAGAACAATTACACTACCCAAAAAAGTGTTGTTTCTGCAATTCTCATTTCAAGGAAGAGAATTGATTGATTGTTAAAAATTTACTAAACTTTTTCCCCTTTTTAATTTATAGAAAAACTTTATTAGCACGATTTTGTGTTGGTTTTTTTCCCAGTGTAGCAGTGATGGCAGTGGAGAGAGGGGCGGACAGTGTAAAATGTTGGCGATAGCAGTGTCGGACTGGGAGGGGGACAGGAGGCTGGGCGGAGGCTGGGCGGAGGCAAAGCGGAGTAGATTGGAGTGGAGTGCGGGCGCGGCTAAGCCGCCAAAGCATTGCCTCAGTGCATACATTGTGCATGGTCTTCCTCCCTCTCTCTCTCTCTTCTTGTTCTCTTTGTCTGTCTATGTGTGTGTGTGTGTCTGCCTTTGGGGCATATGAGTGTATCAGTGTGTGTGAGGAACTTTGGCAACATTTCCGATTGCCAGGACCAGAGTGCCAGGAACAGCGGGTTCCGGGGACAAGTCCCGGAACGGACCGTACCGTACCGTACCGTACTGGACGGGACCGGACCAGACCGGGGCGAAAGCAAAATATTTTGCGCCATTTGTCCTTTTTGTCATTTGTCCGGCGGCACAAACAGGGCAAATTGTTTGCAATAAAGCGCGTGGCTGGAGTGGAGTCGACTGTGGCATAATGCAGGTGCGCCAACTCCCTGCCCCCCTCCCGCCCCCATCCAATGGATGTGCATTCGAAACTCGAAGGGTCATCGAAGGCAATAGCCAACAATAAAGATGCACTCGAGGCAGGACGATCCTGCCTTTTTGGCATCGAACAACCTTAACAATTAGCAAGGAAGTAGGATTAAGAATGCCCCCTTTATCTGCAGTATTAATGGTTAGATCTGGTGGATTAAAAATCCATATACCGATGGAATGCCACACAAATACAAATTAGTTAGGCAATCCTATAGTATCAGGAAATCTCTTCCATCCGGTAAACAATTATTTCATTTCGCGTTCATTCAATAAATAAACATCTATTATGCACTTTCAAGTCATTTATATTGGCTTCCGAACAACGGCTGCAGGGGAAAAACAACAAAGATGACAGAATGAAATAATTTGCGCTGGAAAGTTGAAGCGGAAAATCGCAAAATGAAAATGTTAATTGATTCTGTTTTTCCCTAGTATTTTTTTGTTTTTTGTTGTTTCTTCTTCATTTTGCTGAATGCTCGATGCTGGCTAGTGGCTGCCGCTGCTGTTGTTTCTTTCGCAGCTTTTATTTGTTGTAGTTGGCGGCGGCGACGGCGGCGGCGGGTAAAAGTTTTGTCAATGGGATTTTTTATTGCAGTCGGTAAAAGTTTTTATGTGGCACCATTAGTAGCCAATTATTGGCGACTCGTGCAGCGTTGCTCGGGATGGGATGGGGGTGTGATGATGTGGGGCATTGCAAATTTATATTCCATGTCAGCGGCTTTCGCAGAGTGGAGTGTGGCGTGTGGAGTGTGGAAAGTGGAAAGTGCAAAGGCCAGAGAATGAGAGAGAGAGAGAGAGAGAGAGAGGGAGACTTGGCAAAGGCCGATAATGAGCATCTAATAACTCAATTTGGGCCAAGACAAGGATAAGAAGAGAAGCCAGAAGTGTGGTGTGGGGGGTGGGGCACTAATTAAAACCGCTGCAAATGGGGGGAAAATGGAAAATGAGGGAAAAATGGCGAATGGCGAATGACTGCAGTTGTCGGCGCTTCTTTTAGCTTAATTAAACATTGCCGCTTGACTTTTAATTGATTGTGAACAAACTGAAAAGCTTGCAGCAGACAAATAAACAATTTAACTAAATGCGCCGCAAAGTAGGCAACGCCAGGCGGCACCCATCCACCACCAGGCGTCAGTCAGCAGCGGCTTTTTATGGTCTCTGCGATGGCCTCACTTTCCCTCTCTCTCCCTCGCTCGCTCTCCCTTTCTCTGACTGCCAACTGGCATGGAAATGATGCCCTGGCCTGGCCTGGCCTGGCCCTGCCACTGCCGCCTCTTGACGGAGAGTGTAAATGTAAACACAGTTCGTGCAACAAAAGCCAGCAAGGCGTCAGAGCAGGAACAATGCGTAAGTCGAATGAATGGGGCAGAGCATAGGGAGCTTCCCCTAACCCCCAGTGCTCTGCTCTGTTTGAATGAGGGCGGAGGGAGGAGGCGTGCACGAATGAATGAATGAATGAATGAGCTTAGGCTGAGGCTCTGGCCTCTCTCGCTCTCGCTCTCTGTCTCAGCTTTGAGTGAGTGAATGTGAATGAGTGCTGGGGACAATTGTGATAATTGCCGTTGTCTCGCACCTAGTTCGGGTGGGGGTGGGGCTGGGTGGCTCGAGGACCTGTGGATGTGGGTGTGGGAGCTTCGTGAGTCGTGAAATGATGACAAGAAAATGCTTTTCCGCCGGCAGTTTGCCTGCCTCCTGCCTCGACGCCGCGCCCCCCACTGAACCCTATTTATTCAACAATTTTCTACAATTTTATTGTTTACATTTATGTTATGCCTCTCCCATACGCGTGTGTGTGTATGGCATGCATGTACGTCATACATGTATGTCTCTCTGTCTGTCTGCGTGTGCCTCATCTTTTGGGGGAAAAGTTTTTCCTTTGGCCTGGCCTTTCGTTATTTTCAACTCTAACTCGGGGTTTTTGCCAGCTCATGTTTTCTCCGACTCTTTTTGTACCTCTGCAGAGAGGGTATGATGGGTTTCCTGAACACCTCACCACCCAACGTATTAAGGAGATCCTAGAAGGTATACCTATCCTAGAAGGTCTTTCAGAAAGAGAGAAGGGCCCACAGCTTTGTTAAATATGTGAAATGGTGAGGGTATTTCAAGCGTCGGCCCCGAAAGCTGCCTATCCTTTCTCTTTACTTTTTTTTGTCGGTCGTTTCTTCTGTGTGTCTTGTTCTGCTTCTTCTTTTTTTTCGCGCACAATTTGCATGCGAATTTGCCGCTGTCTGTTGGCTCCAACTCGTTCCCCTGCGCCTGCCCCTGCTCCTCCTGCCGCTCCTGTTCCTCCTGCTCCTTCTCTTAGAGTTGCGCGTGCCTTTTCCTTTTTCCTGCACGACTGCAGGCTGCCACTTGGCCTGGCCTCTCATCTGCTTTGCTCTGCCTCTTCCTCTGCCCCTCCTCCTCCTGCTCCTTCTGTTCGGGCCCCTCCTTTAGCCGCTCTTCTACCCATCTGTTTGCACATTTTTTTCTGCGTTGCCCCACCGTCTTTTTCTTGTTCATTTTTTATGCCCCGTTAACAACTTTTGCTCGGTTTACTTTTCCCGTGTCGGGCGGCGACGGCGACGTCTTTGAAAGTTTAATTGTTGTTGCATGTCTTTTTGCTGCTGCTGCCGCTGCTGCTGCTCCGTCTTCCTCCTGGCTGTCCTGTGATCCTGCCTGCTCATGGTGTTCCGGCTGCTCCTGAAAGTGCTCCTTCCCCTCCCCTCCCATAGCCTGCTACTCTTCCTCTGCTCACTTCGTTGTGTAAATTGTACGCCGCACGTTTTTATGCCTGCAGCGGAGATGGAGTCCAGAGCCAGGACGATGATGATGACGACGACGACGACGACGAAGACGAGTCGAGGACTCCACTGTCTTTTCCATATGCATATGTGTCTGTCACTTTTTCTTTTTCTGTCTGTCAGTGTATGTGTGTGGCTGGGGTGTCCTCGTGCTCGACGGAAGTGTGAAACTGAAATTGAGCAACTAAAGGACTAAAAGGCTGTTGCCTACTTCCTGTCGCAGCGTTCATTGCCAACGTCTGTTACTGTTAAATGTGTGGGTGGGTGTGACTGAACATACACACACGTACATCTGTTTGTGTGGGTGTGGCTGTGTATGTGTGTGGAGGAGCATATGTGTATGAGTGGTGGTGGGGATATGTGCGTGCCTTCGACTTTATTTGGTTTACGCAGCGTTTGGCATTTATTTGCCCACAGTGAGACACTCGCAGCCAAAATGGGGGAAAACTTCGTTTGCTCTGCCTCCAAAAAATTTACCACCCCCCACCCCCTTAAAAAAAAAAGCAAACCGGCAAAAAAGAATACATATACGATATATATTTTTGGAAAGTGCTTGGGGGGGTTTGGGGGGGCGGTAGGAAGTTTGTAAAACGCATTCTGCTCAGCGATAACTCCATTGAACTGGGGTAAGTGTTATTCTTCCTTCAGGACTGCTCACTCCTTCCGTTCTTTGGCCTTTTTATACCCTTAAATATAGGGTATTGTTGAAGATTATTAGATAGCAGGAAGAACTTAAAAACCAATAAGAAACAAGCCCCAACTGCTGAATGTCCTATGAATAAACCTTCTAATACTAAAGATATCTCTCACAAACTTCGCGCTGAACCTATTTTATTCCTGCAGGCAGTACACATGTACATATACATAAGTGGGAGCCACCAAGATCGGACTACTATATCAATACAAATCGGTCAATAAATTTCAAATTGCAATCAAACCCAAGGGGCTGCAATAAAGTGGGATTATTTTCTGGTTCATTCGACATTCGGTTGACTTTATCACGGACATATCTACACTCGGAGTAAAAAATAAAATTAAATAAAGGTACGCTTTTCAATTGGAAACCTAACCAAATTAAATACAATTATTGTTGATTTAAATATATAAATAAATTAAAAAGTTTTGTAATCTAAATAGAAAACAATTTAAAATAAAATACTATACATTTTTAGTATATGTGTGTAAGGGGTCTGTGTGTCTGTGTGTCTCCGCGACGCGTGCAGCAAATTGCATGCGGGTTTTTTTAAATGTTGTTAAATGTTAAATGTTTCTAAGCCAAATTTGTATTTCTCTATAAATGGGTTGCTCACAAATTAAAAACTATTCCAAAAAATCTCAAATTTATGTCTTTACATCAAAATGGTCATGGTTTAATTTCGATGAATTTATAAATATTAAATTAATTTATTGAGCAACGAGGCGCGCGGGTCTGCTAGTATTATATGAAATTTTTAAAAAATGTATTTAATTTTAATATGGAAATATTTGGGGCTCAGCGATCTTAATTCTCTGTGTGTATGTATGTAGGACTTTCATAGGACTTTTAATTCTTCCAGGGTATGTAGAACTTCGGCTCCCTATGCCCAACCCCTTCTGTTTTTTTTTTTTGTGTGGCATGTGTCCAGGAACTGGAGGCAGCCAACGGAAGCGATAAGATAACATACACACTCGTAGACACACTCATGGCAACACACACACTCATGGACACACACACACTCAGGGACACACACACACTCAGGAACACACACACTCAGGGACACACTCGAGGAAACATTCACATGCATATGATTTCTACACGCTCGTTCATGTTCCAAGGGTTTTTCGGTTTTGTTTTCCTTTTCCCCTCCCTTCTTCCACAGTTTCGTTTCGTTTCGTTCTCTTTTTTTTTTTGGCTTCTGCTTCCTGTGTTTGCTCTTCGCTGTCTGTTATCTGTTATCTAATAGTCGTGATTGCTCAATCATTTGACAAATTTGATTGTAATTGAAAAGCTGAGCTATGGGATTGACACATTGGATGGGTTAAGATCGGATAGGATTGAATATATGTTAGAGAAGATTAAGTGCAGGTTGTAGTGCAAAGAAAAGTGATACTGAAAAACATAAGGGACACATTTTGAATGCCTTGATAGGTGGAGGAATTTTTGGGATACCGGTTTGGTATAAGAGAAAACATTTAGGAATGGATTATTGCATTATTACTGAATATCCGAAGTGAGAGGCTTTTAAAGATTACTTTTCCCTCAAGAAATATTAGAATTTATTCTCAAAAAGATCGGTAATAATTCTAATAAGGCTGAACTTCTTGATAATCCAAAATGATGAATGAGAGATGAGAGTTCCTAATCTTTATGCCAAACTCAACTAAAACTGGTCAACTACCAAACTACAACTCAGATGCTCCGAAGCATTCTGAACCTTCCTCCATAAGGGAGGGATTTTCCGCAAATGCTTTAACTTCTTGAAGCTCCTCGGGGATCATATAATTGGCTTCGGCTCAGAGCCAGGCCAGAATGTCTTTAGAAAAATTCTTAGAGTTGCAGGCCGCAGACTGGGAGGCATAATCGACGCTGCTAGCCGCATTTGTTGCCATAATTGCTGTTGGCTTAATTTCAACAGGCAACTTCCGTGACGGCAACTTGAATTGCTCCTGCCTCTTCGTCTTCCTCTGCCCCGGCCTCAGCCTCCACCTTGGCCACCGCTGCAACTCCTCCGCTAGCGACAAGGACAACAAGAAAATCCATTTGAGTCCGCAAGCTTTCCCTGTTGCAGCAAACACACCTACATGCAAACCCATGCCCACAAGCGAAGGCGGAGGCGGAGGCAGAGGTACTCTATGTGTGGACAAATGTGCACTTGAAGAAACAATTTAATTGAATGGAATTGACTGTAATGGGATCCTTAGGAAATATTCTTTTTGGTGAATGAATTTTAAATGGAACTCATGGCAGTGGAAAATGAATTTATTTATTTATAATTAGTAAAAGTCCAAGTCTAAAATTTAAACTAACTCGATTAGGTGCAGCACTGGCATCGGAGGCCCTCAGCTGTGGCTGTTCAAACATGAACACATTATTGTACTTAAAGAATAAGAGTCTTTACACATTCACTATGATAAACACAAACCGATCCATTCTAGGAAAAAAACATACATAAAGTAGATAATTTATGACTGCTAGGGTGCGAGCAGAGAAATGATCTGAAAACTCATCCCAAAGTCAAGTGCTGTAAGCGCTTAGGACAATAATATAGTCCAAAAATACTTATGCTTACATGCACTCAGTTGGCCACACGCAGTACCGATGTACCCGTTCCGTTGGTCTAGTGATAAGAATGGAATGTTAAATTGTCCCCATCCCTCATTGTAAAATTACATATAAGGCCTGGCTGTTCTGAATAAAGATTAGTATGAATTCAACCTCTACTCGCAAATGTCTAGACTTTTCTTTTAAGGTCTAAACAATGGCAATGGAAATAAAAGAAGGAGATACGCTTGGGGATCTAATGAAATGTTAACGAGCAAATACATATACATACATATACGTATATTTTGCTCCATAATTTCTTGCAGTGCATGTGGTGCTGCTCATTTGGTTTTAGCTTTCTATACATGTGCCGGTCGCTTTTCCTTCCTTTTCCTCCCTGTTTAGGAGTGCACATCCTCTATCGCTCTCTTTCGCTTTGTTATTTTTATTGCTCTAACTCATGGCTCCTGCTCCCGTTCTGGTCTTCTCGTGCTCCTTCTCCTACACCTACTCCTGTTCCGGCTCTTGGTCTTTCTCCATCACCATCGCCATCGCTGGCTCCTTTTCGTTTTCCTTTTGCTGTTTACTTGGCTCCTTCAGTGTGCCTCTTTGTGTGTGTGTGTGTGTTTGTGTGTGCGTGTGTGTGTGTCCTGTGTCTTGGAATCGTTTGTCCGGCACCTAGCCCCTGCCGGCGTCTGCTCATCAACGCCACATTTGTGTGCTGGCTGCTGCTCATTCTGATGCAGTTTCTCCTTCATCCTCACTGCTCACATGAATGAGTCCTCCCGGAGTCCCTGTGAGTGTGCGTCTGTGTGTGTCCATTTGCAACTGTGCATTTGTCTGGTCGCTTGAGCAGCCTTTCAGCTGTGCCCCAATCCAGTGGCCCCCTTCACTTGTGGCACTTGTGTGTGTGTCTCCCCTCGGTCGTTCGTTCGTTCGGTCTCCCTTTCTGTTTGCATAAATGACTGCGCCTCTGTATTTGGCATGACTCTTGAATTAATTTTGCAACATTTTAAATTGAGCGCAATTAATTGCAAAAATGTTTTATTTTTCCACTTGCACTCGTTTTTCACCGGCACACACACACACCCAAACACACAGTTGCATATCTGCATATGTATGTACGCCTCTGCCTCGTGTGGCCGCGTGTGTGTGTTTTGGTTTGCTGTGCATTTGGTTGCCATTTTATATGGCCTTTTTTTTTGTGTTGCATGCAAGTGCGAACACGCGCATTCAAGCATATGCACGTCGCCATCGCACGCTCCCCACATGCCCACCCATACATGCATATTCGCACACACATCCACCCATACACACACATGGATATGTGCGACGTTTTTGTTGGGCATTCGACTGGACGTGTTGCCGCTTTTGCCACTCATTTCATAGTTGCCGTTTCTCTGGAATACCCCGCACTCGTTAAGTACAAGAGTCCTGCTGTTATGCTGTTATTGCTGTAGGTCATTCAGCGGTCATTCGGTGCAACAGTCGGCTCTTTGTATACAGAATTATCTTCGATATGTTATCTTATCTATATTTATAGATAACTCCGATTAGAGGGTATCAGTGCAGTCGTTTTGTTGACTTTGTCCCATCGCCGGCCAACCAGTCTTCATCGCTCGCCAGCTTGGCTTTTGTTTGGTTGTGTGTGTGTGTGTGTATTTTTTCCGCTGGCGTATTTTATGCATTGCTTTTATCGCGCTTTCTAGCCACGCACACAGACACGACGGCACTTTCACACAGACACACCCCAGAAATTGGCACGCACCGCCTAAAAGTATGCAGCATGCATTGAAAGGCTTTTTACATGACACTCTCTGGCTCGCTACCCTTTCTCCCTCCCTCTCGACCCCCTTTTCTCATCCTCTTTGACTCTTTTTTTCTCCCTCGACTTTCTGTTTCATTTCGGGGCATTGTTGTCGCTGCTGTCGCTGTTAATTTTTTGGGACGCTGCTGTTGCATTTTTGTCATTTGCGTCGCTGCCTGCCCCAATCCGTGTCACTTTACATCTCTTTGCATGCGTGCCACTCTGCTCTGTACATGCATGTGCATGTGTCCGTGTCTGTACTATGTGCATGTGTGTGTGTGTACGATGCTATGTCGCTTATTTATATCCAATTGTTCATTTGTCTTTGGTTTATGTTACGCATACGTCATGTGTGCCCATATTTTATGCTCTCTCTCTCTTTCTCTCTGGGTGTGTGTAAGAGGGGAGAGTGGTGCACCACAATGTGAAATATTTTTCGTTATATTTATGTACATTTTGCATTGTATTTTTGGCCTGTTTTTCTTTTATTTTTTTCCCACCATCCAATTTACGAAAACTCAGAATGTCGCATACGCAGATTTGTCAGGCATCCAGAAATTGATCAATGAGCGGTAGAAGAAATATTTGTACAAAAAATATGAAATATTAACAACTGAAAAATACAAATAATAATAATAATAAATAATAAATTTGCTGATCAGGAAATCGAAGCAAAGGAAGCGTTCGTAACGAATTTTATGGCCCACGCTGGGAAGTGAACTTTGAGTTATGAGAATTTAGATTTTTTAGATGGGATTTTGTGATTTTCCTCTTGGGATTTATACATGTGATGTATCATGCAAATTCAACACAATTTCTGACATTTTTAATCCATATAAATTTCAATATTTTTCAATGCAACAAATTGTCTTTCCCACTTAAGACTTCTGATCGTTTTCAGTCCCCATTGAGTTCCTGGCGGTGAAGTTTGTTTCATTCGTTCCTTCCTTTGCCTGGCAAATAGAAGAGCAAACTTGTCCACAAATCGTACACAGAGAAAATACTATAATTATATATTTACTGATATTTAAATAGTATTAGGCAAAGGATAAAAGAATAAAATACCCATGGTATGGACAATTTATAATCTTAAATATATTTTTAAATATCATTAAAAATCACTCAAAACAGTCTGCATTTATTTTCAGTGTATACAAATGAGTCCAGAGCCCGGGTTCTATGATGATGATGATGATGATGTCCTCGCTGTGCCAAAGGATATCCGCTTTAACTTTTGCCGCAATCGAACACTGAAATCGAATGTCTCGGTGTGTGTGTTTGTGTGTGTGTGTATGTCTGTGTGTGCGACGGATTTCTCCACTTCTCTCATAAAGAGAAAGCGATTTTTCTTATTTATTTCTCGGTATTTCTTTATTTTTTGCTTTTTGCTTCAAATTGTATCAGAATTTTCTCCATCGTTTTTTCTCCTTTGCCTGCAATTGGTTTTTCTATTGCTTTCCCATCCGCTGTCTCACTGTCGCTGCTGCTCCTGCCACTTCTATCCTGTTGTTGTTGTTGCTGTTTTTGTTTTTGTTGCTCATTGCTCAAATGTATTTTGCATTTTTTATGGAACTTGCAATGCCAATACAACAGCAACAGAAATCACAGGAAGAAAATATGCATTCGAGAGCCGAAACTTGAGATACTCTTGATGATCAATCGATGATTTGGTGGGTGTACGATGTGTCATTCAGATTGAGCTATACGATATAGATGGTACGATATAGTGCCCCCTGATGAGGGTTTATCTGTAAAGACTTCCTGTTTCTTTTCGGCAAACATTCGATCGAAATAAATATACCCTTTCTGAAGAGTACAACAAATTTGTCTGGCAGCAGAGGCTGAGAGAAAAAAGAATGAGGAAAACTTTTATTTCTCTCTCCTTTGGCTGTCACATTTTCTTATTGTAGTTGATAAACTTGCCGTTCGTGCGCCAGGAGCATGTCCAAGTGTCTATGACTGTTTATGGCCCAGTCTGTCAGTTGGCCAAGAGCCTACCTTCCCTTCGGTGCCATCCTCTAGCTGTGTGAGTGTGTGTGGGAGTGAGTCCCTCTCTCTCTCTCCCTTGCTCTCTCTCTCTCTGTCGTTCCGCGCCTGTGTCTGTCAGTATGTGGATGTTTTGGTTCCTTTTTTTATTATTCAGTAAATCAAATCAGTTGCCTAACAACTCAATCCAAACACTTGCAGCACGCGCCAGGGACATGGACATGGACATGGTCTCACTCTGTGCCCCATACTGGTGCCACCCCACCCCCACTGGGGCTGTCTCCTGTCGTGGGGCTGCCTCATCTTTTCCATCTTGCTCATCTGTCTGTCGTGGTGGAGCTGGTACTGCTACTGGTCTTCGTCCTGCTATTGCTTCTGCTTCTGCCTTTGCTTCTGGCCTGCTTCTGGTCTTGACTCGCTTTCTGGGCCTGGTCTTGCTGCTGCTGCTGATGGTGCTGCTGCTGTGTATTTTTGCAGTTAAGTCAATATGCAGCCGTCAAAAACAACACTTGATACTTTTGTGAGTTACTTCTGCAGAGTTTTGCCCCCGCCCACTCATCCGCTGGATGTATCTTTTCCTATCTGTCATCTGGCTATTGTGAGTTTTCCCTTCAAAGTTTTGTACAAAAATAAACAACTAAAGCCACACACAGACCCTCACGCAGACACACCCAGACACACACACACACACATAATACACAGAGAGAGATACAGATACAGATACAGAAGTTGGCAATGAAGCAGCGAAACAAATTTATGGTCATATCAACAACACACACAGATACAACCGTCCGCCCACATCCTCAAATGGAGACACACACACACAGATACAGACACAGCTACAGCTACAGCTACAGTTACAGTTACAGTTTGTTTCAGTGTTAACAATGCATATGCAGGAGAGCTAAGGGCAACCATAAGCGACTTACGTGCATAAGCCCTAGGAAAAAGCTTGAGCTATCATTCTAACAAGCAGACGGCAGCACTGCCACTGCCACTGGCTCTGGCATTGGCCCTGCCACAGCCAGACCATCAGTCTGTCAGTGTGTCATTCAGTCATTCTGTCGTTCTGCCAATCTACCAATCAGCTAGTCCATCACTCTATCATCATACACACATATCCTTGCACTCCCTCATACTCATGGGTCAGCGTCCTGTGTCATGTGCGGGTGCGGGTACGGGGCGGGGGCAGGTGTGGAGGTGGAGCAGGTTGCATTCCAAATCGTGTGAAAGCGGATTGTTATCAATTCAGTTGTCGATTCGCCTTCGTGTAGCGATTGAAGAGGCAGAGGCAGGGGCAATGTGCCATGGACCTCCGGACCTCGGAGCCTGGCAGTCGCCTTCTGCAAATGATGCATCTAATGGCTCAGATGCGATAATCCCCAGATATTCCTTCATGTCTGATAACCTTTGAGCACATTGATGAGATGCCAAAAGTGATTCACATTGATTCTCGAGGAGTAATCGGACTTGGAAGCCACTTAGAGATGACAGAAATATCTTGAAGAAGCAGGTTTTCAACATCTCAAGTTAAATATCAGGGAAGATTCTACACAAAACGATACTCAAGTCTATGCACTATTCTATCTTTTTTTCCACCTGAATATATTCTATAAATTTCCCTCTTCTTCCCTTAAAAGAATCTCCTTAAGTTCCGATCAATTTAATTTTCCTTTCTGTCTGCTGAATATATAAAAACTTTTCGAATCATTCATCATTTTGGAATCATTTTCGGCCATCAATGTTTGATCGTTTCAATCGCTTTAAGGGCCATTTCCATAATCCCCCATCCCCCCTCCACCATCCACCATTGCCCATGTCCAATCCAACAGCCGAAGGAAACTTATTTGAGGAAATCTCATAGACACGTATGCTGCTGGGTCCCGAGTTGTGCAGGCCTTTTTGGCCATTACCAATTGAGGGGGGAACCTTTTTTTACGATTTACGTGCCGCGTCCCAGGGGAGCGGAGGAGGAGACCAGCTCCCCAACTCGAACACATATCCCCACCTGGCACTCTGGTCATCCACACGGCGGAGGGGATGGGTGGCTGGGTGGTGCCGGGGGGCTGGGGCTTTTAATATTTCTCATATTTTTATGGCACTTACTGGGAGTGGGATCAGGTCATCATCATATTTTGTGTGATTCTTTTTTTTTATTATTCTTTTTTTGGTCCTGGCAACTTTTGCCACTGAAATTAACAAGTCTCCGCCCCCCTCATACACACACACATATTTACATATATTGTGTATAGATATGGTTGGTTTGTGTATGCTTATGACAAACATTTTGGATGTTTGTTCATTTGTAATTTGGTTGCTGGCATTTGCATTTGCTTTAGCCCAAAACCGAATCGAATTGAATTGAATTGAATCGTTGATGGCCGCGGGCCATTCACTGTTAATAAAGCCATTCAATTTTAATCATCGCCATACATCGTCACACAATGCAAAGCATTTCGCAAACAATACTCGCCTGCGACCAACGGAACAACAACCAACGGTAGCAACAAAAAAGGTGCACCTCGCATGGCAACAAACACACACACACACTCGCACACACACACAAATGAGGAAAGGCACAAAACAAACGAACAAACGAACAAACGAACAAGCGAACATTCGAACAAGGGAACAAACAAACAATGCAGCAAAGTATTTGCTTTGAACAAATTGGGCCGCAATCGGCCGCAATGTTGACATTTTGTTTGGCGGCTTTTGGTAATTCAATTTGATATTTGATTAAACGAAATTTTTGTGCAGAGCCGCCACCCGCCAAACTAAGCTGGCTTGCATTTTTTGGCAATTTACACTGAGCGAAATAGGGGTCTGCAGGCAGAAATCAAAATAAGAATAGCGAAAGGTGGCTGAGTTTGGCAGTAAATAGGGAGTCCATTCATATCAATTTATTGCCTGAAGATTTTACATTTAATAAAGAAAAATCTCGTGCCAAGCAGCACCCCGGTTCTATTCTATATTTATATTTTTATTCTATATTTAGTAAGTATGTGAATAGTCTTTAATTAGTCATCAATTTGTATTCAAATATCACTTACAAAACGTAAGGAAAATGCGATTAATTATGCATAGATCTGAAACCAAAAATAAAGGCAAATATTGAATATTCCGCTCATCCGAAAGTGCTGATTGCTGCTATGGACATAGAATAACCACATTGTCATGCACTCTAATTCAAACATTAGTCAAATGGTTTTTTGTTGCACATCGGGTAAAGAGCAATCACCTGAAATTAAGGCACCACCAGAACCATTGAATAGATCCAGATTCAAACCTGTTCCTGAAGTCCAATCAAACCGTTTCGAGCAATAGAAATAGTTCACAATCCAGCAGCAAATGGTCAACCATTGTTTTTATACAAATATCCCCGTTAGTTCTACTGGTTAGACCTCAGCCCACACAACATTCAACATTCTTGAAAAACAAAAAAAAATCCTTGAAAAACATGGAAAAACTTGTTGCTACAGAGGTAGGTGGCTGTCTCTTTGGTTTTTCCCCCAGTGCACCTGCCTTGAAAGTTCTCCTATCATTTGGCCAGGCTCATTTGCTCTTCTGTTGCATATTTAATGTCAAATTTTTATTATCCTTTTGCTGCTCCTGTCGGAGAAAACAAAGAGCCAAAGAAAGTTGAAATAAAGTTTTTCAAGTGAAGGCATCAACGCAAGTTCAGTTCAGTTCAGTTCGGTTCGGTTTTGTTCGGTTCGGATGTCAGCCCCATCAGGAGGAGCAGTCAGCTGGGGAGTTGTCAGTCGTGTCCTGCTGCTGATCCGTGTCCCTGTCTCTGTCCCTGTCCCTGTCCCTGCTTCTGCTCCTGCCTGTACTGTGCTGTTCTGTGTGTCCCTATCTGCTGTGCACATCCTGTGGCCCATTTGGCGCTTACTGTGGCAACTGAGGCGTCATCATCATGCTCGGGTCCATTGTTGTTGCCCTGCGAGAAGAAGGACACCAAAGGGTGGGTAGGGATGGTGGTGGGGTGGAGTGGTTGTGGGACTTTTGGGTTTTTGGTAAAAATGAAGTTTTTCCCGTTCTTTCGTCATGAATTGATAATGTACACATGCTCATAAGGGGATGCGTGCTAAGAGGTGCGGTGGTTGAGGGAAGGGGTACTGGGGACGGGGGACGGGAAGGGGATTTGCATATATATACGTTCGTATCTTTATCTGTGGCTGTAGCTGTATCTATAATACTGCTGAATGCACATCAGCATCGGTGTGTATGAATTTGCAGATTATTTAGCCAAAAGTTGAAAGGTATTTCGCAAAAACTAAAAAACAAAGAACAACTCACACACAGACGCACACAGGCACATAAACAGATGGACACACACATGCATGCATACATTGGCAAACATACAATGAGAGACAGAGAGACAGAGAGAGAGAGAGCAGATGAGCAGAAGAAAAACAAGGGAAAAACCCCAAAACTTTTATTAAGTTGGAAGATATTTTGTTGAAATTTATACACATTTGCTTTCTTCTTAGCCTCCTTCTCCGCCCCCCTCGCCACCTCCACCCTGTTCAGCTTAGATCTGTTTTTTTTTCTGTTTCGTTTTTTCCGAGTTTTCCTTCTGCTTTTTGCCCCATTTTTTTGGTGCTTGGCCGTTAAAAAACTACCAGCAAATGGTTCGGCACAAAATTCGGCATTTGTTCAGCTTCCTTTTCGTAGTATTCCTGCTTTCTTTGTCTTACTGGGGGGAGGAGTACTGGTACTGGGGAACGTAAACCAGGTTCCCCTTTTACCTACTCTTCTTTCCGTTCCTTCCCATCTCGCATTCCGCTTCATGGGGATTTATATTTTTTAATGGAAAGTTAAGCTCATAATAAACTGTGAAGAAAATGTGGGGAGCGTCTTAGTTTCGTTGCTCGTTAGTTTTCCGAGAGTAAACAAAAATCTGCTGACTGTCCCGCCCTTCCCTGTTCTTTCCATGTGTAGGGGAACCCCCCTACTGTGTGTGCGTGTGTGTGTGTTTGTGTGCTGAAGGATTCGGCTCAGAAGTTTGAAGGATTTGGGTTGCCTCGAGGTGGGGTAAGACCTGTGTACCTGCGGCTGATGCCTTCATGATCAATAAGGGTAAAGGTCGCAGCGCCGTGGGGGGCGTGCACCGCAAAGGGCAGATTAGGCTCTGTTATGGCTCTCCAGAGATGCGTTTGAAATGGTTTAGAAATGGGCTGGAATGAGACAATTGTCTTGCATTCTCAATCTAATTAGGACAGTCCCGATAGGTGGCAAGCCACTGCATATTATACTTCCTTGGGGAACTCAGCAGGAATTTCCAGGACATCAGCAAAGGAGCACAGGCTATGGGTTGGACTTCCAAGTGCAATGGAATGTAATTACAAACAATCCGCTGGTAGCCGTGACCAATAATCCTGCCCAGCAATTAATTGTCCGTTCTAATGGTCCGCCGGCACTATCCGTCCCTCTTTTCGATGCCAAAAACAGGCATTAGCCAGACCAAAGTCACCGCCAATAATGCCATACGTACATTTATTTTTTGGACATCTAAATAGGAGTCTGAAACATTCATCAGGAATACAATTTGCCCGATTATCGCGAGAGGGATAGAGCTCTGGCTGGCTCTGGCCTCTGGCTGAAAATCGATGGGGAAAACCGGGCAATGAATTCTAAAAATTATTATGAAATTATGTTGCCGGATACTGCAGAGAGAGCGAGTGCGAGTACGATATGCCAGTATGTATGGACTTGTGTCGTTTTGGCTAACATATTTATAAATAATTTCCATACTAATATGCATTTTATGTAATTAGCGGTCAAAATAATAAATACACTACATAATTATCGCTCATTGGCTGACCGCACAGAGGGGGCGGGCGACAGACTACACTCTAAGCTCTATATATTTTGATATGTATGTACGAGTATGTACGATTATGTGTGACTGTGTACTTGTAGCTTGGTCACTTATCGCGGCTTGTGCAGTGCAGGTGCATGTGTATGTGTGGATGTGTGAGAGATTTGGGGCTGCTCGTGGGCGTGGCATTAAGGCATTAGCACCGCAAAAACATCAACTAATTGTGCATTTTAGCGATAATAAACACAACCATTGGCCGACCTAAGAGTTTATTATTTCAGGCCGTGCCACACGTGCCACACTTTATGGATATATGGATATAGCATGTATGTATGTATGTAGAAGGGGGTGACCCTAGAGTGTGGGCACTGCCAACCGAGTGCCAAAAGTTTGACATACCCCAAAAGGGCGTCAGAAATTAATAAGCGTCGCATTTATTAGCAGTCAAATAAAGTGATCAAAATGTCACTCATACGCAGCGTGTGCCGCCCGACAGCTGATGCTGTGGCAACGGTAAAATATTTCAAAGGGAGCTCTTATACATATATGTGTGTGTGTGTGGGTGTGTGGGTGTGTTTGTGCCACAAACAAAGCCACACCCCCCTACCAACACACACACACACACATTCACACTCACACAGAGAGGCAGAGAGCGAGAACGTTAAATATTTCAAATAGTTAAGCGCATTAGCGGCACTTTCAGTTTGGGTTTCGGTTCGGTAGGGCAGGGGCAGGACCCGGCTCCAAAGAGCAGACAGCTGCCTCTTCTACTCCGACTGCCACTCCCACTACCACTCCCATTCACGCCGCCCTGCAGTGCAACAAATCCTTTTGCATATGCCGAGTGCTATCGCATATCAAGCATACGCAGCATGCGCCGCAGCCAATTAAAGTTTTTAATTCCCCCCGAAGCCCAGAACACAGAGAGAGACAGACAGAGAGACAGACAGACAAACAGACCAACAGACAGATGCAGGGTAGAGCCTTGGCGCGCTTATCCATTATCCATGACAATTGTTAAATGAACTTTACGCTCTAATGAGCTCATGCTACATGAATTAAAAATTCCCCAACTTTGGTTGCAACTCACTGACTTTCATTTAAGTTTGAAATGGGGAAAATGGAAATGGATATGGGATAGGGGGTAGCCGGTAGCGGGTGGGGGGATGGACCTGTGCAGAGGTGAACGATACCCACATGAATGTGCTCGTAAAAGTGAGCAAATGTAATCGGGATTGGACCATATGCAATATGTATTTGCATAAATTGAATCAATTAATGAATCGTATTATGTTTTAGTAATGAGCCAAAGCAATCAACCCCTCTCCTACTCTTCCACTGCCATCCCCTAGGGGGACGGACTCTTGTTGCTGTTGCTGCTGGAAAAACTTGCCTTCAAATATTAATGTCATGTCAAACAGCAATTATGCCATGTAACAACAACACCAGCAACAAGGATAATAACAATAGCGATAAATCCAGACTTCATTCTTTGCATATGCACACACGCACGCACACAGACACGCACACAGATGCATCTGTGTATCTGAATATATGTACATATATGTGCACATTTATACACATTTGTACACTTGAGCAATTTGGCAAATAAATCATTATTATTTCATCAAATTTGTCATTGATAATGTTACGAGAATGTTGCCAGCCATGTGTGCGTGTGTGTGTGTGTGTGTCTGTCTCCCCAGTATCTCTGCCTATTCATTTGCGTATCTGTGTGTCTGTGCGTCTGTGTGTGTGGAAGGATTTCAGAGATAGCCAAAGACAAAACAGAGGACACTACAGAGCAAAGAACAAACGGGTTGAGGCCAAAAACTGTTTGTCGAGGCAGGTTTATGGCAGGAAACTGGAACATAAATTTTTGGCCGAAACTGAAACTTGTACGAGAATGCGGCTAACACCACTGTTGATAAATTTCATTTGATTTAATTTAAATTGAGATTTAAGGAATTCTTAAACTGCAAATTTAAACGAAATTTAAAAATGTGTCCATCCAAAAGCTGACAACTGAATTTAAGTAAATGAATTTCGGGCAAATATTGTGGGTTTAACAGAGTGAAAGTTTGGTCTGGGCGAATTATGAGAGATTATCCAATAAGAAGAAGAGAATTATGGCCAAGTTGAGCTTGAAGCTCAAATATTTTAGAAAAGGTATACAAAGGCTGAAGGATTAATCTTGGCATTTAGTAATTTATTTGTTAGAAAAATATTTACTATTGCTTTTTGGATTGCTTTTTTAGGGTTGATTAATAAAGTTTAATTTGTGAAATACATTATATGAAATTTATAGTTTATTATAGTTTATAGTTTCCAATTCAGTATCCATTTATCTTGTCTGTTCCTTTTGTATTCTATTCTCATTCTTTCGATCTATCCTTGCACCTTTCAATTAACTAATTAATCTCTTTTTATGCCAATAAAACATATTAATTATGAAAATCACTTTAATTTTCCGACTGTTTTGCTTACGTTATAACTCATTTGCTTGCTTACATTTGCCTCATCACAGAGCCATAACCAAGATGCAAATTTCGCCTGCCCTTCCTTCCTGCCTGCCAAATTGAATTTGTCTTGAAAAGGCCAAAACTTAATAAACCCAATTCCGAGTGAGCACACATTAATGAAAGTCAATTTTGGTTTCGTTCAGTGTAGGCAGAGGCCACACATTATGTATGAACTAAAGGATAATTTAAGCTTGAACGCATTTCATTCCAAGGAATTTTGCGAATTTAAGGCATTTTATAGTCTCTCTCTTGGCCGAGTTTCTTTTGCCGCCTCCAGTGCGGGGCAGGCATCGGGGAGGTGGACAGAAAGACAGAAAGATGCCTCGGATGGCAGACGGAATGTTAACACACAATCAAGCATCATTATCAATCATAAATTTTGGTAAATTGCACTTAAATTGTAAAATGTTGGCCTGCATAAATTGAGAATTGCATTAGTCATCCATGGACCTAAGCACACACTGAGATACAGACACACGCACACACACACCCCCACCACACACACAGACATGGATAGATAGCAGTGTGCAATCAACGGCAAATGGTTATTAAATTTGCATTCCACCAGAGATAGCCACAGAGATACAGATACTAACAGAGACAGAGAAAGAGACTGGGAAACTGAGGGGGGGGGAGAGATCTTTTCATATGACTTTCATTAGTTGATTTTATGTCGGTTAATTCGCCTGAATATTTTGCCTTCATTACTCAACATTTAGACAAGCTGACTGGACTTATAATCCCCCTCTCACCCCTCCTACAACCTAACTGGATCTCTTCTGGCTCTCTTCTGACTATAAGAAGATTAAATGCATTTTACGTAAATGAATTAAAAATGTGCAAAGTCGTTTTGCTTAGCCAATTGGGGCCGGATTGGGAAAAGAGTCGGAACTAATTGAGGTGCCTAAACAGATTTATAGCAATTAAGTGCATAATAAACCAGGAGAAAGAAAGATAGGGAATAAAATACAGATATCAAGATACATGGAGATACAGTGAGCAAAAGAGCGAAAGGAGGAGGAGGGGGACTATAAATCTGGAAAATGCCGCTGATTAAATGAGTGACTTCGGTTTGGGTTTTGGCTTTGGCTTAATGCAGAAAGGAAACACACACACACGGCCCTGATTTATTAGTTATTCAAGCACTTATCATGATTTATGATTTATTGATTTATATGTTTCTCAATTTATTTCTCGTTTTTTCATTCCTGTTGCTGTTGTCGTTGTTGTTGTTAAAGTTTATTCTGTGTATGTGTGTGAATAATAATGCTTCCCGAAAAAGTTTTCCGCAATGCACGTGATTTGCATAATTCAATAATTACGAGCGAGTGCGGAATGCACAACAAAACAATTGAGAGGAGAGCAGATATTGCGACTATGGAATGCCAACTAATTGGATTTAATCTTTTCGGAATGGAAAACACTCTCTACTATGGTGAGACGCAAATATGGTAAAATCTCATAGGGGATCCACGAAAAACTTCAATTTAATTTGGATTTTCCAAATAGAATGCTTAGCTCCAATTGCATATTGATAAAGATTGTGTGAGAATAATTAAATTTATTTGAAAAGCAGCAAACAGTTTCATCTTTCAATTAGGCAATAAACCTTCCCAGAATCTAAAAGTGTAGGGTATCAAGAATCGACAAACGACAAACGGATGGGCATCCGCATAACGCGACATAAAGCAACATCATATCACTTTACGCTGATGAATTTCCCCCTCCCCTGCGCCTGCCCCTGCCCCACCCGAATGTCTTGAGAATTAATAACAATTTGTATTCATTTGTGAATATTACAAAAGGATTATACAAAATTAATTAAAATTTGCACACCCAAATTGCTTTTCGATGGTGTGGCCAAGGGGCCAAGGGGTTGGTTGGGACGAGTTCTGGCAGCGGTTCTGATGCGCTGAAGAGTGTCTCTTGCGATTGATGGCAGCCAGAATCGAGTTTAATCACATTGATGGGCATCAATTAATCATGCCACAAATGACACTCGCCCCAGTTGGCCTAAGCCGGCGAAAGCCCCCAAATTACGCATACGACACGTAGGCCGCT
This sequence comes from Drosophila athabasca, assembly GCA_008121215.1. Lineage (NCBI taxonomy): Eukaryota > Metazoa > Arthropoda > Insecta > Diptera > Drosophilidae > Drosophila > Drosophila athabasca. The sequence continues at coordinate 14,279,532 of CM017793.1, forward strand.
AAAACCAATAACGACACCGCCCCCGCAGCAGCAGCAGCGACTCCCAGTCGCAGTCCCGTGCCCCGCCCCGAGGACAATTGCCAATTAAAAATTGAGCTCAACGAAAAGTTGGCAATTACGGGAGAGGCAGGAGGCCGGAGACTTGAGAGACAGTGATACCAATGCCACTTAAAGCACTCAATAAACGGAATCGTTTGGGCCTGGTTAATGCGCTCGACTTAAAGAAAACTCAAACCACATTCAATCCACACACACACATACAGCCAAACAGCCACACGCCCATGCACCCACACACCACCCACACACCTGTCAGACAAGATGGCAGAGTGGAGTAGCAGCAGCAGCAGCAGAAGCACACAGTCAAACAAACATGTCATTATCATAATGCCAAAAGGAGACCTCGTTGTAGCCTCTCGCAAGACATTATGTCACACACAGGACGAGATGGAATTCAACACGAACAGTGAGGGATAGCGGGAGGAGACAGGAGACGGGAGACAGGAGACGGGGACTGAGACTGGGAGAGTCTTGGGGGAGATAGAATGAGACATTCCCATTCTGCTCCAGTGAAGCACGCGAAATGGCGACAGTTTGTGTGCGCATAACTGAGCATAATCGACGCCTTTTGGTTATAATTAACTCATTAAAGTGAAACGGCAGCCGCAGGATGCTCGCTAAATGCTCGCCCAGCTCAGCCATCAAAGTGCACACAAACACAAGCACACCCACACACACAGCCACACAGAGCCACACACATGTTGAGGTCTCTCCCACACCACTCTGCCCCACCCGACGTAATCCGACCCACTTGGAGAAACCAACTAAACCGAACCACACCAAACAATTCCAAACGATTCTCATCCCCAGACCACCAGATCCCCGACCCTCAAAAACCACCCCAACCATTGGCCTCCGCCTCCGTCTAACCGCAGGCTCGTAAATAAGAAATGAAATCAAAGTTAACATTTTATAAATCTGATTTTTATAACTTTTCTTGCACCGCACACACGCACACAAAACCATTCAAACACACACACACACATGCACGCAAGCAGTGAGGCAACTCCCATGTGAAATTGCAATTAAATTAATGTCACGCATACGCCGCGTATGGCGCGCACAAACACACACACAGGCTTCCTGTGTGTGGAAGACGGAAAAGGGAGGGAGTGGGAATGTTGGCAGGGGCGGGAATAGAACGGAACAGGAACAACGGGCCACATAGCTCAGGTTTTATTGCTCAGCCGCAAACAATAGCAACAGCAGCAGCAACAACAGCAGGAAAAGCAATAGCAACATCGGCGACAACAACGGGACGGGGCCCCGGACTACAGCAGTGCTCACAATTAGTGCGTGTTGGCAACCAGCAGCAGCAGCAGCAGCAGCAGCAGCAACAGTAACAACCACTCTACACTGAGAGAAAAAAAACAATCAAGCACTATATATGATTGTTCATTTTCGATCATATAATTGGCTAAAGGATTAGCATGTTGTAGTCTTCGTGTATTATACAGAAATCAAATTCTATAAAACTTTACTTTTTGCTATAGTTGCAGTGTTTTTCCGCCAGTGCATCAGCAACAGCAGCTGCTGCCGTTTGGCGGTCAAAGTTGCGGATGCTCCCGCTGCCGCTGCCACTGTCGCTGCCACTGTCGCTGCCGCTGCGGATGGAGGGCCTGTTCAGCGGGTCGGGTCCCGCATTTGTGCTCTGCATATAAATCGATGCTGATGTTGATGCTGTGAAAATTTGCTAAAATAACTACGGACATACACTCGTACGCGTACGCACACACACACACACACACACGTATCCGACACATACTTTGGCAAAAGCAATTAAACTGCTAAAACCACATTTTGTGCGAGAAATAATTGCAAAAATGCCAAAACATAAAGCCAAACAACAAACATAACCGAACCGAACCGAACAACGATTCCAATCCGCCGAAAAAAATTAGGAAGAATTATTTGAGATATACTACGAACAAGAAGATACCCTCGAAAACAATTTGATGAGGAAATGACTTGTTCTAATAATGGTTTGGGGTGTCTGCTAAAATTGTTTAATTGTGAACCTGAGTCGATTCACAAGTCTACCAAAATAAGAGAAATATATCTTATAGGTAAGCCTTCCTTCTGATGCTTTTAGAGCCTATCATAGCCTGGTTCGCTCTTCGGTTAATGGGTATAAATATTCAGCCTAAAGCAGCCAGCCCCAATACAGCATCAGCGGCAGCAACAACAAAGCATCAATTACAATGGCAAGCGGCTGTGGTGGGGGGGCCATTCCATCCCCATGCCCCATCCCATCCAGCAGCATGAGCAGCAACGTGCCCCAAGAGGGATGACAAGGCCGACCTACCGCCAGTGATCGAAGCCTAACCGGCAAAAAGTCAAACCCAAGCGACAAAAACAACATTCATTCAGAGGGAAAGATGGAAAAAGTGGGAAAATGCCAGCAACAAATCAAATATATTATAACGCACAAAAACAAACCGAAACTCAAATGCCAGCTTCGATAACAATAACACAACGAGGCGGGGACAGTGGGCGTGGTTCTGGTAGCAAAAAGGGATGGCGAGGGGAGGAGAGGGTGCTGTCGTGGGTGGGTGATGGTTCCACTGGCGAGTGGTGGAGTGGAGTGGAGTGGTGCAAAAGCTGTAACAAGCACTGACAGAACTCGGTTTCGGCGGTTTTGTGTTTACACTTTACAATGGTATTGCCGAGGCTTTGGCGGAATTTTGGAAATATTTGACTGGGCTTTCTAATGAAATCTCCAAAGGCAACAAATTAGTTCAGCCTGTCCCCAAAAATATGGCGTCTGTCCCACACAATAACGTTGGGGGTGGGGAGTGCAACATGAGAGCTCTTGGGCTCTTGGCATTGTTATTGAATAAATATTTGCCATGCCGAAGTGATTTTCTTGGAGTCAAATGAAAGCTTCATCGTTTTAGACCCTTTGTAAATATAATACAGAAAAGAATTGAATAAAATCTACTTAGAATTCATCGAAAGACAATGGGTATATTTGTGATTATACGTATTCAAAAACCAAGCTAATTACCCTGGAGATTTTCGAATATTAAAATCAATTTCGAAACTTATCATAGAATAATAATTCCCAACCTTTCACTCGGCCACAATTTAGAACCTATTCGTATAGATAATATTTTGACGCACCCAAAAATTCCACACTCTTCCCGAAGTAACTTAAACATTCAATTATCCCAAAACTTGGGTATTTCCCCCCCTCCCCCCGAAAAACACAGGCCGCCCAAGCGAACTTTGCCGCAGAAAATCTAGACCTCATAGGTACGCTACAGATAGAATATAGCTGCCGAAGTGAAACTTTTAGCCGAGTATTGAGCTGTCCAAAACTTTGTTCATACAGTCCGATCATAAACACATCCAGCCGGCAGGGCTAGAGCCCCCGAAAGCAGGCAACAGATGCTGCGGAATCGACTCCCAGGAATCCCAGGAATTGGAAAGGAAAGGGGCGGTCGACATCGGTGCCAAATGCAAAATACGAAATGCGTAAACATCCATCCAAAGGAATAAAAACAAAAAAGACGGTAAAAAAAAGAGAAAAATACAAAAAGCAAACAAACAAAATGAATGGCATTCGCGGTTGAGTCGCTGCCAGTGGCGCGAGTGAAAGACAAATTAAGATTATAAAAAAAAGAAAATAAATATAATAATAAAAATAACACATAGCGCAGATACGGGAAAGAAAAAAACTGAGGGAATTGATTGATTGATTTATCAAATGTTCGTGCGTGTGGGTGTTGCCACACTGCGCTGCCACAAGGTGTAGCACTGTATCTGTGTCTGTATCTGTGCGTGTGTGTGTTTGTGTTTGTGTCTGAGGCAGCTGCGGCACGACTCTGTTCGTACACCGAGCGAAAGAATATATTTTATTGATGGTCTGTCTATTGGATGGATTTTGAATGGAATGACAGCTAGATTCTGGGCTTTTGCAGGGCAGATCGTTCCTATACCCGCGAGACGATATAGTCATCCAATCCTGGCGGATACGTCATATCCATGGCATCCATTCTGGTCTTGAATTTTTCCCAGTGTGTATATTTTTGTCTGTGAATGCGGCGCGATTGTGATTTGACAGACAAACTGACAGGAAGACAGTCACTGGCGGGGGAGCAGGGGTGTGGCGTGCGAGGGGTGTGATGGGTTCAGGGGTCGAGAACGACGTCTGCCTGTCGGCGTTTATGTATGCGCGTAATTCCCTGTCCCCTTTGGCCAGTCTCCTCCGCCGGAACGGAAAAGACGGAGCACGGGGGAAGCAACTGGAACTGGAGGTTGGAGATGGAGTGAACTGAACTGAATCGGAGCGAAAGTGAAGTGGGAGAGGAGCAGCGGAGCAGGGGGCGAATGGGAGTCCCTGCGTAGCTATGTGCCTATATCGCTTTCGGTGCTTGTGTGTGTGTCTGCGACACGTAGCACATTTTATTTTCCAAGTAATAAATCAATTTTCCGCACCACTAAAAATGAAAACGAAAAACGAACCAAGCTGAAGCTGAAGCTGGAGCTGAATCTGAGGCTGTGGCTGAAGTTGACGCTGACGCTTCTATCGAGTGGAGAGCCCCAGAAGTGGATTCCGTATATTGGGGTTGGCCAGCCCCAGCTGCTAAGGGGATGGGGTTCCCCTTGGCTTTTCGGGGGGTGGGCAACAGTTGGCGCACCTGGCAAGAGCGTAAATTAAAGTCACTAAATCAAAAAATTCCGAAAAAAAAACACTGCCAAGAGTGAAACGAAGCAAACGAGAAAGTTAACATTTGTTTACGTGGTCGGACGATTGCGGACGTCCAAGACATAGAAACTGGACGTGTAGCCTGTACCTGTACCTATCCGAGGCTGTACCAATGGGGGCTACGGCAGCCTGTTCTACCTGTTCTCCGCCGGCAAGTTTCTTAGTCATTTATTGGCCAGAAAAGTTCACCCCGCAACGGAAGAGAATCAGAGTAGAGTGGTGGTCCCATGGAATGGGAATGGGAGCGGAGCAGGATGCCAGTGGAATGGGAGCAGCAGGAGCAAATGAGCAACTTGGCGCAAAACAAAAAGTAAGTAAAACAATTTGTTCTTTTACACTTGTCCTGAATCAGATCAAGGGGCATATCAGGCTGCTTGGGGTAAACGGGTAAAGGCCTCGAAAATGAGACTTTTTTATTATTTTTTTATTTTAAATGCAAATAAATAAATAAATAAATAAAAATTAAATAAAATTAAATAAAAACAGCCTTAAAATATTCCCATTAATATTTGAAATGTAAAAATTATATTAAAATAAATTAATCGTGTGGTAGGATAACCTCTATCAGCCAATACGGCAGCCCCATGAATTTGAATAACATCTATCAGCCAATACGGCAGCACTGGTATACACATAAGAAGAATAACAAATATACGGCCACATTAAAAATGTGTAGACCGACGCCCGATCAACATCTATCAGCCAATACGGCAACACTAGTATACATAAAGGAAGAATACAAAAAAAAAGGCCACATTGAAAATGTGAAGACCTACGCCGGATCACTCTGGGTGGTCGGGCCAGGAAAACGAGAAGTCAGAAAATAAAGAGCGAAATCTTACAGTTATTACTCGCGATTAAAAAAATGTTTGGTATCAAAGGTCAATGTACATATTTATATTATAATATTAAATTAATTCTATGTCTACTGCCTTAAATACAAGTTAATCTTGAAGCACTAGTATAAAGACCACATAATTAAATATGTAAATAAATAAATAATAAAAATAAAAAACATCTGCTGGATTCTGCTGTTAGATTCTTAGAGTTTTAAAATCTTTTCAAATATTTTAATTGAGAACGCTGTCATTCGTTTACCATCTTACATTACGTTCTATTGATGAAGACATCTCTAGTTTTTTGTATGATCTTTAGCTTGACATCCACCTCTTCTGGAGCTCCGTTACAACTGCTTTCTCTGTGAAGAGGTTAAATGGCATTCTCTTCGTCGAACCAGTCTCATTTGCACCGCACAGACTTGATTTTTGTGTTTTCTTTGGCCGGTGCGGCAATTTGTTTTGAGTGGGGTCGATGGGGCCTGTGGGGAACAATGGCATGGCATGGCATGGGCTGCTGCCGTAGCCAGGGGGGTGGCATGGTTTGGGGGGCGGCGTCAAAGGCAGCAAAACAAATCAAGTCAACAATCAACGAAACGCACACACACACAAACACACACACAAGAAAAACAAAGAAAATAGAAAGAGAGAAAGCGTGAAAGAGTGGGAGAAAATAGGGATAGACATTGGGGCAGACACCCTGTAAAAGTTAATGTAACGGCGCATTTAATTGCACGCACGGAATGAATTCCACTCCGGCACTCTGCCGCATGCCACGCCCGTCTACGGGTCCGGGTACGGGTCTGGGTTCGGTTGCAGGTCCTGGTACACGCCCACTCCTGGTCCCAAGCTCCCTGGAGTGGACAAGCGTAACTTTTTTCATTGCCGCAGACGGACGCCCAAACTTGGCTTTTTGGCCTCAACAGTTTTTGGCCCCGAGAATGGGCCTGCCTGGCTGCTCCTAGGTCTCGGGGCCAGGTGAGAAGCACCAGCAGTAGGAGCAGGGGAAGTAGCAGCAGGGGAAGCATCAGCAGTGAAGTAAGTAAAAATGGCTATTAGCCAAAGCATTTTATGTGGCTCCTTTTACTTAGGACACGCCCGCTTGGAGTTGGCTTATGGCTCCTGCCTCCTGGCCTGAATCCTTGTCCTCATCCTGTACGTAGTGCTGCATGTTTCTCTTTCGCTGGCTGGCTGCTGGCCTGTCTGCCATCCTTTTGTTGCCTAATGCGCTTTGCTATTTTTTAATTATAACGCAAGTTACCTGCAAATGAAAAGTAAAAGGGCTGCCAAGACGACGACGACGACGACGACAACGAGGACGTCCGCATCCTGTCTCAGGAAGTGGCTGTGGCCAAGACACGAACGCTGGCAACAGCCATATACCAAGATTCCACTCAGCCTCAACCTCCCCTTTTTTCGTGCCTTTTTCCTGGTTTTTTTCCTCTTTTTTCCTTGTGTTCGCTGCAACGAAGCTGGAAAATTCGCGCTGGCAACAATTTTAATTGCGTAAACTGTGCAGTTTCTTGCGTCCTCCCTTGCGCCCTCTCTTTCGCACTCTGTCTATCGTTAGCTCACTCTTTCTGTACGTCTCTATCCTGCTCATTCTATATCTATTGCAATCGCCGTCTCTATGGCTCCGTGGTATTCCCCATCAGCTGTAACACTAAAGGCCAAGCTGCGGCAAAATTAAATTACTCATACGCTCAGTTGGCCAGCGGTAGAGAACGCTCCTCCACTCTTTCACCTCCGGCATTCTCCTCTGAGAGGCTGCGACGGATTTATTGTTAATTGGAAATGAGGCATGCCCCGACTGTTTGATGCGAACAGAACAAGATTTCCGCCACTCAACCAGAGACCAAAAAAGATTCATTCCCACCGAAAAAAAAATAGAAGAAAACGCTGACAAATAGCACGCGTAATTAGAAATTAAGTTTCTCTTACTCTCGTGGATGGCGAGTGAGAGAGTGGGAGTGGTGTCCTCCCAATGGCCTGAGGAGTGCGCCTGAGGAGTGATTAGTACAATGACAATCTGAATGGGCAAACTCTGGTAACCGCTCGAGTCTACGCCGGAGAACGGCAAATGGAGAACGGCGAATGGAGAATGGCGACTGGCAATGACAGAAACTGCTTCCGTGCAGAGCTAATTTATTACGAATGCTTGCCGGCATCTTTTGCGTCTGGTTCTGCCACAGACTTTCCACCTCCTGCTCCCGCTCCCGCACCCTCTCCTCCTCCCGCTTTGGTTTGCTTTAATGAAGGTCTTTCAATTATTTTCTAGTTATGCACTTAGCCACGACATCGAGGAATGAGCTCCAAACAAAATTTAGTCATTCCAAGACGAGATTGAGTAGGATTTAGGGCTAATAATATATGTATGTACAAGTCAATCAAAACGATGTGCAGCAAATCTAAGAAAACTGTGTACTAAAACGTGGACATTGAAGAGAACAGAGAACTAGTTATAGCATGGTTCAATGAAATAATGCCTGGCTGTAAAGAGTTCGAAAAAGATCATTAAAGTATGGGAATACAAAGATGATATTACACCACCACTTAATCATTACCACAAGGAGCCTTACTTATATATCAATTCCTTTAATGACTTTACTAGAACATCTTTTAGGTTCGGTGATGGTATTCGATTCAACACAGAGCTCGCTAATTATTTATATTTATATATAATTGGATATACTTACATATATTCCATAACATAACTTTTAAACAAAGAGAATCATTGTTAGCTCGCAAAGCATTGTTTCTCATTAGAGAAATTAGAGAAAGTTAAAAAAAAGTACTACGGTATTCGCGCGCAAACAGCCAGAGCCTAATTATTTAAATTGAACAAAAGAAGGAAAATACCCGGAAAATGTCACAAAGCATTGTTTCTCATTACATAAATTATAATATAAACAATATTATGCAATTTATTGTTCAGCATTTGGCTGCAGAATAAAAACGGGAGGTATTTTATGTTTTTAAACTAAATTACATGTCAAATTATTTTGGAAAAATAATTTTCGAAGGTATTTCAGTACAGTTAATGGCATCCTGCTGACTCTTATAATATGATGAAAATATGGAAGGAATTTTTAAGCTGAATTAAATGTTAATCAACAAAGGGTAATGTGAAAAAAACAGAACGGTTTGAGCTGCTATTTACACATGACTTGATGTACAAAAATAAGTATTTTAAACTTAATTACTAGCTAATTAACTAGGGCGAGTGCTAATTACACATGGCTTAATGTATGTCGAAAACTAAATGTTAGGAGAAAACTATGATGGCAGGACTGTAATGGAACTGTAACAAGGGGAATTCCAAATTAAAGTTTCTCAAGCCAAAGGACAGCAGTTTTGATCCCATAATCCTGCAATACTTAACAGCAGAACGCCAATGGATACTCCAATGGTACTCCCTGCCAATCTCGACCCAAGCCCGTATTGTCTTTGGCAAAGAAGAAACCAATTTGAAAGCACATAACTGACTTCAGGGTTTCAGCTGGTAAGCGGAGTCTCTCCACAAGCATTCGGCTATCATTCGAGCCGTTTACTCCCTCAATTACCCCCACACACACACACAGAGGCACACAAACACACATCCAAAGATACGGAAAGAGAACAGACACATGCATATGTATAGAGCATCAAATTAGAATGGCTAATTGCAAAGTCCTCACATCAGGACCACATTTTCTTTTGTTAACTTGCCCAAAAACTTGCCTGCAGCAATCATCACAACTCTGGCAACAGAACGAGGGGCATCAGAGTGGGTAAAGGGGCAACTGTGGCAGGGGATTGTGGCCAGGGAGACAAGAGGGAAGTAGAGTGTAGGAGTGTGGGCGGAGTTGCAACTATTGCATGATGTCCATGGCGACGACTGGCTGGCTGGTGGCTGGCAAGCAGTTAAATTACTTCTCGTTTATTTTAAATTGTGAAAAATATGTGCAAATGCTCGGCAGCTGCAGCCAGCAGACATGGCACAATGATACCTAACAAGACCGAACAAGAATGAACAAGAACGAGCACGAAGGAAGCCACAACCCTAGCAGGCAGCCAGCAGCAGCAGCAGCAGCAAATGGAGGGGCAGGGCAGGGAGAGCGACTACCAGAAAGACACAGAAAAAACCCACACAAAGAAAAAGACCAAGGCACAGGATTGGTAATGGTATAGGTATGGGCTTGCAGTTGGAGTTGGAGTTGCACAGCCAATGCAAAAACATGAGGAAAACTCTTCTGCAATTTGCAGTGAAAATCGCATCGCACGCGCTGTATTTTCAAATAATGCGAAAACTTTTCCGCCTATGTTTTCCCGCAGAAGAACATGCAGGGAGGAGGATAGCAGCAGGAGCATCAGCAACAGCAGCAGCAACAGCAGCGAAAGATGAGTTGGGCCGCGACTGCACCCGGGGTAACCCCAAGCCAAAGCCAAAGCAAAGCCCCCGCCCCCCCAACCTCAACAGAACCTCCAACCGAACCGAACCGAACGGTTCCGAACGGAACGGAACGGATCCAAACCGTACTGAAATATCCAGAAGCTGGAACTCCAATATACTTTTGTTTCTTTGCCTCTATTGTCCTGCCTTCCATATCTCTCCCTTGCTCTCTCTCTCTCTCTCTCTGTCCTTCTTTCTCTATCCACTATATTCCTCTCTTTCCCCTTCGTGGCCGACTGCCTGTTGGCTGCGTGAAATGCAATTTCTCATATTTGCATAACTGCAGACAGCAGATAGCTCAAAATAAAGTTGAAATTTTCGCTGCGGTGGCGGCAACAACAGCCAAGCAACAACAACAACAACAACTTTAATATTGCCTGGCCGTGCTGCGTAATTGCCCCCCTTTCCCACAGACACACCCCCACAACCAGTACAGCCTCCTATCCTGGCTCATTCCACACGACTTTAGCCCCGATCAGCAGCAAGTACACTGAGCAAAATAAATGGCCACCAAGGGAGCGAGCAAGCGGAATTTCTAACTTTGATTGATTGTGCAAATGCGTTTAAAGTTTATAGATTATACTCCTGTTCGGGTACCAGGACGAATGTCTTGCAACAGGTAGAAGACAATCTTTATTGATAAATCTATATAGAATACCCTCTCTCCATGAAGAGCATCTTCTGTTTATCTAAACACTAAGATATTCCTTCGGTGAACCATCAAAAAATATTTGACAAAAGTGCGTTCTAAAAACAGTAGTATAAAAACTATAAAAACTTTATTGCACAAAGTTTTCTATAGCATTTTCACTATAGAATAAATCATCGTGGCTAGAATCATTAAAGAAAACATCCTTTTCTTTTTTAACTATAACAAAAACTAATTTTAGTTTGATCGAAAGAGTTTAAACGTGCGCACGTTCATAGCATTCCCAAGAGGATATCCCTGCCGGTGCCTGGCTTTATCTTTTTGTTTCAGTGTGGCCGTACCATTGACTATAACAGCGAAATCCTTTCCGCTTGGCGCGAGTACGTAGTTCGTGGGTTTCCGCCAACAGTGAGCTCGATTTTACAAAACAATACGGCATCGGAATGCGACGGAGCGGAGTGGAGGCAGCGGCAGTGGCAGCCAAATCAACGGAGTTACGCGCACAACAATCGCAGACACACACAGCGAGAGAGAGGGAGAGAGAGAGAGAGAGAGGGAGAGCGAAGCAAAAGCACAATGCAATATACATATACTCGTACATAAGACAAAGCATACTTTCGGGCGCAAATAACCACCGCTCTGAACGGAAACCGAAATTGAGAGTCCTCCTGCTAGCGGACGCAGCGCAGCGGAACCGTAGAAAGAGATGGCCGTAGAGCCCGGAGAAAGAGATGGGGATAGAGGCAGGGAGTTCCCCTACTGCGGCTATTCTATTAGGATAAACACAAATCACAGCTGGAGCAGGAGCAGCTGGCCCCAGCATGGCATCCCAGAATTTCACGCACAAACAAAGCAAACAAGTGGAACAGGGCACGGAGCGTGGAGCATGGAGCGCGGTCCGGCGTGGGCGGCTACATGGCCATGGCCAAAAGCAAACATAATTGATATCGTAATCAATTCAAAAATCTCGAAAACTAAAAACAGCCAATGCTGTGAAAACAACGTTGTGGACAAGGGACACAAGCAAGGGTCCTGGTCCTGGTCATGGTCCTAGTCCTGGCTCTGGCTCTGGCCCTTGCCGCAGGCATTCCATTCCGGCCATGTGCACACAACCAACCTCCTCTTATCGCCAGCCTCCCCCATCGGAAACCACTTTCCCCACGCTTTGACATATGTGTGTGTGGCAGTGCGTGCCACTCAATCAACTCTGAAAAAGTCTACAAATATTAGCCCCTAATACCATTGAGACCAGAATGAAGGACGAGAACGAGTGGGAAAGGGAGTGGGAGTGGAAGGGGGGGCGGAACGCTGATAGGGAGAACTGCACGCACGCCCCCATAAAAAAGTGGAATTGTATATAAAAATGAAGCAGCCAGCGAGGGAAGGAGCAAGGGAGGGAAGGGAGCGAGCAGAAAGTGCCAGCTTCAAATAAAATTGTTGCGACAAAGGCATCGAAGGAGCAGCTGAAGGAGCAGTCCTGCTGCCACAGAAGCAGCAGCAGTAGCAGCAGCAGCGGGCACAACGATAACATTAAGACGAAGTATCGAAAAAATGTGTAGTTCCACTCACATACACACACACACACACACACACACACCCGTACACCACATACATACAACAGTCTGAGGCGACACAAAAGCGAAATAACAACACAATCAAGCGAGGAGAGGGCGCTGCCAACACGGGCGTGCGGGGGTGCGAGTGGCAGGGTTGCTCGGAGCGTGTCGTGGCATAGGCAGCAGCGCTGCATAAGTTGCCAGCGTCACAGCCAGAGCCAGACGCCAGTCGCCAGGCGAAAGCGGCACGTAATAACATTTTTCTAAAGAAAAGAAGCGGCAGAGCACCAGCAGCAGCAGCAGTGGCAGCAACAAGAACAGCAACAGCGACAGCTAAAGCAAGGACAACAAAATACCGTTACAGCGTCGCAAACGAAGATGTCAAGCAAAGGAGCCCCCGAAGCCGGGGCACGAAAAAAAGAAGCGAAAAATTCGCAGATGAGAAGAAAAAAACCAAAGAAAAAATATTGTATTTGAAAGCCGCAGATGGAAATACCCTAAGAGATTCGATATCTTTACGGGGAATATTAATTACAACAAATATGTGTACCTATAGTATAGGTCCTAAACTATTCAACACTATAACATTTAGGATACTCCTTTAGTATATTATATGGCATCATAGTTCCATCCTTATAGTTCCATCAAAGGAGTTCAGAGATATTTCCAAAAATATACCTTTTTTCTGTATCCTGGAAACTTCTTACCAAATGGTAAGATCCTGTGGAAGTGTATAGAAAGAAATGTGCGTGCCTTGGCGTGTCCTGGCTCTTGTGGAATGCTGTCAGGAGACAAGTTATTGTTTTTGATTTCATTTTTCTTGCGTTTTTTCGCTTCCATCCCCCCCACTTTATGGTCTGGCTCCGGCAGCACATACGACCCGCACATATGTGCGTTTCGGGAGGGGGCTTATTTCCATATAGGAGTGCCTGTAGTGACTGACTGTACGGTCTTGTGGCGATGCTAACCCCCGAATTGGTTAGTTTGGCTAATCGAGGTATTTGGGGGATAGGCCCGTCAGGATTTGCTCTCCTCTCCTCGGCTCTCCTCGACTCGACTCGGTTTGGTTTCTTTTTTACGAGAGCTGAGAAGATTGCCGCTGGCTGCGTTATTATTATTATTATTACGATTATAAAAAGTTGCCCTAATCCGAGTGGGTAATTCATTTCTGAGAGCTAGACGAGATGGTCTTGGTAATGGAAATCTCCGGACTCCTGATTCCGGACTCCGAGAGCATGCAGGGAAACTACTATGTCGGAAACTTGGCCCCAAAAGAGCCCTTATGGTAATTTGGATGGTTATTTTTTTTGTTAGACCTACGAGTAGGTTGTTATTTTAAGAGAAAATTCATCATGCGAGATGGGATAAAGATGGGATAGAGAATGCCCGCCCAGAGTATGCTTCGCTGCTGATCTATAGAAAAGTTGAAGAAATATTCATACAAGATGAGATGCAGTTAGTGCTATTCCCACAATGAACACAATTCCTATTAATAAGTGAAAGCGAGGGTCAAAACCTGCTCAAAAGAATTTTCAATAGAAAAAAAAACAATTTCTTTGGAATTTTCGTGGCACAATTGAATATCTAAGCCGTGAGCAAAGTTCGGCAATTTGTAAACTCCGATCATTAGGGGAAGTTTTCTTATCAAGTCTTATCCACTCCATCCGTACCCGAAAGGAATCATCAAGTGGGTGAAAGTGAGGGGAGTGTTGGGTGTTGGGTGGTGGGTGTCGGGCGTCAGGATGGAAAACAAATAAAATAAAATAAAACTGAAAATGCAAACGATGTGAAAATGTGAATAAACCAGCAATGACAATCAATCATTCAGTTAGTTGCAGCAAACTTCCGCAATTTCGCTGAGCATCAGACTCTGTACGATATCCCAGTGCCTGCCCCTGCCCCTGCCCCCGTTGGGGGCATCATTAGGCTTCCAGCATTCTCTAGCCACAATTCTGGTCTGTTTCACTCGCAAAAACTAACTTTTTCGGGGCCAGAACGAAACTAAACTTTCTAATAAAATAGCCCTCTACTATGCGCCCCAAGGTCCAAACCCAGGTCTGCTGCGGGTACAGGTCCTCGGTCTCGTTCTCGTTCTGGATACTGAGTCCTGAGTCCTGCTGCACATTATCTCGAGTGCAAAGAGTGCGAGTATGTGTGTGTGTGTGTGCGATGCAGTGAAGCATCGAAGGAGCCACCAGAACCGCAACAACAGTAGCACCCAAAAGAAGAGAAGCAGCTGGAGCAGGAGCAGGAGCAGGAGCAGATGAGGCAACGGCAGCGGCAGCGGCAGGACCCACACAATGCAGTTTCAAAAGTTACGAGAGAAAGCTTTTTGTTCAATGCTCTTCCGGCACTCTCGCTCTCTTTCGTTCTCTTTCTCCCACGGTTAGTTGTTCGTTTCCACTTGTTTCAATGCTCTTTCTCTGATGCTGCCACACTGCCTCTTCTCTGTTGCTGCCACAGCCTCTGCTTTCCCTCTGTGTGTGTGTGTGTGTATGTGTCTGTGTCTGTGTCTGTACACGGCCGCAACATCCGTTACAATTTTTTACGACTGCGGCTCTGATGCTGACGCTGGCGCTGACGTTGATGTTGATGCCGCAGCCCGCCGTCTAACAGTCTGCTGGGTGTATGCTGCGTGTGTGTGTGTGTGTGTGTGGCTGGCTGTGTGTGGGGGCATGCCGCATTTAAGGATTGGAGAAATTTTTGTGGGTTCCTCCAGTAATGATATGGAATGTGTTGGAATTTCAAGAAGTTACTTCAGATTTCTTTATTTATTTAAATGAGCAGCCACCAAGAATGCCTGGCATTGTCTGGCTCCGTCTCCGTCCCTGACCCTGTCTCCGTCTCCGTCTCCGCCTGTCTGCGCGTCTACTGCGGCAGCCAAAGTCAGTCTCCGGCTGTAAGTCAGTGCCGGAGTCGGAGTGTGTCGGCGGTGGTGGTGGGCATGTCTGTGGTGGCGCTGGGCAGCCAACCAGCATCTCCAATTGACTGACTGAGACTTACTGACTGACTGCCTGAATGACTGACTGACAAACTGACAAACTGACTGACTGCCTTACTGAGTGGAGCATACAACTAAATGAGCGTTGTTATCGGTCTCTGCCGCTCCCTCAGCGACTGTCTGTCTCTGTGTCTGCTGTCTTCTGTCCCTGCCCCAGTCCCTACCTCGGCCCTAAACTTTCTGAATACACAGAGCAAAATTAGGGGGCCTCATTGAGTAAGCAATTGTGAAGGTTTAACAGTAAGTAAATAGGCTTAGCAGGACTTTCAAAGAAATCCATGAATGAATGAACGAAGAGCAGAGTGTGAGAGGCCTGTTAAAGTCTTTAGATTTTGGGATATTCTCGAATAAAAAAAGGGCATTCAATTATAGAAATCTAAAGTACAATTAGGTAGAGTAAAATGTGTATGCTATATATACTATTTTATAACAATTAAGTATTGGAGAGGACACACACATATGTATGTATATGCTATACCCTACGGGTTTCGGTCATACTTAATCTTACGATACCTATCTCCTAATTGTTCTGCCTTTCTGCAAGTGTATGGCTGTGTGACTGTGCGTATAATTGTAAGGGCAACCAGCAGCAACGGCAGCAGCGGCAGCAGCATCAGCAGGCGCAGGAGCAGGGGGCATCAACCAAAGAGCAAAGAGCATCCAGGAGCGCTGAGCCAGCACAGTCACAGCCTCATCCACAGTCACAGCCTCAGCCTCAGCGTCAGCCTCAGAGCAATCCTCAGGAGCAGCCTCCTTCATAGCCAGCCGCAATCCGGAGGCAACCAGCAACGTCATTGAAATTTATGCACGTTGTACTTTCGTGTAGTGATATTTGTATTGGGAATTAAAACTATGCCCTCGGGATTATATCCTAATTTTTGGCGCTGTTCTGCTTTCGCTTCAGTTTCAGCTCCAGGTCCTTCTCCAGGTTCCTCTCCATCTCTTTCTATTCTTGCTGATGTCTTACTCTGGGCTCCGGGCTGTGGGCTCTGGGTCTGCCCATGCTCTCGCCTCTGGCTCTGGTTCTGGTTCTGATTCCTGATCCCTGCGCTCTCTGTCTTCTCACTGCTATTTTTACTTTTCATTGCTTTTGTTTTTCGTGTAATTAAAATAAAGGCGTGGAGTAATTGCTGAGGTCAGTGAGCAGCGGACAGCAGCAGAAGTCGGGCTCGGACTCGGACTCGTCCAGTGTCGAGCACTTCTTACACTTGACGCTCCCACCTCCGCAGTCCACACTCCGGAGTCCCCAGCCAGCAGCCAGCAGCCTTCACCCCGTAATCTATACGTATACGTAATGTTAACTAAGCTCGCAGACCAGCGCCGAAATTAACACTTTTTTTGCTAGTTCTGCTTGTGATGCCTTTTTTTGGTTTCTTCTACCCCTTAATCGTAAATTACGAGGGTATACTCCTATTGTGAGCATGAAAGGCAGAATGAAGAGTTTCGGACAGCATAAAATTAGGATTAGCAGCCGAGTCTGGTCTGTCTCTTACTCTGTCTTTGTGAGCGAATAGATAGAGATAATGAAACTTAATTTGTAGACTTCTAGAATGGACTTCAAAGTTCTGTTTTGCCACTAAAGACAGCCATACATATTTTAAACTATGGGTATTATCTTCTATTGAGCCAAAAGTCATATTAAAACATAAAGAAGGAACTATGTTTAATTCCTTAGAATTTCATGTATCTATTTCCTTGCCCTGCAATAAATTTCCACCTGTGGACTACCTCTCAGAGTATCTTCGTAGCGGGGTATCCTCTAGTCCACATTTTCATTAGAGCTTTTGGTGTATTTTTTTCGGTGTGTTTTTTCCGTGGGCTGATTGTGGGTTTTGGGGTATTCCTTGGAGCCTGATGCCGGGGAGCCCGAGCTGTGAATTACCGAACAGCAGATAAAATTCTCAGTTTAACACTTTGTTAAAATGCTACCCATACGGATACGGATACGTACGGTACGAGTGTACGGCTAAGGCTAAGGCTACGGGCTACGCTGCTGATGCTGATGCTGCTGCTGCTGACGCTTACGTTCGTTTACGTTTACGTACGCCATGTGGCGCGTCCGTCCATAAAGTGTGCCAACATTTTGCTGCTTCGTTGCCCCAAACCTACCCACAACAGCAGCCAGCAGCCAGCCCCCAATGCCCCTCTACTCAACCCACTTAACTGGACTTTGGTCACGTTGCTGCTCTGCTGCCTCCTTTGGATGCTGGTTGCTCCTCTGCTCCTTTGGATTGCTGTTGTTTTTGGTGTTGCGCCTGTGGTAAATTTCATTTTCCAGGGCATCATTAGACTGGGACCCAGAGACCTAGATTTTCATGCTAATTGGATTCGCAATAAAAGCAGCCCGAGATCGAGAGACCAATACCAAGAATTTCTGGCACATTTCTTACTCGGGAGCCCAAGCCAGAGCCCAAGCCAGAGCCGAAGCCCAAGCCCGAGCCCTCCTTCTTCTTCTTCTTATTCTTCTCAGCGGGGAATCCCCCTAATGGGGCTGGGGGGAATGAAAGGAAAGGCATTTGAAGAAAAATTAAATTCTTCAACTGCGCTCTCGCATCCGTATCCGTATACGGTAGAGAGTGTAGCAACATGGATGTTTCAGCAACCACATATTTGCAAATGAATTATGAGCGCAAAGGAATTCGGCCAAGAGACAGTAAAATAAAACAGAAAATCGAATAAATTATTAAGCATGAATTTGATGAATGGAGTTGAAGTACAATGCATACATAAGAAGGATTGTCTGGAGAAAAAAGGTCTCGTAAAAAGGTCTCGGTCTCGGGTTAACCTTTATCAAAAGATTCTCAATCAACTTTCAATGAACTGGGAAAAGTTTTCTCCTCGAACTGCACTTAAGGAAACTGGCAACTCCACTTGAAAACACCAGAGAGGGAGAGAGAGGGAGAGAGAGAGAGAGAGAGAGAGGGTAAGACTCTTTAAGCTCCATCGAAGTCTCGACTCCTACTGGCTTCTGATGTGACTCTAATCAGCGCTTAATTATGCATTCTTGCCAGGCCACAAGTCACCCATTAATCAACATCATTTATTGCCATGCAAGCTGCTCGAATTCAAACCGAAATTGAAATTCAAGCTTGCAGCCAAAAATTCCTGCCACACCAGTAGAAAGCAGGGGCTTTCGGGGCGTCATACCCGAAAACCGTGGCCCCAAATGGCCAAGGCACTACCGACCAGGCACCAGGCACCGGGCACCAAACACTGAGCAGGCAACGAGCATCGGGACATCAGAGCATCGGAGCATCGGGAGCACCGAGAAGGCAAGGACAACAGCTACCAACTGCCAACTAAGCCAAATTGTACGCTCAAGTGCCATAAAGCAATCAAAGTTGATATCAAAGTACCACACTGCTAACTTATGCTCTCATGTATTCAATTAGGACAGCTTTTCGAATGGCCCTGTCCCTGGTCCTGGTCCTGGTCTTGGTCCTGGTCCTGCTCTTGGTCCCTGTTCTGGTCTGGTCTGGTCCTCCTCCTTCTCATTCATTTAAAAGAATTAAGCACTTTTCTGCAGCGCTGAGCTGAGGAGATGAAGAAATTACTGCAGCTCCTGGCATTGAAACCAGTCTGGGGCTAGAAGCTCCTTCAGGAACTTTCAACAACTTCCTATGCCCAAAGTTTCCACAAATTAGTTATGCAAATTATGTGAGTCGCCTTCACCTCAACGGGAGAGCAGGGCGTCAGAGTAGAGCAGGGCTCCCAGCTACAGCTACAGCAACAGCATAGCTTCCAGCTCCCCCATCTTTCGCCACATTGAAATCCGCATTTAAAACAATGGCAGACGACCCTGGCCCCAAAAACGGGAACTCAGGACCCAGGACACAGGACCCCGAACCCAGAACCCAGAACTCAGACCCAAAGCCAGCCTCCGATTAGGACGCATAACAAAGTAGAATTTGTGTAAGTTCGTATTTAACATGCTTTATGCATTCCTCAATTATAAATAGATTAAAGTCCAGAATAGACTAAAGTTAAATGTTAACTTTCCGGCCAAGGCGGACACCATTCACAAAGCAATTAACGCAATCGTCTCCACGCACCCCTATCCCTCGATCTGGGTGGGACGGGATCTTTGGGGAAAAGAGAAAAGGCAGGATAAAGGATAAAGGGAAAACTGAGGCAGGAACCCAATTTAACTGACTGCCAACTTTCCACAATCACTGCCCATCATCAATTTCAGATTTTGTTGTATGTTTTATGAAGCAGTCAAGGCCCAGGACAACCTCCCGTCAACCAGACACTTGGACAGTCAGACAGAGACAGAAACAGAAACAGAGACAGAGACAGGCAGACATTCAGAGCAAGAGACAGACGGACAGACAGACAGACAGTCACCGAGAGAGAGAGAGAGAGGCGGCTGGCAGATAGAGTGTTGCGGAGTGGAGGCGAAAAAGTGAAAACAATGCCTGGCCACAAACGGTTGGGCAATGACTGCCCAGGGAAGCGACCGCCCGCCGGGATAAAGACAGAAAGAGAGAGAGAGGTGGGTGTGTGTGTGTGTGTGTGGTGTGTGTGTGGGTTTCTTGCCGAGTGTTTACTTAACCGTAAGCCTGACCCCACACCCAGTCCCCAATACCCAATCCCCACTGAACTTGAACCACATCGCAGAACAAAGGAAAGCAGTATAAACCAGCAACAGAGGCAGCGAGCGGAGGCGGTCAGGTCAGAAAAAAAGGGTATCTTAAAGGATTGCTCAAGTTTTTCTGTCCAAAACCAATATGTAAATGTGCGTGTTGTGATTAAGCACAAAAGCAAAGTAAGCCAGATACAAAAGGCAGACAGAGAGACAGAAAGACAGACGTCGAGGATGGCAGAGTGGAGTTTTCTTGGCCGAAAACCCAAAGCCAAAATCTCTAACCAAACCGCACCAAGCCACACATAATGTGAGGCAAAAACGCAGCCTTGGCTAACTTTACACACCTCAAGTGTTTGTTTAGGTTGCTTTGCTTTGCTTTCGGTGCGGTTCGGTTCGGTTCGGTTGGGATGGTTGTTCAAGTGGAATGGTGGGAGCGATTGGATTGGTGCATGAGCAGCAGCAGCAGCAGCAGCAGTGGGATGGAGCAAGAGTGCCTGTTAGGCTGCCTACTTTGGCCATTTGACGCCTTTGTTGTTTTTGGCCAGCAGCCTTATAAATCTTGCCAGCAGTGAAGGCAGCGATCAGGTCTCGGCCAAGACAATGCCATGCCCGGGAACGGGAACCTATTAGCGTAGGGCATTCCTCCTTCAGCTCCTACAGCTCCTTCTCCTTCTGCTTCCGCATCGTGTGAAGTTTTAAGGAGCCCGTCCATAAATTGCAACCGCCAGGTGAGCGGTGAGCGGTGAACGTTGGGAAATGGGGCTAACGCCGGGGTAATGGGTCACTCCTTGATGTATCACACAAACAGACACAAATGATATTTATGCCGCCTCCAAGGAGAAAGAGTAAGAGCTGGAGCGCGTACCCATACCCATACCCGTACCCATGCCCGTGAGGCTTCTTATGGACAGCAGCCGCGTTCTGCTTGGGTGTAATAAAAACTAAAATCCGCACAACAATATGTGCGAGGATAATGCCATTTCCGTTTTATGGGAAATCCTGTTAGTCCTCTGCCAGTGAGTGTGTGTGTGCGGGTGCGGGTGTGGGTGTGGGTTTTCGGGTAGCGGTGCTCTCGCATGTGCGGCTTCCTCAAGGAGCCCGAAATCTGAGCGAACGAGTTACGGCTACACGGCGCCAAAAAAAGAATAAACCCGAGAAGAAGAATTGCGGTCGCCTTCTGCTGATGGTATGCGATAGGATGGAATGGCTCCGAATGGCGTGGCATGGCATGGCATGGCATGGACTGGAATGGAGTGTCATGCGTTCGGTGCTGCGAATGTTTGGGATCAGGGATCAAATTTTATGGATTGTCCGGGCATATTATATGTACATATACTGCACTCCGCATCCGCAGTTGGGTAATAATGAAGTCGGATTAAACAAATAAATTTGCCAAACTTCATTTTGGATGGACACACGAGTGTGAAGGAAGGAAAAGAGAAGTTCTTGAGTTCGGAAGAGGAATACATTATTCGATTGCCGCAGAAACAATACAAAAATTGAGACTTCTTTGAGAATTCAATTAGCCAAAATGGATTAGGAAACGTCCTTCCGATAGGACTTAGGCCCTAAAGTAAATTGATATACCAAAAGCCCAAGGAATTAGGAAAAACCCTTCCAATCCACACTCACACCACACTCTTGCACGATTTACAATTGGCTAATCTCTCTTGCATATTTGCATATCTGGCCGGCTTCATCTTGGATTATGATAGTTATTCATTAGCAGCATTCCTGGCCTTGGGGATTGGACTGTGTGGACGACCATCTAGAAGCTAGCTGCGGTTAGCCACAAAGCTCTCACTCTTTCTCCATCTCTCTTTCTCGCTATTTAGCGTTCTTCGTTCTCTATTTGGGTCTCCAGTCATAACTAGGGAAATCCTTTTTTTGCTCAGTGTGTGCTCAGTGTGAAGCGGCAGGAAAAACAAACGTCCGACGGACTGTTTCTCTCGTTCTCTCTCTGTGTGTGTGTTTGTTAGGAGAAGTAAAAAAAAGCGCAACCAGAGGAGAGACGGATGGACAGCAGTGGAGGAGGAATAGAGCAGGATATAGAGGAAAGAGTAAAGGCAGCAGCAGCAGCAGCAGCAGCGGAAAGCAGAAGAGTAAGAAAAACCATAACTAAATCCATTGCCATAGGAAAATCCAAAGCAAAGTCTGCGATGCAAATAGTAGAGATTATGGGACTGCAGATGTATGAAGCACGAGATGGAGATGAAGCTGGATCCCGAGATGGTGGCAAGCGGAGAAGTGGCAGCAGTGGCAGCAGTGGGCACGGGACACGGCACAGGAGTCGAGGAGCTGAAGTTGAAGCTGGAACTGAGGCCGGGCGTCGGACCCAAGGCGCGGCCTCGCTGATGGCAACATGAGAAGGGGCACTGGAAGGTGTTATGTGTACGTGAGTGTGTGCCTCTGACTGCCTGTGTGTGTGTGTGTTCATGAGTGTGTGGCACAATAAATCTTGCAAGGGTGCCGAATGGCCAGGCACGGATATGGGCATGGATTTGAGCCGGGACGTTACCCGCTCAACCCTCAGTGAAAACCAAAACCAAATAAAACTGACATTATGCGAAAAGCGAAAGCCATAACTAAAAGTTGGATAACGTGGCCATGATGGAACCAAAGAGGAAGAGAACGAGGAGGAGCAGGAACAGCAAAAGGAAGAGGGTTAGGAGGAGGAGGAGGAGAAGCAAGAGTAGGAACAGAAAGAGCGCCGGGAGCTGGAGCAGCCGTAAAGTTGATAGTGGAGCAGAGAGCAAATCGCGACGGACGGGGACGACGGACAGCGAAAACAAATCGGAACTGGTGCAATTCTGAGTGATCGACGGGTAGGTACCACGGAAATGAACCAAAACCAAAGAAATCATAAATGATAGAAAAAGAGATCGGAAGAAAGGAAGGTGTAGTATGCTAAGAGATTGATAGTGGAAGCGAGGGGGGTAATCAAACAAGTTTAATAGAAAAATGAAAAGGCAGTTTAACCTTAAGAAACTCCCAACAATACCAACGAATGATGACTCAAAAGAATCTCAAAATAGTCAGAGAGATTGAAATATAAAATTAATAATAATTATTATTACATTATAGGGGGCAAGCCCCCTACTCAATCGCTTCGTTCGCTCGGACAACAAAGAGATAAATTACTGTATATTGTTTTTAGATAAAACATAGTTTAATAATAATGATGATAATAGTCAGAGATCTGCAATTAGACCCCACTTTATTGAAAGATATTTAATGACTTTTTCTAATCTTTTACCAAGACTGCCACAGGGGATTCTACCAAGCGTTTCTCAAAGGTACATATATTCCAATTCAAATGAATACTCTAGACCTCATTAGGTTTGAAAACAGTACACAAACGATGATAGATTTGTGGTAAAGGGACCTAAGATACCCTCTAAATGTTATTTGGTATATGTTTTGTCATGAATGTATGTGTAAAGTAGAATGTATCTATGTTTCTATACTCTATTAGATATTATCGAAGAAGTTCGTACTTAAGGTAGTTGATCGAACCCGATAGAAGATAATCAATAGTATCCGCTATTGAAATCATATTACCAATCTCAATAGGAGCCTGTTCTATTCCAGTTCCCAAAGCTTTAGCCGCGCGAATTAAGACCACCTCTGAATGCACCACAAAAGGATTTCCTAGCTCGAACACGAACTGAATATTCCCCGAGTTCACCCTTTCCTCTAGAGGGTGGGGGTTGGAGGCTCGAGGCTGGGGGGATAGAGATATCGGGTATGAAAAACAGAAACAGGAAAATAGAAATGATAGCAAAGTTGTGAAGCGAACGGGAAAGGCGAACGAATGGGAGGGTAACGGGGGAATGGGAAAGCAAAGAGGGGCACCTGAAACGGAAATCGACTTTGGTAAGGAGTTTTTCTCGTACCTGGTGAATCTGAATGTTGAAGCTGCAGCAAAGTTATGCAAATGTGAAGTTGTTCTCTTTGGCCACCGTTTCGTAGAGCTCCTCCTTCTACTTCTACTTCGGCTTCTGCTCCTGCTCCCGCTGCTGTATCTGTTCTGTTCCGCTTCTAGGATCTGTGTTCCCCTTTCTAGGAAGGAGACCTTCTGTCAATCGAAGGCGATGTCGCGAGTGCTAATGACGTTTGCTGTGATTGCGTCCCGCATTCGAATTGGAAGCCGAAGCTGTAGCCGGCGCCAAGCACAAGCCCGAACCACAACTCAAAACTGTCATTTTCGCGGGCATCGAAGTCGCTCTATCTACAAGGAGTGTGAGTGCTGCTGCTCTCCTTCTTCTGTTTGAATGTGGATTTGAGTGTGAATGTTGATGCGGTTGGTAAGGAGATGTATCTGTATCTGTGCTTGTGCCTGTGCCTGTTTCCGAGCCCGTGGATGTCTATTTATTTAATTTGCATGCAATTTTCAATTTTTATGCGAAATACTTGGCATTGACAGCAAACGATGCGCACATTTCGCATCGGCAATGCACAATAGAAATTGAATTGCAAAAATTTGTTTGCCAGTTGGATAGAGGATGGAGGATAGAGGATGGAGGATAGAGGATAGAGGAATGGGGGATTTGAAGGGGAGACAACTTGAGGAATAGCGGTTTGGAGGACCCTCCACGTTCACGCCAATGTAAGGCAAGGCAGACGACGGCACAAGGCAAAGGCAGTGGCAGTGGCAGTGGCACAGGAAGCACAAGGAATCGCACAATTTGGCGGCGAAAATGTCAAGTATTCCAAATGCTGGAAGGACGACTGTGACTGGGACTGCAATTACAATGGCGGAGGCAACAACAATAAGGTTGTGCCGGCTTCCACAGTAACAGACACAGATACAAAACACACATTCGCACACTGGCACACACACAGAGGAGGAGAGGCAACATACATACACTG
This sequence comes from Drosophila athabasca, assembly GCA_008121215.1. Classification (NCBI taxonomy): domain Eukaryota; kingdom Metazoa; phylum Arthropoda; class Insecta; order Diptera; family Drosophilidae; genus Drosophila; species Drosophila athabasca. The sequence goes on from CM017793.1 coordinate 14,304,234, forward strand.
TCACTGGAGTTTCAAAGTTTCAGAGTCAGTGGAGTCACGACCGAAGACAGGACAGACAGCCAGCACTTGGCTCTGGGAGAGTTTTTGGTAGACGGACAAGCAGACAGACTGACAGACAGACAGCCCGCCGCAAATGTGCAACAAACAACGAGCAGCACCAAAAAAAGCACCAGAAACGCGCGCGAAATTTGCGGCACGGACACGCGGCAGAACACTCGGCAAAAACGAATCTTGAACGACTCCTGAGGACAATGCTGCCACCAACTGCTGGGACGAACGAGCGTTCTGGTACTGAATTCGCACGCGACTGAAAGGATGCTGGCGAGGATGCTGCCGCTGTGCTGCCGTCTGCTGCCAGTGTTCACCCGACGATGACGATGACGATAACGACGACAAAAGCCGATTCGGATGCTGCTGCCGAAGTTGCTGATGGACCGTTCGGATGCCTTTTGAAAGAGCCAAGAGTGAGAGCTTTTAGAGAGAGAAAGAACGACAAAGAGAGAGGGACAGAGATTGGCGACGTGTGACTTCGTTAAATTTCTGCGGCGACAGCACACAAAACGGATTCGGAAGCGGAAGTAGCAAGTAAGCGAGCAAGCCAGCCAGCGAGCGAGCGAGCGTTCCGTCTCTTTGCGAACGTGTGTGTTGGTGTGTGTAAAGGGGGGCATGAAGAAGCAATGGCTGGGGTTGGGGTTGGGGCTGGGGCTCGGGGGGTGGAGTGCCGCGTTGGAGTGGCATGAAAGTGGGGGCGAAGTAGCGCCAAGTGGCTGGCTAAAGTCGAGACGAGTCGCGAGTCGAGTCGCGGAGCACGACCAGAATGGAACTTTTGTGTTTGTGTTTTGCAATGGCAACTATACACACACGCACACACGCACACACAAACACACACACACATATGCACCGGCATACAGATAAATATATAAACACACACATGAAACACACACAAAGAAGACACACACAAGAAACACTCATACACTCCTTATACTTATACTTATACGCCATCAATATTCACATTCGCACTTGTGCGAGTATTTTCTGATTTGCTGCAATCGCGTTAGCCAACAACAAACTTGGCGAACAGCAGCGACAACAACAGATACAACAGCAGAAGCAGCAGCCGAAACAACAACAACAATCAGCAACACAAGCAACAACACGCCAAAAACAATTACAACAACAAAAGGAACGCGAAACGAAGACTCGCTGCGAGGGTCGAGGTCTTTGATACCCTTGCAGCTCGATCGTTAATATTTTAGCTATAAAATATAGATAAAATCATCTGGTTTATATAGAAAAAGATGAAAGTATATCCCAAAGATTTTAATCAGACTTACAAGAATGTTTTTCCCAAAATTACATTGTTTTTCCAGGACATTCTCTGTGACATGGCTTCAGATCTTGGTGATTCCGATTTATGATTGTAGGTACTGAAAAGCACTGGAATTTCCTGTCACACACCTTCGTTAATGCTGGACTTTATCGACTCTGTTGTTGATACTCCTTTCTCTGCGTGTCAAACATCTTTTCGAAATCGTCATATCCTCTGCGAGGGTATAGAAAGCGCAGTATTTTCCAGCGGATGTTTGGTAAATCTTTGCCGCCGGATACCCAGCGATGTCTTCTCTCCTGCTTATAGATATATGTTCGTACCCTTAAGAACCAGCTCAGACGTGTGCTTGGGGTGGGAGGAGAGACTCCCCTTTTCCAATACATGTACCCATATGTGAGTGTGTGTGTTTGTGTGTGTGCTGGCATCGATAACTAATAAAAGCATTACATTTATGTTAGAGCCAAGCGCACTCCGACCCTGCACATTCCCATACCCATACCCATACCCGTGCCGTTCCCATGCCCATAGCCATTCCAGCATCCCATTCCCACCTGATCCGCCCGAGGCAATAATTCAGTTTTCATTTCTCTGTTTTCCTCAGTTTCTCATTTTCATTTTGCAGCCAGTGCATGTGTGCCCTTCGGTACCTCCCCTCCCGCTGTCTACCCACTATGTGGCACAGTCATGGCCAACTAATTAGAGACCTTTGCGAGCTGCGATTTCTGTTTAGAGAGTTGTCTATGGGTGTCTCTCGTTTGGTTGCCGATTGTTTAGTTGATTTTCATTGTCAAGCTCCTCCATAGGTGGACCGCAGGGGAGGGCATGGGGCTGCAGAGAGGAGAGGAGAGAGCGGAGAGAGCTGTTGGATTGTAAGTGAAACGATAAACTACATGTAGCTCGCTGTCATTAATTGGCTGCTGGCTGATGTTTATGTCGTTAGCTCTTCGTTATTGAAAGAAGGAGTTATTAGAGAGTGGAAAATGCAGTTGGTAAGGCAATATCTGAGGGAACAGTAGTAGAGGACGACAAGGTGAAAGTAGCTTTCCTCCAAATACTATTTTAGTAGGGATTTAAAAACGTTATACGAGAATATGGCAAAACAGTAGAATTCAAATCTGATTACTCGCTTCTCATTAGAGCTCTCCACTCTGCAGGAAATACATTTTGCTCCTTTGAACTCTCAGAGATCAATATTCAATTAACTTTTGCAGGGAAACATCTTTGGCAGCTCTGGAGGTTTGCTTATAATAATCTCTCCTTTCAAAGTTTCGTTCGCCGCTCATAAAAGTTGCAAGCACGAAAAATGAGAAGTGGAGAAAGTTATTGATGGATTATCGAGTTGAAAAATCCCTTTTCATATGGAGAGTTTAAGCTTTCGTTTTCGTGTTTGTTTTTTCTCGAATAAAGCCTAAAGTTTAACAGCTCTGTACTGCCTTAAATTGTGCAAACAGGACTATCGATTTAGCATCTCTCATTTTCAAGAATATTGCAATGACTTCTATTACTTCCATTGACTGCTCTAAGTATCCTCTTTGAGTGAGTTCCATTTTCAATTAGCTCCCACAGGCAGGACAGGACACACATCTTCCGAGGAGGAGGAGGAACTGGAAGGGACAACGTCCAGCCTGGCGCTGCTTTGCTTGAATATTAATTAATAAATTATTTATATAGACGAGTCCTTAGTATCTTCTGGCTGCTTAATGCAAAATGTTGCATAGAAACCATCAGGGCGTGTACTCTATTTCCTCGCCTCAGCCGCCAAGTCAAAGCCAGCTTCCGTCTGAGACGGAGACCAGGATCTAGGACTGAGGACCGAGGACCGAGGAACCGACCAGGTTCTTGGCTTGCCTTCGATATCTGTATCTGTTTGTGTCAGGCGGCTGCATTTACCTTCCTTTAGAATGGCGAAAAGAAAATATCCGGTTTTCAACCGCATATTGCACTTTTCTACCCATTGTGCAGCCTCATTCGTTATCCTGCTGAGTGGCTCACAGAAAGAGCGAGAGAGAGAGAGAGGAAGAGAGGGAGAGAGGCAGTGGCAGAGACACAGACAGACACACGTTCAGGACATTGAATTTGTTTTGGGTTTTGATTTTTCGATTTCAGATTGCACGTTTGAATGGCCAGAAGCAGAAGCAGAATCAGAAGAAAGAATGAGCAGGAATGAGCAGGACCTGGTCGAGGAGCAGGAGCAGGAGCACGGCCAGGGCTGGGTCTCCTAACCTCGACAAATTCAAGTTGCAGTTGAAGTGTTGACTGCTGCCTGCCACATTTATCGCAGCTGCATCTGCAGGCGACACACACAAAGACACACACAAAAATATCCCCAATTGAAAGGAAGTGTTGGCCGGCCATTGCCATGGCCATGGGTCCGGCCACAGTCCATTCAATAAACTAATTAAATCCAAGTGTCGTACAATTAATTTGCACTCGTTTCTGTTCGAGAACAGAAGACCAATCACGATAACAGTGGAAGATTTTTGTTTATGCGCATCCATTTCTAATTAAATTTACAAGTCTTAGGAGTATTCACTGTGCTTGTGACTTGTCTTGTCCACAGCACGGCAGAGCACAGCACAGCATTCCATAGCCCATAAATCCGAGCTTTGTTGGATGGAAATTGGTGAATTTTCAGCTTGATTCCCTTCAAGCATTCAGATTGTGTTTGCATTCTCAATTTTCATATTTCTCATATTTCTTCCTCTCGTCTGTTTGCATTTGCCAAATGGAAAAATGTTCAACATCTCAGCTGCTGCTGGTGCCCCCTACTTTTGCTGCAGCTGCTGCTGCGCTACTGGAAATCCCCTCAATTACTGCAACAAAGCAAATGGAAATTGAGTTAATTTTGCAGTCACACCCTCAGGCTTGGGACGGGATGGGCTTTAATAAATATTCGAGCTTTAATCCAATAATCGGTTAATGAATCCCGATTCGATAGAGTGAATGGATAATGGAGTACTCGCATGTATTCCATTAGCCAATCACAGTGTTCACTTAGTCCAAGGAGGATACCTTTGAGTCACTCGCAAGAAGAGGGTGAATGGACCTTACACTGAAAGGCTTTTAATTCTCCGTTAATATATATACGATGTGTGCACAGATTGGAGCGGAAGACTTCAGCTGCAGATCCCGGCTCCAAGCTCATCAAACTGGCATGCATCGCCTGGCCACATAATTGCAAATGACACCGCAAAGAGAATACCCCATCCCATCCCCCATCTCATCCCCATGCTCATTGCAATCCTTAGTGCCATTCCCATCCCATTTAACCCCCCTTGAACCCATCAGCCTAAGCGCGGCAAATGCCAGAGAAATGTTTCAAGTCCTATTTCTGTGTTTGTTGTTTAGCTTCATCCGGTGTGTTTGTGTGTGTGTGTTTGTGTGTTTGTGTGTTGTTTTTTTCGCTCTTGTCCTTTGGACCTGGCTCTTTGATGGCGACTGAAACTGCGGCTGCGACTGCACCTGGCAGCGCTCGCTGCTTTCCACTTCTCTACCACTTTTTGCTCTGACTCTGGCCTTGGCTTTCTGCTCTATTGTTGCTGGTCGTTTGTTGCTTGTTTGTTGCATATCAGGGAATAAGTATTTCTGGCATTATGGCTATATGAGTACTACGCCACACACACACATGCATACATACATGCATGCATGCAGGTGCAAAGGGACGCACAGAGAGAGAGAGAGCGAGAGAGAGGACGGAGTCTAATACGCTTAACCCATTGCCAACCACAAAGGGATCTGCTGAAGTGATTCCACTTGGCGGAGAGTCTCTGGGAAGCATCACTAGCAAAGTTCTTTGTTGTATAATTATCGCGCTAGAAGCGATGCTAAAGAGCTGTGGGTGAACGCATACCATACCCATTTATGACTCCAACTTTGATCTCTTTCTGATTCTTTTTATAGAAAGAACACTGCAATCTCTTGAGCCTTTTATATTGCGTATTATTTCATGAAGTTTCCAATAAAAGTATCAAGCGATCCTCAAACTTGACCCGAACTTTTTCGGGTCATAAAGAAATGAAGTGAAAAGGTCAATCAAAGTTGGACAAAGTATCCAAATTAGCCATCGGCCCAGAAGGGGTTAAACTGCTGCGATGAGGCTGCGAGGCTGGAGCCTCGCTGCAGCTTTGGCTGGGGGCAATCTCTCTAGCACTTTCATTCTCTCGCTCGCTCACTCTCGCAAAGCTGAGACTTTGCTACGGCAGTGAGCCAAAAGGATAATAGGAATTGAAGCGGCACTGGATGTCTCAACTTTTGCAGCTGCTATAGCTACAGCCACTGCTCCAGCCACAGCTCCAGCTCTGGTCCTGCTCCAGCTCCAGCTTTTGCTCCTGCTCAGTCCTCTTTCTAGCAACAAAGCTCCTATAACGTTTGGCTGGCCTTATCCTCCAGCCCAACCAGCGAAGGCTCAGCGCAATTCTTGCCCCCTTGCCTCCTGTTCCGTTGTTTACCAAGTTTTTGCTCTGCCAGGGCGTTCGCTCGGCGACTTTTGTGCTCTTTCCCAGAGCCTAGCCTCGCCTCGCCTCGATTCGACTCAAGCTTGTTTGTTTGTTTGTTTGTGAGCCTCTCACTCCTTGCCACAGCCACTGCCACTGCCACTCCTGACTGCTGTCTCTACCCCTGTTCCTGCTGCCACAATCTGCGTTATCGAGTTGATTGATATTTTTAAATTATGTGCCGCAGTCGGCATAAATTTAAAATTTTCTTTTCGGCTACCGCTTCAAGATGTTGATGCTCTTAATCCGAAGGCGGCTCAAGTCGCCGTCCGTGTCAAAATGCCAATCGAGAATCGGCATCGGCATCGGGGGATGCTGCTAAATCTGCTGCTGCTGCTGCCGCTCCATCTACTCTACTGCTGATGATGATGATGCCTCGGACGATGCCTCAACCTCTGACGATGATGATGATGATGATGATGTTGATTGGTGCGTCCGCCACGGTGCTGGCCTCATTTTCCTGGCTACATTTCGGTCGCTGCCGGCTTTAGCATAAAATTAACATTAATTTACTTGCGGTCTTTGAAGTTATTGTCGGCTCCGTCGTCTTGTGCCGTGTTTTTTGTTCTTCTTGTTTTTTGAATTATGGAGCCGCCCTCTCGTACCGCTCCTAGATATTGGTCCAAACAATGCCCGGCCCGGCCAGGCCGTGGGATTTTTGGGTTGCGTTGCGGCGCCGCTTATCGAAGCGTGGCACAAATGTTATCGGCCATTTCCATTAATGAGGCGGCCGTTTAATGAATTCAAAAGTGTGAGCAGGATGTGTAGGCAGGTCCAGATCGAGGACCAGAACCAGGTCCAGGACCAGGTCCTGGAAGCCGTTGAAGGATGTGAAGGATGTGCGCCAGGCTCTGAAAAGATTTTCGATTTGGGCTTTTCAATTGTTCGCACGGCAAAGGGCCGACAACCAACAACCAACACAGCCGATGGCAGCGCGGCCCAAAACTAATTTGCGGGCAACGTTTTAGGGTGCCGGAAATGGCTAAGGCCATTAGGACGAGCCGGGCCTCGTTCTGGTTCTCATTCTCCTGACTCTCTCTCGCTCCCCACCGTCACTTCTCTCTCCGTCTCTCTCTCTCTCTCTCACTCTCTGTGTGTGTGTCCTGGTGAAAAGTCATCAAATGGCTTATGTGCCCCCCTCTACACATGACGATTTTGGCATTTCGATAAGCCAACGTAACAAATTTAAGCCACACGTCTCCATCGCCCCCGCCCGGCATTGATTAACTATGTATTTCAATCGGGCGCTCAAATGGCGGCAACGGTGTTTTTTCAATTCTCTTTTGTTTTGTTCTCTGTCTGCTCTGGGACTTGATTATGTGATGGATTTTGGTCATTGCGGCTTATGGCCGGAATTGTTCTTTGGCCGGTTGAGAGTTTGGCTTAAGCAAATAAACAATAAACTCGGTTCTTGACTGCGAGCCACCGATTGCGTGGCGTATACGCAATGTTTGTAGTAGGTGTAGTAGAATAGTTTGCGAGATGATAAATTAGTGATTAATTTGTGGCATGTATTAAATATTCAACTGGGAAATAGCTCAGGTAATACACCACTGCGTACGATTTTGTTTGATGTTGATTTACAAATGAAAACCTGACACATTTTGACATTTTCAGACATTAATTTGTACAAGTGCAAGTTCCCTTTTACGCGCTCTTCTCGCTGCGTATACGCAATGTTGATTGTGGAAATTGGCAAATAGTTGAAGCCCTTTGGCGCGCTTATAGCGCACGAGAATTCCCACTAACCAATAACCAATCGGTGATATTAGGTTTTAGGTATCTGATTGGGAAATAGTTAGTTTGACAGGTGATAATGTATTAAGCTATTTTGAAATATATTTGACATTCGATTGGACGCCAACACCATCCCCCTTTTCGAGCCCATACATAATGCTGACTAACAGCATAATCAGGGCCACATAATGCATGCAAACGTGTAATCAAATTTCGCACCCATAGCCCATCACACACCACACACAAATGGAAGGGTTACCCACTCACTTATTCAAATCAACGAACGAAACGAGCAGCAGCAAAGCAGCAGCCAGCAGCAGCCAGCAGCAGGCAGCAACCGGCAACCGGCAACCAGAAGGCAAAGCATTTAAATCAAGCACCTCAGACTTATTAAATGGATTAAAATGTGCTTAAAGGGCGGCTGTGAAGGGCTCTCGGAAATTGGCAGCCGCCAAAGGGTCGCCTGGCAGCCAAAAGGATTAACTGAATTTATCGGGCAAATAATTGAAATTGCTTTCCATATACATACATACATATGTATATTCGATGGCCTGCATTGAATGCCGAATGCCGAATGCCAAACAATATTTACCTCGAACAATTGAAACTTTGGCCCCGAAAGAGTTTGCGGGGGCGCCAGGCCAGCACCGAAGGCCAAAAGCCGAACAAATGGCAGTTCAAAAGCGATTTGAAAATAATGCCAAAGACAAATAATATTACCTGTTACACACACACAAACACACAAACATACAAGCCAACATAGAAGAGAGAGAGAGAGAGAATGAAGAGTGAAGAGGGAGGCGGCATAGCACACGCACAGCCCCCGGGGCGATATCGGTTTATTTATTTAATCAACACTCCACAGTTGGCTTAGTCGGAGGTTGCTGCTTTTTTCGGGGCTGCCTTTAAGCCAAATAAAGTGCGGCGCTTAATCTTTGCCACATTTTATCAATTTAATTATTTCAATTTGAGCGTAAGCAACAAAAAGAGGAGCAGAAGTAGAAGTACGAGTACGAGGCAGCAGACAGAAGACAGCAGACAGCCAGAGCCACAGACAATTTCAGTTGCAGATACACGCACACACACAGCAACACACAGCAACACAGGGGGAGCGGGAGATAGATAGAGATACGTACGTACACAGGCATCCGAAGCGAGCAAGGAGCAATATCGAAGCATCCTCTGGTATCCTGCCACAGCTACAGCCTCTGCTACTGCCACTGCCACTGCCATTGCCTCAGACCTCAGCTCCTGTTCTGCTCTGTTCCTCCTGGCTAAAATGCGCGCAATCTGCGCATCAATAAACGCTTTAATCTCTGCTCTGCCTGCCATGTTGCTGCTGCTGCTGCTGTCTCTGTTGCTGTTCCTGACTTGTTTGCTCCAGCTTCCAGCTCCCCCTACTTGTTGTCTGGGTCTGGGCCTGCCTGCCGTTGAGCTCTGACCTAAAGCGATTCAATAATCAACTGCCAACAATTTTACCGTACTTTACTTTATTTTCACGCTAAACTATCTCAAAGATGCGAGCGCATAGATACGCTACAACGATTTTTTGTGCGGATTGCAGACACACTCAGACGCACACAGAGACAGTTGTATACACACATACACACATATATATATATATATACACGTATAGCCTTAGGCCAAAAGTTACCATACTAACTTGTTTTTAGTTTCGAGTTCGTACGACATCATTTTACTTTAAGCACTTAAATATACTTTGCCCCACCACCAAACCAGAACCGAAAGCAGAAGCAGAACTGAGACTAGACCAGACCAGAGAGTGGAGCCCAGGGCCACGGCAGGGCAGGGCTTGCGAATGAGCATGGGTAGGGGTATGGTTGTGGATGTGGGTGTGGGTGTGGGCTCTGATCCATCCTGGCAGCAGTGGGCGGCACGGGTCAGGCTAAGCTAGAAGTATATTCTATTTTATTCCTCCATCTATGGGCGGCCACTCGAGCAGTCCACACTTTTTATATCGGCAAACTTTTGTTGCGCTCCGAGTTGTTTGTGTTTTTCTTTTGCAGTTTTTCAGTTTGTGTTTTCCCTGGCCCTTCGTCCTCCTGCCGCCTCCTGCTTATCCATTTCCCTCCTCCTCCCGCCCTTCAGTTATTTCTCTTTGGTTTTGGGCTGAGCCAGAGATTTCTTTGGAGCCCACCTACAGACCGCATAGGCTTCCGCATCAGTGTTGTCCGCTATCGATTACCGGAAAGAAACCAAGCCAGATTCCAGATAATCATTCAGAGTCCAATCACAGACAAACAATCACAGTATAAAATTCAATTCACAGAAACGGGGACACTATTTCAGGTTGCCTCTCCTCTGTCTGTCTCTGCCTCTGCCTCTGCCCCTGTGGTTCTCTGGGGTCGATAGAGCCGCCCACTAAAGAGTTGCTAACAGTATGCTAATGGCTAGATAGATACATATATAGATAGTTAATTGTTATTGCCAGGATAATTGTGATTATAAAATCAGCTTGAAAGCTTTTCTCTATTAAGTGGAAATACTGTTTCTGATTTATCGAAATTGCAGCTATTAAAAAAGTTAATTTTTATTGAAAAACTACTGAATACTCTGGAGACCTTATGAAAATAATAAGTTTAGTTTTTTCTGGTGCTAAAATTGTGGCACTAACTAGTATATTTTGATGATACAAATTTTGATATCACTGGTAATCCTGGTGGTGTGCGTAATCCTACTGTGTTAAGGACTCTTTCGCTCTATTACTGACGATTTCTATGGCTGTTATTGCCCAAATCCCTTCAGTTTTTCTATTGTTCATACATATGTAGTACGTACTCGTGTAGGGTATTATTAAAGACATGCGTATATCATTTTTCAGTTGCTTTTACGGTAAGTTTTAGGCGTACTCTTGAAGATATTGCTGATGATTTGTCAAAGTTCATAAAACTACCATAATTTCATTTTAATATTTCAGTTATTCTAGTCTCTTGCGCATTCCTACAAGTACAATTTTATTCCCTAACTCTTATTCCTTTACCCGCCACTTATCCTTAAAAAGAACGAAATTTTCGGCCTGAAAAAAGCTATCCTGCCATCGCTTTGCCGCATCTCGCACTCCTTTGACGCATTTATGGAGTTCTTCTTCTCCGTTTCCCTTTCCCTTTTGACCATTTCAGTCCCAAAATCCGAATCCGAATCCCGAATCCCTGCTTCTCGCATTACTCCATCCCGTGCCAGTGCCAGTGCCAGGGCCAGGTCCAGCCCAAAGGCGGCGTATTGAAAAGCAGCAAAGGCATCAAAATCGCATTTGAATTTAGTCGCCCCATTGTGCCGGCTCTCCTTGTTCGTCCTCTTGTTGTTGGTGTTTCGGTTCTTGTTGCCACGAGTATTGCCTAGGCCGGGCAGTACTCCTTGGGGGGAAATTCAGCAGGAGCAGCAGGGGCAGCAGAAGCAGGGGTGGTGTTATTGTGCCGATTGTGGGGTGGTCTTTTGGGGCGTCGCGTAAAGTCAGCGACTCCTCGGCCGACCCTTTTAGACTATGCGGCGCATATAAATTTCTACATAGCCCCACGCCATGCCTTGTTGTTGCTAAAGTTTTTGTGGAATCCCCTTCTATTGTTGTACCCTGCCAGAATGTATGACGATTTTGAGCAGATGCTTACGACGCAGTGAAGAAAGTATCTCAGAACGCCAAGCTTTATTCTATCTAAAGATACATGAGACAACACTCAAGATTTCTTTAGAGTAGAGACTGATCAGTGCAGACTAAAGTGTCCTTATTCGATGATTTGTAAGAGTATCTTTAGCTTCGGCTAGCAAAGGCCACATTTGCTTTTCTGTTTCGTCCTGTTGTTGTCCTGTTGGCGACATCGTCGTTGTCGGCCTTGTGGGGCATTAAGGCAAATCGGGTTTAATTGAAAATAAAAATTCTTAATGGTCTTTAACCCAAGATTATGGTCCTGTATTGCCAACGTCTTTTAGTGGCCTCTTTTATTAAATGGATGTGTGTGCGTGTATGTGCCTGAGCGTGTGTGTGTGTGTGTGACCCGAGAACCCTTTTGGCCGAGCATCTTCGTCTTCTCTTCGGAGCCCTGCGCCATTTTTATGTCGCCGGAAGTGGCGTGTAATCGTTTTTATTTTGTAATTGTTTTAGTGCCACTTCCTTTCGTGTTTTTTATGTGCTGCCTGTCCTGTCTGGCCCCCATCCTGCCTCCTGCTTCCTGCTTCCTTTTCGGTTTCGGCTTGGGTCCTTTCTGGATTTTTTCCCATAGCCTTTTCCCTTTTCGGTTATCCATCGTCCATCGTGCACGCTTTTATGTTGAATGCTGCCGCTGCCGCTGCGCACTTCTGGGGCCAAATAGGTGGCCTCATAAATCAAATATGTCACAGCAATTTAGGTGTCAGAAATTTTATTTTTTATTTTTATAACATTTTCCCTGCCAAAAAGGAAATGTCCATTGCTCCTCAGGCTTCCTCCCCCCCCCCCCCCCCCCCCCCCTCGCCTTCCGCCCCAGCGCCCGGCGAAAGGGCAACGAAATGCGTAAAAACCCGCAAAAAATATTTAGAGCCGTTCTCAATGGACAGGATCCTTGGGTCCGGTCTCTGGGTTAATGGTTCCAACGAAAAGCAGTGTCCGTCTGGCAGGAGCAGGGCAGAGACATGGCAGGGGCCGAGACTGGGGCAAATATTTCGGGGCACTCCACCGTTGCGCTCTCAAGAAAACGCAAAATTTAATGAAAAAAGTTTCATAAATATGGCAATGAATTTAATTAAAGCCAACAACCACATCGCCAAAAAGGAAAACAACAAGTTGGTACGAAAAAAAAGTTGAGAACGGTCAGCGGGGGCGGGAAAAAAGGAGGAAAAATGGTCAGAAAAATGTCGGAACACTAATTACGCGAATTAAACGTCAAATTACAAAAACAATTTGTTAGCAGTCATTCAGCAAAGGGAAATGCAGAAAAAGGTGGTGTTCCGTGGGTGTAAGAGGGTGTACCCTCGCTCCCACCTGAAATGGAGAAGGTATTATGCATATGAGGGTTGTCAATGCAGTTGCGGCGGTGGTCATCCAGGAAACACGAGTGGGATGAACGGATGGGCGGATGGCACAGCGAGTGGAGTAGAGGGAAGGATAGTTACTATAGCTGCGTAATTGGAGAGATGAATATAGGGATAGAGAGAGATTTATGTACACAAGGACAGGAGTAGATATACAGATACATGGATAGACGTACGGTAAAAAAGTATAGATAAACGGGTACATGCATACAATTGTGGTATATACAGGTACAATTTTTTAATCCTTTACCATCCTTTGATATTGCAATCCTTGAATGTTAGCCCTGTCTACTGTTTCAGCCTTCTTCTAGCACTTGCTTCGTTTGTCAATCAGTGTACGCATAAACATGTTAACGCCTTGTTAATTGCCACTACTTCCCTCCACTCCACTCCACTCCTTTCCTGTCTAATCTATCCGACAAATGTTAATTAGCAGGCTTATGTTAGCACTCTGTTAATTAATTGCTTCCTGCCCGGAGCTCGGAGTACGGAGCTCGAAGTTGGCATTGGAAAGGCTCGCTTGTGGGAAAACATATTTCGTATTCGTATTCGAATGATTTTTCCGACTTATCTGTGAATTACCATTATTTTTACTTTCATTATGGATATTCCGCTGATTAAAGAACATTACCATAAAATCATTCAGTTCATAACACACTGCAAATCGCAGTCTATCTGATAATGAATATAATTACTATTACTCTCCAACTTAATTGAAATCCCCTATCCCACCCCGACTGCCCTCAAATAAGAACGAAATCGAAGCCATCCAGATGCAGGACCTGACACTGTTGACTGTCGACTGCTGACACTGCGGCTGTGGCTGTTGCTCTTACTGTTTCAGTGTCTGTTTCTGTCGCTGTCTCTGTCGCTGTCTCTGTGTCTGCGTCAGTTCGGATGGTCGAATGTCAGCGAATTAAGTCTAATTATGGCCGAGTCTGGAGCAATGATGAAAAATGTTGCGGAACACGCTGTCAACGCTGGTGAAAGTTTCGCTCAGTGGCGGGGAGGGCTCCATCAAAAGCAGCCGCATCATCGAAAACGCGACTCAGTTTCGATAGAGATTCATTAAACGAGGCCCCAGTCCCGGTCCGAGCCCCACTCCGGCATCCATCGGCCACCACCCCATTCATGGTCAAATGTTAATGAATCCATCGGTTGGCGGGCACCGGGCAGACTCTGTCGGGGAGTACATCATTGTAATTGAGTGTTCATTAGTGGGCCAGGCCAGAACGGGCCAGAACAGGCTGGCGGGCCGGCTGAATGAATTCTGGCTTATTGGCTTCTCCGACTGCGGCTATCAAATCAGCGGTACAACGTCATTAACATGTTGGCCCAATGAAGCAGTCAAGCTGAAAGCCTCACAATCCCACAATCTACTTGGGGTCCGTCCAACCCCTAAGCAGAAGCAGGAGCAGGCCAACCCCAAGCAGCCCTCGTACTCATCCTCATTATCGTCATGAAATCATCATCTTTATGCGCTAATATTTGTGATGTGCTTGCCAAGTTTTGCGCCAATTTCATTGTACATTAAAGCCAGTAAGGGTTGGGGGTTCGCTGAGGGGGGTGTAGTGGAAAGGGCGGGAAAGGGCCAGGGGTTTCGCCAAGAATCTGTAAAGGGCCACTCGGGCTGGCGGTAAGCGAAGTTTACAAATATAATTTGGTAAATGTGCGTTATGGCAATGAAATGAAAGAAAGGGATAGCAGTACCGAACTCTTTCTGGCCAAAAGTGCTGCTGAGGGAAGAAACTCGCGAGGGGTGGCTGGGGCGAGGGTAAGGGAAAGGGAAAGAGTAGGAGCGACTGCCAACAAATTGCTGTCGGTGTTGTTGTGCTTAAGTTTTTTGGCAGCGCGAAACATCTGACTGGGATTTGATTAATTCTGAAGTCGGTTTAACGTCTAAGGCGGGGGGAGGATGGAGGACGCCGAGTGGGACGTGGGAGAGGTTGAAGCTTATTCATTTCGCTGTGGCTTCTGGCTTAAACTTTGACGAGCAGGAAGAAAGCCAAGGATTGGAGGCAGGAGTTGCGGGCATCCGGCAGACGTTAAATCAAAAGTAGCTCAAGTAACAAGTTTGATTATAAAATGCAACAACTGTAAATGTTATTATGGCGGAAATTTGTGGCAAACGAAAGATAGACAGAGATAGAGCGGGGCAGATAACTGTCAGAGCGAGAAAGGGAATTGGTTGCATTGTTTTCTGGCAGTTTAGAGCTCATTTTGGCCAGAACTATCAAATATTTATCGAATTCGCTCTCAAATTACACAGCGCCTGATTGCCTCAACCAGGCGTTGGCTATAAATTGGTTATACTCGTTTTTCTACAATTGCATACTTAACTTAAATGCTCTTTCCGATTAAATCAAAAGCAAAATCATTTAATGGAGGAAAACCACTTCACATTTTATAGCATACTTTTGAGCGACGCAAATAAGCAATACAAATTTCATTGCCTACTTCTGTGGGCGATTGTGGGTGCGCTCGACTAGGGATTTAATTAGAGGCAAACCGAACAGAAGGAGAACTTTTGTCACTTGCCACAGCACTTTATGGATAAATCCACTTAAGGCGACACATAATCAAAGACAACTTTCCAGCTTCCTAGTTCGCCTAAAATATCCTACTCTTCATATGCTTGTAACTGGGTAGGTGGGTAGGTGGGTAGGCGGTAGCCACTGGTTGAGTGACAGTCAGCTCTTAACTCTCATCTCCCAACACTCTATGCTCCTGTTGCAGGACCAACTCCAACTCCATCTCTAGCTCCAGTTCCATCTGATAGTTAATTTCTGTCATTCACTGGAGAAGATAGAAGTCAGAGAGAGAGAGATAAAGAGAGAGTGAGAGACAATGAGAGGAAGCGAAAGGGTTAGAAAGCTCTGGCTGAGTGCATTTGTTGCCGTTGCTGTTGCAACTTGAATTATGTGCATGTCATTGTCTAACTACACTCGCATAAAACTCATTTTCCATTTTCGAGTATGCTCTTGGATTGGTGCTGCTTCTGCTGCTGTTGCTTGTCCTGGCTCTGGTTCCCACTGATGGTCCTGGTTCTCCTCCATTATCATTCAGCCATCCGACTGCGACAACGATCAAACAAACAAAAAATACTCCAAATACGACTACAACAATAAGAACAGCAAAAATAACCAGAATATTTCCCCTTTTTCCAACAGCAAACACAAAATAAATTAGAATTGAAATAATTCCGGGCGAAACTTTGTTCCTTTGCAATTTTATTTTCATTTTATTCCTCGTTTTTTTTTTTTGGGTAGTTTTTAATAAAGCAAACGCCGTTGTGCAAACTTTTCGACCAGCGGCGGCAACACTGCGTATGGGCAATATGCAAAAATGCCAGCGGACCCAACTCAACTGCCCCGGCGGCCCTCTGTCTCCCTGTCTCCCGGTCTCCCTGTCCGCCCCTGTTAGACATCCTCCTCTACCGTCGCCCTCTCCTGGCCACTCGACCCAACAGCTTTTGCGGTTGGACTTGTGGCAAACAAGCAAACAAACAAACAAACAAAGCAATAAGGAGCAAAAGCAGGAACCAGGAACCGGGACGAGAACGAGGAGCACATCCACAGCCAGAGCCAGAGCCAGGACCTAGGAGTAGGAATAGTAGGACGAGCACTAGCACCCACAGGCCGCAGAGCAAAAGAGAGGCAGAGCGGCAGTGAGACAGAGACGAACAGAGAGCGAGATATAAATAAATAAAAGTTCAAGGATGCGTGCGCTTTTATCTTCTTGGTCTTTTGCCGCTGATTCCACTTGCTTTGCTTTCGTTTTTCATTTTGCTGCTTTTCTTTTCTTCTTTTTATGTTTTGGTTGTATTTTCCTCATTCACGTTTTCATATTTTGTAAATAGCTGGGCCAAAAACTTTTTGCGGCAATTTAAACTAATGATTTAACATTTTGTGTGCCTTTGTGTGTGTGCGACATTCGCATTCATTCGATTCCGCCGCCGCTTTGGCTCCGCTCTGCATCCCATCCTACGACTATGAGAGAGTCCCTCCATTCATGTCCTGTCGAGACGCAGTCGAGAGGACCGGGTCGGGGTCGGTCAGTGAAACCGCAATTTGAATATATAAATATATTTTAATGATGTCGCCGCTCATTAATCATAATCTATTCATTAATTTTAGCCTCCTAGCCCGCTTGACATGTCTACGGATAGGGCTGGACGGGACGGGATGGCGGGTACGAGGCTGGGAATGCGGGGTGGGAGGGCAGAGATTGTAGAGAATGTTTTACAACCAAGTGAAATGTGTACAAAATGTTTGCACGACCTTTGTTCCACACAGGGCTTTACAGATAGCATCGCGAAACGGCCAAGAATCTACGAGTAACATGACATCACAGCTAATTAACGAAAATATCTTTACCTGTCCCAGCGCCACCACCTGCCCAATTAGCAGCGGGTGGGAGGGGTAAACGAAATCCCTGCTTTCCCTAATGACAATTTTTTTTTTTTGTCGCAGATATAAATTATGCATTAGCTGGGGCTGGGGCAGAGGGCTGGATCCGGGGCCTGGCTCAAGGCGGGAAAGTCAGAGGAGGCGGCCGCTCAGCGTCAAATGCTGTTAAATATTTGAAAAATATTTAGCGCTGAGCGCAGCTGGGATTCCGGATCTGGCCAGGACTGAGATTCGAAATAGGCGACAGTTGGCCCTTAAATAGGGGTGGGCGTGGCAGCTACACAAAATGTCTCCCATTAGCCCGTTTTTATTAAATTCAAGTCACAGTTGTCCGGTGCGGCTGGGTCTGGGATTGGAGTGGGTTTCGGCTCGGACTGGACTGCTCTGCTCTGGTCTGCGCTGGGATGGATGGGAGTCTCGGAGAAATCGAAGCAGGATAATTTGTCACCAGAGGACCATAAGAAGAGCGAGAGAGAGAGAGAGAGAGAGTGGAGAGGGAAAGTGAGAGACGTGGGCGAGAAATGGTGAAACATTAAATTTGGCAAATAAATGGACACTTGTTTGTCATAACGCTGCAAATGCGCCCAAATAAAATGAAAATGAAAATGGAAAACCAAAGAAGTAAAGAGAAAACGTTGGAATCGACGGTGTGATGGCGTGACGGCGACGCTGCCGATGCTGCCGACGACGATGTAATCCAAACAATCAAAAAAACACACAGAAAAAAAGGGGGTGGGAAAATGTTAAAAATGAAAAACAAGACCATTACCATCGGTGCAATAAAATAGAAAACAACCAGCACGACTATCATTCAAACTAAAGTGCTCGACCCAGGGGATACCCTGCAAACGCTGGAGGATCTGGCGGATGCTGCATTGCAATTTTAATGGGAATATATTGATTGCAGAGCAAATGGCTGAAACAGTTTATCTGTGCATTGAAAAAGGAAAATAAAATTCACAGAAATTCGTATCCAAGCGAAATGATTTTTAGTTTTTTGAGTACTTTTCTATACAGTTTAAATATTCAAAATCTGTGTAAGACATTCAGTTATTTCCAATGGATTCAGAGATGTTAAAGTAATTGAAACTCCAAGGAAATCTTGTGTAAATTATATATTTTCTGAGAAAGATCCGCGTATCTTAAAACTGTATCTCCCTTACAAAAAAAAGGCTCCAGAGAATCACTGTCGTGAAAGACATTTTTGAACGACATTCGCCCACACTTTTGGGCTATATTGTTCTCTGCTCTGTGCTTCACTTAACCTAATGAAATGTACAACTCCAGGAGCTCTCTTTGATCTCCAAATCCCTGTACACTCGGGCCCTAGCAGCCAGCCACAAGATCCGTTTCCATTAATGTCCTATCGGAACATTGAATGCGATGCTGTCAAATCAATAAGGCAAATACTTTAGTGCCCTTCTATTCCAATATGCCTCAATTTGTTGCATGCACCGCATTTGGCAGCAGCCAGCAGCAGCGACAGCAGCACCAGCGACAGAGGAAGCAAAACGGAACGAAAGAAATAGAGCAGGGAAAGGGGCAATGCAAGGAGTGGCAAGTAAAAGGAGTGGGCAAATACAACGACACGAGGAAACGGCAAATGGCAATGGCAAAAAGTAAATAAATCGCTTCAAATTTTCGCATGGATTGTGAGTGGGCGGAGGGGAGGCATCCCAGAGAGTTTGGGGAACGGAACCCCAAAAACTGCTGAGCACAAAGCTGAGCAGAAAAGAAGCAGAAAGAACTGAAGAAGAAGCAGAACTGAAAAGTAGAAGATGAAGGCGAGATGGCAAAAGGCAAAGTTGCACCTACAACCGTTCGCCTTTTTGGTTCTTTATTGTTTTTATACCCTCTGAGAGAGTAATACGATTTTGAGCTGATGTCTGTAAGGCGGTAATCTATAATTTATAATCCTATAGGCTATAGGGTAGTATCGGTAGCCATCTCCTTTTCTCTTCCCCTACCTTATCCACAGACCCCTACTTGCTCTTATACCTTGTTTGAAAATAAAGAAAAGTGAATGCTTCATACCACGTTGGATCTTTAAGGGTATCCAATGCTTCGGGGCCCGAGGCCATCGCTCAGTTCTTGTTGCTGCTGCTGTTATTATTGTTGTTTGCTGGTTTTGTTGGTGTCGTAGGTTGTTAAAGGTTCTGGTAGTGGTTCTGGCCCTGCCAATGGTGTCCCTGGCTCCCAGCTAGGGACACTTTCTGCGTAGAGTGTACCAGGTGCAATCTATCGATTCGCTGTGCTGCCCCATACTCTCTCACCCCTCCTCACCCTTTGTCACTCTTTCTCGCCTTGTCGCCTGCCGCCTGCCTCCTGCCTCGTGCCGTGTGCCTTCTTCTTGTTTGCTATTTGTGCTCGTTATGGTTGCTGGAGCCGCTTTGCTATTATTGTTGTTGCAGTTGAAATATTTACGATGTACGTTGGACTATTCCACTATTTGTAACACCCTGAGATGGGAGCCCCCGACGACACACGCACAAATGTTGCCACTGCTCGCGATACCCCGTATTCAGCAAGGAGTCAGCAAGGGTATATGGCACCCGTGCAGGCGTATGCAACAGGCAGAAGGCCTAGGACAACTCTTGGGAGTCTGCATGGATGATATCCTCTAGTCGCTACACCATCAACGTTTAGAGTTTTCACTTGATTTTCTTTTTCCTCTGGACACTCTCCCACTCCCCCGCTCTCCCGCTCAGTTTGTGCATCACTTCTCTTATATTTTGTATTTGTATTTCTTTAGTTCTTGTTGTTGTGGGTGGGCGTTGCGACAGCGGGGGGGCACGGCGAAAGCGAAAACCAAAGGGGAATACACAGTAATAAAATAACAGAATAAGAATAGAAAGAAAGCGAACCCAAACAAGATGCGTTCTGCTTTCATTTATAATTTTATTTATTTTTTCAATGCATTTCGGCGTAAATAAAGAAATAAATTGTTGGGGCAAAAAATACAAGATACTCGTATAGAGGGATACAGGGGGTGAAGTGGTGGGGGGTGGCAGGAAAAGTGGAATAATTTGTGCAAATTTTATGTGCGGCACTTTTCATTATTTGCAAGAACAAGAACAGGAGCAAGGCCCTGGCTCGAATAAGGAAAATAGGAGGTGGGGGGCAAGACGCAGGACGAGTATTTTAATAAAACCGCATGCTACATATATATGTAGATACACACACACACACACACAGCGAGAGAGATACACGCATAGGGCTGGTTTCATAAAGGCAAAGAAAGCAATTGAGTTGCGTTGAAGTGGCATAAAGTAGTGGCAAGTGGTGGCGGTTGGGTGGTAGTTGTTGTTGGCCCCGTCCCTTACCGTCCCCTCCCCGGCGCTGGCCCACAGACCGTCTCGGCTTGCTTTTTAACCATTTTTGTTTGGCTGTGGCGCTCACCGTTCACCGTTTCAGCGTGCTCTTGGCACACAGGTAGAGGGATCCCGATGCCGAGCAGGATCCGAGCTCCTCTTCTGCCGGCTTGTAATGGGAAATGAAATGAATGAATGAGCATAAGCACTTTTTTGTTTGTCTGTTGGTTTGTTTGTTTGTTGGTTGCTTCGTTGGTTGGTTCTGGGCTCTGGGCTCTGAGCTATGGATTCTGGCATTTGGGGAATGAGCGGAGGGATGAGGGGTCTGAGCGAACTGGCTCTGTTTGTCTGTTTGTGGCCGCAGACGCAGAAGGCAGAAGGGAAAAGGTGGAAGGTGGAAGGTAGAAGGCAGAAGGCAGACGAGCGACGGGACAGTCGGCAGACGGCAGAGCAGAAATGATGCACTTCAAATTAAAATGCGAATGCAAGCGAAAACTTCAAAAGAAGCACTAGAACAGAACAGAGAATGCACAGAGAAGCGCAAACGAGATACTAATAGACAATGCCAAATGCTGAGCCACCACCAACCACCTACTAGGGGATCTCCCCTTCTGTTTGGTCTGCTCTGCTCTGGTCGTTGGTAGGCGTGGTCGTTCCATTGAATCCAATGGAAGGGGGACGGGGGGACCGTGGGACACCATAAACACACTAACACACTGTCCCAGCGAATGTGTCTCTCTCTCTCGCCAAGGATGTGTGTGTGTGTGTCTCTTTATGGGTGTTTGTGTAACCAACCAAGGATAAAGTTAGCGACAACGATGGCCCAGGACATACAAATGCACTTTGGCCTAGAGATGGTCAAGTGAATTGTGCAAGCAGCTACAAAAGCAACATGTGATCGCAGCTGAAACCAACAATACTGAAAGATATACATACATACATACATATATCCTTGGATTAAACGTATTCTTGGCCTATTAGATCAAGAATATAGCAAATCGGTCTTTCAAGCATCCCAAACCTACACCGAATGTGCTCCATCTAGTAAAATCTTCAGACAATTCTCGCAATTCGCTGATATCGATGCAGTTTGATTGACTGCCCTGTGATTTAAATCACTTTACATGTTCAGATTCGATGATTCGCCTCCATCACGTGCACCGACACGAGAGCACGCTCCCATCTCTAATACAAATGCACTTTGGACGTGGCCGACGCGCGCTAAATTCGCCTTAATTCACTTTTCATACAAAACAGCAGCAGCACAAAAGCACGCCCTACACGCACACACACACATGTATAATAAAAAGAGAAAGAGAGTGTGAGAGGGAGAGGGAGAGACAGAGAGAGTTTTGGGAAGAGGGTAGACACACAAAGACACTATCGCCCACACAAACACACACACACACATACTGGGGGAAGCAAATGCATGTTTGTTGTAATTAATTTAAAATATTATTACAAGAGCGCGCGCGAGCGCTAAACTAAAGAAGAAACCAGAAACAAGAGAAGGTTTGGAAGGTGGAAGCAAGAGTAGAAGTAGAGGTGGATGGATGCTGTAGCAGGAATAGAGGTAGGAATAGAGGCAGAACTAGAGATGGAGATGAAGTTGAAGTTGTGGGGGGAACACCAAGCAGACAGTGACAAGGCAACGTTAAATAATTATAGCCCAAGCGAACTGCAAACAGAGAGCAAACAAGCACACTCAAACTAGCACTCACACACGCACACACACATACATGAGAGAGGAGATGTGGCTAAATAACCGTACATACATACATACATATGTATGTACATACGCATGTACATGTACATATGTATGTTGCTTCTGGCTACACTGCAAAAAAGCATTGATTTGGGTTTAATGATCAAATATAAAGAAAAACGGAGGAAAATTAGTTCGACATTAGATCGTGAATCTACAGCAAATCGATATCATCCGATTAGTGTCCTTTCGAGTTCCAGCAGTTACGTATTTAGAGTTTTTTGTACTGTGCACCTTTTGTATGTAGTGGGCGATGTGGAAACAAAAAACCTGAGCCCCAAACCCGACTTCATTTTTAATTGACGCGACAACAAGCAGGAACAGCAAATCAACAAGCACCAGTCAAAGAGCTACGGGTGGGTTGTGGGGTGTGGGGGGGTGGTGCCAAAAGTGGTAAGAGTGGGATGGCATTAGCGGCAGAGTGGAGAAGCAATCCAGCCCCGGAAGAGATTGGCAGTCCTGACCAGACAGTATGGCAAAATACCAACAAAAATTCCAGACACAGAATGAAATTGAAAAAAAAAACAACAAAAAAACGAGAACGAGAACGATGAAGAAAACAAAAGGGAGAAAACGAAAGAAAGTAATAAACGTAAAGGCTATTACAAAATCTGATAATGGTCCGGCGCTGGCAATGAGGCAGACAAATAAACGCATGCCGGGACACGCACCGACATGCACAGACACGAACAGCATTAGAGAGAGAAAGAGACGAACAGAGCGAGTGAGAGAGAGCGGGCGGAACGCAATGGAAGTGGAACACAATAATAATGCAAGGCATCGAAACTGTAACAAAGTGCAACGCAGAGCAGAGGGTACCCTGGCCTGGGCAGCACATAAAGCCCGTTACAATATGCCCTGCCACAGCAGCAGCAGCAGCACCAGGAGCAGCAGGCAGCAGGCAGCGGCAACATAAACTTAGGAGGCGCGCGTGCTGCGACGGTTGCCGCAATATTAATTTCACGAATGAACAACCCTTGAATAAGCATCATGCACTTCATGTCCCCGTCCCGTTATTACGCGTAAGAGAGCGCCCAGAGAAGAGAGAGTGGCGTAAGAGAGTGAGTGTGCCTAAGAGAGTCACTGTCTCTCGGTGAAAGCTCGCCGGAGAGCTTCGTGTGTCCTGGCCCGAAGTTCGCACACTGACAAAAATAAAAGGAAAGGAAGCCACGGAAGAGCCGAAGCCGAGAAGCCGCCTCGCCGCCTGTGTGCCGCTGTGTGCGTGCGTGTCTGTGTGGTTGTGCAGGCCAGTTGCTTTTTCATTGTGCATTTCCCAGAGGTGCATTTTTCTGAAAATCTAATTTGAGAGATTGAGATTGTTTGGTCTTTCAATGTTCTGCTCGGTCGTTCGTGTTGCGACGCTTGCAATTTTGGGCCAACAACAAAAATATCCAAGGCATTCTCACACACACATACATGCATAAGTATACATGCATATATGTATAGTATATGTTCATATATTTATGCAGCAAAACATATTGGGGAGTTATTGTCGCACACACACACTCGGAGAGTCTCTGAGAAAGAGAGAAAGATGTACAGTCTCTCACACGCTCACTTTAATTGGAAGCGCTTCCGTTACGCTGTGGCAATTTTTTTGAAAAATCTACATTGGACCTTTGGCTGTGGAGAAGAGTCAGCAGCAGCAGCAGTACAGCACTGCACAGCAGCAGCATAGCAGAGCGGAGCATAGCGGCAGTAACTGTGGCATCCACAGTGGCTTCAATCATTGCGCGCCACGCTCGCTGCGGTTTGACAAACATTTTTCACAGAATGTGCAGAAGGCAACCACCAACCTCCACGGGCCCCAGCTATAGCTACTGCTCCAGCTACAGTTCCAGCCATCTCTCCAACACTCCCCTGGTATATGGCCCCCCTTCCCCTGACTTATTCCGTGTATGTTTGATGAGTATGCGAGAGTTTTATGGCTGTATTGGGAATGAGCTGTGAGCAAGAGCAGGAGCAGAAGGATGTGGAGTACCAGGAGCAGGAGCATGATGAGGATGAGAATGGGGATGAGAATGAGGATGAGGAGCAGTATTAAAAGGCAGGATGAGAGCCAGGAGCAAGAGTATGACGAGCAGGCTTTGCCTTGATGGGGGTCTGGGGGTGATTGGGTTATGCTGTGATTTTAATTTTGAAATCATACGACTGTGAATGCCAGGGCTGCAGTACAAAGCGATACGATACGATACGATACATGTGCGGATTTATTTATGCATACTCAAACACACACACATAGGAATAAATGTATGTATGTAAGTATGTATATATGAGGAGCATAAAGCGATAAAGCGCCTTACAGGATTTTACATCGGACTGCTGCTGCTGCTGCTGCTGCTGTTCGCAATTTGATAAGCTACCTCTGGGCATTATTTTTACGACTCTTTTTTCGCACTTGCCAAACGCCTGCAAATATGCAATAAAATATTCCGATATTAAGCTGGTGTGTAAATC
Organism: Drosophila athabasca; assembly: GCA_008121215.1. Taxonomy (NCBI): domain Eukaryota; kingdom Metazoa; phylum Arthropoda; class Insecta; order Diptera; family Drosophilidae; genus Drosophila; species Drosophila athabasca. Next base: position 14,328,758 of record CM017793.1, read on the forward strand.
AAACGAATCTTATTGTTTTCAATTTGTGCCACGGGTACCACGAGTTGTTGTTTTTTCGGCCAACGGATTAGACCTTCAGTCAATTGGGGATAGCTTGATCCCCGAAAACATACCAAAAAAAACAAGAATCCATGTAGAACCGACCAACAGATACATATGTAGCTGTGGAATAAAACGAAGTGAAGTAAAGCATATTAAGTATACGCTCTGTTTAACAATTTAGAGAGTTTGTTGGGGGAATTTTAATTCCCTGGGCCACATAAAGATTACAATTCTTTAAAGAACATTAAGTTAATTTTTATTTTTCCATTTCCGATATTAAAGAAAATTGTTTTGACATATCCCAAACAAAATGTGAAGCAGTTTTTATTGTGATCGATCGTCCACTACATCCACACTACGAGTACACAATCAACTCCAGCGAATTTACATTAAGTTACATACGTACGAACTAAGCTATACAAGGGTCGGATAAAGCGTTTCAAAGATACATATGACTAAGGGCATACGGATATGGTACAAACATACAACTACGACTAACAACTATTGCGGAAGGCGAAACGGACACGAAAGTGTTAGAAAGATTGACAAGGAGGAGTGGAAGACATGCCCTACAGTATTAATACATAAGAAAAAGTGTAACGATCCTATAAGAAGATGAGCTTGATGAGGCCATACAGTGCCCAGGCGACCAACGCATAGAAAACAGCCAGCGTGGTGTAGTGCAGGACCTTCAATCTGGAAGAAAAGCCAAACACAATTATAGGATAAGAAAGGGGGAAGAAGCGCTGCCAAGACCCACCTCTCGTATCGCTTGATGGACTCGGGAATATTGCTGGGATCATCCTTCACCACATAGAGGCGCAGTCCATAGAGACTGACGCGGAAGAGATTGGTCCAGTCCAAGTCGCGCATATCGAAGGCAAACAGCCGCTTGTCCCTGTCATCCAGCTTCTCGGAGAGACTCCTAACATTATCGTTGTCGAAGCGAAACTCATTTGAACTGAAGTACTTGAGGACATTGCTCAGCTTGTGGATCTTGCGATAGATCTTCATCATTCTAAAGGATGACAGAGCGTTAGTCAGGAGACTCTCTGTAAGAAATTCTCTTACACTCTTACCTTGGTTTCTTGCCAATGATTACCATAATGAAGTCCATGATCAGGGCGGGCAATGTGTGGTAGAAGAAGCACAGTATGTGATACTGCCACATGTGTGGCACGATGGTGAAGCGCGGATACCATATGGACTTGCGCATCGGTATATCACAGCCATACTCGAAGCCATCCTCCATGTAACGCCTCCAACTAACCATGTTTTCCGCATCGGGGACATAGTTGTAGATGGGCGGTGTCTCGTACCTGACAAGGAGAGAGTTATATAAAGAGAGTTATATTAAAGAAAAACGAGAACGATTTTCCACTCACTTGTTACGCGCTATATCCCAGGCACTGGCCAGCAGAGCATTCACACACATGTCCACCGGCACGATGTGTGCCTTGTTGTCCATATCACCGGTGAAGACCCGCAGAACGCCCGAGCCAATGCCCACAATGACGCCACAGGGTCCGTACATGTTGTCGATCCAACCAGTAACTGGTTCACGGTACGTGGTGATCACTGTAGAAAAAGACACAGACACAGACGTAAGCCTTTGAATGAATCATAAGCAATGACTACTAACCTATGCCCGGTCTGAAGATCGTTACTGGCAGATTCTGTGCCGTCTGCTGCACCACATTCTCGGCCAGAACTTTGGTGAAGGTGTACGTGTTCGGATAGCCCTGGATGATGGTTGGCGTCAGGGTATTCAGAGTGTGCTCGTCCAGGCATTCGCTCAGCTTGAAGGCATTCTCTCCGGTCATGGTGCCGCTGTAGAACTTCTCCTGAATATGGCGCATGTTGCAATGGGCAAATGCAGTGGAGACATGGACTAGGGCCTGTTATGGTTAAGAGAGTAAGGATCAAGGATCACATATAGGAGCAGAGGGAGACCCACCTTCAGGTTGACAATCTCTTTGGCCAGCTTGATGATCTCCTTGGTGCCATGGACATTGATGGCAATGGCCATTTTCAGCTTCTCATCGAACCGGACAGTGGCCGCACTGTGGAGGACAATATTCACATTCTCCAGAATTGTCTCGCGCTCATCCGGAGAGATGCCCAGTCCCGGCAGGGAGCAGTCCCCGCTTATGATTGTGATCTGGCAGCGATACTTGGGATTAACCTGTTTCATCTTGTCAAAGACCTGAGGGAAAATCAATGCAACGGGGGGGAAATGAGAAAAAGGTCGAACAATTTAGCACTCAAACACTTACCGGATCATTAAACAGATCCTCAATGCGTGCGAATGCATCCTTGCCCTTTTTGGTGCGTATCAGCAAATATATTTGTCCCACCTCCGTGACGCGCAACAATTTCTCGATGATAACTGGGGGACAGGGAGAGAGAGAGAGAGCAAAACTCTGGGCGATAAGTATAAGAAATTCCTGTCACGTACTCGGGAGTGGAGTGGAACTTACTTTTGCCGAAGAATCCTGTGCCGCCAGTGAGGAATACGCCCTTGTCCTTGTAGAACATTTGCATGGGCGACTCATCTGTGCCACAAGTGGAAGTTTGCGTGGGGTAAGAGATCAATGCAAACAGTCATTAAACAATTAGCCAATTTGATGCGCATCATTGATGGGCTCTCCCACTCAGGAAAATCCTGCCCCTGCCCCTGCCACAGGCCCAGACGCTTCTGAGGGCTGAGGGCTGAAGGCTGTTTGCTGTGGGTTCGATTCAGTTCAGTTTCCGTTCGGTTTGTTTGCCACCAACTTGAAGCGCCGTCCCGAATTTAAATGCGCATCAAATGCCACTTCAATTGCGCATAATTCACGCCACACACACACAGAGATACGGAGGCACACACACAGATATAGATTGCTACTCGGAATAGTTGGGTGGAGAGCCATGGGGCCGGAGGTTAGCTTCTAGCCTGCATTTTTGTCCAAAGTGCCAAAATGGCAACAACACTTGACGTTTCAACGTTGCCTGCCGATGGGTGCACACGCACCCCAATCTCCCATCCCCCATCCCCAATCTCCATCCACATGCCACATATATCACCCATCCATCTCTCGCCTATCCCCAAGCCCATACCCATACCCATACCATACTGTTGTTTGTGGCGTCGGTTGCTGCCTGCCGCCTGCCACTGCCTGCCACTTGCTGGGCCACTCATAAATATTTGCAAGTTAGCAGCTCGTCGAGCCATTCATCTATTGTCTAAAACGCACACAACCGCACACAGACACACACGCACACACACACACGCTCTGGCACGCACACAGCTACATATGCTACAAATGCTACACGTGTATTAATATGTACACTGGGCGAAAAACAATCATGGAAGCCAGAGTAAATATTTTCAATCCGAGATGGAGCTTTAAATTAGGCGATAATTAATAGCCATCGTAAAGAGCCGTAGAGCTGGCGATCAAGGACCACTATTAAATGTTACTCCTAATTGTTCGTTATTAAAATGCAATCCCTAGAAGCTTTAAATGGTTATAAATAGATAAGAAAAATAGGGAATGTTAGTCTTTGGATCAACAGATCGATTTAAGTGGATCTACATATGTAATGGAACCTACCATTTCAGAGTGTATTAGAATACAATTTCCATCAGTCATTAAGATCTCATACAATCCTATTAGTCGATTATCATATCTCTTAATCTCAGTGTTCACTCAGTTCTCCTTTTAGTTTCTCCCAGTGTACTGTGGCCCGTGCAGCACATTCCTCAATTGAATGGCATCTCATCTTGAAGATTCCCTGTTTAGACGCCGCCTTTGCCAGTGTCTCGAGATGCCTAATTGCCAATCGTCGGCGTAAATCACTGTCAGTCAGTGTACAGGGGCGCACTGGGACACACAGGAACGCAGGGTACACCGACACACACACAGACACACACACACACACACAATTGCCACTTGATAATTGCATAATAAATGCAACATTGTTAAGGAGATGCCGGCAGCCCTTCAATGCTCCCCTGCCCCCACCAGCAGCTGCCTGCAGCTTCCATCTCCAGCGTCAAGCATAACAAACACATTCACACACAAATACAACTTGACACCTAGACCTGACACCAGCATTGGTGGCATGCCACCATCCTCCCCTGGAAGCCAACGACGAAGCCGACGCCTCAGCCGAGCCGAAGCCCTGGCCTGGCCTGAGGCCGCACTCAACCACAAGCACTTGGCCCGCTCACTCAAATGTTTTGTTTGCCTATGCTAATTGGCTTAAATGCAACTCAAGCGCACTTCGCCATCGCCTCGTATCGCATCGCATCGCACCGCGTCGAGTCGAAACTGAAACTGAAAATGTGCCACCAACAGTGGGGGCTCCCCACCCAACATCCCACCAACCCACCAACCCACCAGCCCCCAAAGACAGCACTTGATGCCACACCATGCCCCGCCATCCATCATTGTTTATGAACGCTGCGAAATTGAGCCTGGCCCCACTCGGAGTCGGGCAGCCTGGAGTGTGGCATGGAGTGGAGTCGAGTGCGGCGTTTAAAGCTTTTTGAGCGCTTTGGGGCATTTGTTCATCGCTAACTCCAACAACAACAGTAACAGCAGTAACAGCAGCAACAGCAGAAACAGCAGTGGCGGCACCCACAACCAGAAAAGAAGGCTGCCTTGCGAGGTCGCAACTCTTGATACCCTTAAAAAAACGAACAATACCAAAATCAGGCAATGAAATCATAGCCTGTTGAGGTTTTGTATACAGAGACTTCTCCAATCCGATCTACAAGGTACGTTACAAACATCTCCTCGAAATCCAACAACCCTCTCGGAGGGTACAACAAGAGCGCATCCGCACTTTGAGTGAATTGTCAACAATTGTTTTTGGCTCTTTGGATTTGGATTTTGTGGGCTGCCGCGCTCAGACAAAAGTCTGTCACATAATTTGTCAATTTCAACCAAAAATTGTTGCCCCTGCCCTTGTCCCTGCCTCTGCCCCTGCCCCTGCCCCTGCCAGAAGTCACTCAGACACCCCCTGCTAATGTAATATTTCACAAAGAACACCTTTTTTGCGGTTGGGGATTTGTGTGTGCGTTTCGCTGGGGGAGGGTATTGCTCTTTAACCAGATCCTGTCTGGTCTTGTTAAGTCTGGTACGGGTCTGGTTCGGGTCTGGTTCGGTTCTGGTCTGGTCTGGTCTGGTCACGGTCACTCACCCTTCACGTCATTTATGAGCTGACAATGATCTTCCAGTGTTTTCATGCCATTCCTAATGTTCATTATTTTGGGATCATCCATCTTGAACGGGTAATATTAATAATTTCAGATTGATCTGTAAGGAAGAAAAGAATCATCTATTGAGTTTCAGGGTATACAAATTAGACAATTATCTGAAAACAAAAGCATGTTGAGGGTTGATTGATTGCTTGAAGAACTTTAGAATTACATAGAGAATGCTCCATTTTCAGAGACAAAACTTAAACCAGAAATCTAATAGTAACCATCCCAGATGGGATGCCCTTCGCTTCCCCCTTCTTTGGGGCGACACTGATAATCCTGTAATTGAATAACCGAACACCCCTTTCCCTTTGACAGAAGTTTGGAGGAAAATGTTTTTCTAATTCGAAATAGTTGAATGGGAAAGCCAATTAGAAGGCACCCAAAACGGTCTCCATGCGACTGTGGCTTGGCGACCAAAAATCAAATATGTATATATATAAGTAAATTTCGCTTCGGTAAAGCTCGAAATTTAATTAAAAGTTTTCAGAGAGCTGGGAAAAGCAGCTCGGAGCCCCACTGAAATTTCTAATGAAGTGCCAGACGCACCTGTTGACAGAGCCCCCAAAATGCGAGAAAGCAAAAGCAAAAACGAAAAACGAAAACGAAAAACGAGAAAATATGAAACTGAAACCGAAACCGAAATGAGAGTCAAACTCAAATAAAATTATAATAAAATTCAACATTTTTGAGGCCGAATGCAGCGCGCCGAGGCGCAATGGAGGGGTGAATGAAACTATGCAAAAGTTGGGATAATTATAAACGAATTAAAGAATCTTTGAACTCGAAACCTGGACATAAATTAGCAACGAACCAAAGAGAATTTGCTCATTTGCATCAAAAGTAATTTACAGAGTCCCGAAATTAGCCCGAAATAATAATTTCGAAGACTCGCTACGCGTAAAACCAGTTACAAACGAATTCCGATGCAATTCAGTTCGATTTCAATCGATTCGTCGCCAGTTCGATGACTCAGTGTTACTTTAATCTAAACAAAAGGCGTGCACAACACAAGCTGGCGAATGTGTAAAGCACTCGAACATACTAATAGTGATAATCACAACAATTGGCAGAGCAACAAAGACCGAAGACTGAAGCTAAATGAATTAAGTTCTCGATTATCTGGGGGCCCAGAGCGCCCCAGACAGACGGCAGACCCGACGTCTCGGGACCCAGACGCAGTTCCAGGCCCAAACGCAAATGACAAAGTAATCAAAGCTCATCGGGCATTGTTCCGCAGCGAGATAAATATCTCGGCAAACAAAAGCCGCAAAGAAAAGCATATGACGGTGCAGTACGTTTCGTCAGTGTAAGACGGCAACAGAGCAGCAGCAGAATAATGTGAAAAATAAATGGGCAATAATCGTTGCAATAAGTACTTTAATGACTTCATTTCGCATCTTTTATGATCATGATTATTATAATATGAATTTCATAACACATGCTTAACACTTAATAAATTACTTGATTTATTTTGATTTATTTATACAAAGCTAAGTCAGAGTATACAACTATAAACTAACATAAAATTTACTTAATTCGAGGTTAAAACGTTTTTTGGGAATGGCTTTATTTGATGATTAGCTCGAACATTCTAGTGTTAATTTATTTAATTCGCTAGCCATTTAATATCGAATAATTTGGTGAACTTTGGCTACCGTATTTGAACATATATGTATTCCATAATGGATCTTGAATTAATACTCATGAATTGACTCAGAGCTAACTCTAGACTATATAGAAAAATCAACTCACTAATCGATAGATTTCTTTAATAATCGAACCACCAATAGTTATATAGACTTGCACTTCCGATCACACATTCAAGCAGTGGATACACTTTACCAGTTATCCTTATGCTCCATTATTTTAAGCCTTTACACAAACTCAATTAAATACGCATTACACGACGCTTTATATTTGCGAGTCGCACTGTTTGCCAGTTACTGGCTGGGAAAACAAACAACAACCCCTGGAACAATGGGAGAAAGAAAAACAATGAACAGACCTCCCCATCCCACCAAAAAAAACGGACATCTATAGAGCAAACAAAAGAGAGAGAGAGCAACACTCTCAGGTACGAGTGTCAGTGAAGTCGATACGAAAGTGGAAATTAAATAATTTTGTGCAAGTCAAAGTCTCGCACAATTAACCCATATTTGCCATATTTGCAATTGAAAACCGAACACAGTGGCACTGGCACTGGCACTGGTACCTGGCACATGGCACCCACCCACCCCTTAACCCCCCAACCCACTCTGTACGACGAAGTATTGCTGCGTGTTGCATTTCACACCAATTGAGGAGCTTTTAGACTGCTTGCGCTTGGCTCGGCACTCACTCAGTCGAATGAATGACGAAAGCAACGCAATGCAATGAAATGGGAGGCGAGGAGAGGCGAGGCGAGGCAGAGAGGTGCTGGATAAGAGTGGAGGAGAAGAGAAGACGAGAGAGGGTAGAGGGTAGAGAGCAGAAGGCAGTGCGGTAAAAGAGACACTTAGTTAGTTGGGCAGCTTGCCAAGCTCCATCCAACCGACTGACTGACTCGCCACCGCCTCGCCCCCTGACACCCTCTGCCTCATTTCCCCGACTCACGGTATATATGGCTAACTACTGGCAATTCCGGCCAAAAAGCCACTGCAGCTGATTGCACCACGTTGGCGACCACAGTAGCTGCCACCGGCGATGCCACCGCCTGCGCCAACGCGGAGTCAGTCAGTCATTCCAGTCCAGTCGTCAGTCCAGAATGACGGCAGCCAGTGCTCTACAAGAGGTGCACCCTGCTGCACAGCACACTGCCGCCTACCCCCGCCATCCCCCTCAATCCACGCACTGAATGAACCCTCGGTGGTGGAGAGGGGATGATGGTGGCAGCAGCGACTGCGACTGCGACTTTGTAGACGAATTTATACATTGTTTAAGTATCAGCCACAGATACTGCTCCTCTTTGGCCCCGCAGACCCAGTGGCATTGCCCGTTGTCGACACCGAAACTCCATCGTCAATGCACATCGAAGCGCAGCTAATTGAAACAGTGCGGCACAGTGGGTCAAGGTGGCGCGAAAACTGGATGAAAGTTCCGAATGTACCTAAATGTACGATAGTCCCCATTGCTAGTGGATTTTATTTCACTGTTCGACTCGATTACGATGTTGCCACTTTTGGTACTTCTTTTACTTTTGGCGCTTGTTTGCGTGCGGTGCACGAGGCAGCCGGCTGCCCGGCCTGCTGCTGCTGCTGCTGCCCCAACAACAACAACTACAACAGAAACTTTTGGGTGGAACAATGGACTGAAAAACAAAAGTATGAACCACAACAATAACAGCGGCCGCAGAGCCAGCAACAACAGTAGCAGCAGCAGCAGCAGGGGGCCGCGTCTGTTGGCAATGCAACAGCATTGCAACAGAAGCAGCAGCAGCAAAAACTACGCGGCGGCAACAATGAGAATAACGCGGGACTGGGGATGCCTGCACCACTTCAATGGAACACCACCCACCCACCTACCAAGCATCCTCCAACCGTGCAACCATGCAACCAAATGGGAATGGGAATCAAAATTGCCAAGCCAAGCCCCCTCGTCGAACACTTTTGACGAGGCTCATTCGCTTTGAATTTTATTTAATGCCTTTGTAATAAAGTGTAAAATGGCGAAAAAGTGCAAACAACGGCGAGAAATGCTAAGAGGAAGTGCCCGAAGAGGAAGCTGAAGAGGAGCGAGAGAGAGAGAGAGAGAGAGAGCTGGCAGTGCATAATATCCAGAACAACATCATCATCAGCATCCCCATTATCGGCGCCACGACCAGGACCAGGACCAGAACCAGGAAGAGGAGTCAGCCCAGCCCCAAGAAGAGGATGCGCCGCAGGTGCAGGGGAGGGGAGTTCGAATACATAAGAACTGCGGCCAGACACCAGTGGCCACATTAAAAGAAGAAGAAATAATTAACAGCAACAGTTTGAAAGTCCATAAAATGAAAATGGTCGAGCATTGCCAACACTGCCATCAGCATAGCCGTAGATTCCACCACCGCCAACGTCCCTCTCCTGTGTCCGTCCGTCCGTCCGTCCACCTTCCACCTCCATGCCACCCACAGTCATTGGCGATGCCATTACCCAGCGTCGCCATCGCAACCGCCGCGACCACCGCATGTGCCATACAACTTCCGACTTCCGCTTGGCTTTGACTGGCGCTGGGTCTGTGTCGGTCCTACACTGCTCCACCCTACCCTGCCCTGCTCTGAGTCCATGTCCGTGTCCGGGTCCAGGTCTGGTCCGGACCACTGTGTGGACTCTGGCCTGCCTCTGTTTGCCATACCCTTTTCGATAAGTGGGCATAGTCATTCAATCGGTGAGTCCTACCTGTTGGCATGTTGTCTCGGTATTTGATTAGCTAACAACTAGGGAAGAGTTGTTTGGTACTTGATGGGTATTATTCAAACGATTTCCTGAAACAGTGATTCATGTATATGTGCAATAAGTCGTCGCCCAACCGATCTACGCATCAGTCAAAAAACATACGATAATCTTTGGGATTTCTATTTATCATTCAATAAAAAATTAAATATATTGCATTTTCAGAGTATCTGAAGTTCATTGGAATTTGATGGAACCTTTCCTGTTTCCATTCATTGCTATTTGTTGATGTGGCCGTTGTTATAGTTGGTGTTGTTCTTGTTGCTGCTGTTGTCACTGGGATGACACACAAGCAAAGAGTCGGTGCGAAAAATGTTCGTTAAATCTATTAAAAGATAATTACGTGAAGACAAATGGACGGGCAGCAGGAGAGAGCTCTGTCCCCGCACCACGGGGCGTACGAGTATCTTTGTGCTAGTCACAGAATCAGCAGCAGCACCAGCAGTGGCCCCAGTGGCGTTGCCAGTGTCCGCTCATTCACCAAGCCATACCGTATCCGTATCTCTTTGCCAGTGTCCGTATCGGTGTCCTGCTCCTCCGTGTCCGCGTCCCTGTCTGCCCCTGCGGTGGCTGACACTGCCACATCGGCCATACACACATATATGCATACATATGTAAGTTTATGTATGTATTGTATGTAGGAGTACGTTATTATTATTCGAGTTCGTTGATACGATAACGCTAATGGATATGGATATTGATTATAGTTTTTATGTCTCTCATGCATCGTTGCTGTTACTGTTGTGGCTTGCTGCTCCAGCCACTGTCTCCCATCAGAGAACCCCTCCTCCACCCACTCCATCGGAGGCTGTTCTAGGCTGGTGGTAATGATAATTTTGATTATATTGATGCGTCATTTTATGAGCCGCAATGGTATTGAAATTGAGTGTTCTGTGACAGCGTCTGGTTTATGGCAGACCCATTATGGCACATCCATTCAGCTAAGCCATTCATGAGGCACCCCCCATTCATATTGAATCTCAATTAACAGCTGCTCAAATGAATCTCTCGGTGTTGAATGATGGGGATGAGGATGGGGATGGAGATGCGGATGCGGATGGGGCTATTCAGTGTCTAATGAGTCCAAGAGACCAGGCTCCTTTCAGACTCAATTATGCAGGGATTTGTGAGCAGGGAGCAGGGAGCAATGAGCAGGGCGCATTATGCGCTTCTTAGCAACGCTCCCTACCCTTCAACCTTTGGCCAATGTGTGTGCTCAGCCACTTAAGTGGTCAACAATAATACGACTATTCGTAATTGCATTCGATGGGAAGCTGTTGGATGGTGGCTGGTGGCTGGTAGCGGGTATTGTTGCTTGCGAATTGCGCGTCTTAACGACTTTATCTAACGCCCGATGTTTGCATGGAGCACACTTGCACTTGCAAGTTCTTTACAATCCCTCCCTAGGAAATGCTAATTAAACGTATCTCTTAGCGGAACGTGTGCGAACTTGTAATTTCCAATTAGGAGGACGAATATTACACAAGTGACAAACATTTGCGGCAATTAAATTAATGAAACTTTTGCCGGGAGGCTACGTGTCTCCGATCTTGTGGCGATGTCTGCCTGCCTGTTCCCTTGACTCTCTTATCACTTGTCATCTTTCCGCCTGAAGCGCTGCGCATGCGTTGGTGACATGCGACATGTGGCAGGGGCCGTCTACTACTCCCATCACCTTCCAACCCTCCTAATCCCACCCGAAAACCCAGCCAGAGTCCACTCTCGTCGCACCTGAGCTGCTGGCCAAGTTGAGCGCTTAACCAAATAGTTTTGGTTATGGCCAAGTGTGTGTGCGGTGTGTGTGAGTGTGTGTGTGTGTGGATGGCCATAACGTTTATGCATTGGCCAGACAAATACGAATATTACCAAGAAATTGCCTCATATTCACATGACCATAACAGCAATCAAAGCCAAATTGAATAGGCAAATTACCAATCCTCATCTACTCAATGGGGTGGGGGGGGGGGGGGGATTTGGGGAGAGGTGGGCGTGTGGTGCCAAGTGTAATTCGCATTGGGGGAAATATTCCTATTCGTATTCGTATTCGGGCTACGAATGCAGTTCACTGACAGGTTGACCCTTGGGGCTCTTTTCAGTAGAACTTTAAGTCTAATCGAATGTTTGGTTCAATTCAATTGGAAAATTATGTGTGATGATGGCTAGAGAGATTGACAGAAGTCTGAAATATATAATATGTGCATATAATCATAATTGCTTGTACTGTTCATGGAAAGAAGGTTTAACTCAAGAAAGGAAATATACATTATAATGAATTGCATTTAAGTCGCTATTGCTATATTTTGGCTTCCTTATGACAGCAAGGAACGACCCATATTCAATAAATACCAGTCATCTGTAACTATCTGTAGTAGAACCTATCAATGGGGTCTAAGCTAAAACACTCTATGCAGAATGAAGCAGATTTCAACGGGGGACCGATGAAGCTGTCCCCATAAATCATTGAGAACTTTGCCACAAAGACATTCACTTTTCAGGGGCTTTCCTTTCAATGAACTCGGGACAACAATAACTCTTGTGGTAACAATACCGTATGCTAACAACACCCCCACCCACTGTGAGTAGATGTAGAACATGTGTGGCAGTATCTATTCAATTCCAAAGCTTATAAAAAAGTATACAAACTTTGCCAATAGCTCATAAGTGTCAAATGCGCTTAGAAGGGAAATTGAATGAATCAATATTCATCGCTTCGCCTAATAGAAAAACTGGTCTTTCCATGTACAGAATTTCTCCTTATTTTAAATGTCCTTAATTCAATGTTTTTTATTTACATATGTACATATGTATGTATATACACAATATTTAATCCAATGTTAGTTTTACCCAATTAATATGCTTCGCTCGCTGAATTGAATTCTTATTTAATAAATGTTAATTAATTTTCATTATGATATATTTTAATATGATTTCATTTTGGCTTCCGCCAACAATGAATACACAGCATATATGGTTAATTTAAATTTACATAAAACAAACAACCAACAACAAGCCCTTACAGGATTATTATTAAATTTTTATTGAATTTCGATGAACAATTTCTAAATCAATTTCAATTGTTTGTCGCCCCATTATTACACCTGTTTATTTATGGCAAGTTTTTTCCAAAGTATAAAAAAAATTGTGAAAAAAGCTTAAGCATGCACACACACACCCACACCCACAAACACACACACACAGTCACTTGCGTGTACAAATTGTAATTACATAATTCGCTCATTATCAATGACAACAACAATTGCAGCAACACGACATTACAAAATCGCCGTAAAACAAAAAAAACCGAAACGAAATGAAACCAATCGAAAAACGAACCGGAGTCATAAAAACTATATCTGTATGTATGTATGTATGTGTGGGCTATATAAATAAATTAAATGCGCTCCGCTATAATTTATATTAATTAATCGGTTCATTTTTTTCCTTCGCTTTCATTTTAATACCCTTCCAGAAGGTTCTATGTTTTTATGTTTGCAAAGGAAATCTGTTTAAAATCCACATGAATATTATTTTTTTTTTTTTTTTTTAAATAAGATTAAAATTGCTGTCCGATCCATAAGTGTATCATAAACTTCGGTCTCGTAGCTTACTTTTCTTTCCTTTGTTTTTCCCCCTCTCATTTTTTTTTTGCTGCCATAATAATCGTGGAAATCACGCCAGAAATCAATGCAACAACAATTGCCGGCATGTAATGCACAATTGGCAGTAGTAAAAGCAACAGCAACAACAACAGTGGCAACAAAAACAACAGTGGCAACAAATAAAACTTCTGCAAAAACAAATTTATGCGCTAATAAATAAGCAAACATTTAAATCGTTTTCAATTGCCCCTCTCCATCTGCATCTGCAGCTGCCCCTCTCTGGTGCAGCAACTTTCCCTCTGCGCTCCGATTTGTGTAATTTATAATTGAATATAATTTGAAATTTTTGTGCGGCCCAAACGAGTACTCGTACACCTCCATAGAATATGATATTTTTCAATTAAATCAAAACAAAGGACAGGCAAACATGAAATACACTCGCCGGGTAAGAGATCCCCCCTTGGAGGGGCATCATTGGCACGCGGATAGCGACTGTCAGATGCCCACTAGGCTCTAGCACTCGTTTAGGGTTAAGGAATTTTTGAAGAGAAGTTAGGTGCACGCCTCATTCCTTGGGGATTCCAAAATATGGTAGAATATGCTACTTCTAGCTACCCATTAGGTATATTTCATTAGTCAACGGGGAGGATACAGGGACCTTTAGAAAGATCGAAACATAAACGGACTGACTTTATACCAAAGCGCTTACTGTTACTCACCTCATCAATGCTTCGGTATACCCTTCCGCACTCACCACCTCCAGGGTATCGTGAGGGTGAGAAATCATAATGGAAATTCTTTGCAAATTGAAATTGCAGCCACTTGAGCGTCAAGAAGAGGCATGGGACACGGCCCGAAGCTGAAGTGAGAGCCGTGGTGAGGGAGGAGGGGTGTGGCCATGGCCAAAACCGACAGCGGAAGGCAGGAAGGAAGGCAGTTCCGGGGGGACAAACAGTTAAGAAATCACGTCATAAACGCGCCGAGCACGAATTATTTACAAAGCACGCGAAAGCCTAAAAGAAGGCCTCCCCCCCAATAAAATAACAATAAACTATGCTCCAAAGCCCCCCAGACGGGATGGAGGCGTTACAGGGCATGGTTTGGGTAATAAGCGGGGCTAAGTGGGAGTAGAGTGGGTGGAGAGTGGGTGGGTGGAAGGCCGTGGAAAGCTATAAAAACAGAACAACAAAAGAACAAGAACAACAAGCCGCAGCGGCATAAACAATTGTGTTACAAATACGACTACAAATGCATAAAGCAGCGACAAAGTCGGAATCCTTCAGCCCTACCCCAACTCCTAGCTCCCACCGCTAGGACAGCACCCCGCCCCACAACCCTGCAACAACAAAGGGGAACAACAAATGTCGTCTCTTATAGACGATTATTTATTGTTAACGATTTATATTTGTTGTTTGTGCTGCTGCCACAGCTGCCTCTGCCTTTGCCTCTACGTCCGCCTCCACCTCCGCCTCTGCCTACGCCTCTGCCACTGGCGCTGCTGGGAAAGCTCACATTTCAAAGCTGCGCCACTCGTACGTGCAGCTGTGTGAGTGCGGCACCAGATTGCAAGCTCCTCCATTCCTTGTTGCCTCTGCGATTGAGCCTGATTGCCGGCTCAAGTGTCGGTCGCGTCACACGGGGCGTATGCGTGTCGAGTGGGTGACAGTAGGAGTAGCAGTACTAGTGGGTGTGGATGGGGGTGGAGATGGGGATGGGGATGTGAGAGTCCCGGTGGATGGCCTGGGTGTGGCCAGCCATTTAGTGTTGAACATTTTGGCCCCTGCCAACATTTGAAGTAATTGTTTAATATTCCGTTTGGACTGTTAACAAAGGTGGGCGTTTAATTGATGTTTGTGCAGGTCGGAAATACGCGTGGCAAGTTTCAGATGTAACAGGTGTACATAAGTGGGGTTTCCTGATAACTGGATTATCAACTGTAGGAGAAAGTTCGGGTACTTCTGTAAGGAATCCTTTTCTTAGATATATCCGATCTACTGGCTGGCTCTAATTACGCTAGATTCTCCATTATTCATTATTCAATCTGATTAAGTACTCGTTTATCACTGTTCATCTTCAGTTATTTCCCAGAGATCCCCTTTCGCTAGTCATTAACCGATCGATCACTCAACCTGTTGGCATCACTGGCTGGCTGTCTCATCCCGGCTCATCCCGCTGCTTGGCATCACTGGCTTGTGCTGTGCTGCGCTGCGTGTCGTTGCGCTGCGCTGCTCTTCAACTCCAGAGCGGTTTGGTTTGGCCATCAGCCGCAAGTGCTACAGCTTGTGTTCCCACACGTCGCGAGCAGGCAGCAACATTCTTCTTCGTCAACTATGCGGCATGTTTGACAGCAATGAGTGCTTAACACGTACAAGAGCTTTTGTTCGATACCCACTGATGATGCTGTAGTTGTTGGTGCTTCTAGCTGCCATTGCTATTGCTATTGTTGCTCATTTGCCACTTTATCTTGGCATTGTGCATGTTATTTAGTGAGGGCTTCACTGTTGTTGCCTCACGAGCTTCCTTTGGAATCAGTGTGTGTGTCTCTCGCATTTACGAGTATGTATGGCAGCATCTGTGTGCTGTGCTGTGTGTCTCTTTATCTGTAAATGTATCTGTATCTGTTGCTCTGTCTCTCTCTATCTCTGTGTGTGTGCGTACACATTGTTTTGTGTGTGACAAATTTTCGTAGGAAATCATTTGCTATGCTCTGTTAAACGATGACTTCTTTATGTATTTTCCTTTCTCTTCCCCTCTGTCTCTGTCTATGAGTGTCTCGTGGGTGTATGAGTGTACGCCCAATTCATTGAGTGTACAGCCTCCAGCTGTAGTTACCCCCAAAATCCAGCCCAGCCCAGCCCAGAACGAACCAATCTAAGAAACACAAGGCGAGAAGATGAACAATAACCGACCCACTGACCCACACACAAAGTAGCACAAAGATGTTTTACTGTGCCCCCGTTGTTGCTACAATTTGTTCATTACTTTTTATCACTAGTAGTCCTATCAGACACGACACCCACCCACTGGCTGTGTGGTAGTGACTGACCTCTGCCCTCGAAGCGAGAAAGTGAAAATGTTGCCCCTTTTTTTCGGTCTCATCCATTGTACTTCTATTGCCCTTTCAGTGATTTTTTCCCCATTGTTAATTCCTCCGATTGCTGTGGCCGTTGTTGCCCCAAAACTGACCCACGGGGAGGGTGCAGAGGCAGCGGGCAGAGGCAAAAACAACAGCAACATCCCGAGGCACGCAACATTGCAAAATTGTGTCTGGTCGTGGCCACAAGCCATTCCATTCCATTCCCGCAAACATATAATTATGTATTGTGGATAATACTGAAACCACACATGCACTCATGCCCACATTCCATCCTCCATCCTCCAACCCCAAGCCGGACCCCAAAAACCGAAACTCCAACTGTGGTGTGGGGTGTGGGGTAGTGGGTTCCAACTCCATCTCCAACTCCGACCAAGCAGCCGCTGGCTAAATGTATTTTTCCTCATTTTTATGCTGCCCACAAATTGCATTCAATTTATTTTGCTTGTTGCAAATCAAAAATCTCCATAAAGCAAAATGTTTCCTCCGCAATGCTTGTGGACTGCATAAAAATGTTTAACATCGCATAAAAGTTATTACTTCATTTATTTCAAATGCAAACAATGTTCTCATCCAAATCTGTTGCTCCTGGTGCTGCTGCTGTTCCTGCCTTTCCTGGTCCTGCCCGGGGGGGGGGGGGGGAGGTTCTGCGAGATACATTTGTATATTGCATTTAAATTGAGTATGTTTTCATGGATTTCACGGTTTTGCTACACGGGGGTGGTTTTCGAGTTAGAGGTTAAAGGGGTACGCTGTCGAAAGGTGGGGTACGGGTACCGGTACTCAGCCTCGTACTCGTACGGACTGTTGCTTTTTACGATTCCGTAATTTCATATTCGCGTAACTTTGTTTTATTAGTTTTTAAATACCTTTTCATTGCGAGTTATTCTAAATGCATTAATTACAGAGTCATAATTTACAATGTTTGTGTTACTTAAATATTCGTTAAGGTAATAAGGCATTTATTTTTATTCATACTTCAGACATTGTGTGCAAAGTTGGTTGTAATATTTTGAAAGTCTTATAGATCCACAGGTTTATCTAATCTCTTTTCTGAATTAAGACTTGTATGAATATAGGAAAATGATTACAATAAGCTCTCTCTTCAAACTCCAAAGAAAAGTATTTGCAAGTCAAGTTTCCATGCAACTAAAACCGTAAAAAGCTAGTAAATATTGATGCGAATTACCACAATTTTCACATATTTTGGAATTTGGGCAAAATGAGAGACAAAAGAATTTCCGAGAATAAAGACGGAATATGCTACACATTGTTAGTAAATTCTTGCTCACGAAACGAACAATGGAGCGGGCAAATGTTGGGAAACGAGTGGCTCATGATTCGGGCAATATTTCGGGGAAAGTTCTCCTCTCAATTTCGAGTGAATTGCGGCGATGAAGTACAAGTATTTTCATTTTTTTCATCTTCATTTAATTAATTTGAAATGGCCTTACACTTACACAAAATGTTAAAACCCGTAAATGCAACGAAAATTCGGTTTGGGTGTGGATTATGCATATCAAGTGGCATTGCTTTTGTTTATGGCCAACCACTTGGGACCCTCTGCAATCGGCCATCTACATTATAACGTAATAAACCGCACAGCACAGACTGTGTGGTGGGGGGAGAGGCAGAGGGTGTTGACCTGGTCGAAACTGATACAAAAGTTGATTTTTCAATCAGAAACAATTTCTGGGGGAGTGGAGGGCAGGGGGGGAAGCTTTTGGAGTTGCAGATCGGATCAATTTAAAGCCGCCTTCCTTCTACGAATGTGTGTTTGCTTTTTATTTATTTTTTAATAAATACTTAAGTATAAACCGGATATTTCAATATCCTGGCCAGTGGCTGTACACGCTCCCACCCACCCGACAACCACACACCCGAGAGCGAGAGAAAGGAAAATGCTTTTGCGTATTTGCATAAGAAAAACTAAGTTGAACCAAAATCAATGATTGTACACTCTCGCCCCCTCCCTTAACCACCATCGCTTCGGTCCTGAAACACTGCTGGAATAGAGGATGAATAAGGGCTTGAGGGAGGAGCACTGGTCGCTTTCATATTATTACTTTATGGTTGCCTCCAGTTATGCATACTATAACCATAAATATGCTCCAATGGAGCCAAAGTCAGCTAACAACAAGAAGGAGTGACTAACTTTTGGCCTACGAAGACTACGATACCCTTAAAGATCGATCGTTTCTGGCAAAAAGTATAATTATTCTTAATGATTGACGGATTCATGGTGTAAGTATGCGATGTGGAGCCTTTTTGTTTGATGAATTTGGTAGAGCCTGAGAATGTATACAGATACTGAGAAAACCACAAATCCCTAAGCAAAGTCCTTATATCCTCTGCTAGAGTATCACAAGTCCAGGACTCTGGCCAGTGCCACTGCCAGTGCCAGTAACATGACCAGGACCCCAGCCCACCCATGAGATGATGCTGATGCTGAAACAGCATCGAGTATCGAGAGGCTAGGGGGATAATATTTTGTGTTTGTATTAATGCATCCCGCATACATATTTATACTATAACTCAGAACAATAAATAGTAAAAGCTGGATTATGATTAAATCGATTACATGGGGAGCTAGCGTTAGCCAAACATTCGTTACGCTCTAAGTATTCGGTATTCCCAGAGATATGCCACGCCTCGAGCCCCACGCCCACGCCGCAACGCCAGCACGCCAGCACGCCAGCACGCTTGTTTATCGATTGCAGCCAGAATACAACACAAAAAAAACAATCAAAGGCAGGGCAATCGACATAAAGAAGAAAGGAAAAGAACGCAAGA
Source organism: Drosophila athabasca (assembly GCA_008121215.1). Lineage (NCBI taxonomy): Eukaryota > Metazoa > Arthropoda > Insecta > Diptera > Drosophilidae > Drosophila > Drosophila athabasca. The sequence continues at coordinate 14,347,946 of CM017793.1, forward strand.
AACCCATAAAAATGAGTCTATGACGGGATACATATTCATCAATGCAAACAAATTTATATACGCATGTATTACGAGTACATTCGGCAACAGAATCGTATAGAATATACCATTTGTATGTTCGGGGGCACACATATGTATGTATGTATGTATGTATGTACATATGTACAAAATAAATACACAGCATTCGGTTTTCATAACTGAATTGCATGCCCGATTAAATGACGAATGGAAATTGAATGAATCCCCCAGCCAAATGCAATTGAAGATGGAAATGGAAATGGCCATGGACCCATGGACACGGAAGCGGACGCGGACACGGACACGGTCACAGTCACGGACATAACAAGGTCCCCACTCAGACGCGTCCGCAGGGGCCCCCCCCCATCCCCTCCCCTCAGAATTCGGGGGCCCTTGGCAGCCCTTTTTTTATTAAAGCTGATGTATTAACTTTATCCCCCACTCAACGTTTATGCGCGGCAGCTATAAATCAGATTTTAAAGTTATCGAATATTCATTTCAACGAACGCACCGAACGGCACCACAGAGTGCATTTTTGAAGAGATTTTGAACCCCTACGCGCCCCTCGAGGGTCCTTGATGGTGCATTTATGCCGCGCTGATGAGTTTGAGGTGTTATCGAATATTCGTTTGAGCTCAAAAAGAGCACTTATCGCCCCCCCCCTTAATGTACGCCTCTTTGCTGCCCGAAACGGATAAAAAGGCGAATTAAAAAACATAACTGCAAAAATGATTAACTGTTAGTTGGCCATTTAAGGCCAGCGAGGGAACGTGTTTTGGATTGAATCAAATATTCTTTTCAAGTGCAACGAAAGTGGGTGTAAACATCACTCATTTGAGCAGCGACCATTCTCATGATTAATTTGCAAAAAAACCTTTATAAATAGCTAGTTGTAAAACCAGGATGAAATCCACACTCTGCCATGAATATTGAATACATCAATGAATACATATCGTGCGCATTTGAACGATTACAAATAAATAAAATGTATCTAAATGCTAAGCGATTCTGGGTATGTACACATTCTGTTGAAATTTTGTACTATGATTGAAAGCTTTTCCTAAGAATCCGCGCACGAGGAACATACATCAAAACAAGAATCACATAAATTGCCTTTTTTAGCAACGTATTCCTATATGAGCATCCGGTTTCTTGATTTGTAGTTAATATTATGTCTGAATATAAGCTAAGAAGACAGGTTTCTGGCTGTCTTGGTCTTAATATTGATTGAGATAATGCACAAATCCTAATGGATTCCTTTACATGACAGTCAGACATTGGAATATCCCTTTCCAGTATGAATGATTCCTCAACGTATGGAGGTATTACTTTTATTCCACAATAATCGAATTTTCGCTTGGGCTATCTAAATAGATGCAACCTTAAGAGCGGCCTCCATGGCTCTAATCACTTTCAATGTTCTCCATTAATTTCTTGAAGATCACTCGCAAACGAAACCTGCATACAAAACAGACCAGACTCAGAGTTTGGTGAAGTGTTAATTGAAGCAAACCGATACGATACGTTACGTTACGATACAGACCGATTCAAGAGCAATTTCATAAAAGTAAGTTCAATGTTAAGGCACTTAAGAGTTGTTAATTGCCGAGCAGACCGGCAGACCAGCAGACCAGACCAGGCCTGATGCAGCAGTTACTTTCATAGTTTGTTGGTTAGTTAGTTGGTTCAGTGGGCCATTAATAGAATCTTGGACAAGAAATTTACCAATTAAAAGTCACGATGATAATCGCAGAAACTAGTTAATCATCATCATCATCAGCAGCATCAACAGTGGCAGTATCAGCATCAGCTTTGGGCTTAGCTTTAGCTCCATCATCCATGTTGTCGTTGTCGTTTCGGTTGATAACTTTTCGCACTTGGCCAAACTTCCGCAGAAGGCGAAACGAAACTTTCATTGAACAAGACTTCGGAATCGAGACGCCTCGCCTCGTCTCGCCTTACCCTGCCCTGCCTCGCCTCGCCTCGAGTTGAGTTGAAAAACTTCAATTAGCATTAATCTTGTTGACAAAATTTGTTTGTGCAAATCAACAGAACAACAAAGACAGTGGCAGCGTCAGCGCCAGCAGCAACAACAAAATTTAGAAGGAAAAACACTGTGTATGTAGATATAGTGGCATAGCTATGTATACATATGTATATTTATAGAATGTTGCTATTAAAGCATCGACTGATGTGTGTCGTGGCACCTCCTTTCACTCGATATCCCAGCCAACAGCCTTGTGGCATGCTCTCACTTCAGCTCTGTCTCTGGCTGTGGCACACAATGGTCTCTGGTTTTTGTGGTCTTCTCTGCACTCTCTGCACTCTTTGATTTTATGAGTTTCCATCATGTCCGCATTATAGTGCGAGTATACTGTGGATACTCTAGCAGAGGGTATCATTACTTCGCATTCTTACTGTAGCTTATAGTCTTTTAAGGGTATTACCAGCTTCGTTCACCCCGTAGTGGGCCTTCCTTTATTGTTTTTGTCCTGATTTTATTTTATTTCATTTTATATTATTTTATTCCATCTTCTTTTTTGTGGCTGCTCGTGGTGGAATCAGTGGACCCAATCCACCTTGCATATCGATATGATCGGCATGTTATCCGCTCTGGCCATGGCTTTGGCTTTGGCTTTGGCTTGGACAGGTCTCTGCCTTGGGGGGACTTGTGCATTTCCACGCGTCCACGTCCAGTTCTGGTTGTACTGGCTTCACACAGCAATTGTTCTGTAAAAGCCCTGCCACCGGCGGCAGTCGTGTTATGGCTTAATCGGTTGCATGCATCAATTATGACGAACACAAGGGCTCGGGGACTTGTGTGAATGGAAAGTTAATTTCCAAGCAAATCGCTCAACCGGTTGACTAACCAATAGCCAAGAATTACTCAATAAGTATATGGTTCGAACAGCTTACGTCAAGTTCAAGCCACGTCTACTGGGGTCATGAACCGGATGGCAATTAAAGTGGCCAACAATAAACCAAGGGTTAATTGTAGAAAATTAGAGGCAGAGGCACAAAGAAAACTACGCATTTAATTCCAAAGCAGGCAGGGTAATGTGGCTTTCTAAACCCATTTCCATTTTGATCAAGTTTTATTCCAATTCCGATGGAAGGTCGCGTGCGAATGCTGTCACGTAGAGTGTCGAAAATGTTGGAAGATTTCGAAACTGGGACTGGGTCGCAATTGGTAACCGCCGCACAGGAACAAAACTCGCACACACGTCTCTCCGTCTTGGCACACAGGGTGCGTAATGCATAACAATGTCACCCAAACTGAATCGACTTGAATTGATTCGAATACCGAATGATTTTCAGTGTCTGATCGGTGGATAGATGGAGGGCTGGCTCGATCGGTTTGTGGCGGCAGCGGCACCGGCACCGGCACGTATACGGAACCCGTTAGGCCCCCGCCCCAAAACCCATGAGCATCGTATTCTGGGGTGCAATTTCTCTACACGTATTTCCCTTCCGTACTTTCTGGTAGTTGCCATGAGAATCTTTTCTTGGGAGTCGGAGCCAGAGCCGGGGCCGTGGCCCAAGACCAACACCACACCTCATGGCAGTGCAAACAACTTTTATTTTCACATCTATCTGTTAGATACCACGCACAACTTGCCAGCGTACGTGCGTTATGATATTTTAAACAAATATTTAAAACAAATTACCAAAGCACAAAAGAAGCACGCAAATGTGTGCGGCTAACCAACCAACCAGATGGTCACAGTGGTACGAGATCGGATGCAAACTGAGATCAGCGGCCCATTCTTGTTAATGAAAGAAGAGGCTCTTATCACCAAATCACTGAAGACCATCTGAGGCTGTGACTTTTGATAACTAGTCGGTTGAAGAGGGGATTAAGTTTAAACAACTAAAAGGATATCAAAAAACTCCTTCATTGATGTAGTATTTCAGTACATGTACTTGTTGCAATTACAATGACCTTCTCCTTAACTGAAAGTAACCCTGACTTTAGGTTGAGAGTCAATAAAGTCAAGGCTGGCCACTGCCAGAGAAATTCAATATCATTCTTGAATACAGGAAGTGAGCTTGAATTCAGGTTCAGACCATATTCAGACCACCTTTTCATATGAAACCCTAACCACTGTCCCGTTCCCGTTGCCGTTCCATTGAATCGTTCATGAGCGGGAAGTTGGCAGCGGCTTGTTGGCTTATAGTTAGTATCAAGAGCTGCCGCTGTGTAGCCGCCACATATTGTACCCCATAACCTGTACGTACCCCTTTCCCTGTTCTGCTGGCCAGTTAGTGTTTTGGTCAGTGTGGCCAAAATGCGCACACAAAACGCGCTTAGCCGGGTTTGGGAAGAGATACAAACGAATGTGAGACAGCGGTCAATGGTGGTCAGTGCGTGCAGCATATGGCAGAACAGGGGTTGGCAGGGGGTGGCAGGGGGTGGCAGGGGGACAAGTACTTTACTGGCGACTATCGTATGAGTTGTGCAAACAGACCGAAAATCCCCCACGAGCCAACGAGTCGGACACAAAGTAAGGCAGCAATGTAAAATCATTTTACTAAAATGCTTCGTAAGCCGTGTATCTGTGCACGAGTATCTGTGAGATACAAATAGCTTATGCCCGCCAGGCTAAATAGCCAGACTCTAGCCACCTCACAGCATTGGACTCGTGCAACTGCAACTGGAACTGCGTGTGGAATGGATTGGTCTCTGGACAGCTCACGGGAACGGACTGGAGCGCCCGGCCAGTTTATCAACGTCTGGAAAACCCGTCCCCGCATGACGCGCCTGTCCGTCTACCTCTACCCCTGTGACTGTCCGATTGGCAACATTTTCGTGGGACTGCTGCCGCTGCTGAAATTATGTCAAACCTGTTTGATTGAAACACTGAAAATTGTCTGTAAATTGTTTTTACAGCATTGCCCAGTGTGGTGCAACCACAAGAAAGGGGGTGTAAGGAGCTGTTCCAGCTCCAGTGGGGCACTAGGCACCAGGCGACAGGCCACAGGAACGGGTATCCAACGCAACAAACTCCAGCTGATTGCTCTAATGCTGCCTCATTACAAATGCACAACATTAGCATTGGCAACAACAAAGGATGTAGGCTTTTCTCCGACTTGATATATAATATTGGGTTAGTGGGGGAAACGTGTGGCATGGACTGATGTTTGATAAAACGGGTTTAATGGCAGATATATTCGTATATTCGTATTTGTGTGATTTCGTCGTATGTACTTGATATTCCATTTCCTTGATGTTTTACTAGGAACACTCGACGTTAATTGAACAAGAAAAGTTATTCAACTGTTAGCTAACACTGTTGATTATAGTGTTGGAAAGTAGGTCACGTAACCTTCTATGGGAAGGATCTTTAAATTGTATTCCAGAACAGATGTTAGATCTGTAAAAGTCTTATTTTGAAATGTTTGAGTCATCGAGCGAGCAAAGCGAGTGAGCCAGGGGTTGGCGCATGAGCGAAGTACATAAGTGTGCTGGGAGCCTCTTTTCTAGTAAAATCAATATTATAAGTGCAAAATATGTAGCTAGTGTTGATGATCTGATTTCTAGTGTAAGTAGAATACCGATTAGATGGTCATCTCATCAAGAAGTTCTCTTTCGTAGCAACGACCAATACGTGGGTAGAATTTGCTTGTTCTACTTTCATAGATATGTATGTATGTATACATTTTTATAGAACAAAAAATGAGATAAAGAAGGGAATGCCATTTAATTCCTGTTTACATTTACTATATATGTATGTACATACATGTATGTATATTTATAATTTATGAATATTCGCTGTGTAAGCTTAATGCCAACGCAGATCCCTCCGCTGGTTGAGGAGTATCAAAGTTCAGTCAAAGTAGTAATCCCTGGCATCAGTTAAACTTTCAAAGAAATTCCTTTTATTTATTTTCGATGCATTTCAACAATTTCCCATCAAAGAAGATTCGGTTGCAGTTTTATAGGTTTTTTCCATTCCATGATATGACGGATGTGTGTGTGTGTGTGTGTGTGTCTGTGTGTCTGTGTATGTAGTGCCTTTCACTGACCAAAAGCAAGCCGAATGTATGTACATATGTATGTACAATGTATGCAAACTGCATAAATGCTTCCTGAATCGAATTTAATTGTATCTGGGCGTCTGTGTGCATCTGTATCTGTAACTGTAATCGTATCTCTACATACATATGTACATATGTATGTAAGTATGTACGTGTATCTGTATCTGCATCCTCCACTGAGCGTTGTTGTCTATCCATCTCGGTGTGGATGCATGCATGTCCCTGTCCCTGTCCCTGTCCGTGTCCCGTCCTTCCAGTGCATCCATCTGCTGGCTGCCAACGTTGCGGCTTTCTGGTTTAATTGGCTGCGGGAATATTCCATGTGATTACTTAATGAGCCCCAACTTATGTTTACTACGCGAAACATTGGTTCGCTTCGGCTCGAATCGGTTTGGGATTGCATTGGTCCAGTCCTCTCTCCGGTCGGACCTGAACAAAAGTTAAAAGGTTAACAGTGGCAAAAAACAACAAAAAAAAACCGAATAATTCCGCAGCAGTACCACAATTGTTCCAGCACTCCAGCTTCATTCCACATAGTAGCTGCCCCATTGGGGCAGAGCGAGGCAGGGCGGTGCAGGACGTTGCGGAGTGGGGTGGGACGATATGCGGAGGCGTGTGCACGTAGTTTATTATTCAATTATGCATTCATTAAGGTACATAATTAATAATTTAATTAAAGGTAGCACAGCGTAGTGCATCAATTTGTGGCAATGTTTCCTTTATTACTCATTTTCACGCACTCTGACTCCGAGTCGAATCGAATTGAATCGAATCGAATCGACTCTCCATTCAGTGACTCATTCAGTGGGAGAGAGGCGAGAGGGGAAGAGACGAGGAGTAGGCGAGGAGTGGTAGGCGGTTCCGCATGATCGCTTTAGGAAGTTGCAAGCAACTTGAGCCACCGACTGCTGTGCTCTGCTCTGCTCTGCTGTGCCGTGGCATGCGTGATTTCCGATTCAAATTGAATGCCACATCTTACAGTTTATTGCCTGCCAAATCATGCAAATCATTGTTCCGTTCCATGTGCATGGCCGCTTGGCTAGCAGATGACTTGTCGAAAGTTAAGGAGGAAACGCAACTACAGAAGTTAGACCTCAATGAATCGATTTATTTTCGAGATCTAATGATTAACTGACTAATGTCAGGTTGTATCTTTTGAACAGGTTTTGACTGATCTCTGAAGAATCTCTTACGTATGTACATATAAATGTAGGTGCTTCTAGGAGCACACACAATCTCCAATTCTCCCCCTAAAATATCCCACACCTGTGCAGACCTTCTGCCTGATTGAAGGTTAAGTGCCACTCCATAATGAAACCCCCTAAACAAGAGCCAGGCAGAGGCCCGGTCTAGGCCACCTCGTCTGCTCTGTTGGCCAAACTCTAATTTATGTCTCTATGGCACATTACATTCAAGACAATTCACTTGCTTTATAACCTGTTAAAGTAAGTCTTTTACGGCCATATCTGTGCGGCATTGGCGTTGGCGTTGGCTTATCGGACCAGCAGCAGCACTTGGACCAGCAATGGAGATCAAAGCCGGGCCAAGCCATGGTAATGACCCAGTTGTCGGTGATGGCAGGGCAAACCTGCAAACCTTTTGGCTTGGCAAACCTTCAGCCATCAATAATGGTTTCATAGCGACATGCATAATTAAAGAGCCGTTGCAGGATGTACAGGGCCCGAGTTAATGTCTAAATGTGCAGGCCAGCGGAGAGTTATGGGCCGGCCTTAATTGGGCCGAAACGTTGACAAACATTAGGCCAAAAGCGAACAGAAATAGCCCCGAAGAAAAGCGAAAACGTTGGCAATATTACGTGCGCCGTTTACCCCACGTCTGGCGGCACCAGAATGGCTTTAACCTTTCGCTTGGCAATGGCCAAGAAGTGACCAGCTGGTTCTGGCTCTTCATTGACAAGGCAGTGGCAGAACCAGAATGCCTTGCCCAAAACCCAAACCCAAACCCAGACCCGGAGCCAGAGCCAGGCCCAAGCTCAAGCTCAGAGACGAGGCAGGCGCACACACAGTCAAGGCATTCAGGTGCATTTATTGCAATTAAACACTTGTTACTGCCAAAGTTGCAACCGCAAAAACAACGCCACATCTAACAAGAAGCCAGCCAGCCAGCCAGCTAGCCAGGTTTCAGCCAACTAAGATTAATATTACGGCCGGGCCACGATTCGACAATTCAGCCAACGTTTCACGTTCGTTCAACGTTCAACGATGCCATAGCACTCCGTCCGAACGATCCAGCGATTTGCTTAGAATGCGACAACCGCCAGGCCCCAAATAAAAGCCAAAGTGCTGACCTTGTCAGTGGCTATGGCTACTGCTGGCCTGGCTCTGGCTCTGGTTGTGGCTCTGGTTGTGGCTGCGGCTGTTGCTGCTAAATCTCGAGTGGTTTTCCTTGTGTTTGATTTTTCAATTTTTGCAGCACAAAGCGAGCACGAACACACACGAACACACAAACACACAGATACTTGCACACACAATTGCATTCGAAAGAAAAAAAATTTGTAGTAAGTGCAACGATTTACATCGAATGAAATAAAGTTGGAAGAAACAAATTGGAAAACACTTTACGTGCAATATACTCGTACTCGTATGAATTTTGATGTTTTTTTTTTTTAGAACTGGAATCACATTCGTCTGTATCTGTTAACCCATAATTAAATCACATTCAATTTAGATCAAATGTCTGTCCATGTGTCTAACGAGGCTTTCAAATGTGAAGCTGAATTTCGAAATTATATCCCACAGCAGCAGTTGAATATTTAATAAGAGTCATATGAAACGCATCAGATTTAGTATCCCAAAATATAATTACAGAAATTAAATGAAAAAAAATATGAAAATCACTGGGCATTTGTCCAACATGAAATGTTATATATTTGACTAACAATTTTTGATGCTCATTTTAATCAGCCATTAGCTTCTAATTTGGGTAATTTATATTAGAAAAAAACATTTATAAATTCCTCCACATATATGTACGTATAACCTTATGAGCATAATTAAAACTTCATTCACAATTCTTTAGACGCTAAACACTTTTGAATTAAGATGTTCTCAGGCAGATTCAGGGTCAAAAAACAGAGATATCTATGCACTTATGCTCATTACTTGTATCTCGAGGCATCGCATACCAAATGCAATACAATACAATACAGGTCTTGTGCAGTCGTAAGAAGACGATGGCAAATGGCAAATGAAAAGTGGCCAAGAGCGGCCCGTTGGCACTGGCCAAGCTCGTCGAAGCTGCTTGGCAATATTCGCGCATTTATCGATTGCAAATCAATTTCATACAATTCCACATCTCACGTAACTTTTGGCTCGGCTCGGCTCTGGCTCTGGCCTGACTTGAGTCTGAGTCTGGGTCTGGGTCTGGCGGTGCTACGCTACCGTCTCCCGCCTTCGACTCTCGTGTGCTGTGCAATGCATCGCTGCCGGATTACCCGATTAATGCTGCTTGCATACAAATTGGCGCATTTACGTTCGTATGGATCGACGGTGCTCAGGTGAGGCGCATCCACAAGATACAGACACGCGCCTGCACTCGTTAGCAGAGCGTCTGGGCATTGGTTTTCCTTTGGCATTCGCCAGTTAGCTGCAAAATTGCATAAACAACAAACGAAATGAAAACTGCAATGCGCTCAGAAGGGATACTGGTACGAGTACGGGTATGGGTACGGGTACGGGTACGGGTACGGATACGGGTACGAGCACGGGCACGTGTTAAGGTAAAGTAACGTGCGAAATATAAACTACACCTCGATATGTGAATGCAAATTTAGTTTTTGATTTTCGCATGCAAATGGCCCGCATGGCATGGTACATTGTCGAGCACTTAAAGTTCTCCACGGGGCAACGCAACTGTCGCCGGCAGCCAAAAGCTTCCGGAAAATCCTAATCAGTATGACTGGCAGTGGGCCAGTGCCAGGGCGAGTGCCAGTTTGCCCCTGCAACATCCATGGAAGAGCACAGAAGCACAGAGAGGATGCCACCGAGGTGACAACATAAGCAGACTTTTCGCGGGATTTGTCAAATATTTGCGCTACGTTGCGCTCATTCCTAAAAAAAAAATGAAACGAAAAGGAGACCAAAAAACTGCACTGTCCCAATCCCCAATGAATCCTACTGCGGGGGAGGGGAAACCCCCCGGTTTTTTGTGTGTGTTTTTCACGCCTCTTCCAAGGAGAGAGCAAACTTTTATTATTATTTCATTTTTTCCTTCTTTCCGCTCCCCACAGTTCAAAAAGTTTAATGCTATTTGACTTTGATTCAATGTTTGCATTGTGCCCAGGCACATCATCGATTATTTTTCGCTTGACGCCTCGCGGCCCCCAGATCCGAGTTGAGTTGAGTTGAGTTGTTTGTGGTGGACAAATGAAATATGTTGGATGTTGGACTGCCCGAATATCCGAATAGCCTCCACACTGACAACCCCAAATCACAGCCACAGCCACAGCTACAGCTACATCACGGGTGGTGCTGGCATGGGTGCTGGATGCTGGATACTGGGGTAGTGGATAGTGGGTAATGGCGTGGCACGAGTATTTTGATAAATTGCGAATTAATTGAATTGCTATGACATGAAATTTAGCAGGGATTTCATATGCCATAACTAAAGAGTTGTCAGCGAGGGACTGCGTATACGTAATGTATGAATGCCACTGAATGACAGGTGAGTTTTTTTCCATGCCAAGTTTAGAATTTGTAAACTAATTGCTGGAAGGTGAGAGCGCTTGATTGCCAATTGTTTCAGTTTCCAGAATTTATCAAAACTTTCCATACGGAAGAAGTGTGGGGGAAATGCTAGATATACATACATACATACATATATGTGCATATATATTTCACCTGAAAATACCTTTTGAAATAATCAGTAATATGATCCCTTTTAAATGAATGCAAATTCGTATTATTTGTATTTTTACTTTTGCCAATTAATTGATTGAATCTTTAAAACCCTGTAAATAATATATTTCAATTCGAAAGAGATGTCTGTGTGGTTGTGTTTAATGCTTCACAAATATAAATCAAAATTAAACCAGAAAAAGGAATGTGCTCTTTAAACGTTTCAAGCGGAATTTCAGATTTGATGCCAATCCTATCAGGAATTATGAAATTTCCAGTCTGAATCGTGGCAAATTTCAATGAAAAAACCCACCAATTTGTAGATAGATCTTATTTCTTCTAATACCCACACTGTAACCTAATATCGATATAGATATAATATTGATCGGAATAAGCACTTCGTATGACCCAGAAATAGCATTACTGTGGGTTGGGCTCATTGAAACTCGTTTCGCATAAACAAAATAGTGTAATACTCGAAACCGTGTGTGATTATCGATTCTTTGTTGGTCGTAACTCTCATTGCAGGGGCGAAACAATGAATTACGAGTGTTTCCCAATTGCGGTGTTTGTGTATAAAATTTGGGAAATTCATTGAAATTTCACACATTTTTTTTCGGGGCTGTACGAGTGGTGTGTGTGTGTGTAGCTGTTGGCGTTGCTGTTGCCAGAGCTCTCCTTGCCAGAGCGAATCCAACTCGTTTTTGGGTATTTTTTAGAAAGCCGTTGTCGTACGTAATAGTAATAGCATTTGTCATACGAGTACGAGTACGAGAGTACGAGAGCAGATTGGTATAATCCAATCCCAGGTAATTCAAGACTCACCGATTTGCTCGCTAGCTCGTTGCCGTCGAGATCCCACGCCCACCGACGGAATGGATTTCGACAAAGGCTATACAAATTATAGGCTTCGTTAATCTGCCACTCGGAATCTTCCTCTCGTGTTTCGCTTTCCGTACTTCTGTGGGGCGGGGGGTAATGGATACAATGTTTATTTTTTCTTTGTTTTTTTTTTTGGAAATTTTGGGTTTGTTCACTTTCGAAACTTTGTCAAACGGTTTGTTTTTACGCTTTTGCCGCACGCAATGTTGCACAATCTCTAAGTAGTATCGAAAAAACGCGATTCCAAAATTGCGGCAGGCAATGCCAAAAAATTTTCAAAACTGGTTGCAGAGCTTGAGTCGTACTAAAGGGGTGAGCGCGCGCGCACTGATCCGAACCGATCCAAGTGGAGTCCCGGGCTTGAAAAGCCAACTAGGAATTTTCCAGACAACGAGAGGAGTACGACTGAGAGTACGAGCGGTGATCGACGATACGCGTTCCAGAACCGCGCTCCTAGGCAGACGAAAACAGACTCAGCTCGAGCGCGGCTTGCAAAAACCACAACACCTGATGACGCCCGCCCGATGATCACGGCGGCGGCAGCTCAGCGGTTCGGCGGTTCGGCGTTTCGGTGGCTCCACAGTCGCAGCAGCGCCGTCAGCGTTGACTGCAGCGCAAGCGCAGCGTTTTTAGTAGGCGGCAAGCGAGAGCGGAGCGCGCAGCAGCAGCAGAAACAGCGACAGCGGCAGTAAAAGTCAAATTTAATGCCGTTTTATTTTTCGGGTAGAGAGAGTACGGGTGCACCCCCATCCCAGAATATTTGATAAAGGATACCTTAAAAAGGAGAAGGGATGCTGCCAAAGGTGGAAAGCCTTTGTGTCTCCTATTCAAATGTTACCCTAATATTCTATAGTAATATGTTCTAGTCAGACATATGTACATAGATAGATATAACTCTCCCAAATATGTCAAAAATTGTAGATTAGTAGTCTAAAACCCTTCTTTTATCGCTTACATCATACTCCACATGTATAATATACCCCTCTGTCTCACCATTACAGGGTGGAATTAGCTATGGAAAATTTATGAACTGCTTATCCTGCTCAACTTCAACTTCAACTTCGAACTCAACCCAAGACCAGACCTGTTCTCACATTTGATCTGTGTGGACTGCGTGAAAAGGAGGAACTGAACCTACACGGACCTTAAATTGAGTCATCGCCAGTGCAGTGCAATCCACATCCGCTCAGACCCAATCCTACTTGGTATGCCTGCATCGTTCGCCCGGAGACGTCGTTCGACGTAGTTCGCTCATAAATTTTGCATTTGCTGTGTGATTTTCCTTTTTAGACGCGACAAGATTTCACTGATTTTGTTCATACGTATGTACATGTACATATGCGTCTGCTTATAATATATCAATACTCAAGCATTCTACTGTGGGTATTCACTCGTTCGGTTCTTAATGCTGTTGTTTTTGGTTTTGTTTTTTGTACTTGTATCACAGGTCCGCCATCAATCACGTAATTCCCAGCGTGTTTTGTAGCCATCTATATCTTGGGATTGTATCTTCTCACAGCGAACAAAGCCAGTCCCAAACGCAAAGCCAAAAGCCAAAAACCCAAAACCAAATCTACGGAATAAGCAATGTTTGAAACAAAAGGCCCATTAATGACAAATATAAAGTAAGAAAGAAAATAAAAATTATTTGCGAGTCCGCCAGTGCATATTAATTATGCCCCCATCAAGAGGTACTCAAGTGCACACTTCTGTAGCCGATCCGATCTTGTTGAGCTCCTCGCCTCCAGACACCACTTGGCAGAACACTCGTTCAACATGATTCACATATCATTGGCTTTGTGAGTGAGGTATTGGCGTATTGAGAGTTCAAAGTACGAAGTAATTTACTCCTGTCATCATACATATGTATGTCGAAATTCAATATGTGAAATGGTTTCTTCTCGATCATTCTATTGTTAATTAGATAGATCATACATTAACCTTTAGAGCTTCAGTCCATTTAATACTCTAAGTTTGATATTAAACTTCTCCTTGATTTACGAAATAAAAGCAATTATTCAATATTCAAATGAATTCACATTCTCCCAAGACATGCTGCAAATCGAATTGTAATAAACGAAAACCAGTTTTTGAGCATCCAATAAAATTGTGTCATAAAAAATTTCAGCGAAAGTTGACCTTGTCATGCCACCTTCGCTTAAGAACTAAATCCAATGGCAAATATCAAATCCATCTAAATGGTTGCAACCATAGAGCTGGCCAGCTTCGTCGTGATAATGGCCAAAGCAACTTGCCAAGTCATTCGGGATTTTTTCAACCATATTCACACCTAATTCTGACAAATCAACAACAAACAAAAGTGCCAGCCAAAAGAAATCAAAGTCAATGTCTAGAAGCTGCAAATCCGAAAGGTAATTGCCAAGGCAAATTTTGGATTGAAGGGAGAAGGGGAGACACCAACTCAAGTCGTCTCGACGCGAAATACGCTCGTCACTGCATAATTATCGGAGATTTCGGGGCGAGAGGACTATCTACCGGCTAGTTGTGGGTAATTTGCCGTTCCTGGCGTGATTTAGTATTGACTCTTGTGTGTCAGGCTCCTTGATTTATTTTATGGCTGAAGGCGAGCTCCCCTCCCCCTCCTTATAAAAATATCAGTCACGATAGAACGCAAAAATTACCAGCACATTGGCTGGAAAGAGTGTGTGTGTGTGTGTGTGTGTGTGTGTGTGTGTGTGTGTGTGTGTGTGTGTGTGTGTGTGTGTGTGTGTGTGTGTACGGAGTGGTGAGGTGGGGTGGGATGGCTGGAACACACCGACATGGATGAACGGAGCGGAGCCCATTGAAATTCAGAGCGGGTTCAAAGACGGTCGGCCACGGCAACAAATCGTGCAAACAACAACTCACCGAATTGCATAGAGCAACATCTTCATGGAGGGATACGTACGGGGACTGAACTGGGATTTCGTTGAGGCAGAGCAGAGCTGCTGGCCGGGATAGCGATAAAGTCCCCAGCAGTTGCAGTCGCCAAAGCGATTCAGCTAAATGCATTCCGAGTGCTTTATTGATTGGGTTTCGTGTGTGTGTGTGCCAGAGCAAAAAGTATAAAATCTATTAATTTTGCTTTGGGGATAAGCAAATGCATCTCAAGTGGCTCTGGCTCTCACTGTGACTCTGACTGTGGCAGTGACAGTGGCAGGCCAAGTGGCTGACGTCGACACGGCCGAGACACGGACACCAACACGGACATGCCGCTCTGTTGATGTTGATGTTGTTGTTGACAGGTGTTGACAGTGCAACGAGCCATTAATGAAAACATGGAAATGTTTAGCCAGTTAGTCAGACAGTTTGGAGTTCAATCTGACTAACTGATACTGGAAATGGCCCAAACACAACCGCCAAATCACTTGAACTTTGTCACTACACAACATAACATTGAACTCGAATCATGAATTACTTAATATTGCTATAAAATATTCTACGGGTACATGCATATGTATATGGCTTAAATCTTTGCCATACCACGTGCCGAATCCACATTTTCTTTTTAATTAATGTTCAAAAATCAATGGGTTAAACCCCAACAATTTGCCAAGAGTTGAGCCTCGAGATACGCGAGTAATGGCTTAGGAAAAACTGTTTTCCTCATCTGATCAATGTCAAAGTGCAGACAGATCTCACCCTGCCCGGCCGCCCTCGTAAAAGCAAAATTAACGCACTGTGACTAAAACGCAGAAGCATTTAAATAATAATTAAGCAATCACAGCCATAGAGGTCAGGTGGAATGCTTAGTCCAGGTACATATGTATATATTATGGCGCAATATTGTTGTGTTTCACTAGGAGTTTGAATAGTTAATAGATTGAATGAACATTGTCAGAGGCTGAGCTAAAAATACACTAGTATAACTATGTATGCAATCAGCGTTGTCTATGGGCTCAAACTAGAGGGTAACAGAATTGGTTAGCTAACGAGAACTAAATTGATTGATTACCCGCTAATGTATAAAAATCTATAAATATACATTCACACTATATATGTATATATGTATGTATGTATTTTCAAATTTTGATGAGGGGCAAACAAAAGCGTGGAGACCGTATTACACATCCCACAAACACCAGTCCGCCGGCATGAAGAGAGTTCTGGCTATTTTTCTGCTCCTGCTGCTCTTGGAGCATTATCAAAGTGTATTAAATGGAATTTGAAGAGTGAGGAATTGGTAATATTTATAGCATCGAAATCATTTCAGGGAGCTGTTATATTCAAGATGACGAACGCCGTCTGCGAGTCGTACAACAAATCCTGGGTGGAGTTCAATGTTTGCCGCCTGAGGGCCGTGAGTCGCAACAAGGTGTGCTTCAATGTGGATGCCATGCTGCACCATCCGGTCAACAATGTGTTCGTCAAAGCCCAGCTAATGAAGCGGGCCAACGGCTACAAGCCCTGGCTGTACAAGGTCAACTTCGATGGCTGCCAGTTTATTAGAAGGCGCAACAGTGCATTGATTCGCATAGTTTGGGAGCTGTTCAAGGAGTACTCGACGATCAATCATACGTGTCCTTATGTGGTGAGCTGTAAAGGTGTTTTAATTCGTTAATGAGCTCTAAAAGGTTCTTTTTCCAGGGCCTGCAGCGGGTCAAAGACTTCTATTTGAGATCTGAAAAGCTGCCCACACCCATACCAACGGGCGATTATCTCCTACTCATCGACTGGGTGTTCAACAAAAAGCCGCAGGCTGCCACAAATGTTTACTTTACCTTCGTGGAGGATCTATAAAATAATAGAACGTGGCCCATTCAGTCATTAATAAAAACATTTAGTAGCGCGTTTTCAACATTAACAAATCTTGATTATAGTTAGTAATTTACCAAACTAGCCAATAGTTATAGAGCAGGCCATATCACCGAAATAAGACTCTGTCATGCCTGAAGTATTTGCTGGAGCAAAACATTCCTCCTAATAGAAACAACATCGAACGAATACAAATTATGTTATTAAACAAATTTCTGAGCGGCCTGATCTGCGACCACCAACAGCTCACCTTGTCAACAAAGACGCGGTATCAATAAGTGCAGGCTGTAGAAAAATAATTGCCAATTACAGAGATTTAAAATTCAAGTTCCGTTTGGGCTGAAGAAGCAAAAAGAGCGTCGCACAGCCAACGGATAATTTGAATGCGCATTTAAAAAGTTCCGCATTGCACAGCACTTACGATGCTGGTATTTTTATCGAAAAGGTATTTATTTGTACTTATCGAACTTTTGCAGTTAATTTTAATACGCTATTTAAGTATTATGTATTTTAAAAAACTATCATTCAGTAATTATAATTTTAAAATACTTGTATATTTTTTTTGTATCTAATGGTATATTTCATCCATCTAATCTATTAAATTTATTTTTGAAATCTATATTAAAAAGCATAGGGTATCGTTACGTTTGCACGATTCTTATTCTAGATAGAGAAATGGAGGAAAATAATTATTTTCTACTATTTAGAGAGTCTTTATTTTCTATAACTATAAATAAAAATAAAATTATTGAGTCGCGAGTAGATTGAAGATGAAAGCTCGCGCTTTACGAGAGCGGCAGCTAATGCATGGCCTGTGGGGGCCAACCATCGCCGTGGAGAGACGTTATATTTTAGCGAGAATTCAGCGGTTACTCGCTTGAAGAGGTCCAATGAAACGACAATGATGGCTCAGCGAAAATTCAGCGCTTCTTCACTTGCAATCCTGATAATTTTGACGACAAGAAAGCGCATCCGGAACCAGAAGACAGGTCTTGATCGCAACGAGATTCCGATATGCCCGACAAAGTACCCATCGTATGGCCACGTGTTTCGCTCCTGACCATGAGTGGGATTACCCTGTTTCCGCGCTTCAGGAAGATTGTGGAGGTATCCAATCCGATTGTTATGGAGCTGCTACGACGCAAAGTTACGCTTTACCAGCCTTACATTGGGACTGTCCTTATGAAAGTCGATGGGGAGGAGGAGGATATCGTCAAGAGTCTGTACGAAGTCCATCACCTGGGCCCTTTTGCGCAGATCTCAGAGGTTATGGATTTGGGCGGGAAGCTGCGTATAATGCTGGTGGTCCATCACAGTATACGCATCACAGGACAGGTGGTCGAGGTGTTGTTCTCAACGACTGACTAGTTTAATCGCTTGACAACCATACTGGTTGGCACATTACGTTTTCCCATTCGTTACGGTAAATAGTTCCTTACACAAGTTTTATTAATTTCCGATCTCCTAAATCGTGTTTCCTTGCACTATTTTTTCCACTAGACTGCATTTATATCCTTGTCCCTCATTCACTTTCATGTCGATAGACCCCTGGGGTAAAAGATATTGAATTGCTGACATTTTTGTCATCTCTGTCTTCAATGAATTCAGAAAATAGTAATAGTTATAAAGCTATTTCAAAGAAATACAGACAATCGAATAAAAGGGTCCGTATGTGATAATCTATAAAATAAAAACATAGATTTCGTTTCAAAGCTGGATGGAATATAGAAATTTAATATTCATTAAAGGAAACAGGGTATATAAATGTTCATACTCATAGCTGATTTTGACTAGCAACAATGACGTAGAATTCACTTATGTTTTATTCCGTACACCGTTGCATTACACCGTTTTTTAGTCACAATCAAATATAGTAGTACGTAAAATGACCCAATCTTGTAGAAAATTCATTCATCTATCGGATAAAAGTATATTTTCAGTGCTGAGGGCCTTAGGTAGCTAATAATATTAAGCCGAATATCAAAATCTTTGAAAATGAGTTCCGATCATGGGCTGAGAACAATTAACCCATTGTCGACCAGGTGGTAGCTTAGCTCAAGTTTTTCGCCTATTTAAATACATGGGGGTTAAGTGGGTTAAGACGGTGTATTTTATCGAAAATTCCGATAATTTAATTTTTATTGATTACTAACAAAAAGAATTTTGCAAATAATTGCATCAACTTGGACCCGTTGTTGCTGCAAATTCACTCATATCTAGGCAGGATGGACATGATAAACAAATTCTACTCGACAGCAGTGCACACGGTGTCCACACTGTCGGGTGTGCTGCCTGGCAACAACGTAACACGGGAATACGAGGTCCTGGAACAGGTGTGCACAGCCGGAGTGGGTGAGTGGATGTGGATGGGGGTGTGGGGAGCAACGTAAACATATTGTGGCTTATATCACGTCCTGCGCGCACACAGGGCTCATGTGGAAGGTCTACAATGGCTACAAGAAGAGCACAAAGCAGGAAGTGTCCGTCTTTGTCTTCGAGAAGAAGGTCCTGGAACGCTGGTCCAAGGACGACAGAGAGACGATGTTGGAGACACTGCGACGGGGCGTACAGCAGCTGACCAAAATCCGACATCCGCATGTGCTGACCGTGCAGCATCCGCTCGAGGAGAGTCGCGACTCTCTGGCTTTTGCCACGGAGCCTGTTTTTGCGTCCCTGTCAAACGTTGTCGGCGATTCCGTGCGCTCCGAGAAGAAGCTGTACGACGTGGAAATTCGACACGGTCTGCTGCAGCTGTTCGACGGGCTGCAGTTCCTACACAACGACGCCAAAATCGTTCACCGCAACATCAGTGCCGAGACGATTGTGATCAACAAGAATCGTAGCTGGAAGTTATTTGGCTTCGATTTTTGCATAGCCAATCAGCCGGCAACGGATGGCACACCACATTGGCCTTGCCGGGAGTACACCACATCGTTGCACGTTCTGGCGCAGCCGAGTCTCGAGTACACGGCGCCGGAGCTGGCCCTAAACAGTGTGAACACCCCGGATAGTGATCTCTTCTCCCTGGGTTTGTTCACTGAATGATCACTATGGCTTAAAAATGCTTTAATCTCCCCAATTCCTTTCAGGCGTGCTTATCTTTACCATTTATGCGGGCAAGCCTTTGAAAATGTTCGGCAGCGACTACAGTGGCTTCAGGAGATATTGCAACGAATTGAACCAGCGCAAATATCCAGCCATGAATACAATTCCCAATGAGCTGACGGAGAGTCTGAAAGCGCTGCTGCATCCCAGCGCCAGTCTACGGCCCAAGCTGCATGAGCTCAAGCAGATCGTATACTTTCAGGATGTGGGTGTGAAGACTCTCAGTTATCTGGATTCCCTCTACCAGTGGGACAATCTGCAAAAGTCGAAGTTCTACAAGGGACTGCCGCAAATCATTCCGACGCTGCCGCACCGCGTGAATCTCCACTCGATTCTGCCTTATCTGGTCAAGGAGTTTGTCAACTCGCCAATGATTCCGTTTGTTCTGCCCAATGTCCTCCTAATAGCCGAGATGAGCAGCCAGCGGGAATACTGCGACCACATACTGCCGCACCTAAAGCCCATTTTCAAGCTGACGGATCCCATACAGATTCTGCTGATATTCATGCAGAAAATGGATCTCCTGCTGAAGCTCACACCCGCAGAAGAAGTGAAGCAAAGTGTTCTGCCGCTGCTGTATCGGTCTTTGGAGTGCGACATGCCACAGATCCAAGAACTCTGTCTGGCCGTCTTGCCCACATTCTCCACTCTGATCGACTACAACGCCATGAAAAACTCGGTTCTGCCGCGCATCAAGAAATTATGCCTGCAGAGCAGCAATGTCTCGGTGAAGGTCAACTGTATGATATCCATAGGTAAGCTGCTGGAGAACCTCGACAAGTGGCTGGTGCTGGACGAGATTCTGCCTTTCCTGCAGCAAATACAAAGCCGCGAGCCGGCCATTATCATGGGCATAATAGGTGAGTCCAGTGAAGACCACAAATATGTTCCCATAACTTAATTTCTTTGCCGTTTCCCAAGGAATCTATAAAATTGCCATGACAAACACGAAGCTGGGAATAACCAAGGATGTGATGGCACACAAGTGCGTGCCTTTCCTAGTGCCTCTCAGCGTGGAAAATGGCCTGACCATTGCTCAATTCAATACTATAATAGCATTGATTAAGGAGATGTTGGGCCGTGTGGAGCAAGAACAGCGCGAAAAGTTGCAGCAACTCTCTACCATCCAGCGAGACAATAAGTAAGACCAGAGGCCATAGCTTTTCCTTTCGAATGCTTTTATTGATATGCATTAATATGATTTACAGACCCAAAGATGCTTCCGAGATATTGGCCAACGAATTGGAGAGCAGCACAATTTCGCCTAGTGCCAGCAATGGCAACAAAAACAACGATGACATGTTCTCCGGCTTTACAGTGGGTCAGCCACAAGGCGCCTCAGTCACCGCTGCCAGCGCACTGGCGCCCATGAAGACCAGAGAACAGCTCAAGTAGGAATCAGCAGTCCAGAATGAAGCGGTGAAAACTCAAGAACCCCCTTTGCTATTCCAGAATATCGCACAATACAATGAACATACCAGCCGTGATCCCCTCACTGCCCGCAGCACCCACAGCAGCAGGAGCCTCGAAGCCAGACATTCTCTCCTCGCTGATGCAGAGTAACCTGAGCAGCCTGGCACCAGCTCCCAGTCCCAACAATGGCTGGCACAGTGCCAATCCTCTGGTGATGAACCATCAGCTCGCATCGCCGCAGGCCAGCAACAATAACTTCTCATCGCTGGACGACCTGGATCCCTTTGGAAGTGGAAGTGGCGGTGGCAATAGCAGTGGTGGTGCCCCAAAGCCGAACAATACGAACGGTGCCAATATGTACACGCTGCAGCAGCCACAAGTGAACTATATTTATCCAACGGGTTACAGCTTAAACAGCATTCAGCAGCAGCAACAGCAGCAGAGTCTGAGCATGAACAACGCCATGGCGCCACCAACCACACTCGTGCCGCAGATGCAGAAGGTGATGCAGGCAACTGATAACCAGAACATCAATGCACTCTCCCAGCAGGACATACTTAACTTTTTGAACTAGACACAATCGTAGCCAAATTAACCAATTCCATATATCTAATATATATAAATTTACCTGTTCGAATGTGTATCATGTGTGTGTGAGTGTATGTTTGGAACGTTTTAAATTATATTTATTATGTAGATTTTAACGCTGGTCGGGTCCTATTGGTCCTGTCCACTGTTCGTTGTCACATTCCGCAACGCAAACGATATCAAATGTGAAACGAATGCATGTAGCATTAATTATAGCGTATGTATTATTATTGTTAGCTAGACAAAAAGCCAACCAACTATCCGTGTACTTGTCCCCCCGGTGCATTGTGCAATTGCTCCTTAACTATATTTTACAAAATATATCAATTCAACAGCATTTGATTCGTACTTTTCTATTTCGATAGTAAAAATTCAATGCAATATTTTGGATCACCACCAAAAAGCACCAAAAGTTTGCTTCTTGTCATAGTGATTTTTTACACGCAGTAGATAATTATTTAGACTCGATCCCAAGTACAAGTAACCATCGAGTTCTAGAACATGTGAAATTCCTGAAGCCGTCGAATCGAAGCCGTGCAACGAGTCCACGATCTTGCCGTTCCAATCCACGCGCACCACAGTGGTGCGTCTGGGGCTCTGCATCTGAAGATACTTGCTGAAGAGACGGAACGCCACAGGATAACCCTTATTGAAGTATAAACTGTCAAGGCAGCGTAAGGGCAAACGCAGCATGGCCAGCAATCGGGCTATATAGTTGCGAAATAGCGGATGAGGGGCCAACATGGCAAATAAATTGGACTTCCCATTGTCTGCACTAATGACCAACGGCACCCATATGCCCTCGGCATCAGGGGTCAGGTTATCCGGCAAACCTGGCAGACCATCCACAAATACCTCGCTCTCACCAGCGTTGGGTCCCTTTAGGTGATACTTGGTCAGGCGCATGGCCGCTGTCTCGGCAACGACAATAAATTCCTCATCAGGGCTCAGGGCCAGACCATTCGCAAAATGTAGCCCATCCAAAAGCACTTCGCTTACATTGTTCGCCCGATTATATCTGAATAGGCTGAAAGAGGAGTCCATCATTAGCTGCTGATCAATTTAGATCTTCCGTTCACATGCACTTACCGGCCCGAGGGATTGGCAACGACAGCGTACAACAGGTCGTCCGATATGGAGTCGGTCCAGTAGATATCTCTGTCCCTTTTTCTACTGACTGCCACGCCGTTAAAGAGATTTCCTGGGCGATTCACAGTCTTGCCCGGTAGATCCTGCTGCGGCGACACCAACAATGACTTATGGTTCGTATCCAGATCCACTTCCCATATACCTAAAAAGCCATCAGCCACAATCAAATTGTTTCCTTGAGTGTCAAAGGCCATGCCCAAGGGTATTCCGCAGGGAGATAACTGGAAGATGTTATCTGAAAGAGGGGAAACCCCTAAAATGGAGATCTCTTTTACTGCTGCTTTGCTTACCACAGGGCTGCCCGATCTTTGCAAAATACGCAATGTGTCCATTCTTATTTTCATCCAATGTTATCCTGGCTAAATTTCCTCCTGGCAGGCCTGTGTAGATCTCATTATTGTGCGCTATGAGACACTCGGGGCAAAAAGCAGCACCCTGCAGGAGACGCTCAGCTTCATCCAGGCGATGGTTTGGCTTTAGATTACCTTCTAGTTCTTTCGGCTTGGTTATCCTTCACAAATCCAAGACATATAAGAAGTAATGCCGATTAAATAAATATACAACTTACGAGAACTCCGTGAAGGGGAAAGTCGTTCTAGGCGGCAGTCCGGGCAGATATAAGATGACCAACGTTATAATTGCTATGTTCCTAAATTTCCTACTCAATGCGATTAACATGGCGTCAGTCTTATAAACTAATATACTTAGCAACTAAATATAAAATGTATGGGATACTACTGACAAATACGACTTAGAGGAAAAAGAAAATCTAACTGGATTAGATTTCACTTGAAATAAATTTCCTAACGATGATATAGAGTCGCATTAAATCGGATCTAGGAAAATACCAATAAAACCTGGCATCCAACCTTAAAAAAGGAAACAAAGAACTTTCAAATTTAATCATTTATTTTTGGCAGATGCAGAGCGTGCTTAATCATGATTACATATTCGACATAGTCTTATTCAAAGATTTCCACTTTGTACTACTACTTCTATAACAGCTTTGAGTATCGTCTTAACCTTATGAGAGGAGATATCACGATCAAAGTAGCTAATCTCTTGCTAAACTATGTGCATCCCAGATCTAAAACAATTCAAAATGCCAGCCACTAAAACAATGCGACTAACTAACAAGCCCCCTATTTCGGCCTAGTCCTAGTCCCCTAACAAATAGTTAAGCTAAAAGCTATTTAACAATACTAAGTCGTTGCTCAGGTCTCCACCAGGATGTGCGTGAACAGACTGTGCATCCTTCGTTCGACCTCGTTGTAGACCAGCGTGCTAAGGCCATCAATAAATCGGCGCATTTCAGCTCGTTGAAGGAGTGCCCGACGATGCTCATTGGGTTTCTCCGGCTTGTGCTTCAACATCGTGTATTCACTGTACTCCGGAGCAAAGCGGCAGATGTCGATTCCCTCGCTCATTATGCGCAAATAGAGATCGTCATCTTCGCCGCCCCAGCCATGGTATTCATTGGACATTCCGTTTATCTGCTTAAACTGATTGGCAGTTATGGCCACGACACCGCCAAACAGGCCTTGGTAGGGAAGGTGGAAACGCCAGTGGTCCAGCGCCGGGCACAGGTGACGGGGCTTCTCCGAACAGGCATACATCTGCGCGGAGTTGAGCGGCATGAGGTCCACGTCGTGCAGGATGAGGCACGGAAAACCGTACTCGTCCGCCACCTTGGCCCCGATGTTCAGGAGCATGGCGCGGTTGAATGGCTTTTCGTCGTACTGCTCGACCAGAAAAATTCGATAGTGGATCAGTTGGTGGCGCAGATAGTTGTGCATATAGGTGAGGAAGGCGCGCAGCTGCTTCTCCCGCTGGCGATACGGCACAATAATGGCGGTGCTGTACCGAGCCTGACACTGCTCCGGCTGGAACTCCCCTCCTGGCCAGATCTCCTCCTCATGATGAACAGTCTCGTGGTAGTATGCGCTGCTGTACACAAATCTGTTGTTTGCAATGATGTCCGTGTAGCTACATTCGAATGTCTGTTGCAGGGAGACATTAAGCGTGACCTGCGGCAGCAGCGCCTCCTCTATGTGGTCGCCACCGATGTAGTCGTAATGGGATGCAAAGCGGAAGGGAAGCGCTAAGTACACGATGAGCGTCACGATTGCAATGGTCTTCAGCAAGTCATAGATGTGGAGCCGCGGAAGCCGTACAAACATTATATTGGAGCGGGATCTGGACGTGGACTCCGTTACACATATCCGAAGAGATATTTAATATATGTACACATACATATGTAGTCAGGGCTGCACAGACACAGACCATTTGTTGTTGTTGCTGGGCGAATACCTCCATAATCAGATGTACTGTTGAGATACTTGACATACTTGAGCTCGCTTGCCATTTCCTAAATCAATAAACAAATAAGACGCTTCATTTCTTAAGAAAAGATAAGATACAACAGTCACAGTGGTTACACATCCGACCAAATTGCAGTGGGGAAGAGGACTTATCAAAAAGACTATTTGGCGGAAGGTGTCCGATCTCAGCGAGAGAATGAACCATAGCGAACACAAAAATAAGTGCTTGGTCTCCGAAGAACAGTTGTTGTGTTTTTCGATGATCGGTTTTTTCGGACACTTTGAAATGGTTGACGGTTATTTGCGAGCTCGTAAGGCTATCTTTGTCTTAGCAGTTAGTCAGTTGGCAAAGTCTAGTGTCATACGGCCATGATAATACGTGAACTACAAAAGATAGTTCGGCGCAGTTCATGCTGCGGTTGTTTGAACGAAAAGTGCCTTGTGGGTATTCTACAGTGGTCGCTGTTGCTAACTACATGCCATATGTAGCTAATTTGTAGAAAATTTTTATTTAGCGAGTAGCCGATTTTTTGCGAAGATCCTCAGCAATTTCCCAGGGCAAAATATTATAAACTTCCCAGGAAGGCGAGGATTTTTTATAGCGGGTGGATTTGAAATGAGCAAGGGAGTTACTAACATAATGGATAAATTGCTGAAATCAAAGTAAACTGTTTCATGGGAGATTAGTTATTCGATTATGTTATCTTTTTACTATAATTTATGGGTTTCCTTCCAAGGAGTAGCCCCAACACAACTAACTTCGACAAAAGCGTTACAGAGCGATGCCCACCAGCCATTGTAAAATTGTTAAATCTATTATTTCCGGCCATAAACTGCAATATTAGATGCGTGAGGGACTTACTTGCTGACCTATCTCGCTTAAACCTTATTTTAGATTGAATCCACTGAATGGAGTTTTTAAAATTAGTCAAACTTGTAGAAAAATGTTTCATCTATCAGTTAAAATTATTTGTTCAGCGTTTAGTACCCTATTCAGCTAGTTATATTGAATAGGAGATCAAAATCGAGAAATATGTTATATTTTTGGTATATTGCGGTATATTTTGAAGTCAGACCGTATACTTTATTGGGACTTTTTGAGGGATTTTGTGGAGGGATTTGGTTGAGGCAACATCATCCCAACAATTTCCTTTTTCATCTCAACAATTTCCCTTACATTCCATGCTCACTTACGTATTTTACCGTTGCCAACATTTTTTTGTATGGGCCAGCAGCATGTGCCCCGAAATTAGCGACACTGTCCCACAACATTTTAACGGAATTAAAACATTTTGCATACCCCTTAGGAGAGGATATTATCGAATTTAGGAAAAGTTTGTTTTACTAGGCACCAATTATTGCAGAAACTAGTCAGTCTCTATCTCAGATAATTTTACGGTTTTTGGCTTTCTTATAAAGACTGAAAATGGGTATCGGGATCGATTTGTTAGTAATAATAAATTCATCAAATGCATTATTGGGTCGAAAATTGTAAATATGTGCAAAATACAATATTTATTACGTTTTAAAGCATCTGGAAAAAAATAATTTTAACATTAATTAAATGAAAAAGGGTATACATATATCTATATTACCTTTTTTATACCAAATGACGTGACATTCCATGCTCACTTACGTTTTCTTACGTCGGATGTCATGCTCACTTAAATTTTATACCTTGGCTTAAACGTCATTTTAGAAACAATCTAAAAAAAAAGAGTCACTAAACTTAATCAATCTTGTAGACAATTGATTCATCAATCGTATAAAATTATGTGCTCAGGCCTGGGGGTTCTATTCAGCTAGTAATATTAAAGAGAATATCAAAAGCGAGGAATATGAGTTTCGAAAATTTTCAAAATTACCGCCACATTACCAAATATACTTTGTTATCGATGTTTTGTTGCATGATCGTTTCGAACTCATACCGTGAGAGTAAAAGAGAGTAAGAGCTCATACTCTAACGCGAAAATGAGAAAAAGAGCGCGTCTAGTGTCAAACCGATCGGCTCGACACAACATTTTGGTTTGAGCTTGGGTTGAGCCAAAAAAGGTATGGATAACGGGTAAATTTAGCCAAGGGAAATTTCACGGCTCGCACGATTTTCACCCTACCCGAAAAAATCCCCGATAGGCTTTGAGGGGCGCATGCGCCCCTCAAAGCCTATTTGTCAGCTGGGTGGATTTTGCCTTGCAGGCCTAACATATTCTGGGCCGTTTTGCCTGTTGTCCATACCCGATTTTTTCCGAAGAGCCTCAGCAATTTCCCAGGGAAAAATATTATAAACTTCCCAGGACGGCGAGGATTTTTTACAGCGCGCGGATTTGAAATGAGCAAGGGAGTTACTAAAATAATGGATAAATTGCTGAAATCAAAGTAGACTGTTTCATGGGAGATTAGTTATTCGATTATGTTGTCTTTTTACTATAATTTATGGGTTTCCTTCCAAGGAGTAGCCCCAACACTTTATAGCCCAAATTATAGTGAACAAATAAAACAATAGCCCCCAAAACAATTAACTTCGACACGAGCGTCACAGAGTGCTGCCCCCCAGCCATTGTAAAATGGTTAAATCTATTATTTGCGGCCATAAACTGCAATATTATGCTTTCTTAAAATCCTTATCCGTCCTTAAAATTAGCCATTCTTGTAGAAAATTGTTTTATCTATTGTATAAAATTATGTGTTCAGGCCCGAGGGTCCTAGTTAGCTAGTAATATTAAACGGAATATCAAATTGGGAAAATGTAAATTTAGGGGTGTCTGGCAAAAAAAATCGATGTTTGGAAAAACCATCGATGTCTGCAGTTAGGACTATCATCGATGTTTCTGGTGCCGGCAGATGCGTTTTCCTCTACTTGTTTATTTTATTTTGTTTAAAGATGACTTCAATTATTAAGCTGCACACGATATCCGGGGCAATGGACGAGTCGCCGCCATGCTACATACTCCAGATTGACGATGTGCGAATTCTGCTAGACTGCGGATGGGACGAGAAATTCGATGCCAATTTCATAAAGGAACTCAAAAGGTGTGTGCCAATAAATAATTAATAAACAAAAAATTTGAAACATTTATTTCAGGCAAGTGCACACACTAGATGCTGTGCTGCTCTCCCACCCGGATGCATACCATCTTGGCGCCCTGCCCTATCTGGTGGGGAAGCTGGGGCTCAATTGTCCCATTTACGCCACGATACCAGTGTTCAAGATGGGACAGATGTTTATGTACGATCTGTACATGTCACATTTCAACATGGGCGACTTTGATCTGTTCACGCTCGACGATGTGGACACCGCATTCGAGAAAATCACCCAGCTCAAGTACAACCAAACGGTTTCGTTAAAGGGCAAGGGCTATGGCATATCCATAACGCCTCTGAATGCTGGACACATGATTGGTGGCACCATTTGGAAGATAGTGAAGGTCGGCGAGGAGGATATTGTCTATGCCACCGACTTCAACCACAAGAAGGAGCGCCATCTGAGTGGCTGCGAACTGGACCGACTGCAGCGACCGTCGCTCCTCATTACCGACGCCTACAATGCACAATACCAGCAGGCGCGACGACGTGCCCGCGATGAGAAGCTGATGACGAACATCCTGCAGACCGTGAGAAACAATGGCAATGTCCTCATAGCCGCAGACACGGCGGGTCGGATGCTGGAGCTGGCCCACATGTTGGATCAGCTGTGGAAAAACAAAGAGTCGGGCCTGATGGCCTACTCGCTGGCCCTGCTAAACAATGTCTGTTACAACGTGGTTGAGTTCGCCAAGTCACAGATAGAGTGGATGAGCGACAAGCTGACCAAAGCCTTTGAGGGAGCCCGCAACAATCCCTTCCAGTTCAAGCACATTCAGCTGTGCCACACCCTGGCGGATGTGTACAAGCTGCCAGCCGGCCCGAAGGTGGTGCTGGCCAGCACGCCGGACCTGGAGAGCGGTTTCACGCGGGATCTCTTCATTCAGTGGGCCAGCAATGCCAACAATAGCATTATTCTGACCACCCGAACCTCCCCCGGCACATTAGCCATGGATCTGGTGGAGAACTATGCTCCGGGCAGGCAAATCGAGTTGGACGTACGGAGGCGCGTGGAGCTGGAAGGCGCCGAACTTGAAGAGTATCTGCGCACACAAGGCGAGAAGATTAACCCGCTTATTGCCAAGCCAGAACCGGAAGAGGAGAGCAGCTCCGAGTCCGAAGATGACATCGAAATGAGCGTCATCACGGGCAAACACGATATCGTCGTTCGTCCAGAGGGTCGACATCATTCCGGCTTCTTTAAATCCAACAAACGTCACCATGTGATGTTCCCCTACCACGAGGAGAAGATCAAGTACGATGAGTACGGCGAGATCATCAATCTGGATGATTATCGCATTGCGGATATGAGCAACATCGAATTTCCACCCGAGGAACAAAACAAGGAAAATGTGAAGAAAGAGGAGCCAGGCACAGGCAATGAACAGCAGGCCAATGGCGCCATGGACACCGACGTCCAGCTGCTGGAGAAGCCCACTAAACTGATTAACCAACGCAAAACGATCGAAGTGAATGCACAAATTCAACGGATCGACTTCGAGGGCCGTTCGGACGGTGAGTCCATGCTGAAAATTCTCTCGCAACTTCGACCGCGTCGCGTCATTGTTGTCCATGGGACGGAAGAGGGCACCCAGGTGGTGGCCAAACACTGCGAGCAGAATGTGGGTGCACGCGTCTTCACGCCGCAAAAGGGCGAGATCATCGACGTGACCACAGAGATTCACATCTACCAAGTGCGTCTGACCGAGGGTCTAGTCTCCCAGCTGCAGTTCCAGAAGGGCAAGGATGCGGAGGTGGCCTGGGTCGACGGCCGTCTGGGCATGCGTCTGAAAGCCATCGATGCTCCCCCCACTGCCATGGATGTGACGGTCGAGCAGGATGCGGCCATGCAGGAGGGGAAGACTCTCACACTGGAGACACTAGAGGAGGACGAGATTCCCGTCCACAATTCAGTGCTCATCAACGAGCTGAAACTCTCGGATTTCAAGCAAATTCTCCTACGAAACAACATCAACTCGGAGTTCTCGGGCGGCGTCCTCTGGTGCACCAATGGTACCTTGGCGCTGCGACGCGTTGATGCCGGCAAAGTGGCAATGGAGGGCTGCTTGTCGGAGGAATATTACAAGATCAGGGAGCTTCTCTACGAGCAGTATGCGATCGTTTAAGATTAAAGTTTATTCTATTAGTAATAGTATTTTGTTGCAATTTTTATGGTACTTTTATTTACAAGTTTATAGAAATTGGGCCATGGGATCTTCAGCGCGTGGTCGCTTCCTTTTCCATTCCTCGATCTCGTCCTCGGTGGGCGCCTTCACATCGTACATGCTGTTGTATGGTCTCTTGCGATCGTCCAGATCCTCTTGGATATTCTTTTCTGTCGCTTTCGCCTTCTCCTTGGCTTCCTTTTCTTTCGTCTCCTTGCGCTTTCGCTGCTCCTTGGCCTTCCTTCTCTTTTCTCGCCTCTTGGACTTCTTTTTCGACTTTTTCTTCTCATGAACGTCTGGCTCCTCCTCTTCTGAGGATGATTCCGAACTGGGCGCAGAGTCCGCCTCTGAGGCGAACTTCTCCGGAGGATCCTCTTGGACTCTGGTCTCAGTATCGACGGATGTTTCTGAAGGCACTGCTAAGGCGGAGCTATTTGACTGCTGTTGATGGTCTGAATAGCCTTCCGGCTCCTGCATGCCCACGCAGTAGGAGTTCTTGATGAAGGACTTGCAACACTTGTAGCCCCAGCGGCCGGCATTCCAAAAGCTGCCCCACACTGTGGTGTGATTATTGATATACACGTCTTCCTCGTAGATACTGCGCGCCTTGGGCTTTTCCACGCCCTTGATGACCTTACCGCTGCGCGAGTACTCAATGTACTCCTCAGTCTGGGCAAGCAGCAGAGACTTGGGCGGCACCTTCAGATGCTCTTCGCCACCGTATTTCTCCACAATATGAGTTTTTGTCTGCAAGCAAAATGTGATGAAGAAATTTAAGCAAAAAAAAAAATGATAGGACTTACACTTGACTTAAACTGTTCCTTCTTCTGTTCGTACTCCTTTTGGAGTAGCTCCAACTTCGTGGGCTCGGCCAGCAGATGGACATCCACACCCTTGCCATGGGCCTCCCAAGCGAACAGTTGAGCAGTGGCTTGGGCTGTCGTGTCGCCAGAGAAGCGCACAAAGTTCTCGCCGGCAAACTCGGCTCTAGAAATGGAGAGTATATTAGAATATAATTTATCGTCTGACCAGGTATCCTTGCAACACTTACTCCTCCGCAGGCGTTGCAGGATTCGGATTGTCACGCATAGAGCGGGTCTTGGGATCATAGTAGGCGGAATTGGGATCCAAATTTCTCAGATATTTTGCTGTATCCTCGCGAATACGCAAATTTCGCACAGTAATCCGCTGTTTGGAGTCCACCTTTGTGCCGGGCATGTCCACTTCGTCGACGTATTTGTCCTCGTTTCCCTCCTCGTCCGAGATCTCCGCATCGGGGTCTGATTAGGATGGAGATTGTTAGAAGCTATCGGTGGAAGTAAGTAAATGATTTCCTTACCATTTTTAAGCTTTTCAGCTTTCAGCTGCCGCTTGGCCTCCTCCACTTTTTCGTACTCTTCGACAATCTCCCGGTGATTGGCCGGATCGTAGGAGCTCCATCGATCGCGTTTCTCATCGTAGTTGATGGAGGCTTCACTCACGATATGCTCGTCGTGCACCACAATCGACTCTGCATACCTCGCCTGCACCTTGCGCGGCCGCTCCAGGCAATCCTTCTTCTTGTGTGTCATGGCGCCGCAGTTCTCGCAGGCGCCCTTTCGGAACTTGGTCACAATTTTGGTGGTGTCAAGACCCTTGGGTGCCCGCTTGTCCAACTGGCCCTGCTCATCCTCGTGCTGTGGCCGCTGATGCTTCAGTGTGGGCCCCTGGGTGCCATAGTACCAGGGAGCGTTGGAAATGTACTGCGGAATGTGCGGATTGATGTCGCGACCCTCCTCATCGACGGCGGCTGGGGCTGTACCCGCCTTTCTCGCCTCCTCCAACTCCTTGGCCTTGCGCCAATCCTCGCGGGACTTTTTCTTTGGCTCCTCCTCGGCATCCTGGTCAGCTTTGTTGTTGATTATCTGCGAGACGGGAGTACGCACTTGCCCCGAACTCATTTTGGATTACGGATTGTTGTGTATATAGTGAATTTAAGCCAAAATCCCGTTTTCTTTTATCTACGGGACCAGACAGATCGTGAAACATAAACAAGTGACAGGGCTGCGAAACAATCGATTGTATCCCTAGTGCAACAGAAATTTGCTACATGTAGTTGTCATGTAGCAAAATAAATTTTAGTAATATTTTACACTTTAAATTTTACGTAAAATTAAAATGTTTACTTTCTATTTTACTTTCTATTTAACTCAATTGGCTTAAATGTTTTTATGGTGGGTTACGCCTAGTACTCAGATACGAAAAAAGTGCTAGCAAACAGAGCCAGGGTTGATATTCGCATGAAACCGATAAAAAAATGTTGAATGCAAAATGCGTTTGCTAGGGTCAGTTTGAAAGTAGTACTCAGATCACCAAGCAAACACGCCGATATATGTATGTATGCTGGAAAAGTATTTCCTGGTATTTGTGGAGGTTGTGAACGTGAATGTGTGTGAGTACGATAACAACACAATGCACAAAACAAAAACCAAACAAGCTACATGGAGAATTTTGCGACGACTACATTATGAAATTAATAAAGGCTGTCGAGAAAAGGGAATTGTTATGTTAAATAGGGAATACAAAAATATTTTATTGCATTTCTGTTCAGCAAAACCGGATTTATCCAATATTGCGGTGCTTTATCTGTGGATTGTCGTTCTCCGGCGCCATAGCGCTTACAAATAATACATTCCTGCTTGCTTTGCTACAAAATTTGAATTTTGAACGGATTCATTTCTATACAGTGTTACCGTAGGACCTGCACACTTGGTCACACCCGGCCACCAGTATTTTTATATTGCACGTTTTGCACATATCAAGTAGAAGAAGAAAAGTAAAAGAAACAAAAGAAAAAAGGACCACATAATTTTAAATGACAAATTAATCATTTTTCTACAAGATTGGCAAGTGTCGCCGGTCGATAGTCGATAGCGATAGGCGGATTTAGTATATCTAATATTTGGTCTAGTATATGGAAATGTATGGATTTTAAGCTCTGCAATGTACGGGCATATTTTCAGGCGCCATAATTTTCCGCCATAGTTTTAAAATTTCTTTTTCGCGTGGTTCAAAGCAGGACATACTGCGGTAAGAATAGAATAGTTGAGAATAGAACAGAATAGAATAGAATAGAATAGAATAGTTGCATTGTATGTGAGGTTATGTTAAGCATTCTTTTGGATAGAATAAAACGGGCTTTCCGGACCCAACGGACCTAGTGGGCTTACCGAAACAAGCTGCTTCTTGCGGGGAAATACGGGCCGTTTAAAGGCAACTCCGCGGGACCACCGACAGCAAGTTTTCCTTCTTGGCAAAGGTCCAAGTTCCCATTGTTTTCAAAATAAAACAACAGTGCGACCGATATTGCGTTTGTCCGATTTTCTAAATATTTTCACCCTGTTCGCCTATTTTGGAGTTACTAGTTACCACTAGTTACAACAAAAACTAGCATATCAAAATTTAAATTTTGGCGCGTAATAATTATGGCTGAGGAAAAAAGGTGTACATTTTTTATGGCGAGTTAAGCGGGTTAAGTCAGTTCGTTCACTTCAGCGAATAGTTCTTTTGTGCGTTTTACAGCACTCGTTTTTCTCTTCTTCGTAGAACACTCAAAAAACTGGATCGTTCATGAACGACCCAACACTTTGGCGTGAATTTTTATCAATTAATACACACGAATTGATTCGAGGAAATATCCAACCCAGCAATGCACAACTATTGTCAGAAAAGGAAAATGTTGGATACGTGATTTTGTGATTCGCGAAGAGCAAGAAAAAACAAAGAAAATTCCTTGAGATACAACCAATTTCAACTGTGCAAACAGGGTGCGTGTTCGTGTGCGTGCATCTGTATCTGTGTCTGTGTATCTGTGTGTGTGGGTTCTAGTGTCAAGGCATCCTTAATTTTTTCGCACACATAGCTCAACATTTTTTCTCTAATATACCAACAATAGAGAGAGAGAGGGAGAGAGCGCCAGAAAGAGAGCGCCAGCAGCAACGCGGAGAGAGCAAAGGTAAGGTAATTGAGGTGTAATGTAACGTAATGTAAACGCGCTCGCTCTCTTCTATTTTCTCTCACCCACACCAACGCGCACACTCAGATTCGCCTTCGTTTTTCCCAATTAGAAAATTACACATTTTCCAATTGAGTTTTCTACTATTAATTAATCCGGATTTAATATTAATTCTAATTCTATGCGAAGTGGAATCCGGACCTGTAAATCGCGTGTGCCCCTCTAATCTTGAGTGTGTTCGTGTGTGTGTATTGTTGGTGCTGGAATTTTTTTGTGTTGGTGTGATGCTGCTGCTGCTGTCTTGTAGTAGGTAGTAGTGGGTGGATGGCGATAGGGGTAAGGGGAGGCATTAGGATTGCTTGTTATTATTTCTTTGTTGTTTTATCTCTGAAAAAATAGCTTCTGTTCTCCTATGTGGTGTGTGCCCATACCGATTCCGTCGTACATGCATCAAAAACAATTTGCATAAAAAAGGGGAACAAACTGCCATCAAAAGATGTAAGACCTAATCAAAGCTAAATTGGAGGCACCTTGAGAAAAACAACTTGTGCCCCTTCCAAAAATTCTTTAGAATTAAATCGTTTCGATAGTACTATTATGAAACGTTTCCTTTCCTGTAGAGACGCTCTACAGTACAGTTATTATATTATACGAGAGATCGGAACGAAATGGCGAAAGATTGAAAAAGTTGTGCAAACACTGCATCCGCTGACTCCTTGGAATGATAATGATTTATATGTGGGGGAAATATTACCACAACAGATGATGGTCGTGTACTATTTTCGATTTTCTGTTTCATGGACTGTTGTCGTTTGAGCGATTGCCTAATGCCCCCCAAACGAATGCATATATCTACATAATACATGTATGTATGTATGTACATATATACCGTTGTGTGTTTGTAAGAGTGGATTCCATCAATGTGAGGGCGACCTTGGGAGTGAATCGGGTGAACCGTGTATAGCATTATATTTATGAGTGTCAATGACCTGCACTAACATTCATTGCCCCATAGAGAAAGTTCTGAACGTCACTCGGTCATTTCATTAATAAATTCTTATCTGATCTTGCAATTTCAGATCAGCCACAGACCCAGACACACACCCACACACGACCACAGAGTGGTTCCTGCTGTTCTCCGAACCAAACCACCGCCGCTGCTGACTCACAAGACGCAGTCCGCCTGCTGCTACCTGGGATCGTTGCACTAAAGATATACCCCCTCTCCAGAGACCACAAAGCCAAAACAGGCGAGAGGAGTTAAATCTCAGGAGAGTCAAGGGTCAAGTCAAGCAAGGGCAAACGGGGGGCAATGACAATGTTTACGGGCAAGCTGCAGATCAAGGTGTGCGAGGCGAGCGGCCTGCGTCCGACAGATTTCCAGAAGCGCCACAACCTAACATTCGGCAAACTAGCCGATGAGCAGCTCATTGATCCCTACGTCTCAATAGATGTCGACGAGAGTCACTTTGGTGAGTGAATCCCCATCTCCCCGCCCCCTAGCGATTGACGATCCCTTACTAATCTCTCCATCCTTAGATCGATCCACCACACGCCCAAAGACATTCGATCCTGTCTGGAATGAGCAGTTCGTGCACGATGTTAACAATGCCAAGAACATCAACTTGACCGTCTTTCACGATGCGGCCCTGCCGCCGGATGATTTTGTGGCCAATGCTATTATATCGTTCGAAGATCTTATGCAGAGCGAGACAGGCGCTCCAGATCTATGGGTAAGCCTCAACAGAACCATTTTTAATACACCTTTATAACATATATGACTTTTTGCAGGTCAACCTGGAGCCACAGGGGAAGATCCATATCATCATTGAGCTGAAGAAATGCAATGGTGGGTGCTCGGAATTCCAAAAATTCGTTAGACATTTCCCATGTGTAACCCTGTGATCCTTTTATTTAGATCAAGCCAAAGCCGAGGCCGAGGTGGAACGCACTGTGGCCGTCAATAAGGAGTTCAAAGAGCGCGCTGGCTTCAATCGCCGTCGAGGAGCCATGCGACGTCGTGTGCACCAGGTGAGTGCCTCTCAGAGTACTTTGGAATGCCATTGACACTGAACTTTTGCATATCTTTTGCAATTCCAGGTGAATGGTCACAAGTTCATGGCAACATTTTTGCGTCAACCCACCTTCTGTTCGCATTGTCGGGAGTTTATCTGGTAAGTGGAGCGCTCCGCTCCGGCCTTGGCCGGCACACATAATCGTACAATATCAGTAACGTACTCACCGTACTCAGCCGTACAGAGCTGAACATCTACCGTACCATTATTTCTAAGTTGTATTTGCAGTGATTAATATCTACATAAACATGCATATAATTTCGGGAATTATTTTATTTATCCACACACCTATCCCCTCACTCTCTCCCTTTCTTTCTCTCACACCATCTCTCTAAAACTATTTATGATTTGATTTGAATCGAGTTGAGTAGATCTTATTTCTATGTTCTTAATGTATCATCCCCTCATCACTCGCCTTTGGGTCTCTTACGCCGAGTTTTTGATTTCCTATTAGCTATTTATTGTTTCCATTGATATTAACCCTGGTTTCTATTCAAGTGGGTCCCGGGTCTCATTTTAAAAGCTGCTTTTGGGGTCAGGAACTCATGAACAACAGCTAATGCTTGATTTTCTTTTGGGTTTCACTGGCGGTTCATTCATACACATACCACATCACATCAGATCACACCACTCCACACCACACACACAAACACACAATCTTCATTCAGTTACCGAAAAAAAATATATATACATACAATAGCCATGGAATTTCTTGCCTTTTTGCAGGGGAATTGGTAAACAAGGCTATCAATGTCAAGGTATGTGTTTTGCTTCAAACTAAACGGAACCAGAGCCAACGGGTCCTCCTGGGTCCCTGGGTGCCCTGGTGCTTTGGAGCTCTAGGAGTGGAGAGCCTTCAACAAGCTCTGCTCTGCTCCCCATTATCCATATCACTTTGCATTTGCTTGTTACGTTCGTTATTCGTTGTTCGTTACTCATTTTATTCGTTGTTTGCTGTTGTCGTTGTCCATGTTGTTGTCGTTGTCGTTGTTGATGTTGTTGCTATTCGATTGAAAGAACAATAGCATCTGGATATTGTTCGTCTAGCTGCATTATTACTTATGTACTATATTGTTTTTTTTTACCTAATGAAACAAAAGGGATAAATGCTTTTATTGATTGGATGTGGATGTGGATGTCGCTGCACCCTTGCCAAACGTTCAGCATTGTCCATTCTGGACTCTGCCATGGATGCATCGTTCACCTGCTCGTTCATGTCCTGTCCACTCTCTCACCCCCTCTTTCTATCTCTCTTCGGACAGTTTGGTATCCTGGCACTGGTCCTGTCCGCTCTGCACCACTACTAATCGATTGGGTTGCCATCACATTGCCTTGTCCTTCATTTAGCAACGGGAGAATGAACTGAACGTTTTGCTGTACTAATTTGTGTCTGTCAGGAAAAGCTTGTCGTAATTGTAACCCATCTTCAAGTCTTTAGGACCAATGTATCCTATATATTAATTGTTATCCCTGGATTTATTTAGTTTGCTAAAGTATAAACGGAAGCATTAGCTTCAAAATATTCCACGCGCTATCAATTCTATTCTATTCCATCTATCTATTTTATCGCCATCTTATGTCCGATTTTTGAGAATAATAATAATTATTTTCTACACTTTTCTTATTGGATGCATGCCTGAAGTATTTTGAAAACAAAAGGAACAGAAGAAGATTTAGAAGGGAACATTTTTTCTATATAACTTTTATTGGGAATTTTTTAAGGATATTCAAAGCTTCGGGTCCGCCGAAGAAGGTCCTATTCTCTTGTGCTACTTTTTTTTTATAATTTATTTCTGCCAAATAAAAGTCGTATACAAGTTTAATTTTGGTTTCGACATCTGCCCGAAGCATCTGAATGTTGTGATTAAAAACTTTTGTGTACACCTGAACGAACACTAATTGGCGCACAGGCACAGAGCACTCACAACTCAACTAAACTTCACCTGACCAACACTCACAACATGTGAATAATCAATTCTGCACCAAAGAAATCGCACAATTACTCAGAGATTTCGCCTAATTATATATGCCCTCTCAGTGGTGATATTCGATGGAGAGGACAGTGCAAAAAAGAACCCAAATCGCATGGAATGCCATCATTGAGAGCCTTTGTGTCTAACCCTGAATGTTTCAATGAGCTTGAGTAAACGATATGATATCCTGTAAATATACATCAAACATTTATTCGTATATCTAGAGTCTTGAGTTTCCCCATAAATTGTCCTGAAATCTGCAATGCACCCCGCTCTGCTCTGCTCTGCGGGATGATGATGGAATCAAAGCGAAGCATAGCATAAAATCCATTCCATCCAGCATTCAGTTGCCCAGTTCCGAGTGGAGATATTAATGATATATCATTGTTTTTGGTCTCTCTCCTCATCATTTCTAGTCTGCACCTTAGTTGTACATAAAAAATGTCATCTGTCCGTCGTGTCCAAGTGTCCGGGCATGCGCGACGAGGTAAGCAACCCGATACTCTTCCATGTGCACTCAGATCAAAGGTAACCCCCCAATCCAATCCAATTATTCTTGTCTAGCAGCAGACCAAAGTGGAAGTGGTCCCTGCCGGCCAGAGATTCAACGTCAATGTGCCCCACCGGTTTGTGGTGCACAGCTACAAGCGGTTCACCTTCTGCGACCACTGCGGCTCTCTGCTGTACGGACTCATCAAGCAGGGACTACAGTGCGAGACCTGCTGCATGAATGTGCACAAGCGCTGCCAGAAAAACGTGGCCAACACGTGCGGCATCAACACCAAGCAGATGGCCGAGATTCTCAGCTCGCTGGGCATTTCGCCGGACAAGCAGGGCCAACAGCGCCGCTCGAAGTACTTGAACCAGCAGGGCGGGGAGGATAACTACGGCGCCTCGCTGGGCGGCGACGGGGACAATGCGCCTGGTGCCTCGTTCCGCAGTGGCACAATGTCGGCCGACAGTCTGGCCACCTCCACCAGCACGCTGACCAGCGGGTACAATAGCAGCAGCTGCATGAGCCTGGCCGTGGGCGGAGCCACCGGGGACACTCGCCCCGGCAAGTGCTCGCTGCTGGACTTTAACTTCATCAAGGTTCTGGGCAAGGGATCGTTTGGCAAGGTGATGCTCGCCGAGAAGAAGGGCACCGACGAGATATATGCCATCAAGGTGCTGAAGAAGGATGCCATCATTCAGGACGACGATGTGGACTGCACCATGACGGAGAAGCGCATCCTGGCGTTGGCCGCCAACCATCCCTTCCTGACTGCGTTACATTCCTGTTTTCAGACTC
Organism: Drosophila athabasca; assembly: GCA_008121215.1. NCBI lineage: Eukaryota > Metazoa > Arthropoda > Insecta > Diptera > Drosophilidae > Drosophila > Drosophila athabasca. The sequence continues at coordinate 14,387,651 of CM017793.1, forward strand.
CGGATCGCCTGTTTTTCGTGATGGAGTACGTAAATGGCGGTGACTTGATGTTCCAGATACAGAAGGCTCGTCGATTCGAGGCAGCCCGTGCCGCCTTCTATGCAGCGGAGGTGACATTGGCGCTGCAATTCCTCCACACCCACGGTGTCATCTATCGCGATCTGAAGCTGGACAACATTCTGCTCGATCAGGAGGGTCACTGCAAGCTGGCCGATTTTGGCATGTGCAAGGAGGGCATCATGAACGGCATGCTGACCACAACGTTCTGTGGCACACCCGATTACATCGCCCCGGAGATACTCAAGGAGCAGGAATACGGAGCCTCCGTCGACTGGTGGGCGCTGGGCGTGCTCATGTACGAGATGATGGCAGGCCAGCCGCCATTCGAGGCTGACAATGAGGACGAGCTCTTCGACTCGATCATGCACGACGATGTCCTCTATCCCGTTTGGCTGTCCCGCGAAGCCGTTTCCATATTAAAGGGTAATTTTCCATCGCTTTCTTATTATGTGTACTGAGCTAATGTAGTGGCTTCCTTTCTGTACAGGTTTTCTCACCAAAAATCCGGAACAGCGTCTGGGCTGCACTGGCGATGAGAACGAGATACGCAAGCATCCATTTTTCAATAAGCTTGACTGGAAGGAGCTGGAGAAGCGCAACATAAAGCCACCATTCCGACCAAAAATGGTTAGTTTTGAGAGATCATTCCCATACATTTTGAGTTAACTTTTGTAAATCCGTAGAAAAACCCACGTGATGCCAACAATTTCGATGCGGAGTTCACCAAGGAGGATCCGGTGCTGACACCCATCGGAAACGAGGTCATACGTTGCATCAACCAGGACGAGTTCGCTGGCTTCTCCTTTGTTAATCCCAAGTTCGGACCAGAGCGCAAAGTCTATTAGAGCCCAACGATAGTAGCTAATTTTCCCTTTCACTTTTGGAGGCACCGCATCCGATCTGATCCGCCGAAATAACAAAAACCCGACACAGTTTGAGCTCCACCCACCGAAGGGGCCGGGCCGTATAGATCAGTCAGTGAGTTAGTTTTAAATTGGGTGGACATACAGATCGATATGTGCCGTCATCTACCATCAACCATCTAGTGTCTAGCGTATTCCTCTAGCGTATATCCGTAGCACAAGCTAACTATTTGTATTGTTTCTCGATGAAATCGCTTCATTGTTGTCTGTTTTCCAGTTGTAGTCGTTGTCCTTATTTCGTTCTAAATCCTAGGTTCGAAGCAGAGAAGTGAAACATTGCAAGTACCGTAGATCGATCACTGATTGTCACGCGAAGCCATAGCCATCTCCACAACCAACAACCAGTGCCAAAGCTGCTGCTTAGCTTCGACTTGAATGGTGCGCACAAGGCAGAAAGAACCAAATTGTTAAGTTTCCCCAGATTCCTCTTCCATTTCCGCTTTAAGCTTCAAGCTAAAGCATGGAGCCTGCCTCCGCTGCTTAAAGAGTTTGAATTTATTTATTGTATTGTATTGAAGTTATGTTATTAGCCAAGCCAATCCACCTCCTCGACCCGCACCCGCACCCATCTAGTCAATGCCCTTGAGGGCTGCAATTGTGGCTCAGAGTGCATTTTGTTATTAGTTATTTATTGATTAATTGATTGTTTGATTGTTTAACGTGCCGAATCTCAAGTTTCGCACTTAAAGGCAGGCATAAAGACGGCCAGACAGCGTCCAAGCTTAGTTCTTGCTCCAAGCGAATCTCAAGGGAACCTCTAAAACACACAACATGTGCCGATCAGCAACGTGCCGTCTATAAAACAAATACCCCCAAAGCATATACACACAAATTTAATTTCAATTTTTATTATATGTATTTGAAATCTTGCACAACTTCCTTCTCAAGTATTAAAGCGATATTATTTTAAAATTTAACCTTATTGTTATACATACAAATATTTATAAAAAAAAAACTAAAACAAAAATCAAGCCAAAAAATCCTAAAACAAACGCATACAATTTACCATCAAAACAAAGAGAAAGTAAACCTAACTAATCATAGAATATAAAGCTAAAACAAACAAATGTCTATAAAATTCACATTAATTTATGTATGCTAAAAACCTAAAAACAAATTATGAATACAACCAAGAAATGTATTTAGTCCGTAAGCCGAAGAGAGAGGGGAGAAGAAAACAAACAAATTATATATATAATATACATACATAACGCATATAAAATTGTGAAACTAAAGGCATATTTATATAACAAACAAAACACTTAGCGTAATGAAAGGAATCCGAACAAAAGTTATACATATATGAAATTATATGGAAGAAGGATGAAGAGACGAGAGATACAATATTAACGATTATTATATGTTGATTTTAAAGCCAAAGACTCAAAGCTAAATTCTATTCTTAACAAATTTTAGTAGAACGCATCGAAATCTGTTAACTACTTCATTTAAATGTTGTTATTATTTAACGTGCGACATGCGATGCGATGGGTTAAAATTTGTTTCAGTTTACGTTTTTGATCTATCCACAGAGCAAAAGGAATTCTGCTAAAAGAAATCATTACAAAAAATATACTTATAATTATATTGGAAGGATGGATAGCCAAGGACCCTTCAAGGACAGGAGATTTATTAACTCTAAGCAGCGTTGTTAACTAAAAAAAAATATAACAGAAGTAAAAAAAAAATTCAGTGGAGTCAGAAGAAAGCACGAAACATAAAATTTGTATGTAATAATGAACGCCCAGTGTCTAATAATATGTATTTGTGAAATAGCAAGCGCTAGTTACCCATTTAAAATTTAAATGTTAACCTAAAGTATTCTCAAGAACGCATTTTACAAAAAAAAAAATAATTAAAAGGAAAAAAAAAGAAAGAAAAGAAGAATAAGGAGAAGACATAGGCAAAAATGTTACAATGATAAAAGAATAATTTTATAAAACAATAAGCTCAATCGCTAGACGATCCAGGCCATTAAAAAGATTGAAAGATTGAAAATATAGAAAAATAGTAGCCCTATTCAATTAAAGGAAAAGAAAGAAAATAATACAAAATATACAACAAATAGAGCAAAAACTCTCACAGATATACGCATCCAGCCAACATGATTAATTAATATGAGTATAGTCCTTTGGTCAGGTACGGTCAGGTCAGGTAATAAGCAAACAGAATAGAAAATATTGTTGGTTGTTTTCGAGAAGAAGCACATACAAAATACAAAGAAATGGAGGTAGAATGAATGTAAGAGAAGCGGGGAACAGGAACAGAAACAGGCAAGGGAATGGGAAAATGAAAAGAAAAGCACAAATCGCGGAACCTGAAACAAGTAAAATATTATAGGGAAATGTGAAACCAAAATGTTAGCTATAAGCTCACTCTTCAAATATGCAAAGCAAATTAGTGCAAATGCTCCCCCTTCCCCACTCTGAATCTGCTAAACACACTCATAAACACAAAATCTATAGGTCGAAGTCATTGCTTGCCAAAGAAGGGCTCCCTCCAGGAGAGCGATCCAGCCAGTGATATAGCTCTGAATGTATGAGATCCGATCACACAGATCAGATCCAGCTTAGCTAATGCTTTACTGGACAAGAACAAACACACACAACCGATACATATGTGCAACTTTTTCATGTACCTTTCGCATCTTAGATACTTAAAGAAAACATACAAACATACACTCGAAGGATTATTAACGGCAGCCCAGCCCCCTAATCACTGTCTAAAAGTTGTTAACTACAAAAACTACTAAGAAAATATATTGAATTATTTATTGAATGGCGTACAAAGCAGAACGCAAAAAACTGAAAGAGATGAAGTAGGACAAGAGGCATACTAAGAGGAAGAGTCATTGCAAAATTAATATTCATTAACAAAAAGTATTCAGAACACACAAAAACAAAACAAAAACCGAAGAAGTAACCAAACAAAAATTGGGAGGACGCATAAATAAAGTTAAGTTATGTTTAAACAAAAGCGATAAATAACTGTAAAGATAAAGTCAAGAGTCAACAGTTGATACGTTGTAAAAAAAAATATGATATATTAAAACAAAAAATTAAAAAAAAAAAAAAGAAAGAAAGGGAAGCCAAGAATAAGATGTGAAGTGTTAAAGCAGATACTAAATAAATGGTACGGAACAAGTGTACCGATGTGCAAAGATAACCAAAGATACCAAACTTGAAAACAACACAAATTGATTTATAATTTTAAGTGAAAACTAATTAATAAATAAAGAGGTAACACCTATGAAAAATGTACCCGCAAAAAGTGTTTTGAATCAATTTTGTACTGAAGCAGCATTGCCACATCGGAAAAGACCTCATGGACACCAGTGATGTGTACAAATCGCAGTGGACTGTCACCGGGTCATCAGGTACCCTACTTAGAGAACGAAAAAACAATAGGAGACCATTTTAACTTTTAAATTTTCACATCAAATAGTTCTTCTCTGCATCATTTATTATCTGTTCCTAACGGTTATTTTTAGATAGTAATCCTAAACCGAATATGAAAATCGGGGAATAACATTTCTGATAATGAACAATTAGTCAATTGTCGACCAGTGGGTATTAAAATAATCTCCATACAAAGAGAATTTAAGTATTGTTTTCCGCGGTTTACCTAAGGCGTTTAAGTGGTGTATAATGTAGCTTTATCAATTTTATCAAATCAAACTTAATTTGTTTCAAGAACTTAGGGTATGGAAAGTTCCATGCACAGGATTTTTTGTTTTTTCTCACATCTCACTCGCCATGGCTGGCTCTTAAATAAATGGCCAGGAATTTAGATACATGATGAACAAATTCTTGGAAAAGTCACCATAAAGGACGGAATACAAATTGTTCTGCGGAAAATGAATTACACTAGTCAACACGACAATTCCGCTGTGGCAAAGATCTGTCTTCTACATTTCTACATCTACATACATATCTACATATGTATATATTATATGTAATGAGTAATGAGCATTGGGAATGAATAGGCGCTTGGCAGGCGTTGCGTAGCCACTTAAATTTAATTTGTTCCTTCTGGCTATAATATTGATCCGACCTGATTTAGATTCGGCAATCTGGTAGATACGGTCAATCAATACGGTATTCTTAGTTTATAGCTAACCAGAAGGCGAGCCACACCTCACTTGCTTAAGTAACAAAACAAACACCGGTCGACAGACCGCAATTTAAAAACAAACTATTGACGATCAGATAAGGTCGTACCGTACATCGGGTGACGACCCAAAACAATTTTATACATTATAGAGATAGCTAGCTGAATCACCACTAGAGTCAGTGTTATCTCTAATTTTGAACAATTCGCATTCCGCCCTTTTCTGAGCTTCTCATAAGTAGAAGCTAAGCTGGAAGTGCTTATCCTGTTCGAGAAAATTATTTTGAACATTCAAAAAAGCTTGGTGGTTCGGTCGGTATAGAATATGGCAATATAAAGAATTGAAAAGACTGAAATAACACCACTACCTAAGCTCAAATTAAATAAAACTAGTTTTTAAATTTGTTTATTCAATTAGATTTTAGCTCTATATCTCCAGCATCTTCTATGGCTGCAAAGATGAGAGAGAACTTTAGATGACCTGGGCATTATCTTTGTACCTAACTTATGTTTTAATTCACATATTTCGGCCAACTCAAACAAAGCCAAGGCAGTTCTTGGATTTGTAAAAAGATGGTCTAAGGAATTTACTGACCCTTATACCACTAAAGTCTTGTACATATGTTTCTCTGGTTCGGCCTATCTTGGAATATGGTTCTTGTATCTGGTCCTCACTACCAAAAATTTCAAGATATGCTCGAATCAGTTCAAAAACAATTTCTCATCTTTGCTCTCCGTGGACTTAATTGGACCCTTCGATACATCTCCCCTCTTATGAAAGTAAGCTTTCCTCTTTATCTCCAACTCTGTCTTTTTAACTACTCTGATTATGAATCTCTCTTCGAGTACCGGGTATAATCAGTGCGAACAATGGATTATCTGACCAGAACGCACACCTTAGCTCCGAATTGGTAAGCAATTGAAACAAATAATCATAGAAATGGATTGCCATTTCTTTTGAAGCTATTCGACATTTCTATTGCAATTTTTGTCTAAGAGTTATTTTGAAGTGACAAACGTTTGAAATCAATGTTTTTATTTTTTTTTAGATTTAAACTTCACTTTTATATTTAAAATCTAATCCTGGATTTGGAGTCTAGGACAAGTCTGAGACCGACTTGGCTATCGTACGACTGCGCGAGAGATCCACCGCAAACTGTCTGGAATACTCCTTAACCCTTTCGGGACAGAGGAAGCTGCTCTCTTCATTTTGAGTATTCGGGGTAAATAGTTTTTGCTTTTGTTGGAGGATGCAGATGCACCCATCGATAACAGAAGAACTTTTTAAATTACAGCAACGAGCATGTATGTAAGTACAGTAGTTCGATCACGATTACGTCATTACACCAGTATACACCGGACCTGGCTTCTTTGTTACCAACTCAGATATTCCCACCGATGTAGTAAGAAATACGTAATTGTTGCCGTCTCTGGCATATATTGCATGATAACTCTCACCAATTCAATTAGACACTCCCCAAATATTTCCATGTTGAATGAGTTGCATCGATTTAGCGTTTTGAAGTCTCCCAAAAACTTTCCCATAGTGTATAATCGTTCCACCAGACGTTTAACTTCTTTAATTTCCTTGGCAATTCGGTTCTTAACATCATCACTCGGACTGTTATTGCTTGAAAAAACTAAGTTTCGCCATGTCTCTGATGTGAATTCCATGTTATATGTCTGTTCCAGGAAATTGTCCATGACCCGGTACTTTTTTGCCAACACGGTACGCCAATGGACAATATCCCACAGCACAGGGAAGTTCTCTGCAGCTTAATTCGCCCTTAGGTTGGCTGGGCATCCGTCCGATATTATGGCCATAAGGCGGGTCTGATACCCATGAGTCATAATATTCTGCAGAATGAACTGCAGTCCGGTGTCGATTGCCTCGGAGCCCAACACTTCTACTCCTATCCAGCTTTGAAAATAATATGTAAATATATTAAATATATATATGTATATATATATGTACATATGTATATACATATGTATATATACGAACACTTACCACTTTTATATATAAAACATTAAAATTGCTTCCGTCCAGGTTGAAGCTCGGTATCAAAAGAACCTTCCAGTTCCTGCAGCAGCAATTCCACGGCACGTGCAATTCGTCATATATTAGAACGAAGGGAGCCGTTGGCAAAAACTGCAGATTTGCAATGCAATTGATGATGACCCGTGGCAGCTCGTGGGCATGGTGTGGACGCATTATGTAGTTGAACGCATTTCGCAATTGATCTGCGCTATGATCCGGTCAAAAGTGAACAAAAAGGCGGTCCAGACCATCGTAGTCATCCATCGTTACACAGTTGAATGAATCAACTAGTACAGGAACTAATTCTTAAACAAAAATTACAAAAATAAAATATTGCTTTTCCCCAAAAAAACTTATAAGATTAATGACTTGAACCCAATTGAATCTGCCATGAATCTGGTCTCGAAACCAATTGGTCGACTTGAATCTGGCTGTTAAAAAAAGGTTCAACAATAAATGTTAGTTAGTTCACATGCATATACAATACATATATGTACATTTTACCGCCGCGTTTTAGATTTTTTATTGGATTTTTTCATTTTTCATGAATGTCCAGTTCGTTTTGTCGCTGAATTATCCAGAAAATGGATACCACCATGCTCAGTAGCTCCAACCGGCCGGACCGCAGGCCTATGCTCACTGCAGCGCAGTTCTTGTCGCCCCCCAGCGTGATAACGAATGGCTATAGGAAAGGAATCAAGGATACCACAGACACAGACAGCCGCCTGTTCCACCATATGTCGCCCTCCGGCGTGGAAGGAAATACGGGGCGCCACGGTCACGGTTCACCGGGTGGAGGTAATCAAGCTGCCGCCGACCATCACATCGAACGGCGCCTATAATCTCTATAGCAAGGGCGAGGAGGTGCGCGATCTGACCAGCGATTATGCAACCCCCGGTGCGGGTGCCGTCAATCTCAGCCTGAAGTCCAAATCGTTGCTTTTGATTTGCTTGTTCTTGACCATTTTTTGTGGTCAATCGGTTTTAACAGTTTTACAAAGTTCATCTTCGAGTAATCTACATTTTGAGATGTTTAATAAATTTTAATTTTTTTCATGCGTGGTATGAAATAGTAGTATGGAGGGTTTCCCCTTTTCTTTTCATAAAGTGCCCAGGCCTTCTTGCATTGTTGTATGCAATCCATGGCTGTAAGCTCCAATGGGGGTAGATTTGGTGGGTCGTCCTTGTCCCTGAAGGGGGACAGGGGACCATTTTCGTCTTTCTCCTCCTCAATTATATCATCGAAAAGCTTCTGCATTTCGTCATCTTTGTGTGATCGCTTGCGGGCGACTTGTGCTCTTTCCAGGGAGAATTGGGAGGATTTTTCCTATAGAAAATAGAAGAAAAAGAAAAGGTTTATTGGAAATTATTGAAATGTTATGCTTAAAATGTACTCACTTCGACTTGGGTATGCTGGTGTTTGTAATGCTGCTCCTGTGGCGGTGGTGATGCATGTATTTAATTTAATTTAATAGTAATAGTTGTTCGGAGCAGCAGCTGTCAGTAGCTCTTAAGAATTCCCATAATCTTAGTTATCTCTTAAGTTATTGTCGCTCATCTATTCTCACGCTCTCGGTGCATACGCACACACACTCATGTTCGCCGTGCGTAGTGCTTATATTGCAGTGCGTCGGTCAACTTGGGTACATTCGGTCAAAATTCGTCGTCGAAAGCAGCATCGCGTATCATTCTCACCTACCGACCGTCAAATTGTCAAATCGGTTCTATAACGGCCACTTGAGTTCCTACCCAGACATATACATTTGTACACTAAAAAACACAAAGTTTACGGCCACGGCCTTTAATATTGAAAATAAACATAGAAAATAAACACAAACCCCAAACCCCAACAACGGAGTATAATTTTTGTAAATGTGGAGTCAGAGTTGCCGAAAAAGCTCGGCAGCTTCCAACAATAGTAATAATAACAGTATAATAATAATAACAATAATAGTATAAGAATAAGTTAGATAAATATAGATTAAGCTAAGTACCACCGCGGCGGCCAATTCGTGCTTCTGAAAATAATTATAATTAATTATTGTAAATTATTTCATAATATAAGTGTATTACTTACGTCGATTTTTATATGCATAGTTTAGGGGGGTGCTTACATTTGCATGACCTGTTTTCCGCTGCTTGGGTTCTCACTCCTCCTTTGGTTCTCCTTGAAATAATTGGATTATTTCTTCTGTAAGCTTTAATAAATCTTTTGGCATATATATTATGTTTCTTTTCACTAGGTACTCTGCGACGTGGTACCTAATAAAACGCCGCTCGACGTCTGTAAGGAGGGTTTTCGTGTCTTGTTTGGCGACTATTCCTAGTAGCGTTCTTTTTATTTTTGTTATCTCCGTATTTCTTAATTCATAAAGAATACTTAAAACATTGACAGTTTCTTTCGGACTGTACGAGGAACATTTAAAACTGTTGAATGTTCTATCCAGCCATGCGTCGACCTTCTCCGAGACGGTTTTGTCGACCTTCTCGGAGACGGAGACTTCTTGCGTAGCTCTTCACCACTTGGCCCATATACTCTAGTCTATTCGCGTCAAAGTGGCTAAAAAAAAGTGAAGTATTTTTCCACTACTTCTTTTAAGTAGGTGCTACTTCAATTTCATTGAATTTTTCGTATTTTGAATCTTTGCAACGTCTTTGTCCACACCTTCGTAAACCAGCAGTTGTACAGCTTCTCCACTGCGATGCTCGGTTGGGGTTGTTAAGCAACCCATCTTCTATGAGCATAGTCCCAGATTGTATTCCCTGCAATGCCAAGGGAACGCTTGTTTGCGTTGCATCCATTTTCGAACTATTCTTTCTATCACTATCTATTTCTATCTCATTGACTAGAACTCAACCTATGCTTTCAGCCAATTTGAGATATAAAACCTTAAACATTTCATTGTTAATGCTTGCTGCAGCTAGAGCCAATACCTTAATCCGTAGCGGATCAGACTTTGTCTGAAATAATAAATATAATATTGTAATATGAATAAAAAATGTATGGATGCGAGGGACTTGACTTACTTGTATGTGGTGCAGATGTAACTCATCCGTAATAAGGATAAAAGGTAAGTCTTTGAATTTTTCAATATTTCTCAAAAAATTAATATTTCCATGTTTTAGACCTTCTTTTGAGTTTAATACTTTTATAGCACCCTTGATTACACTAGTCGACACGACTTTTCCGCTGTCGCCAAAAATGACTTTTTCTGATCGATTTGGATGTTTAAAAATTTGTAAAGAATGCTTTTTTTTTTCCTGGTGTAGTTTTTTTTAAAAGAATTTTTAAAAAATTTGGTATTGTTTGTCATAGGTAGTGCTTCTATTTTTCACATAACTTAAGTTTCCTACAACTGGTTGTATCGAACTTTGCAGTTAAAAAAAGTTAAAAAAGTAGGGTCGTTGGCTAATGAAACAAATAAAATTAAAAATAAATATATAATAATAATATAATATATAATAACTATATTCTTATAATTTATATTTTATTATTATTTATATAAAACACCACCCCCAACATTTCCAATCCCATCAAATGGATGCGATGTTAGAAGAGCACAGCTGTAGTGCGCACCTCAATTGGCGGACGTCACGTCTTGTATCGTGTCCCACCACCAGAATACACCGAATAGCAAGGCACAGCCCCGCCCCCCAATAAACCACACCCCCACATAAAATGAAATCATGGAACTGAACTTGTTCTGATATTAATCTAATATGTGTATTCTAATATTATTAGTTTATTCTAATCCTATGATTGTAATACTTTGTCTAATCTAGTGTGATTACTAGATTAAAATCTAACGTATCGCATTCAACATGATACTTACCGTCACTTCTTTCTTCACCGCTTCCTTCCTTCCTCGTTTCGCGAAACTTCTAGAATTTTGCACAATATAATAACTCATTTCAGGCTTTCACAAGTGTTGAAAAACTTTTTTTGTAGTATCGATAACATTGTAAAGGGATACATGGAGCTGTTGACATTTTTTTTGTTTCTAACCTTTTAAAAAGTCTGGAAACATTGCATGCCTAAATATTTTTTTCTTGTCCGAAATGTAAAAGCAATGCCGAAATGTATAAGCAAAGCCGAAATGTATAAAGCACTAAAGTGGTTATTAAAAAGCACGGATTTTTATACCCGGTACTGGGAAGAGTATAGGGGTATGTTAAATTTGCATGTGTGTAACGCCCAGAAGGAAGCGTTTCCGAACCCATAAACTATATATATTCTTGATCAGCATCAATATCCGAGTCCATATAGCCATGTCTGTCTGCCCGGCCGTCTTCATTGGCGCCTAAATATCGGAGACTATGAAAGCTAAAGCAACCAAATTTTGTATCCAGACTGTGTTAACACACTACAGCAAGGATATTTCAAAATTTCGCCGCGCCCCTTTCCGCCGACACAAAGGACAAAAAGCTGTGGCATGCACAATTTTGAAAGTACAAGAAAACTAAAAACGCAGAATCATAGAGAATGACCATTTCTATCAGAGTGTTGAATCTGGATCAGATCGGATAATTAATATAGTCACAATAAAAAAAACCATTTTGAAAGGCATCGTTCGTTCTCGCTCTCTCACACATGTAGAAATGTAGAACACGAGCTGGAGAACTCGGCAGGAATTTGTTCCGAAATGGGTATCATGGTGGGCGGAAATCTGTGGCGACAATATAATAATATATATTACATTTTAAATCACTAAATTTTTTATTTGCCAACATTCACAGCAGCTCCACGAAATCAAGAACACAACTTCTTCACCAACACAAAGGCAAGGGCTTAGACCTGCCAAATTATATTGACATTGCATTTTTTTTTGACTGTTACAGCCTTTAACTTTAAAGCAAAAAATTAAAAAAATATATAATAGCGGTCATTTCAGACCAATGCGAGGGGTATGAATTCTGCACACTGCAACATTTGAAATTAGCTTGGCAAAAAAAAAGACAATCTTGCAGCAAATTGATTCATCAATCGTTTAAAACTATGTGTTCAGCCTGAGGGTCTTAATTAGCTATTGACATTAGACAAAATATCAAAATCCTCGAATATAATTTTCGATCATGGGCAGAATACGATTAACCCATTCACGACCAGTGGATATTAAAAACTCCCCGAAATTAATGAATTTTGAAAAAATGTATCGCAGTTAAGGTGAACGATATCGTGGGATTTCTTGTAAATAAAGAGGAAGTATTATATTAGTATTAATAATATTATTAACAGTATTATTTTCTGCGATTTAACACATGTTGTTCAGCTATTTAAGTAGAGTGGTGTTAAGTGGGCTTAGTTCGTTTTTTTTTCATCGGAATGTTCACGATATATTTTGTATATATATTATATTATGCCGAAAGTGAAAACAAAGAAGTTAAAAATGAAGTGCAAAGCAGGGTGACCGAATATGGTATTTTAAATACTTTTTGGTATTTAATTAGCTTAAATTTTGCCCAATTGTATATTTGTGGTATATTGGTATATTGTAGTCTTTTTGGGGGAAAATATGGTATTTAATAGTATATTGATTGTATTTGTGGTTATATTTAATAGTATATTGGCCATTCTGTGCATTTCAGGTCTTTCGCGAAAGAATTCTGCACTGCAATTTTTTCTATTGGAAAGTATATCGTTTGAAAACACGAGTTATTGGGTTTGGCTGCTGACGAACAAAATGTTAGAAATCAACCACATTGTTAATATGGTTGAACTAATAAAGAAATTATTTTATAGTATACGCCTTATCCTTTGTGAGCAGTTTCGAAATGTGCAAAATACAATATTAATTACGTTATAGAGCAGCTTGGAAAACAGTATTTTATTATTAATCAAGGGAAAAGAGGTATAAAAGAGTCGATACTACCGGTTAATGACGTGACATTCCATCCTCACTTACGTTTTATTACGGCGGATTTCATGCTCACCTACGTTTTATGCCTTGACCTTGATATATGCCTTGATTTTATGCCTCACTTGATTCTCATTATATATTATAATAAATATTTTTAGTTTTAAGTCAATAAAAAGTTAAATAAACTTGTATAAAAAGGATATAAAAACATTTTCTTTTTGAACCCCCGATCAATTGCATTTATTTAATAATTCTTTTTATAAATTGCAAAAATAAATTCAAATTTTAAAGCCTTTTAGCTGCAATTCGGTTTGGTATTTTCGTGGTATTAAATGAATATTGAAATAGTATATTTTGGTATTATTTCGGGCCAAAAATAGTATATTTCGTTATTGCCGGCGCGGTCACCCTGGTGCAAAGGTACGTTAAAGCACTAACCATACACTCTCACGATTACCGTAGCTGATGCCCGTTTGTAGCTGATGTCTGATTGCGTTGCGGACACTTTCCATGTATGAATTGTCATGTCTATATATTGTATGGTTAGTGCTATGATGCGGCGGTTTATTGGCAAGTGTTGCCATATTAGTGAAACTCGCAAATGCACACTTTTCCACATTTAAAAATAAATCGCTTATTATTTTGGTAATTTCTTTTAATTTCAATAAAAATGCATGTGCTTTCTTCTTCTTACTCAACGCGTTTGTTTTCGTTAGCAGGCCGAACAGCTGACAAAATGATGCGAAAAAAGATAAAAGTTGAGTCGTTTTCCGACGCAGTATTTGCGCATAACAGCAATTTTCGTATTTTTCTGCCTTTTAGCGGAACTATCATCATTAATAACAACAAAAAACAGCAGATTAAAATTTAAATATTGCCGCGAAACATTTTTAGCTAAGTAAAAAGGGGAAAAAATACATGTAATCTTTAGAACAAATTGTTTAAACTAATTTTATTATTAAATCAAGCATTTCAACAATATGGTTGATTTAAAATTTTTTGCTGCAAATCCCATGTTATTAAATCCTTTCACTGTTTCCGTGATCTTCCCAATAAAGGGCTATGGCTATTCTCTTCTCCAGAGGGATTGTCAGTCGAAAAGGAGTGTCTTTCTTTTTGAGATTGGGCAACAGTCTAACAAGAATGTAAAGTACTCCTTTCCATGCGGACATTTTCCTTAAAAAAGGCATCGGAGTTGTCCACAAAATCATCCTCCCAAAATGAACCATATCTTGGCTATTGCAATTTAAGAACATTATCTGCTCTTTACTTACACGGGTCCAAACGTGAGGAGGACGTTGCAATGGCAAGACGAATTGCAACTTTTCTGAGGATAACTCAGACACTTCTCCTTTTTTCTCCTTTTTCCGTCATATTTCGTTGATTTTCGAACATTATTGATTTTGTTTACAAAATTTGTCTTCCTCTTCCAAAGACGCAAAGACGCAGTGGTGTAAACGCCTCTTCTGCTTCTCTGCGTCTTTTCCGATTTCGATAGGTAACGCACCCAGTGTAAAAAGCCTATAAAAATGCTATTAGTCGTTTATCCATCGATTTTGATGACGAATTCGTCAGTATATTTCGGTATATTTCTGAGAGTCACACCGTATACGTTATAGAAATATCCGCAGTCGCAATCGGTAGCGATTCCAGAGAGATCCCGCCAATTTCTTTTCAATCCAAGTTCAAAATGGGTTCTATACTTTACCTTGATCTTAAGGCTTTCTTCAATGATGCAAGAATGAAAGGAATGATTTTAATAGACCCAGATGAGCTACGCACCATAAAGGATGTCCAAGAGTACGTAAAAACACACTACAACCTGGTATGTACACATACATATGTATTTACTGTTTAATTTGTAATGTTTGAAAGTAATGTTTTTGTTTAAAGCCGATGGATAAGCCGATAATGCTGTTATGTAATGGCTTTCATATGGCAGAGACTAATTCTGTGCAGCTCATACTTCTATGCTGCCAATATGTGATTGAAGTAAAACCATCAACATTCCACAAATGTACGTATTCTTGAAACATACAGGCATGCGTAAATTTGTTATTTATCTTATTTCTCTTTGTAGCACTTCTCGAAAACAATCCTGTACGGACCACAGCCTCGGTAGCGATTGTGGGAGCCGGCCTACAGCCAACAGAAAACAATCTTCAAACAACTTCTGGCATCTTCGGGACTTCCATCGCCGCTTCTGCGGCACCTACCTCAAGTTTCTGCCGCGTTCCCAATCAGCCAAAAGATTACGCAGATAAGAATATCAACAACGTTGTAGATGGCGCTGATCTGCAGAATGTGTTTAAGGGTCCTGCCGTACAGCCTGGCCTAATCAGCGACGTTCAAGACCAATCTGTTGCCCATCACCCGGAGCTCGTACAGCCGTCATATGCGAGCGCATCTATATTGAGCTTATTCAGCTTAATTCCGGCAGTTGCGGACTCCGAGAAAATGTGTCAATCTACGCCGGACGGGCTCCCCGAATGCAAAAAGCGTCGAACAGCCACTACGTCGGACATCACGGTCAGATCTGCTGTTCAGCAGGCAGCGGCCCAGTCGAATGGTAAAATGTGCGCGGGCATCTTAAGCGATAAACCCAGCGTAGTCCGTAATCTGGCCTCTGGCATCTATGATTACCGGACTGCAGAGGAAGGGACACGGAGAACTTCTCGTACAACGGTTTTCAATATAATAGAGCATTGCTGGAGAGTGGTATGGGATTATCTGGACGTCGAAGACCAGCTAAGCCTCGCTTCATCGAACTTGTTTTTTGGAGAGATGTTCACGCGATACGCAAGCCATCGCTACAAACATATGGATACATCTCTCACGAATCGTCTAGGCTGCGAAGATTTGGAAAAACTGTTGACATTTGTTGGCCAGCATCTGGTTAGCTACGAGTCCGAGGACGAGCGGCACTTGTGTTTCCTGCGGAGCCACTGTACCAATCTGAAACATTTGACAATGCTCTTTCAACGGGTCAGGGGCGGATGGGACGACCTGAACAGTCTGAAAAAGCTTAACTATTTATACGCTAAGCTGGAATTTGAAGAAGAAGGAGACGATGAAGAAGAAGAAGGAGAAGATGAAGAAAAACAAGAAAGAGAAGAGGATAGATGGGCTTCGGATTTTGTATGCAATCTCAAACAATTCCCGTGTCTACGAAAACTGAAATTGGCGTGTGAAACCATTTATAGCGGAGAAGGATTGCATCATTTAGATCAACTGGAATATCTAGATCTGAATATCTTGGAAGGATTCGAGGCCAAAAGCTTGGTGGATTGCTGCCAAACGATGAAGCAATTGCGACATCTTAACTTTGAATTTATTGAAAATATGAGTAAGAACTATTTTGAAATTCTGTTGAAGAACTGCCAGCAATTGGAACACCTGGGCTTTGACATCGAATGTCTCGACTCCACGGCGCCCTATGAGCTGGTCTGCCAGTTGCCCAGGCTGCAACATTTGAAGGTGTCGTGGCATCAAGGTTCTGTACGCGACTCGTTTATCGAGGGGTTGATAAAGAAACAGGGTGCACCTCTAGAAACACTTCATCTGATTGGGAACGACTGCAGTTTGTCCGAGGCACATGTTAAGAAAATTTTCAATATTTCTACACTTAATGCACTCTACGTATCTTGTGCCACCGTCCCCGTGGAGGATTTACTGAAGCTAAAGAGCCTTCTCTACCTCCAAATATCCGAAGCAAGCATTATGAATTCACAAGTTCTGGACCTCCTGAAGGGACTTCCTTGCCTTAAAGTTCTAAGCATATATTGTCCTAAGAAAGACCAAACGAACTTAGTGAATAGTGTTCGTACCTGGTTGAACGAACAGACGAATCGGCGCGGGAAGATCAGAATCTATTCCGGATGTTATCGTAAGGGGGGTATTTGGTATGATAATCTTGTGGTTCAAATCAAAAGTGGAACTTGGTGAACGAGATCTGAATTAGAAAATCTACCAATCTCTCATGTATATTTCGGAAACATGCCTTTTTGGATTAAATAAATGAAGATCCAATCCTAACATTTGTTTTATTCGAAGTCTAGATTATTTCTGTTACTTGATATTCAGTACCATATGCATTGTAGCATTTGCTACATTTATACGTACATATATGTATGTATGTCAACTGTCAACCAAATATCAAAATCGAGGAATATGATTTGCGATCATTGACAGATAATGATTAGCCTATTGTATACCAGTAGGTTCCTAATAAGGAGGAAGGATCTACATATGAATAATTTTCAAACAGTATTTTCAACTGTTTAATAGCCTATTTACACTACAGTGAGTTACCTCATTTATCGATAGGTAACTCAATAACTCCGAATTTGCATATACACTATGCCAAAGTTGAGTTATTGAGTTTCGGCTGCTGGCACGTGCTTGTCTCCGAAAATTTGTTTTATTTAATTTTATTAACATGAATACCCAAGAATTAATGATGCTCTATGTGGCAGAGCCAGAGACGATAACGAAGCTGCAATGTATAGAGTTGGCGACGATGTCTGCAGCAACTGTGGAGTATTTGGATCAAATTTTCAAGAAACGCATTTGGACATTGGACATTTCGGGATATTGCAAATATGTTGAATTTTGGCTATTTGTATATGTACATTACATATGTACCAAAATTAAAATGTTTTAAATTCGCAATTGTTTATAATAATTTAATATGTATTAATTTATAATAATTCAATTTAGCGTTTGGCTAAGTTTTTCCGACCGAATTTTAGAAATCGACCACATTGTTTATTTGGTTTTTAATAATAAAATTGGTTTAAAGTATTGGTTTTAACAATTGTATGTACCTTTTTTCCCAGCCATATTGTTTACGTGCCAAAATTTAAATATTGAGCCGCAAATTTTGTTGTAACTAGTGGTGATAATTCCACGACAGGCAGATCAGGGTTGAAATATTCGAAAAATCGGACAAACTCAACTAAACGCAACTAAATAATTCAAGTTGTTCACCTGTTTAAATAGAGGGTGCTCGCAGAATTTCTATTATTATTCTTGAGAAACTGACCTTTTCCTTTTCCATGCCATCCGTGTCGTTGTATAGGCAGCTTTTGAGTATGGTCCAAGCACTCGTAACACATGTAAACAAGTCATTCACAGCCCCTTAGAATTAATATTGGCCAGCACAGCATCCAAACGCGAGAGATCTTGCTTGGGGTGGGTACACAAAGTGTCAATCTCCTTGAAGCACGGACGATTGCAGTGGGTATTAGCCACACGTTCCGATATGTTGCTGCCATGGAGAGCCAATTGAATGATGTCGAGCATATGCTTGTCTGGTAGCTTTATTTCAGAGTTACCCGCCCTGGGCGTCAACCACTTTACGTATAAAGTTCGCTGCCCAACGTTCCATCGAAATGAATTGCAATGCTTCAGGACTACACATGGAAAGACACACAAAGACAAAACATTAATGGACAGAAGATACTCCACCACTGTACTTACTTTCCCCGAGTCCGTAGAAAACTTTTGCAGTATTTCCTTGGCTCCAGTGTGCTCTTCAAAGTAGATGTTTGAATGTGGGGCTGCATCTGTGAAGTTTATGGGTGTCGTTTGGGTCTGAGAAGCTATATAATATGTCGGAGTAGAGACGAGCTGCATTCAGACGAATAGGCCCCATAGCTCTCTTGTGTGGTTGGGCTACATTATCCCGAGGGATAGTGGCAGGGTCTTTGCGCCGCTGATAAAAATACCGGCCACTCGAAGAGACTGCCGCTGTATAAAGAATGATCATGGATCGTACCTAAAAATATATACTGATGTTATCTAGAAAAATGAAATTAAAACGAAATAATACACATATGCAGCACGTATGCACATAAATGCAGCTCATTTTTCCAAAAATTTTGATTTGAAAAACTCAGGAAAGGTCGAACAGAAACCTTTTCTTGGGCTGTATTTTTGTTTTAATGTGCATAACTATCACATTAACTGTAACTATCACATTAACTCACATAATCTATGGGTCAACGTATTTGCTGCCATTTTCCGACCCTTTTTTCTTCCGGCTCTTCGGCAAAGCGATCGCACATTCTTTCGCTGCCTCTCCCTCTGTCGCTTTGGCTCCTTTGGTTCTCTGCTCCCTTGGCTATGGGTTCTGTGTTCCGACATATTGATTATTCCATCCAAGCGTTTTATACTGAATTTAGTTCAAATTAACTTACATTAATAAGTGATTGCGAATTCATTTGAACTAATATACATTTTATAACATATATGCATATACATTTGTATGTACATAAATATAACATTTTATAATTCAATTTAATTTAATCTGGGTGTCGCTGCGCTCTTTCCTGTTGCTCTCGTGGTGGCTTCTATTCGGTGGCTGTGTGGTGGTTTTCCCGTCGTCGTTGCTCGAGATTCTCGCTGGAGATCTCGTGACTTACCCCGATCTTACCTTAGCGTTCACGGTTTCCTAATGACAAGCTCTTAAACTGTGGAGGGGACCCCTCACAATGTGTGGCATTAGGACACATGTGCTGATTAAATAGATTGTAAAGTTACATAACGATAATTCATTTTAATGTATAGTGTTTCATGACACAGAGTTACATAGGATAAGAAGTGTATTCTCTATTCAGACATTTAGAAATATATGTATATGTAGGTAGAGACAATTCTTATTATTTTTTTTTTTATGTTTTCAGGACCCATCATGTGTGCAAACTTCTCAGATTTAATTTTACGAAAGGTTCTTTGTTAGTAGGTCTCATATTAATAAGTGATTACGCATTGATTTGAACTTATATACATTTATATATATAAGTATATGTAACACTAAAATTGTACGGATTGACTCATCGGATTATAAAGGCTATGCCAAGGCTGGAGGCAAGGAATCAGGCCCAGCTTCAGCTCCAGTTCGTGCCCCAGCTCCAGCCACAGCCCCAGCCCCTGAAGCAGCTGCAGGCCTTCTGCGGTCTAGCAGAATTCAGCGCCGACTGAATTTTTCCACTAGATCTAGTGGGTTGCAACAAGGAAATGCGGGATAAATTGTGAAATAGCGGCTAGCGGGAATAATAGCTATTTTCCAAGAAAAACTTGCTTTACTTTATATTTTTGAAACAAAAAATGTGTGTAAAATCGAAGATCCTGAGGGTAAGGACATACTGAGTGTACACCAAACGTCGATGGCGTTCTACAAGAACGGTCTCCGAGACTTCTTGCTGAATGAGAAAAACAAGATTATATTGTTGAAATTGGCAAGAAGTGCAACAAAAAATGTGTGTAAAATCAAAGATCCTGAGGGTAAGGACATACTGAGTGTACACCAAACGTCGATGGCGTTCTACAAGAACGGTCTCCGAGACTTCTTGCTGAATGAGAAAAACAAGATTATATTGTTGAAATTGGCAAGAAGTGCAACAAAAAATGTGTGTAAAATCGAAGATCCTGAGGGTAAGGACATACTGAGTGTACACCAAACGTCGATGGCGTTCTACAAGAACGGTCTCCGAGACTTCTTGCTGAATGAGAAAAACAAGATTATATTGTTGAAATTGGCAAGAAGTGCAACAAAAAATGTGTGTAAAATCGAAGATCCTGAGGGTAAGGACATACTGAGTGTACACCAAACGTCGATGGCGTTCTACAAGAACGGTCTCCGAGACTTCTTGCTGAATGAGAAAAACAAGATTATATTGTTGAAATTGGCAAGAAGTGCAACAAAAAATGTGTGTAAAATCGAAGATCATGAGGGTAAGGACATACTGAGTGTACACCAAACGTCGATGGCGTTCTACAAGAACGGTCTCCGAGACTTCTTGCTGAATGAGAAAAACAAGATTATATTGTTGAAATTGGCAAGAAGTGCAACAAAAAATGTGTGTAAAATCGAAGATCCTGAGGGTAAGGACATACTGAGTGTACACCAAACGTCGATGGCGTTCTACAAGAACGGTCTCCGAGACTTCTTGCTGAATGAGAAAAACAAGATTATATTGTTGAAATTGGCAAGAAGTGCAACAAAAAATGTGTGTAAAATCGAAGATCCTGAGGGTAAGGACATACTGAGTGTACACCAAACGTCGATGGCGTTCTACAAGAACGGTCTCCGATGTTTAAGAAAAACATCGATATCCGCAGTGTACACCAAACGTCGATGGTAGCCTCGGTGTTTTTCCACATCTAGTACATTTTTTGCGAACAGAAAATATATACAAACGGAGATATCTGGAATACAAGTTTTTAATAGCCATGCCTATTTCGGAGGTCTACAAGAACGGTCTCCGAGACTTCTTGCTGAATGAGAAAAACAAAATTATATTGTTGAAATTGGCAAGAAGTGCAACAAAAAATGTGTGTAAAATCGAAGATCCTGAGGGTAAGGACATACTGAGCTTTATTTAATAGAGAAGAGACATATCTTAAGTTCCATTTTACTTACAGAAGCCCTTGACTACCTCATCTGTGGAGATCAATCCATAGAGGATCCAGCGAAGGCCCAGCCGCTGTCGGAGCATAGCAATGAATACGTGACCATGCCGCCTTTGCCGTTAAAATCATCCCAATCACCGAAGCACGAATCTACCTTTACTTTGTCGTGGAAAAGAATCTCTGAGGAGCGCAACATGTAGCAGGTTCCATTGGCTCGGAAAATATCGATCGTAAGAATTGTCCCATATAAGTTGAAGTTGTGTATTCAAATTTTTAATGATAATTAAACTATATTATTAGATATAGAGCGTTCTCATAATGAAATCATTATAACAGTCGTTTTTTATAACGAAGAATATTAAATATTTATCTTTATAAAAATTTTGCTTTCGAAACATTAAAAAGAAGCAATTCAGCTCCACATATTGGCACAGACCAAAAGCAATACCCAATACTTGTACTCGAAAAGATTAGGAATATCGAATTGTAGGAGTAGGAAAAGTAGGAGGCACTATCATCGCTGAACCTGAGTTTGATCGTGCACAGCTTGAAACTATTTCCGAGCTGCCCAGCAGTGGTATTCGGACAACAAAAGCTGGAGCGCGCCATTACCATCCGTGACGGATGGTAACACTAAAAAGTGTTGCATTGAAATCACTGAATTGTATTCAGTCGGCGCTGAATTCTGCTAGACCGCAGAAGGCCTGCAGCTGCTTCAGGGGCTGGGGCTGTGGCTGGAGCTGGGGCACGAACTGGAGCTGAAGCTGGGCCTGATTCCTTGCCTCCAGCCTTGGCATAGCCTTTATAATCCGAATGAATTTGTTTCTTATATCATTATCTACGCGAAATGTTCATATGGTCATGTAATCGACCTGAAATTTGCCCTACTGATCATAAGAAGTTTACACACATGCTGGGTGCTAATACATACACAAATAAGAGTTGTTTCACTTACTCTGAATTAATTAGTTTTATGAGTTATTAATATCTAGGTTTCTAGTGCGATCTACGACGGTTCACGGATCCACATTATTATCCTTATTGTATTGGGATGGAGTGCCAGTTGAGAAGAAAAAAGCTTAGCATGTGCATCTAAAAAGAGGCGGATAGATAAATAACGAGGTTTATGGCAACAAAAGTTTACAATAAATTAAAAAAATTACCTTCAGCAGGTCGCAGAATTTCTATTATTATCCTTTTCCTTTTCCATGCCATCCGTGTCGTTGTATAGGCAGCTTTTGAGTATGGTCCAAGCACTCGTAACACATGTAAACAAGTCATTCACAGCCCCTTAGAATTAATATTGGCCAGCACAGCATCCAAACGCGACAGATCTTGCTTGGGGTGGGTACACAAAGTGTCAATCTCCTTGAAGCACGGACGATTGCAGTGGGTATTAGCCACACGTTCCGATATGTTGCTGCCATGGAGAGCCAATTGAATGATGTCGAGCATATGCTTGTCTGGTAGCTTTATTTCAGAGTTACCCGCCCTGGGCGTCAACCACTTTACGTATAAAGTTCGCTGCCCAACGTTCCATCGAAATGAAGTGCAATGCTTCAGGACTACACATGGAAAGACACACAAAGACAAAACATTAATGGACAGAAGATACTCCACCACTGTACTTACTTTCCCCGAGTCCGTAGAAAACTTTTGCTGTATTTCCTTGGCTCCAGTGTGCTCTTCAAAGTATATGTTTGAATTTGGGGCTGCATCTGTGAAGTTTATGGGTGTCGTTTGGGTCTGAGAAGCTATATAATATGTCGGCGGTAGCTCTCTTCCTTTATTCCGAGGTATAGTGGCAGGGTCGTTGCCCCACTGGATAAAGAATGATCATGTTTCGTACCTAAAAATACATATATATTGCTATTATCTAGAAAAAATAAAATAAAAAAGAAATAATACACATACCTGTATTGACACAATAACAACCGACTGGCGTTTGCCCTCCAACTGTCGGCCTAGAGGCAAATACGCATCATATGCAAGCGGTGGCCGTGATGGATCCGCAACATCGACACCAAAAGCATGGTCTATTACCGATCACTGCTGGCTGTATATGTGTGTAATGAGTAATGAATTCCCTCTGCGAGAATCGCTCCTGCACAAACGCTTCGTTGCATTGCGGTAATGAAAAAGGGACTGCTGGTGCAGCGACTGCTTGGCCATCGTTGCACATCGAACTTCAACAGTTTTCGTATTTATTCTCGTTCGATAATTGACAAGATGTAGAAGATCTGAAACAAGAAAAGAAAAGCATACCACACAAAAGTCACAAAATTTCAATAAAAAAGGAAAGGTAGCGTCAGCAGAATGTTGGAAAAAATTCAAAATGGCGGAGTTGGCAATCACAAGAAATCACAAATGGCGGCTTAAAAAAAAATGTACAAGTCACTACAATGTAGTTTTTCCTGTGTGAAAATCAAGCTAGTGCCGCAAAAATTGCACGGAATCTGAAATGCAACTAGAAACTACACAAGAATCAAACAAATTAGTAATCTACGTCCAGCATGCCCAAACAAGACTTTAATTGCAAACAAAAATTCACGCCACTCAAAATTGGAGCACAGCATGTTCCGCTATGAAACGCACATAGGTTTTTGTTATATTGTTAAATTCACAAGAAATACATGCTTTTGCATTACAAAAATCAAAGTTGACGGCCGGCACGCAGCACAAAGAATATTCAAAATGGCGGCTTCAAAAAAAAATGTACAAGGCCCGACATTGCAGTCACTACAATGTAGTTTTTCCTGTGTGAAAATCAAGCTAGTGCCGCAAAAATTGAACGGAATCTGAAACGCAACCAGAAAAGCATGCAGCAACTACACAAAAAATGCACGCCACTCAAAATTGGAGCACAGCATGATCCGCTATGAAATGCACATAGATTTTTGTTATATTGTTAAATTTGAAGCTTAAACTCTCACTTGAATGTAATAAATCACGGACATAATACGTACCTTTATCAAATTTAGCAGCAACCTTTCACTCGCGAGAAAAGAAAAGAAAAAATTTTGTGAAACGGCACGGGCCCGACGTTCGAAAGTCTGCTAGAGGAGGCTGGAAAAACAATCGATGCCATCGATGTTTTTAGGTGTTGCAGACATCGATATTCCAGCGGACTAGCTAGCTAGTATAATAGTATGTCTAACTTTTGGGTAATTGCGTGTTTTGAAATAATAGAATGTTTTTACTAGAGCTGCGTCATGCGGCTTTGTGTTTTGAATGAATAAATTTGGCTTTTTGACAGCCTTCTCGAGAGTAAATTTAAAAATAAGTAAGTAGGATTGCCAGATCAATTACGTAAATTAGGTCTGTCTTTTTCGCGTAAGCTTGTGAAAAAAATGGGTAAAGTCCATAAAGAGCATTTACTTAAATATTACATAAAAAAACCATGGATGGTGGATAGTGGCCTGTGGGAATCGAGATTTCACATTTGTCAAAAAATCCTACCGTTCCCCGTAAATGTGCTGTGTGGGAAAAGGCTATTAAGAGCCCTGCGGATAAAAGAAGACTGTGATGCGGCGGTTTATTGGCAAGTGTTGCCATATTAGTGAAACTCGCAAATGCACACTTTTCCACATTTAAAAATAAATCGCTTATTATTTTGGTAATTTCTTTTAATTTCAATAAAAATGCATGTGCTTTCTTCTTCTTACTCAATGCGTTTGTTTTCGTTAGCAGGCCGAACAGCTGACAAAATGATGCGAAAAAAGATAAAAGTTGAGTCGTTTTCCGACGCAGTATTTGCGCATAACAGCAATTTTCGTATTTTTCTGCCTTTTAGCGGAACTATCATCATTAATAACAACAAAAAACAGCAGATTAAAATTTAAATATTGCCGCGAAACATTTTTAGCTAAGTAAAAAGGGGAAAAAATACATGTAATCTTTAGAACAAATTGTTTAAACTAATTTTATTATTAAATCAAGCATTTCAACAATATGGTTGATTTAAAATTTTTTGCTGCAAATCCCATGTTATTAAATCCTTTCACTGTTTCCGTGATCTTCCCAATAAAGGGCTATGGCTATTCTCTTCTCCAGAGGGATTGTCAGTCTAACAAGAATGTAAAGTACTCCTTTCCATGCGGACATTTTCCTTAAAAAAGGCATCGGGGTTGTCCACAAAATCATCCTCCCAAAATGAACCATATCGTGGCTATTGCAATTTAAGAACATTATCTGCTCTTTACTTACACGGGTCCAAACGTGAGGAGGACGTTGCAATGGCAAGACGAATTGCAACTTTTCTGAGGATAACTCAGACACTTCTCCTTTTTTCTCCTTTTTCCGTCATATTTCGTTGATTTTCGAACATTATTGATTTTGTTTACAAAATTTGTCTTCCTCTTCCAAAGACGCAAAGACGCAGTGGTGTAAACGCCTCTTCTGCTTCTCTGCGTCTTTTCCGATTTCGATAGGTAACGCACCCAGTGTAAAAAGCCTATAAAAATGCTATTAGTCGTTTATCCATCGATTTTGATGACGAATTCGTCAGTATATTTCTGAGAGTCACACCGTATACGTTATAGAAATATCCGCAGTCGCAATCGGTAGCGATTCCAGAGAGATCCTGCCAATTTCTTTTCAATCCAAGTTCAAAATGGGTTCTATACTTTATCTTGATCTTAAGGCTTTCTTCAATGATGCAAGAATGAAAGGAATGATTTTAATAGACCCAGATGAGCTACGCACCATAAAGGATGTCCAAGAGTACGTAAAAACACACTACAACCTGGTATGTACACATACATATGTATGTACTGTTTAATTTGTAATGTTTGAAAGTAATGTTTTTGTTTAAAGCCGATGGATAAGCCGATAATGCTGTTATGTAATGGCTTTCATATGGCAGAGACTAATTCTGTGCAGCTCATACTTCTATGCTGCCAATATGTGATTGAAGTAAAACCATCAACATTCCACAAATGTACGTATTCTTGAAACATACAGGCATGCGTAAATTTGTTATTTATCTTATTTCTCTTTGTAGCACTTCTCGAAAACAATCCTGTACGGACCACAGCCTCGGTAGCGATTGTGGGAGCCGGCCTACAGCCAACAGAAAACAATCTTCAAACAACTTCTGGCATCTTCGGGACTTCCATCGCCGCTTCTGCGGCACCTACCTCAAGTTTCTGCCGCGTTCCCAATCAGCCAAAAGATTACGCAGATAAGAATATCAACAGCGTTGTAGATGGCGCTGATCTGCAGAATGTGTTTAAGGGTCCTGCCGTACAGCCTGGCCTAATCAGCGACGTTCAAGACCAATCTGTTGCCCATCACCCGGAGCTCGTACAGCCGTCATATGCGAGCGCATCTATATTGAGCTTATTCAGCTTAATTCCGGCAGTTGCGGACTCCGGAAAATGTGTCAATCTACGCCGGACGGGCTCCCCGAATGCAAAAAGCGTCGAACAGCCACTACGTCGGACATCACGGTCAGATCTGCTGTTCAGCAGGCAGCGGCCCAGTCGAATGGTAAAATGTGCGCGGGCATCTTAAGCGATAAACCCAGCGTAGTCCGTAATCTGGCCTCTGGCATCTATGATTACCGGACTGCAGAGGAAGGGACACGGAGAACTTCTCGTACAACGGTTTTCAATATAATAGAGCATTGCTGGAGAGTGGTATGGGATTATCTGGACGTCGAAGACCAGCTAAGCCTCGCTTCATCGAACTTGTTTTTTGGAGAGATGTTCACTTGATACGCAAGCCATCGCTACAAACATATGGATACATCTCTCACGAATCGTCTAGGCTGCGAAGATTTGGAAAAACTGTTGACATTTGTTGGCCAGCATCTGGTTAGCTACGAGTCCGAGGACGAGCGGCACTTGTGTTTCCTGCGGAGCCACTGTACCAATCTGAAACATTTGACAATGCTCTTTCAACGGGTGGGCGGATGGGACGACCTGAACAGTCTGAAAAAGCTTAACTATTTATACGCTAAGCTGGAATTTGAAGAAGGAGACGATGAAGAAGAAGAAGGAGAAGATGAAGAAAAACAAGAAAGAGAAGAGGATAGATGGGCTTCGGATTTTGTATGCAATCTCAAACAATTCCCGTGTCTACGAAAACTGAAATTGGCGTGTGAAACCATTTATAGCGGAGAAGGATTGCATCATTTAGATCAACTGGAATATCTAGATTTGAATATCTTGGAAGGATTCGAGGCCAAAAGCTTGGTGGATTGCTGCCAAACGATGAAGCAATTGCGACATCTTAACTTTGAATTTATTGAAAATATGAGTAAGAACTATTTTGAAATTCTGTTGAAGAACTGCCAGCAATTGGAACACCTGGGCTTTGACATAGAATGTCTCGACTCCACGGCGCCCTATGAGCTGGTCTGCCAGTTGCCCAGGCTGCAACATTTGAAGGGGTCGTGGCATCAAGGTTCTGTACGCGACTCGTTTATCGAGGGGTTGATAAAGAAACAGGGTGCACCTCTAGAAACACTTCATCTGATTGGGAACGACTGCAGTTTGTCCGAGGCACATGTTAAGAAAATTTTCAATATTTCTACACTTAATGCACTCTACGTATCTTGTGCCACCGTCCCCGTGGAGGATTTACTGAAGCTAAAGAGCCTTCTCTACCTCCGAATATCCGAAGCAAGCATTATGAATTCACAAGTTCTGGACCTCCTGAAGGGACTTCCTTGCCTTAAAGTTCTAAGCATATATTGTCCTAAGAAAGACCAAACGAACTTAGTGAATAGTGTTCGTACCTGGTTGAACGAACAGACGAATCGGCGCGGGAAGATCAGAAGAAATTTCGTTACATTTACATTCCATCTTCTTGTTTTTCATTACTTTAGACAATTACCCATGAAATCTGCTGTTCACTGAAATAGCAGTGCAGGGATACAAATATTTTTAAAAAATTAAAAACCAAACAAATAAATTTAAAAATGTCACCATCAGTGTGCTTTATTTAATTATTGAATATTTTGATAAAATAAATTTTTGGACATAGCGGTACTTTTTTTTTTGGAGCATACAAGAAATCATTGTGTGGTTCAGAAGAGGAGACCTACAAATTTGACTAAAACTAAGGGCAGGATGCTTATAGGGATTGAAAACTAAGCTGTTTTAGACGCTCACTATTGTATTTAAGCCAAATAACTATAAAAATTAGACTGAAAATCGAGTTACTATTCGAAAAATTACGATTTCAGAGGATGGCCGTCGATATTTTCGTATGCAACCCAATTCCTAGTGAGCTTTCGAAAGTGTTTTGGATCATTATCCTATTGAAAAATTCGTTTCAAAAGCATTTTTCAACTGGAATATGACTGTTATGTATTCTCAAGTACATCTTTTTTTGAAATTGTTGGCAACACAAAAGTTTTAGATACTAATCCAAATGAGTTGCACCTCAAAGTGCGCAGCCCAGCTACCTAACTCAGTTTTTTCAAAATTTTGTGTGTTTATCTGGTTTCCGTGAACGCCAAACATATTTTATGAAATCTATCTGAGTATATAATACCACTTTACCCTGATCAGCCCATAGTGTTTTTTCGCTGTAACACAGGCCAGTCCGTATGCGTTTTTGCAAACTTGAGTCGTGTTCCTATGTGTTCTCAAAAACCAAACGCGTAGCTTTCTTGGACTTCTTGCATTTAAATAATGTGTGATTAGTCATCTATTACTTGTCACATAGCTGACATAACGAAATAAATTTGCTTTCATATTTTTTGAAGGTACTGTAGGCATGGTCGGGCTGTATTGCTCACTTTGACCAACCTGTACAAGCGTCGTTTTTCGAATAGCAACTAGATTTTCAGTCTAATTTTTATAGTTATTTGGCTTAAATACAATAGTGAGCATCTAAAACAGCTTAGTTTTCAATCCCTATAAGCATCCTGCCCTTAGTTTTAGTCAAATTAGTAGGTCTCCTCTTCTGAACCACACAATGATTTCTTGTATGCTCCAAAAAAAAAAAGTACCGCTATGTCCAAAAATTTATTTTATCAAAATATTCAATAATTAAATAAAGCA
This sequence comes from Drosophila athabasca, assembly GCA_008121215.1. Classification (NCBI taxonomy): domain Eukaryota; kingdom Metazoa; phylum Arthropoda; class Insecta; order Diptera; family Drosophilidae; genus Drosophila; species Drosophila athabasca. The sequence continues at coordinate 14,417,073 of CM017793.1, forward strand.
CACTGATGGTGACATTTTTAAATTTATTTGTTTGGTTTTTAATTTTTTAAAAATATTTGTATCCCCGCACTGCTATTTCAGTGAACAGCAGATTTCATGGGTAATTGTCTAAAGTAATGAAAAACAAGAAGATGGAATGTAAATGTAACGAAATTTCTTCAGGATTATAATGCTTACATTCCAGGCTTTCTAAAAAAGTATCATTTGCTCAATTTGGAAGACTAGAAATATCTCTAAAACGAGTTTGAAGGAGGTGACGTACAGCACTGCTATTTCCATGAACACAGCTGTATGTACCAAAATTAAAATGTTTTAAATTCGCAATTGTTTATAATAATTTAATATGTATTAATTTATAATAATTCAATTTAGCGTTTGGCTAAGTTTTTCCGACCGAATTTTAGAAATCGACCACATTGTTTATTTGGTTTTTAATAATAAAATTGGTTTAAAGTATTGGTTTTAACAATTGTATGTACCTTTTTTCCCAGCCATATTGTTTACGTGCCAAAATTTAAATATTGAGCCGCAAATTTTGTTGTAACTAGTGGTGATAATTCCACGACAGCAGTTCAAGTTCGACCGTCGACACGACAAGACGTACCTGCTCTTAATTTACTCAGTGCGAAGACAAAGGGAAAGGAAAACCAAAGCATCTATCCCACTCTCACTCCCACTAGTTGCACACACACAAATTTATTTTCCCAATTTTGCGAAAAGAAAAAACTTATTTAAAAGTGCACACTAATAACGAAAAACCCCGTCATCATGGAGGAACCTCCTGGACAAAAAATTACTAAAGACAAAGACAAAAAACTATCAAATACGTCTCCAGGTCCTAAATACCTAATTATGAAGAGAATACACGAGACAGAAACACTAGCTAACGTATCACCATTCTTAATAAAAAAAGTAATTGACAATGTATGCAGTGGAGAAATTGAAGAATGCAAAAAACTTAGAAACGGTACAATTCTCATTAAAACAAAATCTATGACTCAAGCTGCAAAACTAGTCCAATTGACATCACTGTACAACGAAGTTAAAATAGACATAACGGAACATAACTCTCTTAACTACACCAAAGGCAGAATTTACTGCAGAGATTTAAGAGGCATAAGAGAAGATGAGATCGTGCAAGAGCTCAGCTCACAGCATGTAACACAATGCGAAAAAATAAAACAGTACATCAATGGAAGCTTGCAAGAGAACGGACTCATCATCCTAACATTCGCCTCTCTTAATCTACCTTCGGAAATCAACGTCGGGTACGAAAAATTAAGAGTACTCCCTCACATCCCTCGTCCCATGAAATGCCGCAACTGCGGACGACTGGGCCACACAGCCAAGCGCTGCACAAGAGAGCAACTTTGCTTAAGCTGCGCGAACCCTGCACATTTACAAGAGAGCGAAAATTGCAATAATCTTAAGAGATGCATCAACTGCAAAGAGAGCGGCCTAACAAATTATCACCACAGCAACACTGATCGCACTTGCCCTTCTTATATAAAAGCCAAGGACATACAAGAAATCAGAATATTAGAAAAAACTGACATGAAAAAAGCTTTAAAAATGTATAACGAAAGAATGCTTTCTTCAAGCACAACTTATGCATCAACTGTCCGCTCATCAATGATAACCAAAAACAATAGAAACACACCCAACCGCCAATTAATATCATATGCCGACATTAGTCCCAATGCGCAGCAAAACGCAAACACAGTTAAGCAGCAAAAGGCGACAGAGGAAAATCTGCTCACCAATCTAACATCAAAAAAACCCGCCACCATGAAAAACTCCAAGGACCAAATTGATACATCTCATAAAGAATCCTAACCCATAGACGTATCACAGGAAGAAAATTATAACCTAAGAAAGCAAACAAAAAACATAAACGCACAAACACCCAAAGAGAAATTACAGAAACAAAAAACCAAACGGCTCAAAAAATCATTACTTAGTGATGAAAGCACAATGGACACAGAGTAGTTAGTATACAAAATCAGTACATATTAAAAAAAACTCCTAATAAAATACACATATTTAGTTAGATCAATGACCCTTAAAATAATTCAATGGAATTTAAAAGGCTATATTAATAATTACAGCGAACTACAATCTCTCATAAAAAAGCATCAACCACATGTTATAGCACTCCAAGAAACTCACCTATTTAATACCGTTTCAATTCCTATCCCTATTAATTACTCAATAATAGGAAAAAACTCATCGGCTTCATACGGTGGAGTTGCACTATTAACACACAAGTCCATACAAACACGACAAATATCTCTTAGTGACAAATTTGATGCAGTCTGCATAGAAATTTTAACTAAAAATAAAATGCGAATAATTTCTGCCTACATTGCACCTAACCAAACATTTACACAATCTAACCTAGAGTTAGTTCTCGAAACCTCAAATGTACCAACCTTAATTACTGGCGATTTTAATAGTTGGCACAGAAGATGGGGATCTAGCTCAAACAATAAGAGAGGAAAAATTTTAGAACAATTTATAACACAATCGCAATATATAATTCTTAACGACGGTTCGCCAACTCATCTCAGCACCCACAACTCATTAACTAATATTGATCTTACTTTTTGCAGTCCAATTTTGCAAATTGACAGTACTTGGAAAATTGAAGAGGACCTTTATGGTAGTGATCATCTACCTATAATCACAACTCTATTTCCATCAAAATCAAATAATACCCAAAAAATTACACACAAATCACACTTTATCACAGAAAAAGCAAATTGGAACATGTTTTCTAAACTAACAGCATCATATTCAGATGTAATTAAACAAACCACCAACATTAATAGAGAAGCAGCAGCAATTCATAAAATAATTTTATCTAGTGCACACTTTTCCATCCCTCAAACCTTTCCAAAAAAAGACACACCTAACGTTCCGTGGTGGAACAAAGACTTACAAAAATTACGCACTGACAAAATACAGGCCTGGCGTAAGCTGAAAAAGCAAATAACATTGGCAAACATTATAGAATACAAAATAAAAAACGCACATTTCAGAAGAAATCTAAAAACAGCTAAAACAGAAAGCACACGCAAATTTACAGCCGAAATTTCACCAGACACACCAACAAGAAAAATTTGGCACAATATAAGAAGCTTTTGCGGTCTTAACCCTATTAAAAATATTCATTCAATTTATAATGCAACAACCGATCAATATACCACAAATAAAACAGAAATTGCAAACCTGATGTGCACAAACTTTTCAAAAAACTCAGCAGATTCCAATTTTTCTGACACATGTACATCCGCAAAATATAAATCTCTATCATCTGTTATACATAACACTTACATTCCAAGGAAAAAAGCTCTACAAATTGAAAAAGAAATAACCCCTTTGGAATTCACAGCCGCTTTAAGCTCCTTAAAAGGAAACACACCCGGGCTAGATCGAGTAAGTTACTGCATGATCAAAAACACAGATTCAAAAATGAAACAAAGAATTATCCACCTTCAAAATAAAATTTTAAATAATTTTATTCCACAAGCGTACAAAACCAGCATAATAATCCCAATATTAAAGCTTAATAGTGAAAAAACATCTCTTAACTCATATCGCCCAATTTCACTCAACCCATGCTTATCTAAAGTCCTAGATAAAATAATTGCAAAACGACTATGGTGGTTTCTCACAAATGAAAAACTCATTCATACTAGTCAAACCGGATTCAAAAAGGGAAAATCTACCATGGATAATCTTCTGCAAGTTGATCACCAAGTAGCTAGATCCATCTCTAGGAAAAATCATATTTCAATAGTTTCCCTAGATTTTGCTAAAGCATTTGACAGAATAGGAATACATTCAATCCTAAATCAATTATCCGAATGGAAAGTTGGTCCCAAAATAATGAACTACATTAAAAATTTTATGACTAATCGGAAAATCACAGTACGTTCAGACGCAATTTACTCAAACTTTCTGCCACTACAGAACGGCATCCCTCAAGGTTCGCCCCTGTCCGTCGTACTTTTTGTTATTGCTTACAACAAATTATCGACTATGATAACACTACACCCAAATCTGAGCATCACTGCTTATGCAGATGATTTTAATTTGATTATTAAATTAAAAAATATAAAAAATATAACCATAAATCTTAAACCCGTCTTCAAAACAATTACAAATTGGTGCGATTATTCAGGTGCACAACTCTCTACGACTAAATGCAAGCATATACACATCTGCAGAAAGCACAATTGCAAATGCACCGTAACGACCGGAAATCTCCAAATAGAAAATGTCAACACACTGAAAATATTGGGCCTAATTTTTAACAACAAGTATAGATGGAAAAATCATGTCGAGCAACTGAGCCTCTCACTCAAATCAAAAATAAGCATAATCAAATGTCTGGCGAGCCCCAGATTCAATTGTAATACTACAACGCTTATTAACGTCTCGAAAGCAATTTTATCATCGAAAGCTGACTACGGACTTCCCATCTACGGGTCATGTCCAAAAAGCACTCTCCGTCCAATACAATCAACATTTAATACAGCCTTCAGAATTTCTCTGGGTGCGTTTCGGACAACCCCCACAAAAAACATACATTTCGAATCTCAAACAAGTTCAATTGGAGACAGACATCAACTTCTCACAGCCAAACTATTCAAATCGATTATCAACTCAAAAAATTCGCCCATGCACAATATAATAAAAAATTACAAGCCTCCAAAAAACAATAAACTCAAATCGGCAATTGACAGAACAATTCAGACATGCCAAATACAACATATACCATACCTTCCAAAAAAAAGTATAACACAAAAACTACCCCAATGGAATCTTAATAAAATCACAATAGACACATCCTTAAATATTTTCAAAAAAGACTCCACAACTCCAAAAATTTTTCGCTCTAGCTTTATAGAAATAAAAAAAAATAACTCATATCGTAAATTTATATACACGGACGGATCACAATCAAACGGAATCACCTCATTTGCAATCACCACGGAAACACACATCATAAAAACCGGCATCCTACCACACTACTCAACAGTATTTTCCGCAGAAATCATTGCGATATGCGAAGCCCTTTATTCACTAAAGCATCGAAAAGGAAAATATTGCATTTGCTCTGACTCACTTTCTGCCCTAGACGCCATAGCCAACATAAACAATTCCGAACATTACCCCTGCACAGCAAGAAACATAATTACCGAAACATATCCCAAATTTAAGCTTCTTTGGATACCTGGCCATGTGGGCATCAATGGAAATGAATTAGCAGATAAAACAGCAAAGGACTCCACGAGGCAACCTCTCATCATAACAGAAAACTACAATTCACAAGACATTATGAAATTTATAAAAAATACGTATCTTAACAAACTACAAACTAATTTCCACGAAACATCGAACTGGTACCAATACATAAACCCAAAACTCAATAGCTACCACTTATTTAAAAATACAAAAACATCTCGACTTGACCAAATAAAAATAACTCGACTTAGACTGGGTCACTCAAACATTAGTCATCACCATTACATTGACAAAACAAATATCTGCAACCTCTGCAACACAAATGCTCAAATATCCATTGAACATATTTTGAACAACTGTCCATCCATAAAATCCCATAGACTTTCAATATTTGCCAATAATAATCCTTTACAAGCCTTAGCTAACCCATCTCCTGTAAACATAGACAACCTTCTTTCCTTCTTAAAAAAATCTAACATATACCACTCAATATAAACTAGATGTAAACAAACAATAACCCACAGTTATATTTAAGACTCTTTAAAATTTAGATAATTATAGCAATACTATAAATAGACGTTAAAATACTAAATTAAGACATTATCCCCAAAGGGACTGAAGGCCTTAAGCTGCCAATTGTTCCGTTAAACCACACTAGCTTGTAATTTTATTATTACCTGTTAGATTTATATAAATAAAAAAATAAAAAATTCCACGACAGGCAGATCAGGGTTGAAATATTCGAAAAATCGGACAAACTCAACTAAACGCAACTAAATAATTCAAGTTGTTCACCTGTTTAAATAGAGGGTGCTCGCAAAATTTCTATTATTATTCTTGGGAAACTGACCTTTTCCTTTTCCATGCCATCCGTGTCGTTGTATAGGCAGCTTTTGAGTATGGTCCAAGCACTCGTAACACATGTAAACAAGTCATTCACAGCCCCTTAGAATTAATATTGGCCAGCACAGCATCCAAACGCGACAGATCTTGCTTGGGGTGGGTACACAAAGTGTCAATCTCCTTGAAGCACGGACGATTGCAGTGGGTATTAGCCACACGTTCCGATATGTTGCTGCCATGGAGAGCCAATTGAATGATGTCGAGCATATGCTTGTCTGGTAGCTTTATTTCAGAGTTACCCGCCCTGGGCGTCAACCTCTTTACGTATAAAGTTCGCTGCCCAACGTTCCATCGAAATGAATTGCAATGCTTCAGGACTACACATGGAAAGACACACAAAGACAAAACATTAATGGACAGAAGATACTCCACCACTGTACTTACTTTCCCCGAGTCCGTAGAAAACTTTTGCTGTATTTCCTTGGCTCCAGTGTGCTCTTCAAAGTAGATGTTTGAATGAGGGGCTGCATCTGTGAAGTTTATGGGTGTCGTTTGGGTCTGAGAAGCTATATAATATGTCGGCGGTAGCTCTCTTCCTTTATTCCGAGGTATAGTGGCAGGGTCGTTGCCCCACTGGATAAAGAATGATCATGTTTCGTACCTAAAAATACATATATATTGCTATTATCTAGAAAAAATAAAATAAAAAAGAAATAATACACATACCTGTATTGACACAATAACAACCGACTGGCGTTTGCCCTCCAACTGTCGGCCTAGAGGCAAATACGCATCATATGCAAGCGGTGGCCGTGATGGATCCGCAACATCGACACCAAAAGCATGGTCTATTACCGATCACTGCTGGCTGTATATGTGTGTAATGAGTAATGAATTCCCTCTGCGAGAATCGCTCCTGCACAAACGCTTCGTTGCATTGCGGTAATGAAAAAGGGACTGCTGGTGCAGCGACTGCTTGGCCATCGTTGCACATCGAACTTCAACAGTTTTCGTATTTATTCTCGTTCGATAATTGACAAGATGTAGAAGATCTGAAACAAGAAAAGAAAAGCATACCACACAAAAGTCACAAAATTTCAATAAAAAAGGAAAGGTAGCGTCAGCAGAATGTTGGAAAAAATTCAAAATGGCGGAGTTGGCAATCACAAGAAATCACAAATGGCGGCTTAAAAAAAAATGTACAAGTCACTACAATGTAGTTTTTCCTGTGTGAAAATCAAGCTAGTGCCGCAAAAATTGCACGGAATCTGAAATGCAACTAGAAACTACACAGAAACTACACAAGAATCAAACAAATTAGTAATCTACGTCCAGCATGCCCAAACCAGACTATAATTGCAAACAAAAATTCACGCCACTCAAAATTGGAGCACAGCATGTTCCGCTATGAAACGCACATAGGTTTTTGTTATATTGTTAAATTCACAAGAAATACATGCTTTTGCATTACAAAAATCAAAGTAGACGGCCGGCACGCAGCACAAAAAATATTCAAAATGGCGGCTTCAAAAAAAAATGTACAAGGCCCGACATTGCAGTCACTACAATGTAGTTTTTCCTGTGTGAAAATCAAGCTAGTGCCGCAAAAATTGAACGGAATCTGAAACGCAACTAGAAAAGCATGCAGCAACTACACAAGAGTCAAAAAAATTAGCAATATACGTCCAGCATGCACAAATCAGACTTTAATTGCAAAAAAAATGCACGCCACTCAAAATTGGAGCACAGCATGATCCGCTATGAAATGCACATAGATTTTTGTTATATTGTTAAATTTTAAGCTTAAACTCTCACTTGAATGTAATAAATCACGGACATAATACGTACCTTAATCAAATTTAGCAGCAACCTTTCACTCGCGAGAAAAGAAAAGAAAAAATTTTGTGAAACGGCACGGGCCCGACGTTCGAAAGTCTGCTAGAGGAGGCTGGAAAAACAATCGATGCCATCGATGTTTTTAGGTGTTGCAGACATCGATATTCCAGCGGACTAGCTAGCTAGTATAATAGTATGTCTAACTTTTGGGTAATTGCGTGTTTTGAAATAATAGAATGTTTTTACTAGAGCTGCGTCATGCGGCTTTGTGTTTTGAATGAATAAATTTGGCTTTTTGACAGCCTTCTCGAGAGTAAATTTAAAAATAAGTAAGTAGGATTGCCAGATCAATTACGTAAATTAGGTCTGTCTTTTTCGCGTAAGCTTGTGAAAAAAATGGGTGAAAGTCCATAAAGAGCATTTACTTAAATATTACATAAAAAAACCATGGATGGTGGATAGTGGCACTAACCATACAATATATATTGTATGGTTAGTGGTTAAAGGTACGTTAAATGTTTAGACAAACCGTGTGTTAGGACAGAAATTGTATGCAACAATGATTTTTGGAAGTCCTTTTTGGAAGAACAAGGCTGCTCTGGTTGGTCGAAGTGGCACCCCGAGCTGCAGTTGCTGCTTGATGATTTCCTGAATACGGAGCTGCTCATCTTTCACATGATCGTTGCCAGCGTGCCCCACCAAACCAGTTAGCCGCTTGTATTCAAGCTCCTGCTGCATCGGACACTCTTCCGCTGTGAAACGAAGGTATCATTCCGTTCACCATCGTCGAAGGGCAGGCAGGCGGGATGCCTGTACAGACTGAAGTTGACTGCTCGACTAAACCGAACGATTCTAATGTCACTCTTCCGCTGAGCCGTGCTCGTGTTCCGACGAGAGTTCGCCCCGCTTCTTGAGCATCAACTAACACCTACTGGCCCGCGGGGGCATGGTAAGTGGGTAAGAACAACTTCAAGCGCCGCCAAAGGTGGGGTCGATTGTGGTGCGCCTAGAGCCCAGGAAACCGCCACCCTTGCCCAAAAACAAGACAATCGCTGCCACCTTCAAAGATAGCTCAGCTGGGTGATTGAAATGCTCGAAAAGAATTAAGGAATTAAAGAATAAAGTGTTTCGCTCGCTTATGAACGAGGTGGGTGGCAATCATTCTTCTCTAAAGAAGTATTATCCTTCATTTTCATTTTTATCTTTCAACCCCTTGTATGTTTTGACATGCAGGAAAAGGTCATCGGTCCCTAGAGGGACTGGATATGGCGACGTCACGTGCGAGATCATGGACATATTTCCAGTGTCTTCTGCGGGACTTAAATTTTAAAAAATTCACTTTGATTAGTCCGATGTTCTCTTTAGATGTTGACTGCTAAACTGTGTACATCAGAACAAATAGTAATATAAATGTTAAGCCAAAGAACTGTGTTGTATATAAATGTAAGGCTTTTTTATACAGAAAACAAAACAGGTCTCTGTCGAAGCAGCTGATTGTCTGATTCTCAGATTAATGTAAGAGGTTGAACTTCGCTCGATCTGAGCAGAGCGGGAGCTCAACCGATCAGTAGTCGCTCGATCGTCTTTCAATGCAGTTCATCGACGACTCATAACCATGTCGATGCGCTTACTTGGTGCTTGTGTGCTGTTACTGCTTTTTCTGAGCGGTGCCCTAGTGTTCAGCCAGAGTCCGGATCGAGCAGCTCAGCAAGGTGAATACCAGATATTTTACGTACATATGGTCTCTAACATTTGCTTCTTTTAGCTTGCACACTCTTCAAGAAAACAGTTTTCGAGGAGAGCGTGCCCATCAGCTTCTTTTTTGCCAATGCACCCATTACTTATGAGACAGTCGACTCCTGCCATGGTTCGCGACCTCTGATAGTGGGCGGATCACCGGCCGAAGCCAAGGAATTCCCACACGCGGCACGACTGGGCAATCGCAATGCTGCTAACAAAACGAATTGGTTCTGTGGAGGTACCTTGATAAGCAACAGACTGGTGCTCACAGCAGCCCATTGCTTCTACAGCGAGTTGTAGGTATCAGGAAGGTCCAAGCTCTCGACCTTTTACACTAAATATAATATATAACCCCTCGTTGCAGTGGGGCAGTGAATGTTGTCCGATTAGGAGAGCTAGAGTTTGATAACGACAAGGACGATGCCGAGCCGGAGGACTTTGAAGTGCTAAGCACCACGATGCATCCGGACTACAGTAACCCAGCCCTCTACAATGATATTGGCATCGTTCGGCTTAGTCGAGCAGTCAACTTCAGTCTGTACAAGCATCCCGCCTGCCTGCCCTTCGACGATGGTGAACGGCACGAGACCTTCGTTGCCATTGGCTGGGGTGCACAACAGTTTGCCCAAAAGCAATCCAAAAAGCTCTTGAAAGTCCAGCTTCGGGGCTATGGACAGCGTTGCCTAACCAGCGTGGAGCCCAACGAGGAGCTACCCAACGGCTATAACGCCAGCACCCAACTCTGTATCGGCTCCCCTGAAAGCAAGGACACCTGCAATGGCGACTCTGGTGGGCCGGTACTCTCCTACCACAAGGACTATCCCTGCATGTATCATGTGATGGGCATCACTTCCACTGGCGTTGCCTGCGACACTCCAGACGTTCCCAGTGTCTACACGAGGGTCCATTACTATTTGAATTGGATCAAGCAGCATCTGGCGAGAGCCTCGTAGAGTGAAGGAGATGTATGCCTTTTATAGTTTAAGCTAATGCCCGATGCCGCGGGAAAGGGATCCGTAAGGGCAACAAATATATTATCAAGTTATCAATTGCTATATTTTTCGTGTGTTTATGTTTGCTTGTAAACCAGGAAGATCGCTTAACCGGTTTGAAACTGATATACAGAGTCATCACTCATAAGCTATTTTTACTATCATCGAGAGATTTGTTTTTAGTCTCGGATTGTAAAGAGTTTTGCTGATTTTCCTATTTGCAAACCGGCTTAAAGATAGACAAGATGTACATACCTCTATAGATCGGCTATTTTTCACTATCGTCTGGTAATGGTAATGAAATCTATCGCTGGACGATAACCCCGTAGAGATCACATGGAAACTGCGATTGATTGATATTCATTCAGTAACTGCCAGAGCGTTGCGGACATAACACGAGACGCGTTACTGGGAAATGAAAACTACAAAAAAGATTTACCAGCTGGCAGTTGCCTTGTTGGTACTGGCTGCAGACTGGATCTCGGCCATACCTCAATACCGTATTCAGGTAGTAGGCGGATCCCCGGCCGAAGCCAAGGAATTCCCACACGCGGCACGACTCGGCAATCGCAATGCTGATAACAAAACGAATTGGTTCTGTGGAGGTACCTTGATAAGCAACAGACTGGTGCTCACAGCAGCCCATTGCTTCTACACCGAGTTGTAGGTATCAGGAAGGTTCAAGCTCTCGACCTTTTACACTAAATATAATATATAACCCCTCGTTGCAGTGGGGCAGTGAATGTTGTCCGATTGGGAGAGCTAGAGTTTGATAACGACAAGGACGATGCCGAGCCGGAGGACTTTGAAGTGCTAAGCACCACGATGCATCCGGACTACAGCAACCCAGCCCTCTACAATGATATTGGCATCGTTCGGCTTAGTCGAGCAGTCAACTTCAGTCTGTACAAGCATCCCGCCTGCCTGCCCTTCGACGATGGTGAACGGCACGAGACCTTCGTTGCCATTGGCTGGGGTGCACAACAGTTTGCCCAAAAGCAATCCAAAAAGCTCTTGAAAGTCCAGCTTTGGGGCTATGGACAGCGTTGCCTAACCAGCGTGGAGCCCAACGAGGAGCTACCCAACGGCTATAACGCCAGCACCCAACTCTGCATCGGCTCCCCTGAAAGCAAGGACACCTGCAATGGCGACTCTGGTGGACCGGTACTCTCCTACCTCAAGGATCGTCCCTGCAAGTATCGAGTGATGGGCATCACTTCCACTGGCGTTGCTTGCGACACACCAGACGTTCCCAGTGTCTACACGAGGGTGTATTTCTATTTGAGTTGGATCAAGCAGCATCTGTCGAGGACCTCGTAGAGTGAAGGATTTGTATGTCTTTTATAGTTTAAGCTAATGCTCAAGCATTCCACGGGATAAGGGTCCGTAATGGCAACAAATATATTATCAAGTTATTAATTGCTATATCTTTTTGTGCGTTTATGTTTGCTTGTGAACCAGGAAGATCGCTTAACCGGTTTGAAACTTATGTATATACAGAGTCATTACTCATAAGCTATTTTTACTATAATCGAGATATTTTTTTTAGTCTTGGATTGTCAAGAGTTTAGTTAATTTTCCTACTTGCAAACCGGCTTAACGATAGCCAAGATGTACCTCTAAAGATCGGTTACATAATATATGCGTCTATGATTTATAATCAATACATTCCCGGATTTTCCCCTGGTAATCATCTGGCAATGGTAATGCAATCTATAGCTCGACGATAACCCCGCAGAGATCAAATGGAATCCGATGGAGATTCATTCAGTAGCTGCCAGAGCGTTGCGAATACAACACGGGACGAGTGACTGGGAAATGCAAACTACAATAAAAATTTACCAACTGGCAGCTGCCTTGTTGGTGCTGGCTGCAGACTGGATTTCAGCCCAGGATCAAGATTTAGTTAGAAGTGGGTGCACAACGATTGTTGGGACTCTGAATCAATGCAAAATTTCTTACAGCATGCGCTGCCTACAAGAAGAGCGTGTTCGAGGAGACCTCGGAATTCAGCCTGCTCTATCTGAATGCACCGATCATCTACAAGACCAGAGACACATGCACCAGCTACACGCCCCTCATTATCGGTGGAGGACCCGCCGTCCCCAAGGAGTTTCCTCATGCCGCCCGCCTCGGCAATCGCGATGAAGATAACGAAATCAATTGGTTCTGCGGCGGCACCTTGATCAGCAATCAACACGTCCTCACGGCTGCCCACTGCCTCTTCAGCGAAAAGTAAGTATCAATCAGCATGGGGCAATATGCATCTCTAAGCGATTATCTGCTGCAGTGGAGCCGTGAATGTAGTTCGGCTGGGAGAACTGGAGTTCGACAACGACAAGGACGATGCTGATCCCGAGGACTTTGGCGTGGCCAATTCCACGGTGCATCCCGGCTACGCTCATCCGATCATTTACAATGATATTGCCTTGCTGCGACTGAGTCGCCCCGTTACTTTCAACGAGTATAAGCATCCGGCGTGCCTGCCCTTCCATGATGGCACCAGCGACCAGACATTCATTGCCATCGGCTGGGGACAGGTGAAGGTTGTCAGCGAAAGTTCGAAGAAGCTCAGGAAGGTCCGCCTCAATAACTACGGCACTCGATGCAGCACCACGTCCGAGCCAAACGACGAGCTGCCCAACGGCTACAACGGCACCACTCAAATATGCATTGGATCCAAGGACCACAAGGATACATGCAACGGCGACTCTGGTGGCCCGGTGCTGACATATCACAAGGACTTTCCGTGCATGTACCATGTCATGGGCATCACTTCCACTGGCAATTTCTGCGATACGCCGGACTTTCCAGGCCTCTACACACGCGTATATCAATACTTGGACTGGATTAAAGCGGAGATGGCCAAGACGTCGTAATATTCATGGCACAGCCACGTTCCACGTTCTAATTATATTTCGTTTGTATTTGCCCATATGTGTAAGGGAGGGTAAGCAAAACAAATCGGAGCTATGCAAGTTTAATTGTTTTCTTGGAACTCGGGGGCAAGGGGAATTTCTATTCTGCTTGTTTTACTCATTTAGCGGTGGCTGGGGCCTACCGATCAATCTGCTCTGCGATGTATATTTGATTCGAAACCCGTTCTAAGCGGTAGGTAGAAGCCTCATTTGGTTAGCGGCTGAGCAAAGTAATCGCAGTCAAATCTGTAGCGATGATGATTCTCTTTCTGCTGTCGCTGCTGCTTGTCAACTTACTGCCATGCGGCTTTGGGCAACGTCAACATTCGGATATAGTACGCTGTAAGTGAGGCCTGATCTCCAGATGATCTCATCTAAT